>OY019134.1:23040756-24373256 GCA_955652365.1 Eristalinus aeneus
TCAAAATTTCAAAATTTTAAAATTTAAAAATATCAAAATTGTAAAATTTTTAAATTTTTAATTTTCAAAATTTCGAAATTTCAAAATTTCAAAATTTCAAAATTTCAATATCTCGAAATTTCAAAATTTCAAAATTTTAAAATTTCAAAATTTCACAATTTTAAAATTTCAAAATTTCAAAATTTCAAAAGCTTAAAATTTCAAAATTACATAATTTCAAAATCTCAAAATATCAAAATTTTTAAATTTCTAAATTTCTAAATTTCTAAATTTCTTAATTTCAAAATTTCAAAATTTCAAAATTTCAAAATTTCAAAATTTCAAAATTTCAAAATTTCAAAATTTCAAAATTTCAAAATTTCAAAATTTCAAAATTTCAAAATTTCAAAATTTCAAAATTTCAAAATTTTAAAATTTCAAAATTTCACAATTTCAAAATATCAAAATTGTAAAATTTTGAAATTTTCTAAATTTCAAAATTTCAAAATTTCAAGATTTCAAAATTTCAAAATTTCAAAATTTCAAAATTTCAAAATTTCAAAATTTCAAAATTTCAAAATTTCAAAATTTCAAAATTTCAAAACTTCAAAATTTCAATATCTCAAAATTTTTAATTTTCAAAATTTCAAAATTTTAAAATTTCAGAACTACAAAATTTCAAAATTTCCAATTTTAAAAGTCAAAAGCTGAGCAGTATAGTAAGTCGTACAGTTTTATGTTTACACGATCAGATGATATTTTTCATTTTGTTATTTGAAGAAAATGTATTTTTAAATTTTATTATTGATGTCTTTAACCAGTCAAAATTAAATACATAAGTAATGGGCGAATAATTTCTGTGCGAAAAAGTTAATTTGATTATTTTTTGGTAACCATTTTAAGTAAATTTCAAGACCATTTCCAGTCATCTGCGGTAGTTGACTCCCCAATACGAACACTTCTAGTTAAGAGGTCAGCTGATCGATTACCACTATTTTCTGTGGTAGAATAGGTGAAATAACAACAATTTAAAACCAAACTAAACAAATTATATGCCTCATGTATTGACTAATCCAAATATAAGTCATATCGTAAATAGGAAAAGAATAGTAGGCTGCAGAACGTTTAAACGCACTTAAACATTGTATATATATTACACACATGCATAATACAGTCAGTGTTACTAAATTACAATAATAGAATGTAAAGTTTCTTTTTTTTCTATCTTTGTAAAATGCAGAGACAACTGCACCATATAATGCACTAACGAGGATTGCCTTGGCAGCTCGCCATGTTGAGCGCAATCAACGACGTTACCTCGCGTGCATAGGCCCATGCCACCCAGTTTATTATACTGATATCTCTAAAATTCTAAAGTAAAATTAATTTGTAAGCCTAGGTAATTGGTTTTGTTTCATAAATTGAAACCTCTAACGTATTATTTGAATATCTACATATTTTAGATCTTCCATCACCGTTTCAGGAGAAGAAGGCAATCAGCTGACTACAACAGCCCGAACGTATTATAATCAGAAACCAATAAGGAAGGAGATGGTCAACTGCACAGCTGATCAAACAGCTGATTTCCCCTTTGTCTTGTTGGCATAACCTCAAATTCTGAAAGTTATTTACGTATCATTGAACATTGTCTCACTTTACTCACACATGTTTACGTTTTGATTTATATGCCTTCTCCTTCTAACAGTGTGAAGAAACGCTGTCACAATGAAATCAAGGGCGGGAGACGAGGGGGTTGTCTGTCTCCCTATTAGTCTCTGACTATAACATACTGTATAAAAACAACAGCCAAAAACTGTAGGTCCCTTCAACTTGTGAGAGAACAGTAGCGCGCACAACACGAGTAGTCCATGAGCAAGCTAGGCCCTGGCCCCCATGCGGACTGTCGCGCCAACAATTATTATTATTATAAAAACAACTAGATGTCAAAAATTCCACAGTGCAAAGAGGGTTAAAGACGCATGTCTACTTTAGGTGGTTTGTGAAGATGGTCAATTTAACAGCTGATCAAACAGTTGATCAAAAACTGAGCAGTATATTAAGTCGTACAGTTTTATGTTTACACGATCAGATGAAATTTTTCATTTTGTTATTCGAAGAAAACGTATCTTAACATTTTATTATTGATGTCCTTTACAAGTTAAAATGAAATACATAAGTAATGAGCGAATAATTTCGGTGTAAAAAAGTAAATTTGATTATTTTTTGGTAACAGTTTTAAGTAAATTTCAAGTCAGTTTCCAGTCATCCAACTACCACAAATATGAGTGCACCTTACGAACACTTCTAGTTAAGAGACCACATGATCGATTACCACTATTTTCTGTGGTAGAATAGGTGAAATAACAACAAAAATTAAAACTAAACTAAATAAATTATATGCCTCATGTATTGACTAATCCAAATATAAGTCATATTGTAAATATGAAAAGAATAGTAGGCTGGAGAACGTTTAAACGCACTTAAATATTGTATACATATTACTCACATGCATAATACAGTCAATGTTACTAAATTACAATAATAGAATGTAAAGTTTCTTTACTGTTCTACCTTTATATAATGCAGAGACAACTGCTCTGTACTGATATTTATAAAATTCTAAATTAAAATTTAATTTGTAAACCTAGGTAATTTGTTTTGTTTCATAAATTTAAACCTCTAACGTATTATTTAAATATCGACATATTTTAGATCTTCTATCACAGTTTCAGGAGGAGAAGGCAATCAGCTGACTACAACAGCTCGCACGTATTATAACATGAAAAACAACTAGATGTTAAAAATTCCACCGTGCAAAGAGGGTTAAAGACGCATGTCAACCTTAGGTGGTTTGTGGAGATGGTCAGTTTAACAGCTGATCAAACAGCTGATTTCCCTTTCATCAATCGACCGTCCGACTCTCATTTACGCGTTGTTGTAGACAGACGGAGATGGTTATCTGAACAGCTGATCAAACAATTGAATTCCCCTTTGTAAAACGACCTTTTGACTATTATATACTTGTTCTTGTAGCAAAAACCACCAATTTCTAAAAGTTATTTATGTAACATCGAACATTGTCTAATTTTACTCACACGTCTTTACTTTTCCCCTCCCAAAATAGATAATATGGCGTCTAATTCGTCAACTTTCGCCGTCAATAGCATTAAAAACTCGTATATTACCCACAGCTCTTGAATTCGTCAGCCGTTTTGTGTATATTCAACACAATGTGTTCAAAAAATCTACTGCAAATTGTTTGGGAAAGTTAATGTAGTCGATATCTTAAACAGGATTTTTTTCTAATAAATGGATATTTTCATAGCATTTATATTTATAATAACTTATAATATATGTAGAAAAACAAGAAAGTAACGCATGCTCAAACGTAGCACATCTGGCAAAGATTTCTTATCAATTGATATTTCGAGTTACGCGTATTATAATTAAAATAAATATTTGATGTTATATTTTCGAAAGTATACATTATTACAAAATGTTATTTTCATTGTTCGAATGACATTCATTCACTATGAATGTTACAATTAGTAAACAAAGAATAAATAAAAACAACAATTAATAATATTTCAAAATTTCAAAATTTCAAAATTTCAATATCTCAAAATTTCAAAATCTCAAAATATCAAAATTTCAACATATCAAAATTTCAAAATTTCAAAATTTCAAAATTTCAAAATTTCAAAATTTCAATATCTCAAAATTTCAAAATCTCGAAATATAAAATTTTAAAATTTTTAAGTTTTTAAATTTCAAAATTTCAAAATTTCAAAATTTCAAAATTTCAAAATTTCAATATCTCAAAATTTCAAAATTTCAAAACCTCAAAATATCAAAATTTCAAAATTTTTAAATTTTTGAATTTCCAAATTTCAAAATTTCAAAATATCAAAATTTCAAATATTTTTTAATTCAAAATCTCAAATTTTCCAAATTTCAAAATATCAAAATTTCAAATTTCAAAATTTCAAAATCTCAAAACATCAAAATTTTTAAATTTTTAAATTTTTAAATTTCAAAATTTCAAAATTTCAACATTGTAAGATTTTCAAATTTTTAATTTTCTTAATTTTAAAATTTCAAAATTACAAAATTTCAAAATTACAAAATTTCAAAAGTTCAAAATTTCAAAATTTCAAAATTTCAAAATATCAAATTTTCAAATATTCAAAATTTCAAAATATCAAAATTTCAAAACTTCAAAATATTAAAATTGTAAAATTTTCAAATTTTTAATTTTCTAGACTTAAAAATTTCAAAATTTCAAAATTACAAAATTTCAAAATTTCAAAATTTCGAAATTACAAAATTTCAAAATTTCAAAATTTCAAAATTTCAAAATTTCGAAATCTCAAAATATCACATTTTAAAATTTTTAAGTTTTTAATTTTCAAAATTTCAAATTTTCAAAATTACAAAATATCAAATTTTCAAAATCTCAAAATATCAAAATTTCAAAATTTTTAAATTTTTGAATTTCCACATTTCAAAATTTCAAAATATCAAAATTTCAAATTTTCAAAATTTCAAAATCTCGAAATTTCAAATTTTCCAAATTTCAAAATATCAAAATTTCAAAATATCAAAATTTTTTAATTTTTAAATTTCTAAATTTCAAAATTTCAAAATCTCAACATTGTTAAATTTTCAAATTTTTAGTTTTCTAAATTTCAAAATTTCAAAATTACAAATTGCAAAATTTCAAAATTTCAAAATTTTAAAATTTCAATATCTCGAAATTTCAAAATTTTAAAATCTCAAAATATCAAAATTTTAAAATTTTAAAATTTTTATCAAAATTTCAAAATTTCAAAATTTCAAAATATCAAAATTTCAAAATTTCAAAATTTCAAAATATCAAAATTTCAAAATTTCAAAAGTTCAAAATTTCAAAATTTCAAAATTTCAAAATTTCAAAATTTCAAAATACCAAAATTTCAAATATTCAAACTTTCAAAATATCAAAATTTCAAAATCTCAAAATATCAAAATTTTAAATTTTAAATTTCTAAATTCCAAAATTTCAAAATCTCAAAATATCAAAATTGTAAAATTTTCAAATTTTTAAAATTTCTAAACTTCAAAATTTCAAAATTTCAAAATCACAAAATTTCAAAATATTAAAATATCAAATTTTCAAAATTTCAAAGTTTCAAAATATCAAAATTGCAAAATCTCAAAATATCAAAGTTTTACAATTTCTTAATTTTTAAATTTAAAAAATTCAAAACTTCAAAATTTCAAAATTTCAAAATTTCAAAATTTCAAAATTTCAGAATATCAAAATTTCAAAATTTAAAATCTCAAAATATCAAAATTTCAAAATTTTAAAATTTTAAAATTTTTAAATTTCTAAATTTCAAAATTTCTAAATTTCTAAATTTAAAAATTTCAAAACTTCAAAATCTCAAAATATCACATTTTAAAATTTTTAAGTTTTTAATTTTCAAAATTTCAAATTTTTAAAATTACAAAATTTTAAAATTTTAAAATTTCAAAATTTCAAAATAACAAAATTTTAATATCTCAAAATTTCAAAATTTCAAATCCTCAAAATTTCAATATCTCAAAATTTCAAAATATCAAAATTTAAAATTTCAAAATTTCAAAATATCAAAATTTACAATTTTCAAAATTTCAAATATCAAAATTTCAAACTCTCTATATATCAAAATATTAAAATTTTTAAATTTTTAATCTCAAAATAACAAAAATTTCAAAATTTTAAAATTTCAAAATTTCAAATTTCCAAAATTTCAAAATTTCAAAATTTCAAAATTTCAAAATTTCAAAATTTCAAAATTTCAAAATTTCAAAATTTCACAATTTCAAAATTTCAAAATTTCAAAATTTTAAACTTTCAAAATTTCAAAATTTCAAAATTTCAAAACTCCAAAATTTCAAAATTTCAAAATTTCAAAATTTCAAAATTTCAAAATTTCAAATTTTCAAAATTTCAAAATTTCAAAATTTCAAAATTTCAAAACTCCAAAATTTCAAAATTTCAAAATTTCAAAATTTCAAAATTTCAAAATTTCAAATTTTCAAAATTTCAAAATTTCAAAATTTCAAAATTTCAAAATTTCAAAATTTCAAAATTTCAAAATTTCAAAATTTTAAAATTTCAAAATTTCAAAATTTCAAAATTTCAAAATGTCAAAATTTTAAAATTTCAAAATTTCAAAATATCAAAATTTCAAAATCTCAAAATATTAAAATTTTTAAATTTTTAAATTTCTAAATTTAAAAATTTCAAATTTTTAAAATTACAAAATTTTAAAATTTTAGGATTTCAAAATTTCAAAATAACAAAATTTTAATATCTCAAAATTTCAAAATTTCAAATCCTCAAAATTTCAATATCTCAAAATTTCAAAATATCAAAATTTAAAATTTTCAAAATTTTAAAATTTCAAAATTTCAAAATTTCAAAATTTTAAAATTTCAAAATTTAAAAATTTCAAAATTTCAAAATTTCAAAATTTCAAAATTTCAAAATTTCAAAATTTCAAAATTTTAAAATTTCAAAATTTTAAAATTTTAAAATTTCAAAATTTCAAAATTTCAAAATTTCAAAATTTCAAAATTCAAAATTTCAAAATTTCAAAACTTCAAAATTTCACAATTTCAAGATTTCAAAATTTCAAAATTTCAAAATTTCAAAATTTCAAAATTTCAAAATTTCAAAATTTCATAATTTCAAAATTTCAAAATTTCAAAATTTCAAAATTTCAAAATTTCAAAATTTCAAAATTTCAAAATTTCAAAATTTCGAAATTTCAAAATTTCAAAATTTCAAAATTTCAAAATTTCCAAATTTCAAAATATCAAAATTTCAAAATCTCAAAATATTAAAATCTTTAAATTTTTAATTTCCTAAATTTCAAAATTCCAAAATTTAAAAATTTCAAAATTTCAAAATTTCAAAATTTCAAAATTTCAAAATTTCACAATTTCCAAATTTCAAAATTCCAAATTTCAAAATCTCAAAATATCAAAATTTTAAGATTTTTTAATTTTTTAATTTCAAAATTTTTAAAATTTCAAAATTTCAAAATTTCAGAATTTCAAAATTTCAAAATTTCAAAATTTCAAAATTTCAAAATTTCAAAATTTCAAAATTTCAAAATTTCAAAATATTAGAATTGTAAAATTTGTTAATTTTTAATTTTCTAAATTTCAAAATTTCAAAATTTCAAAATTTCAAAATTTCAAAATTTCAAAATTTCAAAACTTCAAAATCTCAAAATATCTAAATTTTTAAATTTTTAAATTTTTAAATTTTTAAATTTCGAAATTTCAGAATTTCAAAATTTTAAAATTTTAAAACTTCATAATTTCAATATCTCAAAATTTCAAAATTTCAAATTTTCAAAATTTCAAAATTTTAAAATTTCATAACTACAAAATTTCAAAATTTCACAATTTCAAAATTTCAAAATTTCGAAATTTCAAAATTTCAAAATTTCAAAATTTCCAAATTTCAAAATTTTAAAATTTCCAAATTTCACAATTTCAAAATTTTCAATTTTAAAAACAAAAGCTGAGCAGTATATTAAGTCGTACAGTTTTGTGTTAACACCATCAGATGATATTTTTCATTTTGCTATGTGAAGAAAACGTAAAAATACGTTTTACATTTTATTATTGATGCGTTTAACCAGTCAAAATGAAAAACATGAGTAATGAGCGAATAATTTCTGTGTGAAAAAGTAAATTTGATTATTTTTTTGTAACCATTTTAAGTAAATTTCAAGTCCATATCCAGTCATCCAACTACCACAAATATGAGTGCACCTTACAAAAACTTCTAGTTGAGAGACCAGCTGATCGATTCCCACTATTTTCTGTGGTAGAATAGGTGAAATAACAACAAAAATTAAAGCCAAACTAAACAAATTATATGCGTCATGCATTGACTAATCCAAATATAAGTCATATTGTAAATATGAAAAGAATAGTAGGCTGCAGATTGTTTAAACGCACTTAAAGATTGTACACATATTACTCACATGCATAATACAGTCAATGTTACTAAATTACAATAATAGAATGTAAAGTTTCTTTACTGTTCTACCTTTATATAATGCAGAGGCAACTGCTTTGTACTAATATTTATAAAATTCTAAATTAAAATTTAATTTGTAAATCTAGGTAAATTGTTTTGTTTCATAAATTTAAATCTCTAACGTATTATTTAAATATCGTCATATTTTAGATCTTCTATCACAGTTTCAGGAGGAGAAGGCAATCAGCTGACTACAACAGCTCGCACGTATTATAACATACGGTATAAAAACAACTAGATGTCAAAAATTCCACCGTGCAAAGAGGGTTAAAGTCGCATGTCAACTTTAGGTGGTTTGTGAAGATGGTCAATTTAACAGCTAATCAAACAGCTGATTTCCCTTTCGTCAATCGACCGTCCGACTGTCAATTACGCGTTGTTGTAGACAGACGGAGATGGTCAACTGAACAGCTGATCAAACAATTGAATTCCCCTTTGTCAAACGACCTTTTGACTGTTATATACTTGTTCTCGAATGACATTCATCCACTATGAATGTTACAATTAGTAAACAAAGAATAAATAAAAACAACAATTAATAATATTTCAAAATTTTAAAATTTCAAAATTTCAATATCTCAAAATTTCAAAATCTCAAAATATCACATTTTAAAATTTTTAAGTATTTAAATTTCAAAATTCTCAAAATTTCAAAATTTCAAAATTTCAAAATTTCAAAATTTCAAAATTTCAAAATTTCAAAATTTCAAAATTTCAAAATTTCAAAATTTCAAAATTTCAAAATTTCAAAATTTCAAAATTTTAAAATTTTATAACTACAAAATTTCAAAATTTCAAAATTTCAAAATTTCAAAATTTCAAAATTTCAAAATTTCAAAATTTCAAAATTTCAAAATTTCAAAATTTCAAAATTTCAAAATTTCAAAATTTCAAAATTTCAAAATTTCAAAATTTCAAAATTTCAAAATTTCAAAATTTCAAAATTTCAAAATTTCAAAATTTCAAAATATCAAAAATTCAAAATCTCAAAATATTAAAATTATTAAATTTTTAAATTTTTAAATTTCAAAATTTCAAAATCTCAAAATATTACATTTTAAAATTTTTAAGTTTTTAAATTTCAAAATTTCACAATTTCAAATTTTTAAAATTTCTAAATTTCAAAATTTCAAAATTTCAAAATTTCAAAATTTCAAAATTTCAAAACTTCAAAATTTCAAAATTTCAAAATTTCAAAATTTCAAAATTTCAAAATTTCAAAATTTCAAAATTTCAAAATTTCAAAATTTCAAAATAACAAAATTTCAAAATAACAAAATTTCAAAATTTCAAAATTTCAAAATTTCAAAATTTCAAAATTTCAAAATTTCAAAATTTCAAAATTTCAAAATTTCAAAATTTCAAAATTTCAAAATTTCAAAATTTCAAAATTTCAAAATTTCAAAATTTCAAAATTTCAAAATTTCAAAATTTCAAAATGTCAAAATTTCGAAATTGCAAAATATCAAAATTTCAAAATCTCAATATATCAAAATTTAAAAATTTTTAATTTTTAAATTTCTAAATTTCAAAATTTCAAAATATCAAAATTTTTAAATTTTTAAATTTTTAAATTTCTAAATTTCTAAATTTCAAAATTTTAAAATTTCAAAATTTCAAAACTTCAAAATTTCAATATCTCAAAATTTTTAATTTTTAATTTTCAAAATTTCAAAATTTTAAAATTTCAGAACTACAAAATTTCAAAATTTCACAATTTCAAAATTTCCAATTTTAAAAATCAAAAGCTGAGCAGAATAGTAAGTCGTACAGTTTTGTGTTTACACGATCAGATGATATATTTTATTTTGTTATTTGTAGAAAATGTATTTTTAAAATTTATTATTGATGTCTTTAACCAGTCAAAATTAAATACATAAGTAATGGGCGAATAATTTCTGTGTGAAAAAGTAAATTTGATTATTTTTTGGTAACCATTTTAAGTAAATTTCGAGACCATTACCAGTCATCTGCCGTAGTTGACTCCCCAATACGAACACTTTTAGTTAAGAAGTCAGCTGATCGATTACCACTATTTTCTGTGATAGAATAGGTGAAAAAACAACAAAAATTAAAACCAAACCAAACATTGTATATATATTACACACATGCATAATACAGTCAATGTTACTAAATTAAAATAATAGAATGTAAAGTTTCTTTTTTTTCTACCTTTGTAAAATACAGAGACAACTGCACCATATGTCGTAATTTATTATACTGATATCTTTGAAATTCTAAAGAAAAATTAATTTGTAAACCTAGGTAATTTGTTTTGTTTCATAAATTTAAACCTCTAACGTATTATTTGAATATCTGAATATTTTAGATCTTTCATCACCGTTTCAGGAGAAGAAGGCAATCAGCTGACTACAACAGCCCGCACCTATTATAACATACGGTATAAAAACAAATAGATGTCAAAAATTTCACATGGTAAAGAGGGTTAAGGACGCATGTCTACTGTAGGTGGTTTCACAATTGATTTGCCCTTCGTCAATCGACCGTTCGACTGTCATCTACGCGTTGTTGTAGACAGAAGGAGATGGTCAACTGAACAGCTGATCAAACAATTGAATTCCCCTTTGTCAAACGACCTTTTGACTGTTATATACTTGTTCTTGTAGCAAAAAACTCCAATTTCTGAAAGTTATTTATGTAACATGGAACATTGTCTAATTTTACTCACACATCTTTACGTTTCCCCTCCAAAATAGGTAATATGGCGTCCAATTCGTCAACTTTCGCCGTCAATAGCGTTAAAAACTCGTATATTACCCACAGCTCTTGAATTCGTCAGCCGTTTTGTGTATATTCAACACAATGCGTTCAAAAACTCTACTGCAAATTGTTTGGGAAAGTTAATGTAGTCGATATCTTAAACAGGATTTTTTTCTAATAAATGGATATTTTCATAGCATTTATATTTATAATAACTTATAATATATGTAGAAAAACAAGAAAGTAACGCATGCTCAAACGTAGCACATTTGGCAAAGATTTCTTATCAATTGATATTTCGAGTTACGCGTATTATAATTAAAATAAATATTTGATGTTATATTTTCGATAGTATACATTATTACAAAATGTTATTTTCATTGTTCGAATGACATTCATTCACTATGAATGTTACAATTAGTAAACAAAGAATAAATAAAAACAACATTTAATAATATTTCAAAATTTCAAAATTTCACAATTTCAAAATTTCAATATCTCAAAATTTCAAAACCTCAAAATATCAAAATTTCAAAATTTCAAAATTTCAAAATTTCAAAATTTCAAAATTTCAAAATTTCAAAATTTCAAAATTTCAAAATTTCCAAATTTCAAAATATCAAAATTTCAAAATCTCAAAATATTAAAGTTTTTAAATTTTTTAATTTCTAAATTTCAAAATTTCAAAATCTCAAAATATCACATTTTAAATTTTTACGTTTTTAAATTTCAAAATTTCAAAATATCAAATTTTCAAAATTACAAAATTTCAAAATTTCAAAATTTCAAAATTTCAAAATCTCAAAATATCAATATATTAAAATTTTTAAATTTTTAAATCTCAAAATTTCAAAATTTAAAATTTCATAATTTCAAAATTTGTAAATTTCAAAATTTCAAAATTTCAAAATTTCAAAATATCAAAATTTCAAAATCTCAAAATATCAAAATTTTAAAATTTTACAATTTCAAAATTTCAAAATAACAAAAATTCAAAATTTCAAGACTTCAAAATTTTAATATCTCAAAATTTCAAAGTTTCAAATCCTCAAAATTTCAATATCTCAAAATTTCAAAATATCAAAATTTCAAATTTTAAAAAATTTCAAAATATCAAAATTTCAAAATTTCAAAATCTCAAAATATCAAAATATTAAAATTTTTAAATTTTAAATCTCAAAATATCAAAATTTCAAATTTTAAAATTTCAAAATTTCAAAATTTCAAAATTTCAAAATTTCAAAATTTCAAAATTTCAAAATTTTAAAATTTCAATATCTCAAAATTTCAAAATTTCAAAACCTCAAAATATCAAAATTTCAAAATTTTTAAGTTTTTGAATTTCCAAATTTCAAAATTTCAAAATTTCAAAATATCAAAATTTCACATTTTCAAAATTTCAAAATCTCAAAATTTCAAATTTTCCAAATTTCAAAATATCAAAATTTCAAAATTTCAAAATTAAAAATTTTTAAAATTTTAAAATGTCAAAACTTCAAAATTTCAAAATTTCAATATCTCGAAATTTCAAAATCTCAAAATATCAAAAATTTAAAATTATAAAATTTCAAAATTTCACAATTTCAAAATTTCAAAATTTCAAAATTTCAAAATTTCAAAATTTCAAAATTTAAAAATTTCAAAATTTTAAAATTTCAAAATTTCAAAATTTCAAAATTTCAAAATTTCAAAATTTCAAAATTTCAGAATTTCAAAATTTCAAAATTTCAAAATTTCACAATTTTAAAATATCAAAATTTCAAAATTTCAAAAGTTTAAAATTTCAAAATTTTTAAATTTTTGATTTTCCAAATTTCAAAATTTCAAAATTTTAAAATAATTAAATTTCAAATTTTCAAAATTTCAAAATCTCAAAATTTCAAATTTTCCAAATTTCAAAATATCAAAATTTCCAAATCTCAAAATATCAAAATTTTTAAATTTTTAAATTTCTAAATTTCAATATCTCAACATTGTAAAATTTTCAAATTTTTAATTTTCTAAAATTCAAAATTTCAAAACCTCAAAATATCAAAATTTTTTAAATTTTTAAATTTTTAAATTTCTAAATTTCAAAACTTCAAAATTTCAAAATTTCAAAATTTCAATATCTCGAAATTTCAAAATTTCAAAATCTCAAAATATCAAAAACTTAAAATTTTTAAATTTCAAAATTTCAAAATTTCGAAATTTCAAAATTTCAAAATTTCAAAATTTTAAAATTTCAAAATTTCAAAATTTCAAAATTTTAAAATTTCATAATTTCAAAATTTCAAAATTTCAAAATTTCAAAATTTCAAAATTTCAAAATTTCAAAATTTCAAAATTTCAAAATTTCAAAATTTCAAAATTTCAAAATTTCAAAATTTCAAAATTTCAAAATTTCAAAATTTCGAAATTTCAAAATTTTAAATTTCAAAATTTCCAAACTTCAAAATTTCAATATTTCAATATCTCAAAATTTCAAACTATAAGAATTTCAAATTTTCAAAATTTCAAAGTTTCAAAATATCAAAATTTCAAAATCCTCAAGAAATCAAAATATACAATTTTTAAATTTCAAAATTTCAAAATTTTAAAATATAAAAATTTCAAAATTTAAAATCTCAAAATATCAAAATTTCAAAATTTTTAAATTTTAAATTTTTAAATTTCTAAATTTCAAAATTTCAAAATTTCAAATTTTCAAACTTTCAAAATTTCAAAATTTCAAATTTTCAAAATTTCAAAACTTCAGAATCTCAAAATATCAAAATTTTTAATTTTTAAATTTCTAAATTTCTAAATTTCTAAGTTTCTAAAGTTCAAAATTTTAAAATTTCAAAACTTCAAAATTTCAATAGCTCAAAATTTCAAAATTTAAAATTTTAAAATTTCATAACTACAAAATTTCAAAATTTCACAATTTCAAAATTTCAAAATTTCAAAATTTCAAAATTTCAAAATTTCAAAATTTCAAAATTTCAAAATTTCAAAATTTCAAAATTTCAAAATTTCAAAATTTCAAAATTTCAAAATTTCAAAATTTCAAAATTTCAAAATTTCAAAATTTCAAAATTTCAAAATTCAAAATTTCAAAATTTCAAAATTTCAAAATTTCAAAATTTCAAAATTTCAAAATTTCAAAATTTCAAAATTTCAAAATTTCAAAATATCAAAATATTAAAATTTTTAAATTTTTAAATCTCAAAATATCAAAATTTCAAATTTTAAAATTTCAAAATTTCAAAATTTCAAAATTTCAAAATTTCAAAATTTCAAAATTTCAAAATTTCAAAATTTCAAAATTTCAAAATAACAAAAATTCAAAATTTCAAGACTTCAAAATTTTAATATCTCAAAATTTCAAAGTTTCAAATCCTCAAAATTTCAATATCTCAAAATTTCAAAATATCAAAATTTCAAATTTTAAAAAATTTCAAAATATCAAAATTTCAAAATTTCAAAATCTCAAAATATCAAAATATTAAAATTTTTAAATTTTTAAATCTCAAAATATCAAAATTTCAAATTTTAAAATTTCAAAATTACAAAATTTCAAAATTTCAAAATTTCAAAATTTCAAAATTTCAAAATTTCAAAATTTCAAAATTTCAAAATTTCAAAACTTTAAAATTTCAATATCTCAAAATTTCAAAATTTCAAAACCTCAAAATATCAAAATTTCAAAATTTTTAAGTTTTTGAATTTCCAAATTTCAAAATTTCAAAATTTCAAAATATCAAAATTTCACATTTTCAAAATTTCAAAATCTCAAAATTTCAAAATTTCAAAATTTCAAAATTTCAAAATTCCAAAATTTCAAAACTTAAAAATTTCAAAATTTCATTATTTCAAAATTTCAAAATTTCGAAATTTCAAAATTTCAAAATTTCAAAATTTCAAAATTTCAAAATTTCAAAATTTCTAAATTTCAAAATTTCAAAATTTCAAAATTTCAAAATTTCAAAATATCAAAATTTCAAAACATCAAACTATCAAAATTTTTAAATTTTTAAATTTTTAAATTTCTAAATTTCTAGATCTCAAAATTTCAAAATTTCAAAATTTCAAAATTTCAAAATTTCAAAATTTCAAAATTTCAAAATTTCAAAATTTCAAAATTTCAAAATTTCAAAATTTCAAAATTTCAAAATTTCAAAATTTCAAAATATCAAAATTTCACATTTTCAAAATTTCAAAATCTCAAAATTTCAAATTTTCCAAATTTCAAAATATCAAAATTTCATAATTTCAAAATGTCAAAATTCTTAAATTTTTTAAATTTTTAAATTTCAAAATTTCAAAATCTCAACATTGTAAAATTTTCAAATTTTTAATGTTCTAAATTTCAAAATTTCAAAATTAAAAATTTTTAAAATTTTAAAATGTCAAAACTTCAAAATTTCAATATTTCAATATCTCGAAATTTCAAAATCTCAAAATATCAAAAATTTAAAATTTTAAAATTTCAAAATTTCACAATTTCAAAATTTCAAAATTTCAAAATTTCAAAATTTCAAAATTTCAAAATTTAAAAATTTCAAAATTTAAAAATTTCAAAATTTCAAAATTTCAAAATTTCAAAATTTCAAAATTTCAAAATTTCAGAATTTCAAAATTTCAAAATTTCAAAATTTCAAAATTTCAAAATTTCAAAATTTCAAAATTTCAAAATTTTAAAATATCAAAATTTCAAAATTTCAAAAGTTTAAAATTTTAAAATTTTTAAATTTTTGATTTTCCAAATTTCAAAATTTCAAAATTTTAAAATATTAAAATTTCAAATTTTCAAAATTTCAAAATCTCAAAATTTAAAATTTTCCAAATTTCAAAATATCGAAATTTCCAAATCTCAAAATATCAAAATTTTTAAATTTTTAAATTTCTAAATTTCAATATCTCAACATTGTAAAATTTTCAAATTTTTAATTTTCTAAAATTCAAAATTTCAAAACCTCAAAATATCAAAATTTTTTAAATTTTTAAATTTTTAAATTTTTAAATTTTTAAATTTTTAAATTTCTAAATTTCAAAACTTCAAAATTTCAAAATTTCAAAATTTCAATATCTCGAAATTTCAAAATTTCAAAATCTCAAAATATCAAAAACTTAAAATTTTTAAATTTTTAAATTTCAAAATTTCAAAATTTCGAAATTTCAAAATTTCAAAATTTCAAAATTTTAAAATTTCAAAATTTCAAAATTTCAAAATTTTAAAATTTCAAAATTTCAAAATTTCAAAATTTCAAAATTTCAAAATTTCAAAATTTCAAAATTTCAAAATTTCAAAATTTCAAAATTTCAAAATTTCGAAATTTCAAAATTTCAAAATTTCCAAACTTCAAAATTTCAATATTTCAATATCTCAAAATTTCAAACTATAAGAATTTCAAATTTTCAAAATTTCAAAGTTTCAAAATATCAAAATTTCAAAATCTCAAGAAATCAAAAGATTACAATTTTTAAATTTCAAAATTTCAAAATTTCAAAATTTTAAAATATCAAAATTTCAAAATTTAAAATCTCAAAATATCAAAATTTCAAAATTTTTAAATTTTTAAATTTTTAAATTTCTAAATTTCAAAATTTCAAATTTTCAAAATTTCAAAATTTCAAATTTTCAAAATTTCAAAACTTCAAAATCTCAAAATATCAAAATTTTTTAATTTTTTAATTTTTAAATTTCTAAATTTCTAAAGTTCAAAATTTTAAAATTTCAAAACTTCAAAATTTCAATAGCTCAAAATTTCAAATTTTAAAATTTCATAACTACAAAATTTCCAAATTTCACAATTTCAAAATTTGGAAATTCAAAATTTCAAAATTTCAAAATTTCAAAATTTCCAAATTTCAAAATTTCAAAATTTCCAAATTTCACAATTTCAAAATTTTCAATTTTAAAAACAAAAGCTGAGCAGTATATTAAGTCGTACAGTTTTGTGTTTACACCATCAGATGATATTTTTCATTTTGCTATGTGAAGAAAACGTATTTTTACATTTTATTATTGATGCGTTTAACCAGTCAAAATGAAATACATAAGTTATGGGCGAATAATTTCTGTGTGAAAAAGTAAATTTGATTATTTTTTGGTAACCATTTTAAGTAAGTTTCAAGTTCATTTTCAGTCATCCAGCTACCACAAATATGAGTGCACCTTACGAACACTTCTAGTTAAGAGACCAGTTGATCGGTTATCACTATTTTCTGTGGTAGAATAATTGAAATAACAACAAAAATTAAAACCAAACTAAACAAATTTTATGCCCCATGCATTGACTAATCCAAATAGAAGTCATATTGTAAATAGGAAAAGAACGAACGTTTAAACGCATTTAAAAATTGTATACATATTACACACATGCATAATACAGTCAACGTTACTAAATTACACTAATAGAATGTAAAGTTTTTTTTCTGTTCTACCTTTATATAATGCAGATACAACTGCTCTGTACTGATATTTATAAATTTCTAAATTAAAATTTTATTTGTAAACCTATGTAATTTGTTTTGTTTCATAAATTTAAACCTCTAACAGTTTGAGGAGGAGAAGGCATTCAGCTAACTACAACAGTTCGCACGTATTATAACATACGGTATAACAACTACTAGATGTCAAAAATTCCACCGTGCAAAGAGGGTTAAAGACGCATGTCAACTTTAGGTGGTTTGTGGAGATAGTCAATTTAACAGCTGATCAAATAGGTGATTTTCCCTTCGTCAATCAACCGTTCGACTGTCATTTACGCGTTGTTGTAGACAGACGGAGATGGTCAACTGAACAGCTGATCAAACAATGGAATTCCCCTTTGTCAAACGACCTTTTGAAAGTTATATAATTGTTCTTGTAGAAAAAAACACCAATTTCTGAAAGTTATTTATGTAACATCGAACATTGTCTAATTTTACTCACACATCTTTACGTTTCCCCTCCAAAATAGGTAATATGGCGTCCAATTCGTCAACTTTCGCCGTCAATAGCGTTAAAAACTCGTATATTACCCACAGCACTTGAATTCGTCAGCCGTTTTGTGTATATTCAACACAATGTGTTCAAAAAATCTACTGCAAATTGTTTGGGAAAGTTAATGTAGTCGATATCTTAAACAGGATTTTTTTCTAATAAATGAATACTTTCATAGCATTTATATTTATAATAACTTATAATATATGTAGAAAAACAAGAAAGTAACACATGCTTAAACATAGCACATCTGGCAAAGATTTCTTATCAATTGATATTTCGAGTTACGCGCATTATAAATAAAAATAAATATTTGGTGTTATATAGTCGACAGGATACATTATAACAAAATGTTATTTTCATTGTTCGAATGACATTCATTCACTATGAATGTTACAATTAGTAAGCAAAGAATAAATAAAAACAACAATTATTAGTATATCAAAATTTCAAAATTTCAATATCTCAAAATTTCAAAATCTCAAAATTTCAAAATTTCAAAATTTCAAAATTTCAAAATTTCAAAATTTCAAAATTTCAAAATTTCAAAATTTCAAAATTTCAAAATTTCAAAATTTCAAAATTTCAAAATTTCAAAATTTCAAAATTTCAAAATTTCAAAATTTCAAAATTTCAAAATGTCAAAATTTCGAAATTTCAAAATATCAAAATTTCAAAATCTCAATATATCAAAATTTAAAAATTTTTAATTTTTAAACTTCTAAATTTCAAAATATCAAAATACCAAAATTTTTAAATTTTTAAATTTTTAAATTTCTAAATTTCTAAATTTCAAAATTTCAAAATTTCAAAATTTCAAAATTTCAAAACTTCAAGATTTCAATATCTCAAAATTTTTAATTTTTAATTTTCAAAATTTCAAAATTTTAAAATTTCAGAACTACAAAATTTCAAAATTTCGCAATTTCAAAATTCCCAATTTTAAAAATCGAAAGCTGAGCAGTATAGTAAGTCGTACAGTTTTGTGTTTACACGATCAGATGATATTTTTTATTTTGTTATTTGTAGAAAATGTATTTTTAAAATTTATTATTGATGTCTTTAACCAGTCAAAATTAAATACGTAAGTAATGGGCGAATAATTTCTGTGTGAAAAAGTAAATTTGATTATTTTTTGGTAACCACTTTAAGTAAATTTCGAGACCATTACCAGTCATCTGCCGTAGTTGACTCCCCAATACGAACACTTCTAGTTAAGAGGTCAGCTGATCGATTACCACTATTTTCTGTGGTAGAATGCATGCATGTCGTAATTTATTATACCAATATCTTTGAAATTCTAAAGAAAAATTAATTTGTAAACCTAGGTAATTTGTTTTGTTTCATAAATTTAAACCTCTAACGTATTATTTGAATATCTACATATTTTAGATCTTCCATCACCGTTTCAGGAGAAGAAGGCAATCAGCTGACTACAACAGCCCGCACCTATTATAACATACGGTATAAAAACAAATAGATGTCAAAAATTTCACATGGTAAAGAGGGTTAAGGACGCATGTCTACTGTAGGTGGTTTCACAATTGATTTCCCCTTCGTCAATCGACCGTTCGACTGTCATTTACGCGTTGTTGTAGACAGAAGGAGATGGTCAACTGAACAGCTGATCAAACAATTGAATTCCCCTTTGTCAAACGACCTTTTGACTGTTATATACTTGTTCTTGTAGCAAAAAACTCCAATTTCTGAAAGTTATTTATGTAACATCGAACATTGTCTAATTTTACTCACACATCTTTACGTTTCCCCTCCAAAATAGGTAATATGGCGTCCAATTCGTCAACTTTCGCCGTCAATAGCGTTAAAAACTCGTATATTACCCACAGCTCTTGAATTCGTCAGCCGTTTTGTGTATATTCAACATAATGCTATCAAAAACTCTACTGCAAATTGTTTGGGAAAGTTAATGTAGTCGATATCTTAAACAGAATTTTTTTCTAATAAATGGATATTTTCATAGCATTTATATTTATAATAACTTATAATATATGTAGAAAAACAAGAAAGTAACGCATGCTCAAACGTAGCACATTTGGCAAAGATTTCTTATCAATTGATATTTCGAGTTACGCGTATTATAATTAAAATAAATATTTGATGTTATATTTTCGATAGTATACATTATTACAAAATGTTATTTTCATTGTTCGAATGACATTCATTCACTATGAATGTTACAATTAGTAAACAAAGAATAAATAAAAACAACATTTAGTAATATTTCAAAATTTCAAAATATCACAATTTCAAAATTTCAATATCCCAAAATTTCAAAACCTCAAAATATCAAAAATTCAAAATTTCAAAATTTCAAAATTTCAAAATTTCAAAATTTCAAAATTTCACAATTTCAAAATTTCAAAATTTCAAAATATCAAAATTTCAAAATCTCAAAATATTAAAGTTTTTAAATTTTTTAATTTCTAAATTTCAAAATTTCAAAATCTCAAAATATCACATTTTAAATTTTTACGTTTTTAAATTTCAAAATTTCAAAATATCAAATTTTCAAAATTACAAAATCTCAAAATTTCAAAATTTTAAAATTTCAAAATTTCAAAATTTCAAAATTTCAAAATTTCAAAATTTCAAAATTTCAAAATTTCAAAATTTCAAAATTTCAAAATTTCAAAATAACAAAAATTCAAAATTTCAAAACTTCAAAATTTTGATATCTCAAGATTTCAGAATTTCAAATCCTCAAAATTTCAATATCTCAAAATTTCAAAATATCAAAATTTCAAATTTTCAAAATTTTAAAATATTAAAATTTCAAAATTTCAAAATCTCAAAATATCAATATATTAAAATTTTTAAATTTTTAAATCTCAAAATTTCAAAATTTTAAGATTTCATAATTTCAAAATTTCAAAATTTCAAAATTTCAAAATTTAAAAATTTCAAAACTTCAAAATTTCAAAATTTCAAAATATCAAAATTTCAAAATCTCAAAATATCAAAATTTTAAAATTTCACAATTTCAAAATTTCGAAATTCCAAAATCTCAAAATATCTAAATTTCAAAATTTCAAAATTTTAAAATTTCAAAATTTCAAAATTTCAAAATTTCAAAATTTCAAAATATCAAAGTTTTCAAATCTCAAAATATTAAAATTTTTAAATTTTTAACATTTCAAAATCTCAAAATATCACATTTTAAAATTTTAAGTTTTTTAATTTCAAAATTTCAAAATTTCAAAATTTCAAATTTTCAAAATTACAAAATTTTAAAATTTCAAAATTTCAAAATTTCAAAATTTCAAAATTTCAAAATTTCAAAATTTCAAAATTTTAGAATATCAAAATTTTAAATTTTCAAAATTTCAAAATCTCAATATATCAAAATTTTAAAATTTTAAAATTTTTCAATTTCTAAATTTCAAAATTTCGAAATTCCAAAATCTCAAAATATCTAAATTTCAAAATTTCAAAATTTTAAAATTTCAAAATTTCAAAATTTCAAAATTTCAAAATATCAAAGTTTCAAAATCTCAAAATATTAAAATTTTTAAATTTTTAACATTTCAAAATCTCAAAATATCACATTTTAAAATTTTAAGTTTTTTAATTTCAAAATTTCAAAATTTCAAAATTTCAAATTTTCAAAATTACAAAATTTTAAAATTTCAAAATTTCAAAATTTCAAAATTTCAAAATTTCAAAATTTCAAAATTTCAAAATTTCAAAATATCAAAATTTTAAATTTCCAAAATATCATAATATCATAATATCAAAATTTCAAAATTTCAAAATCTCAAAATATCAAAACATTAAAATTTTAAATTTTTAAATCTCAAAATATCAAAATTTCAAAATCTCAAAATTTTAAATTTTCAAAATTTCAAAATTTCAAAATTTCAATATTTCAAAATTTCAAAATTTCAAAATTTCAAAATTTCAAAATTTCAAAATTTCAAAATTTCAAAAGTTCAAAATTTCAAAATTTCAAAATTTCAAAATTTCAAAATTTCAAAATTTCAAAATATCAAAATTTCAAAATCTCAAAATATTAAAATTTTTAAATATCAAAATTTCAAAATCTCATAATATCACATTTTAAAATTTTTTAGTTTTTAAATTTCAAAATTTCAAATTTTCAAAATTACAAAATTTTAAAATTTCAAAATTTCAAATCCTCAAAATTTAAATATTTCAAAATTTCAAAATATTAAAATTTCAAAATTTCAAAATATAAAAATTTCAAAATCTCAAAATATCAAAATATTAAAATTTTTAAATTTTTAAATCTCAAAATATCAAAATTTCAAAATTTTAAAATGTTAAAATTTCAAAATTTCAAAATTTCAAAATTTCAAAATTTCAAAATTTCAAAACTGTAAAATTTCAATATCTCAAAATTTCAAAATTTCAAAACCTCAAAATATCAAAATTTTTAAATTTTTGAATTTCCAAATTTCAAAATTTCAAAATTTCAAAATATCAAAATTTTAAATTTTCAAAATTTCAAAATCTCAAAATTTCAAATTTTCCAAATTTCAAAATATCAAAATTTCAAATTTCAAAATTTCAAAATCTCAAAAGATCAAAATTTTTAAATTTTTAAATTTTTAAATTTCAAAATTGCAAAATTTCAACATTGTAAGATTTTCAAATTTTTAATTTTCTTAATTTCAAAATTTCAAAATTACAAAATTTCAAAATTACAAAATTTCAAAAGTTCAAAATTTCAAAATTTCAAAATTTCAAAATTTCAAAATTTCAAAATATCAAATTTTCAAATATTCAAAATTTCAAAATATCAAAATTTCAAAACTTCAAAATATTAAAATTGTAAAATTTTCAAATTTTTAATTTTCTAGACTTAAAAATTTCAAAATTTTAAAATTACAAAATTTCAAAATTTCAAAATTTCGAAATTACAAAATTTCAAAATTTCAAAATTTCAAAATTTTGAAATCTCAAAATATCACATTTTAAAATTTTTAAGTTTTTAAATTTCAAAATTTCAAATTTTCAAAATTACAAAATATCAAATTTTCAAAATCTCAAAATATCAAAATTTTTAAATTTTTAAATTTCAAAATTTCAAAATTTCAAAATTTCAAAATTTCAAAATATCAAAATTGTAAAATTTTCAAATTTTTAATTTTTTAAACTTCAAAATTTCAAAATCTCAAAATATTAAAATATTGCAATTTTTAAATTTCAAAATTTCAAAATTTCAAAATTCGAAAATTTCAAAACTTCAAAATTTCAAAATTTCAAAATTTCAAAGTTTTAAAATTTCAAAATATCAAAATTTCAAAATTTAAAATCTCAAAATAACAAATTTTAAAATTTTTAAATTTTTAAATTTTTAAATTTCTAAATTTCAAAATTTCAAAATTTTAAAACTTCAAAATCTCAAAATATCAATATTTTTAAATTTTTAAATTTTTAAATTTCGAAATTTCATAATTTCAAAATTTTAAAATTTCAAAACTTCAAAATTTCAATATCTCAAAATTTCAAAATTTCAAAATTTTAAAATTTCAGAACTACAAAATTTCAAAATTTCACAATATCAAAATTTTCAATTTTAAAAATCAAAAGCTGAGCAGTATATTAAGTCGTACAGTTTTGTGTTTACACCAGCAGATGATATTTTTCATTTTGCTATGTGAAGAAAACGTATTTTTACATTTTATTATTGATGCGTTTAACCAGTCAAAATGAAATACATAAGTAATGGGCGAATAATTTCTGTGTTGAAAAGTAAATTTGATTATTTTTTGGTAACCATTTTAAGTAAATTTCAAGTCCATTTCCAGTCAGCCAGCTACCACAAATATGAGTGCACCATACGAACACTTCTAGTTAAGAGACCAGCTGATCGATTACCACTATTTTCTGTGGTAGAATAGGTGAAATAACAACAAAAATTAAAACCAAACTAAACAAATTATATGCCTCATGCATTGACTAATCCAAATAGAATTCATATTGTAAATATGAAAAGAATAGTAGGCTGCAGAACGTTTAAACGCACTTAAAAATTGTATACATATTACACACATGCATAATACAGTCAATGTTACTAAATTACACTAATAGAATGTAAAGTTTCTTTTTTTTCTACCTGTATATAATGCAGAGACAATTGCTCTGTACTGATATTACAGTACAGATGTCAAAACTAGATGTCAAAAATTCCACCGTGCAAAGAGGGTTAAAGACGCATGTCAACTTTAGGTGGTTTGTGGAGATGGTCAATTTAACAGCTGATCAAACAGCTGATTTCCCTTTCATCAATCGACCGTTCGACTGTCATTTACGCGTTGTTGTAGACAGAAGGAGATGGTCAACTGAACAGCTGATCAAACAATTGAATTCCCCTTTGTCAAACGACCTTTTGACTGTTATATACTTGTTCTTGTAGAAAAAAACACCAATTTCTGAAAGTTATTTATGTAACATCAAACATTGTCTAATTTTACTCACACATCTTTACGTTTCCCCTCCAAAATAGGTAATATGGCGTCCAATTCGTCAACTTTCGCCGTCAATAGCGTTAAAATCTCGTATATTACCCACAGCACTTGAATTCGTCAGCCGTTTTGTGTATATTCAACACAATGCGTTCAAAAAATCTACTGCAAATTGTTTGGGAAAGTTAATGTAGTCGATATCTTAAACAGGATTTTTTTCTAATGAATGGATACTTTCATAGCATTTATATTTATAATAACTTATAATATATGTAGAAAAACAAGAAAGTAACACATGCTTAAACATAGCACATCTGGCAAAGATTTCTTATCAATTGATATTTCGAGTTACGCGCATTATAAATAAAAATAAATATTTGGTGTTATATAGTCGACAGGATACATTATAACAAAATGTTATTTTCATTGTTCGAATGACATTCATTCACTATGAATGTTACAATTAGTAAGCAAAGAATAAATAAAAACAACAATTATTAGTATATCAAAATTTCAAAATTTCAATATCTCAAAATTTCAAAATCTCAAAATTTCAAAATTTCAAAATTTCAAAATTTCAAAATTTCAAAATTTCAAAATTTCAAAATTTCAAAATTTCAAAATTTCAAAATTTCAAAATTTCAAAATTTCAAAATTTCAAAATGTCAAAATTTCGAAATTTCAAAATATCAAAATTTCAAAATCTCAATATATCAAAATTTAAAAATTTTTAATTTTTAAATTTCTAAATTTCAAAATTTCAAAATACCAAAATTTTTAAATTCTTAAATTCTTAAATTTCTAAATTTCTAAATTTCAAAATTTAAAAATTTCAAAATTTCAAAATTTCAAAATTTCAAAACTTCAAGATTTCAATATCTCAAAATTTTTAATTTTTAATTTTCAAAATTTCAAAATTTTAAAATTTCAGAACTACAAAATTTCAAAATTTCGCAATTTCAAAATTCCCAATTTTAAAAATCGAAAGCTGAGCAGTATAGTAAGTCGTACAGTTTTGTGTTTACACGATCAGATGATATTTTTTATTTTGTTATTTGTAGAAAATGTATTTTTAAAATTTATTATTGATGTCTTTAACCAGTCAAAATTAAATACGTAAGTAATGGGTGAATAATTTCTGTGTGAAAAAGTAAATTTGATTATTTTTTGGTAACCACTTTAAGTAAATTTCGAGACCATTACCAGTCATCTGCCGTAGTTGACTCCCCAATACGAACACTTCTAGTTAAGAGGTCAGCTGATCGATTACCACTATTTTCTGTGGTAGAATGCATGCATGTCGTAATTTATTATACCAATATCTTTGAAATTCTAAAGAAAAATTAATTTGTAAACCTAGGTAATTTGTTTTGTTTCATAAATTTAAACCTCTAACGTATTATTTGAATATCTACATATTTTAGATCTTCCATCACCGTTTCAGGAGAAGAAGGCAATCAGCTGACTACAACAGCCCGCACCTATTATAACATACGGTATAAAAACAAATAGATGTCAAAAATTTCACATGGTAAAGAGGGTTAAGGACGCATGTCTACTGTAGGTGGTTTCACAATTGATTTCCCCTTCGTCAATCGACCGTTCGACTGTCATTTACGCGTTGTTGTAGACAGAAGGAGATGGTCAACTGAACAGCTGATCAAACAATTGAATTCCCCTTTGTCAAACGACCTTTTGACTGTTATATACTTGTTCTTGTAGCAAAAAACTCCAATTTCTGAAAGTTATTTATGTAACATCGAACATTGTCTAATTTTACTCACACATCTTTACGTTTCCCCTCCAAAATAGGTAATATGGCGTCCAATTCGTCAACTTTCGCCGTCAATAGCGTTAAAAACTCGTATATTACCCACAGCTCTTGAATTCGTCAGCCGTTTTGTGTATATTCAACACAATGCTATCAAAAACTCTACTGCAAATTGTTTGGGAAAGTTAATGTAGTCGATATCTTAAACAGAATTTTTTTCTAATAAATGGATATTTTCATAGCATTTATATTTATAATAACTTATAATATATGTAGAAAAACAAGAAAGTAACGCATGCTCAAACGTAGCACATTTGGCAAAGATTTCTTATCAATTGATATTTCGAGTTACGCGTATTATAATTAAAATAAATATTTGATGTTATATTTTCGATAGTATACATTATTACAAAATGTTATTTTCATTGTTCGAATGACATTCATTCACTATGAATGTTACAATTAGTAAACAAAGAATAAATAAAAACAACATTTAGTAATATTTCAAAATTTCAAAATATCACAATTTCAAAATTTCAATATCTCAAAATTTCAAAACCTCAAAATATCAAAAATTCAAAATTTCAAAATTTCAAAATTTCAAAATTTCAAAATTTCACAATTTCAAAATTTCAAAATTTCAAAATTTCAAAATATCAAAATTTCAAAATCTCAAAATATTAAAGTTTTTAAATTTTTTAATTTCTAAATTTCAAAATTTCAAAATCTCAAAATATCACATTTTAAATTTTTACGTTTTTAAATTTCAAAATTTCAAAATATCAAATTTTCAAAATTACAAAATCTCAAAATTTCAAAATTTCAAAATTTTAAAATTTCAAAATTTCAAAATTTCAAAATTTCAAAATTTCAAAATTTCAAAATAACAAAAATTCAAAATTTCAAAACTTCAAAATTTTGATATCTCAAGATTTCAGAATTTCAAATCCTCAAAATTTCAATATCTCAAAATTTCAAAATATCAAAATTTCAAATTTTCAAAATTTTAAAATATTAAAATTTCAAAATTTGAAAATCTCAAAATATCAATATTTTAAAATTTTTAAATTTTTAAATCTCAAAATTTCAAAATTTTAAGATTTCATAATTTCAAAATTTCAAAATTTCAAAATTTCAAAATTTCAAAACTTCAAAATTTCAAAATTTCAAAATATCAAAATCTCAAAATATCAAAATTTTAAAATTTCACAATTTCAAAATTTCAAAATAACAAAAATTCAAAATTTCAAAACTTCAAAATTTTAATATCTCAAAATTTCAAAGTTTCAATTCCTCAAAATTTCAATATCTCAAAATTTCAAAATATAAAAATTTCAAATTTTCAAAATTTCAAAATATTAAAATTTAAAAATTTCAAAATCTCAAAATATCAAAATATTAAAATTTTTAAATTTTTAAATCTCAAAATATCAAAATTTCAAATTTTAAAATTTCAAAATTTCAAAATTTCAAAATTTCAAAATTTCAAAACTTTAAAATTTCAATATCTCAAAATTTCAAAATTTAAAAACCTCAAAATATCAAAATTTCAAAATTTTTAAGTTTTTGAATTTCCAAATTTCAAAATTTCAAAATTTCAAAATTTCAAAATATCAAAATTTCAAATTTTCAAAATTTCAAAATCTCAAAATTTCAAATTTTCCAAATTTCAAAATATCAAAATTTCAAAATTTCAAAATGTCAAAATTCTTAAATTTTTAAATTTCAAAATTTCAAAATCTCAATATTGTAAAATTTTCAAAATTTTAATTTTCAAAATTTCAAAATTTCAAATTTTCTAAATTTCAAAATATCAAAATTTCAAAATTTCAAAATTTCAAAATTTCAAAATTTCAAAATTTCAAAATTTCAAAATTTCAAAACTTTAAAATTTCAAAATCTCAAAATATCAAAAATTTAATATTTTAAAATTTTAAAATTTCAAAATTTCACAATTTCAAAATTTCAAAATTTCAAAATTTCAAAATTTCAAAATTTCAGAATTTCAAAATTTCAAAATTTCAAAATTTTAAAATATCAAAATTTCAAAATTTCAAAAGTTTAAAATTTCAAAATTTTTAAATTTTTGATTTTCCAAATTTCAAAATTTCAGTATTTAAAAATATCAAAATTTCAAATTTTCAAAATTTCAAAATCTCAAAATTTCAAATTTTCCAAATTTCAAAATATCAAAATTTCAAAATCTCAAAATATCAAAATTTTTAAATTTTTAAATTTTTAAATTTCTAAATTTTAAAATCTCAACATTGTAAAATTTTCAAATTTTTAATTTTTCTAAAATTCAAAATTTCAAAACCTCAAAATATCAAAATTTTTTAAATTTTTAAATTTTTAAATTTTTAAATTTCTAAATTTCAAAATTTCAAAATCTCAACATTGTAAAATTTTCAAATTTTTAATTTTCTAAATTTCAAAATTTTAAAATTGTAAAATTTCAAAATTTCAAAACTTCAAAATTTCAAAATTTCAAAATTTCAATATCTCGAAATTTTAAAATTTCAAAATCTCAAAATATCAAAAACTTAAAATTTTAAAATTTTTAAATTTCAAAATTTCAAAATTTCAAAATTTCAAAATTTCAAAATTTCAAAATTTCAAAATTTCAAAATTTCAAAATTTCAAAATTTCAAAATTTCAAAATTTCAAAATTTCCAAACTTCAAAATTTCAATATCTCAATATTTCAAAATTTCAAATCTTCTAAATTTCAATATCTCAAAATTTCAAACTATAAAAATTTCAAATTTTCAAAATTTCAAAGTATAAGTATAAGTATATAAATTTCAAATATCAAAATTTCAAAATCTCAAAAATTCAAAATATTACAATTTTTAAATTTCAAAATTTCAAAATTTCAAAATTTTAAAATATCAAAATATCAAAATTTAAAATCTCAAAATATCAAAATTTCAAAATTTTTAAATTTTTTAATTTTTAAACTTCAAAATTTCAAAATTTTAAAATTTCAAATTTTCAAAATTTCAAAATTTCAAATTTTCAAAATTTCAAAACTTCAAAATCTCAAAATATCAAAATTTTTAAATTTTTTAAATTTTAAATTTCTAAATTTCTAAGTTTCTAAATTTCTAAAGTTCAAAATTTTAAAATTTCAAAACTTCAAAATTTCAATAGCTCAAAATTTCAAAATTTCAAATTTTAAAATTTCATAACTACAAAATTTCAAAATTTCACAATTTCAAAATTTCAAAATTTCGAAATTTCAAAATTTCAAAATTTCAAAATTTCCAAATTTCAAAATTTCAAAATTTTCAAATTTCACAATTTCAAAATTTTCAATTTTAAAAACAAAAGCTGAGCAGTATATTAAGTCGTACAGTTTTGTGTTTACACCATCAGATGATATTTTTCATTTTGCTATGTGAAGAAAACGTATTTTTACATTTTATTATTGATGCGTTTAACCAGTCAAAATGAAATACATAAGTAATGGGCGAATAATTTCTGTGTGAAAAAGTAAATTTGATTATTTTTTGGTAACCATTTTAAGTAAATTTCAAGTTCATTTTCAGTCATCCAGCTACCACAAATATGAGTGCACCTTACGAACACTTCTAGTTAAGAGACCAGTTGATCGATTACCACTATTTTCTGTGGTAGAATAATTGAAATAACAACAAAAATTAAAACCAAACTAAACAAATTATATGCCTCATGCATTGACTAATCCAAATAGAAGTCATATTGTAAATAGGAAAAGAACGAACGTTTAAACGCACTTAAAAATTGTATACATATTACACACATGCATAATACAGTCAACGTTACTAAATTACACTAATAGAATGTAAAGTTTCTTTTTTGTTCTACCTTTATATAATGCAGAGACAACTGCTCTGTACTGATATTTATAAAATTCTAAATTAAAATTTTATTTGTAAACCTATGTAATTTGTTTTGTTTCATAAATTTAAAACTCTAACAGTTTGAGGAGGAGAAGGCATTCAGCTAACTACAACAGTTCGCACGTATTATAACATACGGTATAACAACTACTAGATGTCAAAAATTCCACCGTGCAAAGAGGGTTAAAGACGCATGTCAACTTTAGGTGGTTTGTGGAGATGGTCAGCTGGACAGCTGATCAAATAGGTGATTTCCCCTTCGTCAATCGACCATTCGACTGTCATTTACGCGTTGTTGTAGACAGACGGAGATGGTCAACTGAACAGCTGATTAAACAATTGAATTCCCCTTTGTCAAACGACCTTTTGACTGTTATATAATTGTTCTTGTAGAAAAAAACACCAATTTCTGAAAGTTATTTATGTAACATCGAACATTGTCTAATTTTACTCACACATCTTTACGTTTCCCCTCCATTTCCCTAATTCTTCAACTTTCGCCGTCAATAGCGTTAAGAACTCGTATATTACCCACAGCTCTTGAATTCGTCAGCCGTTTTGTGAATATTCAACACAATGTGTTCAAAAAATCTACTGCAAATTGTTTGCGAAAGTTAATGTAGTCGATACCTTAAACAGGATTTTATTCTAATAAATGGATATTTTCATAGCATTTATATTTATAATAACTTATAATATATGTAGAAAAACAAGCAAGTAACGCATGCTCAAACGTAGCACATCTGGCAAAGATTTCTTATCAATTGATATTTCGAGTTACGCGTATTATAATTAAAATAAATAATTGGTGTTATATATTCGACAGGATACGACATTATTACAAAATGTTGTTTTCATTGTTCGAATGACATTCATTCACTTCGAATGTTACAATAAGTAAACAAAGAATAAATAAAAACAACAATTAATAATATTTCAAAATTTCAAAATTTCAAAATTTCAAAATTTCAATATATCAAAATTTCAAAATCTCAAAATATCAAATTTTAAAATTTTTAAGTTTTCATATTTCAAAATTTCACAATTTCAAAATTTCAAAATTTCAAAATTTTAAAATTTCAAAATTTCAAAATATCATAATTTCAAAATCTCAAAATATTAAGATTTTTAAATTTATAAATTTCTAAATTTAAAAATTTCAAAATTTTAAAATTACAAAATTTCAAAACTTCTAAATTTTAATATCTCAAAAGTTCAAAATTTCAAATCTTCAAAATTTCAATATCTCAAAATTTCAAAATATCAAAATTTCAAATTTTCACAATTTCAAAATTTCAAAATTTCAAAATTTCAAAATCTTAAAATATCAAAATATTAAAATTTTTAAATTTCAAAATATCAAAATTTCAAAATTTTAAAATTTCAAAATTTCAAAATTTCAAAATTTCAAAATTTCAAAACTTCAAAATTTCAAAATTTCAAAATTTTAAAATTTCAAAATTTCAGAATTGAAAAATTTAAAAATTTCAAAATTTCAAAATTTCAGAATATCAAAATTTTAAATTTTCAAAATTTAAAAATCTCAATATATCAAAGTTTTTAAATTTTTTAATTTCTAAATTTCGAAATTTCGAAATTCCAAAATCTCAAAATATCAAAATTTCAAAATTTCAAAATTTTAAAATTTCAAAATTTCAAAATTTCAAAATTTCAAAATTTCAAAATTTCAAAATTTCAAAATCTCAAAATATCAAAATTTCAAAATCTCAAAATATCAAAATTTTTAAATTTTTAAAATTGAAAAATTTCAAAATCTCAAAATATCACATTTTAAAATTTTAAGTTTTTAAATTTCAAAATTTCTTAAATTTCAAAATTTCAAATTTTTAAAATTACAAAATTTTAAAATTTCAAAATTTCAAAATTTCAAAATTTCAAAATTTCAAAATTTCAAAATATCAAAATTTCTAATTTCCAAAATATCATAATATCAAAATTTCAAAATCTCAAAATATCAAAACATTAAAATTTTTAAATTTTTAAATCTCAAAATATCAAAATTTCAAAATTTCAAAATTTCAAAACTTTAAAATTTCAATATCTCAAAATTTCAAAAACTCAAAATATCAAAATTTCATAATTTTTTTTTTGAATTTCCAAATTTCAAAATTTCAAAATAACAAAATTTCAAAATCTCAAAATTTCAAAATTTCAAAATATCAAAATTTCAAAATTTCAAAAGTTCCAAATTTCAAAATATCAAAATTTCAAATATTCAAAATTTCAAAATATCAAAATTTCAAAATCTCAAAATATCAAAACTTCCAAACTTCAAAATTTCAATATCTCAATATTTCAAAATTTCAAATCATCTAAATTTCAATATCTTAAAATTTCAAACTATCAAAATTTCAAAATCTCAAAATATTAAAATATTACAATTTTTAAATTTCAAAATTTCTAAATTTCAAAATTTCAAAATTTCAAAATTTCAAAATTTCAAAATTTCAAAATTTCAAAATTTCAAAATTTCAAAATTTCAAAATTTCAAAATTTCAAAATTTCAAAATTTCAAAATTTCAAAATTTCAAAATTTCAAAATTTTAAAATATCAAAATTTCAAAATTTCAAAAGTTAAAAATTTCAAAATATCAAAATTTCAAATATTTAAAATTTCAAAATATCAAAATTTAAAAACCTCAAAATAACAAAATTTTTAAAGTTTTAAATTTCTAAATTTCAAAATCTCAAAATATCAAAATTGTAAAATTTTCAAATTTTTAATTTTCTAAACTTCAAAATTTCAAAATTTCATAATTACAAAATTTCAAAATTTCAAAATTTCAAAATTTCCAAACTTCAAAATTTCAATATCTCAATATTTCAAAATTTCAAATCTTCTAAACTTCAATATCTCAAAATTTCAAACTATCAAAATTTAAAATTTTCAAAATTGCAAAGTTTCAAAATATCAAAATTTCAAAATCTCAAAATATCAAAATATTACAATTTTAAAATTTCAAAATTTCAAAATTTCAAAATTTCAAAATTTCAAAATTTCAAAATTTCAAAATTTCAAAATTTCAAAATTTCAAAATTTCAAAATTTCAAAATTTCAAAATTTCAAAATTTCAAAATTTCAAAATTTCAAAATTTCAAAATTTCAAAATTTTAAAATTTCAAAATTTCAAAATTTCAAAATTTCAAAACTTCAAAATTTCAAAATTTCAAAATTTCAAAATTTCAAAATTTCAAAATTTCAAAATTTCAAAATTTCAAAATTTCAAAATTTCAAAATTTCAAAATTTCAAAATTTTAAAATTTCAAAATTTCAAAATTTCGAAATTTCAAATTTCAAAATATCAAAATTTCAAAATTTAAAATCTCAAAATATCAAAATTTTAAAAATTTTAAATTTTTAAATTTTTAAATTTCTAAATTTCAAAATTTCAAATTTTCAAAATTGCAAAACTTCAAAATCTCAAAACATCAAAATTTTTAAATTTTTAAATTTTTAAATGTCTAAGTTTCTAAATCTCTAAATTTCTAAATTTTAAAATTTCAAAACTTCAAAATTTCAATATCTCACAATTTCAAAATTTCAAATTTTAAAAATTTCAAAATTTTAAAATTTCAGAACTACAAAATTTAAAAATTTCACAGTTTCAAAATTTTCAATTTTAAAAATCGAAAGCTGAGCAGTATATTAAGTCGTACAGTTTTGTATTTACACCATCAGATGATATTTTTCATTTTGCTATGTGAAGAAAACGTATTTTTACATTTTATTATTGATGCGTTTAACCAGTCAAAATGAAATACATAAGTAATGGGCGAATAATTTCTGTGTGAAAAAGTAAATTTGATTGGTTTTTGGTAACCATTTTAAGTAAATTTCAAGTCCATTTCCAGTCATCCAGCTACCACAAATATGAGTGCACCTTACGAACACTTCTAGTTAAGAGACCAGCTGATCGATTACCACTATTTTCTGTGGTAGAATAATTGAAATAACAACAAAACTTAAAACCAAACTAAACAAATTATATATATATTATATATATATTATTGACTAATCCAAATAGAAGTCATATTGTAAATAGGAAAAGAATAGTAGGCTGCAGACCGTTTAAACGCACTTAAAAATGTTATACATATTACACACATGCATAATACAGTCAATGTTACTAAATTACACTAATAGAATGTAAAGCTTCTTTTCTGTTCTACCTTTATATAATGCAGAGACAACTGCTCTGTACTGATATTTATAAAATTCTAAATTAAAATTTTATTTGTAAACCTATGTAATTTGTTTTGTTTCATAAATTTAAAACTCTAACAGTTTGAGGAGGAGAAGGCATTCAGCTAACTACAACAGTTCGCACGTATTATAACATACGGTATAACAACTACTAGATGTCAAAAATTCCACCGTGCAAAGAGGGTTAAAGACGCATGTCAACTTTAGGTGGTTTGTGGAGATGGTCAGCTGGACAGCTGATCAAATAGGTGATTTCCCCTTCGTCAATCGACCATTCGACTGTCATTTACGCAGACCGTTTAAACGCACTTAAAAATGTTATACATATTACACACATGCATAATACAGTCAATGTTACTAAATTACACTAATAGAATGTAAAGCTTCTTTTCTGTTCTACCTTTATATAATGCAGAGACAACTGCTCTGTACTGATATTTATAAAATTCTAAATTAAAATTTTATTTGTAAACCTATGTAATTTGTTTTGTTTCATAAATTTAAAACTCTAACAGTTTGAGGAGGAGAAGGCATTCAGCTAACTACAACAGTTCGCACGTATTATAACATACGGTATAACAACTACTAGATGTCAAAAATTCCACCGTGCAAAGAGGGTTAAAGACGCATGTCAACTTTAGGTGGTTTGTGGAGATGGTCAGCTGGACAGCTGATCAAATAGGTGATTTCCCCTTCGTCAATCGACCATTCGACTGTCATTTACGCGTTGTTGTAGACAGACGGAGATGGTCAACTGAACAGCTGATTAAACAATTGAATTCCCCTTTGTCAAACGACCTTTTGACTGTTATATAATTGTTCTTGTAGAAAAAAACACCAATTTCTGAAAGTTATTTATGTAACATCGAACATTGTCTAATTTTACTCACACATCTTTACGTTTCCCCTCCATTTCCCTAATTCTTCAACTTTCGCCGTCAATAGCGTTAAGAACTCGTATATTACCCACAGCTCTTGAATTCGTCAGCCGTTTTGTGAATATTCAACACAATGTGTTCAAAAAATCTACTGCAAATTGTTTGCGAAAGTTAATGTAGTCGATACCTTAAACAGGATTTTATTCTAATAAATGGATATTTTCATAGCATTTATATTTATAATAACTTATAATATATGTAGAAAAACAAGCAAGTAACGCATGCTCAAACGTAGCACATCTGGCAAAGATTTCTTATCAATTGATATTTCGAGTTACGCGTATTATAATTAAAATAAATAATTGGTGTTATATATTCGACAGGATACGACATTATTACAAAATGTTGTTTTCATTGTTCGAATGACATTCATTCACTTCGAATGTTACAATAAGTAAACAAAGAATAAATAAAAACAACAATTAATAATATTTCAAAATTTCAAAATTTCAAAATTTCAAAATTTCAATATATCAAAATTTCAAAATCTCAAAATATCAAATTTTAAAATTTTTAAGTTTTCATATTTCAAAATTTCACAATTTCAAAATTTCAAAATTTCAAAATTTTAAAATTTCAAAATTTCAAAATATCATAATTTCAAAATCTCAAAATATTAAGATTTTTAAATTTATAAATTTCTAAATTTAAAAATTTCAAAATTTTAAAATTACAAAATTTCAAAACTTCTAAATTTTAATATCTCAAAAGTTCAAAATTTCAAATCTTCAAAATTTCAATATCTCAAAATTTCAAAATATCAAAATTTCAAATTTTCACAATTTCAAAATTTCAAAATTTCAAAATTTCAAAATCTTAAAATATCAAAATATTAAAATTTTCAAATTTCAAAATATCAAAATTTCAAAATTTTAAAATTTCAAAATTTCAAAATTTCAAAATTTCAAAATTTCAAAACTTCAAAATTTCAAAATTTCAAAATTTTAAAATTTCAAAATTTCAGAATTTAAAAATTTAAAAATTTCAAAATTTCAAAATTTTAAAATTTCAAAATTTCAAAATTTCAGAATATCAAAATTTTAAATTTTCAAAATTTAAAAATCTCAATATATCAAAGTTTTTAAATTTTTTAATTTCTAAATTTCGAAATTTCGAAATTCCAAAATCTCAAAATATCAAAATTTCAAAATTTCAAAATTTTAAAATTTCAAAATTTCAAAATTTCAAAATTTCAAAATTTCAAAATTTCAAAATCTCAAAATATCAAAATTTCAAAATCTCAAAATATCAAAATTTTTAAATTTTTAAAATTGAAAAATTTCAAAATCTCAAAATATCACATTTTAAAATTTTAAGTTTTTAAATTTCAAAATTTCTTAAATTTCAAAATTTCAAATTTTTAAAATTACAAAATTTTAAAATTTCAAAATTTCAAAATTTCAAAATTTCAAAATTTCAAAATTTCAAAATATCAAAATTTCTAATTTCCAAAATATCATAATATCAAAATTTCAAAATCTCAAAATATCAAAACATTAAAATTTTTAAATTTTTAAATCTCAAAATATCAAAATTTCAAAATTTCAAAATTTCAAAACTTTAAAATTTCAATATCTCAAAATTTCAAAAACTCAAAATATCAAAATTTCATAATTTTTTTTTTGAATTTCCAAATTTCAAAATTTCAAAATAACAAAATTTCAAAATCTCAAAATTTCAAAATTTCAAAATATCAAAATTTCAAAATTTCAAAAGTTCCAAATTTCAAAATATCAAAATTTCAAATATTCAAAATTTCAAAATATCAAAATTTCAAATTTTCAAAATTTTAAAATATTAAAATTTCAAAATTTCAAAATCTCAAAATATCAATATATTAAAATTTTTAAATTTTTAAATCTCAAAATTTCAAAATTTTAAGATTTCATAATTTCAAAATTTCAAAATTTCAAAATTTCAAAATTTAAAAATTTCAAAACTTCAAAATTTCAAAATTTCAAAATATCAAAATTTCAAAATCTCAAAATATCAAAATTTTAAAATTTCACAATTTCAAAATTTCGAAATTCCAAAATCTCAAAATATCTAAATTTCAAAATTTCAAAATTTTAAAATTTCAAAATTTCAAAATTTCAAAATTTCAAAATATCAAAGTTTCAAAATCTCAAAATATTAAAATTTTTAAATTTTTAACATTTCAAAATCTCAAAATATCACATTTTAAAATTTTAAGTTTTTTAATTTCAAAATTTCAAAATTTCAAAATTTCAAATTTTCAAAATTACAAAATTTTAAAATTTCAAAATTTCAAAATTTCAAAATTTCAAAATTTCAAAATTTCAAAATTTCAAAATTTTAAAATTTCAAAATTTCAAAATTTTAGAATATCAAAATTTTAAATTTTCAAAATTTCAAAATCTCAATATATCAAAATTTTAAAATTTTAAAATTTTTCAATTTCTAAATTTCAAAATTTCGAAATTCCAAAATCTCAAAATATCTAAATTTCAAAATTTCAAAATTTTAAAATTTCAAAATTTCAAAATTTCAAAATTTCAAAATATCAAAGTTTCAAAATCTCAAAATATTAAAATTTTTAAATTTTTAACATTTCAAAATCTCAAAATATCACATTTTAAAATTTTAAGTTTTTTAATTTCAAAATTTCAAAATTTCAAAATTTCAAATTTTCAAAATTACAAAATTTTAAAATTTCAAAATTTCAAAATTTCAAAATTTCAAAATTTCAAAATTTCAAAATTTCAAAATTTCAAAATTTCAAAATTTCAAAATTTCAATATTTCAAAATTTCAAAATTTCAAAATTTCAAAATTTCAAAATTTCAAAATTTCAAAATTTCAAAAGTTCAAAATTTCAAAATTTCAAAATTTCAAAATTTCAAAATTTCAAAATTTCAAAATTTCAAAATATCAAAATTTCAAAATCTCAAAATATTAAAATTTTTAAATATCAAAATTTCAAAATCTCATAATATCACATTTTAAAATTTTTTAGTTTTTAAATTTCAAAATTTCAAATTTTCAAAATTACAAAATTTTAAAATTTCAAAATTTCAAATCCTCAAAATTTAAATATTTCAAAATTTCAAAATATTAAAATTTCAAAATTTCAAAATATAAAAATTTCAAAATCTCAAAATATCAAAATATTAAAATTTTTAAATTTTTAAATCTCAAAATATCAAAATTTCAAAATTTTAAAATGTTAAAATTTCAAAATTTCAAAATTTCAAAATTTCAAAATTTCAAAATTTCAAAACTGTAAAATTTCAATATCTCAAAATTTCAAAATTTCAAAACCTCAAAATATCAAAATTTTTAAATTTTTGAATTTCCAAATTTCAAAATTTCAAAATTTCAAAATATCAAAATTTTAAATTTTCAAAATTTCAAAATCTCAAAATTTCAAATTTTCCAAATTTCAAAATATCAAAATTTCAAATTTCAAAATTTCAAAATCTCAAAAGATCAAAATTTTTAAATTTTTAAATTTTTAAATTTCAAAATTGCAAAATTTCAACATTGTAAGATTTTCAAATTTTTAATTTTCTTAATTTCAAAATTTCAAAATTACAAAATTTCAAAATTACAAAATTTCAAAAGTTCAAAATTTCAAAATTTCAAAATTTCAAAATTTCAAAATTTCAAAATATCAAATTTTCAAATATTCAAAATTTCAAAATATCAAAATTTCAAAACTTCAAAATATTAAAATTGTAAAATTTTCAAATTTTTAATTTTCTAGACTTAAAAATTTCAAAATTTTAAAATTACAAAATTTCAAAATTTCAAAATTTCGAAATTACAAAATTTCAAAATTTCAAAATTTTGAAATCTCAAAATATCACATTTTAAAATTTTTAAGTTTTTAAATTTCAAAATTTCAAATTTTCAAAATTACAAAATATCAAATTTTCAAAATCTCAAAATATCAAAATTTTTAAATTTTTAAATTTCAAAATTTCAAAATTTCAAAATTTCAAAATTTCAAAATATCAAAATTGTAAAATTTTCAAATTTTTAATTTTTTAAACTTCAAAATTTCAAAATCTCAAAATATTAAAATATTGCAATTTTTAAATTTCAAAATTTCAAAATTTCAAAATTCGAAAATTTCAAAACTTCAAAATTTCAAAATTTCAAAATTTCAAAGTTTTAAAATTTCAAAATATCAAAATTTCAAAATTTAAAATCTCAAAATAACAAATTTTAAAATTTTTAAATTTTTAAATTTTTAAATTTCTAAATTTCAAAATTTCAAAATTTTAAAACTTCAAAATCTCAAAATATCAAAATTTTTAAATTTTTAAATTTCGAAATTTCATAATTTCAAAATTTTAAAATTTCAAAACTTCAAAATTTCAATATCTCAAAATTTCAAAATTTCAAAATTTTAAAATTTCAGAACTACAAAATTTCAAAATTTCACAATATCAAAATTTTCAATTTTAAAAATCAAAAGCTGAGCAGTATATTAAGTCGTACAGTTTTGTGTTTACACCAGCAGATGATATTTTTCATTTTGCTATGTGAAGAAAACGTATTTTTACATTTTATTATTGATGCGTTTAACCAGTCAAAATGAAATACATAAGTAATGGGCGAATAATTTCTGTGTTGAAAAGTAAATTTGATTATTTTTTGGTAACCATTTTAAGTAAATTTCAAGTCCATTTCCAGTCAGCCAGCTACCACAAATATGAGTGCACCATACGAACACTTCTAGTTAAGAGACCAGCTGATCGATTACCACTATTTTCTGTGGTAGAATAGGTGAAATAACAACAAAAATTAAAACCAAACTAAACAAATTATATGCCTCATGCATTGACTAATCCAAATAGAATTCATATTGTAAATATGAAAAGAATAGTAGGCTGCAGAACGTTTAAACGCACTTAAAAATTGTATACATATTACACACATGCATAATACAGTCAATGTTACTAAATTACACTAATAGAATGTAAAGTTTCTTTTTTTTCTACCTGTATATAATGCAGAGACAATTGCTCTGTACTGATATTACAGTACAGATGTCAAAACTAGATGTCAAAAATTCCACCGTGCAAAGAGGGTTAAAGACGCATGTCAACTTTAGGTGGTTTGTGGAGATGGTCAATTTAACAGCTGATCAAACAGCTGATTTCCCTTTCGTCAATCGACCGTTCGACTGTCATTTACGCGTTGTTGTAGACAGAAGGAGATGGTCAACTGAACAGCTGATCAAACAATTGAATTCCCCTTTGTCAAACGACCTTTTGACTGTTATATACTTGTTCTTGTAGAAAAAAACACCAATTTCTGAAAGTTATTTATGTAACATCAAACATTGTCTAATTTTACTCACACATCTTTACGTTTCCCCTCCAAAATAGGTAATATGGCGTCCAATTCGTCAACTTTCGCCGTCAATAGCGTTAAAATCTCGTATATTACCCACAGCACTTGAATTCGTCAGCCGTTTTGTGTATATTCAACACAATGCGTTCAAAAAATCTACTGCAAATTGTTTGGGAAAGTTAATGTAGTCGATATCTTAAACAGGATTTTTTTCTAATGAATGGATACTTTCATAGCATTTATATTTATAATAACTTATAATATATGTAGAAAAACAAGAAAGTAACACATGCTTAAACATAGCACATCTGGCAAAGATTTCTTATCAATTGATATTTCGAGTTACGCGCATTATAAATAAAAATAAATATTTGGTGTTATATAGTCGACAGGATACATTATAACAAAATGTTATTTTCATTGTTCGAATGACATTCATTCACTATGAATGTTACAATTAGTAAGCAAAGAATAAATAAAAACAACAATTATTAGTATATCAAAATTTCAAAATTTCAATATCTCAAAATTTCAAAATCTCAAAATTTCAAAATTTCAAAATTTCAAAATTTCAAAATTTCAAAATTTCAAAATTTCAAAATTTCAAAATTTCAAAATTTCAAAATTTCAAAATTTCAAAATTTCAAAATTTCAAAATGTCAAAATTTCGAAATTTCAAAATATCAAAATTTCAAAATCTCAATATATCAAAATTTAAAAATTTTTAATTTTTAAATTTCTAAATTTCAAAATTTCAAAATACCAAAATTTTTAAATTTTTAAATTTTTAAATTTCTAAATTTCTAAATTTCAAAATTTAAAAATTTCAAAATTTCAAAATTTCAAAATTTCAAAACTTCAAGATTTCAATATCTCAAAATTTTTAATTTTTAATTTTCAAAATTTCAAAATTTTAAAATTTCAGAACTACAAAATTTCAAAATTTCGCAATTTCAAAATTCCCAATTTTAAAAATCGAAAGCTGAGCAGTATAGTAAGTCGTACAGTTTTGTGTTTACACGATCAGATGATATTTTTTATTTTGTTATTTGTAGAAAATGTATTTTTAAAATTTATTATTGATGTCTTTAACCAGTCAAAATTAAATACGTAAGTAATGGGTGAATAATTTCTGTGTGAAAAAGTAAATTTGATTATTTTTTGGTAACCACTTTAAGTAAATTTCGAGACCATTACCAGTCATCTGCCGTAGTTGACTCCCCAATACGAACACTTCTAGTTAAGAGGTCAGCTGATCGATTACCACTATTTTCTGTGGTAGAATGCATGCATGTCGTAATTTATTATACCAATATCTTTGAAATTCTAAAGAAAAATTAATTTGTAAACCTAGGTAATTTGTTTTGTTTCATAAATTTAAACCTCTAACGTATTATTTGAATATCTACATATTTTAGATCTTCCATCACCGTTTCAGGAGAAGAAGGCAATCAGCTGACTACAACAGCCCGCACCTATTATAACATACGGTATAAAAACAAATAGATGTCAAAAATTTCACATGGTAAAGAGGGTTAAGGACGCATGTCTACTGTAGGTGGTTTCACAATTGATTTCCCCTTCGTCAATCGACCGTTCGACTGTCATTTACGCGTTGTTGTAGACAGAAGGAGATGGTCAACTGAACAGCTGATCAAACAATTGAATTCCCCTTTGTCAAACGACCTTTTGACTGTTATATACTTGTTCTTGTAGCAAAAAACTCCAATTTCTGAAAGTTATTTATGTAACATCGAACATTGTCTAATTTTACTCACACATCTTTACGTTTCCCCTCCAAAATAGGTAATATGGCGTCCAATTCGTCAACTTTCGCCGTCAATAGCGTTAAAAACTCGTATATTACCCACAGCTCTTGAATTCGTCAGCCGTTTTGTGTATATTCAACACAATGCTATCAAAAACTCTACTGCAAATTGTTTGGGAAAGTTAATGTAGTCGATATCTTAAACAGAATTTTTTTCTAATAAATGGATATTTTCATAGCATTTATATTTATAATAACTTATAATATATGTAGAAAAACAAGAAAGTAACGCATGCTCAAACGTAGCACATTTGGCAAAGATTTCTTATCAATTGATATTTCGAGTTACGCGTATTATAATTAAAATAAATATTTGATGTTATATTTTCGATAGTAAACATTATAACAAAATGTTATTTTCATTGTTCGAATGACATTCATTCACTATGAATGTTACAATTAGTAAACAAAGAATAAATAAAAACAACATTTAGTAATATTTCAAAATTTCAAAATATCACAATTTCAAAATTTCAATATCTCAAAATTTCAAAACCTCAAAATATCAAAAATTCAAAATTTCAAAATTTCAAAATTTCAAAATTTCAAAATTTCAAAATTTCACAATTTCAAAATTTCAAAATTTCAAAATATCAAAATTTCAAAATCTCAAAATATTAAAGTTTTTAAATTTTTTAATTTCTAAATTTCAAAATTTCAAAATCTCAAAATATCACATTTTAAATTTTTACGTTTTTAAATTTCAAAATTTCAAAATATCAAATTTTCAAAATTACAAAATCTCAAAATTTCAAAATTTCAAAATTTTAAAATTTCAAAATTTCAAAATTTCAAAATTTCAAAATTTCAAAATTTCAAAATAACAAAAATTCAAAATTTCAAAACTTCAAAATTTTGATATCTCAAGATTTCAGAATTTCAAATCCTCAAAATTTCAATATCTCAAAATTTCAAAATATCAAAATTTCAAATTTTCAAAATTTTAAAATATTAAAATTTCAAAATTTGAAAATCTCAAAATATCAATATTTTAAAATTTTTAAATTTTTAAATCTCAAAATTTCAAAATTTTAAGATTTCATAATTTCAAAATTTCAAAATTTCAAAATTTCAAAATTTCAAAACTTCAAAATTTCAAAATTTCAAAATATCAAAATCTCAAAATATCAAAATTTTAAAATTTCACAATTTCAAAATTTCAAAATAACAAAAATTCAAAATTTCAAAACTTCAAAATTTTAATATCTCAAAATTTCAAAGTTTCAATTCCTCAAAATTTCAATATCTCAAAATTTCAAAATATAAAAATTTCAAATTTTCAAAATTTCAAAATATTAAAATTTAAAAATTTCAAAATCTCAAAATATCAAAATATTAAAATTTTTAAATTTTTAAATCTCAAAATATCAAAATTTCAAATTTTAAAATTTCAAAATTTCAAAATTTCAAAATTTCAAAATTTCAAAATTTCAAAATTTCAAAATTTCAAAACTTTAAAATTTCAATATCTCAAAATTTCAAATTTAAAAACCTCAAAATATCAAAATTTCAAAATTTTTAAGTTTTTGAATTTCCAAATTTCAAAATTTCAAAATTTCAAAATTTCAAAATATCAAAATTTCAAATTTTCAAAATTTCAAAATCTCAAAATTTCAAATTTTCCAAATTTCAAAATATCAAAATTTCAAAATTTCAAAATGTCAAAATTCTTAAATTTTTAAATTTCAAAATTTCAAAATCTCAATATTGTAAAATTTTCAAAATTTTAATTTTCAAAATTTCAAAATTTCAAATTTTCTAAATTTCAAAATATCAAAATTTCAAAATTTCAAAATTTCAAAATTTCAAAATTTCAAAATTTCAAAATTTCAAAATTTCAAAATTTCAAAATTTCAAAATTTTAAAACTTTAAAATTTCAAAATCTCAAAATATCAAAAATTTAATATTTTAAAATTTTAAAATTTCAAAATTTCACAATTTCAAAATTTCAAAATTTCAAAATTTCAAAATTTCAAAATTTCAAAATTTCAGAATTTCAAAATTTCAAAATTTCAAAATTTCAAAATTTTAAAATATCAAAATTTCAAAATTTCAAAAGTTTAAAATTTCAAAATTTTTAAATTTTTGATTTTCCAAATTTCAAAATTTCAGTATTTAAAAATATCAAAATTTCAAATTTTCAAAATTTCAAAATCTCAAAATTTCAAATTTTTCAAATTTCAAAATATCAAAATTTCAAAATCTCAAAATATCAAAATTTTTAAATTTTTAAATTTTTAAATTTCTAAATTTTAAAATCTCAACATTGTAAAATTTTCAAATTTTTAATTTTTCTAAAATTCAAAATTTCAAAACCTCAAAATATCAAAATTTTTTAAATTTTTAAATTTTTAAATTTTTAAATTTCTAAATTTCAAAATTTCAAAATTTCAAAATTTCAAAATTTCAAAATCTCAACATTGTAAAATTTTCAAATTTTTAATTTTCTAAATTTCAAAATTTTAAAATTGTAAAATTTCAAAATTTCAAAACTTCAAAATTTCAAAATTTCAAAATTTCAATATCTCGAAATTTTAAAATTTCAAAATCTCAAAATATCAAAAACTTAAAATTTTAAAATTTTTAAATTTCAAAATTTCAAAATTTCAAAATTTCAAAATTTCAAAATTTCAAAATTTCAAAATTTCAAAATTTCAAAATTTCAAAATTTCAAAATTTCAAAATTTCCAAACTTCAAAATTTCAATATCTCAATATTTCAAAATTTCAAATCTTCTAAATTTCAATATCTCAAAATTTCAAACTATAAAAATTTCAAATTTTCAAAATTTCAAAGTATAAGTATAAGTATATAAATTTCAAATATCAAAATTTCAAAATCTCAAAAATTCAAAATATTACAATTTTTAAATTTCAAAATTTCAAAATTTCAAAATTTTAAAATATCAAAATATCAAAATTTAAAATCTCAAAATATCAAAATTTCAAAATTTTTAAATTTTTTAATTTTTAAACTTCAAAATTTCAAAATTTTAAAATTTCAAATTTTCAAAATTTCAAAATTTCAAATTTTCAAAATTTCAAAACTTCAAAATCTCAAAATATCAAAATTTTTAAATTTTTTAAATTTTAAATTTCTAAATTTCTAAGTTTCTAAATTTCTAAAGTTCAAAATTTTAAAATTTCAAAACTTCAAAATTTCAATAGCTCAAAATTTCAAAATTTCAAATTTTAAAATTTCATAACTACAAAATTTCAAAATTTCACAATTTCAAAATTTCAAAATTTCGAAATTTCAAAATTTCAAAATTTCAAAATTTCAAAATTTCCAAATTTCAAAATTTCAAAATTTTCAAATTTCACAATTTCAAAATTTTCAATTTTAAAAACAAAAGCTGAGCAGTATATTAAGTCGTACAGTTTTGTGTTTACACCATCAGATGATATTTTTCATTTTGCTATGTGAAGAAAACGTATTTTTACATTTTATTATTGATGCGTTTAACCAGTCAAAATGAAATACATAAGTAATGGGCGAATAATTTCTGTGTGAAAAAGTAAATTTGATTATTTTTTGGTAACCATTTTAAGTAAATTTCAAGTTCATTTTCAGTCATCCAGCTACCACAAATATGAGTGCACCTTACGAACACTTCTAGTTAAGAGACCAGTTGATCGATTACCACTATTTTCTGTGGTAGAATAATTGAAATAACAACAAAAATTAAAACCAAACTAAACAAATTATATGCCTCATGCATTGACTAATCCAAATAGAAGTCATATTGTAAATAGGAAAAGAACGAACGTTTAAACGCACTTAAAAATTGTATACATATTACACACATGCATAATACAGTCAACGTTACTAAATTACACTAATAGAATGTAAAGTTTCTTTTTTGTTCTACCTTTATATAATGCAGAGACAACTGCTCTGTACTGATATTTATAAAATTCTAAATTAAAATTTTATTTGTAAACCTATGTAATTTGTTTTGTTTCATAAATTTAAAACTCTAACAGTTTGAGGAGGAGAAGGCATTCAGCTAACTACAACAGTTCGCACGTATTATAACATACGGTATAACAACTACTAGATGTCAAAAATTCCACCGTGCAAAGAGGGTTAAAGACGCATGTCAACTTTAGGTGGTTTGTGGAGATGGTCAGCTGGACAGCTGATCAAATAGGTGATTTCCCCTTCGTCAATCGACCATTCGACTGTCATTTACGCGTTGTTGTAGACAGACGGAGATGGTCAACTGAACAGCTGATTAAACAATTGAATTCCCCTTTGTCAAACGACCTTTTGACTGTTATATAATTGTTCTTGTAGAAAAAAACACCAATTTCTGAAAGTTATTTATGTAACATCGAACATTGTCTAATTTTACTCACACATCTTTACGTTTCCCCTCCATTTCCCTAATTCTTCAACTTTCGCCGTCAATAGCGTTAAGAACTCGTATATTACCCACAGCTCTTGAATTCGTCAGCCGTTTTGTGAATATTCAACACAATGTGTTCAAAAAATCTACTGCAAATTGTTTGCGAAAGTTAATGTAGTCGATACCTTAAACAGGATTTTATTCTAATAAATGGATATTTTCATAGCATTTATATTTATAATAACTTATAATATATGTAGAAAAACAAGCAAGTAACGCATGCTCAAACGTAGCACATCTGGCAAAGATTTCTTATCAATTGATATTTCGAGTTACGCGTATTATAATTAAAATAAATAATTGGTGTTATATATTCGACAGGATACGACATTATTACAAAATGTTGTTTTCATTGTTCGAATGACATTCATTCACTTCGAATGTTACAATAAGTAAACAAAGAATAAATAAAAACAACAATTAATAATATTTCAAAATTTCAAAATTTCAAAATTTCAAAATTTCAATATATCAAAATTTCAAAATCTCAAAATATCAAATTTTAAAATTTTTAAGTTTTCATATTTCAAAATTTCACAATTTCAAAATTTCAAAATTTCAAAATTTTAAAATTTCAAAATTTCAAAATATCATAATTTCAAAATCTCAAAATATTAAGATTTTTAAATTTATAAATTTCTAAATTTAAAAATTTCAAAATTTTAAAATTACAAAATTTCAAAACTTCTAAATTTTAATATCTCAAAAGTTCAAAATTTCAAATCTTCAAAATTTCAATATCTCAAAATTTCAAAATATCAAAATTTCAAATTTTCACAATTTCAAAATTTCAAAATTTCAAAATTTCAAAATCTTAAAATATCAAAATATTAAAATTTTTAAATTTCAAAATATCAAAATTTCAAAATTTTAAAATTTCAAAATTTCAAAATTTCAAAATTTCAAAATTTCAAAACTTCAAAATTTCAAAATTTCAAAATTTTAAAATTTCAAAATTTCAGAATTTAAAAATTTAAAAATTTCAAAATTTCAAAATTTTAAAATTTTAAAATTTCAAAATTTCAGAATATCAAAATTTTAAATTTTCAAAATTTAAAAATCTCAATATATCAAAGTTTTTAAATATTTTAATTTCTAAATTTCGAAATTTCGAAATTCCAAAATCTCAAAATATCAAAATTTCAAAATTTCAAAATTTTAAAATTTCAAAATTTCAAAATTTCAAAATTTCAAAATTTCAAAATTTCAAAATTTCAAAATCTCAAAATATCAAAATTTCAAAATCTCAAAATATCAAAATTTTTAAATTTTTAAAATTGAAAAATTTCAAAATCTCAAAATATCACATTTTAAAATTTTAAGTTTTTAAATTTCAAAATTTCTTAAATTTCAAAATTTCAAATTTTTAAAATTACAAAATTTTAAAATTTCAAAATTTCAAAATTTCAAAATTTCAAAATTTCAAAATTTCAAAATATCAAAATTTCTAATTCCAAAATATCATAATATCAAAATTTCAAAATCTCAAAATATCAAAACATTAAAATTTTTAAATTTTTAAATCTCAAAATATCAAAATTTCAAACATTTCAAAATTTCAAAACTTTAAAATTTCAATATCTCAAAATTTCAAAAACTCAAAATATCAAAATTTCATAATTTTTTTTTTGAATTTCCAAATTTCAAAATTTCAAAATAACAAAATTTCAAAATCTCAAAATTTCAAAATTTCAAAATATCAAAATTTCAAAATTTCAAAGTTCCAAATTTCAAAATATCAAAATTTCAAATATTCAAAATTCAAAATATCAAAATTTCAAAATCTCAAAATATCAAAACTTCCAAACTTCAAAATTTCAATGTCTCAATATTTCAAAATTTCAAATCATCTAAATTTCAATATCTTAAAATTTCAAACTATCAAAATTTCAAAATCTCAAAATATTAAAATATTACAATTTTTAAATTTCAAAATTTCTAAATTTCAAAATTTCAAAATTTCAAAATTTCAAAATTTCAAAATTTCAAAATTTCAAAATTTCAAAATTTCAAAATTTCAAAATTTCAAAATTTCAAAATTTCAAAATTTCAAAATTTCAAAATTTCAAAATTTCAAAATTTCAAAATTTCAAAATTTCAAAATTTCAAAATTTCAAAATTTCAAAATGTTTAAAATATCAAAATTTCAAAATTTCAAAAGTTAAAAATTTCAAAATATCAAAATTTCTAAATATTTAAAATTTTCAAAATATCAAAATATTCAAAACCTCAAAATAACAAAATTTTTAAAGTTTTAAATTTCTAAATTTCAAAATCTCAAAATATCAAAATTGTAAAATTTTCAAATTTTTAATTTTCTAAACTTCAAAATTTCAAAATTTCATAATTACAAAATTTCAAAATTTCGAAATTTCAAAATTTCCAAACTTCAAAATTTCAATATCTCAATATTTCAAAATTTCAAATCTTCTAAACTTCAATATCTCAAAATTTCAAACTATCAAAATTTAAAAATTTTCAAAATTGCAAAGTTTCAAAATATCAAAATTTCAAAATCTCAAAATATCAAAATATTACAATTTTAAAATTTCAAAATTTCAAAATTTCAAGATTTCAAAATTTCAAAATTTCAAAATTTCAAAATTTCAAAATTTCAAAATTTCAAAATTTCAAAATTTCAAAATTTCAAAATTTCAAAATTTTCAAAATTTCAAAATTTCAAAATTTCAAATTTCAAAATTTCAAAATTTCAAAATTTCAAAATTTCAAAATTTTAAAATTTCAAAATTTCAAAATTTCAAAATTTCAAAACTTCAAAATTTCAAAATTTCAAAATTTCAAAATTTCAAAATTTCAAAATTTCAAAATTTCAAAATTTCAAAATTTCAAAATTTCAAAATTTCAAAATTTCAAAATTTCGAAATTTCAAATTTCAAAATATCAAAATTTCAAAATTTAAAATCTCAAAATATCAAATTTTAAAAATTTTAAATTTTAAATTTTTAAATTTCTAAATTTCAAAATTTCAAATTTTCAAAATTGCAAAACTTCAAATCTCAAAACATCAAAATTTTTAAATTTTTAAATTTTTAAATGTCTAAGTTTCTAAATCTCTAAATTTCTAAATTTTAAAATTTCAAGACTTCAAAATTTCAATATCTCACAATTTCAAAATTTCAAATTTTAAAAATTTCAAAATTTTAAAATTCAGAACTACAAAATTTAAAAATTTCACAGTTTCAAAATTTTCAATTTTAAAAATCGAAAGCTGAGCAGTATATTAAGTCGTACAGTTTTGTATTTACACCATCAGATGATATTTTTCATTTTGCTATGTGAAGAAAACGTATTTTTACATTTTATTATTGATGCGTTTAACCAGTCAAAATGAAATACATAAGTAATGGGCGAATAATTTCTGTGTGAAAAAGTAAATTTGATTGGTTTTTGGTAACCATTTTAAGTAAATTTCAAGTCCATTTCCAGTCATCCAGCTACCACAAATATGAGTGCACCTTACGAACACTTCTAGTTAAGAGACCAGCTGATCGATTACCACTATTTTCTGTGGTAGAATAATTGAAATAACAACAAAACTTAAAACCAAACTAAACAAATTATATATATATTATATATATATTATTGACTAATCCAAATAGAAGTCATATTGTAAATAGGAAAAGAATAGTAGGCTGCAGACCGTTTAAACGCACTTAAAAATGTTATACATATTACACACATGCATAATACAGTCAATGTTACTAAATTACACTAATAGAATGTAAAGTTTCTTTTCTGTTCTACCTTTATATAATGCAGAGACAACTGCTCTGTACTGATATTTATAAAATTCTAAATTAAAATTTTATTTGTAAACCTATGAAATTTGTTTTGTTTCATAAATTTAAACCTCTAACAGTTTCAGGAGGAGAAGGCATTCAGCTAACTACAACAGTTCGCACGTATTATAACATACGGTATAAAAACAACTAAATGTCAAAAATTCCACCGTGCAAAGAGGGTTAACGACGCATGTCAACTTTAGGTGGTTTGTGGAGATGGTCAATTTAACAGCTGATCAAATATCTGATTTCCCCTTCGTCAATCGACCGTTCGACTGTCATTTACGCGTTGTTGTAGACAGACGGAGATGGTCAACTGAACAGCTGATCAAACAATTCAATTCCCCTTTGTCAAACGACCTTTTGACTGTTATATACTTGTTCTTGTAGAAAAAAAACACCAATTTCTGAAAGTTATTTATGTAACATCGAACATTGTCTAATTTTACTCACACATCTTTACGTTTCCCCTCCAAAATAGGTAATATGGCGTCTAATTCGTCAACTTTCGCCGTCAATAGCGTTAAAAACTCGTATATTACCCACAGCTCTTGAATTCGTCAGCCGTTTTGTGTCTAATCAACACAATGCGTTCAAAAAATCTACTGCAAATTGTTTGCGAAAGTTAATGTAGTCGATACCTTAAACAGGATTTTTTTCTAATAAATGGATATTTTCATAGCATTTAAATTTATAATAACTTATAATATATGTAGAAAAACAAGAAAGTAACGCATGCTCAAACGTAGCACATCTGGTAAAGACTTCTTATCAATTGACATTTCGAGTTACGCGTATTATAATTAAAATAAATAATTGGTGTTATATATTCGACAGGATACATTATTACAAAATGCTATTTTCATTTTTCGAATGACATTCATTCAATGTGAATGTTACAATTAGTAAACAAAGATTAAATAAAAATAACAATTAATAATATTTCAAAATTTAAAAATTTTAAAATTTCAATATCTCAAATTTCAAAATCTCAAAATATCAAATTTTAAAATTTTTAAGTTTTTAAGTTTCAAATTTCAAATTTTCAAAATTTCAAAATTTCAAAATATCAAAATTTCAAAATCTCAATTTATTTAAATTTTTTAAATTTTTAAATTTTAAGTTTCAAACTTTCAAAATTTCAAAATTTAAAAATTAAAAATTTAAAAATCTCAAAATATCACATTTTAAAATGTTTAAGCTTTTAAATTTCAAAATTTCAAATTTTCAAGAATACAAAACTTTAAAATTTCAAAATTTCGAAATTTCAAAATAAAAATTTCAAAATTTCAAAACTTCAAAATTTAATATCTCAAAATTTCAAAATTTCAAATCCTCAAAATTTCAATATCTCAAAATTTCAAAATATCAAAATTTCAAATTTATAAAGTTTCAAAATATCAAAATTTCAAAATCTCAAAATATTAAAATTTTTAAATTTTTAATCTCAAAATATCAAAATATAAAAATTTCAAAATTTTAGAATTTCAAAATTTCAAAATTTCAAAACTTTAAAATTTCAAAATTTCAAAACTTCAAAACCTCAAAATATCAAAATTTCAAAATTTTTAAATTGTTGAATTTCTAAAGTTCAAAATTTCAAAATATGTAAATTTCAAAATCTCAAAATTTCAAATTTTCCAAATTTCAAAATATCAAACTTTCAAAACATCAAAATATAAAAATTTTTAAATTTTTAAATTTTTAAATTTTTAAATTTTTAAATTTTTAAATTTTTAAATTTTTAAATCTTTAAATTTTTAAATTTTTAAATTTTTAAATTTCTAAATTTTAAAATTTCAAAATCTCAACATTGTGAAATTTTCAAATTTTAATTTTCTAAATTTCAAAATTTCAAAATTACAAAATTTCAAAATTTCAAAACTTCAAAATTTCAAAATTTCAAAATTTTAATATCTCGAAATTTCAAAATCTCAAAATATGAAAATCTTAAAATTTTAAAATTTTTAAATTCAAAATTTCAAAATTTCAAAATTTCAGAATTTCAAAATTTCAAAATTTCAAAATTTCAAAATTTCAAAATTTCAAAATTCAAAATTTCAAAATTTCAAAATTTAAAATATCAAAATTTCAAAAGTTCAAAATTTCAAAATATCAAAATTTCAAATATTCAAAATTTCAAAATTTCGAAATCTCAAAATATCAAAATTTTTAAAATTTTAAATTCCTAAATTTCTAAATTTCAAAATCTCAAAATATCAAAATTGTAAAATTTTCAAATTTTTAGTTTTCTAAACTTAAAAATTTCAAAATTTCAATATTACAAAATTTCAAAATTTCAAAAAAATTTCAAAATTTCCAAACTTCAAAATTTCAATATCTCAATATTTCAAAATTTCAAATCTTAATTTCAATATCTCAAAATATCAAAATATTACAATTTTTAGATTTCTAAATTTCAAAATTTCAAAATTTCAAAATTTCAAAATTTCAAAATTTCAAAATTTCAAAATTAAAAAATTTCAAAATTTCAAAATTTCAAAATTTCAAAATTTCAAAATATCATAATTTCAAAAATTAAAATCTCAAAATATCAAAACTTTTAAATTTTTAAATTTTAAATTTCTAAATTTCAAAATTTCAAAATTTCAAAATTTCAAAATTTCAAAATTTCAAAATTTCAAAATTTTAAAATTTAAAATTTCAAAATTTCAAAATTTCAAAATCTCAAAATATCACATTTGAAAATGTTTAAGCTTTTAAATTTCAAAATTTCAAATTTTCAAGAATACAAAACTTTAAAATTTCGAAATTTCAAAATAACCAAATTTCAAAATTTCAAAACTTCAAAATTTTAATATCTCATATCAAATTTCAAAATTTCAAATCCTCAAAATTTCAAAATATCAAAATTTCAAATTTCAAAGTTTCAAAATATCGAAATTTCAAAATTTCAAAATCTCAAAATATTAAAATTTTTAAATTTTTAATCTCAAAATATCAAAATTTCAAAATTTCAAAATTTTAGAATTTCAAAATTTCAAAATTTCAAAACTTTAAAATTTCAAAATTTCAAAACTTCACAACCTCAGAATATCAAAATTTCAAAATTTTTAAATTTTTGAATTCCTAAATTTCAAAATTTCAAAATATGTAAATTTCAAAATCTCAAAATTTCAAATTTTCCAAACTTCAAAATATCAAAATTTCAAAATCTCAAAAAATAAAAATTTTTAAATTTTTTAATTTTTAAATTTTTAATTTCTAAATTTCAAAATTTCAAAATCTCAACATTGTGAAATTTTCAAATTTTTACTTTTCTAAATTTCAAAATTTCAAAATTACAAAATTTCAAAATTCAAAACTTCAAAATTTCAAAATTTCGAAATTTCAAAATTTAATATCTCGAAATTTCAAAATTTCAAAATCTCAAAATTTCAAAATTTCAAAATTTCAAAATTTTAAAATATCAAAATATCAAAATTTCAAAAGTTCAAAATTTTAAAATATCAAAATATCAAAATTTCAAATATTCAAAATTTCAAAATTTCGAAATCTCAAAATATCAAAATTTTTAAATTTTTAAATTCCTAAATTTCTAAATTTCAAAATTTCAAAATTTCAAAATTTCAAAATTTCAAAATTTCAAAATTTCAAAATTTAAAATTTCAAAATTTCAAAATTTCAAAATTTCAAAATTTCAAAATTTCAAAATTTCAAAATTTCAAAATTTTAAAATTTTAAAATTTTAAAATATCAAAATTTCAAAAGTTCAACATTTCAAAATATCAAAATATCAAAATTTCAAATATTCAAAATTTCAAAATTTCGAAATCTCAAAATATCAAAATTTTTAAATTTTTAAATTCCTAAATTTCTAAATTTCAAAATCTCAGAATATCAAAATTGTAAAATTTTAAAATTTTTAGTTTTTTAAACTTCAAAATTTCAAAATTTTAAAATTACAAAATTTCAAAATTTCAAAAAAATTTCAAAATTTCCAAACTTCAAAATTTCAATATCTCAATATTTCAAAATTTCAAATCTTCTAAATTTCAATATCTCAAAATTTCAAACTATCAACATTTCAAATTTTCAAAATTTCAAAGTTTCAAAATATCAAAATTTCAATATCTCAAAATATCAAAATATTACAATTTTTAAATTTCAAAATTTCAAAATTTCAAAATTTCAAAATTTCAAAATTTCAAAATTTCAAAATTTCAAAATATCATAATTTCAAAAATTAAAATCTCAAAATATCAAAATTTTAAAATTTTAAAATTTTTAAATTTTTAAATTTCTAAATTTCAAAATTTCAAAATTTCAAAAGTTTAAAATTTTAAAATTTCAAAATTTCAAAATTTCAAAATTTCAAAACTTCAAAATCTCAAAATACCAAAATTTTTAAATATTTAAATTTCTAAATTTCTAAATTTCAAAATTTCAAAATTTCAAAATTACAAAATTTCAATATCTCAAAATTTGAAAATTTCAAATTTTCAAAATTCTAAAATTTCAGAACTACAAAATTTCAAAATTTCACAATTTCAAAATTTTCAATTTTAAAAATCAAAAGCTGAGCAGTATATTAAGTCGTACAGTTTTGTGTTTACACCATCAGATGATATTTTTCTTTTTGCTATGTGAAGAAAACGTATTTTTACATTCTATTATTGATGCGTTTAACCAGTCAAAATGAAATACATAAGTAATGGGCGAATAATTTCTGTGTGGAAAATTAAATTTGATTATTTTTTGATAACCATTTTAAGTAAATTTCAAGTCCATTTCCAGTCATCCAGCTACCACAAATATGAGTGCACCTTACGAACACTTCTAGTTGAGAGACCAGCTGATCGATTCCCACTATTTTCTGTGGTAGAATAGGTCAAATAACAACAAAAATTAAAACCAAACTTAACAAATTATATGCCTCATGCATTGACTAATCCAAATAGAAGTCATATTGTAAATAGGAAAAGAATAGTAGGCTGCAGAACGTTTAAACGCACTTAAAAATTGTATACATATTACACACATGCATAACACAGTCAATGTTACTAAATTACACTAATAGAATTTAAATTTCTTTTCTGTTCTACCATTGTATAATGCAGAGACAACTGCTCTGTACTGATATTTATAAAATTCTAAATTAAAATTTTATTTGTAAACCTATATAATTTGTTTTGTTTCATAAATTTAAACCTCTAACAGTTTCAGGAGGAGAAGGCATTCAGCTAACTACAACAGTTCGCACGTATTATAACATACGGTATAAAAACAACTAAATGTCAAAAATTCCACCGTGCAAAGAGGGTTAAAGACGCATGTCAACTTTAGGTGGTTTGTGGAGATGGTCAATTTAACAGCTGATCAAATAGCTGATTTCCCCTTCGTCAATCGACCATTCGACTGTCACTTACGCGTTGTTGTAGACAGACGGAGATGGTCAACTGAACAGCTGATCAAACAATTGAATTCCCCTTTGTCAAACGACCTTTTGACTGTTATATACTTGTTCTTGTAGAAAAAAACACAAATTTCTGAAAGTTATTTATGTAACATCGAACATTGTCTAATTTTACTAACACATCTTTACGTTTCTCCTCCAAAATAGGTAATATGGCGTCCAATTCGTCAACTTTCGCCGTCAATATCGTTAAAAACTCGTATATTACCCCCAGCTCTTAAATTCGTCAGCCGTTTTGTGTATATTAAACACAATGCGTTCAAAAAATCTACTGCAAATTGTTTGCGAAAGTTAATGTAGTCGATACCTTAAACAGGATTTTTTTCTAATAAATGGATATTTTCATAGCATTTATATTTATAATAACTTATAATTTATGTAGAAAAACAAGAAAGTAACGCATGCTCAAACGTAGCACATTTGGCAAAGATTTCTTATCAATTGATATTTCGAGTAACGCGTATTATAATTAAAATAAATATTTGTTGTAACATTTTCGACGGGATACATTATTACAAAATGTTATTTTCATTGTTCGAATGACATTCATTCACTATGAATGTTACAATTAGTAAACAAAGAATAAATAAAAACAACAATTAATAATATTTCAAATTTTCAAAATTTCAAAATTTCAAAATTTAAATATCTCAAAATTTCAAAATCTCAAAATATCAAATTTTAAAATTTTTAAGTTCTTAAATTTCAAAATTTCAAAATTTCAAAATTCCAAAATTTCAAAATTTCAAAATTTCAAAATATCAAAATTTCAAAATTTCAAAATATCAAAATTTTAAAATCTCAAAATATCAAAATTTTTAAATTTCTAAATTTCACAGTTTAAAAATTTCAAAATCTCACAATATCAAAATTTCAAATTTCCGAATTTCAAAATTTCACAATTTCAAAACATCAAAATAACAAAATTTCAAAATTTCAAAACTTCAAAATTTTAATATCTCAAAATTTCAAAATTTCAAATCTTCAAAATTTCAATATCTCAAAATTTCAAAATATCAAAATTTCAAATTTTAAAAATTTCAAAATATCAAAATTTCAAAATCTTAAAATATCAAAATATTAAAATTTTTAAATTTCAAAATATCAAAATTTCAAAATTTTAAAATTTCAAAATTTCAAAATTTCAAAATTTCAAAATTTCAAAATTTCAAAATTTCAAAATTTCAAAATTTCAAAATTTCAAAATTTCAAAATTTCAAAATTTCAAAATTTCAAAATTTCAAAATTTCAAAATATCAAAATTTCAAATTATCAAAAATTCAAAATTTTAATATATCAAATTTTTTAAATTTTTAAATTTCTAAATTTCAAAATTTCAAAATTCCAAAATCTCAAAATATAAAAATTTCAAAATTTCGAAATTTCCAACTTTCAAAGTTTCAAAATTTCAAAATTTCAAAATTTCAAAATTTCAAAATTTCAAAATTTCAAAATTTCTACATTTCAAAATTTCTAAATTTCAAAATTTCAAAATTTCAAAATTTCAAAATTTCAAATTTTCAAATTTTCAAAATATCAAAATTTCAAAATTTCAAAACTTCAAAATTTCAAAATTTCAAAATTTCAAAATTTCAAAATTTCAAAATTTCAAAATTTCAAAATTTCAAAATTTCAAAATTTCAAAATTTCAAAATTTCAAAATTTCAAAATATCAAAATTTCAAAACCTCAAAATATCAAAATTTTTAAATTTTTAAATTTTTAAATTTTTAAATTTCTAAATTTCTAAATTTCAAAATTTCAAAATTTCAAAATTTCAAAACTTCAAAATTTCAAAATTTCAAAATTTCAGAATTTCAAAATTTCAAAATTTCAAAATTTCAAAATTTCAAAATTTCAAAATATCAAAATTTCAAAATCTCAAAACATCAAAATTTTTAAATTTTGAAATTTCTAAATTTCTAAATTTCTAAATTTCTAAATTTCTAAATTTCTAAATTTCTTAATTTCTAAATTTCTAAATTTCTAAATTTCTAAATTTCAAAATTTCAAAATTTCAAAATTTCTAAATTTCTTAATTTCTAAATTTCTAAATTTCAAAATATCAACATTGTAAAATTTTTAAATTTTTAATTTTCTAAATTTCCAAATTTTAAAATTTCAAAATTTCAAAATTTCAAAAATAAAAAATTTCGAAATTTTATAATTTCAAAATTTCAAAATTTCAAAATTCAAAAATTTCAAAATTTCAAAATTTTAAAATTTCAAAATTTCAAAATTTCAAAATTTCAAAATTTCAAAATTTCAAAATTTCAAAATTTCAAAATTTCAAAATTTCAAAATTTCAAAATTTCAAAATTTTAAAATTTCAAAATTACAAAATTTCAAAATCTCAAAATATCAAAATTTCTAAATTTTTAAATTTCTAAATTTCTAAATTTCTAAGTTTCAAAATTTCGAAATTTCAAAATTTCAAAATTTCAAAATTTCAAAATTCCAAAATTTCAAAATTTCCAAATTTTAAAATTTCAAAATTTCAAAAATAAAAAATTTCAAAATTTCAAAATTTCAAAATGTCAAAATTTCGAAATTTCACAATATCAAAATTTCAAAATCTAAAAATATCAAAATTTTAAAATTTTTACTTTTTAAATTTCAAAATTTCAAAATATAAAAATATCAAAATTTTTAAATTTTTAAATTTCTAAATTTCTAAATTTCTAAATTTCTAAATTTCTAAATTTCTAAATTTCTAAATTTCTAAATTTCTAAATTTCTAAATTTCTAAATTTCTAAAGTTCTAAATTTCTAAATTTCTAAGTTTCTAAATTTCTAAATTTCAAAATTTCAGAATTTCAATATCTCAAAATTTTAAATTTTTAAAATTTCAAAATTGCCAAATTTCAGAACTACAAAATTTCAAAATTTCACAATTTCAAAATTTCAAAATTTCAAAATTTCAAAATTTCAAAATTTCAAAATTTCAAAATTAAAAAATTTCAAAATTTCAAAATTTCAAAATATCATAATTTCAAAAATTAAAATCTCAAAAAATCCAAATTTTTAAATTTTTAAATTTTTAAATTTCTAAATTTCAAAATTTCAAAATTTCAAAATTTCAAAATTTCAAAATTTCAGAATTTTAAAATTTTAAAATTTCAAAATTTCAAAATTTCAAAATCTCAAAATATCACATTTTAAAATGTTTAAGCTTTTAAATTTCAAAATTTCAAATTTTCAAGAATACAAAACTTTAAAATTTCAAAATTTCGAAATTTCAAAATAACCAAATTTCAAAATTTCAAAACTTCAAAATTTTAATATCTCAAAATTTCAAAATTTCAAATCCTCAAAATTTCAAAATATCAAAATTTCAAATTTTCAAAGTTTCAAAATATCGAAATTTCAAAATTTCAAAATGTCAAAATATTAAAATTTTTAAATTTTTTAATCTCAAAATATCAAAATTTCAAAATTTTAGAATTTCAAAATTTCAAAATTTCAAAATTTCAAAACTTTAAAATTTCAAAATTTCAAAACTTCACAACCTCAGAATATCAAAATTTCAAAATTTTTAAATTTTTGAATTCCTAAAGTTCAAAATTTCAAAATATGTAAATTTCAAAATCTCAAAATTTCAAATTTTCCAAACTTCAAAATATCAAAATTTCAAAATCTCAAAATATAAAAATTTTTAAATTTTTAAATTTTTAAATTTTTTAATTTCTAAATTTCAAAATTTTAAAATCTCAACATTGTGAAATTTTCAAATTTTTAATTTCAAAATTACAAAATTTCAAAATTTCAAAACTTCAAAATTTCAAAATTTCAAAATTTCAAAATTTTAATATCTCGAAATTTCAAAATTTCAAAATCTCAAAATTTCAAAATTTCAAAGTTTCAAAATTTCAAAATTTTAAAATATCAAAATATCAAAATTTCAAAAGTTCAAAATTTTAAAATATCAAAATATCAAAATTTCAAATATTCAAAATTTCAAAATTTCGAAATCTCAAAATATCAAAATTTTTAAATTTTTAAATTCCTAAATTTCTAAATTTCAAAATTTCAAAATTTCAAAATTTCAAAATTTCAAAATTTCAAAATTTCAAAATTTCAAAATTTTAAAATATCAAAATTTCAAAAGTTCAACATTTCAAAATATCAAAATATCAAAATTTCAAATATTCAAAATTTCAAAATTTCGAAATCTCAAAATATCAAAATTTTTAAATTTTTAAATTCTTAAATTTCTAAATTTCAAAATCTCAAAATATCAAAATTGTAAAATTTTCAAATTTTTAGTTTTCTAAACTTCAAAATTTCAAAATTTCAAAATTACAAAATTTCAAAATTTCAAAAAAATTTCAAAATTTCCAAACTTCAAAATTTCAATATCTCAATATTTCAAAATTTCAAATCTTCTAAATTTCAATATCTCAAAATTTCAAACTATCAACATTTCAAATTTTCAAAATTTCAAAGTTTCAAAATATCAAAATTTCAATATCTCAAAATATCAAAATATTACAATTTTTAAATTTCTAAATTTCAAAATTTCAAAATTTCAAAATTTCAAAATTTCAAAATTTCAAAATTTCAAAATTTCAAAATTTCAAAATTTCAAAATTTCAAAATTTCAAAATTTCAAAATTTCAAAATTTCAAAATTTCAAAATTTCAAAATTTCAAAATTTCAAAATTTCAAAATTTCAAAATATCATAATTTCAAAAATTAAAATCTCAAAATATCAAAATTTTAAAATTTTAAAATTTTAAAATTTTTAAATTTCTAAATTTCAAAATTTCAAAATTTCAAAATTTCAAAATTTTAAAATTTCAAAATTTCAAAAGTTTAAAATTTTAAAATTTCAAAATTTCAAAATTTCAAAATTTCAAAATTTCAAAATTTCAAAATTTCAAAATTTCAAAATTTCAAAATTTCAAAATTTCAAAATTTCAAAATTTCAAAATTTTAAAATTTCAAAACTTCAAAATTTCAAAATTTCAAAATTTCAAAATTTCAAAATTTCAAAATTTCAAAATTTCAAAATTTCAAAATTTCAAAATTTCAAAATATCAAAATTTCAAAACCTCAAAATATCAAAATTTTTAAATTTTTAAATTTTTAAATTTCTAAATTTCTAAATTTCTAAATTTCAAAATTTCAAAATTTCAAAACTTCAAAATTTCAAAATTTCAAAATTTCAGAATTTCAAAATTTCAAAATTTCAAAATTTCAAAATTTCAAAATTTCAAAATTTCAAAATTTCAAAATATCAAAATTTCAAAATCTCAAAACATCAAAATTTTTAAATTTTGAAATTTCTAAATTTCTAAATTTCTAAATTTCTAAATTTCTAAATTTCTTAATTTCTAAATTTCTAAATTTCTAAATTTCAAAATTTCAAAATTTCAAAATTTCAAAATTTCAAAATTTCTAAATTTCTAAATTTCTAAATTTCTTAATTTCTAAATTTCTAAATTTCAAAATATCAACATTGTAAAATTTTTAAATTTTTAATTTTCTAAATTTCCAAATTTTAAAATTTCAAAATTTTTAAATAAAAAATTTCGAAATTTTATAATTTCAAAATTTCAAAATTTCAAAATTTCAAAATTCAAAAATTTCAAAATTTCAAAATTTTAAAATTTCAAAATTTCAAAATTTCAAAATTTCAAAATTTCAAAATTTCAAAATTTCAAAATTCCAAAATTTCAAAATTTCAAAATTTCAAAATTTCAAAATTTCAAAATTTCAAAATTTCAAAATTTTAAAATTTCAAAATTACAAAATTTCAAAATTTCAAAATATCAAAATTTTTAAATTTTTAAATTTCTAAATTTCTAAATTTCTAAGTTTCAAAATTTCGAAATTTCAAAATTTCAAAATTTCAAAATTTCAAAATTTCAAAATTTTAAAATTTCAAAATTACAAAATTTCAAAATTTCAAAATATCAAAATTTTTAAATTTTTAAATTTCAAAATTTCAAAATTTCAAAATTCCAAAATTTCAAAATTACAAAATTTCAAAATTTCAAAATATCAAAATTTTTAAATTTTTAAATTTCTAAATTTCTAAATTTCTAAGTTTCAAAATTTCGAAATTTTATAATTTCAAAATTTCAAAATTTCAAAATTTCAAAATTCAAAAATTTCAAAATTTCAAAATTTTAAAATTTCAAAATTTCAAAATTTCAAAATTCCAAAATTTCAAAATTTCAAAATTTCAAAATTTCAAAATTTCAAAATTTCAAAATTTCAAAATTTCAAAATTTTAAAATTTCAAAATTACAAAATTTCAAAATTTCAAAATATCAAAATTTTTAAATTTTTAAATTTCTAAATTTCTAAATTTCTAAGTTTCAAAATTTCGAAATTTCAAAATTTCAAAATTTCAAAATTTCAAAATTCCAAAATTTCAAAATTTCCAAATTTTAAAATTTCAAAATTTCAAAATTTCAAAAATAAAAAATTTCAAAATTTCAAAATTTCAAAATGTCAAAATTTCGAAATTTCAAAATATCAAAATTTCAAAATCTAAAAATATCAAAATTTTAAAATTTTTACTTTTTAAATTTCAAAATTTCAAAATATAAAAATATCAAAATTTTTAAATTTTTAAATTTCTAAATTTCTAAATTTCTAAATTTCTAAATTTCTAAATTTCTAAATTTCTAAATTTCTAAATTTCTAAATTTCTAAATTTCTAAATTTCTAAATTTCTAAATTTCTAAATTTCTAAATTTCTAAGTTTCTAAATTTCTAAATTTCAAAATTTCAGAATTTCAATATCTCAAAATTTTAAATTTTTAAAATTTCAAAATTGTCAAATTTCAGAACTACAAAATTTCAAAATTTCACAATTTCAAAATTTCAAAATTTCAAAATTTCAAAATTAAAAAATTAAAAAATTTCAAAATTTCAAAATATCATAATTTCAAAAATTAAAATCTCAAAATATCAAAATTTTTAAATTTTTAAATTTTTAAATTTCTAAATTTCAAAATTTCAAAATTTCAAAATTTCAAAATTTCAAAATTTTAAAATTTTAAAATTTCAAAATTTCAAAATTTCAAAATTTCAAAATCTCAAAATATCACATTTTAAAATGTTTAAGCTTTTAAATTTCAAAATTTCAAATTTTCAAGAATACAAAACTTTAAAATTTCAAAATTTCGAAATTTCAAAATAACCAAATTTCAAAATTTCAAAACTTCAAAATTTTAATATCTCAAAATTTCAAAATTTCAAATCCTCAAAATTTCAAAATATCAAAATTTTAAATTTTCAAAGTTTCAAAATATCGAAATTTCAAAATTTCAAAATGTCAAAATATTAAAATTTTTAAATTTTTTAATCTCAAAATATCAAAATTTCAAAATTTTAGAATTTCAAAATTTCAAAATTTCAAAATTTCAAAACTTTAAAATTTCAAAATTTCAAAACTTCACAACCTCAGAATATCAAAATTTCAAAATTTTTAAATTTTTGAATTCCTAAAGTTCAAAATTTCAAAATATGTAAATTTCAAAATCTCAAAATTTCAAATTTTCCAAACTTCAAAATATTAAAATTTCAAAATCTCAAAATATAAAAATTTTTAAATTTTTAAATTTTTAAATTTTTTAATTTCTAAATTTCAAAATTTTAAAATCTCAACATTGTGAAATTTTCAAATTTTTAATTTTCTAAATTTCAAAATTTTTAAATTTTTAAATTCCTAAATTTCTAAATTTCAAAATCTCAAAATATCAAAATTGTAAAATTTTAAAATTTTTAGTTTTCTAAACTTCAAAATTTCAAAATTTCAAAATTACAAAATTTCAAAATTTCAAAAAAATTTCAAAATTTCCAAACTTCAAAATTTCAATATCTCAATATTTCAAAATTTCAAATCTTCTAAATTTCAATATCTCAAAATTTCAAACTATCAACATTTCAAATTTCAAAATTTCAAAGTTTCAAAATATCAAAATTTCAATATCTCAAAATATCAAAATATTACAATTTTTAAATTTCTAAATTTCAAATTTCAAAATTTCAAAATTTCAAAATTTCAAAATTTCAAAATTTCAAAATTTCAAAATTTCAAAATTTCAAAATTTCAAAATATCATAATTTCAAAAATTAAAATCTCAAAATATCAAAATTTTAAAATTTTAAAATTTCTAAATTTCAAAATTTCAAAATTTCAAAATTTCAAAATTTCAAAATTTCAAAGTTTAAAATTTTAAAATTTCAAAATTTCAAAATTTCAAAATTTCAAAATTTCAAAATTTCAAAATTTCAAAATTTCAAAATTTCAAAATTTCAAAATTTCAAAATTTCAAAATTTCAAATTTCAAAATTTCAAAATTTCAAAATTGCAAAATTTCAAAATTTCAAAATTTCAAAATTTCAAAATATCAAAATTTAAAATTTTCAAAATTTCAAAATTTCAAAATTTCAAAATCTCAAAATTTCAAAATTTCAAAATTCCAAAAATTTCAAAATTTCAAAATTTCAAAATTTCAAAATTTCAAAATTTCAAAATTTCAAAATCTCAAAATTTCAAAATTTCAAAATTTCAAAATATCAAAATTTCAAAATCTCAAATATCAAAATTTTTAAATTTCTAAATTTCACAGTTTAAAAATTTCAAAATCTCACAAAATCAAAATTTCAAATTTCAAAATTTCAAAATTTCACAATCTCAAAACTTCAAAATAACAAAATTTCAAAATTTCAAAACTTCAAAATTTTAATATCTCAAAATTTCAAAATTTCAAATCTTCAAAATTTCAATATCTCAAAATTTCAAAATATCAAAATTTCAAATTTTACAAATTTCAAAATATCAAAATTTCAAAATCTTAAAACATCAAAATTTTTAAATTTTGAAATTTCTAAATTTCTAAATTTCTAAATTTCTAAATTTCAAAATTTCAAAATTCCAAAATCTCAAAATATAAAAATTTCAAAATTTACAAATTTCAAACTTTCAAAGTTTCAAAATTTCAAAATTTCAAAATTTCAAAATTTCAAAATTTCAAAATTTTAAAATTTCAAAATTTCAAAATTTCTACATTTCAAAATTTCTAAATTTCAAAATTTCAAAATTTCAAAACTTCAAAATTTCAAAATTTCAAAATTTCAAAATTTCAAAATTTCAAAACTTCAAAATTTCAAAATTTCAGAATTTCAAAATTTCAAAATTTCAAAATTTTAAAATTTCAAAATTTTAAAATTTCAAAATTTCAAAATATCAAAATTTCAAAATCTCAAAACATCAAAATTTTAAAATTTTGAAATTTCTAAATTTCTAAATTTCTAAATTTCTAAATTTCTAAATTTCTTAATTTCTAAATTTCTAAATTTCTAAATTTCTAAATTTCTAAATTTCTTAATTTCTAAATTTCTAAATTTCAAAATTTCAAAATATCAAATTTGTAAAATTTTTAAATTTTTAATTTTCTAATTTTCCAAATTTTAAAATTTCAAAATTTCAAAATTTCAAAAATAAAAAATTTCAAAATTTCGAAATTTTAAAATTTCAAAATTTCAAAATTTCAAAATTTCAAAATTCAAAAATTTCAAAATTTCAAAATTTTAAAATTTCAAAATTTCAAAATTTCACAATTTCAAAATTTCAAAATTTCAAATTTCAAAATTTCAAAATTAAAAAATTTCAAAATTTCAAAATTTCAAAATATCATAATTTCAAAAATTAAAACCTCAAAATATCAAAATTTTTAAATTTTAAATTTTTAAATTTCTAAATTTCAAAATTTCAAAATTTCACAATTTCAAAATTTCAAAATTTCAAAATTTCAAAATTTCAAAATTTCAAAATTTCAAAATTTCAAAATTTCAAATTTCAAAATTTCAAAATTTTAAAATTTCAAAATTTCAAAATTTCAAAAATCAAAATTTCAAAATTACAAAATTTCAAAACCTTACAATTTTAGTATCTCAAAATTTCAAAATTTCAAATTTTCAAAATTTCAATATCTCAAAATTTCAAAATATCATAATTTTAAATTTTCACAATTTCAAAACCTCACTATATCAAAATTTAAAAATTTTAAAATTTTTACATTTCTAAATTTCAAAATCAAAATCAAAAATCAAAATCAAAATTTCAAAATTTCAAAAAATCCAAAATTTCAAAATTTCACAATTTCAATATTTCATAATTTTAAAATTTCAAAATTTCAAAATTTCAAAATCTCGAAATTTCAAAATTTCAAAATTTCAAAATTTCAAAATTTCAAAATTTCAAAATTTCAAAATTTTAAAATTTCAAAATTTCAAAATTTCAAAATTTCAAAATTTCTAAATTTCAAAATTTCAATATTTCAAAATTTCAAAATTTCAAAATTTCAAAATTTCGAAACTTCCAAATTTCAAAATTTCAAAATATCAAAATTTCAAAACCTCAAAATATCAAAATTTTTAAATTTTTAAATTTTTAAATTTTTAAATTTCTAAATTTCTAAATTTCAAATTTCAAAATTTCAAAATTTCAAAACTTCAAAATTTCAAAATTTCAGAATTTCAAAATTTCAAAATTTCAAAATTTCAAAATTTCAAAATTTCAAAATTTCAAAATTTCAAAATATCAAAATTTCAAAATCTCAAAACATCAAAATTTTTAAATTTTGAAATTTCTAAATTTCTAAATTTCTAAGTTTCTAAATTTCTTAATTTCTTAATTTCTAAATTTCTAAATTTCTAAATTTCTAAATTTCTAAATTTCTAAATTTCTAGATTTCTTAATTTCTAAATTTCTAAATTTCAAAATAACAACATTTTAATTTTCTAAATTTCCAAATTTTAAAATTTCAAAATTTCAAAATTTCAAAAATAAAAAATTTCAAAATTTCAAAATTTCGAAATTTTAAAATTTCAAAATTTCAAAATTCAAAAATTTCAAAATTTCAAAATTTTAAAATTTCAAAATTTCAAAATTTCAAAATTTCAAAATTTCAAAATTTCAAAATTTCAAAATTTCAAAATTTCAAAATTTCAAAATTTCAAAATTTCAAAATTTCAAAATTTCAAAATTTCGAAACTTCCAAATTTCAAAATTTCGAAATTTCAAAATTTCAAAATTTCAAAATTTCAAAAGTCCAAAATTTCAAAATTTCCAAATTTTAAAATTTCAAAATTTGAAAATTTCAAAATTACAAAATTTCAAAACCTTACAATTTTAGTATCTCAAAATTTCAAAATTTCAAATTTTCAAAATTTCAATATCTCAAAATTTCAAAATATCATAATTTTAAATTTTCACAATTTCAAAACCTCACTATATCAAAATTTAAAAATTTTAAAATTTTTACATTTCTAAATTTCAAAATCAAAATCAAAAATCAAAATCAAAATTTCAAAATTTCAAAATTTCAAAAAATCCAAAATTTCAAAATTTCACAATTTCAATATTTCATAATTTTAAAATTTCAAAATTTCAAAATTTCAAAATCTCGAAATTTCAAAATTTCAAAATTTCAAAATTTCAAAATTTCAAAATTTCAAAATTTCAAAATTTCAAAATTTCAAAATTTTAAAATTTCAAAATTTCAAAATTTCAAAATTTCTAAATTTCAAAATTTCAATATTTCAAAATTTCAAAATTTCAAAATTTCGAAACTTCCAAATTTCAAAATTTCAAAATATCAAAATTTCAAAACCTCAAAATATCAAAATTTTTAAATTTTTAAATTTTTAAATTTTTAAATTTCTAAATTTCTAAATTTCAAAATTTCAAAATTTCAAAATTTCAAAACTTCAAAATTTCAAAATTTCAGAATTTCAAAATTTCAAAATTTCAAAATTTCAAAATTTCAAAATTTCAAAATTTCAAAATTTCAAAATATCAAAATTTCAAAATCTCAAAACATCAAAATTTTTAAATTTTGAAATTTCTAAATTTCTAAATTTCTAAATTTCTAAATTTCTTAATTTCTTAATTTCTAAATTTCTAAATTTCTAAATTTCTAAATTTCTAAATTTCTAAATTTCTAGATTTCTTAATTTCTAAATTTCTAAATTTCAAAATAACAACATTTTAATTTTCTAAATTTCCAAATTTTAAAATTTCAAAATTTCAAAATTTCAAAAATAAAAAATTTCAAAATTTCAAAATTTCGAAATTTTAAAATTTCAAAATTTCAAAATTCAAAAATTTCAAAATTTCAAAATTTTAAAATTTCAAAATTTCAAAATTTCAAAATTTCAAAATTTCAAAATTTCAAAATTTCAAAATTTCAAAATTTCAAAATTTCAAAATTTCAAAATTTCGAAACTTCCAAATTTCAAAATTTCGAAATTTCAAAATTTCAAAATTTCAAAATTTCAAAAGTCCAAAATTTCAAAATTTCCAAATTTTAAAATTTCAAAATTTGAAAATTTCAAAAATAAAAAATTTCAAAATTTCAAAATTTCAAAATGTCAAAATTTCGAAATTTCAAAATATCAAAATTTCAAAATCTAAAAATATCAAAATTTTAAAATTTTTACTTTTTAAATTATAATTAAAATAAATATTTGTTGTAACATTTTCGACGGGATACATTATTACAAAATGTTATTTTCATTGTTCGAATGACATTCATTCACTATGAATGTTACAATTAGTAAACAAAGAATAAATAAAAACAACAATTAATAATATTTCAAAATTTCAAAATTTCAATATCTCAAAATTTCAAAATCTCAAAATATCAAATTTTAAAATTTTTAAGTTTTTAAATTTCAAAATTTCAAAATTTCAAAATTTCAAAATCTCAAAATTTCAAAATTTCAAAATATCAAAATTTCAAAATCTCAAAATATCAAAATTTTTAAATTTCTAAATTTCACAGTTTAAAAATTTCAAAATCTCACAATATCAAAATTTCAAATTTCCAAATTTCAAAATTTCACAATTTCAAAACTTCAAAATAACAAAATTTCAAAATTTCAAAACTTCAAAATTTTAATATCTCAAAATTTCAAAATTTCAAATCTTCAAAATTTCAATATCTCAAAATTTCAAAATATCAAAATTTCAAATTTTAAAAATTTCAAAATATCAAAATTTCAAGATCTTAAAATATCAAAATATTAAAATTTTTAAATTTCAAAATATCAAAATTTCAAAATTTTAAAATTTCAAAATTTCAAAATTTCAAAATTTCAAAATTTCAAAATTTCAAAATTTCAAAATTTCAAAATTTCAAAATTTCAAAATTTCAAAATTTCAAAATATCAAAATTTCAAATTATCAAAAATTCAAAATTTCAATATATCAAAATTTTAAAATTTTTAAATTTTTAAATTTCTAAATTTCAAAATTTCAAAATTCCAAAATCTCAAAATATAAAAATTTCAAAATTTCGAAATTTCAAACTTTCAAAGTTTCAAAATTTCAAAATTTCAAAATTTCAAAATTTCAAAATTTCAAAATTTCAAAATTTCAAAATTTTAAAATTTCAAAATTTCAAAATTTCAATATTTCTACATTTCAAAATTTCAAAATTTCAAAATTTCAAAATTTCAAAATTTCAAAATTTCAAAATTTAAAAATTTAAAAATTTAAAAATTTCAAACCTTCAAAATTTCTAAATTTCAAAATATCAAAATTTCAAAATTTCAAAATTTAAAAATTTCAAAATTTTTAAATTTTTAAATTTCAAAATCTCAAAATAGCAAAACTGTAAAATTTTTAAATTTTCTAACTTTCAAAATTTCAAAATTTCAAAATTTCAAAAAAGCAAAATTTCAAAATTACAAAATTTCAAAACCTTACAATTTTAATATCTCAAAATTTCAAAATTTCAAATTTTCAAAATTTCAATATCTCAAAATTTCAAAATTTCAAAATATCATAATTTCAAATTTTCACAATTTCAAAACCTCACTATATCAAAATTCAAAAATTTTTAAATTTTTACATTTCTAAATTTCAAAATCAAAATCAAAAATTAAAATCAAAATTTCAAAATTTCAAAATTTCAAAAAATCCAAAATTTCAAAATTTCACAATTTCAATATTTCATAATTTTAAAATTTCAAAATTTCAAAACTTCAAAATTTCAAAATTTCAAAATTTCAGAATTTCAAAATTTCAAAATTTCAAAATTTCAAAATTTCAAAATTTCAAAATTTCAAAATTTCAAAATTTCAAAATTTCAAAATTTCAAAATTTCAAAATTTCAAAATATCAAAATTTCAAAATCTCAAAACATCAAAATTTTTAAATTTTGAAATTTCTAAATTTCTAAATTTCTAAATTTCTTAATTTCTAAATTTCTAAATTTCTAAATTTCTAAATTTCTAAATTTCTAAATTTCTAAATTTCTAGATTTCTTAATTTCTAAATTTCTAAATTTCAAAATTTCAAAATAACAACATTTTAATTTTCTAAATTTCCAAATTTTAAAATTTCAAAATTTCAAAATTTCAAAAATAAAAAATTTCAAAATTTCAAAATTTCGAAATTTTAAAATTTCAAAATTTCAAAATTCAAAAATTTCAAAATTTCAAAATTTTAAAATTTCAAAATTTCAAAATTTCAAAATTTCAAAATTTCAAAATTTCAAAATTTCAAAATTTTAAAATTTCAAAATTACAAAATATCAAAGTATCAAAATTTTTAAATTTTTAAATTTCTAAATTTCTAAATTTCTAAGTTTCAAAATTTCGAAATTTCAAAATTTCAAAATTTCAAAATTTCAAAAGTCCAAAATTTCAAAATTTCCAAATTTTAAAATTTCAAAATTTGAAAATTTCAAAAATAAAAAATTTCAAAATTTCAAAATTTCAAAATGTCAAAATTTCGAAATTTCAAAATATCAAAATTTCAAAATCTAAAAATATCAAAATTTTAAAATTTTTACTTTTTAAATTTCAAAATTTCAAAATATAAAAATATCAAAATTTTTAAATTTTTAAATTTCTAAATTTCTAAATTTCTAAATTTCTGAATTCCTAAATTTCTAAATTTCTAAATTTCTAAATTTCTAAATTTCTAAATTTCTAAATTTCTAAATTTCTAAATTTCAGAATTTCAATATCTCAAAATTTTAAATTTTTAAAATTTCAAAATTGTCAAATTTCAGAACTACAAAATTTCAAAATTTCACAATTTCAAAATTTCCAATTTTAAAAATCAAAAGCTGAGCAGTAGAGTAAGTCGTACAGTTTTGTGTTTACACGATCAAATGATATTTTTCATTTTGTTATTTGAAGAAAACGTATTTTTAAATTTTATTATTGATGTCTTTAACCAGTCAAAATTATATACATATGTAATGGGTGCTGAGAATCTGGAAGGATCATTTCTGCAGACTCCTAAACGGCGATGACGTCGCAAATTCCGCTGTTAGGCAGAATGTCCCACTCAATTTGGACGACGATGGACAAGACTTCGACGAGGTCAAAATAGCAATATCGAGACTGAAATCGAACAAAGCTGCTGGCGCGGACGGACTATCCGCAGAGCTGTTCAAAGCGGCTGGGGATGAGCTGGTTGGGTACATGCACCAGCTTATCTGTGAGACATGGTCGGAATCTCAGCATCGTTTGTCCGGTCCACAAGAAAGGAGACCCCTTCGACTGCTCCAACTACCGAGGGATCAGTCTTCTTAACATTGCATATAAGATGTTCTCTGCCGTACTGTGTGAGCGCCTGAAACCGTTCGTCAACAAAATGATAGGTCCTTATCAGTGTGGTTTCAGGCCAGGGAAATCCACAATCGACCAGATCTTCACACTGCGGCAGATCCTGGAGAAGTCCCAAGTACAATTCGACACCCACCATCTATTTGTCGATTTCAAGGCCGCGTATGACAGCGTGCATAGAGACGAGCTATACAGTGATATTTCTAGTTTTGGCATCCCTACCAAACTCGTCAGATTGTGTAGGATGACGATGGAGAACTCTCGCTGCTCCGTCAAGGTCGGTAGCGAACTCACCGAGACCTTCGATGTCAAAAAAGGATTTAGACAAGGCGACGCGCTGTCATGCGACTTCTTTAACATCATCCTTGAGGGGATCGTGCGGAACTCACACGTCAACACAAGAGGCACGATCTTCCACAAGTCCGTTCAATTGCTAGCTTATGCGGATGACATTGACGTGATCGGCCGAACTCAGCGAGCCGTCAATGAGGCGTTTGCTAGCATTGAAACGGAGGCGGCTAAAGTGGGACTGGTGGTAAACGAGGGCAAAACGAAGTATATGCTGTCATCGAAGAAGGACGCAGAACATCGACGTCTCGGACAGAGCGTCACTATGGGCAGCAGACACTTCGAGGTAGTGAAGGACTTCGTCTATCTCGGCTCCGCGGTGAATAGGGACAACAACATCAGTACCGAAATCAAGCGCAGAATCAGTCTTGCCAATCGCTGTTTCTTTGGGCTCAAGAGGCAATTGAGTAATAAAGCCCTCTCCCGAACGACCAAAGTGACTTTGTACAACAACTTGATCATCCCAGTCCTGCTTTACGGCACAGAAACCTGGACGCTACTAAAAGCGGATGAGGAAGCCATTGGTCTCTTCGAGAGAAAAGTTCTGCGTGCGATTTTTGGTCCTGTTTGCGTTGATGGCATCTGGAGGAGAAGATTCAACCACGAACTATATGGGCTGTACGGCGGCATGACCCTAGTCAAGCGTCTACGGATACAACGCTTAAGGTGGCCAGGCCATGTAGAGGGCATGGACAGCACTGCTCCGGCCAGAAGAGTTTTCGAATCCGAACCACAGGGACAACGCAACAGAGGACGTCCTAGACTGAGATGTCGCACACAAGTGGAAAAGGACCTCAACTATCTTGGAGTGTGCAATTGGAGACAGCTGGCAAGAGATCGTGCTAGCTGGAGAGGCATGTTGGTTGAGGCCCACGTCCATCCCGGACTGTAGCGCCATCCGAAGAAGAAGAAGAATGGGCGAATAATTTCTGTGTGAAAAAGTAAATTTGATTATTTTTGGTAACCATTTTAAGTAAATTTCAAGTCCATTTCCAGTCATCCAGCTACCACAAATATAACTCCCCAATACGAACACTTCTAGTTAAGAGGTCAGCTGATCGATTACCACTATTTCCTGTGGTAGAATAGGTGAAATAACAACAGAAATTAAAACTAAACTAAACAAATTTTATGCCTCATTCATTGACTAATCCAAATAGAAGTCATATTGTAAATAGGAAAAGAATAGTAGGCTGCAGAACGTTTAAACGCACTTAAAAATTGTATACATATTACACACATGCATAATACAGTCAATGTTACTAAATTACACTAATAGAATGTAAAGTTTCTTTTCTGTTCTACCTTTATATAATGCAGAGACAACTGCTCTGTACTGATATTTATAAAATTCTAAATTAAAATTTTGTTTCATAAATTTAAACCTCTAACAGTTTCAGGAGGAGAAGGCATTCAGCTAACTACAACAGTTCGCACGTATTATAACATACGGTATAAAAACAACTAGATGTCAAAAATTCCACCGTGCAAAGAGGGTTAAAGACGCAACGCAATGTCAACTTTAGGTGGTTTGTGGAGATGGTCAATTTAACAGCTGATCAAACAGCTGATTTCCCTTTCGTCAATCGACCGTTCGACTGTCATTTACGCGTTGTTGTAGACAGACGGAGATGGTCAACTGAACAGCTCATCAACCAATTGAATTCCCCTTTGTCAAACGACCTTTTGACTGTTATATACTTGTTCTTGTAGAAAAAAACACCAATTTCTGAAAGTTATTTATGTAACATCGAACATTGTCTAATTTTACTCACACATCTTTACGTTTCCCCTCCAGGTAATACGGTGTCTAATTCGTCAACTTTCGCCGTCAATAGCGTTAAAAACTAGTATATTACCCCCAGCTCTTGAATTCGTCAGCCGTTTTGTGTTCATGCGTTCAAAAAATCTACTGCAAATTGTTTGCGAAAGTTAATGTAGTCCATACCTTAAACAGGATTTTTTTCTAATAAATGGATATTTTCATAGCATTTATATTTATAATAACTTATAATATATGTAGAAAAACAAGAAAGTAACGCATGCTCAAACGGAGCACATTTGGCAAAGATTTCTTATCAATTGATATTTCGAGTAACGCGTATTATAATTAAAATAAATATTTGGTGTTACATTTTCGACGGAATACATTATTACAAAATGTTATTTTCATTGTTCGAATGAGATTCATTCACTATGAATGTTACAATTAGTAAACAAAGAAATTTTTTTTTTTATAATTGACGCGTGCAAATGGGGTTGCGAGTACCCTTAAGTGACCGGATCAAGTCACAGCACAGACCGAAGGTATAGAGGAAGAGAGGGAGAGGAGGTACCGATGCACATTGGTTTTAAATGCCTGTGGATTGTAATGAGGAGGAAAAATCGAGCTGGGAAGAGCATTCCAGATTCGTGTAGTGCGGCTAAAGAACGAGTCTCTGAATTTGACTGTACGTCCGAAAGAGGGCTTGAGGGTGAATTGGTGGGCATTCCTAGCGAGGCGTGTATTGCGGGTGAATTCTTGAAGGGGAGGACTGCAACTGGCTAATTCATCTGAGCATTTCTTGTTAAAATAGCGATAAAAGAGTGACAACGACGCGACATTACGTTGGTGTTCTAACGAGTCAATCGACTTCGCAATATTACTGTCACCTATAAGTTTTATCGCTCGCTTTTGAATTCTATCCAGCAGGTGCAGGGAGGTCTTAGGAGCACCTGACCAAATAGGAGCGTTATACTCAAGTTTTGGGCGTATGTAGGCCTTGTATATTGTAGCCAGATCATAAGGGGTGAAGTACTTCTTGCATAGACATTTCGCAGCATTTTTGGCGACCTCAAATATGTGATCGTTCCAACTAATTGTTGGGTTGATACACATACCGAGGATGGAAAGCCTTTCAGTTTCAACAACACAAGTGCCGTCCATAGATACCGGCTGATTGTTTTGTAATCGCTTCAAAATTTAAAATTTCAAAATTTCAATAACTCAAAATTTAAAAATCTCAAAATATCAAATTTTAAAATTTTTAAGTTTTTAAATTTCAAAATTTCAAAATGTCAAATATCAAAATTTTAAAATTTCAAAATTTCAAAATTTCAAAATAACAAAATTTCAAAATTTCAAAACTTCAAAATTTTAATATCTCAAAATTTCAAAATTTCAAATCTTCAAAATTTCAATATCTCAAAATTTCAAAATATCAAAATTTCAAATTTTCAAAATTTCAAAATATCAAAATTTCAAAATCTTAAAAGAAGAGAAGGTTTTCAGCTAACTACAACAGTTCGCACGTATTATAACATACGGTATAAAAACAACTAGATGTCAAAAATTCCACCGTGCAAAGAGGGTTAAAGACGCATGTCAACTTTAGGTGGTTTGTGGAGGTGGTCAATTTAACAGCTGATCAAATAGCTGATTTCCCCTTCGTCAATCGACCGTTCGACTGTCATTTACGCGTTGTTGTAGACAGACGGAGATGGTCAACTGAACAGCTCATCAACCAATTGAATTCCCCTTTGTCAAACGACCTTTTGACTGTTATATACTTGTTCTTGTAGAAAAAAACACCAATTTCTGAAAGTTATTTATGTAACATCGAACATTGTCTAATTTTACTCACACATCTTTACGTTTCCCCTCCAGGTAATACGGTGTCTAATTCGTCAACTTTCGCCGTCAATAGCGTTAAAAACTAGTATATTACCCCCAGCTCTTGAATTCGTCAGCCGTTTTGTGTATATTCAACACAATGCGTTCAAAAAATCTACTGCAAATTGTTTGCGAAAGTTAATGTAGTCGATACCTTAAACAGGATTTTTTTCTAATAAATGGATATTTTCATAGCATTTATATTTATAATAACTTATAATATATGTAGAAAAACAAGAAAGTAACGCATGCTCAAACGGAGCACATTTGGCAAAGATTTCTTATCAATTGATATTTCGAGTAAGGCGTATTATAATTAAAATAAATATTTGGTGTTACATTTTCGACGGGATACATTATTACAAAATGTTATTTTCATTGTTCGAATGAGATTCTTTCACTATGAATGTTACAATTAGTAAACAAAGAAATTTTTTTTTATAATTGACGCGTGCAAATGGGGTTGCGAGTACCCTTAAGTGACCGAATCAAGTCACAGCACAGGCCGAAGGTATAGAGGAAGAGAGGGAGAGGAGGTACCGATGCACATTGGTTTTAAATGCCTGTGGATTGTAATGAGGAGGAAAAATCGAGCTGGGAAGAGCATTCCAGATTCGTTTAGTGCGGCTAAAGAACGAGTCTCTGAATTTGACTGTACGTCCGAAAGAGGGCTTGAGGGTGAATTGGTGGGCATTCCTAACGAGGCGTGTATTGCGGGTGAATTCTTGAAGGGGAGGACTGCAACTGGCTAATTCATCTGAGCATTTCTTGTTAAAATAGCGATAAAAGAGTGACAACGACGCGACATTACGTTGGTGTTCTAACGAGTCAATCGACTTCGCAATATTACTGTCACCTATAAGTTTTATCGCTCGCTTTTGAATTCTATCCAGCAGGTGCAGGGAGGTCTTAGGAGCACCTGAATAAATAGGAGCGTTATACTCAAGTTTTGGGCGTATGTAGGCTTTGTATATTGTAGCCAGATCAGAAGGGGTGAAGTACTTCTTGCATAGACATTTCGCAGCATTTTTGGCGACCTCAAATATGTGATCGTTCCAACTAATTGTTGGGTTGATACACATACCGAGGATGGAAAGTCTTTCGGTTTCAACAACACAAGTGCCGTCTATAGATACCGGCTGATTGTTTTGTAATCGCTTTAACTTTAAGAATAAATAAAAACAATGAATAATATTTCAAAATTTCAAAATTTCAATAACTCAAAATTTCAAAATCTCAAAATATCAAATTTTAAATTTTTTAAGTTTTTAAAGTTCAAAATTTCAAAAATTCAAATTTTCAAAAATTCAAAATTTCAAAATTTCAATATTTCAAAATATCAAAATTTCAAAATCTCAAAATATTAAATTTTAAAATTTTTAAGTTTTTAAATTTCAAAATTTCAAAAATTCAAATTTTCAAAATTTCAAAATTTCAAAATTTCAAAATTTCAAAATATCAAAATTTCAAAATCTCAAAATATCAAAATTTTTAAATTTCTAAATTTCAAAATTTCAAAATTTCAAAATTACAAAATTTCAAAATTTCAAAATTTCAAAATTTCAAAATTTCAAAATTTCAAAATTTCAAAATTTCAAAATTTCAAAATTTCAAAATTTCAAAATTTCAAAATATCAAAATTTCAAAATCTCAAAATATTAAATTTTAAAATTTTTAAGTTTTTAAATTTCAAAATTTCAAAAATTCAAATTTTCAAAATTTCAAAATTTCAAAATATCAAAATTTCAAAATCTCAAAATATCAAAATTTTTAAATTTCTAAATTTCAAAGTTTCAAAATTTCAAAATTTCAAAATTTCAATGTATCAAAATTTTTAAATTTTTAAATTTCAAAATTTCAAAATTTCAAAATTCCAAAATCTCAAAATATCAAAATTTCAAAATTTCAAAATTTAAAAATTTTAAAATTTCAAAATTTCAAAATTTCAAAATTTCAAAATTTCAAAATTTCAAAATATCAAAATTTCAGAATTTCACAAATTCAAAATTTCAAAATTTCAAAATTTCAAAATTTCAAAATTTCAAAATTTCAAAATTTCAAAATTTCAAAATTTCAAAACTTCAAAATTTCAAAATTTAAAAATTTTAAAATTTCAAAATTTTAAAATTTCAAAATTTCAAAATTTCAAAATTTCAAAATTTCAAAATTTCAAAATTTCAAAATCTCAAAATATCAAAATTTTAAAATTTCTAAATTTCAAAATTTCAAAATTTTAAAATTTCAAAATTTCAAAATTTCAAAATTTCAAAATTTCAAAATTTCAAAATTTCAAAATTTCAAAATTTCAAAATTTCAAAATTTCAAAATTTCAAAATTTCAAAATTTCAAAATTTCAAAATTTCAAAATTTCAAAATTTCAAAATTTCAAAATTTCAAAATTTCAAAATTTTAAAATTTTAAAAATTTTAAAATTTCAAAATTTCAAAATTTCAAAATTTCAAAATTTCAAAATTTCAAAATTTCAAAATTTCACAATTTCAAAATTTCAAAATTTCAAAATTTCAAAATTTCAAAATTTCAAAATTTCATAATTTCAAAATTTCAAAATTTCAAAATTTCAAAATTTCAAAATATCAAAATTTCAAAATCTCAAAATATCAAAATTTTTAAATTTTTAAATTTCTTAATTTCAAAATATCAACATTGTAAAATTCTTAAAATTTCAATTTTCTTAATTTCAAAATTTTAAAATTTCAAAATTTCAAAATTTCAAAATTTCACAATTTCAAAATTTCAAAATTTTAAAATTTTAAAATTTCAAAATTTCAAAACTTCAAAATTTCAAAATTTCAACATTTCAAAATTTCAAAATTTCAGAATTTCAAAATTTCAAAATTTCAAAATTTCAAAATTTCAAAATTTCAAAATTTCAAAATTTCAAAATTTCAAAATTTCAAAATTTCAAAATATCAAAATTTCGAAATTTCAAAATTTCAAAATTCCAAAATTTCAAAATTTCAAAATTTCAATATATCAAAATTTTAAAATTTTTAATTCTTAAATTTCAAAATTTCAAAATTTCAAAATTTAAAAATTTCAAAATTTCAAAATATCAAAATTTTTAAATTTTTAAATTTCTAAATTTCAAAATTTCAAAATTTCAAAACTTCAAAATTTCAATATCTCAAAATTTTAAATTTTCAAAAAATTTCAAAATTTTCAAATTTCAGAACTACAAAATTTCAAAATTTCACAATTTTCAAATTTCAAAAACTCAAAATATCAAAAATTTAAATGTTTAAGTTTCTAAATTTCTATATTTCAAAATTTTAAAATAACAAAATTTTAAAATTTTTAAAATTTTAAATTTCTAAATTTCTAAATTTCAAATATTCAAAATTTCAATATCTCCAAATTTCAAAATTTCAGAACTACAAAATTTCAAAATTTCACAATTTCGAAATTTTCAATTTTAAAAATCAAAAGCTGAGCAGTATATTATGTCGTACAATTTTGTGTTTACACGATCAGATGATATTTTTCATTATGCTATGTGAAGAAAACGTATTTTTACGTTTTAATATTGATGTCTTTAACCAGTCAAAAGGAAATACATAAGTGTGTAAAATGGGCGAATAATTTCTGTGTGAAAAAGTAAATTTGATTATTTTTTGGTAACCATTTTAAATAAATTTCAAGTCCATTTCCAGTCATCCAGCTACCACAAATATGAGTGCACCTTACGAACACTTCTAGTTAAGAGACCAGCTGATCGATATCCACTATTTGCTGTGGTAGAATAGGTGAACTAACAACAAATATTAAAACCAAACTAAACAAATTATATGCCTCATGTATTGACTAATCGAAATACAAGTCATATCGTAAATAGGAAAAGAATAGTAGGCTGCAGAACGTTTAAACACACTTAAACATTGTATATATACTACACACATGCATAATACAGTCAATGTTACTAAATTACAATAATAGAATGTAAAGTTTCTTTTTTTTTCTACCTTTGTAAATTGCAGAGACAATGTTTCATAAATTTAAACCTCTAACGTATTATTTGAATATCTACATATTTTAGATCTTCCATTTCCGTTTCAGGAGAAGAAGGCAAGCAGCTGACTACAACAGCCCTCACGTATTATAACATACGGTATAAAAACTACTGGATATCAAAAATTTCACATGGTAAAGAGGGTTAAGGACGCATGTCTACTGTAGGTGGTTTCACAGTTGATTTCCCCTTCGACAATCGACCGTTCGACTGTCATTTACACGTTGTTGTAGAGAGAAGGAAATGGTCAATTGAACACCTGATCAAACAATTGATTTCCCTTTTGTCAATCGACCTTTTGACTGTTATTTACTTGTTCTTGTAGAAAAAAAAACAAAATTTCACACATCTTTACGTTTCCCCTCCAAAATAGGTAATATGGCGTCTAATTTGTCAATTTTCGCCGTCAAGAGCTTTAAAAACTCGTAAATTACCCTCTGCTCTTGAATTCGTCAGCAATTTTGTGTATATTCAACACAATGCGTTCAAAAAATCGACTGCAAATTGTTTGCGAAAGTTAATGTAGTCGATACCTTAAATAGGATTTATTTCTAATAAATGGATATTTTGATAGCATTTATATTTAAAATAACTTATAATATATGTAGAAAAACAAGAATGTAACGCATGCTTAAAAGCTTATTCCGAGTTATGCGTATTATAATTAAAATATAAATTTGGTGTTATATTTTCGACAGGATACATTATTACAAAATGATATTTTTATTGTTCGAATGACATTCATTCATTATGAATGTTACAATTAATAAAAAAAAGAATAAATAAAAACAACAATTTATAATAATTCCAAAATTTTTAAATTTCTAAATTTCAAAATTTCAAAATATCAAAATTTCACATTTTCAAAATTTCAAAATCTCAAAATATCAAAATTTCAAAATTTCAAAATCTCAAAATATCAAAATATTAAAATTTTCAAATTCTTAAATTTCAAAATATCAAAATTTCAAAATTTTTAAATTTCAAAATCTTAAAATTTTAAAATTTCAAAATTTCAAAATTACAAAATTTAAAATTCTCAAAATTTCAAAATCTCAATATATCAAAATTTAAAATTTTTAAATTTCTAAATTTCCAAATTTCCAAATTTTAAAATTTCAAACTTTCAAAATTCAAAAACCTCAAAATATAAACATTTTTATATTTTTAAATTTTCAAATTTCTAAATTTCTTAATTTCAATTTCAAAATTTCAAAATTTCAAAATTTCAAAATTTCAAAATTTCAAAATTTCAAAATTTCAAAATTTCAAAATTACGAAATTTCAAAATTTCAAAATATCAAAATTTCGAAATCTGAAAATATCAAACTTTTTAAATTTTTAAATTCTAAAATTTCTAAATTTCAAAATTTAACAATTTCGAAATATCAAAATTGTAAAATTTTTAAATTTTTTATTTACTAAATTTCAAAATTTAAAAAATTTCAAGATTTCATAATTTTAAAATTTCAAAATTACAAAATTTCAAAATTTCAAAACTTCAAAATTTTAATATCTCAAAATTTCAAAATTTCAATATCTCAAAATTTCAAAATATCAAAATTTCAAATTTTCAAAATTTCAAAATATCAAAATTTCAAATTTTCAAAATTTCAAAATATCAAAATTTCAAAATTTCAAAATCTCAAAATATCAAAATATTAAAATTTTTAAATTTTTAAATTTCAAAATATCAAAATTTCACAATTTCAAAATTTCAAAATTTCAAAATTTCAAAATTTCAAAATTTCAAAAATTCAAAATTTCAAAATTTCAATATCACAAAATTTTAAAAATTTTTAAATTTTTAAATTTCTTAATTTCAAAATTTCAAAATTTCAAAATTTCAAAATTTCAAAATTTCAAAATTTCAAAATTTCAAAATTTCAAAATTTTAAAATTTCAAAATTTCAAAATTTCAAAATTTCAAAATTTCAAAATTTCAAAATTTCAAAATTTCAAAATTTCAAAATTTCAAAATTTCAAAATCTCAAAATATCAAAATTGTAAAACTTTTAAATTTTTAATTTTTTAAATTTCAAAATGTCAAAAATTCAAAATTTCAAAATTACAAAATTTGACAATTTCAAAACTTCAAAATTTTAATATCTCAAAATTTCAAAATTTCAAATCTTCAAAATTTCAATATCTCAAAATTTCAAAATATCTCCCAAATAGGTAACATGTCGTCTAATTCGTCAACTTTCGCCGTCAATAGCGTTAAAAACTCGTATATTACCCACAGCTCTTGAATTCGTCAGCCGTTTTGTGTATATTCAACACAATCTACTGTAAATTGTTTGCGAAAGTTAATGTAGTCGATACCTTAAACAGGATTTTTTTCTAATAAATGGATATTTTGATAGCATTTATATTTATAATACTTAAAATATATGCAGAAAAACCAGAAAGTAACGCATGCTCAAACGTAGCACAGATTTCTTATCAATTGATATTTCGAGTTTCGCGTAATTAAAATACATATTTGGTGTTATATTTTCGACAGGATTCATTATTACAAAATGTTATTTTTATTGTTCATTATGAATGTTACAATTAGTTAAAAAGAATAAATAAAAACAGCGATTAATTTTATTTCAAAATTTCAAAATTTCAAAATTTCAAAATATCAAAATTTCAAAATTTCAAAATTTCAAAATTTCAAAATTTCAAAATTTCAAAATTTCAAAATTTCAAAATTTAAGAATATCAAAATTTCAAAATCTCAAAGTATCAAAATTTTTAAATTTTTAACTTTTTAAATTTTTAAATTTCTAAATTTCAAAATTTCTAAATTTCAAAATTTCAAAATTTCAAAATATCAAAATTGTAAAATTTTTAAATTTGTAATTTTCTAAATTTAAAAATTTCACAATTACAAAATTTCAAAATTTCAAAATTTCAAAATTTCAAAATCTCAAAATAACAAAATTGTAAAATTTTTAAATTTTTAATGTTCTAAATTTTAAAATTTCAAAATCTCAAAATATCAAAATTGTAAAATTTTCAAATTTTTAATTTTCTAAATTTCAAAATTTCAAAATTTCAAAATTTCACAATTTCAAAGTTTATAAATTTCAAAATTTATAAATTTATAAATTTCAAAATTTCAAAATTTTAAAATTTCAAAATTTCAAAATTTCAAAACTTCAAAATTTCAAAATTTCAAAATTTCAAAATTTCAAAATTTCAAAATTTCAAAATTTCAAAATTTCAAAATTTCAAAATTTCAAAATTTCAAAATTTCAAAAATTCAAAAATTCAAAATTTATAAATTTCAAAATTTCAAAATTTATAAATTTCAAAATTTCAAAATTTCAAAATTTCAAAATTTCAAAATTTCAAAATTTCAAAATTTCAAAATTTCAAAATTTAAAATTTCAAAATTTCAAAATTTCAAAATTTCAAAATTTTAAACTTTCAAAATTTATAAATCTCAAAATATCAAAATTGTAAAATTTTTAAATTTTTAATTTTCTAAATTTCAAAATTTCAAAATGTCAAAATTTCAAAATTTTAAAATTACAAAATTTCAAAATTTCAAAACTTCAAAATTTTAATATCTCAAAATTTCAAAATTTCAAATCTTCAAAATTTCAATATCTCAAAATTTCAAAATATCTCCAAAATAGGTAATATGTCGTCTAATTCGTCAACTTTCGCCGTCAATAGCGTTAAAAACTCGTATATTACCCACAGCTCCTGAATTCGTCAGCCGTTTTGTGTATATTCAACACAATGCGTTCAAAAAATCTACTGTAAATTGTTTGCGAAAGTTAATGTAGTTGATACCTTAAACAGGATTTTTTTCTAATAAATGGATATTTTGATAGCATTTATATTTATAATACTTATAATATATGCAGAAAAACCAGAAAGTAACGCATGCTCAAACGTAGCACATTTGGCAAAGATTTCTTATCAATTGATATTTCGAGTTACGCGTATTATAATTAAAATAAATATTTGGTGTTATATTTTCGACAGGATTCATTATAACAAAATGTTATTTTTATTGTTCGAATGACATTCATTCATTATGAATGTTACAATTAGTTAAAAAGAATAAATAAAAGCAGCGATTAATATTATTTAAAAATTTCAAAATTTCAAAATTTCAAACTTTCAAAATTTCAAAATTTCAATATTTCAAAATTTCAAAATTTTAAAATATCAAAATTTCAAAATCTCAAAATATCAAAATTTTTAAATATTTCAATTTTTAAATTTCTAAATTTCAAAATTTCAAAATTTCAAAATCTCAAAATACAAAAATTGTATAATTTTTAAATTTTTAATTTTCTAAATTTCAAAATTTCACAATTACAAAATTTCAAAATTTCAAAATTTCAAAATTTCAAAATCTCAAAATAACACAATTGTAAAATTTTTAAATTTTTAATGTTCTAAATTTCAAAATTTCAAAATCTCAAAATATCAAAATTGTAAAATTTTTAAATTTTTAATTTTCTAAATTTCAAAATTTCAAAATTTCAAAATTTCAAAATTTTAAAATTTCAAAACTTCAAAATTTCAAAATTTCAAAATTTCAAAATTTCAAAATTTCAAAATTTCAAAATTTCAAAATTTCAAAATTTCAAAATTTACACAAATTTCAAAATTTCAAAATTTCAAAATTTCAAAATTTTAAAATATCAAAATTTCAAAATCTCAATATTTCAAAATTTTTAAATTTTTAAATTTCTAAATTTGTAAATTTCAAAAATTTCAAAATTCCAAAACCTCAAAATATCAAAATTTTTAAATTTCTAAATTTCAAAACTTCAAAATTTCTATATCTCAAAATTTTAAATTTTCAAAATTTCAAAATTTTAAAATTACAGAGCTACAAAATTTCGAAATTTCCAATTCTAAAAATCAAAACCTGAGCAGTAGATTAAGTCGTACAATTTTATGTTTACACGATCAGATGATATTTTTCATTTCGTTATTTGAAGAAAACGTGTTTTTAAATTTTATTATTGATGTCCTTAACCAGTCAAAATTAAATACATAAGTAATGGGCAAATAATTTCTGTGTGAAAAAGTAAATTTGATTATGTTTTGGTAACCATTTTAAGTAAATTTCAAGTCCATTTCCAGTCATCCAACTACCACAAATATGAGTGTACCTTACGAACACTTCTAGTTAAGAGACCACCTGATCGATTACCACTATTTTCTGTGGTAGAATAGGTCAAATAACAGCAAAAATTAAAACTAAACTAAACAAATTATATGCCTCATGCATTGACTAATCCAAATATAAGTCATATTGTAAATAGGAAAAGAATAGTAGGCTACAGAACGTTGAAACGCACTTACATACATAACATAAATACAGTCAATGTTACTAAATTACAATAATAGAATGTAAGATGTCTTCTCTGTTCTACCTTTATATAATGCAGAGACAACTGCTCTGTACTGATATTTATAATATTCTAAATTAAAATTTTATGTGTAAACCTATGTAATTTGTTTTGTTTCATAAATTTAAACCTCTAACAGTTTCAGGAGGAGAAGGCATTCAGCTAACTACAACAGTTCGCACGTATTATAACATACGGTATAAAAACAACTAGATGTCAAAAATTCCACCGTGCAAAGAGGGTTAAAGACGCATGTCAACTTTAGGTGGTTTGTGGAGGTGTTCAATTTAACAGCTGATCAAATAGCTGATTTCCCCTTCGTCAATCGACCGTTCGACTGTCATTTACGCGTTGTTGTAGACAGACGGAGATGGTCAACTGAACAGCTGATTAAACAATTGAATTCCCCTTTGTCAAACGACCTTTTGACTGTTATATAATTGTTCTTGTAGAAAAAAACACCAATTTCAGAAAGTTATTTATGTAACATCGAACATTGTCTAATTTTACTCACACATCCTTACGTTTCCCCTCCAAAATAAGTAATATGGCATCTAATTCGTCAACTTTCGCAGTCAATAGCGTCAAACTCGTATATTACCCACAGCTCTTGAATTCGTCAACCGTTTTGTATATATTCAAAACAATGCGTTAAAAAAATCGACTGCAAATTGTTAGCGAAAGTTAATGTAGTCGATACCTTAAACAGGATTTTTTTATAATAAATGGATATTTTGATAGCATTTATATTTATAATAACTTATAATATACGTAGAAAAACAAGAAAGTAACGCATGCTCAAACGTAGCACATTTGGCAAAGTTTTCTTATCAATTGATATTTCCAGTTACGCGTATTATAATTAAAATAAATATTTGGTGTTATATTTTCGACAGGATACATTATTACAAAATGTTATTTTTATTGCTCGAATGACATTCATTCACTATGAATGTTACAATTAGTAAAAAATTAATAAATAAAAACAGCAATTAATAATATTTCAAAATTTCAAAATTTCAATATCTCAAAATTTCAAAATCTCAAAATATAAAAATTTTTAAATTTTTAAATTTCAAAATTTCAAAATTTCAAAATTTCAAAATTTCAAAACTTCGAAATTTCAAAATTTCAAAATTTCAAAATATCAAAATTTCAAAATTTCAAAATTTTTAAATTTCAAAATTTTTAAATTTCAAAATTTCAAAATATCAAAATACCAAAACTGTAAAATTTTTAAATTTTCTAACTTTCAAAATTTCCAAACTTCAAAAAATCAAAATTTCAAAATTTCAAAAATTCAAAAATTCAAAATTTCAAAATTTCAAAAAATCAAAATTTCAAAATTACAAAATTTCAAAATTCGTCAACCGTTTTGTTTTCGACTGAAAATTGTTAGCGAAAGTTAATTTTTTATAATAAATGGATATTTTGATAGCATTTATATTTATAATAACTTATAATATATGTAGAAAAACAAGAAAGTAACGCCTGCTCAAACGTAGCACATTTGGCAAAGTTTTCTTATCAATTGATATTTCCAGTTACGCGTATAATAATTAAAATAAATATTTGGTGTTATATTCTCGACAGGATACATTATTACAAAATGTTATTTTTATTGTTCGAATGACATTCATTCACTATGAATGTTACAATTAGTAAAAAATTAATAAATAAAAACAGCAATTAGTAATATTTCAAAATTTCAAAATTTCAATATCTCAAAATTTCAAAATCTCAAAATATAAAAATTTTTAAATTTATAAATTTTTAAATTTCAAAATTCCAAATTTAAAAATTTCAAAATTTCAAAACTTCAAAATTTCAGTATTTCAAAATATCAAAATTTCAAAATTTCAAAATTTTTAAATTTCAAAATTTTTAAATTTTTAAATTTCAAAATTTCAAAATATCAAAATACCAAAACTGTAAAATTTTTAAATTTTCTAACTTTTAAAATTTCAAAATTTCAAAAAATCAAAATTTCAAAACCTTAAAATTTTAATATCTCAAAATTTCAAAATTTCAAATTTTCAAAATTTCAATATCTCATAATTTCAAAATATCATAATTTATATATAATATCATATATTTATATATTTATAATAACTTATAATATATGTAGAAAAACAAGAACGTAACGCATGCTTAAAGGCTTATTCCGAGTTATGCGTATTATAATTAAAATATATATTTGGTGTTATATTTTCGACAGGATACATTATTACAAAATGTTATTTTTATTGTTCGAATGACATTCATTCATTATGAATGTTACAATTAATAAAAAAATGAATAAATAAAAACAACAATTTATAATAATTCCAAAATTTTTAAATTTCTAAATTTCAAAATTTCAAAATATCAAAATTTCACATTTTCAAAATTTCAAAATCTCAAAATATCAAAATTTCAAAAATTCAAAATCTCAAAATATCAAAATATTAATATTTTCAAATTCTTAAATTTCAAAATATCAAAATTTCAAAATTTTAAAATTTTTAAATTTTAAAATTTTAAAATTTCAAAATTTCAAAATTACAAAATTTAAAATTCTCAAAATTTCAAAATCTCAATATATCAAAATTTTAAAATTTTTAAATTTCAAAATTTCCAAATTTCAAAATTTTAAAATTTCAAAATTTCAAAATTCCAAAACCTCAAAATATCAACATTTTTATATTTTTAAATTTTTAAATTTCTAAATTTCTTAATTTCAAAATTTCAAAATTTCAAAATTTCAAAATTTCAAAATTTTAAAATTACGAAATTTCAAAATTTAGAAATTTCAAAATATCAAAATTTCGAAATCTCAAAATATCAAACTTTTTAAATTTTTAAATTTTAAAATTTCTAAATTTCACAATTTAACAATTTCGAAATATCAAAATTGTAAAATTTTTAAATTTTTAATTTTCTAAAAAATTTGAAAAATTTCAAGATTTCAAAATTTTAAAATTTCAAAATTACAAAATTTCAAAATTTCAAAATTTCAAAACTTCAAAATTTTAATATCTCAAAATTTCAAATTTTTAAAATTTCAATATCTCAAAATTTCAAAATATCAAAATTTCAAATTTTCAAAATTTCAAAATATCAAAATTTCATATTTTCAAATTTTCAAAATATCAAAATTTCAAAATTTCAAAATTTCAAAATATCAAAATATTAAAATTTTTAAATTTTTAAATTTCAAAATATCAAAATTTCAAAATTTCAAAATTTCAAAATTTCAAAATTTCAAAATTTCAAAATTTCAAAATTTCAAAATTTCAAAATTTCAAAATTTCAAAATTTCAAAATTTCAAAAATTCAAAATTTCAAAATTTCAAAATTTTAAAATTTCAAAATTTCAAAATTTCAAAATTTCAAAAATTCAAAATTTCAAAATTTCAAAATTTCAATGTTTCAAAATTTTAAAATTTCAAAATTTCAAATTTTCAAAATTTCAAAATATCAAAATTTCATATTTTCAAAATTTCAAAATATCAAAATTTCAAAATTTCAAAATCTCAAAATATCAAAATATTAAAATTTTTAAATTTTTAAATTTCAAAATATAAAAATTTCAAAATATAAAAATTTCAAAATATAAAAATTTCAAAATTTCAAAATTTCAAAATTTCAAAATTTCAAAATTTCAAAATTTCAAAATTTCAAAATTTCAAAATTTCAAAATTTCAAAATTTCAAAATTTCAAAATTTCAAAATTTCAAAATTTCAAAATTTCAAAATTTCAAAATTTCAAAATTTCAAAATTTCAAAATTTCAAAATTTCAAAATTTCAAAATTTCAAAATTTCAAAATTTCAAAATTAAAAAATTTCAAAATTTCAAGATTTCAAAATTTCAAAATTTCAAAACTTCAAAATTTCAAAATTTCAAAATTTCAAAAATTCAAAATTTTAAAATTTCAAAATTTTTAAATTTCTAAATTTCAAAATTTCAAAATTTCAAAATTTCAAAATTTCAAAATTTCAAAATATCTCAAAATTTTAAAAACTTTTAAATTTTTAATTTTTTAAATTTCAAAATGTCAAAAATTCAAAATTTCAAAATTACAAAATTTGACAATTTCAAAACTTCAAAATTTTAATATCTCAAAATTTCAAAATTTCAAATCTTCAAAATTTCAATATCTCAAAATTTCAAAATATCTCCCAAATAGGTAACATGTCGTCTAATTCGTCAACTTTCGCCGTCAATAGCGCTAAAAACTCGTATATTACCCACAGCTCTTGAATTCGTCAGCCGTTTTGTGTATATTCAACACAATCTACTGTAAATTGTTTGCGAAAGTTAATGTAGTCGATACCTTAAACAGGATTTTTTTCTAATAAATGGATACTTTGATAGCATTTATTTTTATAATACTTATAATATATGCAGAAAAACCAGAAAGTAACGCATGCTCAAAAGTAGCACATTTGGCAAAGATTTCTTATCAATTGATATTTCGAGTTACGCGTATTATAATTAAAATAAATATTTGGTGTTATATTTTCGACAGTTTTCATTATTACAAAATGTTATTTTTATTGTTCATTATGAATGTTACAATTAGTTAAAAAGAATAAATAAAAACAGCGATTAATTTTATTTCAAAATTTCAAAATTTCAAAATTTCAAAATTTCAAAATTTCAAAATTTCAAAATTTCAAAATTTTAAAATTTAAAAATTTCAAAATTTCAAAATTTCAAAATTTCAAAATTTCAAAATTTCAAAATTTTAGAATATCAAAATTTAAAAATCTCAAAGTATCAAAATTTTTAAATTTTTAAATTTTTAAATTTTTAAATTTCTAAATTTCAAAATTTCAAAATTTCAAAATTTCAAAATTTCAAAATTTCAAAATATCAAAATTGTAAAATTTTTAAATTTTAAATTTTCTAAATTTAAAAATTTCACAATTACAAAATTTCAAAATTTCAAGATTTCATAATTTCAAAATTTCAAAATTTCAAAATTTCAAAATTTCAAAATCTCAAAATAACAAAATAACAAAATTGTAAAATTTTTAAATTTTTAATGTTCTAAATTTCAAAATTTCAAAATCTCAAAATATCAAAATTGTAAAATTTTCAAATTTTTAATTTTCTAAATTTCAAAATTTCAAAATTTCAAAATTTATAAATCTCAAAATTTCAAAATTTATAAATTTCAAAACTTCAAAATTTCAAAATTTCAAAATTTCAAAATTTCAAAATCTCAAAATATCAAAATTGTAAAACTTTTAAATTTTTAATTTTCTAAATTTCAAAATTTCAAAATTTCAAAATTTCAAAATTTCAAAATTTATAAATTTCAAAACTTCAAAATTTCAAAATTTCAAACTTTCAAAATCTTTAAATTTCAAAATTTCAAAATTTATAAATTTCAAAATTTCAAAATTTATAAATTTCAAAACTTCAAAATTTCAAAATTTCAAAATTTCAAAACTTCAAAATTTTAATATCTCAAAATTTCAAAATTTCAAATCTTAAAAATTTCAATATCTCAAAATTTCAAAATATCTCCAAAATAGGTAATATGTCGTCTAATTCGTCAACTTTCGCCGTCAATAGCGTTAAAAACTCGTATATTATCCACAGCTCTTGAATTCGTCAGCCGTTTTGTGTATATTCAACACAAAGCGTTCAAAAAATCTACTGTAAATTGTTTGCGAAAGTTAATGTAGTCGATACCTTAAACAGGATTTTTTTCTAATAAATGGATATTTTGATAGCATTTATATATATAATACTTATAATATATGCAGAAAAACCAGAAACGTAGCACATTTGGCAAAGATTTCTTATCAATTGATATTTCGAGTTACGCGTATTATAATTAAAATAAATATTTGGTGTTATATTTTCGACAGGATTCATTATTACAAAATGTTATTTTTATTGTTCGAATGACATTCATTCACTATGAATGTTACAATTAGTAAAAAGTTAATAAATAAAAACAGCAATTAATAATATTTCAAAATTTCAAAATTTCAATATCTCAAAATTTCAAAATCTCAAAATATAAAAATTTTTAAATTTTTAAATTTCAAAATTTCAAAATTTCAAAATTTCAAAATTTCAAAATTTCAAAATTTAAAAATTTCAAACCTTCAAAATTTCAAAATTTCAAAATATCAAAATTTCAAAATTTCAAAATTTCAAAATTTTTAAATTTCAAAATTTTTAAATTTTTAAATTTCAAAATCTCAAAATAGCAAAACTGTAAAATTTTTAAATTTTCTAACTTTCAAAATTTCAAAATTTCAAAATTTCAAAAAATCAAAATTTCAAAATTACAAAATTTCAAAACCTTACAATTTTAATATCTCAAAATTTCAAAATATCAAATTTTCAAAATTTCAATATCTCAAAATTTCAAAATATCATAATTTCAAATTTTCACAATTTCAAAACCTCAATATATCAAAATTTAAAAATTTTTAAATTTTTACATTTCTAAATTTCAAAATCAAAATCAAAAATCAAAATCAAAATTTCAAAATTTCAAAATTTCAAAATTTCAAAATTTCAAAATTTCAAAATTTCAAAATTTCAAAATTTCAAAATTTCAAAAAATCCAAAATTTCAAAATTTCACAATTTCAATATTTCATAATTTTAAAATTTCAAAATTTCAAAATTTCAAAATCTCGAAATTTCAAAATTTCAAAATTTCAAAATTTCAAAATTTCAAAATTTCAAAATTTCAAAATTTCAAAATTTCAAAATTTCAAAATTTCAAAATTTCAAAATTTCAAAATTTCAAAATTTCAAAATTTCAAAACTTCAAAATTTCAAAATTTCAAACTTTCAAAATTTTAAAATTTTAAAAATTCAAAATTTCAAATTATCGAAATTTCAAAATCTCAAAATATCAACATTTTTAAATTTTTAAAGTTCTAAATTTCAAAATATCAAAATCTCAAGATATCAAAACTGTAAAATTTTAAATTTTTAATTTTTTAAATTTCTAAATTTCAAAATTTTAAAAATTTCAAAATTACAAAATTTCAAAATTTCAAAACTTTAAAATTTTAATATCTCAAAATTTCAAAATTTTAAATCTTCAAAATTTCAATATCTCAAAATTTCAAAATATCAATCAATCAACAAATTTTTTATTTATAGAAGTCCAAGCCTGGACAGCAACTCAACTTATAATGAGTTTGATGCGCTGTCTGACTCCATCACAAGAATTGTATCCCTGTACCCTCGCACTGAAATCTCTATTGCGGGCGATTTCAATGTACACAATTCTACTTGGCTTCGACATTCAGGCCAGACAACACCCGAAGGAAGGTATGTTGAAATCTTCGCTGAGGTAAATAATTTAACCCAGCTTGTGAATGAGCCAACACGAATACCTGACATTGCAGATCATACCGCTAACACCTTGGATCTGTTTCTCACCTCTCATCCGGAAAAATATTCAATTGATATATTGTCGCCTCTAGGCTCGTCCGACCACTGTGTCGTGTCAGCCAAATTCTCGTACTCCTCCCACACAGTTAGAGAACAAATTCCGAAAAGAACAGTATGGCTCTACGAGAAAGCCAACTGGAGTGGACTTAACAACTTCGTTAGGAATTTTAACTGGTCACTATGCTTCCTCGATAGTGACGTGGATGCCGCTACTGATGCGATCACAAACATTATTTCGCTGGGCATGAGGTCCTTCATTCCTCACAGAGTGAAGAGCATCAAGCCTAAGGCAAACGCGTGGTTCGACTTGAGCTGCAAAGAGGCTATCAGGGTGAGAGAGTTGAGTTTCCGGGATTATAAAGCCAACCCTTCTGAGGAAGCCCGGAAAAAGTTCAAACGGATCCGAAATGACTGTAATGCATTAATAAGACGTGTTAGATTCTCCTTTGACCAAAAGTTGAGGCAAAAAGTTCTACAATGCCCCAAGGGTAGCAGAAGCTTTTGGTCTTTCGTAAAAAACATAAGGAATTCAGCCTCGTCTTCGATCCCAACGCTCATTTGCAATGACATTCCAGCTGTCAGCTCTTTGGACAAAGCTAATCTGCTTGCTGCACACTTTGCAGCTAGCTCAACGCTGCCAGATAACACTTTGTCCCCACCTGTACTTGAGAGCGTAAATTTCTCCATGGGGCAAATCCATTTTCGCACTCGTACAGTAGCAAGAGTACTTAAAGATCTAAGCATACACAAATCCGCTGGCCCGGATGGTATACCCCCTGTTCTTCTGAAGAGGTGTTCTTCTACGCTGGCAAAACCACTGCGTAAGCTTTTCCATCTGTCCTACTCTTCAGGGCTCTTTCCGAGTAAGTGGAAAACTGCATTTGTCCAGCCCGTCCCTAAAAAGGGCGAATGTTCGTCACCCACCTCCTACCGACCCATAGCACTAACGTCCCTTCTCTCCAAGGTCATGGAAACACTGATAAACCGTCAGCTTATGAAATATCGTGAGACCAGGAAGCTTCTTAATGACCGGCAGTACGGCTTCCGAAGCAACCGTTCCACTGGTGATCTGATGGCATATCTCACTGAAAAGTGGAACCAATCTTTGCACAATTTAGGAGAAAGCAAGATTGTTGCGCTTGATATTTCAAAGGCATTTGACAGGGTCTGGCATCAGGCTCTTTTGTCGAAAATGCGTGCTTTTGGGATCGATGAGTCTCTTCTTCAATGGATTAGAAATTACCTTTCGAATCGTTCAATACGAGTCGTTTTGGATGGATTCAAGTCTGATATCCACTATATTAATGCTGGTGTTCCCCAGGGCTCTGTTTTGTCTCCGACACTCTTTCTCATTTTTATAAATGATCTCTTGTCTGCTACTTCTAATCCTATTCATTCCTTCGCTGATGACAATACCCTCAGCTTTTCATATTCGTTCCTTGGATCACGTCCCTCCACTTCGGCCTTAGACTCGGAACGGCAGCGTATGTTAAGCACATTAAATTCCGACCTTGACAGCATAATCGATTGGGGAAATAAGAATAGAGTGGAATTTAATGCTTCCAAAACACAGTGGTGTCTACTGTCGTTAAAGCGATCACAAAATAATCAGCCGTTATCCATGAACGGCATTTGCGTTGTTGAAACCGAAAGACTTTCCATCCTCGGTATGTGTATCAACCCAACAATTAGTTGGAACGATCACATATTTGAGGTCGCCAAAAATGCTGCGAAATGTCTAGATTTCCTTAAACGATGCAAGAAGTACTTCACCCCCTCTGATCAGGCTACAATATACAAGGCATACATACGCCCAAAACTTGAGTATAACGCTCCTATCTGGTCAGGTGCTTCTAAGACCTCCCTGCACCTGCTGGATAGAATTCAAAAGCGAGCGATAAAACTTATAGGTGACAGTAATATTGCGAAGTCAATTGACTCGTTAGAACACCGACGTAATGTCGCGTCGTTGTCACTCTTTTATCGCTATTTTAACAAGAAATGCTCAGATGAATTAGCCAGTTGCAGTCCTCCCCTTCAAGAATTCACCCGCAATACACGCCTCGCTAGGCATGCCCACCAATTCACCCTCAAGCCCTCTTTCGGACGTACAGTCAAATTCAGAGACTCGTTCTTTAGCCGCACTACACGAATTTGGAATGCTCTTCTCAGCTCGAATTTTCCTCCTCATTACAATCCACAGGCCAATGTAAACCAATGTGCATCGGTACCTCCTCTCCCTCTCTTCCTCTATACCTTCGGCCCGTGCTGTGACTTGATCTGGTCACTTAAGGGTACTCGCAACCCCTTTTGCACTCGCCAATTATAACCAAAAAAAAAAAATCAAAATTTCAAATTTTTAAATATTCAAATTTTCAAATTTTCAAAATTTCAAAATATCAAAATTTCAAAATTTTTAAATCTCAAAATATCAAAATATTAAAATTCTTATATTTTTAAATTTCAAAATATCAAAATTGTAAAATTGTAAAATTTTTAATTTTCAAAATTTCAAAAGTTCAAAATCTCAAAATTTCAAAATTCCAAAATATCAAAATATAAAAATTTTTAAATTTCTAAATTTCAAAATTTCAAAATTTTAAAATTTCAGAGCTACAAAATTTCAAAATTTCACAATTTCAAAATATACAATTTTAAAAATCAAGAGCTGAGCAGTATATTAAGTCGTACAGTTTTATGTTTACACGATCAGATGATATTTTTCATTTCGTTATTTGAAGAAAACGTATTTTTAAATTTTATTATTGATGTCCTTAACCAGTCAAAATTAAATACATAAGTAATGGGCCAAAAATTTCTGTGTGAAAAAGTAAATTTGAGTATTTTTTGGTAACCATTTTAAGTAAATTTCAAGTCCATTTCCAGTCATTCAACTACCACAAATATGAGTGCACCTTACGAACACTTCTAGGTAAGAGACCAGCTGATCGATTACCACTATTTTCTGTGGTAGAATAGTTCAAATAACAACAAAAATTAAAACCAAACTAAACAAATTATATGCCTCATGCATTGACTAATCCAAATATAAGTCATATTGTAAATAGGAAAAAAATAGTAGGCTGCAGACCGTTTAAACGCACTTAAACATTGTATACATATTACACATATGCATAATACAGTCAATGTTAATATATTACAATAATAGAATGTAAAGTTTCTTTTCTGTTCTACCTTTATATAATGCAGAGACAACTGCTCTGTACTGATATTTATAAAATTCTAAATTAAAATTTAATTTGTAAACCTAGGTAATTTGTTTTGTTTCATAAATTTAAGCCTCTAACAGTTTCAGGAAAAGAAGGTAATCAGCTAACTACAACAGCTCGCACGTATTATAACATACGGTATAAAAACAACTAGATGTCGAAAATTCCACCGTGCAAAGAGTGTTAAAGACGCATGCCAACTTTAGGTGGTGTGTAGAGATTGTCAATTTAACAGCTGATCAAATAGCTGATTTCCCCTTCGTCAATAGGCCGTTCGACTGTCAGTTACGCGTTGTTGTAGACAGACGGAGATGGTCAACTGAATAGCTGATCAAACAATTGAATTCTCCTTTGTCAGATGACCTTTTGACTGTTATATAATTGTTCTTTTAGAAAAAAAACACCAATTTCTGAAAGTTATTTATGTAACATCGAACATTGTCTAATTTTACTCACACATCTTTACGTTTCCCCTCCAAAATAGGTAATATGGCATCTAACTCGTATATTACCCACAGCTCTTGAATTCGTCAACCATTTTGTGTATATTCAACACAATGCGTTCAAAAAATCTACTGCAAATCGTTTGCGAAAGTTAATGTAGTCGATACCTTAAACAGGATTTTTTTCTAATAAATGGATATTTTGATAGCATTTATATTTATAATAACTTATAATATATGTAGAAAAACAAGAAAGTAACGCATGCTCAAACGTAGCACATTTGGCAAAGATTTCTTATCAATTGATATTTCGAGTTACGCGTATTATAATAAAAATAAATATTTGGTGTTACAAGTTCGACGGGATACATTATTACAAAATGTTATTTTCATCGTTCGAATGACATTCATTCACTATGAATGTTACAATTAGTAAAAAAGAATAAATAAACCCAACAATTAATAATATTTCAAACTTTCAAAATTTCAAAATTTCAATATCTCAAAATTTCAAAATTTCAAAACATCACAATTTTAATATCTCAAAATTTCAAAATTTCAAATCTTCAAAATTTCAATATGTCAAAATTTCAAAATTTCAAAATATCAAAATATCAAATTTTCAAAATTTCAAAACCTCAATGTATCAAAATTTTTAAAATTTTAAATTTCTAAATTTCTAAATTTCAAAATTTCAAATTTTCAAAATTTCAAAACCTCAATGTATCAAAATTTTTAAAATTTTAAATTTCTAAATTTCTAAATTTCAAAATTTCAAAATTTCAAAATTTCAAAATTTCAAAATTTCAAAATTTCAAAACTTCAAAATTTTAATATCTCAAAATTTCAATATCTCAAAATTTCAAAATATCAAAATTTCAAATTTTCAAAATTTCAAAATATCAAAATTTCAAAATATCAAAATATCAAAATATTGAAATTTTTAAATTTCAAAATATCAAAATTTCAAAATTTCAAAATTACAAAATTTCAAAACTTCAAAATTATAATATCTCAAAATTTCAAAATTTTAATATCTCAAAATTTCAATATCTCAAAATTTCAAAATATCAAAATTTCAAATTTTCAAAATTTCAATATCTCAAAATTACAAAATATCAAAATTTCAAATTTTACAAATTTCAAAATATCAAAATTTCAAAATCTCAAAATATCAAAACATTAAAATTTTTAAATTTTTAAATTTCTAAATATCAAAATTTCAAATTTTCAAAATTTCAAAATTTCAAAACTTCAAAATTTCAAAACTTCAAAATTTCAATATATCAAAATTTCAAAATTTAAAATTTTTAAAATTTTAAAATTTCAGAGCTACAAAATTTCAAAACTTCACAATTTCAAAATTTCCAATTTTAAAAATCAAAAGCTGAGCAGTAGGAGCGCGCACAACACGAGTAGTTGATGAGCAGGCTAGGCCCTGGTCCCCATGCGGACTGTCGAGCCAACAATTATTATTATTATAAAAACAACTAGATGTCAAAAATTCCACAGTGCAAAGAGGGTTAAAGACGCATGTCTACTTTAGGTGGTTTGTGAAGATGGTCAATTTAACAGCTGATCAAACAGTTGATCAAAAACTGAGCAGTATATTATGTCGTACAGTTTTATGTTTACACGATATTTTTAATTTTGCTATGTGAAGAAAACGTGTTTTTACATTTTATTGTTGATGTCTTTAACCAGTCAAAATGAAATACGTAAGTAATGGGCGAATAATTTCTGTGTGAAAAAGTACATTTGATTATATTTTTGGTAACCATTTAAAGTTAAGTTAAGTCTAAGAAAGCTTCTCAAATTTCGCCGTTCGGAGTCGGCAAAAAACTGTAGGTCCCTTCTACTCGTGAGAGAACAGTAGCGCGCACAACACGAGTAGTTGATGAGCAAGCTAGGCCCTGGTCCTCTCTGGACTGTAGCGCCAATTATTATTATTTAAAGTTAATTTCAAGTCCATTTCCAGTCATCCAACTACCACAAATATGAGTGCACCTTACGCTCATTTCTAGTTAAGAGACCAGCTGATCGATTAATAAGAACAAAACTTAAAACCAAACTAAACAAATTATATGCCTCATGCATTTACTAATCCAAATATAAGTCATATTGTAAATAGGAAAAGAATAGTAGGCTGCAGAACGTTTAAACGCACTAAAAAATTGTATACATATTAGACACATGCATAATCCAGTCAATGTTACTAAATTGCAATAATAGAATGTAAAGTTTCTTTTCTGTTCTACCTTTATATAATGCAGAGACAACTGCTCTGTACTGATATTTATAAAATTCTAAATTAAAATTTAATTTGCAAACCTAGGTAATTTTGTTTGTTTCATAAATTTAAGCCTCTAACGTATTATTTGAATATCTACATATTTTAGGTCTTCCATCACAGTTTCAGGAGGAGAAGGCAATCAGCTGACTACAACAGTTCGCACGTATTATAACATACGGTATAAAAACAACAGCCAAAAACTGTAGGTCCTTTCTACTTGTGAGAGAACAGTATCGCGCACAACACGAGGAGTTGATGAGCAAGCTAGGCCCTGGTCCCCCTGCGGACTGTCGCGCCAACAATTATTATTATTATAAAAACAACTAGATGTCAAAAATTCCACCGTGGAAAGAGGGTTAAAGACGCATGTCAACTTTAGGTGGTTTGTGGATATGGCCAATTTAACAGCTGATCAAATAGCTGATCAAATAGCTGATTTCCCCTTCGCCAATCGACCGTTCGACTGTCATTTACGCGTTGTTGTAGACAGACGGAGATGGTCAACAGAACAGCTGATCAAACAATTGAATTCCCCTTTGTCAAACGACCTTTTGACTGTTTTATACTTGTTCTTGTAGAAAAAAAACACCAATTTCTGAAAGTTATTTATGTAAAATCGAACACTGTCTGATTTTACTCACACATCTTTACGTTTCCCCTCCAAAATAGGTAATATGGTGTCTAATTCGTCAACTTTCGCTGTCAATAGCGTTAAAAACTAGTATATTACCCCCAGCTCATGAATTCGTCAGCCGTTTTGTGTATATTCAACACAATGTGTTCAAAAAATGTACTGCAAATTGTTTGTGAAAGTTAATGTAGTCGATACCTTAAACAGGATTTATTTCTAATAAATTGATATTTTGATAGCATTTATATTTATAATAACTTATAATATATGTAGAAAAACAATAAATTAAAGTATGCTCAACAGTAGTACATTTGGAAAAGATACCTTATCAATTGATATACCGAGTTACGCGTATTATAATTAAAATAAATTTTTGGTGTTATATTTTCGACAGGATACATTAATACAAAACGTTATTTTTATTGTTCGAATAATATTCATTCACTATAATTGTGACAATTAATAAAAAAAGAATAAATAAAAACAACCTTAATAATAATTCAAAATTTCAAAATTTCAAAATTTCAAAATATCAAAATTTCAAAATTTCGAAATTTCAAAATTTTAAAATTTCAAAATTTCAAAATTTCAAAATTTCAAAATTTCAAAACTTCAAAATTTCAGAATTTCAAAATTTCAAAATTTCAAAACTTCAAAATTTCAAAATTTCAAAATTTCAAAATTTCATAAGTTCAAAATTTAAAAATTTCAAAATTTCAAAATTTTAAAATTTCAAAATATCAAAATTTCAAATTTTTAAAATTTTAAAATCTCAAAATATCAAAATTTTTAAATTTCTAAATTTCAAAACTTAAAATTTCAATATCTCGAAATTTCAAAATCTCAAAATTGTAAAATTTCTTAATTTCTAAATTTCAAAATTTTAAGTAAATTTCAGGTCCACTTCCAGTGATCCAACTACCACAAACTACCATAACATACGGTATAAAAACTAGATGTCAAAAATTCCACTGGTCAGCCGTTTTATGTATATTCAACACAATGCGTTCAAAAGATCTACTGCAAATTGTTTGCGAAAGTTAATGTAGTCGATACCTTAAACAGGATTTATTTCTAATAAATTGATATTTTGATAGCATTTATATTTATAATAACTTATAATATATGTAGAAAAACAATAAAGTAAAGTATGCTCAACAGTAGTACATTTGGAAAAGATACCTTATCAATTGATATACCGAGTTACGCGTATTATAATTAAAATAAATTTTTGGTGTTATATTTTCGACAGGATACATTAATACAAAACGTTATTTTTATTGTTCGAATAATATTCATTCACTATAATTGTGACAATTAATAAAAAAAGAATAAATAAAAACAACCTTAATAATAATTCAAAATTTCAAAATTTCAAAATTTCAAAATATCAAAATTTCAAAATTTCGAAATTTCAAAATTTTAAAATTTCAAAATTTCAAAATTTCAAAATTTCAAAACTTCAAAATTTCAGAATTTCAAAATTTCAAAATTTCAAAACTTCAAAATTTCAAAATTTCAAAATTTCAAAATTTCAAAATTTCATAATTTCAAAATTTCAAAATTTCAAAATTTCAAAATTTCAAAATTTTAAAATTTCAAAATATCAAAATTTCAAATTTTTAAAATTTTAAAATCTCAAAATATCAAAATTTTTATATTTCTAAATTTCAAAACTTAAAATTTCAATATCTCGAAATTTCAAAATCTCAAAATTGTAAAATTTCTAAATTTCTAAATTTCAAAATTTTAAGTAAATTTCAGGTCCACTTCCAGTGATCCAACTACCACAAACTACCATAACATACGGTATAAAAACTAGATGTCAAAAATTCCACTGGTCAGCCGTTTTATGTATATTCAACACAATGCGTTCAAAAGATCTACTGCAAATTGTTTGCGAAAGTTAATGTAGTCGATACCTTAAACAGGATTTATTTCTAATAAATGGATATTTTGATAGCATTTATATTTATAATAACTTATAATATATGTAGAAAAACAAGAAAGTAAAGCATGCTCAACAGTAGTACATTTGGAAAAGATATCTTATCAATTGATATACCGAGTTACGCGTATTATAATTAAAATAAATTTTTGGTGTTATATTTTCGACAGGATACATTAATACAAAACGTTATTTTTATTGTTCGAATAATATTCATTCACTATAATTGTGACAATTAATAAAAAAAGAATAAATAAAAACAACCTTAATAATAATTCAAAATTTCAAAATTTCAAAATTTCAAAATTTCAAAATCTCAAAATATCAGAATTGTATAATTTTTAAATTTTTAATTTTCTAAATTTCAAAATTTCACAATTACAAAATTTCAAAATTTCAAAATTTTAAAATTTCAAAATTTCAAAATTTCAAAATTTCAGAATTTTAAAATTTCAAAATTTCAAAATTTCAAAATTGTAAAATTTCAAAATCTCAAAATAACAAAATTTTAAAATTCTTAAATTTTTAATGTTCTAAATTTCAAAATTTCAAAATCTCAAAATATCAAAATTGTAAAATTGTAAAATTTTTAATTTTCTAAATTTCAAAATTTCAAAATTTCAAAATTTCAAAAATTTCAAAATTTCAAAATTTCAAAATTTCAAAATTTCAAAATTTCAAAATTTCAAAATTTCAAAATTTCAAAAATTCAAAATTTATAAATTTCAAAATTTCAAAATTTATAAATTTCAAAATTTCAAAATTTCAAAATTTCAAAATTTCAAATTTTCAAAATTTCAAAATTTCAAAATTTCAAAATTTCAAACTTTCAAAATTTATAAATCTCAAAATATCAAAATTGTAAAACTTTTAAATTTTTAATTTTCTAAATTTCACAATTTCAAAATGTCAAAATTTCAAAATTTTAAAATTACAAAATTTCAAAATTTCAAAACTTCAAAATTTTAATATCTCAAAATTTCAAATCTTCAAAATTTCAATATCTCAAAATTTCAAAATATCTCCAAAATAGGTAATATGTCGTCTAATTCGTCAACTTTCGCCGTCAATAGCGTTACAAACTCGTATATTACCCACAGCTCTTGAATTCGTCAGCCGTTTTGTGTATATTCAACACAATGCGTTCAAAAAATCTACTGTAAATTGTTTGCGAAAGTTAATGTAGTTGATACCTTAAACAGGATTTTTTTCTAATAAATGGATATTTTGATAGCATTTGAATTTATAATACTTATAATATATGCAGAAAAACCAGAAAGTAACGCATGCTCAAACGTAGCACATTTGGCAAAGATTTCTTATCAATTGATATTTCGAGTTACGCGTATTATAATTAAAATAAATATTTGGTGTTATATTTTCGACAGCATTCATTGTTACAAAATGTTATTTTTATTGTTCGAATGACATTCATTCATTATGAATGTTACAATTAGTTAAAAAGAATAAATAAAAGCAGCGATTAATATTATTTCAAAATTTCAAAATTTCAAACTTTCAAAATTTCAAAATTTCAAAATATCAAAATTTCAAAATGTCAAAATATCAAAATTTTTAAATTTTTAAATTTTTAAATATATAATTTTCTAAATTTCAAAATTTTAAAATTTCAAAATCTCAAAATATCAAAATTGTATAATTTTTAAATTTTTAATTTTCTAAATTTCAAAATTTCACAATTACAAAATTTCAAAATTTCAAAATTTCAAAATTTCAAAATTTCAAAATTTCAAAATTTCAAAATTTCAAAATTTTAAAATTTCAAAATTTCAAAACTTCAAAATTTCAAAATTTCAAAATTTCAAAATCTTAAAATAACAAAATTGTAAAATTTTTAAATTTTTAATGTTCTAAATTTCAAAATTTCAAAATCTCAAAATACCAAAATTGTAAAATTTTTAAATTTTTAATTTTCTAAATTTCAAAATTTCAAAATTTCAAAATTTCAAAATTTCAAAATTTCAAAATTTCAAAATTTCAAAATTTCAAAATTTCAAAATTTCAAAATTTCAAAATTTCAAAATTTCAAAATTTCAAAATTTCAAAATTTCAAAATTTCAAAATTTCAAAATTTCAAAATTTCAAAATTTCAAAATTTCAAAATTTCAAAATTTCAAAATTTCAAAATTTCAAAATTTACAAAAATTTCAAAATTTCAAAATTTCAAAATTTCAAAATTTCAAAATATCAAAATTTCAAAATTTCAATATTTCAAAATTTTTAAATTTTTAAATTTCTAAATTTGTAAATTTCAAAAATTTCAAAATTCCAAAACCTCAAAATATCAAAATTTTTAAATTTCTAAATTTCTAAATTTCAAAACTTCAAAATTTCAATATCTCAAAATTTTAAATTTTCAAAATTTCAAAATTTTAAAATTTCAGAGCTACAAAATTTCGAAATTTCCAATTTTAAAAATCAAAAGCTGAGCAGTATATTAAGTCGTACAATTTTATGTTTACACGATCAGATGATATTTTTCATTTCGTTATTTGAAGACAACGTATTTTTAAATTATATTATTGATGTCCTTAACCAGTCAAAATTAAATACATAAGTAATGGGCAAATAATTTCTGTGTGAAAAAGTAAATTTGATTGTGTTTTGATAACCATTTTAAGTAAATTTCAAGTCCATTTCCAGTCATCCAACTACCACAAATATGAGTGTACCTTACGAACACTTCTAGTTAAGAGACCACCTGATCGATTACCACTATTTTCTGTGGTAGAATAGGTCAAATAACAGCAAAAATTAAAACTAAACTAAACAAATTATATGCCTCATGCATTGACTAATCCAAATATAAGTCATATTGTAAATAAGAAAAGAATAGTAGGCTGCAGAACGTTTAAACGCACTTAAAAATTGTATACATATTACACACATGCAAAATACAGTCAATGTTACTAAATTACAATAATAGAATGTAAGATGTCTTCTCTGTTCTACCTTTATATAATGCAGAGACAACTGCTCTGTACTGATATTTATAAAATTCTAAATTAAAATTGTATGTGTAAACCTATGTAATTTGTTTTGTTTCATAAATTTAAACCTCTAACAGTTTCAGGAGGAGAAGGCTTTCAGCTAACTACAACAGTTCGCACGTATTATAACATACGGTATAAAAACAACTAGATGTCAAAAATTCCACCGTGCAAAGAGGGTTAAAGACGCATGTCAACTTTAGGTGGTTTGCGGAGATGTTCAATTTAACAGCTGATCAAATAGCTGATTTCCCCTTCGTCAATCGACCGTTCGACTGTCATTTACGCGTTGTTGTAGACAGACGGAGATGGTCAACTGAACAGCTGATTAAACAATTGAATTCCCCTTTGTCAAACGACCTTTTGACTGTTATATAATTGTTCTTGTAGAAAAAAACACCAATTTCAGAAAGTTATTTATGTAACATCGAACATTGTCTAATTTTACTCACACATCTTTACGTTTCCCCTCCAAAATAAGTAATATGGCATCTAATTCGTCAACTTTCGCAGTCAATAGCGTCAAACTCGTATATTACCCACAGCTCTTGAATTCGTCAACCGTTTTGTATATATTCAAAACAATGCGTTAAAAAAATCAACTGCAAATTGTTAGCGAAAGTTAATGTAGTCGATACCTTAAACAGGATTTTTTTATAATAAATGGATATTTTGATAGCATTTATATTTATAATAACTTATAATATATGTAGAAAAACAAGAAAGTAACGCATGCTCAAACGTAGCACATTTGGCAAAGTTTTCTTATCAATTGATATTTCCAGTTACGCGTATTATAATTAAAATAAATATTTGGTGTTATATTTTCGACAGGATACATTATTACAAAATGTTATTTTTATTGTTCGAATGACATTCATTCACTATGAATGTTACAATTAGTAAAAAATTAATAAATAAAAACAGCAATTAATAATATTTCAAAATTTCAAAATTTCAATATCTCAAAATTTCAAAATCTCAAAATATAAAAATTTTTAAATTTCAAAATTTCAAAATTTAAAAATTTAAAAATTTCAAACCTTCAAAATTTCAAAATTTCAAAATATCAAAATTTCAAAATTTCAAAATTTCAAAATTTCAAAATTTTTAAATTTCAAAATTTTTAAATTTTTAAATTTCAAAATCTCAAAATAGCAAAACTGTAAAATTTTTAAATTTTCTAACTTTCAAAATTTCAAAATTTCAAAAAATCAAAATTTCAAAATTACAAAATTTCAAAACCTTACAATTTGAATATCTCAAAATTTCAAAATATCAAATTTTCAAAATTTCAATATCTCAAAATTTCAAAATATCATAATTTCAAATTTTCACAATTTCAAAACCTCAATATATCAAAATTTAAAAATTTTTAAATTTTTACATTTCTAAATTTCAAAATCAAAATCAAAAATCAAAATCAAAATTTCAAAATTTCAAAATTTCAAAAAATCCAAAATTTCAAAATTTCACAATTTCAATATTTCATAATTTTAAAATTTCAAAATTTCAAAATTTCAAAATCTCGAAATTTCAAAATTTCAAAATTTCAAAATTTCAAAATTTCAAAATTTCAAAATTTCAAAATTTCAAAATTTCAAAATTTCAAAATTTCAAAATTTCAAAATTTCAAAATTTCAAAACTTCAAAATTTCAAAATTTCAAACTTTCAAAATTTTAAAATTTTAAAAATTCAAAATTTCAAATTATCGAAATTTCAAAATCTCAAAATATCAACATTTTTAAATTTTTAAAGTTCTAAATTTCAAAATATCAAAATCTCAAGATATCAAAACTGTAAAATTTTAAATTTTTAATTTTTTAAATTTCTAAATTTCAAAATTTTAAAAATTTCAAAATTACAAAATTTCAAAATTTCAAAACTTTAAAATTTTAATATCTCAAAATTTCAAAATTTTAAATCTTCAAAATTTCAATATCTCAAAATTTCAAAATATCAATCAATCAACAAATTTTTTATTTATAGAAGTCCAAGCCTGGACAGCAACTCAACTTATAATGAGTTTGATGCGCTGTCTGACTCCATCACAAGAATTGTATCCCTGTACCCTCGCACTGAAATCTCTATTGCGGGCGATTTCAATGTACACAATTCTACTTGGCTTCGACATTCAGGCCAGACAACACCCGAAGGAAGGTATGTTGAAATCTTCGCTGAGGTAAATAATTTAACCCAGCTTGTGAATGAGCCAACACGAATACCTGACATTGCAGATCATACCGCTAACACCTTGGATCTGTTTCTCACCTCTCATCCGGAAAAATATTCAATTGATATATTGTCGCCTCTAGGCTCGTCCGACCACTGTGTCGTGTCAGCCAAATTCTCGTACTCCTCCCACACAGTTAGAGAACAAATTCCGAAAAGAACAGTATGGCTCTACGAGAAAGCCAACTGGAGTGGACTTAACAACTTCGTTAGGAATTTTAACTGGTCACTATGCTTCCTCGATAGTGACGTGGATGCCGCTACTGATGCGATCACAAACATTATTTCGCTGGGCATGAGGTCCTTCATTCCTCACAGAGTGAAGAGCATCAAGCCTAAGGCAAACGCGTGGTTCGACTTGAGCTGCAAAGAGGCTATCAGGGTGAGAGAGTTGAGTTTCCGGGATTATAAAGCCAACCCTTCTGAGGAAGCCCGGAAAAAGTTCAAACGGATCCGAAATGACTGTAATGCATTAATAAGACGTGTTAGATTCTCCTTTGACCAAAAGTTGAGGCAAAAAGTTCTACAATGCCCCAAGGGTAGCAGAAGCTTTTGGTCTTTCGTAAAAAACATAAGGAATTCAGCCTCGTCTTCGATCCCAACGCTCATTTGCAATGACATTCCAGCTGTCAGCTCTTTGGACAAAGCTAATCTGCTTGCTGCACACTTTGCAGCTAGCTCAACGCTGCCAGATAACAATTTCTCCCCACCTGTACTTGAGAGCGTAAATTTCTCCATGGGGCAAATCCACTTTCGCACTCGTACAGTAGCAAGAGTACTTAAAGATCTAAACATACACAAATCCGCTGGCCCGGTTGGTATACCCCCTGTTCTTCTGAAGAGGTATTCTTCTACGGTTGGCAAAACCACTGTGTAAGCTTTTCCATCTGTCCTACTCTTCAGGGCTCTTTCCGAGTAAGTGGAAAACTGCATTTGTCCAGCCCGTCCCTAAAAAGGGCGAATGTTCGTTACCCCCCTCCTACCGACCCATAGCACTAACGTCCCTTCTCTCCAAGGTCATGGAAACGCTGATAAACCGTCAGCTTATGAAATATCTTGAGTCCCGGAAGCTTCTTAATGACCGGCAGTACGGCTTCCGAAGCAACCGTTCCACTGGTGATCTGATGGCATATCTCACTGAAAAGTGGAACCAATCTTTGCACAATTTAGGAGAAAGCAAGATTGTTGCGCTTGATATTTCAAAGTCATTTGACAGGGTCTGGCATAAGGCTCTTTTGTCGAAAATGCGTGCTTTTGGGATCAACGAGTCTCTTCTTCAATGGATTAGAAATTACCTTCCGAATCGTTCAATACAAGTCGTTTGGATGGATTCAAGTCTGATATCCACTATATTAATGCTGGTGTTCCCCAGGGCTCTGTTTTGTCTCCGACACTCTTTCTCATTTTTATAAATGATCTCTTGTCTGCTACTTCTAATCCTATTCATTCCTTCGCTGATGACAATACCCTCCACTTCGGCCTTAGACTCGGAACGGCAGCGTATGTTAAGCACATTAAATTCCGACCTTGACAGCATAATCGATTGGGGAAATAAGAATAGAGTGGAATTTAATGCTTCCAAAACACAGTGCTGTCTACTGTCGTTAAAGCGATCACAAAATAATCAGCCGTTATCCATGAACGGCATTTGCGTTGTTGAAACCGAAAGACTTTCCATCCTCGGTATGTGTATCAACCCAACAATTAGTTGGAACGATCACATATTTGAGGTCGCCAAAAATGCTGCGAAATGTCTAGATTTCCTTAAACGATGCAAGAAGTACTTCACCCCCTCTGATCAGGCTACAATATACAAGGCATACATACGCCCAAAACTTGAGTATAACGCTCCTATCTGGTCAGGTGCTTCTAAGACCTCCCTGCACCTGCTGGATAGAATTCAAAAGCGAGCGATAAAACTTATAGGTGACAGTAATATTGCGAAGTCAATTGACTCGTTAGAACACCGACGTAATGTCGCGTCGTTGTCACTCTTTTATCGCTATTTTAACAAGAAATGCTCAGATGAATTAGCAAGTTGCAGTCCTCCCCTTCAAGAATTCACCCGCAATACACGCCTCGCTAGGCATGCCCACCAATTCACCCTCAAGCCCTCTTTCGGACGTACAGTCAAATTCAGAGACTCGTTCTTTAGCCGCACTACACGAATTTGGAATGCTCTTCCCAGCTCGAATTTTCCTCCTCATTACAATCCACAGGCCAATGTAAACCAATGTGCATCGGTACCTCCTCTCCCTCTCTTCCTCTATACCTTCGGCCCGTGCTGTAACTTGATCTGGTCACTTAAGGGTACTCGCAACCCCTTTTGCACTCGCCAATTATAACCAAAAAAAAAAAATCAAAATTTCAAATTTTTAAATTTTCAAATTTTCAAATTTTCAAAATTTCAAAATATCAAAATTTCAAAATTTTTAAATCTCAAAATATCAAAATATTAAAATTCTTATATTTTTAAATTTCAAAATATCAAAATTGTAAAATTGTAAAATTTTTAATTTTCAAAATTTCAAAAGTTCAAAATCTCAAAATTTCAAAATTCCAAAATATCAAAATATAAAAATTTTTAAATTTCTAAATTTCAAAATTTCAAAATTTCAAAATTTTAAAATTTCAGAGCTACAAAATTTCAAAATTTCACAATTTCAAAATATACAATTTTAAAAATCAAGAGCTGAGCAGTATATTAAGTCGTACAGTTTTATGTTTACACGATCAGATGATATTTTTCATTTCGTTATTTGAAGAAAACGTATTTTTAAATTTTATTATTGATGTCCTTAACCAGTCAAAATTAAATACATAAGTAATGGGCCAAAAATTTCTGTGTGAAAAAGTAAATTTGAGTATTTTTTGGTAACCATTTTAAGTAAATTTCAAGTCCATTTCCAGTCATTCAACTACCACAAATATGAGTGCACCTTACGAACACTTCTAGGTAAGAGACCAGCTGATCGATTACTACTATTTTCTGTGGTAGAATAGTTCAAATAACAACAAAAATTAAAACCAAACTAAACAAATTATATGCCTCATGCATTGACTAATCCAAATATAAGTCATATTGTAAATAGGAAAAAAATAGTAGGCTGCAGACCGTTTAAACGCACTTAAACATTGTATACATATTACACATATGCATAATACAGTCAATGTTAATAAATTACAATAATAGAATGTATAGTTTCTTTTCTGTTCTACCTTTATATAATGCAGAGACAACTGCTCTGTACTGATATTTATAAAATTCTAAATTAAAATTTAATTTGTAAACCTAGGTAATTTGTTTTGTTTCATAAATTTAAGCCTCTAACAGTTTCAGGAGAAGAAGGTAATCAGCTAACTACAACAGCTCGCACGTATTATAACATACGGTATAAAAACAACTAGATGTCGAAAATTCCACCGTGCAAAGAGTGTTAAAGACGCATGCCAACTTTAGGTGGTGTGTAGAGATTGTCAATTTAACAGCTGATCAAATAGCTGATTTCCCCTTCGTCAATAGGCCGTTCGACTGTCAGTTACGCGTTGTTGTAGACAGACGGAGATGGTCAACTGAATAGCTGATCAAACAATTGAATTCTCCTTTGTCAGATGACCTTTTGACTGTTATATAATTGTTCTTTTAGAAAAAAAACACCAATTTCTGAAAGTTATTTATGTAACATCGAACATTGTCTAATTTTACTCACACATCTTTACGTTTCCCCTCCAAAATAGGTAATATGGCATCTAACTCGTATATTACCCACAGCTCTTGAATTCGTCAACCATTTTGTGTATATTCAACACAATGCGTTCAAAAAATCTACTGCAAATCGTTTGCGAAAGTTAATGTAGTCGATACCTTAAACAGGATTTTTTTCTAATAAATGGATATTTTGATAGCATTTATATTTATAATAACTTATAATATATGTAGAAAAACAAGAAAGTAACGCATGCTCAAACGTAGCACATTTGGCAAAGATTTCTTATCAATTGATATTTCGAGTTACGCGTATTATAATAAAAATAAATATTTGGTGTTACAAGTTCGACGGGATACATTATTACAAAATGTTATTTTCATCGTTCGAATGACATTCATTCACTATGAATGTTACAATTAGTAAAAAAGAATAAATAAACCCAACAATTAATAATATTTCAAACTTTCAAAATTTCAAAATTTCAATATCTCAAAATTTCAAAATTTCAAAACATCACAATTTTAATATCTCAAAATTTCAAAATTTCAAATCTTCAAAATTTCAATATGTCAAAATTTCAAAATTTCAAAATATCAAAATATCAAATTTTCAAAATTTCAAAACCTCAATGTATCAAAATTTTTAAAATTTTAAATTTCTAAATTTCTAAATTTCAAAATTTCAAATTTTCAAAATTTCAAAACCTCAATGTATCAAAATTTTTAAAATTTTAAATTTCTAAATTTCTAAATTTCAAAATTTCAAAATTTCAAAATTTCAAAATTTCAAAATTTCAAAATTTCAAAACTTCAAAATTTTAATATCTCAAAATTTCAATATCTCAAAATTTCAAAATATCAAAATTTCAAATTTTCAAAATTTCAAAATATCAAAATTTCAAAATATCAAAATATCAAAATATTGAAATTTTTAAATTTCAAAATATCAAAATTTCAAAATTTCAAAATTACAAAATTTCAAAACTTCAAAATTATAATATCTCAAAATTTCAAAATTTTAATATCTCAAAATTTCAATATCTCAAAATTTCAAAATATCAAAATTTCAAATTTTCAAAATTTCAATATCTCAAAATTACAAAATATCAAAATTTCAAATTTTACAAATTTCAAAATATCAAAATTTCAAAATCTCAAAATATCAAAACATTAAAATTTTTAAATTTTTAAATTTCTAAATATCAAAATTTCAAATTTTCAAAATTTCAAAATTTCAAAACTTCAAAATTTCAAAACTTCAAAATTTCAATATATCAAAATTTCAAAATTTAAAATTTTTAAAATTTTAAAATTTCAGAGCTACAAAATTTCAAAACTTCACAATTTCAAAATTTCCAATTTTAAAAATCAAAAGCTGAGCAGTAGGAGCGCGCACAACACGAGTAGTTGATGAGCAGGCTAGGCCCTGGTCCCCATGCGGACTGTCGAGCCAACAATTATTATTATTATAAAAACAACTAGATGTCAAAAATTCCACAGTGCAAAGAGGGTTAAAGACGCATGTCTACTTTAGGTGGTTTGTGAAGATGGTCAATTTAACAGCTGATCAAACAGTTGATCAAAAACTGAGCAGTATATTATGTCGTACAGTTTTATGTTTACACGATATTTTTAATTTTGCTATGTGAAGAAAACGTGTTTTTACATTTTATTGTTGATGTCTTTAACCAGTCAAAATGAAATACGTAAGTAATGGGCGAATAATTTCTGTGTGAAAAAGTACATTTGATTATATTTTTGGTAACCATTTAAAGTTAAGTTAAGTCTAAGAAAGCTTCTCAAATTTCGCCGTTCGGAGTCGGCAAAAAACTGTAGGTCCCTTCTACTCGTGAGAGAACAGTAGCGCGCACAACACGAGTAGTTGATGAGCAAGCTAGGCCCTGGTCCTCTCTGGACTGTAGCGCCAATTATTATTATTTAAAGTTAATTTCAAGTCCATTTCCAGTCATCCAACTACCACAAATATGAGTGCACCTTACGCTCATTTCTAGTTAAGAGACCAGCTGATCGATTAATAAGAACAAAACTTAAAACCAAACTAAACAAATTATATGCCTCATGCATTTACTAATCCAAATATAAGTCATATTGTAAATAGGAAAAGAATAGTAGGCTGCAGAACGTTTAAACGCACTAAAAAATTGTATACATATTAGACACATGCATAATCCAGTCAATGTTACTAAATTGCAATAATAGAATGTAAAGTTTCTTTTCTGTTCTACCTTTATATAATGCAGAGACAACTGCTCTGTACTGATATTTATAAAATTCTAAATTAAAATTTAATTTGCAAACCTAGGTAATTTTGTTTGTTTCATAAATTTAAGCCTCTAACGTATTATTTGAATATCTACATATTTTAGGTCTTCCATCACAGTTTCAGGAGGAGAAGGCAATCAGCTGACTACAACAGTTCGCACGTATTATAACATACGGTATAAAAACAACAGCCAAAAACTGTAGGTCCTTTCTACTTGTGAGAGAACAGTATCGCGCACAACACGAGGAGTTGATGAGCAAGCTAGGCCCTGGTCCCCCTGCGGACTGTCGCGCCAACAATTATTATTATTATAAAAACAACTAGATGTCAAAAATTCCACCGTGGAAAGAGGGTTAAAGACGCATGTCAACTTTAGGTGGTTTGTGGATATGGCCAATTTAACAGCTGATCAAATAGCTGATCAAATAGCTGATTTCCCCTTCGCCAATCGACCGTTCGACTGTCATTTACGCGTTGTTGTAGACAGACGGAGATGGTCAACAGAACAGCTGATCAAACAATTGAATTCCCCTTTGTCAAACGACCTTTTGACTGTTTTATACTTGTTCTTGTAGAAAAAAAACACCAATTTCTGAAAGTTATTTATGTAAAATCGAACACTGTCTGATTTTACTCACACATCTTTACGTTTCCCCTCCAAAATAGGTAATATGGTGTCTAATTCGTCAACTTTCGCTGTCAATAGCGTTAAAAACTAGTATATTACCCCCAGCTCATGAATTCGTCAGCCGTTTTGTGTATATTCAACACAATGTGTTCAAAAAATGTACTGCAAATTGTTTGTGAAAGTTAATGTAGTCGATACCTTAAACAGGATTTATTTCTAATAAATTGATATTTTGATAGCATTTATATTTATAATAACTTATAATATATGTAGAAAAACAATAAATTAAAGTATGCTCAACAGTAGTACATTTGGAAAAGATACCTTATCAATTGATATACCGAGTTACGCGTATTATAATTAAAATAAATTTTTGGTGTTATATTTTCGACAGGATACATTAATACAAAACGTTATTTTTATTGTTCGAATAATATTCATTCACTATAATTGTGACAATTAATAAAAAAAGAATAAATAAAAACAACCTTAATAATAATTCAAAATTTCAAAATTTCAAAATTTCAAAATATCAAAATTTCAAAATTTCGAAATTTCAAAATTTTAAAATTTCAAAATTTCAAAATTTCAAAATTTCAAAATTTCAAAACTTCAAAATTTCAGAATTTCAAAATTTCAAAATTTCAAAACTTCAAAATTTCAAAATTTCAAAATTTCAAAATTTCATAAGTTCAAAATTTAAAAATTTCAAAATTTCAAAATTTTAAAATTTCAAAATATCAAAATTTCAAATTTTTAAAATTTTAAAATCTCAAAATATCAAAATTTTTACATTTCTAAATTTCAAAACTTAAAATTTCAATATCTCGAAATTTCAAAATCTCAAAATTGTAAAATTTCTTAATTTCTAAATTTCAAAATTTTAAGTAAATTTCAGGTCCACTTCCAGTGATCCAACTACCACAAACTACCATAACATACGGTATAAAAACTAGATGTCAAAAATTCCACTGGTCAGCCGTTTTATGTATATTCAACACAATGCGTTCAAAAGATCTACTGCAAATTGTTTGCGAAAGTTAATGTAGTCGATACCTTAAACAGGATTTATTTCTAATAAATTGATATTTTGATAGCATTTATATTTATAATAACTTATAATATATGTAGAAAAACAATAAAGTAAAGTATGCTCAACAGTAGTACATTTGGAAAAGATACCTTATCAATTGATATACCGAGTTACGCGTATTATAATTAAAATAAATTTTTGGTGTTATATTTTCGACAGGATACATTAATACAAAACGTTATTTTTATTGTTCGAATAATATTCATTCACTATAATTGTGACAATTAATAAAAAAAGAATAAATAAAAACAACCTTAATAATAATTCAAAATTTCAAAATTTCAAAATTTCAAAATATCAAAATTTCAAAATTTCGAAATTTCAAAATTTTAAAATTTCAAAATTTCAAAATTTCAAAATTTCAAAACTTCAAAATTTCAGAATTTCAAAATTTCAAAATTTCAAAACTTCAAAATTTCAAAATTTCAAAATTTCAAAATTTCAAAATTTCATAATTTCAAAATTTCAAAATTTCAAAATTTCAAAATTTCAAAATTTTAAAATTTCAAAATATCAAAATTTCAAATTTTTAAAATTTTAAAATCTCAAAATATCAAAATTTTTATATTTCTAAATTTCAAAACTTAAAATTTCAATATCTCGAAATTTCAAAATCTCAAAATTGTAAAATTTCTAAATTTCTAAATTTCAAAATTTTAAGTAAATTTCAGGTCCACTTCCAGTGATCCAACTACCACAAACTACCATAACATACGGTATAAAAACTAGATGTCAAAAATTCCACTGGTCAGCCGTTTTATGTATATTCAACACAATGCGTTCAAAAGATCTACTGCAAATTGTTTGCGAAAGTTAATGTAGTCGATACCTTAAACAGGATTTATTTCTAATAAATGGATATTTTGATAGCATTTATATTTATAATAACTTATAATATATGTAGAAAAACAAGAAAGTAAAGCATGCTCAACAGTAGTACATTTGGAAAAGATATCTTATCAATTGATATACCGAGTTACGCGTATTATAATTAAAATAAATTTTTGGTGTTATATTTTCGACAGGATACATTAATACAAAACGTTATTTTTATTGTTCGAATAATATTCATTCACTATAATTGTGACAATTAATAAAAAAAGAATAAATAAAAACAACCTTAATAATAATTCAAAATTTCAAAATTTCAAAATTTCAAAATTTCAAAATCTCAAAATATCAGAATTGTATAATTTTTAAATTTTTAATTTTCTAAATTTCAAAATTTCACAATTACAAAATTTCAAAATTTCAAAATTTTAAAATTTCAAAATTTCAAAATTTCAAAATTTCAGAATTTTAAAATTTCAAAATTTCAAAATTTCAAAATTGTAAAATTTCAAAATCTCAAAATAACAAAATTTTAAAATTCTTAAATTTTTAATGTTCTAAATTTCAAAATTTCAAAATCTCAAAATATCAAAATTGTAAAATTGTAAAATTTTTAATTTTCTAAATTTCAAAATTTCAAAATTTCAAAATTTCAAAAATTTCAAAATTTCAAAATTTCAAAATTTCAAAATTTCAAAATTTCAAAATTTCAAAATTTCAAAATTTCAAAAATTCAAAATTTATAAATTTCAAAATTTCAAAATTTATAAATTTCAAAATTTCAAAATTTCAAAATTTCAAAATTTCAAATTTTCAAAATTTCAAAATTTCAAAATTTCAAAATTTCAAACTTTCAAAATTTATAAATCTCAAAATATCAAAATTGTAAAACTTTTAAATTTTTAATTTTCTAAATTTCACAATTTCAAAATGTCAAAATTTCAAAATTTTAAAATTACAAAATTTCAAAATTTCAAAACTTCAAAATTTTAATATCTCAAAATTTCAAATCTTCAAAATTTCAATATCTCAAAATTTCAAAATATCTCCAAAATAGGTAATATGTCGTCTAATTCGTCAACTTTCGCCGTCAATAGCGTTACAAACTCGTATATTACCCACAGCTCTTGAATTCGTCAGCCGTTTTGTGTATATTCAACACAATGCGTTCAAAAAATCTACTGTAAATTGTTTGCGAAAGTTAATGTAGTTGATACCTTAAACAGGATTTTTTTCTAATAAATGGATATTTTGATAGCATTTGAATTTATAATACTTATAATATATGCAGAAAAACCAGAAAGTAACGCATGCTCAAACGTAGCACATTTGGCAAAGATTTCTTATCAATTGATATTTCGAGTTACGCGTATTATAATTAAAATAAATATTTGGTGTTATATTTTCGACAGCATTCATTGTTACAAAATGTTATTTTTATTGTTCGAATGACATTCATTCATTATGAATGTTACAATTAGTTAAAAAGAATAAATAAAAGCAGCGATTAATATTATTTCAAAATTTCAAAATTTCAAACTTTCAAAATTTCAAAATTTCAAAATATCAAAATTTCAAAATGTCAAAATATCAAAATTTTTAAATTTTTAAATTTTTAAATATATAATTTTCTAAATTTCAAAATTTTAAAATTTCAAAATCTCAAAATATCAAAATTGTATAATTTTTAAATTTTTAATTTTCTAAATTTCAAAATTTCACAATTACAAAATTTCAAAATTTCAAAATTTCAAAATTTCAAAATTTCAAAATTTCAAAATTTCAAAATTTCAAAATTTTAAAATTTCAAAATTTCAAAACTTCAAAATTTCAAAATTTCAAAATTTCAAAATCTTAAAATAACAAAATTGTAAAATTTTTAAATTTTTAATGTTCTAAATTTCAAAATTTCAAAATCTCAAAATACCAAAATTGTAAAATTTTTAAATTTTTAATTTTCTAAATTTCAAAATTTCAAAATTTCAAAATTTCAAAATTTCAAAATTTCAAAATTTCAAAATTTCAAAATTTCAAAATTTCAAAATTTCAAAATTTCAAAATTTCAAAATTTCAAAATTTCAAAATTTCAAAATTTCAAAATTTCAAAATTTCAAAATTTCAAAATTTCAAAATTTCAAAATTTCAAAATTTCAAAATTTCAAAATTTCAAAATTTCAAAATTTACAAAAATTTCAAAATTTCAAAATTTCAAAATTTCAAAATTTCAAAATATCAAAATTTCAAAATTTCAATATTTCAAAATTTTTAAATTTTTAAATTTCTAAATTTGTAAATTTCAAAAATTTCAAAATTCCAAAACCTCAAAATATCAAAATTTTTAAATTTCTAAATTTCTAAATTTCAAAACTTCAAAATTTCAATATCTCAAAATTTTAAATTTTCAAAATTTCAAAATTTTAAAATTTCAGAGCTACAAAATTTCGAAATTTCCAATTTTAAAAATCAAAAGCTGAGCAGTATATTAAGTCGTACAATTTTATGTTTACACGATCAGATGATATTTTTCATTTCGTTATTTGAAGACAACGTATTTTTAAATTATATTATTGATGTCCTTAACCAGTCAAAATTAAATACATAAGTAATGGGCAAATAATTTCTGTGTGAAAAAGTAAATTTGATTGTGTTTTGATAACCATTTTAAGTAAATTTCAAGTCCATTTCCAGTCATCCAACTACCACAAATATGAGTGTACCTTACGAACACTTCTAGTTAAGAGACCACCTGATCGATTACCACTATTTTCTGTGGTAGAATAGGTCAAATAACAGCAAAAATTAAAACTAAACTAAACAAATTATATGCCTCATGCATTGACTAATCCAAATATAAGTCATATTGTAAATAAGAAAAGAATAGTAGGCTGCAGAACGTTTAAACGCACTTAAAAATTGTATACATATTACACACATGCAAAATACAGTCAATGTTACTAAATTACAATAATAGAATGTAAGATGTCTTCTCTGTTCTACCTTTATATAATGCAGAGACAACTGCTCTGTACTGATATTTATAAAATTCTAAATTAAAATTGTATGTGTAAACCTATGTAATTTGTTTTGTTTCATAAATTTAAACCTCTAACAGTTTCAGGAGGAGAAGGCTTTCAGCTAACTACAACAGTTCGCACGTATTATAACATACGGTATAAAAACAACTAGATGTCAAAAATTCCACCGTGCAAAGAGGGTTAAAGACGCATGTCAACTTTAGGTGGTTTGCGGAGATGTTCAATTTAACAGCTGATCAAATAGCTGATTTCCCCTTCGTCAATCGACCGTTCGACTGTCATTTACGCGTTGTTGTAGACAGACGGAGATGGTCAACTGAACAGCTGATTAAACAATTGAATTCCCCTTTGTCAAACGACCTTTTGACTGTTATATAATTGTTCTTGTAGAAAAAAACACCAATTTCAGAAAGTTATTTATGTAACATCGAACATTGTCTAATTTTACTCACACATCTTTACGTTTCCCCTCCAAAATAAGTAATATGGCATCTAATTCGTCAACTTTCGCAGTCAATAGCGTCAAACTCGTATATTACCCACAGCTCTTGAATTCGTCAACCGTTTTGTATATATTCAAAACAATGCGTTAAAAAAATCAACTGCAAATTGTTAGCGAAAGTTAATGTAGTCGATACCTTAAACAGGATTTTTTTATAATAAATGGATATTTTGATAGCATTTATATTTATAATAACTTATAATATATGTAGAAAAACAAGAAAGTAACGCATGCTCAAACGTAGCACATTTGGCAAAGTTTTCTTATCAATTGATATTTCCAGTTACGCGTATTATAATTAAAATAAATATTTGGTGTTATATTTTCGACAGGATACATTATTACAAAATGTTATTTTTATTGTTCGAATGACATTCATTCACTATGAATGTTACAATTAGTAAAAAATTAATAAATAAAAACAGCAATTAATAATATTTCAAAATTTCAAAATTTCAATATCTCAAAATTTCAAAATCTCAAAATATAAAAATTTTTAAATTTCAAAATTTCAAAATTTAAAAATTTAAAAATTTCAAACCTTCAAAATTTCAAAATTTCAAAATATCAAAATTTCAAAATTTCAAAATTTCAAAATTTCAAAATTTTTAAATTTCAAAATTTTTAAATTTTTAAATTTCAAAATCTCAAAATAGCAAAACTGTAAAATTTTTAAATTTTCTAACTTTCAAAATTTCAAAATTTCAAAAAATCAAAATTTCAAAATTACAAAATTTCAAAACCTTACAATTTGAATATCTCAAAATTTCAAAATATCAAATTTTCAAAATTTCAATATCTCAAAATTTCAAAATATCATAATTTCAAATTTTCACAATTTCAAAACCTCAATATATCAAAATTTAAAAATTTTTAAATTTTTACATTTCTAAATTTCAAAATCAAAATCAAAAATCAAAATCAAAATTTCAAAATTTCAAAATTTCAAAAAATCCAAAATTTCAAAATTTCACAATTTCAATATTTCATAATTTTAAAATTTCAAAATTTCAAAATTTCAAAATCTCGAAATTTCAAAATTTCAAAATTTCAAAATTTCAAAATTTCAAAATTTCAAAATTTCAAAATTTCAAAATTTCAAAATTTCAAAATTTCAAAATTTCAAAATTTCAAAATTTCAAAATTTCAAAACTTCAAAATTTCAAAATTTCAAACTTTCAAAATTTTAAAATTTTAAAAATTCAAAATTTCAAATTATCGAAATTTCAAAATCTCAAAATATCAACATTTTTAAATTTTTAAAGTTCTAAATTTCAAAATATCAAAATCTCAAGATATCAAAACTGTAAAATTTTAAATTTTTAATTTTTTAAATTTCTAAATTTCAAAATTTTAAAAATTTCAAAATTACAAAATTTCAAAATTTCAAAACTTTAAAATTTTAATATCTCAAAATTTCAAAATTTTAAATCTTCAAAATTTCAATATCTCAAAATTTCAAAATATCAATCAATCAACAAATTTTTTATTTATAGAAGTCCAAGCCTGGACAGCAACTCAACTTATAATGAGTTTGATGCGCTGTCTGACTCCATCACAAGAATTGTATCCCTGTACCCTCGCACTGAAATCTCTATTGCGGGCGATTTCAATGTACACAATTCTACTTGGCTTCGACATTCAGGCCAGACAACACCCGAAGGAAGGTATGTTGAAATCTTCGCTGAGGTAAATAATTTAACCCAGCTTGTGAATGAGCCAACACGAATACCTGACATTGCAGATCATACCGCTAACACCTTGGATCTGTTTCTCACCTCTCATCCGGAAAAATATTCAATTGATATATTGTCGCCTCTAGGCTCGTCCGACCACTGTGTCGTGTCAGCCAAATTCTCGTACTCCTCCCACACAGTTAGAGAACAAATTCCGAAAAGAACAGTATGGCTCTACGAGAAAGCCAACTGGAGTGGACTTAACAACTTCGTTAGGAATTTTAACTGGTCACTATGCTTCCTCGATAGTGACGTGGATGCCGCTACTGATGCGATCACAAACATTATTTCGCTGGGCATGAGGTCCTTCATTCCTCACAGAGTGAAGAGCATCAAGCCTAAGGCAAACGCGTGGTTCGACTTGAGCTGCAAAGAGGCTATCAGGGTGAGAGAGTTGAGTTTCCGGGATTATAAAGCCAACCCTTCTGAGGAAGCCCGGAAAAAGTTCAAACGGATCCGAAATGACTGTAATGCATTAATAAGACGTGTTAGATTCTCCTTTGACCAAAAGTTGAGGCAAAAAGTTCTACAATGCCCCAAGGGTAGCAGAAGCTTTTGGTCTTTCGTAAAAAACATAAGGAATTCAGCCTCGTCTTCGATCCCAACGCTCATTTGCAATGACATTCCAGCTGTCAGCTCTTTGGACAAAGCTAATCTGCTTGCTGCACACTTTGCAGCTAGCTCAACGCTGCCAGATAACACTTTGTCCCCACCTGTACTTGAGAGCGTAAATTTCTCCATGGGGCAAATCCATTTTCGCACTCGTACAGTAGCAAGAGTACTTAAAAATCTAAACATACACAAATCCGCTGGCCCGGATGGTATACCCCCTGTTCTTCTGAAGAGGTGTTCTTCTACGCTGGCAAAACCACTGCGTAAGCTTTTCCATCTGTCCTACTCTTCAGGGCTCTTTCCGAGTAAGTGGAAAACTGCATTTGTCCAGCCCGTCCCTAAAAAGGGCGAATGTTCGTCACCCACCTCCTACCGACCCATAGCACTAACGTCCCTTCTCTCCAAGGTCATGGAAACACTGATAAACCGTCAGCTTATGAAATATCGTGAGACCAGGAAGCTTCTTAATGACCGGCAGTACGGCTTCCGAAGCAACCGTTCCACTGGTGATCTGATGGCATATCTCACTGAAAAGTGGAACCAATCTTTGCACAATTTAGGAGAAAGCAAGATTGTTGCGCTTGATATTTCAAAGGCATTTGACAGGGTCTGGCATCAGGCTCTTTTGTCGAAAATGCGTGCTTTTGGGATCGATGAGTCTCTTCTTCAATGGATTAGAAATTACCTTTCGAATCGTTCAATACGAGTCGTTTTGGATGGATTCAAGTCTGATATCCACTATATTAATGCTGGTGTTCCCCAGGGCTCTGTTTTGTCTCCGACACTCTTTCTCATTTTTATAAATGATCTCTTGTCTGCTACTTCTAATCCTATTCATTCCTTCGCTGATGACAATACCCTCCACTTCGGCCTTAGACTCGGAACGGCAGCGTATGTTAAGCACATTAAATTCCGACCTTGACAGCATAATCGATTGGGGAAATAAGAATAGAGTGGAATTTAATGCTTCCAAAACACAGTGCTGTCTACTGTCGTTAAAGCGATCACAAAATAATCAGCCGTTATCCATGAACGGCATTTGCGTTGTTGAAACCGAAAGACTTTCCATCCTCGGTATGTGTATCAACCCAACAATTAGTTGGAACGATCACATATTTGAGGTCGCCAAAAATGCTGCGAAATGTCTAGATTTCCTTAAACGATGCAAGAAGTACTTCACCCCCTCTGATCAGGCTACAATATACAAGGCATACATACGCCCAAAACTTGAGTATAACGCTCCTATCTGGTCAGGTGCTTCTAAGACCTCCCTGCACCTGCTGGATAGAATTCAAAAGCGAGCGATAAAACTTATAGGTGACAGTAATATTGCGAAGTCAATTGACTCGTTAGAACACCGACGTAATGTCGCGTCGTTGTCACTCTTTTATCGCTATTTTAACAAGAAATGCTCAGATGAATTAGCAAGTTGCAGTCCTCCCCTTCAAGAATTCACCCGCAATACACGCCTCGCTAGGCATGCCCACCAATTCACCCTCAAGCCCTCTTTCGGACGTACAGTCAAATTCAGAGACTCGTTCTTTAGCCGCACTACACGAATTTGGAATGCTCTTCCCAGCTCGAATTTTCCTCCTCATTACAATCCACAGGCCAATGTAAACCAATGTGCATCGGTACCTCCTCTCCCTCTCTTCCTCTATACCTTCGGCCCGTGCTGTAACTTGATCTGGTCACTTAAGGGTACTCGCAACCCCTTTTGCACTCGCCAATTATAACCAAAAAAAAAAAATCAAAATTTCAAATTTTTAAATTTTCAAATTTTCAAATTTTCAAAATTTCAAAATATCAAAATTTCAAAATTTTTAAATCTCAAAATATCAAAATATTAAAATTCTTATATTTTTAAATTTCAAAATATCAAAATTGTAAAATTGTAAAATTTTTAATTTTCAAAATTTCAAAAGTTCAAAATCTCAAAATTTCAAAATTCCAAAATATCAAAATATAAAAATTTTTAAATTTCTAAATTTCAAAATTTCAAAATTTCAAAATTTTAAAATTTCAGAGCTACAAAATTTCAAAATTTCACAATTTCAAAATATACAATTTTAAAAATCAAGAGCTGAGCAGTATATTAAGTCGTACAGTTTTATGTTTACACGATCAGATGATATTTTTCATTTCGTTATTTGAAGAAAACGTATTTTTAAATTTTATTATTGATGTCCTTAACCAGTCAAAATTAAATACATAAGTAATGGGCCAAAAATTTCTGTGTGAAAAAGTAAATTTGAGTATTTTTTGGTAACCATTTTAAGTAAATTTCAAGTCCATTTCCAGTCATTCAACTACCACAAATATGAGTGCACCTTACGAACACTTCTAGGTAAGAGACCAGCTGATCGATTACTACTATTTTCTGTGGTAGAATAGTTCAAATAACAACAAAAATTAAAACCAAACTAAACAAATTATATGCCTCATGCATTGACTAATCCAAATATAAGTCATATTGTAAATAGGAAAAAAATAGTAGGCTGCAGACCGTTTAAACGCACTTAAACATTGTATACATATTACACATATGCATAATACAGTCAATGTTAATAAATTACAATAATAGAATGTATAGTTTCTTTTCTGTTCTACCTTTATATAATGCAGAGACAACTGCTCTGTACTGATATTTATAAAATTCTAAATTAAAATTTAATTTGTAAACCTAGGTAATTTGTTTTGTTTCATAAATTTAAGCCTCTAACAGTTTCAGGAGAAGAAGGTAATCAGCTAACTACAACAGCTCGCACGTATTATAACATACGGTATAAAAACAACTAGATGTCGAAAATTCCACCGTGCAAAGAGTGTTAAAGACGCATGCCAACTTTAGGTGGTGTGTAGAGATTGTCAATTTAACAGCTGATCAAATAGCTGATTTCCCCTTCGTCAATAGGCCGTTCGACTGTCAGTTACGCGTTGTTGTAGACAGACGGAGATGGTCAACTGAATAGCTGATCAAACAATTGAATTCTCCTTTGTCAGATGACCTTTTGACTGTTATATAATTGTTCTTTTAGAAAAAAAACACCAATTTCTGAAAGTTATTTATGTAACATCGAACATTGTCTAATTTTATTCACACATCTTTACGTTTCCCCTCCAAAATAGGTAATATGGCATCTAACTCGTATATTACCCACAGCTCTTGAATTCGTCAACCATTTTGTGTATATTCAACACAATGCGTTCAAAAAATCTACTGCAAATCGTTTGCGAAAGTTAATGTAGTCGATACCTTAAACAGGATTTTTTTCTAATAACTGGATATTTTCATAGCATTTATATTTATAATAACTTATAATATATGTAGAAAAACAAGAAAGTAACGCATGCTCAAACGTAGCACATTTGGTAAAGATTTCTTATCAATTGATATTTCGAGTTACGCGTATTATAATAAAAATAAATATTTGGTGTTACAAGTTCGACGGGATACATTATTACAAAATGTTATTTTCATCGTTCGAATGACATTCATTCACTATGAATGTTACAATTAGTAAAAAAGAATAAATAAAAACAACAATTAATAATATTTCAAACTTTCAAAATTTCAAAATTTCAATATCTCAAAATTTCAAAATTTCAAAACATCACAATTTTAATATCTCAAAATTTCAAAATTTCAAATCTTCAAAATTTCAATATGTCAAAATTTCAAAATTTCAAAATATCAAAATTTCAAATTTTCAAAATTTCAAAACCTCAATGTATCAAAATTTTTAAAATTTTAAATTTCTAAATTTCTAAATTTCAAAATTTCAAAATTTCAAAATTTCAAAATTTCAAAATTTCAAAACTTCAAAATTTTAATATCTCAAAATTTCAATATCTCAAAATTTCAAAATATCAAAATTTCAAATTTTCAAAATTTCAAAATATCAAAATTTCAAAATCTCAAAATATCAAAATATTGAAATTTTTAAATTTCAAAATATCAAAATTTCAAAATTACAAAATTTCAAAACTTCAAAATTATAATATCTCAAAATTTCAAAATTTTAAATCTTCAAAATTTCAATATCTCAAAATTACAAAATATCAAAATTTCAAATTTTACAAATTTCAAAATATCAAAATTTCAAAATCTCAAAATATCAAAACATTAAAATTTTTAAATTTTTAAATTTCTAAATATCAAAATTTCAAATTTTCAAAATTTCAAAATTTCAAAACTTCAAAATTTCAAAACTTCAAAATTTCAATATATCAAAATTTCAAAATTTTAAATTTTTAAAATTTTAAAATTTCAGATTTACAAAATTTCAAAACTTCACAATTTCAAAATTTCCAATTTTAAAAATCAAAAGCTGAGCAGTAGGAGCGCGCACAACACGAGTAGTTGATGTGCAGGCTAGGCCCTGGTCCCCATGCGGACTGTCGAGCCAACAATTATTATTATTATAAAAACAACTAGATGTCAAAAATTCCACAGTGCAAAGAGGGTTAAAGACGCATGTCTACTTTAGGTGGTTTGTGAAGATGGTCAATTTAACAGCTGATCAAACAGTTGATCAAAAACTGAGCAGTATATTATGTCGTACAGTTTTATGTTTACACGATATTTTTAATTTTGCTATGTGAAGAAAACGTGTTTTTACATTTTATTGTTGATGTCTTTAACCAGTCAAAATGAAATACGTAAGTAATGGGCGAATAATTTCTGTGTGAAAAAGTACATTTGATTATATTTTTGGTAACCATTTAAAGTTAATTTCAAGTCCATTTCCAGTCATCCAACTACCACAAATATGAGTGCACCTTACGCTCATTTCTAGTTAAGAGACCAGCTGATCGATTAATAAGAACAAAACTTAAAACCAAACTAAACAAATTATATGCCTCATGCATTTACTAATCCAAATATAAGTCATATTGTAAATAGGAAAAGAATAGTAGGCTGCAGAACGTTTAAACGCACTAAAAAATTGTATACATATTAGACACATGCATAATCCAGTCAATGTTACTAAATTGCAATAATAGAATGTAAAGTTTCTTTTCTGTTCTACCTTTATATAATGCAGAGACAACTGCTCTGTACTGATATTTATAAAATTCTAAATTAAAATTTAATTTGCAAACCTAGGTAATTTGGTTTGTTTCATAAATTTAAGCCTCTAACGTATTATTTGAATATCTACATATTTTAGGTCTTCCATCACAGTTTCAGGAGGAGAAGGCAATCAGCTGACTACAACAGTTCGCACGTATTATAACATACGGTATAAAAACAACAGCCAAAAACTGTAGGTCCTTTCTACTTGTGAGAGAACAGTATCGCGCACAACACGAGGAGTTGATGAGCAAGCTAGGCCCTGGTCCCCCTGCGGACTGTCGCGCCAACAATTATTATTATTATAAAAACAACTAGATGTCAAAAATTCCACCGTGGAAAGAGGGTTAAAGACGCATGTCAACTTTAGGTGGTTTGTGGATATGGCCAATTTAACAGCTGATCAAATAGCTGATCAAATGGCTGATCAAATAGCTGATTTCCCCTTCGCCAATCGACCGTTCGACTGTCATTTACGCGTTGTTGTAGACAGACGGAGATGGTCAACAGAACAGCTGATCAAACAATTGAATTCCCCTTTGTCAAACGACCTTTTGACTGTTTTATACTTGTTCTTGTAGAAAAAAACACCAATTTCTGAAAGTTATTTATGTAAAATCGAACACTGTCTAATTTTACTCACACATCTTTACGTTTCCCCTCCAAAATAGGTAATATGGTGTCTAATTCGTCAACTTTCGCTGTCAATAGCGTTAAAAACTAGTATATTACCCCCAGCTCATGAATTCGTCAGCCGTTTTGTGTATATTCAACACAATGTGTTCAAAAAATCTACTGCAAATTGTTTGTGAAAGTTAATGTAGTCGATACCTTAAACAGGATTTATTTCTAATAAATTGATATTTTGATAGCATTTATATTTATAATAACTTATAATATATGTAGAAAAACAATAAAGTAAAGTATGCTCAACAGTAGTACATTTGGAAAAGATACCTTATCAATTGATATACCGAGTTACGCGTATTATAATTAAAATAAATTTTTGGTGTTATATTTTCGACAGGATACATTAATACAAAACGTTATTTTTATTGTTCGAATAATATTCATTCACTATAATTGTGACAATTAATAAAAAAAGAATAAATAAAAACAACCTTAATAATAATTCAAAATTTCAAAATTTCAAAATTTCAAAATATCAAAATTTCAAAATTTCGAAATTTCAAAATTTTAAAATTTCAAAATTTCAAAATTTCAAAATTTCAAAACTTCAAAATTTCAAAATTTCAAAATTTCAAAATTTCAAATCTTCAAAATTTCAAAATTTCAAAATTTCAAAATTTCAAAATTTCAAAATTTCAAAATTTCAAAATTTCATAATTTCAAAATTTCAAAATTTCAAAATTTCAAAATTTCAAAATTTTAAAATTTCAAAATATCAAAATTTCAAATTTTTAAAATTTTAAAATCTCAAAATATCAAAATTTTTTAATTTCTAAATTTCAAAACTTAAAATTTCAATATCTCGAAATTTCAAAATCTCAAAATTGTAAAATTTCTAAATTTCTAAATTTCAAAATTTTAAATAAATTTCAGGTCCACTTCCAGTGATCCAACTACCACAAACTACCATAACATACGGTATAAAAACTAGATGTCAAAAATTCCACTGGTCAGCCGTTTTATGTATATTCAACACAATGCGTTCAAAAGATCTACTGCAAATTGTTTGCGAAAGTTAATGTAGTCGATACCTTAAACAGGATTTATTTCTAATAAATGGATATTTTGATAGCATTTATATTTATAATAACTTATAATATATGTAGAAAAACAAGAAAGTAAAGCATGCTCAACAGTAGTACATTTGGAAAAGATATCTTATCAATTGATATACCGAGTTACGCGTATTATAATTAAAATAAATTTTTGGTGTTATATTTTCGACAGGATACATTAATACAAAAAGTTATTTTTATTGTTCGAATAATATTCATTCACTATAATTGTGACAATTAATAAAAAAAGAATAAATAAAAACAACCTTAATAATAATTCAAAATTTCAAAATTTCAAAATTTCAAAATTTCAAAATCTCAAAATATCGGAATTGTATAATTTTTAAATTTTTAATTTTCTAAATTTCAAAATTTCACAATTACAAAATTTCAAAATTTCAAAATTTTAAAATTTCAAAATTTCAAAATTTCAAAATTTCAAAATTTTAAAATTTCAAAATATCAAAATTTCAAATTTTTAAAATTTTAAAATCTCAAAATATCAAAATTTTTAAATTTCTAAATTTCAAAACTTAAAATTTCAATATCTCGAAATTTCAAAATCTCAAAATTTCAAAATTTCAAAATTTCAAAATTTCGAAATTTCAAAATTTTAAAGTTTCAAAATTTCAAAATTTCAAAATTTCAAAATTTCAAAACTTCAAAATTTCAAAATTTCAAAATTTCAAAATTTCAAAATTTCAAAACTTCAAAATTTCAAAATTTCAAAATTTCAAAATTTCAAAATTTCATAATTTCAAAATTTCAAAATTTCAAAATTTCAAAATTTAAAAATTTCAAAATATCAAAATTTCAAATTTTTAAAATTTTAAAATCTCAAAATATCAAAATTTTTAAATTTCTAAATTTCAAAACTTAAAATTTCAATATCTCGAAATTTCAAAATCTCAAAATTTCAAAATTTCAAAATTTCAAAATTTCAAAATTTCAAAATTTCAAAATTACAAAATTTCAAAATTTCAGAACTACAATATTTCAATATTTCCAATCTTCAAAATCAACAGCTGAGCAGTATATTAATTCGAACAGTTTTGTGTTTACACGATCAGATGATATTTTTCATTTTTTTATTTGAAGAAAACGTATTTTTACATATTATTATTGATTTCTTTAACCAGTCAAAATTAAACACATAAGTAATGGGTGAATAATTTCTGTGTGAAAAAGGAAATTTGATTATTATTTGGTAACCATTTTAAGTAAATTTCAAGTCCATTTCCAGTCATCCAACTACCACAAATATGAGTGCACCTTACGAACACTTCTAGCTGATCGATTACCACTATTTTCTGTGGTAGAATAGGTGAAATAACAACAAAAATTAAAACCAAACTAAACAAATTATATGCCTCATGTATTGACTAATACAAATATAAGTCATATTGTAAATAGAAAAAGAATAGTAGGCTGCAGAACGTTTAAACGCACTTAAAAATTGTATACATAGTACACACATGCATAATACAGTCGATGTAACTGAATAACAATAATAGAATGGAAAGTTTTTTATTTGTTCTACCTTTATATAATGCAGAGACAACTGTACCATATGTCGTGATATATTCTACTAATATTTATAAAATTCTAAACTAAAATTTAATTTGTAAACCTAGGTAATTTGTTTTGTTTCACAAATTTAAAACTCTAACGTATTATTTGAATATCTACAAATTTTATATCTTCCATCACAATTTCAGGAGAAGGAGAAACAGCTGACTACAACAGCTCGCACGTATTATAACATACGGTATAAAAACAACTAGATGTCAAAGATTCCACCGGGCAAAGTGGGTTAAAGACGCATGCCTACTTTAGGTGGTTTGTGGAGATGGTCAATTTAACAGCTGATCAAAGAGCTTATTTCTCTTTCGTGAATCGACCGTTCGACTGTCCTTTACCCGTTGTTGTTGACAGAAGGAGATGGTCAACTGAACAGCTGATCAACCAATTGATTTCCCCTTTGTCAATCGACCTTTTGACAGTTAGTTACTTGTTCTTGTAGAAAAAAAAAACAAAGTTATTTATGTAACATCGAACATTGTCTAATTTTACTCACATATATACGTTTCCCCGTCAAAATAGGTAATATGGCGTCTAATTCGTCAACTTTCGCCGTCAACAGCGTTAAAAACTCGTAAATTACCCACAGCTCTTGAATTCGTCAGCCGTTTTGTGTATATTCAACACAATGCGTTCAAAAAATCTACTGCAAATTGTTTGTGAAAGTTAATGTAGTCGATACCTTAAACAGGATTTATTTCTAATAAATTGATATTTTGATAGCATTTATATTTATAATAACTTATAATATATGTAGAAAAACAATAAAGTAAAGTATGCTCAACAGTAGTACATTTGGAAAAGACATCTTATCAATTGATATACCGAGTTACGCGTATTATAATTAAAATAAATTTTTGGTGTTATATTTTCGACAGGATACATTAATACAAAACGTTATTTTTATTGTTCGAATAACATTCATTCACTATAATTGTGACAATTAATAAAAAAAAGAATAAATAAAAACAACCTTAATAATAATTCAAAATTTCAAAATTTCAAAATTTCAAAATTTCATAATTTCAAAATTTCAAAATTTCAAAATTTCGAAATCTCAAAATTTTAAAATTTCAAAATTTCAAAATTTCAAAATTTCAAAACTTAAAAATTTCAAAATTTCAAAATTTCAAAATTTCAAAACTTCAAAATTTCAAAATTTCAAAATTTCAAAATTTCAAAATTTCAAAATATCAAAATTTCAAAATTTCAAAATTTCGAAATTTCAAAATTTTAAAATTTCAAAATTTCAAAATTTCAAAATTTCAAAATTTCAAAACTTCAAAATTTTAAAATTTCAAAATTTCAAAATTTCAAAACTTCAAAATTTCAAAATTTCAAAATTTCAAAATTTCAAAATTTCATAATTTCAAAATTTCAAAATTTCAAAATTTTAAAATTTCAAAATTTTAAAATTTCAAAATATCAAAATTTCAAATTTTTAAAATTTTAAAATCTCAAAATATCAAAATTTTTAAATTTCTAAATTTCAAAATTTAAAATTTCAATATCTCGAAATTTCAAAATCTCAAAATTGTAAAATTTCTAAATTTCTAAATTTCTAAATTTTAGGTAAATTTCAGGTCCACTTCCAGTGATCCAACTACCACAAACTACCATAACATACGGTATAAAAACTAGATGTCAAAAATTCCACTGGTCAGCCGTTTTATGTATATTCAACACAATGCGTTCAAAAGATCTACTGCAAATTGTTTGCGAAAGTTAATGTAGTCGATACCTTAAACAGGATTTATTTCTAATAAATGGATATTTTGATAGCATTTATATTTTTAATAACTTATAATATATGTAGAAAAACAAGAAAGTAAAGCATGCTCAACAGCAGAACATTTGGAAAAGATTTCTTATCAATTGATATTCCGAAATACGCGTTCTATAATTAAAATAAATATTTGGTGTTATATTTTCGACAGGATACATTATTACAAAATGTTATTTTTATTTTTCGAATGGCATTCATTCAATATGAATGTTACAATTTATAAAAAAAAGAATTAATAAAAAAAACCATTAATAATAATTCAAAATTTCAAAGTTTCAAAACATCAAAATTTCAAAATTTCAAAAATTCAAAATTTCAAAATTTCAAAATTTCAAAATTTCAAAATTTCAAAATTTCAAAATTTCAAAATTTCAAAATTTCAAAATTACTAAATTTCAAAATTTCAGAACTACAATATTTCAATATTTCCAATCTTCAAAATCAACAGCTGAGCAGTATATTAATTCGAACAGTTTTGTGTTTACACGATCAGATGATATATTTCATTTTTTTATTTGAAGAAAACGTATTTTTACATATTATTATTGATTTCTTTAACCAGTCAAAATTAAACACATTAGTAATGGGTGAATAATTTCTGTGTGAAAAAGGAAATTTGATTATTATTTGGTAACCATTTTAAGTAAATTTCAAGTCCATTTCCAGTCATCCAACTACCACAAATATGAGTGCACCTTACGAACACTTCTAGCTGATCGATTACCACTATTTTCTGTGGTAGAATAGGTGAAATAACAACAAAAATTAAAACCAAACTAAACAAATTATATGCCTCATGTATTGACTAATACAAATACAAGTCATATTGTAAATAGAAAAAGAATAGTAGGCTGCAGAACGTTTAAACGCACTTAAAAATTGTATACATAGTACACACATGCATAATACAGTCGATGTAACTGAATAACAATAATAGAATGGAAAGTTTTTTATTTGTTCTACCTTTATATAATGCAGAGACAACTGTACCATATGTCGTGATATATTCTACTAATATTTATAAAATTCTAAACTAAAATTTAATTTGTAAACCTAGGTAATTTGTTTTGTTTCACAAATTTAAAACTCTAACGTATTATTTGAATATCTACAAATTTTATATCTTCCATCACAATTTCAGGAGAAGGAGAAACAGCTGACTACAACAGCTCGCACGTATTATAACATACGGTATAAAAACAACTAGATGTCAAAGATTCCACCGGGCAAAGTGGGTTAAAGACGCATGCCTACTTTAGGTGGTTTGTGGAGATGGTCAATTTAACAGCTGATCAAAGAGCTTATTTCTCCTTCGTGAATCGACCGTTCGACTGTCCTTTACCCGTTGTTGTTGACAGAAGGAGATGGTCAACTGAACAGCTGATCAACCAATTGATTTCCCCTTTGTCAATCGACCTTTTGACAGTTAGTTACTTGTTCTTGTAGAAAAAAAAACAAAGTTATTTATGTAACATCGAACATTGTCTAATTTTACTCACATATATACGTTTCCCCGTCAAAATAGGTAATATGGCGTCTAATTCGTCAACTTTCGCCGTCAACAGCGTTAAAAACTCGTAAATTACCCACAGCTCTTGAATTCATCAGCCGTTTTGTGTATATTCAACACAATGCGTTCAAAAAATCTACTGCAAATTGTTTGTGAAAGTTAATGTAGTCGATACCTTAAACAGGATTTATTTCTAATAAATTGATATTTTGATAGCATTTATATTTATAATAACTTATAATATATGTAGAAAAACAATAAAGTAAAGTATGCTCAACAGTAGTACATTTGGAAAAGACATCTTATCAATTGATATACCGAGTTACGCGTATTATAATTAAAATAAATTTTTGGTGTTATATTTTCGACAGGATACATTAATACAAAACGTTATTTTTATTGTTCGAATAACATTCATTCACTATAATTGTGACAATTAATAAAAAAAAGAATAAATAAAAACAACCTTAATAATAATTCAAAATTTCAAAATTTCAAAATATCAAAATTTCAAAATTTCAAAATTTCGAAATTTCAAAATTTTAAAATTTCAAAATTTCAAAATTTCAAAATTTCAAAACTTCAAAATTTCAAAATTTCAAAATTTCAAAATTTCAAAATTTCAAAACTTCAAAATTTCAAAATTTCAAAATTTCAAAATTTCATAATTTCAAAATTTCAAAATTCCAAAATTTCAAAATTTTAAAATATCAAAATATCAAAATTTCAAATTTTTAAAATTTTAAAATCTCAAAATATAAAAATTTTTAAATTTCTAAATTTCAAAACTTAAAATTTCAATATCTCGAAATTTCAAAATCTCAAAATTGTTAAATTTCTAAATTTCAAAATTTTAAGTAAATTTCAAGTCCACTTCCAGTGATCCAACTACCACAAACTACCATAACATACGGTATAAAAACTAGATGTCAAAAATTCCACTGGTCAGCCGTTTTGTGTATGTTCAACACAATGCGTTCAAAAGATCTACTGCAAATTGTTTGCGAAAGTTAATGTAGTCGATACCTTAAACAGGATTTTCTTTCTAATAAATGGATATTTTGATAGCATTTATATTTATAATAACTTATAATATATGGAAAAGATTTCTTATCAATTGATATTCCGAGTTACGCGTTTTATAATTAAAATAAATATTTGGTGTTATATTTTCGACAGGATACATTATTACAAAATGTTATTTTTATTTTTCGAATGGCATTCATTCAATATGAATGTTACAATTTATAAAAAAAAAATTAATAAAAAAAACCATTAATAATAATTCAAAATTTCAAAATTTCAAAATTTCAAAACATCAAAATTTCAAACTTTCAAAATTTCAAGATTTCAAAATTTCAAAACTTCAAAATTTTAATATCTCAAAATTTCAAAATATCAAAATTTCAAATTTGTAAAATTTTCAAAATTTCTTATCAATTGATATTCCGAGCTACGCGTATTATAATTAAAATAAATATTTGGTGTTATATTTTCGACAGGATACATTATTACAAACTGTTATTTTTATTTTTCGAATGACATTCATTCACTATGAATTACAATTAATCAAAAAAGAATTAATAAAAAAAACAATTAATAATAATTCAAAATTTCAAAATTTCAATATTTTAAAATTGCAAAATTTAAAAATTTCGAAATTTCAAAATTTCGAAATTTCAAATTTTCAAAATTTCAAAATTTTAAAATTTCGAAATTTCAAAATTTCAAAATTTCAAAATTTTAAAATTTCAGAAGTACAGAATTTTAAAATTACACAATTTCAAAATTTCCAATTTTCAAAATCAACAGCTGAGCAGTATATCAAGTCCTACAATTTTGTGTTTACACGATCAGATGATATTTTTCACTTTGGTACTTGAAGAAAACGTATTTTTATTATTGGTGCATTTAACCAGTCAAAATGAAATACATAAGTAATGGGCGAATAATTTCTGTGTGGAAAAGTAAATTTGATTATTTTTTGGCAACCATTTTAAGTAAATTTCAAGTCCATTTCCAGTCATCCAGCTACCACAAATATGAGTGCACCTTACGAACACTTCTAGTTAAGAGACCAGCTTCATCGATTACCACTATTTTCTGTGGTAGAATAGGTGAAATAACAACAAAAATTAAAAACAAACTAAACAAATTATATGCCTCATGCATTGACTAATCCAAATATAAGTCATATTGTAAATAGGAAAAGCGCTCTTAAACGCGCTTAAAAATTGTATACATATAACACACATGCATAATACAGTCAATGTTACTAAATTACAATAATAGAAAGTAAAGTTTCTTTACTGTTCTACCTTTATATAATGCAGAGGCAACTGCTCTGTACTGATACTTATAAAATTCTAAGTTAAAATTTAATTTGTAAACCTAGGTAATTTGTTAGATAGATAGATCTTTATTAGGCACATAAAAATTAATTTTTACAGTTAAGTATTGCACATTTTACATATAGAGATTTGGCACACAACTACCTTGCTACTAAAAAATAGTTTTATGTATGAACAAAAAAGTTTATGAAACATTAAGGATATTAGAGGAAAAGCGCAAGAAAAAACCTCATAACAAAATAAAAAAAAAAAAATTAAGTATTAATACCAATAATACATAAGAACCAAAGATATACAAACCAAACTGTTGTATCAATAAATAAGATAAAAAAAAATATTAACAAGCAAACCAAAATAAATAATTTATAAATAAAATAAATAAAAATGTGAAAAACAAAACAGATAGATAGATAAATATAATAGATAATAGATAAATAGATAAATAAATAAACAAATAAATTAATAAATAAATAAATAAATAAATAAATAAATAAATAAATAATATATAAATGATAAATAATAACAAAAAATCGATAACTGAATGAATAAATAAATAAATAGTAATAAGCAATTAATAAATAACAAGTGTATAAAAAGATGGATAAATAAATAAACAATAAACATGTACGTAAATAACATAATAGATACATATGAATAACACTTTAATTATTTGATATACTATTGACAGCAAGATTGTTTATAAGAGGGTTATCAGCAAGAGAACAACGAATATAAAATTTATTTATAATTTTTTCGACACGATCATTAATCAGTTCAACACCAGCCATTGCATGCAGTTCATGTGTAGAAAAATGCCACGGTAAGTTGCAGATCATTTTTAATGTTTTATTTTGGGCTACTTGAAGCCTCTTTAAATGACATTTTGCCATACCTCCCCATACAGGGCAGCCGTACGTTAATATTGGTTGGAAGATGACTTTAAATATAATAATTTTATTTTCAGTCGATAGAAGTGACTTCCTGTTTATTAAGGAATATAACAAAGTGTTTGCAATCTTTATCTTTTTTAAAGTTTGCGTAACATGGCAACTAAAGGTTAGCTTCGAATCTAAATGTACCCCTAGATATTTCACCGATATATTCCAGCTTAACTGGCTTCCGAAAATAGGGATTGGACTCTGAGGAAGAAAGCAAGGTTTTCTTTTTCTGGTGAAAAAGATAGCTTGAGTTTTCTCAGAATTAATTTTTATTTTCCACCTATTAAAATAACTGAGTATTATCTCACTTGCATTTATAAGTATATTCTCAACGTTGAGAGCATACTCATGCGAGGTGTATACAGCAGTATCGTCGGCAAAGAGTGCCACTTGGCAATTTGGTAGATGTGGAAAGTCAGATGTATATATATTGTACAGTATAGGACCAAGTACCGAGCCTTGAGGAACACCCATGGAAAAGCTATGGGGACTTGACGAAGAACTATTAACGTAAACTTGAAAGAAACGAGCGTGTAAAAAACTTTTGACGATTTTGATTAGGTAAGGGGGATAGTGTAGATTGAGCATTTTGTAAATAAGTCCTTCATGCCAGACTGTGTCGAAGGCCTTTTCCACATCAAGCAGGATCATACCAGTAGATTTGCCTGCTAACCGATTAGTTTTGATGTGATTGCATATCCTAAGACATTGATGGGAAGTATTATGGAACTGCCTGAAACCAAACTGAGTATTTGGAAATACTGCATTATTCATTGTATATTCCAGAATTAGCTTTTTCAAAACCTTTTCCAAGATTTTACTAACACTGCTAAGCAGACTAATAGGCCGATAACTACTGGGATTCTCTGCAGGCTTTCCTGGTTTTATAATCGGTACGATTTTTGCCATTTTCCATTTATCAGGGAAATATTGCATCTTGAGGCATGCATTGATTATAAATGTAAGAAATTTTATGCCTGACTGAGGCAGGCGTTTTAAAAATATATTTCTAATACCGTCCATGTTGCCAGTTTTTTTTACCTTCAGAGTTTTCAGAAAGCCTTTTATGGTATTCGATCGAACAAACGCTGCGCTAGGAGTAATATAAGTATTATTATTAAATATTTCAGTTTGCTCGTTAACGAGAGTTTCAGTTTCTGCTTCTCCTAAGTTTCCTGAAAGAATATGGTTTGCAGAGAAGGTTTCAGATAATATATCTGCTTTCTCTTTGTCTGTGAAGAAGGTGTTGTTATCACAGATAATCGCAGGAATAAGTCTATTTTTATGTTTGACAACTTTAGCGATATTCCAAAAAGGCTTGCAATTTTTATCTAAAGATTTCAGTTTTTGGTTCCATTTAAAGTTTCGAAAATCTAAAATAAGACGCTGAATCAACTTATTTAAGTAAACTAACTTAACCTTAAGATTAGGTTGCCTATATCTTTGCCAATTTCTCCTAATACTATTTCTGATCTTAATATGTTGAAGAATGTAATTTGGTAAATTTAAATCAGAAGTACATTTTTCTTTTTTTGGAACACTAAATATAATTGCTTCGGTTACCACATTGGTAAACCTATTTACAATAGTATCAACATTGCGATTACAAGAAATTGAATCCAAATCACAGGAAAGGGCTCTTAGTCCTTCGTATATTTTGGAATTGAACTTAGTCCAGTTTGTTTCCTTTAAGTTATAGGAAAACGATTTACGTTCATTATTGACGAAACGAACCTTACAAAAAACAGGATAGTGGTCAGAGTAAAGGTCATTCACAGCGACAGGTTGTGACAGTAGACTAGGACGATTTGTGATAAAAATGTCAAGTATCGAAGGACTTTTACGCACATCGGCGGGTACATATGTAGGATTATGAGGGAAACGAATAGTAAATACAGAGTGGGATAATATCCTGGAAAGAATATTACCCCAAGTATTTGCACGAACACAACCCCAATCACGATGACGGCAGTTAAAATCACCAGCGAGAATGACGTCACTACCTGTAACAAGTAGGCTTCGTAAATCCCTAATAAAATGTCGTTTATTTTCAGCAGATGAAGAAGCACCAGGAAAATAAACACAGTATATTTTTATACTTTTGTTTTCATGTCTTACTTCAATGCCTACATTTTCCATAAAACGTGTTCGGATAACTGGCAAAGGCAAGTGTTGAACTGATCTACGGACAAGAATAGCAACACCCCCACCTCTTCTGTTACACCTATCAACTCTATAGCTTTTGTAAGTGGAGTTTGATAAGTTTAAGCTGTTGTTATTAAGGCCAGTTTCAGTTACTAGGCCGATATCAATATTATTGTTATTAAGAAAATTTAGAAATTCGATTCTTTTGCTGCTTATACCTCTAGCATTCCAATTAATTATTTTAAGATTTGTATTAATTAACATTATTGTACAGGTACTTAGTAGCTAAATGTGCAATAACTTTGAATTGTTCAAATTTAGAATTACATTTTGATAAGTCAGATATTAAGTCCGTAACTAATTCATTTATTTCTTCAAAAGAAAATAAATTACTATTTTTATTACTGCTGACGCTGTTGTTTCCGCGGTCGACCGACGCCACTGTGCGTTTTACTTGAGGAAGCTGTCCAGTCAAAACATTAATACTATCATTTGCATCGTGAGTGCTGCGGCGAGGTAAAGGAGGAAAATCCAACAAAGAGTTCAACGATGCAATTGCGCTGTGTTGAGTCATCTGTGCTGCAGCAGGAGCTTTTGAGTGTTCAAAGCTTTCTATGTGTCGATTTGAAGAAGAGCTTTGATGTGCAAACGTGCTGCGTTTAATGGATTTTTCTCTAATTTCCAAGTACCTCGCTCTGGAAGAGCATCTTGCATCATTCGATTTATGATCGCCACCGCAGTTAGCGCATTTTGCGGTGTGTGTATTTACACATTCCTTAGTATTGTGAGAGCCAGCACAAATACCGCAATAGGTTTTAACATGGCAATTCTTCTCACCATGGCCAAACATTTGACAATTATGGCATTGAGTGAGTTTACCTTTCATTCTTCGCTGGAAACTCCAACTGACTTGCGTGTAAAATAATGACTTAAAGTTTTTCTTAAGATCATTTAATGTTATGGAACCATTTTCTAATGACACGAGATAAATAGTGTCGCTGTAGTGTTCATATTTCTTCACTATTTTTTTAACCTCTATGCATTTCAAGCCGCGGTCACAAAGTTCATTTTTGAGTGAGTCAGTTTCAATATTTTCCAGACCAAATAGAGCAACTTTAAATAATTTTGCACTTTTGATGTCGTGCGAAAAGAATTGGCAACTTCTTTGTTTCAAAGAGCTTAACACTTGGTTGCGCGATTCTAATGTTTCACAAGCAATTTTTATTCCAATGGATAATTTTTTGATTGAATAGTTTGTGATGTTTATGGATTCCATCAAATTATGCACAAATTCCGAATTTTTATGCAATAGTTTTATTGTGGGGACATGCACTTTTTTGGTGGGATTAATATTCGGATCAATCACTTCATCACTACTATCATTATCGTCCATATCATTCGCCGGGAGGCATTGCAATTGAGCATAATAATTTCTTCGATTAACTTGTTCAACATTATCACTCCGAGAAGTCGCCTTGGCGCGACGTTTTTTATTTGAGGACATTGCGAAGCCCTCACAATCGGGAGATCTATCGCGTTTATTAATTTTAATGAGTAACTTGGTCACAGATGAATAGAACACGAGTTGTTGAAAGCTCGGGCTAGACTGATTGTAATTTGTTTTGTTTCATAAATTTAAACCTCTAACGTATTATTTGAATATCTACATATTTTAGATCTTCCATCGCAGTTTCAGGAGGAGAAGACAATCAGCTGACTACAACAGCTCGCACGTATTATAACACACGGTATAAAAACAACTATAGACAAAAATTCCACCGGGTAAAGAGTGTTAAAGACGCATGTCTACTTTAGGTGGTTTGTGGAGATGGTCAATTTAACAGCTGATCAAACAGCTGGTTTCCCCTTCGTCAATCGATCGTTCGACTGTAATTTAAGTGTTGTTGTAGACAGAAGGAGATGGCCAACTGAACAGCTGATCAAACAATTGATTTCCCCTTTGTCAATCGACCATTTCACTGTTATATACTTTATATTTATATATAATTTTGCCTGTTATATACTTTATATTTATATATAATTTCTGAAAATTATTTATGTAACATCGAACATTGCCTAATTTTACTCTCACATCTTTATGTTCCCCCTCCAAAATAGGTAATATGGCGTTCAATTCGTCAACTTTCGCCGTCAATAGCGTTAAAAACTCGTATATTACCCACAGCTCTTGAATTCGTCAGCCGTTTTGTGTATATTCAACACAATGCGTTCAAAAAATCTACTGTAAATTGTTCGCGAAAGTTAATGTAGTCGATACCTTAAACAGGATTTATTTCTAATAAATGGATATTTTGATAGCATTTATATTTTGAGCAGAGTTAAAAGACAAGTTTATTCTATTAGATACAAAACATGAAAGAACACGAAAAATAGCTCTGTGACATTAATTCAAAATGCTTCTATGCATATGTAGTGCCATCTATCATTTAAAACTTCAACTAAACGTAACTAATACTCCCACTTTTAGTTAGTAGTTTTGAATACGTTGCAGCAAAATACTACTAAAAACTTAAACATTTAAGACAAAACAAAAAATTACATTGACATAACATTCATTTTTGAACACAAAATCTGATGTTTTGTTTTCGTTAGAGGCTTCGTCATTGTGTTTGCAATTTGTTCATCAGTGGGCACATAAAATAACTTAAAAACCCCTTCTTCAAAACACTCTCGTATAAAATGATAACGCACATTTATATGTTTCGTGCGCTTATGATATTCCGGGTTTTTAATAAGTCGTATTGCACTTATCCATATAAAATTCAGGAGCATGTAGTTCTGTTATCAGCAAATCCATTAGAAGTCCTTTTAACCATATCAGTTCCTTAATGGCTTTTGAAGCCGCCATATATTCGGCCTCTGTGGTAGAAAGTGCTACTGACCTTTGACGTTCTGATCCCCAACTAATTATTCGTCCACCGAGAAGGAAAATGTATCCAGAAGTTGATCGCGCTGTTTTCTTGCATCCCGCGTAGTCAGCATCGCTAAAACCGCATAACATTAAATCACCTCCTCCCTTGAAATAAAGTCCAAAACTACAGGTTCCTTTGAGATATTTTAAAATCCGTTTAGCAGCAAGAACATGTGCATCTGCTGGATTTTCCATATATCTGCTTATATTGCCTACAGCAAAACTAATATCCGGTCGGTACAGCCAAGTACATCAAGCTTCCTACTAGTTCTATATAAGGAAACCGTGTTACTCCCTTTGCTTCAAAGTCACTAAGATTCTGCGAACTGTCTGAACTGTCTAATGGCGTCGAAACAGAGTTGCAATCATCCATTTTAAATCGAGAGATAATTTTCTTCGCATATGTTTCTTGTTTTACGTTGATAGTACCATCATCTTGTTGCTCAATTTCTAAGAAACATCTTGCATCGGACAACTTGATTTCAAACTCCTTTCGCAAATGATCGATGCAGCGACTGAGCCATCATCTACGTATATCCCTAGAAACATTGTTCCCTTCACACTACTGTGAATAAATACGCTAGGATCTGAAGGGCTAACTTTAAAACTGAATTTAGATAGAAATGGCGTAAAACGTTTGTTCCAGCTGCGTGATGCCTGATTTAAGCCATACAGACTTTTCATTAGTTTACAAACTCTCCCTGTACACTCATCGTATCCCGTAGGCTGTTTCATATAAACGTCCTCAGCTAGGTCACCATATAAAAAAGCAGTCTTTACATCAAACTGTTTTAATACCATTCTCTTCGACGCTGCTATGGCTAATATAGTTCGAATCGACGTAAACTTTACTACAGGACTGAATGTCTCACTGTAGTCTACACCATATTGCTGTGTAAAACCGCGCACAACAAGTCGAGCTTTATATTTATCTACAGATCCCTTTGCATCATGTTTTAATTTATAAGCCCAACGATTATCAATTACCTTTTGATCTTTTGTTGGCTTGACCAAAATCCAGGTGCGATTTTTAATGAGTGACTCATATTCTTCGTCCATTGCACGCTCCCAATGTTTGTGGTCACACGATTCAACAGCCTCCTGATATGACTTCGGCTCTTCATAAATTGCCATAGCTGCGTGTGTTGTTTCGTCAAAAGATAGACGTCGACGTGGTACTTGAACGCATTCTCGATCTCGAGAATCCGTCAATACTACAAATTTTTCCATCATAAATTTGGTCTTCAGGCGTTTGTTCGGTTTCATTTTGAATTGGTTCTTCTTCTTCATCAGGTGCTAAAGGATCCTTTTCACCTGTATTCTCTTCTTCAAAGTAGGACTCTTCAAAATTAAAAAACAAATAAAAAAAAAATTCAGTAAGGAAAACTATATCACGCGCTATCTCCACCTTATGTGTTTGTGGATTCCATACTCTGAAAGCTTTTCCGGTGTTATCATATCCAAGAAACATACACTTAGTAGCTTTTGGATCTAACTTGCAACGCTTTTCCTTTGGAATGTGAATGAAAACTTCTGATCCAAATATTCGAAGATGATCAATTTTAGCCGACTTCCTGTACCACAGCTCAAAAGGACACTTGCCTTCTACATCGCTATTTCCTGTACGATTAAGTATGTACACTGCCGTATTTACAGCTTCAGCCCAAAATTTTTTTTCTAATGTTTTTTCATAAAGCATTGTCATTGTCGACTCAACAATTGTCCTCATCTCCCTTTCAGCGCATCTATTTTGCTGAGGCGTGTATGGTACAGTACGTTGATGCTGGATACCCATGAATTTAAAAAACGAGTTCAATTCGGAATTAACAAATTCTGTTCCGTTGTCAGATCTAAACACTCTAATGTTATGCCCCTGCTCCTTTTGTGCTGTTTTTATAAAGTTTTTAATATGACTTACCGCTTCTGATTTTTGACTTAAGAAGCTAACATGTCGGAAATGAGAGACGTCATCTTTCAGCAACAAAAAATATTTTGATCCGCCTAGTGAATTTTCGGACCGCAGACATCGGCATGAATGATCTCACCACAGGTTTTTGAAACTTCTTCACGGGTTCTGAAAACGCTTCGATGATGTTTTCCGTACACACAGGCCTCAAACGTAAAATGCTCATCAATGGAACTGATGCCCTTGCGTAGGTGAATTTATTTGACATGTGCTGCATGCTGATGTCCAAGACGTTCATGCCATACACGAAGTGATTCTTTTTTGATGACGACATTTGTAGAAATTGTATTTTCCTGGATATTATCAACCACTTTGAACAGCATCCGATACAACTTCTCGTGCCTCACTGCGACTGCCATAACTTTGTTATTTTTGAGTAATTCACAATGTTCATTATTTGACTGCAACTGGTAACCACGATCCATGGCCTTTCCCGAAGAGAATAAATTGAAATGAATCTCAGGTACATATAACAAATCCAAAATATGTTTTTTTGTCCATTGGTTGTCCGAAAATGACAGAACTATTATATCTCCTTTCCCTTGGGCAGGAATTGTTTTACCATTTCCTATAATTACATTTGTAAACACCTCTTTAAAGTTGATGAACCATTCTCTTGGTGGACTCATGTGGTCACTGGCACCAGAGTCGAGAACCCGAATGTCCTTGTTCTCACACAAGGAAGAAACTTGGCTCACAAAAGCATCGCCCATATTTTCCCTTGGTCCCTTGTTTTTCTTCAAACAGTCTCGTTTCCAGTGGCCCTTTTCCCCACAAGCAAAACACACACCTTTTGATTTCTCACCCTTATTTGACTTGCCCTTTGGTCCTGACTTCTGATTACCCACTTTCTTGTTTATTTTCGTTCTCACGAACAAAGCCTCCATAGTGTCCACCTGGTTTTAGGACTTCAATCGCAGTTCCTCAGAAATCAATCGTGCTCGCAAATTGGACATAGTACGTTCTCCTGTTGATGTCGATTCCCAGGCACTGTGGAAATGATTGTACTCCGCAGGTAGCAACATTAAGATCTTCGTCATCACCATGGAGTCCGAGATACTTTCATTCTGGTCCTTCATTTGTTGAACTATTTTCAAGACAAGAAAGTAGCAATATCATCACACGGGTCTTTGACAAAAGAGTAGTACTTCTGCTGCAGGAATACGATATTTGACTGTAAAGATTGCTCGTAGGTACTTTTAAGTGTTGTCCACATTTCGCTGGCTGTCTCGCAATTCATAATTTACAGCAAGGCTCGTTTTTGGCAGACACTCGAAATCGCACATCTGGCCTTGGCATCCAATTTCCTCCACACCACAATTTCATCAGCATAATTCTCTGAACTAGGTGCAGGCGGCAAATATACACCAACAACGACGTCCCACAAATCCGCTGCTTCCAAATATTGTTTGATCTGGAACTTCGATATAAGCCAATTAGAACTGTTCTCCAGCTTCTCGAAACAAAACTCCATCCATGTTTTATGTTAGACTGGGCCCATAACCTTTTAGCAGAGTTAAAAAAGATTAAAAAACAACGCAGGTATAAAACTCAAAAGACAACTTTATTCTATTAGATACAAAACATGAATGAACACAAAAAATAGCTCCTTGACATTAATTCAAAAATGCTTCTATGCATATGTAGTGTCATCTATCATTTAAAACTTCAACTAAACTTAATTAATATATATTTATAATAACTTATAATATATGTAGAAAAACAAGAAAGTAACGCATGCTCAAAAGTAGCACATTTGGAATAGATTTCTTATCGATTGATATTCCGAGTTACGAGTATTAAAATTAAAATAAATATTTGGTGTTATATTTTCGAAAGGATACATTATTACAAAATGTTATTTTTATTGTTCGAATGACATTCATTCACTATGAATGTTACAATTAATAAAAAAACAATTAATAATAATTCAAAATTTCAATATTTTAAAATTTCAAAATCCCAAAATATCAAAATTTTTAATTTTTTAAATTTTTAAACATTTAAATTTCTTAATTTCAAAATTTCAAAGTTTCAAAACTTCAAAATTTTAATATCTCAAAATTTCAAAATATCAAAATTTTAATATATTTAGATTTTTAAATTTCAAAATTTCAAAATTTCAAAATATCAAAGTTTTAAAATTTTGAAATTTTGAAATTTCTAAATCTTAAAATTTCAGAACTACAGAATTTCACAATTTCAAAATTTCCAATTTTCAAAATCAACAGCTGAGCAGTATATTTAGTCGTACAATTTTGGGTTTACACGATCAGATGATATTTTTCATTTTGTTATTTGAAGAAAACGTATTTTTACATTTTATTATTAATGTCTTTAAACAGTCAAAATGAAATACATAAGTAATGGGCGAATAATTTCTGTGTGGAAAAGTAAATTTGATTATTTTTTGGTAACCATTTTAAGTAAATTTCAAATCCATTTCGAGTCATCCAACTACCACAACTACCACTTCTAGTTAAGAGACCAGCTGATCGATTACCACTATTTTCTGTGGTAGAATAGGTGAAATAACAACAAAAATTAAAACCAAACTAAACAAATTATATGCCTCATGCATTGACTAATCCAAATATAAGTCGTATTGTAAATAGGAAAAGAATAGTAGGCTGCAGAACGTTTAAACGCACTTAAAAATTGTATACATATAACATGCACACACATGCATAATACAATCAATATTACTAAATTACAATAATAGAATGTAAAGTTTTTTTTTCTACCTTTATATAATGCAGAGACAACTGCACAATATGTCGTGATTTATTCAACTAATATCTATAAAATTCTAAATTAAAATTTAACTTGTAAACCTAGGTAATTTGTTTTGTTTCACAAATTTTAGATCTTCCATCACAGTTTCATGAGGAGAAGGCAATCAGCTAACTACAACAGCTCCCGCTATTATAACATACGGTATAAAAACAACTAGATGTCAAAAATTGAACCGGTCAAAGAGGGTTAAAAAACGCATGTCTACTTTAAGTGGTTTGTGGAGATGGTCAATTTAACAGCTGATCAAACAGCTGATTTCCCCTTCGTCAATCGACCGTTCAACTGTCATTTACGCGTTGTTGTAGAAGTTAAAAATTATAAGACTTCCTCTCGCTTTGGAGGCTGAACAACAAGTGCCGCTCCGTTTATTTACAAAATATTCCTGACTTACATCGAACATATAATTACCTTAAAAGTAACTTAAACCTATGCGCTACCCAAACGCTGCATCAGCATTATCTCCACACTCGGTTCGCACACCGGTGTTGGCAGCGTTCTGCTGACGCTATGTCTGTGTGTTACTGTGAGAGCATTTAGTTCCCACAGTACCGAGCGTATTTGGGGCACTCGTGTTAACTGCCCCCCACCTTAAATATGAACGTCCGCGTTCGTAATATTTTCGATCGATTGTTTAAGTTTATTTCGATCAAGTATCTGCATCTCTGCTGAAGGAATAATTGGTTCAGTATTCCGATTTCTCGGTCGTAACTTAATGCATAGTATTATTACTATGACAATAATAAATGTAGCAGATATCACGTACCATAACCAGTTATTAATTTGAGTTGCATTTTTAAGTTCTTCAATTTCTGCGATATTTTTTATATGCAGCTTGTGAAGAAACGGCAACGATAACTTTTCGTTAAATTCAGTTTCTCTCAAAGAAGTTTTCCTTGGTGCTGGTAGTTGAGTTATGTCGGATGGTTGGAGTGTAGAGTACTTTTTTCCATTAATTTTGATGTGATGATCATTTAATGGAGTTAGCATTTTTTCGTTAAGAAGTATAAAATTGATTTCGTTCATGTTAAGCATAAGTGGATTCACAATATTTCTCTTCGCTAAAGCGATTGCGTTAACAACATTATAAAAATTTTGAATAACAATTCGGTTTCTAATTGACATTAACATTGTTAAAAATGTAGTTAATGTTTGCATGATTATTTAATGTATTTATTCTATCTGTTAATTCATTATATTTGAGTTCTATATCTTTATTGATTTCTACTTGCTTATTGTTTGCTTTAACCAGTTCACTCTCTCTAATTTGCAATATTTCGAAATCCTGATGATTTGGTGTACCTGCTATAAATTTTAAGGTGGAGCCAAGGAAATCAATTGCTCTTTTTGTTTTATTTGGAGGCTTTAAAATTCTCGACAATCGTGTAACCTCTTGGATATCATTTTCAAGTATTTCGTTGCCTTGTTCGTCTCTGAGCACATTAATAAGTTTATAATTGTCGTTTAGGATTTGCTCCAATAAGGAGAAATTGGTTATATGTTTTAAATACAAATACTCTTAATAGACAGCTACTTCGCCGTTTGGTACTGGAATAAACAGGGCATTTAAATAATCCGTAATTTTGCCGATTGCGGATGAAAATAGAGATACTCTGAAAATGCGGACAAATTTACCTCAGGTTATTTTTGTGAACCTCTCTGCCATCAATTATGACAGCAGTTCCTAAGTCTGCTTGTATGGTTTTTAAGCTGTAAAGATTGGATAATTTGCTGCCTAGTCTCTTATTTCTTCTCAAATGAACTTTGTCGCCACGATTGTACTGCTTGGGCGTAGTACCTTTTTTATGGTAAATCATGTCTTTTTTCTGTTTATATATTAGTTTTTGTTCTATTTCTCTTTTTAAATTTCTGTTACAGCAATGAAACACTTCAGAAGGTTTATACCCAGTGACACTGTGAATGGTGTTATTATATTTATAGGCAGCTAACAGGAATAGTTCAACTGTATCAGTAGTGGTTGCTTTGATACATCTTGCTATTTCTGCCAGAGTAGAGTGCAGGCGTTCCACTTAACCGTTGCTCTCACTATGAAGAGCAGGGACAGTGTACCATGATATGTTGAAATAATTTTTTACAAAAGTTTGTATTGAGTTGGATATGAAAGCACTTTCATTATCAGAAATTATCAGCCTTGGCTGATAGAAATGTGATATAATTTCTGTAAGAGGATTTTTGATATCCGTTGCATTTCTGGAGCTAATATGTTTTATAATGGCAAATTTTGTCTATACATCTTATAAAGTATTTTGTACCCGTATTGTAAATATCGATGTGAAGAATTTCACCAGGATATTTGGGAATTGATGTGGGACATAACGGATGTTTAATCGGCTTTCGCTGGTATTTATTTTCCTGACAAATCTTGCAATTTGTTATAAGATTTTTTAATTTCTTTTTAATATGAGGAAAAAAATAATCTGATATAATCTGTTTATAGTTTTCTGCCTGTCCTCTGTGTGCTCTGTTATGTTCAGTTGTTACAATGTCCATTTGGTCATCATTATTCGTTATATATTGTACAAATTTTTTTGTGTATTTCATTTTGACTCCTCGGAACGTATTAATCAAATCGTTTTGTATTTTACCTAAAACTTCGAGTGTGCAAAATATGCCATTGTTTACATCAGAATTTATTATTTAATTCATAAATTCAATAAGTTTCGTTATAGAAGAAAATTTAACATAATGCCTTAACTGTTTCTGGAATAAGATTTTCGTTTTTCTGCTATCTTCAGAGCCTTCCTCTATGAAGATTTGGTTTTTGAAAGTATTTGAATTTTTTTTAGACATGCCGAATGTTAGCGGTTGATTATCAGTAAAAATATTAATTTCGGGTGCCCCATATAAATAATTTCTTGGGTTTTGCAAAGCCCATACTATTGCGAGCATTTCACGCTCATTCGTTGCATAATTTTGTTCTGTCTTGCTCAGAGTTCTGGATATCATTGTTATAGGGCGTCCGTTTTGTGAAAGCACCGCACCTATAGCGTCGGACGAAGCATCTGTTGTCAAGTCAAAAGGCTTTTGGAAATCTGGATATAAAAGGAGAACATCATCATGCTTCCAATGCTTCTGCATCCAAGCTGATTTTAATATGCTTTGACTTATGAGAGCTTATATGTCCATTATCCCCGCTTAAGTATTTCGTTAGTGGCCTTGTATTGAGAGAATAGTCTTTCACAAATTTGCGGTAGTACCCAGAGAGTCCAAGGAAGGCTCGCAGAGCTCTTAATGACTTGGGAACTTCAAAGCTTAATATATCACGACCTTTTTGGGACATGTTCTAATACCATCGCATGAAACGGTTAAACCCAGGAATTCCACTTCTTTTTTGAAGAATTTTGATTTTTCCGGGGCTATCCTCATATTAGCTTAGTAAAGTTTAGAAAATATTCTGTCCAAATCTTTCAAATGATCTTCTGCGGTCTTAGAAAAAATTATCACATCATCTACATAGAAATGACAGCTTGTGAATTTTTCGGGTCTAAGCACGTATTCAATTGCCCTTTGAAATATACTCGGAGCGTTCCGCAGACCGAATGGCAGCCTACAGAATTCGTACTTCCCATGGTTTATTGAGAACGCAGTCTTCTCTCTATCTTTTTCATCTATTAATATTTGGTGAAAACCAGCTTTTAGGTCTATTTTTGAATAAAATTTTGCTTGACCCAGATTTGAGAGCATAACAGATATTTCTGGAATTAGGTATCGATCGGGTACAGTTTTTTCATTTAGTTTTCTGTAATCGAATACCAATCTTAATTTCTTTGTATTATCCTCGTTCAGCATAGGTGTATTATGTATATATGTGTGTATATGTGGTCGCCGTGGCGTAGTGGGTAGAGTGCGGTGCTCACACGCCGAAGGGTCTAGGTTCGACTCCCAGTTCAACACCAATTTTTCTTAAATTTCATGGCACCTCCACTTTCGAGCTGCTGACAACACTCAAAGAGTAATAACTGTCTAAGAAAGCTTCTCAAATTTCGCCGTTCGGAGTCGGCAAAAAACTGTAGGTCCCTTCTATTTGTGAGAGAACAGTAGCGCGCACAACACGAGTAGTTGATGAGCAAGCTAGGCCCTGGTCCCCCTTTGGACCGTAGCGCCAACAATTATTATTATTATTATAGGTGTATTATATGGAGGTTGGATAATACCATCCTTTAGCAGTCGTTCAATTTCATTATTGACGAACTCAATATGTACCATAGGATATGGTCGGGGCTTAGAGTAAATGGGTTCTGAACTCGTTGTTCTGATCGATGCTTTAACAGAAGTGTTAAATGGAAATTTCTTTTCGGCCTGAGCAAAGACTTTTACATGCTTTTTTATCAGTTCTTTGAACTGATTTTTTAAATCGGATGGGACAGATTTGCAATCGATATCGATAGCATTAACGTTTTCACAATTTAACAAGTCGAAAGGTTCTTCTCCATCTACATGGATTAATACACACCTTTCGGCGTCGATTTTAGCTCGTATCTGCGTTAGAAAGTCATAGCCGATTTTAGCATCAAACGTATTTAGTTGCCGAAGTAAATAAAAATCGGTTAAGTGACCGAATAAACTCATTTTACACTTCTCTGTGATTTTATTCTGTCCATTAAGAGTTTTAGCAATAAAGATATTGTTGTTTGAAATGACGTGTTTGAACTGTGGTAGCTTCTTTATATAATTTTTGGCAGTAACTGTATCAATAAGAATTCTTAATTCAAGGGAGTTATTGAGTTTCTTTTTGATAAAAGGTAGTGCCGACCCTACTCTAAAAAATTAATCTGGTTTACAAGGTTATCAGTGGATGCTTCATTCTGTTTAGTTGTAAAGTGCTATTGTATATGATTCACACGCTGAAATTTTGGTAAAGTTGACCTATCAGATTCACGATGTCTTTTCCCAAATTGGTTCTGTGCTTTTTGAATGGCTGACACATTTCTTTTATTTGTAGGCTACTCTCTTCTTCTTCTTCTTCTTGTGGCGCTACAGTCCGGGGTGGACCTGGGCCTCAATCAACATGCCTCTCCAGCCAGCACGATCTTTCGCTGGCTGTCTCCAGTTGCGCACTCCAAGTTGGTTGAGGTCCTTTTCCACTTGTGTGCGCCACTTTAGTCTAGGTCGTCCTCTATTGCGTTGTCCCAATGGCACGGATTCAAAGACTTTTCGGGCCGGAGCAGTGGTTTCCATACGCTCTAGATGGCCTACCCATCTTAAGTGTTGTATCCGTAGACGCTTGACCAGGCGCATGTCGCTGTACAGCCCATAGAGTTTGTCGTTGTATCTTCTCCTCCAGATGCCATCAACGCAAACAGGACCAAAAATCGCAACGCAGAACTTTTCTCTCGAAGAGACTAAGGGCTTCCTCATCCGCCTTTGCTAACGTCCAAGATTCTGCGCCATAAAGTAGGACTGGGATGATCAAGCTGTTATATGAAGCGAGCTTCGTTTTTCGAGAAAGGGATTTATTACTCAATTGCCTCTTGAGCCCAAAGAAACAGTGATTCTACGTTTGATTTCGGTACTGGTGTTGTTGTCCCTATTTACCGCGGAGCCGAGGTAGACGATGTGCTTGACTACCTCGAAGTTTCTGCTGCCTAGTGTTACGCCCCGTCTGAGACGTCGATGTTGTGTGTCCTTCCTTGATGACAGCATGTACTTAGTTTTGCCCTCATTTACCGCCATACTCATTTTAGCCGCTTCCGTTTCAATGCCAGCAAACGCCTCATTGACGGCTCGCTGTGTTCGTCCAATCACGTCAATGTCATCAACGTATGCTAGCAATTGAACTGACTTCTGGAAGATCGTGCTTCTGGTGTTGACTTGTGAGTTACGCACGATCTTCTCGAGGATGATGTTAAAGAAGTCACATGACAGTGCATCGCCTTGTCTAAAACCTTTTTTGACATTGAAGGTCTCGGTGTGTTCGGTACCGACCTTGACGGAGCAGCGAGAGTTCTCCATCGTCATCCTACACAATCTGACAAGTTTGGTAGGAATGCCAAAACTAGACATGGCACTGTATAGCTCGTCTCTATGCACACTTTCATATGCAGCCTTGAAATCGGCGAATAGGTGGTGAGTGTCAATTTGCATTTCTTGGGTCTTTTCCAGGATCTGCCGTAATGTGAAGATCTGGTCTATTGTGGACTTCCCTGGCCTGAAACCACACTGATAGGGACCTATCAGGTCATGGACAAATGGTTTCAGACGCTCACACAACACGGCAGAGAGGATCTTGTATGCGATGTTCAGGAGACTTATCCCTCGGTAGTCATCTCCAGCTGCTTTAAATAGTTCTGCGGACAATCCGTCCACTCCAGCAGCTTTGTTCGACTTCAGCTTGGATATTGCTATCCTCATCTCGTCTAAGTCGGGGGGACGGAATGCTTGTCTATCATCGTCCAAATTGAGTGGAACATTTTGCTTAACAACGGGATTCGGGCCGTCATCGCCGTTAAGTAGTCTCCAAAAATGATCCTTCCAAATTCTTGGTCCGAACCTTGTACCCTCCGGATAGCTGTTTTACCTTTCGGAAAAACTTTCGGACTTCATTTCTGCCATAACACCTTTAAATTTCCTCGACCGCGCGCTTCTCATGCTCCTTCTTTTTCCTTCTTAGAAGCCGGTGCTCTTCCCTTCTTCTCTGTTCGTAGAGCTCACGAACAGCCCTCGTTGTTCGATGCAGCGTCGCCTTATAGGCGTGTTGTTTAGCTGCGTGCGCTTGCCTGCACTCGTCGTCAAACCATGGGTTCCTTCTGGGTGGTGACTTGAAACCCAGCACATCAGTGGCAGCTTCTTTGATGGCTTCTTGACAACGTTTCCATTCTTCTTCTATGCTTAGTGCAGGAAGCATCAAACTCTGAGCGAGTTTCAGGGAAACTCGGTCGGCAAAGTTCCCAGCAATCGGTTGCGATTGTAGCTTTTCGACATCAAACCGTTTTGGCCTTTCTCGACTCCGTTGCTCTCTCGATATCCGGGTTCTTACCTTGGCTACAACAAGGTGATGATCCGAGTCAATGTTTGCACCTCGGAAGGTTCGGACATTGAGAATACTGGAGGAGTGTCTGACGTCGATCGCAACGTGATCAATCTGGTTGACGGTTGATTGATCAGGAGATCACCAGGTCCCTTTGTGAATGTCCAGGCGTGGGAACCACGTGCTAGCCACAGAGAGGTTCCGCCCCGAGGCAAAGTCCAACCGCCTGAGTCCGTTTCCGGATGTGTTGTCATGCAGACTGTGTTTACCGATGACTCCAGCAAAGATGTCCTCCTTTCCCAGCTGAGCGTTGAAATCTCCTAGAACGATCTTGGTGTCGTAGCTGGGGCATCGATCGTATGTTCTTTCTAAGAGATCAAAGAAGTCATCCTTGATGTTGTCATCCTTCTCCTCTGCCGGGGCGTGAGCGCAAATTAGGCTGATGTTCCCGAATTTAGCCTTGATGCAGATCGTCATGAGGCGTTCGCTGACGGGTGTGTAGCTCAGGACTTTTTGCCTAAGTCTACTTCGAACAACAAATCCGCATCCGAATAAGCGCTGCCTTGTCTCTCTATAGCAATTGCTGTAGTAGATATCGCAGTTCTTCATAGCTTTTATGCCAGGCCCATCCCATCGCACTTAATGGATGGCGGTTATGTCTGCTTATGACCTCACATTCCACGTGCAAAACCGAAAATCAATGTCCTTTAAATGTTTGCTGGGGCCGTCAACGGGTGATCCTTCATTATCCGAGGCATGTTTTTGTCTCTGAAATAATATTGTTTTACGTCGTGAGGAAGTTACCCTCACGCACAACCCACAGACTGGTAGGCCAGGCCCATTATTTAAACCCTCGGGCAGAGGGGCTCGCTGCATACATTGGTTCACCATACAACGGGTGTTGCGATGGCTATCCAGGGGGCGCCGCTTTATTATTTTGTGGTTCTGTTACTCTCCTGTAATGTGGATTACTTCGGTAAACAATGTTATTCTTATTTGTTTGCCTGGAGTCAAAAGCTCTTGCAAACTCGTATCTATACTGAGAGCTGAGGGAAGATCTAAACACCCAGACGAAAAGAGGATATTACAAAAAGGTCTATTTAGTCCCAAAATGAATACTCGTAAAGCGTCAGAACGCTATTTGTTTGACAATGAATTTTTTAGTTCACTTCTACCGAAATAGTTCACTGTTATTTTATTCATTATGAGCGTGAGATTTCTTTCGATTTCATCATAAAAATCGGAAATATTCATTTTGCCTTGCACTAAAATGCTCAACTGGTTTTCCAAAACGTGTAGCGGTCGTCTATCTGAATACGTTTGGTCAAGTCTGGCTATTATTGCATCGAAGTTTAATATGGTATTAAACGACGATAGAATCAGGTCTGCTGACCCAATTATCTTATTCCGAATTATGGCATTCCCGCTTGGTAATATTTTTCGGTGCCACGGTATTTCCGAAAAAGATCAATTGCTGTATTAGCAGCTTGTCGCCAACTCACGTACCTTGCCTGCTCACCAGAAATTTCTTTTAGGGATTTTACTAAGTCCAAAGAGATTGGACATACTAGTTCCGTATTAGAAACGGACACAGGTTCATATGATGCCACTGAAGGCGGAGTTATTTGAACCTCATTGAGAAACCTCTGACTGAATCTTTTGGTTGTTAATTTTGTTTTCAGTCATTATTTCTGGTATTCTCTGCATGATACTAGAACAGGCAGTTTCTACTGCAGTTTGAACTGCTAATCCAATTTTCTCTGCCATAATAACCTATTATTTAAAACCTATACTAACAGATAACAGAAATCACTATTACTAGCACTATTCCTGACACTATTAATAACACAAACAAACAACTAACACAACTCATATATAATTAACAAAAAAGGCACTTATTTCACTAACACTTAGTAATATAAAAATCGTACAGTACTATCCACATAGTTCGGTTTCAGGGTTCCAGAGTCCGTTCTGCGATTATTCGTTGATGGTTAAACCGGAACGAATAAACTCTTTTTTCCTTTAACGAGGAATTTCTGAGTTCAAATTTGTCTTTTACTTTGTTTTTCCTAGTACTAGCAATTTTTTCAAAGAAGAAAGTTGGGCGCCAGTTAAAAATTATAAGATTTCCTCTCGCTTTGGAGGCTGAACAACAAGTGCCGCTCCGTTTATTTACAAAATATTCCTGACTTACATCGAACATATAATTACCTTAAAAGTAACTTAAACCTATGCGCTGCCCAAACGCTGCATCAGCATTATCTCCACACTCGGTTCGCACACCGGTGTTGGCAGCGTTCTGCTGACGCTATGTCTGTGTGTTATTGTGAGAGCATTTAGTTCCCACAGTACCGAGCGTATTTGGGGCACTCGTGTTAACTTAGACAGAAGAAGATGGTCAACTGAACAGCTGATCAAACAATTGATTTCCCCTTTGTCAAACGACCTTTTGACTCTTATTTACTTATTCTTGTAGAAAAAAACACCACTTTCTGAAAGTTATTTATGTAACATCGAACATTGTCTGATTTTACTCACACATCTCTACGTTTCCCCACCAAAGTAGGTAATATAACGTCTAATTCGTCAATTTTCGCCGTTTTGTGTATATTCAACACAATGCGTTAAAAAAATCTACTGCAAATTGTTTGCGAAAGTTAATGTAGTCGATACCTTAAACAGGATTTATTTCTAATAAATTGATATTTTGATAGCATTTATATTTACAATAACCTATAATATATGTAGAAAAACAAGAAAGTAATGCATGATCAAAAGTAGCACATTTGGAAAAGATTTCTCATTAATTGATATTCCGAGTTACGCGTATTATAATTAACATAAATATTTGGTGTTATATTTTCGACAGGATACATTATTAGAAAATGTTATTTTTATTGTTCGAATGACATTCATTCACTATGAAAGATGTTACAATTAATAAAAATAAGGAAACCTTACCCAAAAACATGTTTCGTGCAATCATTATTATAAATTTAAATTTTCTGCTATTTTTACAAATTTAATATACCTTTTGAGTATTATCTTAGGCAATAAGCACAGAAACAATATCAGGCATATAAAAACTATTTTAGAATGATCATAGCACTTTATTATTAAGTGCTTCTTCTTCTTGTTTTGGCGCTACACTTCGCCAGCTGTCTCCAGTTGCGCATTGCAAGTTGGAGGTCCTTCACCACTTAACGTCTTAAATTCTTCTCCTCGAGATGTCATAAACGCAAACGGTACCAAAAATCGCTCAAAAAACATTTTTCTCGAAAAGATTTAGGGCTTCCTCATCCGCCATTGGTAACTTCGAAGTTTTCGCTCCATAACGTAGGACCGGGATGATGAGGCTGTTATATAAAACGAGCTTAGTCCTTCGAGAGACGGCTTTCTTACTCAATTGCCTCTTGAACCAAAAGAAACAACGATTGGCAAGAATAATTCTGCGTTTGAATTCGGTATTGATGTTGTTGTTTCTGTTTACCGCGGAGCCGAGGTATACGATGTCTGAGTACCTCGAAGTTTTGTTGTGTGTGTCGATGTTGTGTAATCTTCCTTGATGACAGCATATCCTAAGTTTTGCCCTCACTTTCCGCCAGACCCATTTTAGCCGCTTCCACTTCAATGCCAGCAAACACCTCATGGACTGCTCGCTGCGTTCGTCCAATCACGTCAATGTCAACAGCGTAGGCTAGCTATTGAACTGATTCTGAAAAATCGTACCTCTGGTGTTGACTTGTGAGTTACGCACGATCTTCTCGAGGATGATGTTAAAGAAGTCACATGGCAGTACGTCGCCTTGTCTAAGACCTTCTTTTACATTGAAGCAGCTTCTTTCCAAGGTATGCTTTCCTCCGCACATCTTACAGATGGGCTGGTTCACGCGCTCAACCAGTTCATCTCCAGCTGCTGTAAATAGTTCAAAAATTTCACAATTTCAAAACTTCAAATTTTCAAAATTTCAAAGTTTCAAAATTTCCAAATTTCAAGCCTTCAAAATTTTAAAATATCGAAATTTCAAAATATCAAAATTTCAATTATTCAAAACCACAAAATTTCAAAATTTTAATATCTCAAAATTCCTAAATATCAAAACTTCAAAATTTCAATATTTCAAGATTTCAAAATTTCACAATTTCAAAGTTTAAAAATTTCAAAATTTTAAAATTTCATAATTTCAACAATTCAAAATTTTAAAATTTCAAAAATTCAAAATTTTAAATATTCAAATTTAAAAAGTTTCAAAATTTAACAATTTTACAGTTAGAAAATTTCAAATTTTCAACATTTCAAAATTTTAAAGTTTTAAATTTTAAGATTTTTGAATTTAAGAATTTCAAAATTTCAAAACTGTGCTTAAGTGGGCAGTGTACTCAATTGACTACATCCCTGTGATTTATTTTATTGTTTTTTTTTTCTTGTACTTTGTCTTTGTTTATAATAAATATAAACTAAGATACTATTTTAAAACTTAAAAGTAGATTTAATTATTCTTATTGAATATAACTAAATATGGACTCACAACGGATTAAATATATATTATATTTTGTACCAAATCGAGTTTAGAGATCCAAAATATGTTGTATTAAGAGTTTCGAAAACACTCATCAAAAGCCAGAGACCAGCTCCTGAACAGCTGATTCACAGGATGATTTTTTTTTGTTTTTAAATGAGAATGTGTGTGTGTGAGCTGCCTATATGGTGGATCTCCTCACTCTTCAAACTGCACGAAGGAGGGGGCATATAAATCAAAACATTGGAAGAGAGAAGGTATAGTGTTTTCCAACGCAATGTGGTTGACGATAGCTGCGTTTCGAAATGATGTTTGTAAGGCAGAAGTTGCATCACAAAAGCAATATACTTAAAAAATTTTAAGATTATTTCAAAAACAAAATAAGGGCATAAACTTAGTTAAAACGCAAAATTTTTTTTAATAGTTCTAATGAACAATTGAAAGTTACAAAACACTGAATAACTGCAACTTATTTTACAACACTAAAACTAGTTTTCTTTACATATGTACCAATCTTACAACGATTGTAATATTATGTCTGAAATTATTTAAAATCGTATATATCGCCTGAAATAATACTCAAAAGGTATCTTGAATTTGTAAATATGTACTCATTTTGAAGCGATTTAATTGCTTTAGGTATACATAATGTTTTACAGTTGTCATATATCTTCGCTCTGAGTTATATATACAAAGATTTGCAAAATATATTCGTTCTATTCTTATTGTTGTTATTTTCATTGCACGAAATATTTTTTATATTTATATTTATTTTAGGTTTCATTGTTTTGATTGATTACAACACCTTTTATATTGAATTTATGTCGTTTGGACAATAAAAATAACATTTTGTAAGAATAATATGTAACACCAAACTTTAATTTTAATTATAATACGCGTAACTCGGTACATCAATTGATAATAAATCTTTCCCAAATGTGCGACTTTTCAGCACGAGCTACTCTCCTGTTTCTCTACTTATTTCATAAGTTATTGTAAATATAAATGCTATCGGATTATCCACTTATAAAAAATAAATCCTTTTAAAGTTACACTTATTTGCGTAAACAATTTGCAGTTGGTTTTCTGAACACGATTTTTTGGCTGATGAATTCACGAACAGTTGACAATTTACGAGTGTTTGACACTATTAAAGGCAAAAATTGTCAAATCATACACCATCTTTTCAATTTTGGGGGGGAAACGTAAATATGTGTAACTAAAGTGAGACAATGTTCGGTGATACGTAAATAACTTTCAGAATTTGAGGTTATGTCCGGGTTATGTTTACTGGAACACGTAAATAACACTCAAACGGTCGATCGACAAAGGGGAAATCAGCTTATTGATGGCTTTAACTAATCAAAATGAAATACATAAGTAATGTGTGAATAATTTCTGTTTCTAGTGTGAAAAAGTAAATTTGATTAATTTTTGGTAACCAATTTTAAATAAATTTCCAGTCCATCTCCAGTTATCCAACTACCACAAATATGAGTGCACCAAACGAACACTTCTAGTTAAGAGACCAGCTGATCAATTATCACTATTTTCTGTGGTAGAATAAGTGAAATAACAATAAATATTAAAACCAAACTAAACAAGTTATATGCCGCATGCATTGACTTATCCAAATATAAGTCATATTGTAAATAGGAAAAGAATAGTAGGCTGCAGAACATTTTAACGCACTTAAAAATTGTATACATATTATACACATCCATAATACAGACAATGTTACTGAATTACAATAAAAGAATGTACAGTTTCTTGTTTTTCTACCTTTTATATACAACTGCATCATATGTCGTGATTCATTCTACTGATATCTGTAAAATTCTAAAATAATATTTAATTTGTAAACCTATGTAATTTGTATAGTTGCAAAAATTTACACTTTTAGCGCATTATTTGTAATGTAACTACATATCTAAGATATTCCATCATTGTTTCAGGAAGGGATGGCATTCAGCTGACTACAACAGCTCGCACGTTTCATAATATACGGTATAAAAACAACTAGATGTCAAAAATTCCTCAGATCAAATTTCAAAATATCAAAATTTCAAAATCTTAAAAGAAGAGAAGGTTTTCAGCTAACTACAACAGTTCGCACGTATTATAACATACGGTATAAAAAAAACTAGATGTCAAAAATTCCACCGTGCAAAGAGGGTTAAAGACGCATGTCAACTTTAGGTGGTTTGTGGAGGTGGTCAATTTAACAGCTGATCAAATAGCTGATTTCCCCTTCGTCAATCGACCGTTCGACTGTCAATCACGCGTTGTTGTAGACAGAAAGATGGAGATGGTCAACTGAACAGCTGATCAAACATTTGATTTCCCCTTTGTTAATCGACCTTTTGACTGTAATTTACTTGTTCTTGTAGAAAAAGCCACAATTTCTGAAAGTTATTTATGTAACATCGAACATTGTCTCATTTTACTCACCCATATTTAGGTTTGCGTTCTGAAAGAGGTAATAAGGCGTCAAAAACTCGTAAATTGCCCACAGCTCTTGAATTCGTCAGCAGTTTTGTGTGTATTCAACCAATTCGTGCAGAAAATCTACTAAAAATTGTTGGCGAAAGTTAATGTAATCGAAACCTTAAATAGGACTTATTTCTAATAATTGGATATTTTGACGGCTCGCTGCGTAAGTCCAATCACGTCAATATCAACAGCGTAAGCTGGCTTCTGAAAAATCGTGCTTCTGGTGTTGACTTGTGAGTTACGCACGATCTTCTCGATGATGATGTTAAAGAAGTCAATGACAGTTCGTCGCCGTGTCTAAAACCTTCTTTGATATTGAAGCAGCTTCTTTCCAAGGTGTGCTTTCCTCCCAGTTCATTTCCAGCTGCATTGAAAAGTTCCAAATCACAAAATATCAAAATTTTAAAATTTAAAAATTTGACTATTTCCAAATTTCAAAATACCAAAATTTCAAAACTACAAAGTTTCCAAATATCAAAATTTTAAAATATTAACATTTCAAAATATCAAAATTTCAGTGTTCCAAGATTTAAAATTTCAAAATTTCAAAGTTTCAAAATTTCAAAATTTCAAAACTTCAAAATTTTAAAAGTTTGAAATTTGCAAATTTCAGAATACCAAACTTTTAAAAACTCAAAATTTAATTTGAAATTTCAAAATTTCACAGCAACAAAATTTCAAAATTTTAATATCTCAAAATTTCCAAATATCACAATTGCAAAATTTTACAATATTGAAATTTTAAAATAACGTAATTTCAACATATCTAAATTTCAAAATCTCATAATTTCAAATTTCAAAGTTTCAAAATTTCATCATTTCCAAATTTTATTTCATTTCAAACTTTTAAAGTTTCAAATATCATAACTTCAAAGTTTCGAAATTTCAAAAAATCAAAATTTAAAAGATGATTACTTCAATAAATGATATTAATTCAAATACGATGCAAAAATCATGGTTTGAAATTCTGATCGTGGCAAGCTAAAATCAAATTATTTGCAAAGATATAGTATAATTAATTGGTCCTATGCCTTTCAAAATTTCAAATTTTTAAAATTTCAAAATTGTAGAATTTCAAAATATCGAAATTTCAAAATTTCAGAATTTCAAAATATCAAAATTTCAAAATTTTAAAATTTCAGTATATCCATATTTTAAAACTTCAAAATTTTAAATTTTCAAAATTCCAAAATTTCAATATTTTATGATTTTAATAATATCAATAACTATTTACGCTACAATCCAAAGGGACCCGTGCTTAGCTTGCTCATCAACTTCTCGTGTTGTCCGCGCTACTGTTCTCTCGCGAATAGAAGGGACTTACAGTGTTTTGTCGACTCTGAACGCCGAAATTTGAGAAGCTTTCTTTTTTTTTTATCCATCACAGAGTAACACAAAACACTACGTTCTTTAAGTGCTAACTCTCAGTATCGCTTTACACAGCAGATATTTGCTGGGCAACTGAGGATCATCTACCGACTCTTATCGTCTTACAGATTACTTCAATAAATGATATTAATTCAATTACGATGCAAAAATCATGGTTTGAAATTCTGATCGTGGCAAGCTAAAATTAAATTATTTGCAAAGATCATTTAATGTATTTATATACCTTGTAATAGGTTAATTGCGACCATAATTGGTCCTATGCCTTTCAAAATTTCACAATTTTAAAATTTCAAAATCTTAGAATTTCAAAATTTCAGAATTTCAAAATATCAAAATTTCAAAATTTTAAAATTTCAAAATATCCACTTCAAAATTTAAAATTTTCAAAATTCCAAAATTTCAGTATTTTATGATTTTAATAATATTAATAATTATTGGCGCTACAGTCCAAAGGGACCAGTGCTTAGCTTGCTCATTAACTTCTCGTGTTGTCCGCGCTACTGTTCTCTAGCGAATAGAAGGGACTTACAGTGTTTTGCCGACTCTGAACGGCGAAGTTTGAGAAGCTTTCTTTTTTTTTTATCCATCACAGAGTAACACAAAACACTACGTTCTTTAAGTGCTAACTCTCAGTATCGCTTTACACAGCAGATGTTTGCTGGGCAACTGAGGATCATCTACCGACTCTTATCGTCTTACAGATTACTTCAATAAATGATATTAATTCAAATACGAAGCAAAAATCATGGTTTTAAATTCTGATCGTGGCAAGCTAAAATCAAATTCTTTGCAAAGATCATTTAAAGTATTTATACACCTGGTAATAGGTTCGTTGCGACCATAATTGGTTCTATGCCTTTCATCAAAAATTAAGTTTCTCACCCGTAGAGATTTTTTGGGAGCATATATGTGAGATGTGAAGCCAAGCCAATGTATACAAATCCAAACGAACGGATAACACGTACGAGAAAACAGGCGACTAGATAACGGGGTGATTAGGCCAGCCATCAACAGCAACTCGTCTCGACGAACATGACTAAACACAAAACAACAAGAACAAAGAAACTCACACACGACCGAACAGACGAAAAAAGGACGAAACGAAACATGAGCCGATCAGCAGCAGCAGGAAAAGTAGTCGGGGAGTCAGTGAGAGAGCGTCATCAAACGCGGATGTAATATGATTAACATGTAAAGTTAAATATACGAATAATAAAATATACGAATAAAGTGAATTGAAGTTGTGAGTTAAGTGTTTTCTTCAATTAAGAATCCCACAAATGGGGGCTCGTCCGGGATCGGAATAATAAACCGAAAGTTAGACAGTCAAACAATTAAAAGAGGAAAGAAAGTGCGCATGCAATCGAATAATTAGACAATATAGTGCGCACGTGTGTATGTAAGGCGAACGGCGACATTAATCCCGTTGCGCAAAAAAGAAAAAAGGACATTTACCAACCACGAGAAAGGGATACCCGCAAAATAAAATGTTGTGTGCACCAACAGCAGAAGAGCCGTGTCCAGGCAAAGGAGCCGTGTCGAGGCAGAAGAGCCGTGTCCAGGCAAAAGAGCCGTGTCCAGGCAGAAGAGCCGTATCCAGGCAGAAGAGCAGTGTCCAGGCAGAAAAGTGGTGTGGCAAACGAAGAAGACGTATAAGGGTGAATAGTTCAAGTTTTCCTGCTGCGCTGAATCTAATATTTATTGTATTTTGCATTGTGTAATTTGAAGTATTTCTTACTTAACTTGGTATTATAAGTTGTATACCAAATTTGTCACTGAATTTAAAATAATTGAAAATGGAAGCAGAGGAAATTTTGGCTCTGACGGTAGACGCTCTTAAAGCAAGACTGACAGAACTGAACTTACAAACTAACGGACGGAAGCACATGTTGCAAGATAGGCTTCTCAACCACTTCGGGCTATAGAGAAATGATGACGAGGACCTGTCGGAGGAGACGGAGGGAGAATCAGAATCCCCACAATGGACTCCGGGAAGGGCAACCAACTTCACTCTTCGCGACATCCAGGAATCCATGAATCAGGTCGACGGGTCTGGTGGAATGTGCATCAACCTATGGCTGAAGGAATTTGAGGAAACCGCCGCCACTGTGAACTGGGACGAAATCCAGAAGTACGTCTACGCGAAGCAGTTGCTTAGGGGTGCCGCTTGCCGCGAGTTGGTCAACATTGAAGAAGACACTGATTGCCGAGTTCGGGACAAAGATGTCATCCGCGGAAGTTCACCGTAGATTGCAAATGCGGCTCAAGAAACCAACAGAGAGTCTGCAAGAGTACCTCTACTCTCTTCGGGAACTAGGAAGTGCGATCGATTTGAACGAAGAAAGCCTTATCGGATACTTTGCGGAAGGAATCCCAGACTCTAGGCCGAACAAAGCAGTGTTGTACCAGGCAAGCACCATCGCCGACCTCAAAGCGCAAATCAAGGTGTACGAGAGGTGGAAGGGTCCCGTCCCACGTACGAGCACCAACTCGCGAGCGGTATCCAACACCAGTTCAGCGGCAACGAGCACACAGCAAGGGAGGAATAAATCATGTTTCAGGTGTGGAGAGACTACACATCTGGCCAGGGATTGTAAGCCGAGATGGTTCACTTGTTTTCAGTGTGGTCAACTAGGACATAGGGCACGAGACTGCAGGGCAAACGTCCAGCAAACATAACGGCAAGGTGGAGACAGAAGTGGTCGTACCGCACCAACGGGTGACCGACATAGATCGAGGCCGGATGCGAGGGTCGATTTAGCGATCGGGACCAACCGGGTCTTCAAAGATATACCTGTGGGAGAACACACTATATGTGCGTTATTGGACACCGGAAGCGACATATGTCTCCTGCGGTATGATAGTCTGTTATTGATGGGGTACCAGGAGTTGAAAGCGGACAAGCGAAATCTTGTGAGCATCAAAGAGTAAGGACGCTAGGTAGCATCCGGGTGGAACTCGAAGTGGATGGAATTCCGCTGGGATTAGATTTTCACGTAGTGCGAGAATGCGATTTGCCGCATGAGGCAATTATAGGAAATGACGTTCTGAAAAAGGTTGATTTGGTAATAACCGACGAGGAGGTAAATTTCAGGAGTAAGCAAGAGAGGCAAAGCTCAATGGATGAAAACGACGGAACATCGGACGTTGGGACCAATGAGAGTGCTACCAGTGGCGAGGATGGTGAGCATGGACCAGGAGTGTTTGAGTTGGACAAGGAATTTGGAGCGATTTGCTTGTATGCTGAGTTGGGAGCGTTAAATGGAGATCCAAATTTGGATCTCAGCCATTTGAATGTCGATACTCGAGAGGAGCTGTTGCATATAACCGGGGAATACAATCCAACCGGTGGAGAGCCATCGCCAGTCACCATGAAGCTCATTTTAAAAGACGATATTCTCGTTTTCCAAAGGCCTAGGAGAATATCGCAGGCGGATAAAGCATTGGTACAGGAGCAAGTGAAACAATGGCTAGCAAAAAAGATCATACAACCAAGTCAGTCCGAGTATGCGTCGCCAATCGTTTTGGTGACGAAGAAGAATGGTGCCAAGAGACTATGCTGCGAATACCGGAAAATAAACGAGAAGATTTTGAGGGATCATTTTCCAATGGTAGAGGTCGACGAAGTTCTCGAACACCTGCGAGGAGCAGAAGTATTCACCACGCTGGATCTGAAAGACGGCTTCTTCCACGTTCCAGTGGATCCAGGTTCTCGGAAGTATACGGCGTTCGTCACACAAGATCAGCAGTTTCTCATCATTCCATCAAAGGTTGAAGCAGAGGGTATAACAAGGCTGAAGAAAGTAATCAAACTTGCCGCCAAATATGGACTACAGTAAATGCCAATTCCTGAAGAGGATGAGGATACAGTATCGAGAAGAATACAATCCAGCCATCCGAAGAAAAGACGAAGGTAGTGAGGGAGTATCCGGCACCCAAGGATAAAAAATACGCTTTGTGGAAGGCTTCGCCGTTGTGGCCAAGCCGTTATCCAATCTACTTCGCAAAGATAGCGAATTCGTGTGGGGAGACCAACAGAGGGCATCGTTCGAACAGCTTAAGACGGCATTAACCGAATCACCTGTTCTCAAACTCTTTAACCCCAAAGCGACAACTGAGATCCACACGGACGCGAGCAAGTTTGGTTAAGGTGTAGTGTTGTTGCAAAGAGACAGCGAAGACGGCCTTTTTCACACAATCCAGTTTATGAGGAGGAAAACTACGCCAGCGGAAGAAAATTACCACTCTTACGAACTGGAGGTACTCGCCATAATTGAGGCCTTGAAGAAGTGGAGGGTATACGTGTCGGGTATGAAATTCAAGATTGTCACGGACTGCAACGCTTTCGCCATGACAATGAAGAAGAAGGATGTGCCATTGAGGGTGTCCAGGTGGGCGAAATTCCTGCAAGAGTTCCAGTACGAGATTGAACACCGTTCCGGGACAAAGATGCGTCACGTAGATGCATTGAGCAGGGTACACTGTCTCGTAATAGAAGATTCCATACACCATAGAATAAAGGAAGAGCAAATCAAAGATGATTGGATCCGTGCTGTAAGGAAGATCCTTGAAAAGGCAGACTACGAAGACTTTTATCTGAAGAGCGGAGTCTTGTATAAGGATTCGGTGAAGAAGCTTGTGGTAGTGCCTACGTCGATGGAGCGGGAAATAGTTGATATGGCGCACCGCCAAGGGCATTTTTCCATTGCAAAGACTATGGACCTAGTGGGAAGGACATTCTTTATTCCTAATTTGAAGGAGAAAGCGACAAGCGTTGTCAGAGGTTGCGTAAAATGCGTCGTTACTGAAGCCAAAGCCGGTAAAAGAGAGGGGTACCTAAATCCCATAAACAAGGAAGACCTGCCGTTGGGGACTTACCACATCGACCATGTAGGACCGCTAGAACCTACCCATAAGAGATATAACCATATCCTGGTGGTGGTCGATGCCTTCTCAAAATTCTTGTGGCTACATCCAACGAGGAGCACGGGGACGGCTGAGGTAGTTCAAAGACTGAAAGAACAAGCTAAGACGTTTGGGAATCCGCAACGAATTATAACGGATAGGGGAACAGCGTTTACGTCGACGGCATTCAGAGAGTACTGCGCGGAGGAAAATATCCAACATTTGCTAATTTGGAGTGCCTCGAGGCAACGGCCAAGCGGAAAGGATCCACCAAGTCGTGATACCGATGTTGTCCAAAGCCTGCATAGGGAGTCGGAAGGAATGGTACCTACGCGTCGATAAAGTGCAACAAATGCTAAATCGTTCTCCGTCAAGAAGCACAAAGCTTAGTCCGTTCCGTATCCTTACGGGGTTGGAAATGCGGGTTGCAGACTATCCAGATCTGAGAGAGATACTCACTGAAGCAGTGGTGCATGATCTAGACGAAGGAAGAGATGCTATGCGGGGACAAGTACGGGAAAATATCGCCAGTATTCAGCAAGAAAACAAACGAAGATTTGATCGAGCCATCAAGCGCACGCAGTTCAGTACGGGGATGAAGCTACGACCAAAATATTTCGGACCCTATAAAATTGTCAAGAAACTTAACTATGGTAGATACGAAGTCCAGAAGATCGGTGAACACGAAGGCCCGTTTCGAACGAACACCATCGCTGAAAACATGAAGAAATGGAACCCTTCAATCGGGTCGAATGAATCGTCAGGATAGCCGAATGTGGGATGTGAGCCAACGTATACAAATCCAAACGAACGGATAACACGTACGAGAAAACAGGCGACTAGATAACGGGGTGATCAGGCGAGCCATCGACAGCAACTCGTCTCGACGAACATGACTAAACACAAAACAACAAGAACAAAGAAACTCACACACGACCGAACAGACGAAAAAAGGACGAAACGAAACATGAGCCGATCAGCAGCAGCAGGAAAAGTAGTCGGGGAGTCAGTGAGAGAGCGTCATCAAACGCTAATGTAATATGATTAACATGTAAAGTTAAATATACGAATAATAAAATATACGAATAAAGTGAATTAAAGTTGTGAGTTGAGTGTTTTCTTCAATTAAGAATCCCACATATATATTTATGAGAAAAAGTAATTCTGGTGAATTTAACTGATAATTAATAATATCACAATAAACATGGCTGACGTTGCCTTACGCCTGAAACTGAAGGTTTGCAAGCCAAGCGTTTTGTATATTTTAGCATAATTAGGAAGATCTTCAAAGGAATACAACTTTCGGAAAGCATATCTCGTGAAATTCTTTTGAACTCGTTCGAGTCTAAGTTCTTGATTATCGTAAGGTGAGTCCCAGACAATGGATGCATATTCCAAATAGGGTCTTACTAACGAAACAAAGATGGTCTTTAAACTTTATATGCTGCAAAAATCTTTACTATTTCTTTTATACTTCGCAATGGTGTAATCATAATGTAGTGAGAAATCCAACATGGGGTTGTAAATTACTCAAAGGTCTTTAACTTCTTATAGGCGATTAAGTTTATGATTATTGATAAAATAATCATAAACAATTGGAGATGTTATTCTATGTGCCGTAAAAATTTTACATTTTGAAATATTTAGATCTAGACCATTATGTTTGCACCATTCCGCTAGGTTAGGTATATCCGACAGAAACTTAATGCAATCGGCTGTAATATGAATCTTAGGCAGTTATTACTCCTTGAGTGTTGTCAGCAGCTCGAAAGAGGTGGTGCCGTGAAAAATTCGACAAATTGGTCTTGACCTGGAAATCAAATCTAGACCCTTCGGCGTGTGGGCGTCGCACATACTGCGCCACGGCGTTTTAAAAATTTCCAAGCTTCAAAATATCAAAATTTTAAAATATTTTAATTTCAAAACTTCATAATTTCAAAATTTCAAAACTTCAAAAATTTCACAATTTCAGAATATCAAAATTTCAAAATTTTAAAATTTCAAAATTTCATAATTTCAAAGTTTTAAAATTTCAAAATTTCAAAATCGTAAAATTTTATAATTTCCAAAATTCGGCAGCCTTCTCTGAGCTGTAGTTGGACACTATCGCGCTAAAATTGTAAAACAGCTGCGTTATGTAATTTGCCACACGAGAGTGGGTTGGCGTTGTAAGTAAATCTAACCTCAAAGTAGATTTTATTATTCTTATTGAATCGAAGTAAATATGGTCGTACAATCGATTGAATATATATTATATTTTGTACCAAATCGAGTTTAGAGGTTCAAAATAATAATAATAATAATAATTGTTGGCGCTACAGTCCAAAGGGGGACCAGGGCCTAGCTTGCTCATCAACTAATCGTGTTGTGCGCGCTACTGTTCTCTCACGAGTAGAAGGGACCTACAGTTTTTTGCCGACTCCGAACGGCGAAATTTGAGAAGCTTTCTTAGACAGTTATTACTCTTTGAGTGTTGTCAGCACCTCGAAAGAGGTGGTGCCGTGAAATATTAGAAAAATTGGTGTTGAACTGGGAGTCGAACCGAGACCCTTCGGCGTGTGAGCGTCGCACTCTACCCACTACGCCACGGCGACCACAGAGGTTCAAAATATGTTGTATTAAAAGTTTCGAAAAACACTCATCAAAAGCTGAGCAGTATATAAAGTCGTACAGTTTTGTGTTTACACGATCAGATGATATTTTTCATACTGTTATTTGAAGAAAACGTATTTATGCATTTTAATATTGATGTCTTTAACTAATCAAAATGAAATACATAATTGATCGATTACCACTATTTTCTGTGGTAGAATAGGTGAAATAACAACAAAAATTAAAACCAAACTTAACAAATTATATGCCTCATGTATTGACTAATCCAAATATAAGTCATATTGTAAATAGGAAAAGAATAGTAGGCTGCAGAACGTTTAAACGCACTTAAACATTGTATATATATTACACACATGCATAATACAGTCAATGTTACGAAATTACAATAATAGAATGTAAGGTTTCTTTTCTTCTGGCTTTGTAAAATGCAGAGATAACTGCACCATATGCCGTGACTCATTCTACTGATATCTATAGAATTCTAAATTAAAATTTAATTTGTATGCCAAAGTAATTTGGTTTGTTTCGTACTTTTAAACTTTTAAAGTATTACTTGAATATCTACATACATAAGATATTCGATCACCGTTTCAGGAGGGGAAGGCAAACAGCTCACTACAACAGCTCGCACGTATTATAACATACGGCATGAGAACAACTAGATGTCAAAAATTCCACCGTACAAAGAGGATTAATGACGCATGTCTACTGTAGGTGGTTTGTGGAGATGGTCAATGTAACAGATGATCAAACAGTTGATTTCCTCTTCGTCAATCGAACGTTCGGCTGTTGTAGACAAAGACCATTAAGGAAGGAGATGGTCAACTAAAGAGCTGATAAAACTGTTGACTTCCCCTTTTTTTTTCGAACATTTGACTGTTATTTACGTGTTCTTGTAGAAAAAACCTCAATTTCTGAAAGTTATTTATGTAACATCGAACATTGTCTCAGTTTACTCACCCATATTTACGTTTGCCTTCCAAAAGAGGTAATAATGCGTCTATTTTCGCCGTCAATAGCGTCAGAAGCTCGTAAATTGCCCACAGCTCTTGAATTCGTCAGCCGTTATGTGTTTATTCAACACAATGCGTTCAGAAAATCTACTGCAAATTGTTCGCGAAAGTTAATGTAATCGAAACTTTATATAGGATTTATTTCTAATAAATGGATATTTTGATAGCATTTATATTTATAACAGCTTATAATATATGAAGAAAAACAAGAAAGTAACGCATGCTCAAAAGTAGCACATTTGGAAAAGATTTCTTATCAATCGATATTCCGAGTTACGTGTATTCAAATTAAAATAAATATTTGGTGTTATATTTTCGAAAGGATACATTATTACAAAATGTTATTTTTATTGTTCGAACGACAATCATTCACTATGAAAGATGTTAAAATTAATAAAAATAAGGAAACCTTACCCAAAAACATGTTTCGTGCAATCATTAATAAACAATATAAATGAAACTAATATATTTTGCGAAACATTTCTGTATATTTTTACTTAGACAATGTATTACAGTTGCCACGCATTTTCAACTGTAATACATTGTCTTCTTCTTCTTTGGATTGCGCTACAGTCCGGAGTGGATTTGGGCCTTAACGAACAGACGCTTGACTAGGCTCATGCCGCCGTACAGCCCATACAGTTCGTGGTTGAATCTTCTCCTCCAGATGTCATCAACGCAAACAGGACCAGGTAACGTCAGTTACGTTTAACAATTAGCTTTCCAAAAAGAAAGGGAATTGTGCACGAGTGGATCAGGGCCGTCACCACTATCTTGCTGCGCGCAGGAGGCCGTGGGACCGCAAAGAACCGTGAGTTTCAATCATTGAAAACCCCTTTGTGTAGTGTGTCGTCCTGTATCCTTCGGCCAGGGTTAGAACCCCAGTCCTATAAAATTTTTTTTAGTAAATACGTTTTCTTAGTAATCCTAAATTAGCATACCTCTTTTCGTTTTACATTTTTTGATTTTCTTTTTGTTTTGGATTTTATTATTGAATTTTATTATTGGATTTTACTCTTACGAGGATAGTTACTCTCAAATTTTTTTTCTTCTTTTATTCTGTTATTAGTGAATTAGGTTAAGAAAAATTGGCATACTCTTAGGGGCTGGTAATTAATATTGTACATTTGTTTTTATTAATAAATGCATTGTCTTATAAGATATTTGAGGTGAAGGTTTTTTATTTTACATAATGGAATAGTTAATTTTCTTTGCCGGAGGTGTGTGTAGTGCTTAGGGAATGCCGTCTTTCAAGGTGCTGCTGACGGGGTGGAGCGTTGAGCCGTGGCTAACGTCTCCCCCAAGGGGCTATCTCCTATAATTTCGCCAAGGGAGATAGCAAAGGTCATGTCAGCTATGACATGAGGGGTGGGATGGTGATTTGTGCCAAAGTCAGCAGGTACGCGCGGGTTCTTAACGAACCCTTATCACGGAACGACGCTGGAAGGGCATTGTTTCGTAGTAGGGCTAATCTAGGTAGTCTTAAGTTAGTATAGGCTTAGCGTAGGTTTATTTTTAAGGATAATAGGTTAGCTTAGGCTTAAGGTAGGTTAGTTAGCTTAGTTTCGCGATTAACCTTCCGGTCTTGTTTGGTGGTAAAGGCAAAGGCGATGAAAACCCTTTCCTGTCAAGTTAGGGTATTAGGCTTTCTCTTTTCTATTGTATCCTTTTTCTCCTCTTCCTTCTATCTTCCCCTAGCTAGCTTAGGCACGTTTTTTTTGTGAGCAATGGGAGATGTGCGAGTGAGGAGCTAGTCCTCCTCCTCATCGAAGCTGCCCCTGTGGCGAAAGTAACCCAACAGCAACAAAATGGCGCCCAACGTCTCAGACGTTATTGTGGCTCCCCACGATAAATAGGAGACATCTATAAGGCTTGAGGCCAATTCTGCCGTCAAGGGGATGAGATTCTCTTCAAGTCCGAAGCTCATCGCCTTGGACTCAGAATAGCCAGTCCAGTGAGGTAGGTCAACTGCTGCCCGAGAGTCAGGGTTTTAAAATCCGATTCTTAGTGAGGCATAGACACTAAGTCTAGAAGCTCAGCTCGTGCAGGAGCGGTCAATATCCATATTCCGGCTAGCCCTTAGAACGGTCGGGACTGTTCTTAATTGTGGAAAGGATAATGGAGTTGACTCCCGCACGTCGTTACGAATCCGTGATGTTAGTCATAATTGCAAGAGGCGCTCACCAGTCAAGGTAAGGCACCCAGAAATGGTACTGGAGAACCAATCTTTGCACACATACACACTAAGGCAGATTATAATAATACAAATTAAGAAAAATACAAACACACAAACGTAAATCCAACATGAGAGGATACAATAATAGCAAAAAAATAAATAAATAAATAAATAGTTATCTATTTATCAGGAGAGAAGAATACAATAATAAAAAAAATTTAATAAAGGTAATTGAAATATTAAATGAAAGGATCATAGAGAACATAGAGCAATGAACAGGCAAAACGAAGACCAGCTCGAACAGCCCGACACCGGAGCAGTCCCCCGAACAACAGGCGCGGATTCAAGAATGGCACACTATCCTGGAGAGTTGGCAGCGACGAACCGACCACCGACGCAACACTACACGAGACTGGCGGTAAGGGAAGAACGGTACCAACTGACGGACCAGGAACGGGAGCCACCAGAAGGTATTTACGCGGATGCCCACCGAAGGGAAGATACTCGCACTCCCCCTGACATACAGAGACAAACGCGACTGGAAGTACCACGGTCCATTTCCCACTTGTGGGAAGAGGAGACGTCGGGACTAGCCCTCCCCAGACAACAACAGGACGTTGGACCAAGACTTGGGGGAGTGTGAATTAAATCCAGACGGAGCAAGAGTGTCAGACGAAGCTGGCGGTTCCCAGTTCAAGGACAAGGACAGATAGACCCAACGGACCGAAGAACCCTTATACCGTCAGTTCCGGGAGATGCTCTCTACGGCGGTTGGAGGCAGTCAGAAGGAAATGCTGGCTGTGATTAACAGCAACATGTCGAGACCAGTTCAGGCTATTAGCGGCTAGGTTGGACAGGTTAGAAACTTCCTCATCCCATCGTAGAGAGCCACTTCCTGTACGAGGACGCGACTTACCGTGGACGGAGCTGCGACACTCAATGGCGACAGGACAGACCAGGCTGCACGAGGAAGACACGGGTAGGACCTGGCAACATTCGTCGGCATCGCAAAGGACGAAAGTCGACGTGGAAACAATAGGACAATAGGACAATGTGAGTGGAAAGTTTCATCTTCAGAATAGAGATGCTAATGGAAAAGAATGGACTGTCCACAGATCAGCTAATGGCGAACTCCCACCACTTATTGACTCTCTATATCTCCGGGATAGATCTGAAAGACGCATTCTTGCAGATCCCTCTGGAGCCCAAGTCAAGAGAGAAGACGGCTTTTATTGTCCCTGGAGGGCCATTATACCAGTTCACGGTGTTGTCGTTCGGATTGTGTAACGCCGCCCAGAGAATGTGTAGGCTGATGACCCTCCCGCCTGAAGAAGAATGCCTTTGTCTATCTCGACCTCTTGTTTTGTTCTCCAGATTTTGGGACACGCATCAGACTGCTCGGAGAGGTAGCGGCATGCCTAAGAAATGCTGGGCTGACCATCAACGTGGAGAAGAGAAAATTTTGCTAAAAGGAGATCAAGTACCTGGGGTATATCGTTGGTGATGGATGTCTACGTACAGATCCCGACAAGGTGTCGGCGGTCGAGAATTTTCCAGTCCCGAAGACTCCCAAGCAACTCCGACGGTTCTTAGGGATGACGGGATGGTATAGGCGCTTTATACCAAATTTTGCTCCCATGACCGACTGCTTGAAAAAAGGAAAGACGTTTCTGCTAACACACGAAGCGCTTAACGTGTTTGACTTACTTAAAAAGACTTTGGTGTCCGTACCAATACTCACAAACCCAGATTTCAAGAAACGCTTCTACATACAGTGTGATGCATCAACGACTGGCGTCGGAAGCGTGCTTTTCTAAATGGATGCGAAGGATAACGAACGACCAATAGCATTCATGTTCCAGAAACTTTATCCTGCCCAGCGGAATTATAGTGTCACGGAGCTCGAATGCTATGAGGCCGTTCTGTCGGTAAAGAAGTTCAGGGCATACGTAGAGGGTTTGCCGTTTACCATTATTACCGGTCATGAAAGCTTGAAGTGGTTGATGGCACAGAAGGATCTTTCTGGTCGTCTGGCTAGATGGAGCCTGAAGCTCCAAGCCTTTGACTTCGTCATCGAGCATAGAAAGGGTGTCCAAAACTTAGTTCCTGATACTCGCTCACGTGTTCATATAGAGGAGCTAGCATCCAAACAGGTGATGGAAGTTGACTTTAACTCTCCATATTTCGCAACAACGGAATATGAAGAGTAAAAGAAGACAATAACAGACAACGAAACCAAACTTCCTGACCTGTGCGTTTCTGATAGGTTTGTGTACAGACAAACTGACTTACGAACCGGGAACTTAATTCATGACGACATGGCATGGAAGGTCTGGATACCGACGGAGTTGTATGAGAATCTTCTAGAGACTGCCCATAATGCATCATCGGCGGGACATGGAGGCATCCATAAAACACTAGCGAGACTTAGATAGAGGTATTATTTGCCAGGTATGGTCACCGACGTGCAGGACTGGGTTAAGTCCTGCGAAACCTGCAAAATGAACAAGGCCCCTAATCAGATTTCTCGACCGCCGATGGGCAAACAGACTGGTACGGGGCGGCCTTTCCAGCGTCTCTACATAGACTTTTTTGGACCAAACCCGAGGACGAGGACTGGACGTACACATATATTTATGGTGTTAGACCACTTCACTAAATTTATTTTCGTGAAAGCCTTGAGGAAGGCAACTGCAGCGGAGGTAGCTATGTATCTTGAAGAAAGTGTATTTCATATCTTTGGTGTACCTGAGTACATACATTCAGACAACGGTAAGCAATTCGCCTCCGAATTGTTTGCTAGCTTTTTAAAACGATACGGATTCAAACATATTCGCACCGCGTTCTACTCTCCTCAAGCGAATGCGTCGGAACGGGTGAACCCGTCGATTTTGGCTAAACTGCGGTCATATAGCGGCGGGGATCATCGTAACTGAGATCTCCAGTTGAGTGACGCGGCATTCTCCCTGAGAAGTGTTATACACCATGCGACTATGTTTGAACCATATTACGTGGTATTTGGGACACCTACGATACAGCACGGACAAGCGTATGAAGTATTCCGGAGACTGGATATGTTGAAAGATACTGAGCTTACCAACATGACTGGGGCGGACAAGATAGGCTTAGTCAGAAGGAAAGTGTTTGACAACCTCAGGCTGGCTCGTCAGAAGGGAACGAAAGTTTATAACACTAGGAGTAGAGACGTGACCTATAAGGTAGGGCAAATAGTTTACAGACGCAACTTCTGACAGAGCAACTTACTAGACAATTGCAATGATAAACTCGGTCTCAAATTCTTGAAAGGGATAATCCTCGCCGTAAATGGCAATTGCCTCTACGAGGTCAGCAATTTGCAACCTTCATACGTCAAGCATATCTTTGACGCACTTTAGCAGGCCGTTGCTGGATTAGTTAAGTATTTGTAGAGAATTATTTTATTTACTGTAGTTCTAGGAAGATTATTATTTATTTATTTATTAATTTTATTATTAAGTATACCCATCTGTGAAATTTTAAAGGTAAGGTTAAGTGAAGTAATAAGAATTGACGCCCGGCTAGCTCAGTCGGTAGAGCATGAGACTCTTAATCTCAGTCCGTGGGTCGTTCCCACACGTTGTAGGCTTAGAGAGGTTGACTTTATTTCAGAAAGGGATTCCTTTTTTACGAGGCCGGTTTACTCACTACCACTCATAAACCGTCGTCGAGCCTGTTACGGTAGCCAGTTCCTGAAATAATAAAGAAATAATTAGAATTGTAGAACTCCCAGAAATCCCATCACCTGTGTCGAAAGAAACCCCGGCGTCTGTTGTCCGATCCCAGTCACCTATAAACAAAATAAAAATTTTAAAATATCCATTTGTTTTGAGCGTGTACGTACCTGTGTGTGTTCACACAATTAGGAAAAATTAGAAGACTTACCCAAAACAATGCCCACGAGTACCATTTAACTAGACACAAAAAACAATAGACGAGACTATAGATAACAGACTGAAAGAGACGAACCTTCCAGGCCGAACGTTGATAGATGAACGGGGCAAAGAAAAAGCTATAGATCGGGACGACGGCAAAGGCAAGGCAAGACAAAGAAAAAACCAGAGAGAGTAAAGAAAAAAGGCAAAAAAAAAGAAGTGTTGGATTCTGTGAACTGAGGAGTGGTGAAAGTTATAGATTTTCATATAAAAAAAAAATTTGTGTTACAGCACACAAATAAAGGAAGAATTATAAAAATCTAAAAACAATTGAGCGCTAAATAAATACAAAAAAGGGTGTAACGTGAAAAGAAAATAACAAAACTGGTTGGAGACCCATCGTAACAGATCTCCATGATATGACCATACATACATATGTGTCTGTATATGGTATATATAGTGCAGTTAAAACAAAAAAAAAAAAAAAAACGAAATTGAAACCAACGCCAAGGGCAGGGTGCAAAACCAATAAAAAAAATCAAAACAAAATAAATTATATAACAACGAATAACAATTAGCTTTCCAAAAAGAAAAGGAATTGTGAACGAGTGGATCAACCCGTCGACCCATGGCCTAGTTGCCGTCGTAGAAGTAAAGGAAGAAAAACACACAGAGAAACTATCGAGATCGTGTGCAGTGCGCCGAGTATAGTGTGCCGGGTTGGCTGTGTTTTTATTTTTTGTTTATATATATAAACATTTTTTAATATTGAACTTTTCTTCATCGTGTTTCTTTAATTTTTTTTAAATAGTCCTGGCCATAGTGGACAAGTGTCGAGAGTGTCCGCGTCAAGAGGGCTGAGATCCCACACCTTACGATATAAAAAAAAAAACAAAATTTTTCTCAAGGCCGTCACCACCATCGTGCTCCCCGCAGGACGCCGTGGGACCGCAAAAAACAGTGAGTCCGCGGGTTTCAATCATTGAAAACTCCATTGTGCAGTGTGTCGTCCTGTATCTTTCGGCCGGTTAGAACCCCAGCCCTATAACATTTGTTTTAGTAAATTCGTTTTATTATTAGTCCTTAATTAGCATACCTCCTTTCGTTTTACAATTCTTGATTTTCTTTTTGTTTTGGATTTTATTATTGAATTTTATTTTTGGATTTTACTCTTACGAGGATAGTTACTCTTAAATTTTGTTTCTTCTTTTATTCTGTTATTACTGAATTAGATTGAGAAAAATTGGCATACTCTTAGGGGCTGGTAATTAATATTGCACATTTGTTCTATTTAATAAAAAAAGTTTTTTTTATTCTACATAATTTAATAGTTAATTTTCTTTGCCAGAAGTGTGTGTAGTGCTTAGGGAATGCCGTCTGTCTAGGTGCTGCTGACGGGGTGGAGCGTTGAGCCGTGGCTAACGTCTCCGCCATGGGGCTATCTCCTATAGTTTCGCCAAGGGAGATAGCAAAGGTCATGTCAGCTATGACATGAGGGGTGGGATGGCTACTTGTGACAATGTCATCAGGCACGCGCGGGTTCTTAACGAACCCTTATCACGGAACGACGCTGGAAGGGCATTGTTTCGTAGTAGGGATAATCTAGGTAGTCTTAAGTTAGTATAGGCTTAGCGTAGGCTTAGTTTTAAGGATAATAGGTTAGCTTAGGCTTAAGGTAGGTTAGTTAGCTTAGTTCTGCGATTAACCTTCCGGTCTTGTTTGGTGGTAAAGGCAAAGGCGATGAACACCCTTTCCTATTTCGTCTCCTTCCTCTTCATTCCTTCTTTAGATGTCTGTCCGCTGTCAGGTTAGGGTATTAGTCTTTCTCTTTTCTATTGTATCCTTTTTCTCCTCTTCCTTCCATCTTCCCCTAGCTAGCTTAGGCACGATTTTTTTGTGAGCAATGGGAGATGTGCGAGTGAGGTGGATAAGACCCACCCCGTCCGACGAGCTAAGCCGTGCAACCACTAGCATGCCGCCGTCCTCGTCCTCCTAATCGAAGCTGTCCCTGTGGCGAAAATAACGCAACAGCAACAACTATCTTGAAGTCGGGGATACGGAATTCTTGTCCATCGTCGTCCAAATTGAGTGGAACATTCTGCCTAACAACGGGATTTGCGTCGTCATCGCCTTAAAGGAGTCTGCAGAAATGATCCTTCCAGATTCTCAGCACCGACTGCGACTCTACCACCAGTAGTCCATTTTGGTCCCTTCAAGCTTCTGTCCGAGGTTTGTAACCGCCGGATAACTGTTTTATCTTCTCTGTTTGTCTTGTATGCTTCCTGTTTGGCATTATGCGCCTGCCTGTACTCGTCGTCAAACCATGCGTTCCTCTTAGGTGGTGGCGTCAGGAAACAGCACATCAGTGGCGGCCTCTTTGATGGCTTCTTGACAACATTTTCACTATTCTTTGTGCAGACAGCGTCGAACTTTGAGACAATTTCAAGGAGAATCGATATCCGGTTTCTTACCTTGGCTACAACCAGGTGATGATCCGATTCGGTGTTTGCACCACTGAAGTTTAGGACATCGAGAGTACTGGAGGAGTGTCTGACGTCGATCGCAACATGATCAATCTGATTGACGGTTGATTGATCAGGTGATCGCCAGGTAACTTTATGAATGTTGAGGTGTGACTGCTGGGCACAGTTAGATTTCGCCCCGAGGCGAATTCAACTAGCTTTGTGTTTTCCGATGTCTCCAGCAAAGATGTAATCCTTTCCCAGCTAAGCTTCGAAATCCCCTAGAACAATCTTGGTGTAGTAGCTGGGGCATCCTTTCATCGTTTTCTTCTGTCGGGGCGTGGGCGCATATGAGGCTTAAATTATCCAATTTAGCCTTGATGCGAATTGTTAGTTGGCATTCGCTTACGTATTGGAAGCATACGACTTTTCGCCTAAGTCTGCCTCGAACAACAAAACCGCATCCAAATAAGCGTTTCCCTCTCTCTTTGTAGCAGTCACCGTGGTATATGTCGCAGTTTCTCATTCTTCTCTTGCCCGACCGCATTTCCTGAATTGCGGTAATGTCTGCTTTATAGCAGTCCAGGGCCTCCTCAAGTTCATCGACTGCACGTGGTCTGTTTAGGGACCTCACATTCCACGTGCATATCCGTAAAACACATTAATGTAATGTAAAACATTTTAACGTACTTAAAACCATTAAGTTGTTTCGAAATGAGAACATTTTTACAAATTTAAGATACCTTTTGAGTATTACCTTAGGCAATAAGCACAGAAATAATATAAGGTGTATAAAAACGATTTTAGAATGTTCATAGCACTTTATTTTTTTTGTCGACTGTTCAGAATAGAATAAATACAATCGTTGACGTAAGCAAACCTGACAGGCGGAGGGCGCGCGCTGCTTGTCGACTTATTCCCTTCAGTACTGCCAGATTCACCCACGTCTTCTTCTTCTTCTTCTTGTTGTGGCGCCACAGTTCGGAGGTGGACATGGGCCTTAACCAACATGGTTCTCCAGCCAGCACGATCTTTCGCCAGCTGTCTCCATTTGCGCACTCCAAGTTGGAGGTCCTTCTTCACTTGTGTGCGCCACCTTAGTCTAGGTCGTCCTTTATTGTATTGTCCCAATGGCTCGGATTCAAAGACTTTTTGGTCTGGAGCAGTGGTGTCCACACATTCTACATGGCCCAGTCATCTTAAGCGTTGTATCCGTAGACGCTTGACCAGGTGCATGTCGTCTTAAAATCTTTTCCTCCAGATGCCGTGAACAAACAGGACCAAAAATCACACGCAAAAACTTTTTTCTCGAAAGGACTAATGGCTTCCTCATCCACCATTGGTAACGTCCAAGTTTCCGCGCCATGACATAAGACCGGGATGATCAGGCTGTTATATAAAGCGAGTTTGGTCCTTCGAGCTTTATTTCTCAATTGCCTCTTGAACCAAAGACACAGTGATTGGCAAGAGTGATTCTGCATTTGATTTCGGTACTGATGTGATAGATAGATAGATAGATATTTTATTTCTTGCATAGTATAACAGTGAATAAATAACAATAGTTGTGCTCTAGCTTGCTCGGAGATATAGTTTCTAGAAACTTTACTACTGAAAATTCAGTCACATTATGTTATAAAGTGTTTAAAGTATTATTAAATGAATATCACAGATGAATAACAAAAAATAATGTGTATATGTATATCACAGAGTAAAGTCTCGTAGATAGTAAATAATAGAAACATATACTTACTTGTATATGTATATATAATAAATAATAAATAATAAATAATAAATAATAAATAATAAATAATAAATAATAAATAATAAATAATAAATAATAAATAATAAATAATAAATAATAAATAATAAATAATAAATAATAAATAATAAATAATAAATAATAAATAATAAATAATAAATAATAAATAATAAATAATAAATAATAAATAATAAATAATAAATAATAAATAATAAATAATAAATAATAAATAATAAATAATAAATAATAAATAATAAATAATAAATAATAAATAATAAATAATAAATAATAAATAATAAATAATAAATAATAAATAATAAATAATAAATAATAAATAATAAATAATAAATAATAAATAATAAATAATAAATAATAAATAATAAATAATAAATAATAAATAATAAATAATAAATAATAAATAATAAATAATAAATAATAAATAATAAATAATAAATAATAAATAATAAATAATAAATAATAAATAATAAATAATAAATAATAAATAATAAATAATAAATAATAAATAATAAATAATAAATAATAAATAATAAATAATAAATAATAAATAATAAATAATAAATAATAAATAATAAATAATAAATAATAAATAATAAATAATAAATAATAAATAATAAATAATAAATAATAAATAATAAATAATAAATAATAAATAATAAATAATAAATAATAAATAATAAATAATAAATAATAAATAATAAATAATAAATAATAAATAATAAATAATAAATAATAAATAATAAATAATAAATAATAAATAATAAATAATAAATAATAAATAATAAATAATAAATAATAAATAATAAATAATAAATAATAAATAATAAATAATAAATAATAAATAATAAATAATAAATAATAAATAATAAATAATAAATAATAAATAATAAATAATAAATAATAAATAATAAATAATAAATAATAAATAATAAATAATAAATAATAAATAATAAATAATAAATAATAAATAATAAATAATAAATAATAAATAATAAATAATAAATAATAAATAATAAATAATAAATAATAAATAATAAATAATAAATAATAAATAATAAATAATAAATAATAAATAATAAATAATAAATAATAAATAATAAATAATAAATAATAAATAATAAATAATAAATAATAAATAATAAATAATAAATAATAAATAATAAATAATAAATAATAAATAATAAATAATAAATAATAAATAATAAATAATAAATAATAAATAATAAATAATAAATAATAAATAATAAATAATAAATAATAAATAATAAATAATAAATAATAAATAATAAATAATAAATAATAAATAATAAATAATAAATAATAAATAATAAATAATAAATAATAAATAATAAATAATAAATAATAAATAATAAATAATAAATAATAAATAATAAATAATAAATAATAAATAATAAATAATAAATAATAAATAATAAATAATAAATAATAAATAATAAATAATAAATAATAAATAATAAATAATAAATAATAAATAATAAATAATAAATAATAAATAATAAATAATAAATAATAAATAATAAATAATAAATAATAAATAATAAATAATAAATAATAAATAATAAATAATAAATAATAAATAATAAATAATAAATAATAAATAATAAATAATAAATAATAAATAATAAATAATAAATAATAAATAATAAATAATAAATAATAAATAATAAATAATAAATAATAAATAATAAATAATAAATAATAAATAATAAATAATAAATAATAAATAATAAATAATAAATAATAAATAATAAATAATAAATAATAAATAATAAATAATAAATAATAAATAATAAATAATAAATAATAAATAATAAATAATAAATAATAAATAATAAATAATAAATAATAAATAATAAATAATAAATAATAAATAATAAATAATAAATAATAAATAATAAATAATAAATAATAAATAATAAATAATAAATAATAAATAATAAATAATAAATAATAAATAATAAATAATAAATAATAAATAATAAATAATAAATAATAAATAATAAATAATAAATAATAAATAATAAATAATAAATAATAAATAATAAATAATAAATAATAAATAATAAATAATAAATAATAAATAATAAATAATAAATAATAAATAATAAATAATAAATAATAAATAATAAATAATAAATAATAAATAATAAATAATAAATAATAAATAATAAATAATAAATAATAAATAATAAATAATAAATAATAAATAATAAATAATAAATAATAAATAATAAATAATAAATAATAAATAATAAATAATAAATAATAAATAATAAATAATAAATAATAAATAATAAATAATAAATAATAAATAATAAATAATAAATAATAAATAATAAATAATAAATAATAAATAATAAATAATAAATAATAAATAATAAATAATAAATAATAAATAATAAATAATAAATAATAAATAATAAATAAAAATAATAAATAATAAATAATAAATAATAAATAATAAATAATAAATAATAAATAATAAATAATAAATAATAAATAATAAATAATAAATAATAAATAATAAATAATAAATAATAAATAATAAATAATAAATAATAAATAATAAATAATAAATAATAAATAATAAATAATAAATAATAAATAATAAATAATAAATAATAAATAATAAATAATAAATAATAAATAATAAATAATAAATAATAAATAATAAATAATAAATAATAAATAATAAATAATAAATAATAAATAATAAATAATAAATAATAAATAATAAATAATAAATAATAAATAATAAATAATAAATAATAAATAATAAATAATAAATAATAAATAATAAATAATAAATAATAAATAATAAATAATAAATAATAAATAATAAATAATAAATAATAAATAATAAATAATAAATAATAAATAATAAATAATAAATAATAAATAATAAATAATAAATAATAAATAATAAATAATAAATAATAAATAATAAATAATAAATAATAAATAATAAATAATAAATAATAAATAATAAATAATAAATAATAAATAATAAATAATAAATAATAAATAATAAATAATAAATAATAAATAATAAATAATAAATAATAAATAATAAATAATAAATAATAAATATAAATAATAAATAATAAATAAAAATAATAAATAATAAATAATAAATAATAAATAATAAATAATAAATAATAAATAATAAATAATAAATAATAAATAATAAATAATAAATAATAAATAATAAATAATAAATAATAAATAATAAATAATAAATAATAAATAATAAATAATAAATAATAAATAATAAATAATAAATAATAAATAATAAATAATAAATAATAAATAATAAATAATAAATAATAAATAATAAATAATAAATAATAAATAATAAATAATAAATAATAAATAATAAATAATAAATAATAATAATAAATAATAAATAATAAATAATAAATAATAAATAATAAATAATAAATAATAAATAATAAATAATAAATAATAAATAATAAATAATAAATAATAAATAATAAATAATAAATAATAAATAATAAATAATAAATAATAAATAATAAATAATAAATAATAAATAATAAATAATAAATAATAAATAATAAATAATAAATAATAAATAATAAATAATAAATAATAAATAATAAATAATAAATAATAAATAATAAATAATAAATAATAAATAATAAATAATAAATAATAAATAATAAATAATAAATAATAAATATAAATAATAAATAATAAATAATAAATAATAAATAATAAATAATAAATAATAAATAATAAATAATAAATAATAAATAATAAATAATAAATAATAAATAATAAATAATAAATAATAAATAATAAATAATAAATAATAAATAATAAATAATAAATAATAAATAATAAATAATAAATAATAAATAATAAATAATAAATAATAAATAATAAATAATAAATAATAAATAATAAATAATAAATAATAAATAATAAATATAATAATAAATAATAAAATAATAAATAATAAATAATAAATAATAAATAATAAATAATAAATAATAAATAATAAATAATAAATAATAAATAATAAATAATAAATAATAAATAATAAATAATAAATAATAAATAATAAATAATAAATAATAAATAATAAATAATAAATAATAAATAATAAATAATAAATAATAAATAATAAATAATAAATAATAAATAATAAATAATAAATAATAAATAATAAATAATAAATAATAAATAATAAATAATAAATAATAATAAATAATAAATAATAAATAATAATAATAAATAATAAATAATAAATATAAATAATAAATAATAAATAATAAATAATAAATAATAAATAATAAATAATAAATAATAAATAATAAATAATAAATAATAAATAATAAATAATAAATAATAAATAATAAATAATAAATAATAATAATAAATAATAAATAATAAAATAATAAATAATAAATAATAAATAATAAATAATAAATAATAAATAATAAATAATAAATAATAAATAATAAATAATAAATAATAAATAATAAATAATAAATAATAAATAATAAATTAATAAATAATAAATAATAAATAATAAATAATAAATAATAAATAATAAATAATAAATAATAAATAATAAATAATAAATAATAAATAATAAATAATAAATAATAAATAATAAATAATAAATAATAAATAATAAATAATAAATAATAAATAATAAATAATAAATAATAAATAATAAATAATAAATAATAAATATAAATAATAAATAATAAATAATAAATAATAAATAATAAATAATAAATAATAAATAATAAATAATAAATAATAAATAATAAATAATAAATAATAAATAATAAATAATAAATAATAAATAATAAATAATAAATAATAAATAATAAATAATAAATAATAAATAATAAATAATAAATAATAAATAATAAATAATAAATAATAAATATAAATAATAAATAATAAATAATAAATAATAAATAATAAATAATAAATAATAAATAATAAATAATAAATAATAAATAATAAATAATAAATAATAAATAATAAATAATAAATAATAAATAATAAATAATAAATAATAAATAATAAATAATAAATAATAAATAATAAATAATAAATAATAAATAATAAATAATAAATAATAAATAATAAATAATAAATAATAAATAATAAATAATAAATAATAAATAATAAATAATAAATAATAAATAATAAATAATAAATAATAAATAATAAATAATAAATAATAAATATAAATAATAAATAATAAATAATAAATAATAAATAATAAATAATAAATAATAAATAATAATAATAAATAATAATAAATAATAAATAATAAATAATAAATAATAAATAATAAATAATAAATAATAAATAATAAATAATAAATAATAAATAATAAATAATAAATAATAAATAATAAATAATAAATAATAATAATAAATAATAAATAATAAATAATAAATAAAAATAATAAATAATAAATAATAAATAATAAATAATAAATAATAAATAATAAATAATAAATAATAAATAATAAATAATAAATAATAAATAATAAATATAAATAATAAATAATAAATAATAAATAATAAATAATAAATAATAAATAATAAATAATAAATAATAAATAATAAATAATAAATAATAAATAATAAATAATAAATAATAAATAATAAATAATAAATAATAAATAATAAATAATAAATAATAAATAATAAATAATAAATAATAAATAATAAATAATAATAATAAATAATAAATAATAAATAATAAATAATAAATAATAAATAATAAATAATAAATAATAATAATAAATAAAAATAATAAATAATAAATAATAAATAATAAATAATAAATAATAAATAATAAATAATAAATAATAAATAATAAATAATAAATAATAAATAATAAATAATAAATAATAAATAATAAATAATAAATAATAAAATAATAAATAATAAATAATAAATAATAAATAATAAATAATAAATAATAAATAATAAATAATAAATAATAAATAATAAATAATAAATAATAAATAATAAATAATAAATAATAAATAATAAAATAATAAATAATAAATAATAAATAATAAATAATAAATAATAAATAATAAATAATAAATAATAAATAATAACATAATAAATAATAAATAATAAATAATAAATAATAAATAATAAATAATAAATAATAAATAATAAATAATAAATAATAAATAATAAATTAATAAATAATAAATAATAAATAATAAATAATAAATAATAAATAATAAATAATATAATAATAAATAATAAATAATAAATAATAAATAATAAATAATAAATAATAAATAATAAATAATAAATAATAAATAATAAATAATAAATAATAATAATAAATAATAAATAATAAATAATAAATAATAAATAATAAATAATAAATAAATAAATAATAAATAATAAATAATAAATAATAAATAATAAATAATAAATAATAAATAATAAATAATAAATAATAAATAATAAATAATAAATAATAAATAATAAATAATAAATAATAAATAATAAATAATAAATAATAAATAATAAATAATAAATAATAAATAATAAATAATAAATAATAAATAATAAATAATAAATAATAAATAATAAATAATAAATAATAAATAATAAATAATAAATAATAAATAATAAATAATAAATAATAAATAATAAATAATAAATAATAAATAATAAATAATAAATAATAAATAATAAATAATAAATAATAAATAATAAATAATAAATAATAAATAATAAAAAATAAATAATAAATAATAAATAATAAATAATAAATAATAAATAATAAATAATAAATAATAAATAATAAATAATAAATAATAAATAATAAATAATAAATAATAAATAATAAATAATAAATAATAAATAATAAATAATAAATAATAAATAATAAATAATAAATAATAAATAATAAATAATAAATAATAAATAATAAATAATAAATAATAAATAATAAATAATAAATAATAAATAATAAATAATAAAATAATAAATAATAAATAATAAATAATAAATAATAAATAATAATATAAATAATAAATAATAAATAATAAATAATAAATAATAAATAATAAATAATAAATAATAAATAATAAATAATAAATAATAAATAATAAATAATAAATAATAAATAATAAATAATAAATAATAAATAATAAATAATAAATAATAAATAATAAATAATAAATAATAAATAATAAATAATAAATAATAAATAATAAATAATAAATAATAAATAATAAATAATAAATAATAAAATAATAAATAATAAATAATAATAATAAATAATAAATAATAAATAATAAATAATAAATAATAAATAATAAATAATAAATAATAAATAATAATAATAAATAAATAATAAATAATAAATAATAAATAATAAATAATAAATAATAAATAATAAATAATAAATAATAAATAATAAATAATAAATAATAAATATAAATAATAAATAATAAATAATAAATAATAAATAATAAATAATAAATAATAAATAATAAATAATAAATAATAAATAATAAATAATAAATAATAAATAATAAATAATAAATAATAAATAATAAATAATAAATAATAAATAATAAATAATAAATAATAAATAATAAATAATAAATAATAAATAATAAATAATAAATAATAAATAATAAATAATAAATAATAAATAATAAATAATAAATAATAAATAATAAATAATAAATAATAAATAATAAATAATAAATAATAAATAATAAATAATAAATAATAAATAATAAATAATAAATAATAAATAATAAATAATAAATAATAAATAATAATAATAAATAATAAATAATAAATAATAAATAATAAATAATAAATAATAAATAATAAATAATAAATAATAAATAATAAATAATAAATAATAAATAATAAATAATAAATAATAATAATAAATAATAAATAATAAATAATAAATAATAAATAATAAATAATAAATAATAAATAATAAATAATAAATAATAAATAATAAATAATAAATAATAAATAATAAATAATAAATAATAATAATAAATAATAAATAATAAATAATAAATAATAAATTAAATAATAAATAATAAATAATAAATAATAAATAATAAATAATAAATAATAAATAATAAATAATAAATAATAAATAATAAATAATAAATAATAAATAATAAATAATAAATAATAAATAATAAATAATAAATAATAAATAATAAATAATAAATAATAAATAATAAATAATAAATAATAAATAATAAATAATAAATAATAAATAATAAATAATAAATAATAAATAATAAATAATAAATTAATAAATAATAAATAATAATAATAAATAATAAATAATAAATAATAAATAATAAATAATAAATAATAAATAATAAATAATAAATATAAATAATAAATAATAAATAATAAATAATAAATAATAAATAATAAATAATAAATAATAAATAATAAATAATAAATAATAAATAATAAATAATAAATAATAAATAATAATAATAAATAATAATAATAAATAATAATAATAAATAATAAAATAAAAAATAATAAATAATAAATAATAAATAATAAATAATAAATAATAAATAATAAATAATAAATAATAAATAATAAATAATAAATAATAAATAATAATATAAATAATAAATAATAATAAATAATAAATAATAAATAATAAATAATAAATAATAAATAATAAATAATAAATAATAAATAATAAATAATAAATAATAAAAAATAAATAATAAATAATAAATAATAAATAATAAATAATAATAATAAATAATAAATAATAAATAATAAATAATAAATAATAAATAATAAAAAATAAATAATAAATAATAAATAATAAATAATAAATAATAAATAATAAATAATAAATAATAAATAATAAATAATAAATAATAAATAATAAATAATAAATAATAAATAATAAATAATAAATAATAAATAATAAATAATAAATAATAAATAATAAATAATAAATAATAAATAATAAATAATAAATAATAAATAATAAATAATAAATAATAAATAATAAATAATAAATAATAAATAATAAATAATAAATAATAAATAATAAATAATAAATAATAAATAATAAATAATAAATAATAAATAATAAATAATAAATAATAAATAATAAATAATAAATAATAAATAATAAATAATAAATAATAAATAATAAATAATAAATAATAAATAATAAATAATAAATAATAAATAATAAATAATAAATAATAAATAATAAATAATAAATAATAAATAATAAATAATAAATAATAAATAATAAATAATAAATAATAAATAATAAATAATAAATAATAAATAATAAATAATAATTAATAAATAATAAATAATAAATAATAAATAATAAATAATAAATAATAAATAATAAATAATAAATAATAAATAATAAATAATAAATAATAAATAATAAATAATAAATAATAAATAATAAATAATAAATAATAAATAATAATAATAAATAATAAATAATAAATAATAAATAATAAATAATAAATAATAAATAATAAATAATAAATAATAAATAATAAATAATAAATAATAAATAATAAATAATAAATAAATAATAAATAATAAATAATAAATAATAAATAATAAATAATAAATAATAAATAATAAATAATAAATAATAAATAATAAATAATAAATAATAAATAATAAATAATAAATAATAAATAATAAATAATAAATAATAAATAATAAATAATAAATAATAAATAATAAATAATAAATAATAAATAATAAATAATAAATAATAAATAATAAATAATAAATAATAAATAATAAATAATAAATAATAAATAATAAATAATAAATAATAAATAATAAATAATAAATAATAAATAATAAATAATAAATAATAAATAATAAATAATAAATAATAAATAATAAATAATAAATAATAAATAATAAATAATAAATAATAAATAATAAATAATAAATAATAAATAATAAATAATAAATAATAAATAATAAATAATAAATAATAAATAATAAATAATAAATAATAAATAATAAATAATAAATAATAAATAATAAATAATAAATAATAAATAATAAATAATAAATAATAAATAATAAATAATAAATAATAAATAATAAATAATAAATAATAAATAATAAATAATAAATAATAAATAATAAATAATAAATAATAAATAATAAATAATAAATAATAAATAATAAATAATAAATAATAAATAATAAATAATAAATAATAAATAATAAATAATAAATAATAAATAATAAATAATAAATAATAAATAATAAATAATAAATAATAAATAATAAATAATAAATAATAAATAATAAATAATAAATAATAAATAATAAATAATAAATAATAAATAATAAATAATAAATAATAAATAATAAATAATAAATAATAAATAATAAATAATAAATAATAAATAATAAATAATAAATAATAAATAATAAATAATAAATAATAAATAATAAATAATAAATAATAAATAATAAATAATAAATAATAAATAATAAATAATAAATAATAAATAATAAATAATAAATAATAAATAATAAATAATAAATAATAAATAATAAATAATAAATAATAAATAATAAATAATAAATAATAAATAATAAATAATAAATAATAAATAATAAATAATAAATAATAAATAATAAATAATAAATAATAAATAATAAATAATAAATAATAAATAATAAATAATAAATAATAAATAATAAATAATAAATAATAAATAATAAATAATAAATAATAAATAATAAATAATAAATAATAAATAATAAATAATAAATAATAAATAATAAATAATAAATAATAAATAATAAATAATAAATAATAAATAATAAATAATAAATAATAAATAATAAATAATAAATAATAAATAATAAATAATAAATAATAAATAATAAATAATAAATAATAAATAATAAATAATAAATAATAAATAATAAATAATAAATAATAAATAATAAATAATAAATAATAAATAATAAATAATAAATAATAAATAATAAATAATAAATAATAAATAATAAATAATAAATAATAAATAATAAATAATAAATAATAAATAATAAATAATAAATAATAAATAATAAATAATAAATAATAAATAATAAATAATAAATAATAAATAATAAATAATAAATAATAAATAATAAATAATAAATAATAAATAATAAATAATAAATAATAAATAATAAATAATAAATAATAAATAATAAATAATAAATAATAAATAATAAATAATAAATAATAAATAATAAATAATAAATAATAAATAATAAATAATAAATAATAAATAATAAATAATAAATAATAAATAATAAATAATAAATAATAAATAATAAATAATAAATAATAAATAATAAATAATAAATAATAAATAATAAATAATAAATAATAAATAATAAATAATAAATAATAAATAATAAATAATAAATAATAAATAATAAATAATAAATAATAAATAATAAATAATAAATAATAAATAATAAATAATAAATAATAAATAATAAATAATAAATAATAAATAATAAATAATAAATAATAAATAATAAATAATAAATAATAAATAATAAATAATAAATAATAAATAATAAATAATAAATAATAAATAATAAATAATAAATAATAAATAATAAATAATAAATAATAAATAATAAATAATAAATAATAAATAATAAATAATAAATAATAAATAATAAATAATAAATAATAAATAATAAATAATAAATAATAAATAATAAATAATAAATAATAAATAATAAATAATAAATAATAAATAATAAATAATAAATAATAAATAATAAATAATAAATAATAAATAATAAATAATAAATAATAAATAATAAATAATAAATAATAAATAATAAATAATAAATAATAAATAATAAATAATAAATAATAAATAATAAATAATAAATAATAAATAATAAATAATAAATAATAAATAATAAATAATAAATAATAAATAATAAATAATAAATAATAAATAATAAATAATAAATAATAAATAATAAATAATAAATAATAAATAATAAATAATAAATAATAAATAATAAATAATAAATAATAAATAATAAATAATAAATAATAAATAATAAATAATAAATAATAAATAATAAATAATAAATAATAAATAATAAATAATAAATAATAAATAATAAATAATAAATAATAAATAATAAATAATAAATAATAAATAATAAATAATAAATAATAAATAATAAATAATAAATAATAAATAATAAATAATAAATAATAAATAATAAATAATAAATAATAAATAATAAATAATAAATAATAAATAATAAATAATAAATAATAAATAATAAATAATAAATAATAAATAATAAATAATAAATAATAAATAATAAATAATAAATAATAAATAATAAATAATAAATAATAAATAATAAATAATAAATAATAAATAATAAATAATGAATAATAAATAATAAATAATAAATAATAAATAATAAATAATAAATAATAAATAATAAATAATAAATAATAAATAATAAATAATAAATAATAAATAATAAATAATAAATAATAAATAATAAATAATAAATAATAAATAATAAATAATAAATAATAAATAATAAATAATAAATAATAAATAATAAATAATAAATAATAAATAATAAATAATAAATAATAAATAATAAATAATAAATAATAAATAATAAATAATAAATAATAAATAATAAATAATAAATAATAAATAATAAATAATAAATAATAAATAATAAATAATAAATAATAAATAATAAATAATAAATAATAAATAATAAATAATAAATAATAAATAATAAATAATAAATAATAAATAATAAATAATAAATAATAAATAATAAATAATAAATAATAAATAATAAATAATAAATAATAAATAATAAATAATAAATAATAAATAATAAATAATAAATAATAAATAATAAATAATAAATAATTAATAATCAATAATAAATAATAAATAATAAATAATAAATAATAAATAATAAATAATAAATAATAAATAATTAATAATCAATAATAAATAATAAATAATAAATAATAAATAATAAATAATAAATAATAAATAATAAATAATAAATAATAAATAATAAATAATAAATAATAAATAATAAATAATAAATAATAAATAATAAATAATAAATAATAAATAATAAATAATAAATAATAAATAATAAATAATAAATAATAAATAATAAATAATAAATAATAAATAATAGATAATAAATAATAAATAATAAATAATAAATAATAAATAATAAATAATAAATAATAAATAATAAATAATAAATAATAAATAATAAATAATAAATAATAAATAATAATTAATAAATAATAAATAATAAATAATAAATAATAAATAATAAATAATAAATAATAAATAATAAATAATAAATAATAAATAATAAATAATAAATAATAAATAATAAATAATAAATAATAAATAATAAATAATAAATAATAAATAATAAATAATAAATAATAAATAATAAATAATAAATAATAAATAATAAATAATAAATAATAAATAATAAATAATAAATAATAAATAATAAATAATAAATAATAAATAATAAATAATAAATAATAAATAATAAATAATAAATAATAAATAATAAATAATAAATAATAAATAATAAATAATAAATAATAAATAATAAATAATAAATAATAAATAATAAATAATAAATAATAAATTATAAATAATAAATAATAAATTATAAATAATAAATAATAAATAATAAATAATAAATAATAAATAATAAATAATAAATAATAAATAATAAATAATAAATAATAAATAATAAATAATAAATAATAAATAATAAATAATAAATAATAAATAATAAATAATAAATAATAAATAATAAATAATAAATAATAAATAATAAATAATAAATAATAAATAATAAATAATAAATAATAAATAATAAATAATAAATAATAAATAATAAATAATAAATAATAAATAATAAATAATAAATAATAAATAATAAATAATAAATAATAAATAATAAATAATAAATAATAAATAATAAATAATAAATAATAAATAATAAATAATAAATAATAAATAATAAATAATAAATAATAAATAATAAATAATAAATAATAAATAATAAATAATAAATAATAAATAATAAATAATAAATAATAAATAATAAATAATAAATAATAAATAATAAATAATAAATAATAAATAATAAATAATAAATAATAAATAATAAATAATAAATAATAAATAATAAATAATAAATAATGTGGGCATGGGCCTATGCACGCGAGGTAACGTCGTTGATTGCGCTCAACATGGCGAGCTGCCAAGGCAATCCTCGTTAGTGCACAGGTCAAGTTGACATACAGCCTCCAAGTGGCGCCCCCTGGATAGCCATCACAACACCCGTTGTATGGTGAACTAATGTATGCAGCGACCCCCTCTGCCCGAGGATTTAAATAATGGGCCTGGCCTACCAGTCTGTGGGTTGTGCGTGAGGCTAACTTCCTTACCACGTAAAAAAGAAAAATAGTTCAGAAAAACCGATATGCCTCGGATAAGGACGGATTAACTGTTGACGACCCCAGCAAACGTTTAAAGGACAAAGATTTTCGGTTTTGCACGTGGAATGTGAGGTCCCTTAATAGGCCACGTGCAGCCGAACAACTTGCGGAGGCCCTTGACAGCTACAAAGCTGACATAACCGCCATCCAGGAAGTGCGATGGGATGGGCCTGGCATAAAAGCGATGAAGAACTGCGATATCTACTACAGCAATTGCTATAGAGAGAGAAGGCAGCGCTTATTCGGATGCGGATTTGTTGTTCGAGGCAGACTTAGGCAAAAAGTCTTGAGCTACGACCCAGTCAGCGAGCGCCTCATGACAATCCGCATCAAGGCTAAATTCGGGAACATCAGCCTAATATGCGCTCACGCCCCGACAGAGGAGAAGGATGACAACATCAAGGATGACTTCTATGATCTCCTAGAAAGAACATACGATCGATGCCCCAGCTATGACACCAAGATCGTTCTAGGAGATTTCAACGCTCAGCTGGGAAAGGAGGACATCTTTGCTGGAGTCATCGGTAAACACAGCCTGCACTACAACACATCCGGAAACGGACTCAGGCTGTTGGACTTCGCCTCGGGGCGAAACCTCTCTGTGGCTAGCACGCGGTTCCCACACCTGAACATTCACAAAGGAACCTGGCGATCTCCTGATCAATCAACCGTCAACCAGATTGATCACGTTGCGATCGACGTCAGACACTCCTCCAGTATTCTCGATGTCCGAACCTTCCGAGGTGCAAACATTGACTCGGATCATCACCTTGTTGTAGCCAAGGTAAGAACCCGGATATCGAGAGAGCAACGGAGTCGAGAAAGGCCAAAACGATTTGACGTCGAAAAGCTACAATCGCAGCTGATTGCTGGGAACTTTGCCGACCGAGTCTCCCGGAAACTCGCCCAGAGTTCGACGCTTCCTGCACTAAGCATAGAAGAAGAATGGAAACGTTGTCAAGAAGCCATCAAAGAAGCTGCCACTGATGTGCTGGGTTTCACGTCACCACCCAGAAGGAACCCATGGTTTGACGACGAGTGCAGGCAAGCGCACGCAGCTAAACAAGACGCCTATAAGGCGACGCTGCATCGAACAACGCGAGCTGTTCGTGAACTATACGAACAGAGAAGATGGGAAGAGCACCGGCTTCTCAGAAGGAAAAAGAAGGAGCATGAGAAGCGCGCGGTCGAGGAAATGGAAAGGTGCTTTGGCAGGAATGAAGTCCGAAAGTTTTACCGAAAGGTAAAACAGCTATCCGGAGGATACAAGGTTCGGACCAAGGCCTGCCGGGACCAAAATGGACAACTAGTAGTAGAGTCGCAGTCTGTGCTGAGAATCTGGAAGGATCATTTCTGCAGACTCCTAAACGGCGATGACGACCCAAATCCCTCTGTTAGGCAGAATGTTCCACTCAATTTGGACGATGATAGACAAGCATTCCGTCCCCCCGACTTAGACGAGGTGAAGATAGCAATATCCAAGCTAAAGTCGAACAAAGCTGCTGGAGCGGACGGACTGTCCGCAGAACTATTTAAAGCAGCTGGAAATGACCTGGTTGGGCGCATGCACCAGCTCATCTGTAAGATATGGTCGGAGGAAAGCATGCCCGATGAGTGGAATCTCAGCGTCGTTTGCCCGGTCCACAAAACAGGAGACCCCTTTGACTGCGCCAACTACAGAGGGATTAGTCTCCTGAACATCGCATACAAGATCCTCTCTGCCGTATTGTGTGAGCGTCTGAAACCATTTGTCCATGACCTGATAGGTCCCTATCAATGTGGTTTCAGACCAGGGAAGTCCACAATAGACCAGATCTTCACATTACGGCAGATCCTGGAAAAGATCCAAGAAATGCAAATTGACACCCACCACCTATTCGTCGATTTCAAGGCTGCATATGACAGTGTGCATAGAGACGAGCTATACAGTGCCATGTCTAGTTTTGGCATTCCTACCAAACTCGTCAGATTGTGTAGGATGACGATGGGATCTCTCGCTGCTCCGTCAATGTCGGTACCGAACTCACTGAGACCTTCAATGTCAAAAAAGGTTTTAGACAAGGCGACGCACTGTCATGTGACTTCTTTAACATCATCCTCGAGAAGATCGTGCGTAACTCACAAGTCAACACCAGAGGCACGATCTTCCAGAAGTCAGTTCAATTGTTAGCTTACGCTGATGACATTGACGTGATTGGACGAACACAGCGAGCCGTCAATGAGGCATTTGCTGGCATTGAAGCGGAAGCGGCCAAAATGGGTCTTGCGGTAAATGAGGGCAAAACGAAGTACATGCTGTCATCAAGGAAGGACACACAACATCGACGTCTCGGACGGAGCGTCACACTAGGCAGCAGAAACTTCGAGGTAGTTAAGGACTTCGTCTACCTCGGCTCCGCGGTAAACAGGGACAACAACATCAGTACCGAAATCAAACGCAGAATCACTCTTGCCAACCGCTGTTTCTTTGGGCTCAAGAGGCAATTGAGTAATAAAGCCCTCTCTCGAAGGACTAAGCTGGCTTTATATAACAGCTTGATCATCCCCGTCCTACTATATGGCGCAGAATCTTGGACGTTAGCAAAGGCGGATGAGGAAGCCCTTAGTCTTTTTGAGAGAAAAGTTTTGCGTGCGATTTTTGGTCCTGTTTGCGTTGATGGCATCTGGAGGAGAAGATTTAATGACGAACTCTATAGGCTGTACAGCGACATGCGCCTGGTTAAGCGTCTACGGATACAATGCTTAAGATGGCTAGGCCATGTAGAGCGCATGGACACCACTGCTCCGGCCCGAAAAGTCTTTGAATCCGAGCCATTGGGACAACGCAACAGAGGACGGCCTAGACTGAAGTGGCGCACACAAGTGGAGAAGGACCTCAACCAACTTGGAGTGCGCAACTGGAGACAGCTGGCGAAAGATCGTGCTGGCTGGAGAGGCATGTTGGTTGAGGCCCAGGTCCACCCCGGACTGTAGCGCCACAAGAAGAAGAAGAAGAAATAATAAATAATAAATAATAAATAATAAATAATAAATAATAAATAATAAATAATAAATAATAAATAATAAATAATAAATAATAAATAATAAATAATAAATAATAAATAATAAATAATAAATAATAAATAATAAATAATAAATAATAAATAATAAATAATAAATAATAAATAATAAATAATAAATAATAAATAATAAATAATAAATAATAAATAATAAATAATAAATAATAAATAATAAATAATAAATAATAAATAATAAATAATAAATAATAAATAATAAATAATAAATAATAAATAATAAATAATAAATAATAAATAATAAATAATAAATAATAAATAATAAATAATAAATAATAAATAATAAATAATAAATAATAAATAATAAATAATAAATAATAAATAATAAATAATAAATAATAAATAATAAATAATAAATAATAAATAATAAATAATAAATAATAAATAATAAATAATAAATAATAAATAATAAATAATAAATAATAAATAATAAATAATAAATAATAAATAATAAATAATAAATAATAAATAATAAATAATAAATAATAAATAATAAATAATAAATAATAAATAATAAATAATAAATAATAAATAATAAATAATAAATAATAAATAATAAATAATAAATAATAAATAATAAATAATAAATAATAAATAATAAATAATAAATAATAAATAATAAATAATAAATAATAAATAATAAATAATAAATAATAAATAATAAATAATAAATAATAAATAATAAATAATAAATAATAAATAATAAATAATAAATAATAAATAATAAATAATAAATAATAAATAATAAATAATAAATAATAAATAATAAATAATAAATAATAAATAATAAATAATAAATAATAAATAATAAATAATAAATAATAAATAATAAATAATAAATAATAAATAATAAATAATAAATAATAAATAATAAATAATAAATAATAAATAATAAATAATAAATAATAAATAATAAATAATAAATAATAAATAATAAATAATAAATAATAAATAATAAATAATAAATAATAAATAATAAATAATAAATAATAAATAATAAATAATAAATAATAAATAATAAATAATAAATAATAAATAATAAATAATAAATAATAAATAATAAATAATAAATAATAAATAATAAATAATAAATAATAAATAATAAATAATAAATAATAAATAATAAATAATAAATAATAAATAATAAATAATAAATAATAAATAATAAATAATAAATAATAAATAATAAATAATAAATAATAAATAATAAATAATAAATAATAAATAATAAATAATAAATAATAAATAATAAATAATAAATAATAAATAATAAATAATAAATAATAAATAATAAATAATAAATAATAAATAATAAATAATAAATAATAAATAATAAATAATAAATAATAAATAATAAATAATAAATAATAAATAATAAATAATAAATAATAAATAATAAATAATAAATAATAAATAATAAATAATAAATAATAAATAATAAATAATAAATAATAAATAATAAATAATAAATAATAAATAATAAATAATAAATAATAAATAATAAATAATAAATAATAAATAATAAATAATAAATAATAAATAATAAATAATAAATAATAAATAATAAATAATAAATAATAAATAATAAATAATAAATAATAAATAATAAATAATAAATAATAAATAATAAATAATAAATAATAAATAATAAATAATAAATAATAAATAATAAATAATAAATAATAAATAATAAATAATAAATAATAAATAATAAATAATAAATAATAAATAATAAATAATAAATAATAAATAATAAATAATAAATAATAAATAATAAATAATAAATAATAAATAATAAATAATAAATAATAAATAATAAATAATAAATAATAAATAATAAATAATAAATAATAAATAATAAATAATAAATAATAAATAATAAATAATAAATAATAAATAATAAATAATAAATAATAAATAATAAATAATAAATAATAAATAATAAATAATAAATAATAAATAATAAATAATAAATAATAAATAATAAATAATAAATAATAAATAATAAATAATAAATAATAAATAATAAATAATAAATAATAAATAATAAATAATAAATAATAAATAATAAATAATAAATAATAAATAATAAATAATAAATAATAAATAATAAATAATAAATAATAAATAATAAATAATAAATAATAAATAATAAATAATAAATAATAAATAATAAATAATAAATAATAAATAATAAATAATAAATAATAAATAATAAATAATAAATAATAAATAATAAATAATAAATAATAAATAATAAATAATAAATAATAAATAATAAATAATAAATAATAAATAATAAATAATAAATAATAAATAATAAATAATAAATAATAAATAATAAATAATAAATAATAAATAATAAATAATAAATAATAAATAATAAATAATAAATAATAAATAATAAATAATAAATAATAAATAATAAATAATAAATAATAAATAATAAATAATAAATAATAAATAATAAATAATAAATAATAAATAATAAATAATAAATAATAAATAATAAATAATAAATAATAAATAATAAATAATAAATAATAAATAATAAATAATAAATAATAAATAATAAATAATAAATAATAAATAATAAATAATAAATAATAAATAATAAATAATAAATAATAAATAATAAATAATAAATAATAAATAATAAATAATAAATAATAAATAATAAATAATAAATAATAAATAATAAATAATAAATAATAAATAATAAATAATAAATAATAAATAATAAATAATAAATAATAAATAATAAATAATAAATAATAAATAATAAATAATAAATAATAAATAATAAATAATAAATAATAAATAATAAATAATAAATAATAAATAATAAATAATAAATAATAAATAATAAATAATAAATAATAAATAATAAATAATAAATAATAAATAATAAATAATAAATAATAAATAATAAATAATAAATAATAAATAATAAATAATAAATAATAAATAATAAATAATAAATAATAAATAATAAATAATAAATAATAAATAATAAATAATAAATAATAAATAATAAATAATAAATAATAAATAATAAATAATAAATAATAAATAATAAATAATAAATAATAAATAATAAATAATAAATAATAAATAATAAATAATAAATAATAAATAATAAATAATAAATAATAAATAATAAATAATAAATAATAAATAATAAATAATAAATAATAAATAATAAATAATAAATAATAAATAATAAATAATAAATAATAAATAATAAATAATAAATAATAAATAATAAATAATAAATAATAAATAATAAATAATAAATAATAAATAATAAATAATAAATAATAAATAATAAATAATAAATAATAAATAATAAATAATAAATAATAAATAATAAATAATAAATAATAAATAATAAATAATAAATAATAAATAATAAATAATAAATAATAAATAATAAATAATAAATAATAAATAATAAATAATAAATAATAAATAATAAATAATAAATAATAAATAATAAATAATAAATAATAAATAATAAATAATAAATAATAAATAATAAATAATAAATAATAAATAATAAATAATAAATAATAAATAATAAATAATAAATAATAAATAATAAATAATAAATAATAAATAATAAATAATAAATAATAAATAATAAATAATAAATAATAAATAATAAATAATAAATAATAAATAATAAATAATAAATAATAAATAATAAATAATAAATAATAAATAATAAATAATAAATAATAAATAATAAATAATAAATAATAAATAATAAATAATAAATAATAAATAATAAATAATAAATAATAAATAATAAATAATAAATAATAAATAATAAATAATAAATAATAAATAATAAATAATAAATAATAAATAATAAATAATAAATAATAAATAATAAATAATAAATAATAAATAATAAATAATAAATAATAAATAATAAATAATAAATAATAAATAATAAATAATAAATAATAAATAATAAATAATAAATAATAAATAATAAATAATAAATAATAAATAATAAATAATAAATAATAAATAATAAATAATAAATAATAAATAATAAATAATAAATAATAAATAATAAATAATAAATAATAAATAATAAATAATAAATAATAAATAATAAATAATAAATAATAAATAATAAATAATAAATAATAAATAATAAATAATAAATAATAAATAATAAATAATAAATAATAAATAATAAATAATAAATAATAAATAATAAATAATAAATAATAAATAATAAATAATAAATAATAAATAATAAATAATAAATAATAAATAATAAATAATAAATAATAAATAATAAATAATAAATAATAAATAATAAATAATAAATAATAAATAATAAATAATAAATAATAAATAATAAATAATAAATAATAAATAATAAAAATAATAAATAATAAATAATAAATAATAAATAATAAATAATAAATAATAAATAATAAATAATAAATAATAAATAATAAATAATAAATAATAAATAATAAATAATAAATAATAAATAATAAATAATAAATAATAAATAATAAATAATAAATAATAAATAATAAATAATAAATAATAAATAATAAATAATAAATAATAAATAATAAATAATAAATAATAAATAATAAATAATAAATAATAAATAATAAATAATAAATAATAAATAATAAATAATAAATAATAAATAATAAATAATAAATAATAAATAATAAATAATAAATAATAAATAATAAATAATAAATAATAAATAATAAATAATAAATAATAAATAATAAATAATAAATAATAAATAATAAATAATAAATAATAAATAATAAATAATAAATAATAAATAATAAATAATAAATAATAAATAATAAATAATAAATAATAAATAATAAATAATAAATAATAAATAATAAATAATAAATAATAAATAATAAATAATAAATAATAAATAATAAATAATAAATAATAAATAATAAATAATAAATAATAAATAATAAATAATAAATAATAAATAATAAATAATAAATAATAAATAATAAATAATAAATAATAAATAATAAATAATAAATAATAAATAATAAATAATAAATAATAAATAATAAATAATAAATAATAAATAATAAATAATAAATAATAAATAATAAATAATAAATAATAAATAATAAATAATAAATAATAAATAATAAATAATAAATAATAAATAATAAATAATAAATAATAAATAATAAATAATAAATAATAAATAATAAATAATAAATAATAAATAATAAATAATAAATAATAAATAATAAATAATAAATAATAAATAATAAATAATAAATAATAAATAATAAATAATAAATAATAAATAATAAATAATAAATAATAAATAATAAATAATAAATAATAAATAATAAATAATAAATAATAAATAATAAATAATAAATAATAAATAATAAATAATAAATAATAAATAATAAATAATAAATAATAAATAATAAATAATAAATAATAAATAATAAATAATAAATAATAAATAATAAATAATAAATAATAAATAATAAATAATAAATAATAAATAATAAATAATAAATAATAAATAATAAATAATAAATAATAAATAATAAATAATAAATAATAAATAATAAATAATAAATAATAAATAATAAATAATAAATAATAAATAATAAATAATAAATAATAAATAATAAATAATAAATAATAAATAATAAATAATAAATAATAAATAATAAATAATAAATAATAAATAATAAATAATAAATAATAAATAATAAATAATAAATAATAAATAATAAATAATAAATAATAAATAATAAATAATAAATAATAAATAATAAATAATAAATAATAAATAATAAATAATAAATAATAAATAATAAATAATAAATAATAAATAATAAATAATAAATAATAAATAATAAATAATAAATAATAAATAATAAATAATAAATAATAAATAATAAATAATAAATAATAAATAATAAATAATAAATAATAAATAATAAATAATAAATAATAAATAATAAATAATAAATAATAAATAATAAATAATAAATAATAAATAATAAATAATAAATAATAAATAATAAATAATAAATAATAAATAATAAATAATAAATAATAAATAATAAATAATAAATAATAAATAATAAATAATAAATAATAAATAATAAATAATAAATAATAAATAATAAATAATAAATAATAAATAATAAATAATAAATAATAAATAATAAATAATAAATAATAAATAATAAATAATAAATAATAAATAATAAATAATAAATAATAAATAATAAATAATAAATAATAAATAATAAATAATAAATAATAAATAATAAATAATAAATAATAAATAATAAATAATAAATAATAAATAATAAATAATAAATAATAAATAATAAATAATAAATAATAAATAATAAATAATAAATAATAAATAATAAATAATAAATAATAAATAATAAATAATAAATAATAAATAATAAATAATAAATAATAAATAATAAATAATAAATAATAAATAATAAATAATAAATAATAAATAATAAATAATAAATAATAAATAATAAATAATAAATAATAAATAATAAATAATAAATAATAAATAATAAATAATAAATAATAAATAATAAATAATAAATAATAAATAATAAATAATAAATAATAAATAATAAATAATAAATAATAAATAATAAATAATAAATAATAAATAATAAATAATAAATAATAAATAATAAATAATAAATAATAAATAATAAATAATAAATAATAAATAATAAATAATAAATAATAAATAATAAATAATAAATAATAAATAATAAATAATAAATAATAAATAATAAATAATAAATAATAAATAATAAATAATAAATAATAAATAATAAATAATAAATAATAAATAATAAATAATAAATAATAAATAATAAATAATAAATAATAAATAATAAATAATAAATAATAAATAATAAATAATAAATAATAAATAATAAATAATAAATAATAAATAATAAATAATAAATAATAAATAATAAATAATAAATAATAAATAATAAATAATAAATAATAAATAATAAATAATAAATAATAAATAATAAATAATAAATAATAAATAATAAATAATAAATAATAAATAATAAATAATAAATAATAAATAATAAATAATAAATAATAAATAATAAATAATAAATAATAAATAATAAATAATAAATAATAAATAATAAATAATAAATAATAAATAATAAATAATAAATAATAAATAATAAATAATAAATAATAAATAATAAATAATAAATAATAAATAATAAATAATAAATAATAAATAATAAATAATAAATAATAAATAATAAATAATAAATAATAAATAATAAATAATAAATAATAAATAATAAATAATAAATAATAAATAATAAATAATAAATAATAAATAATAAATAATAAATAATAAATAATAAATAATAAATAATAAATAATAAATAATAAATAATAAATAATAAATAATAAATAATAAATAATAAATAATAAATAATAAATAATAAATAATAAATAATAAATAATAAATAATAAATAATAAATAATAAATAATAAATAATAAATAATAAATAATAAATAATAAATAATAAATAATAAATAATAAATAATAAATAATAAATAATAAATAATAAATAATAAATAATAAATAATAAATAATAAATAATAAATAATAAATAATAAATAATAAATAATAAATAATAAATAATAAATAATAAATAATAAATAATAAATAATAAATAATAAATAATAAATAATAAATAATAAATAATAAATAATAAATAATAAATAATAAATAATAAATAATAAATAATAAATAATAAATAATAAATAATAAATAATAAATAATAAATAATAAATAATAAATAATAAATAATAAATAATAAATAATAAATAATAAATAATAAATAATAAATAATAAATAATAAATAATAAATAATAAATAATAAATAATAAATAATAAATAATAAATAATAAATAATAAATAATAAATAATAAATAATAAATAATAAATAATAAATAATAAATAATAAATAATAAATAATAAATAATAAATAATAAATAATAAATAATAAATAATAAATAATAAATAATAAATAATAAATAATAAATAATAAATAATAAATAATAAATAATAAATAATAAATAATAAATAATAAATAATAAATAATAAATAATAAATAATAAATAATAAATAATAAATAATAAATAATAAATAATAAATAATAAATAATAAATAATAAATAATAAATAATAAATAATAAATAATAAATAATAAATAATAAATAATAAATAATAAATAATAAATAATAAATAATAAATAATAAATAATAAATAATAAATAATAAATAATAAATAATAAATAATAAATAATAAATAATAAATAATAAATAATAAATAATAAATAATAAATAATAAATAATAAATAATAAATAATAAATAATAAATAATAAATAATAAATAATAAATAATAAATAATAAATAATAAATAATAAATAATAAATAATAAATAATAAATAATAAATAATAAATAATAAATAATAAATAATAAATAATAAATAATAAATAATAAATAATAAATAATAAATAATAAATAATAAATAATAAATAATAAATAATAAATAATAAATAATAAATAATAAATAATAAATAATAAATAATAAATAATAAATAATAAATAATAAATAATAAATAATAAATAATAAATAATAAATAATAAATAATAAATAATAAATAATAAATAATAAATAATAAATAATAAATAATAAATAATAAATAATAAATAATAAATAATAAATAATAAATAATAAATAATAAATAATAAATAATAAATAATAAATAATAAATAATAAATAATAAATAATAAATAATAAATAATAAATAATAAATAATAAATAATAAATAATAAATAATAAATAATAAATAATAAATAATAAATAATAAATAATAAATAATAAATAATAAATAATAAATAATAAATAATAAATAATAAATAATAAATAATAAATAATAAATAATAAATAATAAATAATAAATAATAAATAATAAATAATAAATAATAAATAATAAATAATAAATAATAAATAATAAATAATAAATAATAAATAATAAATAATAAATAATAAATAATAAATAATAAATAATAAATAATAAATAATAAATAATAAATAATAAATAATAAATAATAAATAATAAATAATAAATAATAAATAATAAATAATAAATAATAAATAATAAATAATAAATAATAAATAATAAATAATAAATAATAAATAATAAATAATAAATAATAAATAATAAATAATAAATAATAAATAATAAATAATAAATAATAAATAATAAATAATAAATAATAAATAATAAATAATAAATAATAAATAATAAATAATAAATAATAAATAATAAATAATAAATAATAAATAATAAATAATAAATAATAAATAATAAATAATAAATAATAAATAATAAATAATAAATAATAAATAATAAATAATAAATAATAAATAATAAATAATAAATAATAAATAATAAATAATAAATAATAAATAATAAATAATAAATAATAAATAATAAATAATAAATAATAAATAATAAATAATAAATAATAAATAATAAATAATAAATAATAAATAATAAATAATAAATAATAAATAATAAATAATAAATAATAAATAATAAATAATAAATAATAAATAATAAATAATAAATAATAAATAATAAATAATAAATAATAAATAATAAATAATAAATAATAAATAATAAATAATAAATAATAAATAATAAATAATAAATAATAAATAATAAATAATAAATAATAAATAATAAATAATAAATAATAAATAATAAATAATAAATAATAAATAATAAATAATAAATAATAAATAATAAATAATAAATAATAAATAATAAATAATAAATAATAAATAATAAATAATAAATAATAAATAATAAATAATAAATAATAAATAATAAATAATAAATAATAAATAATAAATAATAAATAATAAATAATAAATAATAAATAATAAATAATAAATAATAAATAATAAATAATAAATAATAAATAATAAATAATAAATAATAAATAATAAATAATAAATAATAAATAATAAATAATAAATAATAAATAATAAATAATAAATAATAAATAATAAATAATAAATAATAAATAATAAATAATAAATAATAAATAATAAATAATAAATAATAAATAATAAATAATAAATAATAAATAATAAATAATAAATAATAAATAATAAATAATAAATAATAAATAATAAATAATAAATAATAAATAATAAATAATAAATAATAAATAATAAATAATAAATAATAAATAATAAATAATAAATAATAAATAATAAATAATAAATAATAAATAATAAATAATAAATAATAAATAATAAATAATAAATAATAAATAATAAATAATAAATAATAAATAATAAATAATAAATAATAAATAATAAATAATAAATAATAAATAATAAATAATAAATAATAAATAATAAATAATAAATAATAAATAATAAATAATAAATAATAAATAATAAATAATAAATAATAAATAATATGAAATTAACAATAAATAATAAATAGATAAGAAACAAGTATTAAATAGAGTATTTGACAAATGACAAGTATACAAATTATACTAGCTGTAAGTGTCTAATGAGTTCATTATCAGTATTACCGCATCTTAAGATAAAATTGTTATTGAGAACTGCAATCCTTCTTCCAATCTGGATAACCCTGGCTTGTTCATGAAGAATAAGAGTGGAAAAATTTCGAGGCAGATTAAGCATCATTTTAAGTACTTTGGTTTGCGCTATTTGCAGTCGCTTGATTTGAGTTTTTGCGAAGTTTCCCCAAACTGCAGAACCATAGGTCATCAATGCTTGAAAAATGACCTTAAAAATTATTATTTTATTCTTTTTGTTGAGCAAAGACTTGCGATTGATAAGAGGGTAAAGTATTTTAATGAGAATATCAATTTTAGCTAACGTCTCACGTATATGATATCCTAAGGTCAATTTCTGATCTAAGTACACCCCAAGGTACTTTACAGTATCTACTTACGGTATAACATTGTTATCCAGATTAAGACTACCAGTAGGTAAAAAGGAACTTAATCTTCGTCTTGTGAAGAAAACAGCACAACTTTTATCGACATTAACTTTAATTTTCAAATATTTATAATATTCGAAAAATGCTTGAATTCCAGTTTGTAGATTGTTTTCGATCACAGAACCGTAAATATGTCAAGAGTATAAAGCTAAGTCATCAGCATAAAGGGCAATTCCACAACTGGGCACATAAGGTAGGTCTGTCAGAAAGATATTGAAAAGAACTGGAGCCAGAAAACTAGAATTTTAACTAGATACATAGGAAAATTTAATTTAAACATATTGTATATTAAGGCATCGTGCCATACTGAGTCAAAGGCCTTTTCAATGTCGAGAAGGACAAGACCAGTCGATGTTTGGAGATTGAATTGTTCCTTAATAGTTTTACAAAATCATAGTATCTGGTGTGTAGTGCTATGATTTCTCCTAAATCCAAATTGTTCAGGAGGTAGCGTATTAGTGGCCCTCAAAAAATCTTCAATTTTGGTTTTAATGACTTTTTCGAAGATCTTACTAAAACCATTTAAAAGACTAATAGGCTTTTTGGATTAGTTGGATTCTTCCCATATTTAAGCAGTGGTACCACCTTAGCCAACTTCCATATTTTCGGAAAGTAAAGCAGCTTTAAGTATGCATTGATTAAGAATGCTAAGTACATCAAGGCACTAGCTGGAAGTTGTTTAATTATTAGATTACTTATTTTATCTAGCCCGGGCGATTTACGATTTTTCAGATCTAAGACTATGAACTCAATGTCATCTACTGTTGTGAACTCAGTAGGGGGTAGTGAGATAACTGAGGTATTGCCCAGACGTATGAGAATGTTTATTTCATAAAAGTCGCTTAGTGATCTGTCCCTTTGCCAGAGCCTTCTGCAATAATTTTTAATCTTTATAAGATTGAGATTTTCCCGAGACAGACTAAATACCCTTCTAGGGGTTGTTTTAAAAGGGACAGACGCGTGGATGCTCTCTGATATTTTGTTATAAAATTCTTCAATTCGATCGTCCATATCTTGGAAGCTATTTACGCCGGAAAGCTCTTTCGGAAAAGTGCGTAGGCTATTTGATAATTGGAATCTAAAAGAGTTCCAGTTAGCGCTTCTATAATCTAAATATTGCGCATTATTATAACTAGGACTAAGCAAAATGTCACAGCTGACAGGAAGGCGGTCTAAACTAAGCGCATTGTGTACAATGGGAGTTGTAAGTAAATTAGGATAAGTAGTTAGAAAAAAGTCTAATGTTGACAAAGAATACCTACTGCAGCTGGGGATATATGTAGGACTGGGTGGATACATTATAGTAAAATTATGCCATAAGTATAAGTTATGTAACGTGTTTCCCCACACATTTGCCCTTAAACATCCCCAACTTCGATGACTACAATTCAAATCACCTCCTATGATAACATTATCATAGCATAATAATCTTCTGAGGTAATTTATCAAGCATTGATTTTTATATGCGTTACGTGATCCTCCAGGAAAATATACAGCAAAAATTTTCAGAGAAGTACTATTATTGAGTTGAATTTCGACTCCAATACTTTCTAATACTATAGAGTAGGACAATGGCAACACATTATTAAGAATATTTTTTTTAACAAGAATGGCAACACCATCGCCTCTTCCATACCGATCACAGCGATAACAGGAGCAATTACTACACTGAAAACGAATATTACTTTGTAAACCTGTTTCACAAATAAGACAGACATCGACATCCAGAGTGGAGAGAAAATTGAAAAACTCAAAGCTCTTGTTGCGAATGCCTCTGGAATTCCAACATAAAAGCTTGAAATGTGACTGAGAATTACTTGACATTATTATAAAGATATTCACATTCAAGCTTAGCAATTACTTTAAACTGATGAGCTTTAGATTAACAATTTTCCAGCTCAGTAACTATATCAAACATTAAGGAAGATAATTCTTCGTAAGAAAATAGGTCATTATTTGCAGGTGAAGAAAAGTTAAATCCAGCTTGCTCGTGAGTGGCATGTTGTTGGGTTGGAAATTGTTGCTTCGACAAATGACGTTGATGTTGCTGCAGTTTGTTTGATGAGCGGGGGAGAGAAGGGAAGTCGTCTACACTGTTGACATTGAAAGTTTTTGTTTCTACTGATGGTTTCACTTGTGGTCGCAATGAAATATGTGCCCGGGAAGGAGTATTTTGTTATTGTTTTTTTGGATGACGTTTAAATAATCGGTACGGCACTTGCAATTTTCATCCGTGGATTTGTGGTTGCCTTCACAGTTTGCACATTTGGATATTCCTGTAGAAGTGCACAGATTGGTTTTGTGGTTACCTGAGCAGTTAGCACGGAAAGTTTTAACATTACAGTGCCTTTCTCTGTGCCCCCACATTTGACAGTTGCGGCATTGAGTGATGCTTTTCTTAGCGCGGCGTTGAAATTCCCATCTCACCTGAGTGCGGAATATGAATTTAATGTTTTTTCTAAGATCAGAAAAACGAATTGACCCGTTCTCAAAGTAGATGATATAAAGAATTTCCACATATTTCTGATATTGTTTCTTTACGATTTTAATTTTGTTACACTTGAGTCCGAAAGTGGCAAGTTCATTTTTAATGAAATCCGGCGGGTATTCATCGAGACCAAAAAACACTACTTTGAATGATCTTTCACATTTAAGATGCGAGAAGAACTGACAATTCTTTTCCTTTAATGCATTTAATGTTGTTTTGTAAGAGTCCATTGATTCACAGAAAAATTTAATGCCTATAGACATTTTTTTACACTGTAATCTGTTGTTTCAAGTTCTCCTTCTTCTTCTTGTGGCGCTACAGTCCGGGGTGGACCTGGGCCTCAACCAACATGCCTCTCCAGCCAGCACGATCTTTCACCAGCTGTCTCCAGTTGCGCACTCCAAGTTGGTTGAGGTCCTTCTCCACTTGTGTGCGCCACTTCAGTCTAGGCCGTCCTCTGTTGCGTTGTCCCAATGGCTCGGATTCAAAGACTTTTCGGGCCGGAGCAGTGGTGTCCATACGCTCTACATGGCCTAGCCATCTTAAGCGTTGTATCCGTAGACGCTTAACCAGGCGCATGTCGCTGTACAGCCCATAGAGTTCGTCATTAAATCTTCTCCTCCAGATGCCATCAACGCAAACAGGACCAAAAATCGCACGCAAAACTTTTCTCTCGAAAAGACTAAGGGCTTCCTCATCCGCCTTTGCTCACGTCCAAGATTTTGCGCCATATAGTAGGACGGGGATGATCAAGCTGTTATATAAAGCTAGTTTAGTCCTTCCAGAGAGGGCTTTATTACTCAATTACCTCTTGAGCCCAAAGAAACAGCGGTTGGCAAGAGTGATTCTGCGTTTGATTTCAGTACTGATGTTGTTGTCCCTGTTTACCGCGGAGCCGAGGTAGACTAAGTCCTTAACTACCTCGAAGTTTCTGCTGCCTAGTGTGACGCTCCGTCCGAGACGTCGATGTTGTGTGTCCTTCCTTGATGACAGCATGTGCTTCGTTTTGCCCTCATATACCGCAAGACCCATTTTGGCCGCTTCCGCTTCAATGCCAGCAAATGCCTCATTGACGGCTCGCTGTGTTCGTCCAATCACGTCAATGTCAACAGCGTAAGCTAGCTATTGAACTGACTTCTGAAAAATCGTGCGTCTGGTGTTGACTTGTGAGTTACGCACGATCTTCTCAAGGACGATCTTAAAGAAGTCACATGACAGTGCGTGGCCTTGTCTAAAACCTCCTTTGACATTGAAGCAGCTTCTGTCCTAGGTGCTTTCCTCCGACCATATCTTACAGATGAGCTAGTTCATGCGTCCAACCAGTTCATTTCCAGCTGCTTTAAACAGCTCCAAAATTTAAAAATTTTACAATTTGAAAATTTCAAATTTTCAAAATATCAAGATTTCAAAATTTACAAATTTCAAAATATCAAGATTTCAAAATTTCAAAATTTCAATATTTCAAAATTTCAAAATTTTAGAATATCAAAATTTCAAAATTTCGAAATTTCAAAATTTCAAAATTACAAAATTTCAAAATTTCAATATTTTAAAATATCAAAATTTCAAAATTTTAAAATTTCAAAATTTCAAAATTCCATAATTTTAAAATATCAAAATTTCAAGATTCCATAATTTCAAAGTATTAAGATTTAAAAATCTTAAAATTTTATAATTTCCCAAATTCAGCAGCCTTCTCTGAGTTGTAGTTGGACACTATCGCGATAAAATTGAAAAACAGCTGCGTTATGTAATTTGCCACACGAGAGTAGGTTGGCATTGTTAGTAAATGCTTAAGTGGGCAGTGTACTCAATTTACTACATCCCTGTGATTTATTTTATTGTTTTTTTTTCTTGTACTTTGTCTTTGTTTATAATAAATAAAAACTAAGATAAAATTTTCAAACTTAAAACTAAATTGAATTATTCTTACTGAATAGAACCGTTTAAATATATATTATATCTTGTACCAAATCGAGTTTAGAGGTCCAACGTATGTTGTATTAAAAGTCTCGAAAACACTCATCAAAAGCTGAGCAGTATATAAAATCGTACAGCTTTGTGTTTAATCGATGAGATCATTTAAATCATTTTGTTATTTAAAGAAAACGTATTTATGCATTTTATTAGTGATGTCATTAACTAATCAAAATGAAATGCATAAGTAATGTGTGAATAATTTCTGTTTCTAGTGTGAGAAAGTAAATTTGATTAATTTTTGGTAACCAATTTTAAATAAATTTCCAGTCCATTTCCAGTCATCCGACTACCACAAATATGAGTGCACCATACGAACAATTGTAGTTAAGAGAACATCTGATCGAGTACCACTATTTTCTGTGGTAGAATAGGTGAAATAACAACAAATATTAAAACCAAACTAAACAAATTATATGCCTCATACATTGACTAAACCAAATAAAAGTCATATTGTAAATAGGAACAGCAGAACGTTTAAACAAACTTAAAAATTGTATACATATTACACACATGCATAATACAGTCAATGTTACTGAATTATAATAATAGAATGTAAAGTTTCGTTTCTTCTATCTATGTATAATGCCAAGATAACTGCACCATACGTCGTGATTCATTTAACAGATATATATAAATTAAAGTTCAATATGTAAACCTAGCTAATTTGTTTTGTTTCATGAATTTAAACCTCTAACGTATTATTTGAATATCTACATATCTAAGATATTCCATCACCGTTTCAGGAAGGGATGGCAAGCAGCTGACTACAACAACTCGCACGTATTATAAACATACGGTATAAAAACAACTAGATGTCAAAAATTCCTCAGATCAAAGAGGGTTAAAGATGCATGTCGACTTTAGGGGGTTTTTGGCGATACACGATTTAACAGCTGACCAAACAGCTGATTTCCCCTTCATCAAACGACCGTTCGACTGTCAATCACGCGTTATTGTAGCCAGAGAGATGGAGATGGTCAACTGAACAGATGATCAAACATTTGATTTCCCCTTTGTTAATCGACCTTTTGACTGTAATTTACGTGTTCTTGTAGAAAAAGCCTCAATTTCTGAAAGTTATTTATGTAACATCGAACATTGTCTCATTTTACTCACCCATATTTACGTTTGCATTCTGAAAGAGGTAATAAGGCGTCTAATTCGTCAATTTTCGCCGTCAATAGCGTTAGAAACTCGTAAATTGCCCACAGCTCTTGAATTCGTCAGCCGTCATGTGTGTATTCAACACAATGCGTTCAGAAAATCTACTGCAAATTGTTCGCGAAAGTTAATGTAATCGAAACATTAAATAGGATTTATTTCTAATAAATGGATATTTTGATAGCATTTATATTTATAACAGCATATAATATATGAAGAAAAACAAGAAAGTAACGCATGCTCAAAAGGAGCACATTTGGAAAAGATTTCTTATCAATCGATATTCCGAGTTACGTGTATTCAAATTAAAATAAATATTTTGTGTTATATTTTCAACAGGAAATGTTATTTTTATTGTTCGAACGACATTCATTCACTATGAAAGATGTTAAAATTAATAAAATTAAGGAAACCTTACCCAAAAACATGTTTCGTGCTATCATTATTAATCAATTTAAATGAAACGAATATATTTTGGGAAACTTTTCTGTCTATTTGTACTTAGAACGAAAATGCGGGGCAACTGTAATACATTACCTTATTCTTCTTTGGATGGCGCTACAGTCCGGGGTGGATCTGGGCCTCAACCAACATGCCTCTCCAGCTAGCACGATCTCTTCTCAGCCGCCTCCAATTTCTCACTCCTAGTTGGTTGAGGTCCTTTTCCACTTGAGTGCGCCATCTCAGCATATACTTCGTTGTGCCCTCGTTTACCACCAGTCCCACTTTAGCCCCTTCCGCTTCGATGCTAGCAAACGCCTCATTGACGGCTCGCTGAGTTCGGCCGATCACCGAATGTCATCCCCATAAACTGGCAATTGAACGGACTTGTGGAAGACCGTGCCTCTGATGGTGACGTGTGAGTTCCGTACGATCTTCTCAATGATGATGTTAAAGAAGTCGATGAGACGAGAAGATGATGTTAATTTTTGACATCGAAGGTCTCGGTGAGTTAGCAACCAACTCTAATAGAGCAGCGAGAGTTCTCCATCCTAATCCTACACAATCTGACGAGTTTGGTAGGGATGCCAAAACTAGACATGGCACTGTATAGCTCGTCTCTATGCACGCTGTCATACTCGGCCTTGAAATCGACAAATAGATGGTGGGTGTCGATTTGTACTTCTTGGGACTTCTCCAGGATCTGCCGCAGTGTGAAGATCTGGTTCATTGTGGACTTCGTTGGCTTGAAACCACACTGATAAGAACCTCTCAGGTTGTTGACGAACGGTTTCAGACGCTCACACAGTACGGCAGAGAAGATCTTATATGCGATGTTAAGAAGACTGATCCCTCGGTAGTTGGCGCAGTCGAAGGGGTATCCTTTCTTGTGGACCGGACAAACGATGCTGAGATTCCACTCGTCGGGCATGCTTTCCTCCGACCATATCTCACAGATGAGCTGGGGCATGCACCCAACCAGCTCATCCCCAGCCGCTTTGAGCAGCTCTGCGGATAGACCGTCCGCACCAGCAACTATGTTCGACTTCAATCTTGATGTTGCTATCTTGACCTCGTCGAAGTCGGGGGGACGGAATTCTTGTCCATCGTCGTCCAAATTGAGTGGAAAATTCTGCCTAACAGCGGGATTTGCGTCGTCATCGCCTTTAAGGAGTCTGCAGAAATGATCCTTCCAGATTCTCAGCACCGACTGCGACTCTACCACCAGTTGTCCATTTTGGTCCGGGCAGGCTTCTGTCCAAGGTTTGTAACCGCCGGATAACTGTTTTATCTTGCGGTAAAAATTTCGGACGTCTTTCCTGCCATAGCTCCTCTTCATGTCCTCGACCGCGCGCTTCTCGTGCTCTTTTTTTTTTTCTTCTGAGAAGTCGGTTCTCTTCCCTTCTTTTCTGTTTGCAGAGCTCACAAACAGCTCTCGTCGTTCGATGCAGCTTTGCCTTGTATGCTTCTTGTTTGGCAGCATATGCCTGCCTGCACTTGTCGTCAAGCCATGCGTTCCTCTTAGGTGGTGGCGTCAGGACCCAGCACATCAGTGGCGGCCTCTTTGATGACTTCTTGACAACATTTTCAGTATTGTTTGTGCAGGCAGCGTCGAGCTGTGAGGTAATTTCAGGGAGAATCGATCGGCAAAGGCTCTAGCGATTGGCTGCGACTGTAGCCTTCCGACATTAAAACGTTTTGGCCTGTCTCAACTCTGTTGCTCTCTCGATATCTGGGTTCTTAAATTGGCTACAACAAGGTGATGATTCGAGTCAATGATTGCACCTCGGAAGGTTCGCATATCGAGAGTGCTGGAGGAGTGTCTGACGTCGATCGCAACATGATGTTGAAGGTTGATTGATCAGGTGATCGCCAGGTACCTTTACGTTGAGTTGTGAGAACCGTGTGATGGCCACAGAGAGCTTTCGCTCCTAGGCGAAGTCAACTAGCTTTGTGTTTTCCGATGTCTCCAGCAAAGATGTTCTCTTTTCCCAGCTGAGCTTCGAAATCCCCTAGAACGATTTTGGTGTCGTAGCTGGGGCATCGATCGTATGTCCTTTCTAGGAGGTGATAGAAGTATTCTTTACTGCTGTCATCTTTTTCTTCTGTCGGGGGTGGGCGCATATAAGGGTCATATTATCCAATTCAGCCTTGATGCGGATTGTTATGAGGCGTTCGCTTATGTATTGGAAGCTTAAGACTTTTCGCCTAAGTCTGCCTCGAAAAACAAAACCGCATCCAAATAAGCGTTTCCCTCTCTCTTTGAAGCAGTCGCCGTGGTATATGTCGCAGTTTCTCACTCTTCTCTTGCCCGACCGCATTTCCTGAATTGCGGTAATGTCTGCTTTATAGCAGTCCAGGGTCTCCGCAAGTTCATCGGCTGCACGTGGGAGGTTTAGGGACCTCACAGTTGTTTCGAAAAGAGAACATTTTTACAAATTTAAGACACCTTTTGAGTATAATCTTAGCCAATAAGCACAGAAATAATATAAGGCATATAAAAACTATATTAGAATGTTCATAGCACTTTATTATTACTTCCTCTTTTGTCGAATGTTCAGAATAGAATAAATATAATAGTTGACGTAAGAAAACCTGACAGGCAGAGAGCGCGCGCTACTAGTCCACTTACTCCCTTCAGTGCTGCCAGATTCACCCACGTCTTCTTCTTCTTCTTCATCTTATTGTGTCGCTACAGTTCGGAGGTGGACCTGAGCCTCAACCAACATGATTCTCCAGCCAGCACGATCTATCGCCAGCTGTCTCCAGTTGCGCACTCCAATTAGGAGGTCCTTCTCCACTGGTGTGCGACACCTTAGTCTAGGTCGTCCTCTATTGCGTTGTCCCAATATCTCGGATTCAAAGACTTTTCGGTCTGGAGCAGTGGTGCCCATACACTCTTCATGACCTACGCTTGATCAGGTGCATGTCGCTGCTCAGCCCATAGACTTCGTCTTAGAATCTTTTCCTCCAGATGCCATGAACGCAGACAGGACCAAAAATCACACGCAAAAACTTTTTTCTCGAAAGGACTAAGGGCTTTCTAATCCACCTTTGGTAACGTCCAAGTTTCCGCGCCATAACGTAAGACCGGGATGATCAGGCTGTTATATAAAGCGAGCTTAGTCCTTCGGGAGAGGCCTTTATTATTCAATTGCCTCTCGAACACAAAGAAACAGTGATTGGCAAGAGTGATTCTGCGTTTGATTTCGATACTGGTGTTGTTGTTCCTGTTTACCGCGAAGCCGATGTAGACGAAGTCCTTGACTACCTCGAAGTTTCTGCTGCCTAGTGTGATGCTCTGTCCGAGACGACGATATTGTGTGTCCTTCTTTGATGACAGCACGTAAGTTTTGCCCTCATTTACCGCCAGTTCCATTTTAACTGCTTCCGCTTCAATGCCAGCAAACGTATCATTGACGGCTCGCTGTGTTCCTCCAATCACGTAAATGTCAACAGCGTAAGCTAGCTATTGAACTGACTTCTGAAAAATCGTGCGTCTGGTGTTGACTTGTGAGTTACGCACGATCTTCTCAAGGACGATCTTAAAGAAGTCACATGACAGTGCGTGGCCTTGTCTAAAACCTTCTTTGACATTGAGCAGCTTCTGTCCTAGGTATGCTTTCCTCCGACCATATCTTACAGATGAGCTGGTTCATGCGTCCAACCAGTTCATTTCCAGCTGCTTTAAACAGCTCCAAAATTTAAAAATTTTACAATTTGAAAATTTCAAATTTTCAAAATATCAAGATTTCAAAATTTACAAATTTCAAAATATCAAGATTTCAAAATTTCAAAATTTCAATATTTCAAAATTTAAAAATTTCAGAATATCAAAATTTCAAAATTTCGAAATTTCAAAATTTCAAAATTACAAAATTTCAAAATTTCAATATTTCAAAATATCAAAATTTCAAAATTTTAAAATTTCAAAATCAAATAATTTCAAAATTTCAAAATTTTAAAATTTCAAAATTTCAAAATTCCATAATATCAAAGTATTAAGATTTAAAAATCTTAAAATTTTATAATTTCCCAAATTCAGCAGCCTTCTCTGAGTTGTAGTTGGACACTATCGCGATAAAATTGAAAAACAGCTGCGTTATGTAATTTGCCACACGAGAGTGGGTTGGCATTGTTAGTAAATGCTTAAGTGGGCAGTGTACTCAATTTACTACATCCCTGTGATTTATTTTATTGTTTTTTTTTCTTGTACTTTGTCTTTGTTTATAATAAATAAAAACTAAGATAAAATTTTCAAACTTAAAACTAAATTGAATTATTCTTACTGAATAGAACCGTTTAAATATATATTATATCTTGTACCAAATCGAGTTTAGAGGTCCAACGTATGTTGTATTAAAAGTCTCGAAAACACTCATCAAAAGCTGAGCAGTATATAAAATCGTACAGCTTTGTGTTTAATCGATGAGATCATTTAAATCATTTTGTTATTTAAAGAAAACGTATTTATGCATTTTATTAGTGATGTCATTAACTAATCAAAATGAAATGCATAAGTAATGTGTGAATAATTTCTGTTTCTAGTGTGAGAAAGTAAATTTGATTAATTTTTGGTAACCAATTTTAAATAAATTTCCAGTCCATTTCCAGTCATCCGACTACCACAAATATGAGTGCACCATACGAACAATTGTAGTTAAGAGAACATCTGATCGAGTACCACTATTTTCTGTGGTAGAATAGGTGAAATAACAACAAATATTAAAACCAAACTAAACAAATTATATGCCTCATACATTGACTAAACCAAATAAAAGTCATATTGTAAATAGGAACAGCAGAACGTTTAAACAAACTTAAAAATTGTATACATATTACACACATGCATAATACAGTCAATGTTACTGAATTATAATAATAGAATGTAAAGTTTCGTTTCTTCTATCTATGTATAATGCCAAGATAACTGCACCATACGTCGTGATTCATTTAACAGATATATATAAATTAAAGTTCAATATGTAAACCTAGCTAATTTGTTTTGTTTCATGAATTTAAACCTCTAACGTATTATTTGAATATCTACATATCTAAGATATTCCATCACCGTTTCAGGAAGGGATGGCAAGCAGCTGACTACAACAACTCGCACGTATTATAAACCTCAGATCAAAGAGGGTTAAAGATGCATGTCGACTTTAGGGGGTTTTTGGCGATACACGATTTAACAGCTGACCAAACAGCTGATTTCCCCTTCATCAAACGACCGTTCGACTGTCAATCACGCGTTATTGTAGCCAGAGAGATGGAGATGGTCAACTGAAAAGATGATCAAACATTTGATTTCCCCTTTGTTAATCGACCTTTTGACTGTAATTTACGTGTTCTTGTAGAAAAAGCCTCAATTTCTGAAAGTTATTTATGTAACATCGAACATTGTCTCATTTTACTCACCCATATTTACGTTTGCATTCTGAAAGAGGTAATAAGGCGTCTAATTCGTCAATTTTCGCCGTCAATAGCGTTAGAAACTCGTAAATTGCCCACAGCTCTTGAATTCGTCAGCCGTCATGTGTGTATTCAACACAATGCGTTCAGAAAATCTACTGCAAATTGTTCGCGAAAGTTAATGTAATCGAAACATTAAATAGGATTTATTTCTAATAAATGGATATTTTGATAGCATTTATATTTATAACAGCATATAATATATGAAGAAAAACAAGAAAGTAACGCATGCTCAAAAGGAGCACATTTGGAAAGGATTTCTTATCAATCGATATTCCGAGTTACGTGTATTCAAATTAAAATAAAAATGTTGTGTTATATTTTCGACAGGAAATATTATTTTTATTGTTCGAACGACATTCATTCACTATGAAAGATGTTAAAATTAATAAAAATAAGGAAACCTTACCCAAAAACATGTTTCGTGCTATCATTATTAAACAATTTAAATGAAACGAATATATTTTGGGAAACTTTTCTGTCTATTTGTACTTAGAACGAAAATGCGTGGCAACTGTAATACATTATCTTATTCTTCTTTGGATGGCGCTACAGTCCGGGGTGGATCTGGCCCTCAACCAACATGCCTCTCCAGCTAGCACGATCTCTTCTCAGCCGCCTCCAATTTCTCACTCGTAGTTGGTTGAGGTCCTTTTCCACTTGAGTGCGCCATCTCAGTCTAGGACGTCCTCTGTTGCGCTGTCCCTGTGGTTCGGATTCGAAAATTCTTCGGGCCGGAGCAGTGGTGTTCAGACGCTCTACATGGCCTAGCCACTTTAGGCGTTGTATCCGTACAAGCTAGACTGAACTCATGCCGCCGTACAACCCATACAGTTCGTAAATCAATCTTCTCCTCCAGATGCAATCAACGCAAATAGGACCAGGTAGCGTCCATGTTTCTGCACCATAAAGCAGGACAGGGATGAACAAAGTGTTGTACAAAGTCACTTTGGTCGTTCGGGGAAGGGTGTTATTACTTAATCACCTCGTAAGCCCAAAGGCAAGATTGATTCTGCGCTTTATTTCCGTATTGATATTGTTGACCCTCTTCACCACGGAGCCGAGATAGACGAAGTTCTTGACTACCTCGAAGTGTCTGCTGTCCATAGTGACGCTCTGTCCGAGATGTCGATGTTCTGCGTCCTTCTTCGATGATAGCATATACTTCGTTGTGCCCTCGTTTACTACCAGTCCCACTTTAGCCCCTTCCGCTTCGATGCTAGCAAACGCCTCATTGACGGCTCGCTGAGTTCGGCCGATCACCGAATGTCATCCCCATAAACTGGCAATTGAACGGACTTGTGGAAGACCGTGCCTCTGATGGTGACGTGTGAGTTCCGTACGATCTTCTCAATGATGATGTTAAAGAAGTCGCATGACAGCGCGTCGCCTTGTCTAAATTAATTTTTGACATCGAAGGTCTCGGTGAGTTAGCAACCAGCTTTAATAGAGCAGCGAGAGTTCTCCATCCTAATCCTACACAATCTGACGAGTTTGGTAGGGATGCCAAAACTAGACATGGCACTGTATAGCTCGTCTCTATGCACGCTGTCATACTCGGCCTTGAAATCGACAAATAGATGGTGGGTGTCGATTTGTACTTCTTGGGACTTCTCCAGGATCTGCCGCAGTGTGAAGATCTGGTTCATTGTGGACTTCGTTGGCTTGAAACCACACTGATAAGAACCTCTCAGGTTGTTGACGAACGGTTTCAGACGCTCACACAGTACGGCAGAGAAGATCTTATATGCGATGTTAAGAAGACTGATCCCTCGGTAGTTGGCGCAGTCGAAGGGGTCTCCTTTCTTGTGGACCGGACAAACGATGCTGAGATTCCACTCGTCGGGCATGCTTTCCTCCGACCATATCTCACAGATGAGCTGGGGCATGCACCCAACCAGCTCATCCCCAGCCGCTTTGAGCAGCTCTGCGGATAGACCGTCCGCACCAGCAACTATGTTCGACTTCAATCTTGATGTTGCTATCTTGACCTCGTCGAAGTCGGGGGGACGGAATTCTTGTCCATCGTCGTCCAAATTGAGTGGAAAATTCTGCCTAACAGCGGGATTTGCGTCGTCATCGCCTTTAAGGAGTCTGCAGAAATGATCCTTCCAGATTCTCAGCACCGACTGCGACTCTACCACCAGTTGTCCATTTTGGTCCGGGCAGGCTTCTGTCCAAGGTTTGTAACCGCCGGATAACTGTTTTATCTTGCGGTAAAAATTTCGGACGTCTTTCCTGCCATAGCTCCTCTTCATGTCCTCGACCGCGCGCTTCTCGTGCTCTTTTTTTTTTTCTTCTGAGAAGTCGGTTCTCTTCCCTTCTTTTCTGTTTGCAGAGCTCACAAACAGCTCTCGTCGTTCGATGCAGCTTTGCCTTGTATGCTTCTTGTTTGGCAGCATATGCCTGCCTGCACTTGTCGTCAAGCCATGCGTTCCTCTTAGGTGGTGGCGTCAGGACCCAGCACATCAGTGGCGGCCTCTTTGATGACTTCTTGACAACATTTTCAGTATTGTTTGTGCAGGCAGCGTCGAGCTGTGAGGTAATTTCAGGGAGAATCGATCGGCAAAGGCTCTAGCGATTGGCTGCGACTGTAGCCTTCCGACATTAAAACGTTTTGGCCTGTCTCAACTCTGTTGCTCTCTCGATATCTGGGTTCTTAAATTGGCTACAACAAGGTGATGATTCGAGTCAATGATTGCACCTCGGAAGGTTCGCATATCGAGAGTGCTGGAGGAGTGTCTGACGTCGATCGCAACATGATGTTGAAGGTTGATTGATCAGGTGATCGCCAGGTACCTTTACGTTGAGTTGTGAGAACCGTGTGATGGCCACAGAGAGCTTTCGCTCCTAGGCGAAGTCAACTAGCTTTGTGTTTTCCGATGTCTCCAGCAAAGATGTTCTCCTTTCCCAGCTGAGCTTCGAAATCCCCTAGAACGATTTTGGTGTCGTAGCTGGGGCATCGATCGTATGTCCTTTCTAGGAGGTGATAGAAGTATTCTTTACTGCTGTCATCTTTTTCTTCTGTCGGGGGTGGGCGCATATAAGGGTCATATTATCCAATTCAGCCTTGATGCGGATTGTTATGAGGCGTTCGCTTATGTATTGGAAGCTTAAGACTTTTCGCCTAAGTCTGCCTCGAAAAACAAAACCGCATCCAAATAAGCGTTTCCCTCTCTCTTTGAAGCAGTCGCCGTGGTATATGTCGCAGTTTCTCACTCTTCTCTTGCCCGACCGCATTTCCTGAATTGCGGTAATGTCTGCTTTATAGCAGTCCAGGGTCTCCGCAAGTTCATCGGCTGCACGTGGGAGGTTTAGGGACCTCACAGTTGTTTCGAAAAGAGAACATTTTTACAAATTTAAGACACCTTTTGAGTATAATCTTAGCCAATAAGCACAGAAATAATATAAGGCATATAAAAACTATATTAGAATGTTCATAGCACTTTATTATTACTTCCTCTTTTGTCGAATGTTCAGAATAGAATAAATATAATAGTTGACGTAAGAAAACCTGACAGGCAGAGAGCGCGCGCTACTAGTCCACTTACTCCCTTCAGTGCTGCCAGATTCACCCACGTCTTCTTCTTCTTCTTCATCTTATTGTGTCGCTACAGTTCGGAGGTGGACCTGAGCCTCAACCAACATGATTCTCCAGCCAGCACGATCTATCGCCAGCTGTCTCCAGTTGCGCACTCCAATTAGGAGGTCCTTCTCCACTGGTGTGCGACACCTTAGTCTAGGTCGTCCTCTATTGCGTTGTCCCAATATCTCGGATTCAAAGACTTTTCGGTCTGGAGCAGTGGTGCCCATACACTCTTCATGACCTACGCTTGATCAGGTGCATGTCGCTGCTCAGCCCATAGACTTCGTCTTAGAATCTTTTCCTCCAGATGCCATGAACGCAGACAGGACCAAAAATCACACGCAAAAACTTTTTTCTCGAAAGGACTAAGGGCTTTCTAATCCACCTTTGGTAACGTCCAAGTTTCCGCGCCATAACGTAAGACCGGGATGATCAGGCTGTTATATAAAGCGAGCTTAGTCCTTCGGGAGAGGCCTTTATTATTCAATTGCCTCTCGAACACAAAGAAACAGTGATTGGCAAGAGTGATTCTGCGTTTGATTTCGATACTGGTGTTGTTGTTCCTGTTTACCGCGAAGCCGATGTAGACGAAGTCCTTGACTACCTCGAAGTTTCTGCTGCCTAGTGTGATGCTCTGTCCGAGACGACGATATTGTGTGTCCTTCTTTGATGACAGCACGTAAGTTTTGCCCTCATTTACCGCCAGTTCCATTTTAACTGCTTCCGCTTCAATGCCAGCAAACGTATCATTGACGGCTCGCTGTGTTCCTCCAATCACGTAAATGTCAACAGCGTAAGCTAGCTATTGAACTGACTTCTGAAAAATCGTGCGTCTGGTGTTGACTTGTGAGTTACGCACGATCTTCTCAAGGACGATCTTAAAGAAGTCACATGACAGTGCGTGGCCTTGTCTAAAACCTTCTTTGACATTGAGCAGCTTCTGTCCTAGGTATGCTTTCCTCCGACCATATCTTACAGATGAGCTGGTTCATGCGTCCAACCAGTTCATTTCCAGCTGCTTTAAACAGCTCCAAAATTTAAAAATTTTACAATTTGAAAATTTCAAATTTTCAAAATATCAAGATTTCAAAATTTACAAATTTCAAAATATCAAGATTTCAAAATTTCAAAATTTCAATATTTCAAAATTTAAAAATTTCAGAATATCAAAATTTCAAAATTTCGAAATTTCAAAATTTCAAAATTACAAAATTTCAAAATTTCAATATTTCAAAATATCAAAATTTCAAAATTTTAAAATTTCAAAATCAAATAATTTCAAAATTTCAAAATTTTAAAATTTCAAAATTTCAAAATTCCATAATATCAAAGTATTAAGATTTAAAAATCTTAAAATTTTATAATTTCCCAAATTCAGCAGCCTTCTCTGAGTTGTAGTTGGACACTATCGCGATAAAATTGAAAAACAGCTGCGTTATGTAATTTGCCACACGAGAGTGGGTTGGCATTGTTAGTAAATGCTTAAGTGGGCAGTGTACTCAATTTACTACATCCCTGTGATTTATTTTATTGTTTTTTTTTCTTGTACTTTGTCTTTGTTTATAATAAATAAAAACTAAGATAAAATTTTCAAACTTAAAACTAAATTGAATTATTCTTACTGAATAGAACCGTTTAAATATATATTATATCTTGTACCAAATCGAGTTTAGAGGTCCAACGTATGTTGTATTAAAAGTCTCGAAAACACTCATCAAAAGCTGAGCAGTATATAAAATCGTACAGCTTTGTGTTTAATCGATGAGATCATTTAAATCATTTTGTTATTTAAAGAAAACGTATTTATGCATTTTATTAGTGATGTCATTAACTAATCAAAATGAAATGCATAAGTAATGTGTGAATAATTTCTGTTTCTAGTGTGAGAAAGTAAATTTGATTAATTTTTGGTAACCAATTTTAAATAAATTTCCAGTCCATTTCCAGTCATCCGACTACCACAAATATGAGTGCACCATACGAACAATTGTAGTTAAGAGAACATCTGATCGAGTACCACTATTTTCTGTGGTAGAATAGGTGAAATAACAACAAATATTAAAACCAAACTAAACAAATTATATGCCTCATACATTGACTAAACCAAATAAAAGTCATATTGTAAATAGGAACAGCAGAACGTTTAAACAAACTTAAAAATTGTATACATATTACACACATGCATAATACAGTCAATGTTACTGAATTATAATAATAGAATGTAAAGTTTCGTTTCTTCTATCTATGTATAATGCCAAGATAACTGCACCATACGTCGTGATTCATTTAACAGATATATATAAATTAAAGTTCAATATGTAAACCTAGCTAATTTGTTTTGTTTCATGAATTTAAACCTCTAACGTATTATTTGAATATCTACATATCTAAGATATTCCATCACCGTTTCAGGAAGGGATGGCAAGCAGCTGACTACAACAACTCGCACGTATTATAAACCTCAGATCAAAGAGGGTTAAAGATGCATGTCGACTTTAGGGGGTTTTTGGCGATACACGATTTAACAGCTGACCAAACAGCTGATTTCCCCTTCATCAAACGACCGTTCGACTGTCAATCACGCGTTATTGTAGCCAGAGAGATGGAGATGGTCAACTGAAAAGATGATCAAACATTTGATTTCCCCTTTGTTAATCGACCTTTTGACTGTAATTTACGTGTTCTTGTAGAAAAAGCCTCAATTTCTGAAAGTTATTTATGTAACATCGAACATTGTCTCATTTTACTCACCCATATTTACGTTTGCATTCTGAAAGAGGTAATAAGGCGTCTAATTCGTCAATTTTCGCCGTCAATAGCGTTAGAAACTCGTAAATTGCCCACAGCTCTTGAATTCGTCAGCCGTCATGTGTGTATTCAACACAATGCGTTCAGAAAATCTACTGCAAATTGTTCGCGAAAGTTAATGTAATCGAAACATTAAATAGGATTTATTTCTAATAAATGGATATTTTGATAGCATTTATATTTATAACAGCATATAATATATGAAGAAAAACAAGAAAGTAACGCATGCTCAAAAGGAGCACATTTGGAAAAGATTTCTTATCAATCGATATTCCGAGTTACGTGTATTCAAATTAAAATAAATATTTTGTGTTATATTTTCAACAGGAAATGTTATTTTTATTGTTCGAACGACATTCATTCACTATGAAAGATGTTAAAATTAATAAAATTAAGGAAACCTTACCCAAAAACATGTTTCGTGCTATCATTATTAATCAATTTAAATGAAACGAATATATTTTGGGAAACTTTTCTGTCTATTTGTACTTAGAACGAAAATGCGGGGCAACTGTAATACATTACCTTATTCTTCTTTGGATGGCGCTACAGTCCGGGGTGGATCTGGGCCTCAACCAACATGCCTCTCCAGCTAGCACGATCTCTTCTCAGCCGCCTCCAATTTCTCACTCCTAGTTGGTTGAGGTCCTTTTCCACTTGAGTGCGCCATCTCAGCATATACTTCGTTGTGCCCTCGTTTACCACCAGTCCCACTTTAGCCCCTTCCGCTTCGATGCTAGCAAACGCCTCATTGACGGCTCGCTGAGTTCGGCCGATCACCGAATGTCATCCCCATAAACTGGCAATTGAACGGACTTGTGGAAGACCGTGCCTCTGATGGTGACGTGTGAGTTCCGTACGATCTTCTCAATGATGATGTTAAAGAAGTCGATGAGACGAGAAGATGATGTTAATTTTTGACATCGAAGGTCTCGGTGAGTTAGCAACCAACTCTAATAGAGCAGCGAGAGTTCTCCATCCTAATCCTACACAATCTGACGAGTTTGGTAGGGATGCCAAAACTAGACATGGCACTGTATAGCTCGTCTCTATGCACGCTGTCATACTCGGCCTTGAAATCGACAAATAGATGGTGGGTGTCGATTTGTACTTCTTGGGACTTCTCCAGGATCTGCCGCAGTGTGAAGATCTGGTTCATTGTGGACTTCGTTGGCTTGAAACCACACTGATAAGAACCTCTCAGGTTGTTGACGAACGGTTTCAGACGCTCACACAGTACGGCAGAGAAGATCTTATATGCGATGTTAAGAAGACTGATCCCTCGGTAGTTGGCGCAGTCGAAGGGGTCTCCTTTCTTGTGGACCGGACAAACGATGCTGAGATTCCACTCGTCGGGCATGCTTTCCTCCGACCATATCTCACAGATGAGCTGGGGCATGCACCCAACCAGCTCATCCCCAGCCGCTTTGAGCAGCTCTGCGGATAGACCGTCCGCACCAGCAACTATGTTCGACTTCAATCTTGATGTTGCTATCTTGACCTCGTCGAAGTCGGGGGGACGGAATTCTTGTCCATCGTCGTCCAAATTGAGTGGAAAATTCTGCCTAACAGCGGCTTTGAGCAGCTCTGCGGATAGACCGTCCGCACCAGCAACTATGTTCGACTTCAATCTTGATATTGCTATCTTGACCTCGTCGAAGTCGGGGGGACGGAATTGTTGTCCATCGTCGTCCAAATTGAGTGGAAAATTCTGCCTAACAGCGGGATTTGCGTCGTCATCGCCTTTAAGGAGTCTGCAGAAATGATCCTTCCAGATTCTGAGCACCGACTGCGACTCTACCACCAGTTGTCCATTTTGGTCCCGGCAGGCTTCTGTCCAAGGTTTGTAACCGCCGGATAACTGTTTTATCTTGCGGTAAAAATTTCGGACGTCTTTCCTGCCACAGCTCCTCTCCATGTCCTCGACCGCGCGCTTCTTGTGCTTTTTTTTTTTTCTTCTGAGAAGTCGGTTCTCTTCCCTTCTTTTCTGTTTGCAGAGCTCACAAACAGCTCTCGTCGTTTGATGCAGCTTTGCCTTGTATGCATATAAGGGTCATATTATCCAATTCAGCCTTGATGCGGATTGTTATGAGGCATTCGCTTATGTATTGGAAGCTTAAGACTTTTCGCCTAAGTCTGCCTCGAAAAACAAAACCGCATCCAAATAAGCGTTTCCCTCTCTCTTTGTAGCAGTCGCCGTGGTATACGTCGCAGTTTCTTACTCTTCTCTTGCCCGACCGCATTTCCTGAATTGCGGTAATGTCTGCTTTATAGCAGTCCAGGGTCTCCGCAAGTTCATCGGCTGCACGTGGGAGGTTTAGGGACCTCGAAAAGAGAACATTTTTACAAATTTAAGACACCTTTTGAGTATTATCTTAGGCAATAAGCACAGAAATAATATAAGGCATATAAAAACTATATTAGAATGTTCATAGCACTTTTTTATTACTTCCTCTTTTGTCGAATGTTCAGAATAGAATAAATATAATAGTTGATGTAAGAAAACCTGACAGGCAGAGAGCGCGCGCTACTAGTCCACTTACTCCCTTCAGTGCTGCCAGATTCACCCACGTCTTCTTCTTCTTATTGTGGCGCTACAGTTCGGAGGTGGACCTGAGCCTCAACCAACATGATTCTCCAGCCAGCACGATCTTTCACCAGCTGTCTCCAGTTGCGCACTCCAATTTGGAGGGCCTTCTCCACTGGTGTGCGCCACCTTAGTCTAGGTCGTCCTCTATTGCGTTGTCCCAATATCTCGGATTCAAAGACTTTTCGGTCTGGAGCAGTGGTGCCCATACACTCTTCATGACCTACGCTTGACCAGGTGCATGTCGCTGCTCAGCCCATAGACTTCGTCTTAGAATCTTTTCCTCCAGATGCCATGAACGCAGACAGGACCAAAAATCGAGCGCAAAAACTTTTTTCTCGAAAGGACTAAGGGCTTTCTAATCCACCTTTGGTAACGTCCAAGTTTCCGCGCCATAACGTAACACCGGGATGATCAGGCTGTTATATAAAGCGAGCTTAGTCCTTCGAGAGAGGCCTTTATTATTCAATTGCCTCTCGAACACAAAGAAACAGTGATTGGCAAGAGTGATTCTGCGTTTGATTTCGATACTGGTGTTGTTGTTCCTGTTTACCGCGAAGCCGATGTAGACGAAGTCCTTGACTACCTCGAAGTTTCTGCTGCCTAGTGGGATGCTCTGTCCGAGACGTCGATGTTGTGTGTCCTTCTTTGATGACAGCATGTAAGTTTTGCCCTCATTTACCGCCAGACCCATTTTAGCTGCTTCCGCTTCAATGCCAGCAAACGTATCATTGACGGCTCGCTGTGTTCCTCCAATCACGTAAATGTCAACAGCGTAAGCTAGCTATTGAACTGACTTCTGAAAAATCGTGCGTCTGGTGTTGACTTGTGGGTTACTAACAATCTTCTCGAGGACGATGTTAAGGAAGTCACATGACAGTGCGTGGCCTTGTCCAAAATCTTCTTTGACATTGAAGCAGCTTCTTTCCTAGGTATGCTTTCCTCCGACCATATCTTATAGATGAGCTGGTTCATGAGACAATAGAGTTCATTTCCACAATTTCACAATTTGAAAAGTTCAAATTTTCAAAATTTCAAAGTTTCAAAACTTCAAAATTTCAAAATTTCAAGCCTTCAACATTTCAATATATCAAAATTTTTCAAAATCTTTAAATCTTATAATTTCCAAATTTCGAAAGCCTTCTCTAAGTTGTAGTTGGACTCTATTGCGCTATAATTGAAAAACAGCTACGTTACGTTCCTTGCCACGCGAGAGTTGGTTGACATTGTAAGTAAGTGCTTAAGTGGGCATCGTACTCAATTGACTACATCCCTGTGATTTATTATATTGTTTTTTTTTCTTGTACTTTGTCTTTGTTTATACCAGAGACCAATAGGGAGACAGTCAACCCACTCGTCTCCCGCCCTTGAAGTCATTTTGAAGCGTTTTTTATAACTTTTCCCCTCCTGATTTTTTTGTGTTCTTAACTGAGAATACGTGTGAACTGCCTATATGGTGGATCTCCTCACTCTTCAAACTGCACGAAGGAGGGGACATATAAATCAAAAAATTGGAAGAGAGAAGGTATAGTGTTTTCCAACGCAAAGTAATAGTTGACGATAGCTGCGTCCAGAAATGATGTTTGTAAGGCAGAAGTTGCATCACAAAAGCAATATACTGAAAAAATTTATGATTATTTCAACAACAGAATAAGGACATGAACTTAGTTTAAACGCAAAAATTTTCTTAATAGGTCCTATGAACTATTGAAAATTACAAAACACTGAGTAACTGCTACTGTTTTTAAACACTAAAACTCGTTTTCTATACATATGTATCAATTTTATAACTATTGTAATATTATGTCTGAAATTATTTAAAATCGTATTTATCGCCTGAAATAATACTCAAAAGGTATCTTGAATTTGTAAATATGTGCTAATTTTGAAGCGATTTTTTTTTTAGGTATATTTAATGTGTTGCAGTTGTCATTTATCTTCGCTCTGAGTTGTATATACAAAGATGTTTTGCAAAATATATTCGTTCTATTCTTATTGTTGTTATTTTCATTGTACGAAATATGTTTTATATTTGTTTTTGTTTTAGGTTTCATTGTTTTTATTGATTACAACACCTTTCATATTGAATTTATGTCATTTGGACAATAAAAATAACATTTTGTAAGAATAATACGTAACACCAAACATTTATTTTAATTATAATACGCGCAACTCGGTACATCAATTGATAATAAATCTTTCCCAAATGTGCGACTTTCAGCACGAGTTACTCTCCTGTTTTTCTACATATTTCATAAATAATTATAAATATAAATGCTATCGGATTATCCATTTATAAAAAATAAATCCTTTTAAAGTTACACTTACTTGCGTAAACAATTTGCAGTTGGTTTTCTGAACACGATTTTTTGGCTGATGAATTCACGAACAGTTGACAATTTACGAGTGTTTGACCATATTAAAGGCAAAAATTGTCAAATCATCCGCCATCTTTTCAATTTTGGGGGGGAAACGTAAACATGTTAAACTAAAGTGAGACAATGTTCGATGATACGTAAATAACTTTCAGAATTTGAGGTTATGTCCGGGTTATGTTTACTGGAACACGTTAATAATAGTCAAACGGATGATCGACAAAGGAGAAATCAGCTTATTGATGGCTTTAACTAATCAAAATGAAATACATAAGTAATGTGTGAATAATTTCTGTTTCTAGTGTGAAAAAGTAAATTTGATTAATTTTTGGTAACCAATTTTAAAAAAATTTCCAGTCCATTTCCAGTTATCCAACTACCACAAATATGAGTGCACCTTACGAACACTTCTAGTTAAGAGACCAGCTGATCGATTATCACCACGGCTGATAGAAATACAGATTACGCATTGCGCATGTCTTTCACCTTCTGTCAATTCATCTTTGATGACGTAGGCTGAGACAACGGATGTTTACTTTTCATATACGGATGTCAAGTTTGACTGCGATTTCCGCGCGTTTATTCGAAAAAAATTAAAAGAAAAATATTTTGTAATTTATTAACAATTAAATAAAGAAAAATTTTTAAAAGTGAGATGTGCTGTGTTTGGCTTTTTCTATCATTCTTGGATTATCACTGTTTTCTGTGGTAGAATAAGTGAAATAACAATATATGTTAAAACCAAACTAAACGAGTTATATGCCTCATGCATTTACTAATCGAAATATAAGTCATATTGTAAATAGGAAAAGAATAGAAGGCTGCAGAACGTTTTAACGCACTTAAAAATTGTATAGATATAATACACATCCATAATACAGTCAATGTTACTGAATTACAATAATAGAATGTAAAGTTTCTTTTTTTTCTACCCTTATATAATGCAGAGACAACTGCATCATATGTCGTAATTCATTCTACTGATATCTGTAAAATTCTAAATTAAAATTTAATTTGTAAACCTATGTAATTTGTATAGTTTCATACATTTAAACTTTTAGCGCATTATTTGAATAACTTCATATCTAAGATATTCCATCATTGTTTCAGGAAGGGATGGCATTCAGCTGACTACAACAGCTCGCACGTATCATAATATACGGTGTAAAAACAACTAGATGTCAAAAATTCCTCAGATCAAAGAGGGTTAAAGACGTATGTCTACTTTAGGTGGTTTATGGAGATGTTGAATTTAACAGCTGACCAAACAGCTGATTTCCCCTTCGTTAATCGACCGTTCGACTATCAATCACGTGTTGTTGTAGACAGAATCCATCAAAGAAGGAGGTGGTCAACTGAACAGCTGATCAAACAGTTGATTTCCCCTTTGTCAATCGACCTTTTGACTGTAATTTACGTGTTCTTGTAGAAAAAACCTCACTTTCTGAAAGTTATTTATGTAACATCGAACATTGTCTCATTTTACTCACCCATATGGCGTCTAATTTGTCAATTTTCGCCGTCAATGGCGTCAGAAACTCGTAAATTGCCCACAGCTCTTGAATTCGTCAGCCGTTATGTATGTGTTCAACACAATGCGTTCAGAAAATCTACTGCAAAAGGTTTGCGAAAGTTATTGTAATCGAAACTTTAAATAGGATTTATTTCTAATAAATGGATATTTTGAAAGAATTTATGTTTATAAGAACTTATAATATATGTAGAAAAACAAGAAAGTAATGCATGCTCAAAAGTAGCACATATGGAAAATATTTCTTATCAATTGATATTCCGAGTTACGCGTATTCAAATTAAAATAAATATTTGGAGTTATATATTCGACAAGATACATTATTACAAAATGTTATTTTTATTGCTCGAACTACATTTATTCACTATGAAAGATGTTAAAATTAATAAAGCATGTTTCGTGCAATCATTATTAAACAATTTAAATGAAACGAATATATTTTTTTGGAAACATTTCTGTCTATTTTTACTTAGAACGAAAATGCGTGGCAACGGTAATACATTATTATAACATACTTAAAACCATTAAGTTTTTTCGAAATGAGAACAATTTTACAAATTTAAGATACCTTTTGAGTATTATTTTAGGCAATAAGCACAAAAATAATATGAGGCATATAAAAACTATTGTAAAATGTTCATAGCACTTTCTTATTACTTCCTCTCTTGTCGACTGTTCCGAATAGAATAAATACAATCGTTGACGTAAGAAAACCTCACAGGTAGAGGGCGCGTGCTACTAGTCGACTTATTCCACTCAATGCTGCCAGATTAACTTACGTCTTCTTCTGTTTCTTCTTGTTGTGCCGCTACAGTTCTGAGGTGGACCTGGGCCTCAACCAACATGTCTCTCCAACCGGCACGATCTTTCGCCAGCTGTCTCCAGTTGCGCACTCCAATTTGGAGGTCCTTCTCCACTGGTGTGCGCCACCTTAGTCTAGGTCGTGCTCTATTGCATTGTCCCAATATCTCGGATTCAAAGACTTTTCGGTCTGGAGCAGTGGTACCCATACACTCTACATGGCCTAGTCATCTTAAGTGTTGTATCCGTAGACGCTTGACCAGGCGCATGTCTCTGTTCAGCCAATAGAGTTCGTCTTAAAATCTTCTCCTCCAGATGCCATAAACGCAAACAGGACCAAAAATCGCAGGCAAAAACTTTTTTCTCGAAAAGACTAAGGGCTTCCTCATCCGCCATTGGAAACATCCAAGTTTCCGCGCCATAACGTAGGACTGGAATGAGCAGGCTTTTATATAAAGCGAGCTTAGTCCTTCGAGAGAGGACTTTATTACTCAATTGCCTCTTGAACCCAAAGAAACAGCGATTGGCAAGAGTGATTCAGCGTTTGGTTTCGGTACTGATATTGTTGTTCCTGTTTGCTGCGGAAGCGATGTAGACGAAGTCCTTGACTACCTCGAAGTTTCTGCTGCCTAGTGTGACGCTCGGTCCGAGACATCGATGTTGTGTGTCCTTGATGACAGCATGTACTAAGTTTTGTCCTCATTTACCGAAAGACTTATTTTAGCTGCTTCCGCTTCAATGCCGGCAAACGCCAAATGGATGGCACGCTGTGTTCGTCCAATCACTTCACTGACTGACTTCTGAAAAATCGTGCCTCTGGTGTTGACTTGTGAGTTACGCACGATCTTCTCGAGTATGATGATAAAGAAGTCACATGACAGTGCGTCGCTTTGCCTAAAACTTTCTTTGACATTGAAGCAATTTCTTTCCTAGGTATGCTTTCCTCCGACCATATCTTACAGATGAGCTGGTTCATGCGCCCAACCGGTTCATTTCCAACTGCTTTAAATAGCTCCAAAATTTCAAAATTTTACAATTTGAAAATTTAAAATTTTCAAAATGTCAAGATTTAAAAATTTACAAATTTCAAAATATAAAGATTTCAAAATTTCAAAATTTCAAAATAACAAAATTTAAAAAATTCACAATTTGAAAAATTTAAAATTTCGAAATATCAAAGTTTAAGAATTTCTAAATTTCTAAGTTCCTAAATTTCAAAATTTCGAAATAACAAATAAGAAATTTAAAAATTTGAAAATTTCGAAATTTCAAAATTTCAAATTTTCGAAATAAAAAAAAGTTCAAAATTTAAAAAATTTACAATTTGAAAATTTCAAAATCTCATTTTTTGTAAATTTTAAATTTAAAAGTTTCAAAATTTAAAAGTTTTAAAATCTCAAAACTTTAAAATATCGGCAGTCGCCGTGGTATATGTCGCAGTTTCTTACTCTTCTCTTGCCCGACCGCATTTCCTGAATTGCGGTAATGTCTGCTTTATAGCAGTCCAGGGTCTCCGCAAGTTCATCGGCTGCACGTGGGAGGTTTAGGGACCTCACAGTTGTTTCGAAAAGAGAACATTTTTACAAATTTAAGACACCTTTTGAGTATAATCTTAGCCAATAAGCACAGAAATAATATAAGGCATATAAAAACTATATTAGAATGTTCATAGCACTTTATTATTACTTCCTCTTTTGTCGAATGTTCAGAATAGAATAAATATAATAGTTGACGTAAGAAAACCTGACAGGCAGAGAGCGCGCGCTACTAGTCCACTTACTCCCTTCAGTGCTGCCAGATTCACCCACGTCTTCTTCTTCTTCTTCATCTTATTGTGTCGCTACAGTTCGGAGGTGGACCTGAGCCTCAACCAACATGATTCTCCAGCCAGCACGATCTATCGCCAGCTGTCTCCAGTTGCGCACTCCAATTAGGAGGTCCTTCTCCACTGGTGTGCGACACCTTAGTCTAGGTCGTCCTCTATTGCGTTGTCCCAATATCTCGGATTCAAAGACTTTTCGGTCTGGAGCAGTGGTGCCCATACACTCTTCATGACCTACGCTTGATCAGGTGCATGTCGCTGCTCAGCCCATAGACTTCGTCTTAGAATCTTTTCCTCCAGATGCCATGAACGCAGACAGGACCAAAAATCACACGCAAAAACTTTTTTCTCGAAAGGACTAAGGGCTTTCTAATCCACCTTTGGTAACGTCCAAGTTTCCGCGCCATAACGTAAGACCGGGATGATCAGGCTGTTATATAAAGCGAGCTTAGTCCTTCGGGAGAGGCCTTTATTATTCAATTGCCTCTCGAACACAAAGAAACAGTGATTGGCAAGAGTGATTCTGCGTTTGATTTCGATACTGGTGTTGTTGTTCCTGTTTACCGCGAAGCCGATGTAGACGAAGTCCTTGACTACCTCGAAGTTTCTGCTGCCTAGTGTGATGCTCTGTCCGAGACGACGATATTGTGTGTCCTTCTTTGATGACAGCACGTAAGTTTTGCCCTCATTTACCGCCAGTTCCATTTTAACTGCTTCCGCTTCAATGCCAGCAAACGTATCATTGACGGCTCGCTGTGTTCCTCCAATCACGTAAATGTCAACAGCGTAAGCTAGCTATTGAACTGACTTCTGAAAAATCGTGCGTCTGGTGTTGACTTGTGAGTTACGCACGATCTTCTCAAGGACGATCTTAAAGAAGTCACATGACAGTGCGTGGCCTTGTCTAAAACCTTCTTTGACATTGAGCAGCTTCTGTCCTAGGTATGCTTTCCTCCGACCATATCTTACAGATGAGCTGGTTCATGCGTCCAACCAGTTCATTTCCAGCTGCTTTAAACAGCTCCAAAATTTAAAAATTTTACAATTTGAAAATTTCAAATTTTCAAAATATCAAGATTTCAAAATTTACAAATTTCAAAATATCAAGATTTCAAAATTTCAAAATTTCAATATTTCAAAATTTAAAAATTTCAGAATATCAAAATTTCAAAATTTCGAAATTTCAAAATTTCAAAATTACAAAATTTCAAAATTTCAATATTTCAAAATATCAAAATTTCAAAATTTTAAAATTTCAAAATCAAATAATTTCAAAATTTCAAAATTTTAAAATTTCAAAATTTCAAAATTCCATAATATCAAAGTATTAAGATTTAAAAATCTTAAAATTTTATAATTTCCCAAATTCAGCAGCCTTCTCTGAGTTGTAGTTGGACACTATCGCGATAAAATTGAAAAACAGCTGCGTTATGTAATTTGCCACACGAGAGTGGGTTGGCATTGTTAGTAAATGCTTAAGTGGGCAGTGTACTCAATTTACTACATCCCTGTGATTTATTTTATTGTTTTTTTTTCTTGTACTTTGTCTTTGTTTATAATAAATAAAAACTAAGATAAAATTTTCAAACTTAAAACTAAATTGAATTATTCTTACTGAATAGAACCGTTTAAATATATATTATATCTTGTACCAAATCGAGTTTAGAGGTCCAACGTATGTTGTATTAAAAGTCTCGAAAACACTCATCAAAAGCTGAGCAGTATATAAAATCGTACAGCTTTGTGTTTAATCGATGAGATCATTTAAATCATTTTGTTATTTAAAGAAAACGTATTTATGCATTTTATTAGTGATGTCATTAACTAATCAAAATGAAATGCATAAGTAATGTGTGAATAATTTCTGTTTCTAGTGTGAGAAAGTAGATTTGATTAATTTTTGGTAACCAATTTTAAATAAATTTCCAGTCCATTTCCAGTCATCCGACTACCACAAATATGAGTGCACCATACGAACAATTGTAGTTAAGAGAACATCTGATCGAGTACCACTATTTTCTGTGGTAGAATAGGTGAAATAACAACAAATATTAAAACCAAACTAAACAAATTATATGCCTCATACATTGACTAAACCAAATAAAAGTCATATTGTAAATAGGAACAGCAGAACGTTTAAACAAACTTAAAAATTGTATACATATTACACACATGCATAATACAGTCAATGTTACTGAATTATAATAATAGAATGTAAAGTTTCGTTTCTTCTATCTATGTATAATGCCAAGATAACTGCACCATACGTCGTGATTCATTTAACAGATATATATAAATTAAAGTTCAATATGTAAACCTAGCTAATTTGTTTTGTTTCATGAATTTAAACCTCTAACGTATTATTTGAATATCTACATATCTAAGATATTCCATCACCGTTTCAGGAAGGGATGGCAAGCAGCTGACTACAACAACTCGCACGTATTATAAACATACGGTATAAAAACAACTAGATGTCAAAAATTCCTCAGATCAAAGAGGGTTAAAGATGCATGTCGACTTTAGGGGGTTTTTGGCGATACACGATTTAACAGCTGACCAAACAGCTGATTTCCCCTTCATCAAACGACCGTTCGACTGTCAATCACGCGTTATTGTAGCCAGAGAGATGGAGATGGTCAACTGAACAGATGATCAAACATTTGATTTCCCCTTTGTTAATCGACCTTTTGACTGTAATTTACGTGTTCTTGTAGAAAAAGCCTCAATTTCTGAAAGTTATTTATGTAACATCGAACATTGTCTCATTTTACTCACCCATATTTACGTTTGCATTCTGAAAGAGGTAATAAGGCGTCTAATTCGTCAATTTTCGCCGTCAATAGCGTTAGAAACTCGTAAATTGCCCACAGCTCTTGAATTCGTCAGCCGTCATGTGTGTATTCAACACAATGCGTTCAGAAAATCTACTGCAAATTGTTCGCGAAAGTTAATGTAATCGAAACATTAAATAGGATTTATTTCTAATAAATGGATATTTTGATAGCATTTATATTTATAACAGCATATAATATATGAAGAAAAACAAGAAAGTAACGCATGCTCAAAAGGAGCACATTTGGAAAAGATTTCTTATCAATCGATATTCCGAGTTACGTGTATTCAAATTAAAATAAATATTTTGTGTTATATTTTCAACAGGAAATGTTATTTTTATTGTTCGAACGACATTCATTCACTATGAAAGATGTTAAAATTAATAAAATTAAGGAAACCTTACCCAAAAACATGTTTCGTGCTATCATTATTAATCAATTTAAATGAAACGAATATATTTTGGGAAACTTTTCTGTCTATTTGTACTTAGAACGAAAATGCGGGGCAACTGTAATACATTACCTTATTCTTCTTTGGATGGCGCTACAGTCCGGGGTGGATCTGGGCCTCAACCAACATGCCTCTCCAGCTAGCACGATCTCTTCTCAGCCGCCTCCAATTTCTCACTCCTAGTTGGTTGAGGTCCTTTTCCACTTGAGTGCGCCATCTCAGCATATACTTCGTTGTGCCCTCGTTTACCACCAGTCCCACTTTAGCCCCTTCCGCTTCGATGCTAGCAAACGCCTCATTGACGGCTCGCTGAGTTCGGCCGATCACCGAATGTCATCCCCATAAACTGGCAATTGAACGGACTTGTGGAAGACCGTGCCTCTGATGGTGACGTGTGAGTTCCGTACGATCTTCTCAATGATGATGTTAAAGAAGTCGATGAGACGAGAAGATGATGTTAATTTTTGACATCGAAGGTCTCGGTGAGTTAGCAACCAACTCTAATAGAGCAGCGAGAGTTCTCCATCCTAATCCTACACAATCTGACGAGTTTGGTAGGGATGCCAAAACTAGACATGGCACTGTATAGCTCGTCTCTATGCACGCTGTCATACTCGGCCTTGAAATCGACAAATAGATGGTGGGTGTCGATTTGTACTTCTTGGGACTTCTCCAGGATCTGCCGCAGTGTGAAGATCTGGTTCATTGTGGACTTCGTTGGCTTGAAACCACACTGATAAGAACCTCTCAGGTTGTTGACGAACGGTTTCAGACGCTCACACAGTACGGCAGAGAAGATCTTATATGCGATGTTAAGAAGACTGATCCCTCGGTAGTTGGCGCAGTCGAAGGGGTCTCCTTTCTTGTGGACCGGACAAACGATGCTGAGATTCCACTCGTCGGGCATGCTTTCCTCCGACCATATCTCACAGATGAGCTGGGGCATGCACCCAACCAGCTCATCCCCAGCCGCTTTGAGCAGCTCTGCGGATAGACCGTCCGCACCAGCAACTATGTTCGACTTCAATCTTGATGTTGCTATCTTGACCTCGTCGAAGTCGGGGGGACGGAATTCTTGTCCATCGTCGTCCAAATTGAGTGGAAAATTCTGCCTAACAGCGGCTTTGAGCAGCTCTGCGGATAGACCGTCCGCACCAGCAACTATGTTCGACTTCAATCTTGATATTGCTATCTTGACCTCGTCGAAGTCGGGGGGACGGAATTCTTGTCCATCGTCGTCCAAATTGAGTGGAAAATTCTGCCTAACAGCGGGATTTGCGTCGTCATCGCCTTTAAGGAGTCTGCAGAAATGATCCTTCCAGATTCTGAGCACCGACTGCGACTCTACCACCAGTTGTCCATTTTGGTCCCGGCAGGCTTCTGTCCAAGGTTTGTAACCGCCGGATAACTGTTTTATCTTGCGGTAAAAATTTCGGACGTCTTTCCTGCCACAGCTCCTCTCCATGTCCTCGACCGCGCGCTTCTTGTGCTTTTTTTTTTTTCTTCTGAGAAGTCGGTTCTCTTCCCTTCTTTTCTGTTTGCAGAGCTCACAAACAGCTCTCGTCGTTTGATGCAGCTTTGCCTTGTATGCATATAAGGGTCATATTATCCAATTCAGCCTTGATGCGGATTGTTATGAGGCATTCGCTTATGTATTGGAAGCTTAAGACTTTTCGCCTAAGTCTGCCTCGAAAAACAAAACCGCATCCAAATAAGCGTTTCCCTCTCTCTTTGTAGCAGTCGCCGTGGTATACGTCGCAGTTTCTTACTCTTCTCTTGCCCGACCGCATTTCCTGAATTGCGGTAATGTCTGCTTTATAGCAGTCCAGGGTCTCCGCAAGTTCATCGGCTGCACGTGGGAGGTTTAGGGACCTCGAAAAGAGAACATTTTTACAAATTTAAGACACCTTTTGAGTATTATCTTAGGCAATAAGCACAGAAATAATATAAGGCATATAAAAACTATATTAGAATGTTCATAGCACTTTTTTATTACTTCCTCTTTTGTCGAATGTTCAGAATAGAATAAATATAATAGTTGATGTAAGAAAACCTGACAGGCAGAGAGCGCGCGCTACTAGTCCACTTACTCCCTTCAGTGCTGCCAGATTCACCCACGTCTTCTTCTTCTTATTGTGGCGCTACAGTTCGGAGGTGGACCTGAGCCTCAACCAACATGATTCTCCAGCCAGCACGATCTTTCACCAGCTGTCTCCAGTTGCGCACTCCAATTTGGAGGGCCTTCTCCACTGGTGTGCGCCACCTTAGTCTAGGTCGTCCTCTATTGCGTTGTCCCAATATCTCGGATTCAAAGACTTTTCGGTCTGGAGCAGTGGTGCCCATACACTCTTCATGACCTACGCTTGACCAGGTGCATGTCGCTGCTCAGCCCATAGACTTCGTCTTAGAATCTTTTCCTCCAGATGCCATGAACGCAGACAGGACCAAAAATCGAGCGCAAAAACTTTTTTCTCGAAAGGACTAAGGGCTTTCTAATCCACCTTTGGTAACGTCCAAGTTTCCGCGCCATAACGTAACACCGGGATGATCAGGCTGTTATATAAAGCGAGCTTAGTCCTTCGAGAGAGGCCTTTATTATTCAATTGCCTCTCGAACACAAAGAAACAGTGATTGGCAAGAGTGATTCTGCGTTTGATTTCGATACTGGTGTTGTTGTTCCTGTTTACCGCGAAGCCGATGTAGACGAAGTCCTTGACTACCTCGAAGTTTCTGCTGCCTAGTGGGATGCTCTGTCCGAGACGTCGATGTTGTGTGTCCTTCTTTGATGACAGCATGTAAGTTTTGCCCTCATTTACCGCCAGACCCATTTTAGCTGCTTCCGCTTCAATGCCAGCAAACGTATCATTGACGGCTCGCTGTGTTCCTCCAATCACGTAAATGTCAACAGCGTAAGCTAGCTATTGAACTGACTTCTGAAAAATCGTGCGTCTGGTGTTGACTTGTGGGTTACTAACAATCTTCTCGAGGACGATGTTAAGGAAGTCACATGACAGTGCGTGGCCTTGTCCAAAATCTTCTTTGACATTGAAGCAGCTTCTTTCCTAGGTATGCTTTCCTCCGACCATATCTTATAGATGAGCTGGTTCATGAGACAATAGAGTTCATTTCCACAATTTCACAATTTGAAAAGTTCAAATTTTCAAAATTTCAAAGTTTCAAAACTTCAAAATTTCAAAATTTCAAGCCTTCAACATTTCAATATATCAAAATTTTTCAAAATCTTTAAATCTTATAATTTCCAAATTTCGAAAGCCTTCTCTAAGTTGTAGTTGGACTCTATTGCGCTATAATTGAAAAACAGCTACGTTACGTTCCTTGCCACGCGAGAGTTGGTTGACATTGTAAGTAAGTGCTTAAGTGGGCATCGTACTCAATTGACTACATCCCTGTGATTTATTATATTGTTTTTTTTTCTTGTACTTTGTCTTTGTTTATACCAGAGACCAATAGGGAGACAGTCAACCCACTCGTCTCCCGCCCTTGAAGTCATTTTGAAGCGTTTTTTATAACTTTTCCCCTCCTGATTTTTTTGTGTTCTTAACTGAGAATACGTGTGAACTGCCTATATGGTGGATCTCCTCACTCTTCAAACTGCACGAAGGAGGGGACATATAAATCAAAAAATTGGAAGAGAGAAGGTATAGTGTTTTCCAACGCAAAGTAATAGTTGACGATAGCTGCGTCCAGAAATGATGTTTGTAAGGCAGAAGTTGCATCACAAAAGCAATATACTGAAAAAATTTATGATTATTTCAACAACAGAATAAGGACATGAACTTAGTTTAAACGCAAAAATTTTCTTAATAGGTCCTATGAACTATTGAAAATTACAAAACACTGAGTAACTGCTACTGTTTTTAAACACTAAAACTCGTTTTCTATACATATGTATCAATTTTATAACTATTGTAATATTATGTCTGAAATTATTTAAAATCGTATTTATCGCCTGAAATAATACTCAAAAGGTATCTTGAATTTGTAAATATGTGCTAATTTTGAAGCGATTTTTTTTTTAGGTATATTTAATGTGTTGCAGTTGTCATTTATCTTCGCTCTGAGTTGTATATACAAAGATGTTTTGCAAAATATATTCGTTCTATTCTTATTGTTGTTATTTTCATTGTACGAAATATGTTTTATATTTGTTTTTGTTTTAGGTTTCATTGTTTTTATTGATTACAACACCTTTCATATTGAATTTATGTCATTTGGACAATAAAAATAACATTTTGTAAGAATAATACGTAACACCAAACATTTATTTTAATTATAATACGCGCAACTCGGTACATCAATTGATAATAAATCTTTCCCAAATGTGCGACTTTCAGCACGAGTTACTCTCCTGTTTTTCTACATATTTCATAAATAATTATAAATATAAATGCTATCGGATTATCCATTTATAAAAAATAAATCCTTTTAAAGTTACACTTACTTGCGTAAACAATTTGCAGTTGGTTTTCTGAACACGATTTTTTGGCTGATGAATTCACGAACAGTTGACAATTTACGAGTGTTTGACCATATTAAAGGCAAAAATTGTCAAATCATCCGCCATCTTTTCAATTTTGGGGGGGAAACGTAAACATGTTAAACTAAAGTGAGACAATGTTCGATGATACGTAAATAACTTTCAGAATTTGAGGTTATGTCCGGGTTATGTTTACTGGAACACGTTAATAATAGTCAAACGGATGATCGACAAAGGAGAAATCAGCTTATTGATGGCTTTAACTAATCAAAATGAAATACATAAGTAATGTGTGAATAATTTCTGTTTCTAGTGTGAAAAAGTAAATTTGATTAATTTTTGGTAACCAATTTTAAAAAAATTTCCAGTCCATTTCCAGTTATCCAACTACCACAAATATGAGTGCACCTTACGAACACTTCTAGTTAAGAGACCAGCTGATCGATTATCACCACGGCTGATAGAAATACAGATTACGCATTGCGCATGTCTTTCACCTTCTGTCAATTCATCTTTGATGACGTAGGCTGAGACAACGGATGTTTACTTTTCATATACGGATGTCAAGTTTGACTGCGATTTCCGCGCGTTTATTCGAAAAAAATTAAAAGAAAAATATTTTGTAATTTATTAACAATTAAATAAAGAAAAATTTTTAAAAGTGAGATGTGCTGTGTTTGGCTTTTTCTATCATTCTTGGATTATCACTGTTTTCTGTGGTAGAATAAGTGAAATAACAATATATGTTAAAACCAAACTAAACGAGTTATATGCCTCATGCATTTACTAATCGAAATATAAGTCATATTGTAAATAGGAAAAGAATAGAAGGCTGCAGAACGTTTTAACGCACTTAAAAATTGTATAGATATAATACACATCCATAATACAGTCAATGTTACTGAATTACAATAATAGAATGTAAAGTTTCTTTTTTTTCTACCCTTATATAATGCAGAGACAACTGCATCATATGTCGTAATTCATTCTACTGATATCTGTAAAATTCTAAATTAAAATTTAATTTGTAAACCTATGTAATTTGTATAGTTTCATACATTTAAACTTTTAGCGCATTATTTGAATAACTTCATATCTAAGATATTCCATCATTGTTTCAGGAAGGGATGGCATTCAGCTGACTACAACAGCTCGCACGTATCATAATATACGGTGTAAAAACAACTAGATGTCAAAAATTCCTCAGATCAAAGAGGGTTAAAGACGTATGTCTACTTTAGGTGGTTTATGGAGATGTTGAATTTAACAGCTGACCAAACAGCTGATTTCCCCTTCGTTAATCGACCGTTCGACTATCAATCACGTGTTGTTGTAGACAGAATCCATCAAAGAAGGAGGTGGTCAACTGAACAGCTGATCAAACAGTTGATTTCCCCTTTGTCAATCGACCTTTTGACTGTAATTTACGTGTTCTTGTAGAAAAAACCTCACTTTCTGAAAGTTATTTATGTAACATCGAACATTGTCTCATTTTACTCACCCATATGGCGTCTAATTTGTCAATTTTCGCCGTCAATGGCGTCAGAAACTCGTAAATTGCCCACAGCTCTTGAATTCGTCAGCCGTTATGTATGTGTTCAACACAATGCGTTCAGAAAATCTACTGCAAAAGGTTTGCGAAAGTTATTGTAATCGAAACTTTAAATAGGATTTATTTCTAATAAATGGATATTTTGAAAGAATTTATGTTTATAAGAACTTATAATATATGTAGAAAAACAAGAAAGTAATGCATGCTCAAAAGTAGCACATATGGAAAATATTTCTTATCAATTGATATTCCGAGTTACGCGTATTCAAATTAAAATAAATATTTGGAGTTATATATTCGACAAGATACATTATTACAAAATGTTATTTTTATTGCTCGAACTACATTTATTCACTATGAAAGATGTTAAAATTAATAAAGCATGTTTCGTGCAATCATTATTAAACAATTTAAATGAAACGAATATATTTTTTTGGAAACATTTCTGTCTATTTTTACTTAGAACGAAAATGCGTGGCAACGGTAATACATTATTATAACATACTTAAAACCATTAAGTTTTTTCGAAATGAGAACAATTTTACAAATTTAAGATACCTTTTGAGTATTATTTTAGGCAATAAGCACAAAAATAATATGAGGCATATAAAAACTATTGTAAAATGTTCATAGCACTTTCTTATTACTTCCTCTCTTGTCGACTGTTCCGAATAGAATAAATACAATCGTTGACGTAAGAAAACCTCACAGGTAGAGGGCGCGTGCTACTAGTCGACTTATTCCACTCAATGCTGCCAGATTAACTTACGTCTTCTTCTGTTTCTTCTTGTTGTGCCGCTACAGTTCTGAGGTGGACCTGGGCCTCAACCAACATGTCTCTCCAACCGGCACGATCTTTCGCCAGCTGTCTCCAGTTGCGCACTCCAATTTGGAGGTCCTTCTCCACTGGTGTGCGCCACCTTAGTCTAGGTCGTGCTCTATTGCATTGTCCCAATATCTCGGATTCAAAGACTTTTCGGTCTGGAGCAGTGGTACCCATACACTCTACATGGCCTAGTCATCTTAAGTGTTGTATCCGTAGACGCTTGACCAGGCGCATGTCTCTGTTCAGCCAATAGAGTTCGTCTTAAAATCTTCTCCTCCAGATGCCATAAACGCAAACAGGACCAAAAATCGCAGGCAAAAACTTTTTTCTCGAAAAGACTAAGGGCTTCCTCATCCGCCATTGGAAACATCCAAGTTTCCGCGCCATAACGTAGGACTGGAATGAGCAGGCTTTTATATAAAGCGAGCTTAGTCCTTCGAGAGAGGACTTTATTACTCAATTGCCTCTTGAACCCAAAGAAACAGCGATTGGCAAGAGTGATTCAGCGTTTGGTTTCGGTACTGATATTGTTGTTCCTGTTTGCTGCGGAAGCGATGTAGACGAAGTCCTTGACTACCTCGAAGTTTCTGCTGCCTAGTGTGACGCTCGGTCCGAGACATCGATGTTGTGTGTCCTTGATGACAGCATGTACTAAGTTTTGTCCTCATTTACCGAAAGACTTATTTTAGCTGCTTCCGCTTCAATGCCGGCAAACGCCAAATGGATGGCACGCTGTGTTCGTCCAATCACTTCACTGACTGACTTCTGAAAAATCGTGCCTCTGGTGTTGACTTGTGAGTTACGCACGATCTTCTCGAGTATGATGATAAAGAAGTCACATGACAGTGCGTCGCTTTGCCTAAAACTTTCTTTGACATTGAAGCAATTTCTTTCCTAGGTATGCTTTCCTCCGACCATATCTTACAGATGAGCTGGTTCATGCGCCCAACCGGTTCATTTCCAACTGCTTTAAATAGCTCCAAAATTTCAAAATTTTACAATTTGAAAATTTAAAATTTTCAAAATATCAAGATTTAAAAATTTACAAATTTCAAAATATAAAGATTTCAAAATTTCAAAATTTCAAAATAACAAAATTTAAAAAATTCACAATTTGAAAAATTTAAAATTTCGAAATATCAAAGTTTAAGAATTTCTAAATTTCTAAGTTCCTAAATTTCAAAATTTCGAAATAACAAATAAGAAATTTAAAAATTTGAAAATTTCGAAATTTCAAAATTTCAAATTTTCGAAATAAAAAAAAGTTCAAAATTTAAAAAATTTACAATTTGAAAATTTCAAAATCTCATTTTTTGTAAATTTTAAATTTAAAAGTTTCAAAATTTAAAAGTTTTAAAATCTCAAAACTTTAAAATATCGGCAGTCGCCGTGGTATATGTCGCAGTTTCTTACTCTTCTCTTGCCCGACCGCATTTCCTGAATTGCGGTAATGTCTGCTTTATAGCAGTCCAGGGTCTCCGCAAGTTCATCGGCTGCACGTGGGAGGTTTAGGGACCTCGAAAAGAGAACATTTTTACAAATTTAAGACACCTTTTGAGTATTATCTTAGGCAATAAGCACAGAAATAATATAAGGCATATAAAAACTATATTAGAATGTTCATAGCACCTTTTTATTACTTCCTCTTTTGTCGAATGTTCAGAATAGAATAAATATAATAGTTGATGTAAGAAAACCTGACAGGCAGAGAGCGCGCGCTACTAGTCCACTTACTCCCTTCAGTGCTGCCAGATAGTTAAGAGACCAGCTGATCGATTATCACCACGGCTGATAGAAATACAGATTACGCATTGCGCATGTCTTTCACCTTCTGTCAATTTTTGATGACGTAGGCTGAGACAACGGATGTTTACTTTTTATATACGGATGTCAAGTTTGACTGCGATTTCCGCGCGTTTATTCGAAAAAAAAATAAAAGAAAAATATTTTGTAATTTATTAACAATTAAATAAAGAAAAATTTTTAAAAGTGAGATGTGCTGTGTTTGGCTTTTTCTATCATTCTTGGATTATCACTGTTTTCTGTGGTAGAATAAGTGAAATAACAATAAATGTTAAAACCAAACTAAACAAGTTATATGCCTCATGCATTTACTAATCGAAATATAAGCCATATTGTAAATAGGAAAAGAATAGAAGGCTGCAGAACGTTTTAACGCACTTAAAAATTGTATAGATATAATACACATCCATAATACAGTCAATGTTACTGAATTACAATAATAGAATGTAAAGTTTCTTTTTTTTCTACCCTTATATAATGCAGAGACAACTGCATCATATGTCGTAATTCATTCTACTGATATCTGTAAAATTCTAAATTAAAATTTAATTTGTAAACCTATGTAATTTGTATAGTTTCATACATTTAAACTTTTAGCGCATTATTTGAATAACTTCATATCTAAGATATTCCATCATTGTTTCAGGAAGGGATGGCATTCAGCTGACTACAACAGCTCGCACGTATCATAATATACGGTGTAAAAACAACTAGATGTCAAAAATTCCTCAGATCAAAGAGGGTTAAAGACGTATGTCTACTTTAGGTGGTTTATGGAGATGTTGAATTTAACAGCTGACCAAACAGCTGATTTCCCCTTCGTTAATCGACCGTTCGACTATCAATCACGTGTTGTTGTAGACAGAATCCATCAAAGAAGGAGGTGGTCAACTGAACAGCTGATCAAACAGTTGATTTCCCCTTTGTCAATCGACCTTTTGACTGTAATTTACGTGTTCTTGTAGAAAAAACCTCACTTTCTGAAAGTTATTTATGTAACATCGAACATTGTCTCATTTTACTCACCCATATGGCGTCTAATTTGTCAATTTTCGCCGTCAATGGCGTCAGAAACTCGTAAATTGCCCACAGCTCTTGAATTCGTCAGCCGTTATGTATGTGTTCAACACAATGCGTTCAGAAAATCTACTGCAAAAGGTTTGCGAAAGTTATTGTAATCGAAACTTTAAATAGGATTTATTTCTAATAAATGGATATTTTGAAAGAATTTATGTTTATAAGAACTTATAATATATGTAGAAAAACAAGAAAGTAATGCATGCTCAAAAGTAGCACATATGGAAAATATTTCTTATCAATTGATATTCCGAGTTACGCGTATTCAAATTAAAATAAATATTTGGAGTTATATATTCGACAAGATACATTATTACAAAATGTTATTTTTATTGCTCGAACTACATTTATTCACTATGAAAGATGTTAAAATTAATAAAGCATGTTTCGTGCAATCATTATTAAACAATTTAAATGAAACGAATATATTTTTTTGGAAACATTTCTGTCTATTTTTACTTAGAACGAAAATGCGTGGCAACGGTAATACATTATTATAACATACTTAAAACCATTAAGTTTTTTCGAAATGAGAACAATTTTACAAATTTAAGATACCTTTTGAGTATTATTTTAGGCAATAAGCACAAAAATAATATGAGGCATATAAAAACTATTGTAAAATGTTCATAGCACTTTCTTATTACTTCCTCTCTTGTCGACTGTTCCGAATAGAATAAATACAATCGTTGACGTAAGAAAACCTCACAGGTAGAGGGCGCGTGCTACTAGTCGACTTATTCCACTCAATGCTGCCAGATTAACTTACGTCTTCTTCTGTTTCTTCTTGTTGTGCCGCTACAGTTCTGAGGTGGACCTGGGCCTCAACCAACATGTCTCTCCAACCGGCACGATCTTTCGCCAGCTGTCTCCAGTTGCGCACTCCAATTTGGAGGTCCTTCTCCACTGGTGTGCGCCACCTTAGTCTAGGTCGTGCTCTATTGCATTGTCCCAATATCTCGGATTCAAAGACTTTTCGGTCTGGAGCAGTGGTACCCATACACTCTACATGGCCTAGTCATCTTAAGTGTTGTATCCGTAGACGCTTGACCAGGCGCATGTCTCTGTTCAGCCAATAGAGTTCGTCTTAAAATCTTCTCCTCCAGATGCCATAAACGCAAACAGGACCAAAAATCGCAGGCAAAAACTTTTTTCTCGAAAAGACTAAGGGCTTCCTCATCCGCCATTGGAAACATCCAAGTTTCCGCGCCATAACGTAGGACTGGAATGAGCAGGCTTTTATATAAAGCGAGCTTAGTCCTTCGAGAGAGGACTTTATTACTCAATTGCCTCTTGAACCCAAAGAAACAGCGATTGGCAAGAGTGATTCAGCGTTTGGTTTCGGTACTGATATTGTTGTTCCTGTTTGCTGCGGAAGCGATGTAGACGAAGTCCTTGACTACCTCGAAGTTTCTGCTGCCTAGTGTGACGCTCGGTCCGAGACATCGATGTTGTGTGTCCTTGATGACAGCATGTACTAAGTTTTGTCCTCATTTACCGAAAGACTTATTTTAGCTGCTTCCGCTTCAATGCCGGCAAACGCCAAATGGATGGCACGCTGTGTTCGTCCAATCACTTCACTGACTGACTTCTGAAAAATCGTGCCTCTGGTGTTGACTTGTGAGTTACGCACGATCTTCTCGAGTATGATGATAAAGAAGTCACATGACAGTGCGTCGCTTTGCCTAAAACTTTCTTTGACATTGAAGCAATTTCTTTCCTAGGTATGCTTTCCTCCGACCATATCTTACAGATGAGCTGGTTCATGCGCCCAACCGGTTCATTTCCAACTGCTTTAAATAGCTCCAAAATTTCAAAATTTTACAATTTGAAAATTTAAAATTTTCAAAATATCAAGATTTAAAAATTTACAAATTTCAAAATATAAAGATTTCAAAATTTCAAAATTTCAAAATAACAAAATTTAAAAAATTCACAATTTGAAAAATTTAAAATTTCGAAATATCAAAGTTTAAGAATTTCTAAATTTCTAAGTTCCTAAATTTCAAAATTTCGAAATAACAAATAAGAAATTTAAAAATTTGAAAATTTCGAAATTTCAAAATTTCAAATTTTCGAAATAAAAAAAAGTTCAAAATTTAAAAAATTTACAATTTGAAAATTTCAAAATCTCATTTTTTGTAAATTTTAAATTTAAAAGTTTCAAAATTTAAAAGTTTTAAAATCTCAAAACTTTAAAATATCGGCAGTCGCCGTGGTATATGTCGCAGTTTCTTACTCTTCTCTTGCCCGACCGCATTTCCTGAATTGCGGTAATGTCTGCTTTATAGCAGTCCAGGGTCTCCGCAAGTTCATCGGCTGCACGTGGGAGGTTTAGGGACCTCGAAAAGAGAACATTTTTACAAATTTAAGACACCTTTTGAGTATTATCTTAGGCAATAAGCACAGAAATAATATAAGGCATATAAAAACTATATTAGAATGTTCATAGCACCTTTTTATTACTTCCTCTTTTGTCGAATGTTCAGAATAGAATAAATATAATAGTTGATGTAAGAAAACCTGACAGGCAGAGAGCGCGCGCTACTAGTCCACTTACTCCCTTCAGTGCTGCCAGATAGTTAAGAGACCAGCTGATCGATTATCACCACGGCTGATAGAAATACAGATTACGCATTGCGCATGTCTTTCACCTTCTGTCAATTTTTGATGACGTAGGCTGAGACAACGGATGTTTACTTTTTATATACGGATGTCAAGTTTGACTGCGATTTCCGCGCGTTTATTCGAAAAAAAAATAAAAGAAAAATATTTTGTAATTTATTAACAATTAAATAAAGAAAAATTTTTAAAAGTGAGATGTGCTGTGTTTGGCTTTTTCTATCATTCTTGGATTATCACTGTTTTCTGTGGTAGAATAAGTGAAATAACAATAAATGTTAAAACCAAACTAAACAAGTTATATGCCTCATGCATTTACTAATCGAAATATAAGCCATATTGTAAATAGGAAAAGAATAGAAGGCTGCAGAACGTTTTAACGCACTTAAAAATTGTATAGATATAATACACATCCATAATACAGTCAATGTTACTGAATTACAATAATAGAATGTAAAGTTTCTTTTTTTTCTACCCTTATATAATGCAGAGACAACTGCATCATATGTCGTAATTCATTCTACTGATATCTGTAAAATTCTAAATTAAAATTTAATTTGTAAACCTATGTAATTTGTATAGTTTCATACATTTAAACTTTTAGCGCATTATTTGAATAACTTCATATCTAAGATATTCCATCATTGTTTCAGGAAGGGATGGCATTCAGCTGACTACAACAGCTCGCACGTATCATAATATACGGTGTAAAAACAACTAGATGTCAAAAATTCCTCAGATCAAAGAGGGTTAAAGACGTATGTCTACTTTAGGTGGTTTATGGAGATGTTGAATTTAACAGCTGACCAAACAGCTGATTTCCCCTTCGTTAATCGACCGTTCGACTATCAATCACGTGTTGTTGTAGACAGAATCCATCAAAGAAGGAGGTGGTCAACTGAACAGCTGATCAAACAGTTGATTTCCCCTTTGTCAATCGACCTTTTGACTGTAATTTACGTGTTCTTGTAGAAAAAACCTCACTTTCTGAAAGTTATTTATGTAACATCGAACATTGTCTCATTTTACTCACCCATATGGCGTCTAATTTGTCAATTTTCGCCGTCAATGGCGTCAGAAACTCGTAAATTGCCCACAGCTCTTGAATTCGTCAGCCGTTATGTATGTGTTCAACACAATGCGTTCAGAAAATCTACTGCAAAAGGTTTGCGAAAGTTATTGTAATCGAAACTTTAAATAGGATTTATTTCTAATAAATGGATATTTTGAAAGAATTTATGTTTATAAGAACTTATAATATATGTAGAAAAACAAGAAAGTAATGCATGCTCAAAAGTAGCACATATGGAAAATATTTCTTATCAATTGATATTCCGAGTTACGCGTATTCAAATTAAAATAAATATTTGGAGTTATATATTCGACAAGATACATTATTACAAAATGTTATTTTTATTGCTCGAACTACATTTATTCACTATGAAAGATGTTAAAATTAATAAAGCATGTTTCGTGCAATCATTATTAAACAATTTAAATGAAACGAATATATTTTTTTGGAAACATTTCTGTCTATTTTTACTTAGAACGAAAATGCGTGGCAACGGTAATACATTATTATAACATACTTAAAACCATTAAGTTTTTTCGAAATGAGAACAATTTTACAAATTTAAGATACCTTTTGAGTATTATTTTAGGCAATAAGCACAAAAATAATATGAGGCATATAAAAACTATTGTAAAATGTTCATAGCACTTTCTTATTACTTCCTCTCTTGTCGACTGTTCCGAATAGAATAAATACAATCGTTGACGTAAGAAAACCTCACAGGTAGAGGGCGCGTGCTACTAGTCGACTTATTCCACTCAATGCTGCCAGATTTACTTACGTCTTCTTCTGTTTCTTCTTGTTGTGCCGCTACAGTTCTGAGGTGGACCTGGGCCTCAACCAACATGTCTCTCCAACCGGCACGATCTTTCGCCAGCTGTCTCCAGTTGCGCACTCCAATTTGGAGGTCCTTCTCCACTGGTGTGCGCCACCTTAGTCTAGGTCGTGCTCTATTGCATTGTCCCAATATCTCGGATTCAAAGACTTTTCGGTCTGGAGCAGTGGTACCCATACACTCTACATGGCCTAGTCATCTTAAGTGTTGTATCCGTAGACGCTTGACCAGGCGCATGTCTCTGTTCAGCCAATAGAGTTCGTCTTAAAATCTTCTCCTCCAGATGCCATAAACGCAAACAGGACCAAAAATCGCAGGCAAAAACTTTTTTCTCGAAAAGACTAAGGGCTTCCTCATCCGCCATTGGAAACATCCAAGTTTCCGCGCCATAACGTAGGACTGGAATGAGCAGGCTTTTATATAAAGCGAGCTTAGTCCTTCGAGAGAGGACTTTATTACTCAATTGCCTCTTGAACCCAAAGAAACAGCGATTGGCAAGAGTGATTCAGCGTTTGGTTTCGGTACTGATATTGTTGTTCCTGTTTGCTGCGGAAGCGATGTAGACGAAGTCCTTGACTACCTCGAAGTTTCTGCTGCCTAGTGTGACGCTCGGTCCGAGACATCGATGTTGTGTGTCCTTGATGACAGCATGTACTAAGTTTTGTCCTCATTTACCGAAAGACTTATTTTAGCTGCTTCCGCTTCAATGCCGGCAAACGCCAAATGGATGGCACGCTGTGTTCGTCCAATCACTTCACTGACTGACTTCTGAAAAATCGTGCCTCTGGTGTTGACTTGTGAGTTACGCACGATCTTCTCGAGTATGATGATAAAGAAGTCACATGACAGTGCGTCGCTTTGCCTAAAACTTTCTTTGACATTGAAGCAATTTCTTTCCTAGGTATGCTTTCCTCCGACCATATCTTACAGATGAGCTGGTTCATGCGCCCAACCGGTTCATTTCCAACTGCTTTAAATAGCTCCAAAATTTCAAAATTTTACAATTTGAAAATTTAAAATTTTCAAAATATCAAGATTTAAAAATTTACAAATTTCAAAATATAAAGATTTCAAAATTTCAAAATTTCAAAATAACAAAATTTAAAAAATTCACAATTTGAAAAATTTAAAATTTCGAAATATCAAAGTTTAAGAATTTCTAAATTTCTAAGTTCCTAAATTTCAAAATTTCGAAATAACAAATAAGAAATTTAAAAATTTGAAAATTTCGAAATTTCAAAATTTCAAATTTTCGAAATAAAAAAAAGTTCAAAATTTAAAAAATTTACAATTTGAAAATTTCAAAATCTCATTTTTTGTAAATTTTAAATTTAAAAGTTTCAAAATTTAAAAGTTTTAAAATCTCAAAACTTTAAAATATCGGCAGTCGCCGTGGTATATGTCGCAGTTTCTTACTCTTCTCTTGCCCGACCGCATTTCCTGAATTGCGGTAATGTCTGCTTTATAGCAGTCCAGGGTCTCCGCAAGTTCATCGGCTGCACGTGGGAGGTTTAGGGACCTCGAAAAGAGAACATTTTTACAAATTTAAGACACCTTTTGAGTATTATCTTAGGCAATAAGCACAGAAATAATATAAGGCATATAAAAACTATATTAGAATGTTCATAGCACTTTTTTATTACTTCCTCTTTTGTCGAATGTTCAGAATAGAATAAATATAATAGTTGATGTAAGAAAACCTGACAGGCAGAGAGCGCGCGCTACTAGTCCACTTACTCCCTTCAGTGCTGCCAGATAGTTAAGAGACCAGCTGATCGATTATCACCACGGCTGATAGAAATACAGATTACGCATTGCGCATGTCTTTCACCTTCTGTCAATTTTTGATGACGTAGGCTGAGACAACGGATGTTTACTTTTTATATACGGATGTCAAGTTTGACTGCGATTTCCGCGCGTTTATTCGAAAAAAAAATAAAAGAAAAATATTTTGTAATTTATTAACAATTAAATAAAGAAAAATTTTTAAAAGTGAGATGTGCTGTGTTTGGCTTTTTCTATCATTCTTGGATTATCACTGTTTTCTGTGGTAGAATAAGTGAAATAACAATAAATGTTAAAACCAAACTAAACAAGTTATATGCCTCATGCATTTACTAATCGAAATATAAGCCATATTGTAAATAGGAAAAGAATAGAAGGCTGCAGAACGTTTTAACGCACTTAAAAATTGTATAGATATAATACACATCCATAATACAGTCAATGTTACTGAATTACAATAATAGAATGTAAAGTTTCTTATTTTTCTACCCTTATATAATGCAGAGACAACTGCATCATATGTCGTAATTCATTCTACTGATATCTGTAAAATTCTAAATTAAAATTTAATTTGTAAACCTATGTAATTTGTATAGTTTCATACATTTAAACTTTAAGCGCATTATTTGAATAACTTCATATCTAAGATATTCCATCATTGTTTCAGGAAGGGATGGCATTAAGCTGACTACAGCAGCTCGCACGTATCATAATATACGGTATAAAAATAACTAGATGTCAAAAATTCCACAGATCAAAGGGGGTTAAAGACGTATGTCTACTTTAGGTGGTTTATGGAGATGTTGAATTTAACAGCTGACCAAACAGCTGATTTCCCCTTCGTTAATCGACCGTTCGACTATCAATCACGTGTTGTTGTAGACAGAATCCATTAAAGAAGGAGGTGGTCAACTGAACAGCTGATCAAACAGTTGATTTCCCCTTTGTCAATCGACCTTTTGACTGTAATTTACGTGTTCTTGTAGAAAAAACCTCACTTTCTGAAAGTTATTTATGTAACATCGAACATTGTCTCATTTTACTCACCCATATGGCGTCTAATTTGTCAATTTTCGCCGTCAATAGCGTCAGAAACTCGTAAATTGCCCACAGCTCTTGAATTCGTCAGCCGTTATGTATGTATTCAACACAATGCGTTCAGAAAATCTACTGCAAAATGTTTGCGAAAGCTATTGTAATCGAAACTTTAAATAGGATTTATTTCTAATAAATGGATATTTTGAAAGAATTTATGTTTAAAAGAACTTACAATATATGTAGAAAAACAAGAAAGTAATGCATGCTCAAAAGTAGCACATATGGAAAATATTTCTTATCAATTGATATTCCGAGTTACGCGTATTCAAATTAAAATAAATATTTGGAGTTATATATTCGACAAGATACATTATTACAAAATGTTATTTTTATTGCTCGAACGACATTCATTCACTATGAAAGATGTTAAAATTAATAAAGCATGTTTCGTGCAATCATTATTAAACAATTTAAATGAAACGAATATATTTTGGGAAACATTTCTGTCTATTTTTACTTAGAACGAAAATGCGTGGCAACGGTAATACATTATTATAACATACTTAAAACCATTAAGTTTTTTCGAAATGAGAACAATTTTACAAATTTAAGATACCTTTTGAGTATTATTTTAGGCAATAAGCACAAAAATAATATGAGGCATATAAAAACTATTGTAAAATGTTCATAGCACTTTCTTATTACTTCCTCTCTTGTCGACTGTTCCGAATAAAATAAATACAATCGTTGACGTAAGAAAACCTCACAGGTAGAGGGCGCGCGCTACTAGTCGACTTATTCCACTCAATGCTGCCAGATTTACTTACGTCTTCTTCTGTTTCTTCTTGTTGTGCCGCTACAGTTCTGAGGTGGACCTGGGCCTCAACCAACATGTCTCTCCAACCGGCACGATCTTTCGCCAGCTGTCTCCAGTTGCGCACTCCAATTTGGAGGTCCTTCTCCACTGGTGTGCGCCACCTTAGTCTAGGTCGCCCTCTATTGCGTTGTCCCAATATGTCGGATTCAAAGACTTTTCGGTCTGGAGCAGTGGTACCCATACACTCTACATGGCCTAGTCATCTTAAGCGTTGTATCCGTAGACGCTTGACCAGGCGCATGTCTCTGTTCAGCCAATAGAGTTCGTCTTAAAATCTTCTCCTCCAGATGCCATAAACGCAAACAGGACCAAAAATCGCAGGCAAAAACTTTTTTCTCGAAAAGACTAAGGGCTTCCTCATCCGCCATTGGAAACGTCCAAGTTTCCGCGCCATAACGTAGGACCGGAATGAGCAGGCTTTTATATAAAGCGAGCTTAGTCCTTCGAGAGAGGACTTTATTACTCAATTGCCTCTTGAACCCAAAGAAACAGCGATTGGCAAGAGTGATTCAGCGTTTGATTTCGGTACTGATATTGTTGTTCCTGTTTGCTGCGGAAGCGATGTAGACGAAGTCCTTGACTACCTCGAAGTTTCTGCTGCCTAGTGTGACGCTCGGTCCGAGACATCGATGTTGTGTGTCCTTGATGACAGCATGTACTAAGTTTTGTCCTCATTTACCGAAAGACTTATTTTAGCTGCTTCCGCTTCAATGCCGGAACACGCCAAATGGATGGCACGCTGTGTTCGTCCAATCACTTCACTGACTGACTTCTGAAAAATCGTGCCTCTGGTGTTGACTTGTGAGTTACGCACGATCTTCTCGAGTATGATGATAAAGAAGTCACATGACAGTGCGTCGCTTTGCCTAAAACTTTCTTTGACATTGAAGCAATTTCTTTCCTAGGTATGCTTTCCTCCGACCATATCTTACAGATGAGCTGGTTCATGCGCCCAACCAGTTCATTTCCAACTGCTTTAAATAGCTCCAAAATTTCAAAATTTTACAATTTGAAAATTTAAAATTTTCAATATATCAAGATTTAAAAATTTACAAATTTCAAAATATAAAGATTTCAAAATTTCAAAATTTCCAAATAACAAAATTTAAAAAATTCACAATTTGAAAAATTTAAAATTTCGAAATATCAAAGTTTAAGAATTTCTAAATTTCTAAGTTCCTAAATTTCGAAATAACAAATAAGAAATTTAAAAATTTGAAAATTTCGAAATATCAAAATTTCAGATTTTCGAAATAAAAAGAAAGTTCAAAATTTAAAAAATTTACAATTTGAAAATTTCAAAATCTCATTTTTTGTAAATTTTAAATTTAAAAGTTTCAAAATTTTAAAGTTTTAAAATTTCAAAACTTTAAAATATCAAAATATAAAAATTTTAAGATTAAAAAAAATTAAAATTTTTGAATTTCAAAACTTTGATTTGGAAATTTAGAAATTTTTATATATATATTTTGAAATTTAGATATTTTGAATTTTGAGATTTAAAAATTTTGATATTTCGAAATTTTGAGATTTTGACATTTTTAACTGTTGAAATTTTGAAGTTTTAAAATTGTCAAATTTTTAAATTTTGACATTTTTAACTGTTGAAATTTTGTAATTTCAAAATTTTGAAATTTTAAAATTTCGAAAGTTTTTAAAATTTTAATACCTTGAATTTTTGAGATATTAAAATTTTGTATTTTTGAAAAATTTTAATTTTCAAATCTTGGAAATTTAAAATTTTGAAATATTTAAATTTTGATGTTTTAAAGTTTTGAAATTTTAAAACTTTAAAATTTTTAAATTATGAGATTTTGATGTGATGAAATTTAACAATTACGAAATTTTGAAATTTATAAATAATTAAATTTTGAAATTTCGAGATATTGAAATTTTGCAATTTTAAAATGTTAATATTTTAAAGTTTCGACATTTTAAAATTTTGAATATTTAGAACTTTAAAATTTTGAAACTTTGAAATTTGAAATTTTGAAAAAAATATATTTTGAAATTTTGAAATTTAAAAATTTTCAATTTTTCAAATTGAGAATTTTTTAAATTTTGTTATTTCGAAATTTTGAATTTTCGAAATCTTGATATTTTGAAATTTGTATATAAAATCCTGCTCATTCCGGTCCTACGTTATGGCGCGGAAACTTGGACGTTACCAATGGCGGATGAGGAAGCCCTTAGTATTTCGAGAAAAAAGTTTTTGCCTGCGATTTTTGGTCCTGTTTGCGTTTATGGCATCTGGAGAAGAAGATTTTAAGACGAACTCTATGGGCAGAATAGCGACATGCGCCTGGTCCAGCGTCTACGGATACAACGATTAAGATGACTAGGCCATGTAGAGTGTATCCACACCGCTGCTCTAGACCGAAAAGTCTTTGAATCCAATCCATTAGGACAATGCCATAGAGGACGATCTAGACTAAGCTTGCGCAAGCAAGTGGTGAAGAACCTCCAACTTGGAGTGCGCAACTGGAGACAGCTGGCGAAAGATCGTGCCGGCTGGAGAGACATGTTGGTTGAGGCCCAGGTCCACCTCAGAAATGTAGCGGCACAACAAGAAGAAAAAGAAGAAGACGTAAGTAAATCTGGCAGCATTGAGTGGAATAAGTAGACTAGTAGCGAGCGCCCTCTACCTGTGAGGTTTTCTTACGTCAACGATTGTATATATTCTATTTGGAACAGTCGACAAAAGAGTAATTAATAAGAAACTGCTATGAACATTTTACAATAGTTTTTATATGCCTCATATTATTTTTGTGCTTATTGCCTAAAATAATACTCAAAAGGTATCTTAAATTTGTAAAATTGTTCTCATTTCGAAAAAACTTAATGGTTTTAAGTATGTTATAATAATGTATTACCGTTGCCACGCATTTTCGTTCTAAGTAAAAATAGACAGAAATGTTTCCCAAAATATAATCGTTTCATTTAAATTGTTTAATAATGATTGCACGAAACATGTTTTATTAATTTTAACATCTTTCATAGTGAATGAATGTCCTTCGAGCAATAAAAATAACATTTTGTAATAATGTATCCTGTCGAAAATATAACACCAAATATTTATTTTAATTTGAATACGCGTTACTCGGAATATCAATTGATAATAACCTTTTCAAATGTGCTACTTTTGAGCCTGCGTTACTTTCTTGTTTTTCTACATATATTATAAGTTCTTATAAATATAAATTCTATCAAAATATCCATTTATTAGAAATGAATCCTATTTAAAGTTTCGATTACAATAACTTTCGCAAACAATTTGCAGTAGATTTTCTGAACGCATTGTGTTGAACACATACATAACGGCTGACGAGTTCAAGAGCTGTGGGCAATTTACGTGTTTCTGACGCTATTGACGGCGAAAATTGACGAATTAGACACCGTATTATTTTGGAAGGCAAACGTAAATATGGGTGAGTAAAATGAGACATAGTTCGATGTTACATAAATAACTTTCAGAAAGTGAGGTTTTTTCTACAAGAACACGTAAATTACAGTCAAAAGGTCGATTGACAAAGGGGAAATCAACTGTTTGATCAGCTGTTCAGTTGACCACCTCCTTCTTTGATAATTTCTGTCTACAACAACGAGTAAATGACAGTCAAACGGTCGATTAACGAAAGGAAAATCAGCTGTTTGATCACCTCACACTCGTCCCAAATCGGTCATGTTTTCCAAGTATCTGTCAAATTTTGCTTACGTAGGCCGTGATGCGCCTGATATTCATTTCTATATACGGATGTGACATTTCAAGATTTCCGCTCGTTAAGCTTTAAAATTTACTTATAATTAATTATATAAAAAAATATAATTATTTAGCAAAATGAGGTGTGCCGTGTACAATTGCAACCAAAACAACGATAGGGGAAGGAGTAGTGTGCGATTTTATTGCTTTCCTAAAGACAAAGTTTTGCGGAAGCAATTTATTCATTTCTGCAGAAAGAAGGATAATTTAAATCCGGACTCTGCAAGGATTTGCTCTGCACATTTTACCGAGGAGGATAAAATGGGTAAGTTAACAGTATCGCACGTTCATGGAAATATAATAATGATTGTCGTTTAATTGCAGGCCTTTGCAAAAACAATGGGTTCAAGTTAAAGGCAGAAACTGTGCCGACTATTCAGCCTTTAAAAACAGCCAGCCCTTCATCCCGTGATATCAGGATGCAATCTAGGGCCAAGAAGGAAATGATTGCCACCATTCTAAAAGACGAATCGCCAATTGCTGAGCCTGAGGTGGATACAGACGTGAGTCCTGAAGTGGAGTTTTGTTTAAATAACGAAACTCCTTCATTCGAAAATGACCTAATTCCTGATCATGAAAATATAAATGAATTAAAAGGATTGATTGAACTGCTGAAACAGGACATGTAAGCATATTTCCTAAGACATTTCAATAAAGTAATATTAAAACCTTATATTCTTACAGTGAAAACGTAAAGAAAAATAACTGCATTATAGTGGAAAGAGAAAGTGAAATTTTTTCACTTCAAAGAAAGCTGGCAAAATCAGAATTTGAAACGCTGAATATGGAGAAACACCTGAAAGGAATATTTACATCAGGTAAGTAATTGATAAATTATTGTAGTATGTAAAATGCATGTAAGTTCATAAAAAAATTAGGTCAAGTAAATAAAATAAAGAACGACATGAAACGAGTGCAATGGTCTGAAGCTGACATTGCGCAGAGTATCACGCTTTATTCCACAAGCACAAAGGCTTATAAACTTCTGCGAAAAAAAAACTTTCCTCTTCCGGGTGTGCGCACATTGCAAACATGGGCGCACAGATTGGAGATTTCGCCTGGAATCATTGAACCCGTAATGAGGATCTTGACGGCAGCAACACAACTCGACGAGGCTCAGAACGTTTGTGTACTGAGTTTCGATGAGATGAAAGTAAGAAAAGCTTTTTGCTACGATAGATCCACAGACGCCACATTAGCTCCCACTAATTATGTACAGGTGGCAATGCTACGAGGTAAACATAAGAAATCTTATATCTTTTATTCCTCTAGGATTGATGGCTAAATGGAAGCAACCTGTTTTCTACGCATTTGATTGCCAGATAATGACGGACATTAAATACCGGATTCTTGACAAAATCAAGGAATCTGGTTATAATGTTGTTGCTGTTGTGAGTGATCTGGGAGGAGAAAACAGAGGTCACTTTAAATGTAAACACATGCGAATTCTAAGCAGCTGTCAGATGTCATCATCCCGGCCAACGTCACGCTGTCAGAATTCAAGAAAAAAAAAACACAGGAAGGCGTAATCTCTTCTATTTCATTCGTGTCCACAAACCACCTAAAGTAGACATACGTCTTTAACCCTCTTTGATCTGAGGAATTTTTGACATCTAATTGTTTTTATACCGTATATTATGATACGTGCGAGCTGTTGTAGTCAGCTGAATGCCATCACTTCCTGAAACGATGATGGAATATCTTAGATATGTAGTTATTCAAATAATACGCTTAAAGTTTAAATTTATGAAACTATACAAATTACATAGGTTTACAAATTAAATTTTAATTTAGAATTTTATAGATATCAGTAGAATAAATCACGACATATGGTGTAGTTGTCTCTGCATTCTTTTCATTGTAATTTAGTAACATTGACTGTATTATGCATGTGTGTAATATGTATACAATCTTTATGTGCGTTTAAACGTTCTGCAGCCTACTATTCTTTTCCTATTTATAATATGACTTATCGTTCCTTTGCAGGCAATGCTCTGCTCTGCTGAATCGTAGGAGTTCCTCATGGCTGCGACGTCCGGCTCCTATTGAAGTCGCCTTTCCACTGTTCGGCGTACGACATGGAAGATGATAGGGCAGCCTTCCCTATCTTGAGTCAGGCCTTTAGTGTCCAAGTAAAGGAAAGCTTCAGGTGGAATGAAGCCGTTAAGACGCACCCGTTCATGGTACATTTCATTTGGGTAGTAAGCCCCAAAGATCAGACTGTTGGTTGAAGCCATGGCTCGAGCAGTGTGACTACGAATCAACTTAATAATAAAATCATCTATCCTTATAAGGTTTGCCTCGTTGTACAGAACCTTGTTGGGGTAGGAATTTCTTGTACTGAGATTCTGGTGTTCGATATAAGTGAAGACAGGCTCGAAGGCACCGCCTCTCGAACACCCTCATCTTTCCATCTGGGAAGGACTCACGTTGAACCACACGGGACAACCATATACCATGATGGATGAGGGCCATGTAGCAGATTACCTTCACTCTGGTGTCAAGTTGACTGCTATAAAACAGTCCTCTTGCCATAGCGAAGGTATTCCTAGCCCTGGTCAGAGCTGTATCTACATGGATATCACCATACAGATACTGGTCCAACCAGATGCCTAGATATCTTACTGCATTTTTCACGGACAACGGCCGTCCCAGTGGATCAACTATGCCGAACTTACGCCAGTTCATTTTCGTGTCCCTTGAGGCTCTGGACAGCGGGGTTCTGAAAAGGATAGTTTCACGCTTCTGGTAGTTGATCTTCAACTTCCAGTCGTCGCAAAATCGTTGAATTGCATCGAAGTCACTCTGCAACAAGACATTTATTTCTTCTACCTTCGGGCCTGATCTGTACGCTATTAGATCATCGGCAAACGCTATTATGTTAGGCATAGAACCTATAAGATCGCTAGTGAATATAGTGAACAAGATCGGCGAACCCACCGCCCCTTGTTGCAACCCATTTTTTATGTGGAACACAGTGGTGGAAATTTCGTTGTCATTTTTCACAACGAACTTCCTACCTGTTACCATGTCATAGATCATATATAGCAATGTTTTATGAACGCCAAGCCTGACCAACTTGATGAAGAGTCCTTCTAATAATACGGTGTCGAAAGCTTTTTCCATGTCGATCAAGCAGGCCCCTGTGCACTGTGTTTTATTTCTATTCCACTGAATGTCGGAAACCAATTTAGACGCGGCATGAATGGTGTCGTGCCCCGCCCTGAAGCCAAATTGGTTTTCCGGTATTAATTGTTTTTCCTCAACCCATTTTTTCAGAGCTCTAATGACTATCTTCTCGAATACCTTGCTTATGCACCGAAGAAGACTTATAGAACGGAGATTCGTCGGGATGGAGGTATCCTTGCCCCGTTTCGGAATTGGCTGTACCACAGCTGTTTTCCAATGAGCCGGGTAATATGCATTACTAAGCGCATTGTTGAACAGAGTTGTGTATACGTCCACCGCCGCAGAGGGCAGATGACGAAGGACAATATTGGGTATCCCATCTATTCCCACTGACTTCTTCTTTTTTAGTGAGTTGAGGATACCTTAGAGTTCGTCTTTAGTAATAAGGATGGAGTTGTTTCCATCATCGGCGACGACATTGTTTGCCAGAAGATCGTCACTGAACCTGGTGAAACCAGGGCTCTCGGATCGCCATTGACTTATTTCATTCCGCAGACAGACATGGTTTAGCAATGCTCTGTTTTCCAGTTCGTGATTCGGACTACGAGTCTCGTTGACCGTATACACCCTTTGGAAGACAGCACCAATTGCTCTCACCTTCTCCTGGGGATCCTCAGCTACGAAATAGTCGTCAAGCACAGCTCTCTCTGGAACGATGCCAACTGACGTAAGTAGGCTCGCGTTGTCTGTTGTTCTGTCAAGTCGAACGTTCTGTATGTCGTTTTGATCTTTCCTCCGAAATATTTTATTTACTTGAGGGAACACGCTCGGGTTGTTGGCTCTTACAGCCCGAATCTTATTGCTCCAATGCAAGCTTATAGCTAGACTGTAATTTTGCCGAATTAACTGTTGGAGTACTTTGATCTATGCTTTCAGACAGCGAATCTCCGCATTCTGTGGATCTGTAAATCTCCTGTACAAGAGTTTAAGTCTTGACAGGAGTTTACTTTTTCGCACGTGAAGTGCATCGATCGTAGCATTCCGATAGATGTCGCCATCATCGGTTTGTGCTACCTTCGGGATAGTTTTGTCCATTGTTCGTTTAATGACTTCGTCCATTTGTAAGAGGTAGCCATCAACCTCTTCGTTCGTCAGGTTTCTGTTCGTAGGAGGATTGATCACACTCGAACTTATTTCTCTGGCTAAGGTTCTAGAGAAACGTGACCAGCGCGCCTTATTGGAATTATAAGGATGCGTTTGGACATATTCCTTCAGTTCCTCCAGCTTATTCGGGAGCTGTATTACCGCGGCGAGACCACAGTGAGCACTGTCATACTCGACTGTAGTTAAACAGTTCCTCGTATGTCGTTCCACGTTTAATATTGTTAGTCGTCTGTCGATAAGCATCACATCCAGATAGGACCCGCTTCTGGGAAATGATGGTCTATCGGTTGTCAGCAGATCTAACCTGAACTTAATATTGTTTTGTTCCATCCACTCGAAGAGTGCATTTCCTCGCTCATTTGGAACAGCGTTACCCCATTCACCGTGCTTGGCATTCAAATCCCCGGCTACTATAAAGAAGTTTTTTTCCGAGTTTAAGCAGAGGCTGGTGAAAAGAGCCTCGAGCTCAGAGGGAAAGTTAGGGTTTCGAGGTTCTGATGCGTAGGCAGCGATCACAAATAACTTCTTTCCACCATGGAGAGAGATGCGTGCAATCGCTGCTTCTAGCACACTAAATCTACGTACATCGTTGCTATATATGACCTTATGATAAATGTTACGTTTAATCAAAATGGCGACCCCACCACCTCTAGTGGATTGGGGTCGGTCTCTTCTGATTATATGGTAATTTTTGTACCTGAGATTGCGCTTCTGGTTAAGCTTAGTTTCGCTAGCCATCAGCACATCAGGGTTGTGGGCTTGCAATAAGTTAGCGAGCGATAGTTTTCGTTCGATCCTTATCAGAGAATTTACATTCACTGCGAGGATCTTAAGGGTTCTTACCTCGCGTGAGCCCATTATATCTGAGCGCGCTTGTTTGCAGGCAGCTGAGAGAAGAGGAAATCGGTAGTTGCTGTCGGCCTGTTCTCGTCGTCGTAGCCCGTGTCTGTTGCATTTGTTGCAACCTTTGCGCTGCCTTCGAAGTTGAGGGACGCTCCTCTTCAGCTGGTGGCTGTTTTTGCATTTGCTTCTGCTGAATTTGTTTTTGTTGCAGCTCCAGAAGTTCTCTCTGCTGCTGTCTTATTTTTGTTTCTCTTTCTGCAGCTTTTTTCTTCGAAGATTGCTCGTAGAGAAGTTTTATGTGGCCGTCGAGTTTCGCCTTCTCCTCTTCGAGCTTCTCCAATTTTTTCTCCTTCTCTTTTATTTCCTCAGCCTCGTCATCGGCATCTGAGGTGGCTAGTACTTGGAAGGAATTGTCACTCCCCTTGTACGAATATCAGCACTCGTTGCCCTCCGATTCACATTGGAGGGCTTCTAATGCCATGACTGCGGCTGCGGTAGTCGCTTTTGTTGTTGCTACTGCAAGTTTGCTGGGCTTTGTTTTTGGCTTCCTCGCAGTCGTTGCTTCTTCATCAGTCGTCGCTGTTATTTTTGTTCTTCGCTTGACTAGGCTCGGCTGCGGTTGCCCCCTCCTTCTTCTCTTTACCGCTTCTGTAGTCGAACGGCTAGTTGGACTTGCCACGCGAACACTACCATCGCTCGTTTGGTGGCCTGATGCATCAGCCACCAGTCTTCGGAAATTACCCGATTTGCTGAGCTCAGGCCGCTCATCACTTTCCATGGTTGGCTTGCCCACTCACACTTAATGTTTATTATTTTTATTAATTAAAAAAAAGATTGTTTGTATTCTTTCGGGAATCGAACCCGGAACCTCCGAGTCACCACCACTTTTGTCTAATACTCGGCTACTGCCCGCTTGTGTTCAGATGTTTTTTTTCACACTAGTAACGTACTGTTATATTCGTGAAGACGAAACACGTCCGTATCGCTTGGAAGTCTATGACCGACTTAAGGCAAACGCCTTATTGACGGCTCGCTGTGTTCATCCAATTACGTCAATGTCAACAGCGTAAGCTAGCTATTGAACTGACTTCTGAAAAATAGTGCCTCTGGTGTTGACTTGTGAGTTACGCAAGATCTTCTCGAGGACGATGTTAAAGAAGTCAGCTTCAGCAGGTTTGTTCGACTTCAAAATTTTTTTCTTAAAAGATGCGGAGGCTCGTCCGCCTCAATAGACAGATTTAGACCGCATTCAGAAGCTGTTTCTTTCCATTCCTCGCAAATGTATCAATTTGTTCTAATTATACTTCTTAAAACTACGTTTGGTAATCTGCATTCGCTCATCTGTAGTATTTTTAAAATATATTTGAAGTGCATTTTGATGGTATACAAGAGCAACGGAGGAGTTCCCGTTTCAATATGTAGCATATAGTTGGGGGTATTTTTTGGTAACCGAAAGATCTTCTTCAAAAAGTAGCGAATAAATTTTTCCACACCATCATAGCCTTTGTAGCCCCATACCTGAGCTCCGTAGAGCATTATTGAAGTTGCAGTTGAGTGGAATAAAGTTTGTTTTGCACTTTTCGATACATATTTATTTTTGAAGCAACGTTCCCAAATCGAACAGATAGCTCTTTTAGCAACAGCTAATTTTTCCTCAAAGTGTGGTTTCAAGTTTAAAGAGGACGATATTAGGATACCTAGGTATTTGTATCTGGATACTACCTCGATTTCTTCTCCGTCCAACTTCCACTTTTCCAAAGATGAGACGCGTCCCCCTGCGTTTCTGAATATCATCATTTTCGATTTACCAAGGTTTATAGTCAGATTCCAATTTTTACAGAAATCGTTAATCCTGTCTATCATTAATTGCATACCTTGGATAGTGTCACACAGAAAGACGATATCATCAGCATACATCAGCGCGGGAATGGATACATCGTTGAATCTTGTTCCACCTTTGACATCATCTGTTATATCATTGATGTATAGTATATAAAGTAGTGCACTTAGAGTACAGCCTTGTTTAACACCCATTGAAGTTTCAAACTCGTCGGAAATTAAGTCTCCATCCCATACATGTGCAGTATTGTTCTCATACAAGGCTCTCAGATTTCTTATAACTTTGCTTGATACGCCGATTTTCGAAAGCTTGAAAAAGAGTGCTTCACATGGTATTGAATCAAACGCTGCTTGAAAATCTACGAAAAAGGCGTACAACTCTTTTTTCTTTCTCTTATATGTTTCGGCAATGTTTGTTAAGCAGAATATCTGGTCGATTGTAGAATTACTTTTTCTAAATCCAGCTTGAAATTCTTTAAGGACGTTATGTTCTTGAACCCGATCATGCAATCTTTTGTAAATTAATGAGGCGAACAGCTTGGCAGAGGTGTTTAAAAATGTGATTTATCTGTAGTTCTTCGGGTCCCTGTAATCACCTTTTTTGTGTACAAGAAAAATTATTGCTTTTCTGAATATATCGGGGATATTAGCAGAGTCAAATATTCGGTTAAATTCAATTGTGAGAAAATTCATAAATTCATAAGTGCAATTTTTATAGAACTCAAACGGGATGCGATCAATACCAAGTGCTTTACTTGTTTTTGAGTTGCTTATTACTTCTTTGATTTCTTCTAGGGTAAATGCAGAATCTAACTTTTCGTCTAAGAGCATAGGGGCTGCATATTGAAATAGCGGAGAGGTTAATGGAGCATTAAGAAGTTTATTAAAATAATTCCTGAGTTGCGTGGCTTTAAGAGTTACAGAGATGTTAGACGTGTAACCATTAAGGTATTTGACAGCTTTCCAGAACTGAGCAGGAGATTTAGAGGTGTTTATGAGCGCAATGTTTTGCTGCTCAAAGGCTACTTTTTTTAAGTAACAAATGCGCTTATATTCCATGTTGGCATCTTGATAGAGAGCTTTAAAAATAATGGAGTTGTTCGATCTAAGAAGTTTGACGAATTTAAAGGACTTGTTTCTTGCTTTCGCGCAATCAGAATCATACCATTTATGCTTATATATTGTATGTGTTTTTAAATCTTTCTGTTGCGGTATAGATTTCTTTATTATTTCCGTTAGAGTTTCTATATTTGGTGTATAACGCAGTGTGCAAAGTTCCATAAGCTTCGAGTTCATGTTTCGCTGATACGAATCCAGTATTCGATCATTCCAGATAAATTTCGGCAGAAGCCTTAATGGTTTTATGCAGGTATAGTTTTTGTTAGCAGTACAATTAAGGGTTACTTCCAAGGGCATGTGGTCCGAGAAGATCTCGCTTCCTACTTGAAAACTGCCTAGAAGCTTGTGCCAATTTCCCGAAACAAAACAGTAATCAATTATTGAGCTTGACGTTCCTCTGATAAAGGTCAGTTCGCCATCAGAATCTCCTTCACAACTACCATTCAACAAGGACATGTCATACTCATAAGCAAGTTCAAGTATTTTTGCTCCTTTGTTATCACAAATTGTGTCTTTAGATTTTCGACACGGTTTCAGCAGGGTACTATTGTATTCCGATGTAAAATTATTTTGCGAGAGTCCTACACGACCATTAAAATCTCCAATAAGCATTATATTCGAACAACCTAAGAAGTTCAGTGAATCGCAGAGTTTATCGAAATTACGCTGCCAATGGTTACAGTTTAAGTATATAGGTACCAATACTACATCCAATTTATTTAGTTTTAAGCTAATAGCATCCATTTCGCCAGCTTTTATAAAGACACTCGTGTACAGACCTTCGAAGTCGTCGCGAAAACCGAATAGTAATCCACCACTTCCTCTCCCAAAATGTGAAGTTTTTACGGCAGGAACCCAGATTAGATGATAGTTTGAGAATATTTTCTTAAATCTAATTTCTTCATTGTCTAATAGATGTGTTTCGAATAATACAAAAATATTAAAACTTTTTACATAATTAAAAAATTTTACAAAATTCATTTTATTTTTTAAACCTGACACATTGTAGCTTAAAATTTTTATTTTCTCGATAACTAATTTTTTTTTCAGAATCATTCTGATAGACTTCGGCACATCATGCGTCTCGTATAACCGCCTTTGAGCTTGTGGACGAACCCATAGGTTTTTCGCGTATTGGTATTTTGTTAAGTTTGGCATCACTGCTGCGTTTGATATTAGGTGTCAAATTTGAAGTTTTACGAGAAGTGTTTTCTTTCGTAACTGTTTTGTTTGTACTACTAATTTCATTGATATAAAGATTTTTATTTAACGAAATGTCACCAAAAATAGATTGAATCATTTCGATGCCACTTTTTTCGCCACACCTCAAACCAAGCGCGGAATCCCAAGTAAAGACTTTCTTGGCAATGTGTAGCTTGTCATCCCGCAGAGAAATCCTTATTGATGCGTCTTTTTGGCGGAGCTCTTTCATGATGGGAATCATTTTTGCTCGTCGCTGTCTAACGTTAAAGGGCAGACTCCTTTGATCTCTTCTTTAGAATTATCGTAGATTTGCTCGTGTTACGGCTGTATCCTATACGCAGACTCGACTATTTGTTGCGGAGTTGAGTCAACTAACCCGGCGCAAATGGATATAACTTTTTCACTCATGTCTACTTGATCTTCAACGGACAGGTGAACAACAAGGTTCGCTTCAGTACTCGTCATTGCAAGTCGGTCGAGCTGGTTTTGAAGACGTTTGTTTTGTTCTTCCAGATACAACACTTTTTGCACAAGTTCTTCTTGTCGCGCACTTAACGCTGTTATTTGTAAAGAAATCTTGCAGATCTGCCTTTGAGGCTAATTGGTCTACAAGTTTTTTGTTATTTTCGTGTAAAATTTCTTGCATCCTCTCAACGCTCAGCTTAGATGAAGATCCCATAGCGAGATTTGGATCAATTTCACTCAAGCTTTGGTGTTGTTTTTTGAATCCTGGGTGTTCCGGAGAGATGTGGGAAATTCCCCTTTTTTACCATTTGTAGGTTAGATTGTTGATGCAAATTTTCACTTGGCTATAAAATAGCTTAGATGTTAGAACTTACTCGAATTTCAATTGCCTGAAGTAGACCGTCTCTTAATTTATAAGGTGAGTATGATTTCCCAATTATTTTTCACTTTAAACACTTTCCTTTTTAGATTTTTGATCCGGAGATAAATTTTTGATTCCACTTTGACAGATCGGAGATGTCAACCATTCTTCTTATATCATCGTCCAAATCGAGTAGGACACTCTTCCTAACAACGGGACTTGGGCCGTCATCGTCGTTAAGGAGTCTGCAGAAATGATCCTTCCAGATTCTCAGCACCGACTACGACTCTACTACGAGTTGTCCATTTGATTCAAGACTTGTATCCTCCGGATAGCTATTTTACTTTTTAATAAAACTTTCGAACTCCATTCCTGCCATAACGCCTTTCCATTTCCTTGACAGCGCGCTTCTCATGCTCGTCCTTTTTCCTTCTGAGAAGCCGTTGCTATTCCTTTCTTCTCTGTTCGTAGAGCTCGCGAACAGCCCTCGTTGTCCGATGCAGCGTCGCTTTATAGGCGTCTTGCTTGGCTGCATGTGCTTGCCTGCACTCGTCATCAAACCAATGGTCACCTTCTGGGTGGTGACGTTAAAACCCAGCACATCAGTGGCAGCATGTTTATTTCAGGCAGTAGTGCCTCGCGAACTCCGATGGTCTGAGTGACAGCGCCTTCAGCTTCCTGAACACTTCATTCACGCTGTATGATCGCCCAAACTCTACTCAATTCCTTTAGCTTTTTCATTCGAACAGATCACAGATCTACATATATTCCTTTGGATCGTATTTTACTTCTAACATATAAAAACTCTTTTAGAATGTTCATAGCACTATCATTACTTCCTCTCTTATCGTGGTAAAGGTCTCTGGGAATAAACGCAATGCTGCCGGTGGTACAGATTAACTTCCACCACTCGAAGGCGGCCTCCGCCAACCTCCTCCTGCGGCTAGCAACCACGGGGGAGGATATAGACCTTATCCAAGAGCCCTGGATTGTCAATGACAGGATCTATGGTTTAGGGACTCCCAACTACAAGCTGCTGCACTTGACCAATAAAGGTAAACCAGGTGCTTTACTTGTTTTTGAGTTGCGTATTACTTCTTTGATTTCTTCTAGGGTAAATGCAGAATCTAACTTTTCGTCTAAGAGCATAGGGGCTGCATATTGAAATAGCGGAGAGGTTAATGGAGCATTAAGAAGTTTATTAAAATAATTCCTGAGTTGCGTGGCTTTAAGAGTTACAGAGATGTTAGACGTGTAACCATTAAGGTATTTGACAGCTTTCCAGAACTGAGCAGGAGATTTAGAGGTGTTTATGAGCGCAATGTTTTGCTGCTCAAAGGCTACTTTTTTTAAGTAACAAATGCGCTTATATTCCATGTTGGCATCTTGATAGAGAGCTTTAAAAATAATGGAGTTGTTCGATCTAAGAAGTTTGACGAATTTAAAGGACTTGTTTCTTGCTTTCGCGCAATCAGAATCATACCATTTATGCTTATATATTGTATGTGTTTTTAAATCTTTCTGTTGCGGTATAGATTTCTTTATTATTTCCGTTAGAGTTTCTATATTTGGTGTATAACGCAGTGTGCAAAGTTCCATAAGCTTCGAGTTCATGTTTCGCTGATACGAATCCAGTATTCGATCATTCCAGATAAATTTCGGCAGAAGCCTTAATGGTTTTATGCAGGTATAGTTTTTGTTAGCAGTACAATTAAGGGTTACTTCCAAGGGCATGTGGTCCGAGAAGATCTCGCTTCCTACTTGAAAACTGCCTAGAAGCTTGTGCCAATTTCCCGAAACAAAACAGTAATCAATTATTGAGCTTGACGTTCCTCTGATAAAGGTCAGTTCGCCATCAGAATCTCCTTCACAACTACCATTCAACAAGGACATGCCATACTCATAAGCAAGTTCAAGTATTTTTGCTCCTTTGTTATCACAAATTGTGTCTTTAGATTTTCGACACGGTTTCAGCAGGGTACTATTGTATTCCGATGTAAAATTATTTTGCGAGAGTCCTACACGACCATTAAAATCTCCAATAAGCATTATATTCGAACAACCTAAGAAGTTCAGTGAATCGCAGAGTTTATCGAAATTACGCTGCCAATGGTTACAGTTTAAGTATATAGGTACCAATACTACATCCAATTTATTTAGTTTTAAGCTAATAGCATCCATTTCGCCAGCTTTTATAAAGACACTCGTGTACAGACCTTCGAAGTCGTCGCGAAAACCGAATAGTAATCCACCACTTCCTCTCCCAAAATGTGAAGTTTTTACGGCAGGAACCCAGATTAGTTGATAGTTTGAGAATATTTTCTTAAATCTAATTTCTTCATTGTCTAATAGATGTGTTTCGAATAATACAAAAATATCAAAACTTTTTACATAATTAAAAAATTTTACAAAATTCATTTTATTTTTTAAACCTGACACATTGTAGCTTAAAATTTTTATTTTCTCGATAACTAATTTTTTTTTCAGAATCATTCTGATAGACTTCGGCACATCATGCGTCTCGTATAACCGCCTTTGAGCTTGTGGACGAACCCATAGGTTTTTCGCGTATTGGTATTTTGTTAAGTTTGGCATCACTACTGCGTTTGATATTAGGTGTCAAATTTGAAGTTTTACGAGAAGTGTTTTCTTTCGTAACTGTTTTGTTTGTACTACTAATTTCATTGATATAAAGATTTTTATTTAACGAAATGTCACCAAAAATAGATTGAATCATTTCGATGCCACTTTTTTCGCCACACCTCAAACCAAGCGCGGAATCCCAAGTAAAGACTTTCTTGGCAATGTGTAGCTTGTCATCCCGCAGAGAAATCCTTATTGATGCGTCTTTTTGGCGGAGCTCTTTCATGATGGGAATCATTTTTGCTCGTCGCTGTCTAACGTTAAAGGGCAGACTCCTTTGATCTCTTCTTTAGAATTATCGTAGATTTGCTCGTGTTACGGCTGTATCCTATACGCAGACTCGACTATTTGTTGCGGAGTTGAGTCAACTAACCCGGCGCAAATGGATATAACTTTTTCACTCATGTCTACTTGATCTTCAACGGACAGGTGAACAACAAGGTTCGCTTCAGTACTCGTCATTGCAAGTCGGTCGAGCTGGTTTTGAAGACGTTTGTTTTGTTCTTCCAGATACAACACTTTTTGCACAAGTTCTTCTTGTCGCGCACTTAACGCTGTTATTTGTAAAGAAATCTTGCAGATCTGCCTTTGAGGCTAATTGGTCTACAAGTTTTTTGTTATTTTCGTGTAAAATTTCTTGCATCCTCTCAACGCTCAGCTTAGATGAAGATCCCATAGCGAGATTTGGATCAATTTCACTCAAGCTTTGGTGTTGTTTTTTGAATCCTGGGTGTTCCGGAGAGATGTGGGAAATTCCCCTTTTTTACCATTTGTAGGTTAGATTGTTGATGCAAATTTTCACTTGGCTATAAAATAGCTTAGATGTTAGAACTTACTCGAATTTCAATTGCCTGAAGTAGACCGTCTCTTAATTTATAAGGTGAGTATGATTTCCCAATTATTTTTCACTTTAAACACTTTCCTTTTTAGATTTTTGATCCGGAGATAAATTTTTGATTCCACTTTGACAGATCGGAGATGTCAACCATTCTTTTTATAGCATCGTTCAAATCGAGTAGGACACTCTTCCTAACAACGGGACTTGGGCCGTCATCGTCGTTAAGGAGTCTGCAGAAATGATCCTTCCAGATTCTCAGCACCGACTACGACTCTACTACGAGTTGTCCATTTGATTCGAGACTTGTATCCTCCGGATAGCTATTTTACTTTTTTAATAAAACTTTCGAACTCCATTCCTGCCATAACGCCTTTCCATTTCCTTGACCGCGCGCTTCTCATGCTCGTCCTTTTTCCTTCTGAGAAGCCGTTGCTATTCCTTTCTTCTCGTTGTCCGATGCAGCGTCGCTTTATAGGCGTCTTGCTTGGCTGCATGTGCTTGCCTGCACTCGTCATCAAACCAATGGTTCCTTCTGGGTGGTGACGTTAAAACCCAGCACATCAGTGACAGCTTGTTTGATGGCTTCTTGGCAGCGTTTCCAGTCTTCTTCTATGTTTATTTCAGGCAGTAGTGCCTCGCGAACTCCGATGGTCTGAGTGACAGCGTCTTCAGCTTCCTGAACACTTCATTCACGCTGTATGATCGCCCAAACTCTACTCAATTCCTTTAGCTTTTTCATTCGAACAGATCACAGATCTACATATATTCCTTTGGATCGTATTTTACTTCTAACATATAAAAACTCTTTTAGAATGTTCATAGCACTATCATTACTTCCTCTCTTATCGTGGTAAAGGTCTCTGGGAATAAACGCAATGCTGCCGGTGGTACAGATTAACTTCCACCACTCGAAGGCGGCCTCCGCCAACCTCCTCCTGCGGCTAGCAACCACGGGGGAGGATATAGACCTTATCCAAGAGCCCTGGATTGTCAATGACAGGATCTATGGTTTAGGGACTCCCAACTACAAGCTGCTGCACTTGACCAAAGAAGGTAAACCAAGGGCTTGTATCCTCGTAAAGTGTTCTCTTAATACTTTTCTCTTCTCCAACCTCAGTGATCCTGATACAACCACTGTTAACCTGGAGTTGACATACCTGGCTTACGATAAACCGGATCCGACGGAGATGTTCATGACCGCAATCATGAATGCGGTCTCGAAAAACGCTCGCATCTTGGTAGGATGTGACGCTAACGCACACCATCAAATATGGGGTAGCTCTGATACCAACGCAAGAGGTGAGTCCATCCTTGAATTTATTTTAAACAATAAGTTAATAATCTGTAATAAAGGTTGCGACCCTACCTTCATCATTCGCAATAGACAGGAGGTTCTTGACCTCACCCTTGTCTCTGATAACTTTATCAATCTGATCCAGAATTGGAAGGTATCTAGCCTGCCTTCCTGGATCACCCAACTCAGAAGAACAATCTGACCCCTGTATAGGGGATGCTTAAGGCGCACTCTGCGCCCTCTTCCACCTCCCCCCAATAACACCAGAGACCTCAATGATCTAGTTCACCTTTTCACTCTGAAGCTGAACGAAGCTTTCGACGTGGCCTGCCCGGTCACTAAACCCAAGGGCAACTTTAAACCAGCATGGTGGAATGTCGAGTTAGATAATCTGAGGAAGAACAGCCGACGATTATTTAACAAAGCTAAGTTCACAAGATTGGATACTGACTGGGACGCCTACAAACAATCCCTTAAGGCGTATAAAACCAAAATCAAGAAATCCAAATCAGAATCTTGGAGACTGTTCTGTGGCAAAATGGAAGAATTTGGTGAAGTCTCGAGACTCAGAAAAGTCCTCTCCACCAGTCCAACCATACCCTGCTTCTACAAACGGCAGGATGGTGAATGGACCATGACCAGTGAAGAATCCCTAAGTATTCTCCTCGACACACATTTTCCAGGCAGCACGGAGAATTCTCCGCTGACGCAAGAATCAATCAGTCAACAAACCTGCCTCCCTCATCTTGTCACATAGGGCAAGATACTCTGGGCCATTCTGAGCTTCAAACCGCATAAGTCACCTAGACCCAATGGCATTACACCTGCGGAACTCCTGCAGGCCTCAGAGTTAATTCTCCCATGGCTTGAGGTCATCTTGAACGGTTGTCTCCGCTTTTCATACATACCAACTAGTTGGAGAAAAGTTAAAATGGTATTCATACCCAAAGCGGGACGAAGCTCTCATGTTCAACCTAATAATCTCCGCCCCATTAGCTTATCCTCATTTCTTCTCAAACTATTGGAGAGGATAATCGACCTTCACATCCGTTGCATAGTCCCTGCGCACAGGCTGGGAACCTCCCAACATGCGTACTGTAAGAGCAAGTCCGTGGATACAGCCCTACACCCACTTGTGTATCATATTGAGAAATCTCTCTACCACAAAGACTACTTCTTTGTAGCCTTCGTGGACATAGAAGGTGCTTTTAACAATGTCTTTCCGCATTCGATATTTAATGCACTGATAGATTTGGGCGTGGACGTGGGGCTCACCTCCCTGATACAAAAGGTACTCGTCAGCAGGCGTATCCTGGCCAAATTGGGCTCCATCACTACTTCCAGATACGTTAGCAGAGGCACTCCCCAAGGTGGAGTCCTCTCCCCTCTTCTATGAAACATAGTAGCCAACGAACTGTTACTACTCCTGAAAAATGAGGGATGGAAGGTGATAGCTTATGCGGATGATATTGCTATTGTGCTCTCTGGCAAATATCTCTTGGTACTTAGGGAGCTTATGCAAAATGCTCTTTCGCTCCTTTCAAAGTGGACGAGCAAAAATGGACTATGCATCAATGCCAAAAAAACAGAACTAGTCCACTTCAACAGGAAATACAAAGTTCCCCAAAGTTGACCCACCGACCATCAGAGGCCAGCAATGATCTTTTTCCGAGACAGCCAAGTACCTAGGACTTACGCTGGACAGGAAACTCAACTGGAAGGCAAATATTGCCGAGCGCGCCGCAAAGCCACGACTGCACTTTACATGTGCAGAAGAGCTATTGGGTCTAGATGGGGTATCCAACCGCATATGATGGCCTGGATCTACACGGATGTGGTGCTCCCTATTCTACTATATGGCGTTGCAGTTTGATGGCCTACACTAGACACAGCCTCCTACTATAACACTATCAGAAAAGTCCAACGACTGGCCTCCATATGTACCTGCGGTGCTTTAAGAACCACCCCATCAGATGCATTGGACGTCATTATCAACTTTATGCCCATAGATCTGTTTGCCCAACAGGCGGCTGCTAGTACAGCCATAAGACTGATCTCCTCATTACAATGGAAAGTGTCTCACGGACACTCAAGAATCCTTCAAAGAGTAAACTTTGTATACCAAAACTTTGACTATGCGGCGCCGAAGGTCTTTTTGATACAAAATTTCCGCACTATGATCCCTGAACGAAACTCGTGGTCGGCTAACCCACAATGGGTTGCTGACGCTACGTGCATCAACACCGATGGATCAAAAAGAAACGAAGGCGTTGGTTGCGGAGTCTACTCTGAGGATCTGAACCTTAGTCTAAAATTCGGGCTTCCCAATCACTGTAGCGTGTTCCTAGCTGAAGTAATGGCCATTCGCGAAGCACTGTCTTGACTGAAGAGGAATAGTATATCCTCAGCCGATATCCTTATTCTTACTAGTCAGGCAGCACTCAGGGCCCTGGAATCTGTCTCAACAAACTCCAAGACGGTCATGAACTGCCGCACATCCTTAGATGAGATGGCTGAGCAGTTCAACATTAGCCTCTGCTGGGTGCCAGGTCACAGAGACATTCCGGGTAACTGCCAAGCAGACGAATTGGCCAGGCTTGCCACAACGCAACCACTACTTCAGGAACACGAACACCTCGGTATCCCTCTCGCCACATGCAAGTTAGTACTGCATTTGAACACGAACTAATCAAAGGTGGTCCAAGCATAACCTTTGTCGCGTATCTAAGGAGGTGTGGCCCTCTCTTGAAGTCAAACGCTCCAGACTGCTACTAGTGCTCACAAGAACACATATAATGCTGGTCATGGGAGCCATAACCGGGCACTGTCTAATCGGTGAGCATGCTAGCAGGCTAGGAACTCCCTCAAACGAATTTTGCAGAAGCTGCAGGGATGAAGAAGTATCAGAAACTCTTCTGCACCTGTTATACACATGCCCGCCGCTCTCGCGCCTCGGACACAAACACTTTGGAACCTATTTCCTCAATGACCTCAATAAAACCCCTCCCGCCGATATTTTAAACTTTATTATCGGCTCCAGCTGATTTTTGGTTCTTCCCACATGGTGTGGTAGCACAATGGTCCTGTATGGGACATTCATCAGCCACCTTAACCTACCTACCTACCTCCTCCCTTTTCAAATGTTCAGAATAGAATATATATAGTCGTTGACGTGAGCAAACCTGACAGGCTGACGGCGAACGCTACTAGCCGGCTGTCTCAGTGCTGCCAGATTTACTTATATCGTACAGAATAAATTGAAAAATTTAATAAGAGACTATTAATGACATAATATAAATAACAGTTATAAAAGCGATATAAATTCATAGAATACGAGTTTTAGAATTTAAAATTAATAGCATTTATTTAGTACTTTGTAATGTTCGGGAGCTCATAAGTACCATTTACTAAATTATTGTACACAAAATAAATGTATGTCCTCTGTTTGTTTTTGAATTTATCATAATATGTCTGCTTCAATTCATTTGTGTACAGAAATTATTTTGCAGAGAGTAACTCTACCGAAACTTGTAAAACGGCTTTTCGTAGAAATTCGTAAACAAATCTCAGATATATGAAATGTAAGAGTTATTTTATTTTCGATTTGACAGCCATTTGCTGTCCACGGATTTTTCTTCTTCAGAAATTCGTTGGGAGGGGAAATATTTTACTCTCTCATGAGCTCTCTCTTCTACGAATGTATCGGAATATGGAACGCCTTTTGAGAGTTTCTCGGAGAAATTCGTAGGGATTCGTAGCAGAGACCAATAGGGAGACAGTCAATTCCCTCATCTCCCGCCCTTGAAATAATATTGTCAGCATTTTTTATAACATTTCCCCTCATGAACAGCTGATTCACAGACAGGATCTTTTTTGTTTTTAAATGAGAGTGCTTGTGAGCTGCCTGTAGGGTGGAGTTTATGTCCTGTTCTGGATGTTGATCATTGTTGGGGATAATTTTTCGCTCAGTGAACGTCTTATTACAGATCAATTATTGGCCGGACAAGTCTATACAGGTCAACACAAAAGATGTAAAATGCCAATCCTAACACTGGAATATTCGTCCCAAGGAAACCCAACTAGTTCACAAAATTTTGTAAACAGATGAAAAATGTACGAACTTTATAGCAATATATTATCCTGAGTGATTCAGTAATGGCAGTTCGATTTTATTTTTGCATACAAAAAACAAGCTTTGAAAATTATTACAAGACAAAAGTGCTTTGATAAATAATGAGGGACAGCACTTTAATGAACATCATTAAGACATCAGCTTATGTTCCCGGTTAGACCTAGCAAAACGCCTACAACGATTGTTCAACGAAACCAGTTAGAGCAATAAATGTTGTACTGTTGATTAAAAACAAAAGAAAAAATGAAAACGTTTAGCTTTACTCACATATATTTTATTTATAACAATAGAATCTAAACTTATCTATCGTTTACTCGCATTTCCCAATGGTGTGTTTACAATTTTTAAACCACTCGTATCAGCAAAATACAGCCTCCAATGATATGACGGACATTTTATAACATAATTACTCTTTTCCCAGAGACACTCTGATATCAATTGAAAATATTAAGGTTCATTAACAATTTTACTTATTTAATTTACTTTGTATCTAATTTCGAACTTCCCATACAAATTTCTTCCCGCGCACGAACTCTCAAAATTTTGTGTACTCATTTTAGTTCCGAAACATTCCGCTAGAAAAATGCTAATACAAGTCAATTCTCATTTATGGAAAAAATAAACCCTATCTGTGAATCAGCTGTTCAAGCTGTCAAAGGAATTCATTGGCGTGAGACGAGGGAATCACCTTATTCGTCTCAATGGATACTTTGACGCTTCGCATGTAAAAGGTTCTTGCACATAGAATCCTTTACTAGCGTCAGGGTCAGCAATACTTTTTTACATAGAAATACATCTTTTCTCGACGGATATAGTAGCTCAACTTTTAACTTTTCTCTCTCTGTCAGCGTTGACAATCGAACATTGTGACATTTCAAGAAAATTTCTTTGAATTTTAAATTTACGTTTGTTGAGTTTGAGGTAAGTTCTCGTCGAAGTCACACAGGAATATAAGAAAGGTTTGTATTTGCAAGTTTAAATAATAACAATAACATTAACTTATTTAAGACATTAACACAGGACGTTGTGAGCAGGAGCTTCGAGACATTCCGGAGTGGAAGAAGTTTTGGAAAAACATTCGGAAGGAAAGCCTCTGTAAGCGCTGCATTGGATGAGCAGGAGTCTAACTGGATTCACTGTTTTTTAAGGAGACACGTGGCACTCCGAAGGTATGTACTGTTCTTTTCTAGATATCTCAAAAGATACATTTTACTCATTTTAGTTCCGAAACATTCCGCTAGAAAAATGCTAATACAAGTCAATTCTCATTTATGGAAAAAATAAACCCTATCTGTGAATCAGCTGTTCAAGCTGTCAAAGGAATTCATTGGCGTGAGACGAGGGAATCACCTTATTCGTCTCAATGGATACTTTGACGCTTCGCATGTAAAAGGTTCTTGCACATAGAATCCTTTACTAGCGTCAGGGTCAGCAATACTTTTTTACATAGAAATACATCTTTTCTCGACGGATATAGTAGCTCAACTTTTAACTTTTCTCTCTCTGTCAGCGTTGACAATCGAACATTGTGACATTTCAAGAAAATTTCTTTGAATTTTAAATTTACGTTTGTTGAGTTTGAGGTAAGTTCTCGTCGAAGTCACACAGGAATATAAGAAAGGTTTGTATTTGCAAGTTTAAATAATAACAATAACATTAACTTATTTAAGACATTAACACAGGACGTTGTGAGCAGGAGCTTCGAGACATTCCGGAGTGGAAGAACTTTTGGAAAAACATTCGGAAGGAAAGCCTCTGTAAGCGCTGCATTGGATGAGCAGGAGTCTAACTGGATTCACTGTTTTTTAAGGAGACACGTGGCACTCCGAAGGTATGTACTGTTCTTTTCTAGATATCTCAAAAGATACATTTTATTTCCTACTAACCTATTTTGTTCTCTTAGGAGTTTTTCAAACTTATCGTGGGTGGCTGAAAGCAGCAGCACTTTCACAGAGACATGCCGTGAGTTTTTATACAATTTGGAAGGGAAAGAACAACCACCACAAGCAGTCCCAGTTCCTACTACACGCCGCTCCCAAAACGCACAGAAACTCCGGAGACATCGTCATGAATCGACAAACTAGTCGATTGTGTAAAATAAATCATCGTACATATTTTATGTTTTGTTTTGTTTTTCTTATATTTATTGAAAAAGTATGTATGTAAGTTAACACGAGTGCCCCAAATCTGTTCGGTGCTGTGGGAAGTAAATTTTCTCACTGTAACACACAGACATAGCGTCAGCAGAACGCAGCCAACACCGGTGTGCGAACCGAGTGTGGAGATAAGGCTCATGCAGCGTCTGGGCAGCGAATAGGTTTAAGTTAATTTTTAGGTAACTGGTGCCGTGTCATCCTCCGATGCATGCAGACGTGTCGACGTGCATTTAACAAATAACAAAACAAAAAAAATTCCTCGCGTCGTTCCTAACAACAGTTAACGCGGTCCGCCCAACACCTCCGCGAGTGGAAAAAAAATTAAATTCTTAAAAAAAAAAGTACAGTGTAGTGCAGTGAAGTGTTTCGGTAGAGCGCACGCGGTCCGCTCCCCCTTCTCCCACTCCTTCACAAGACACTGTTGGGCATTCTCGGTCGCAACTCCCGTTTGATCTACCAGACGGGTTGGGGCGATGTCCGAGTCTGCCTAACATCTGACATAGCGGATTCGGAAGTGTGAATTTTTGTTAGTGGACCAATTCAAGTCAATGTACGGGCCTAACACCTACATTGATTTGTTTTCCGAAGCTAAACGCAGAATTTACACTTCTGAACTCTGCTTACTTTCACCAACTGCATTGTCGGAGTTGGTTTTCAAATGCCTACGACTGACATGAGGGGGCAATTTCGCGTTGACGTGAGCAACATTCGCGGACTGAGAACTAATCTCTTTGCCGTTTACGTTCACCTCTCTCATCATAAACCAGCTGTCTTGGCGCTGAGCGAAATGTAGGTGGGTGAGAATACCGATTTATCGGATTTGAACCTGCCTGGATATAGCTTGGTGCCCTTATTTTGTTTACACCGCGGTCTCGCCATTTATGTGCGTAGTGATGTTGCTTACCAAATTCAATCACAATATGGCCACTGTTCCAATCCGGAATTTAATTTTCTGTGGTTAAAACTCTTTGTCCGTAAGCATTTAATCCACTACTGCTTTATTTATAGAAGTCCAAACCTGGACAGCAACTCAACTTATAACAAGTTTGATGCGCTGTCCGACTCCATCACAAGAATTGTATCCCTGTATCCTCGCACTGAAATCGCTATTGCGGCCGATTTCAATGTACACAATTCTACTTGGCTTCGACATTCGGGCCAGACAACACCCTAAGGAAAGTATGTTGAAATCTTCGCTGAGGTAAATAATTTAACCCAGCTTGTGAATGAGCCAACACGAATACCTGACATTGCAGATCATACCGCCAACCCCTTGGTTCTGTTTCTCACCTCTCATCCGGAAAAATATTCAATTGATTTATTATCGCCTCTAGGCTCATCCGACCACTGTGTCGTGTCAGCCAAATTCTGGTACTCCTCCCACACAGTTAGAGACCAAATTCCGAAAAGAACAGTATGGCGGACTTAACAACTTCTTTAGGAATTTTAACTAGTCACTATGCTTCCTCGATAGTGACGTGGATGCCGCTACTGAAGCGATCACAAACATTATTTCGCTGGGCATGAGGTCTTTCATTCCTCACAGAGTGAAGAGCATCAAGCCTAAGACAAACGCGTGGTACGACTCGAGCTGCAAAGAGGTTGTCAGGATGAGAGAGTTGAGTTTCCGGGATTATAAAGCCAACCCTTCTGAGGAAGCCCGGAAAAAGTTCAAACGGATCCGAAATGACTGTAATGCATTAATAAGACGTGTTAAATTCTCGTTTGACCAAAAGTTGAGGCAAAAAGTTCTACAATGCCCTAAGGGTAACAGAAGCTTTTGGTCTTTCGTAAAAAACATAAGGAATTTAGCCTCGTGTTCGATCCCAACGCTCATTTGCAATGACATTCCAGCTGTCAGCTCTTTGGACAAAAATAATCTGCTTGCTGCACACTTTGCAGCTAGTTCAACGCTGCCAGATAGCACCTTGTCCCCGCCTCTACTTGAGAGCGTAAATTTCTCCATGGGGCAAATCCATTTTCGCACTCGTACAGTAGCAAAAGTACTTAAAGATCTAAACATACACAAATCCACTGGCCCGGATGGTATACCCCCTGTTCTTCTGAAGAGGTATTCTTCTACGCTGGCAAAACCACTGCGTAAGCTTTTCCATCTGTCATACTCTTCAGGGCTCTTTCCGAATAAGTGGAAAACTGCATTTGTCCAGCCCGTCCCTAAAAAGGGCGAATGTTCGTCACCCACCTCCTACCGACCCATAGCACTAACGTCCCTTCTCTCCAAGGTCATGGAAACGCTGATAAACCGTCAGCTTATGAAATATCTCGAGTCCCGGAAGCTTCTTAATGACCGGCAGTACGGCTTCCGAAGCAACCGTTCCACTGGTGATCTGATGGCATATCTGACTGAAAAGTGGAACCAATCTTTGCACAATTTAGGAGAAAGCAAGATTGTTGCGCTTGATATTTCAAAGGCATTTGACAGGGTCTGGCATCAGGCTCTTTTGTCGAAAATGCGTGGTTTTGGGATCGATGAGTCTCTTCTTCAATGGATTAGAAATTACCTTTCGAATCGTTCAATACAAGTGGTTTTGGATGGATTCAAGTATGATATTCACTATATTAATGCTGGTGTTCCCCAGGGCTCTGTTTTGTCTCCGACACTCTTTCTCATTTTTATAAATGATCTCTTGTCTGCTACTTCTAATCCTATTCATTCCTTCGCTGATGACAGTACCCTCAGCTTTTCATATTCGTTCCTTGGCTCACGTCCCTCCACTTCGGCCTTAGACTCGGAACGGCAGCGTATGTTAAGCACATTAAATTCCGACCTTGACAGCATAATCGATTGGGGAAATAAGGATAGAGTGGAATTTAATGCTTCCAAAACACAGTGCTGTCTACTGTCGTTAAAGCGATCACAAAATAATCAGCCGTTATCCATGAACGGCATTTGCGTTGTTGAAATCGAAAGACTTTCCATCCTCGGTATGTGTATCAACCCAACAATTAGTTGGAACGATCACATATTTGAGGTCGCCAAAAATGCTGCGAAATGTCTAGGTTTCCTTAAACGATGCAAGAAGTACTTAACCCCCTCTGATCTGGCTACAATATACAAGGCATACATACGCCCAAAACTTGAGTATAACGCTCCTATCTGGTCAGGTGCTTCTAAGACCTCCCTGCACCTGCTGGATAGAATTCAAAAGCGAGCGATAAAACTTATAGGTGACAGTAATATTGCGAAGTCGATTGACTCGTTAGAACACCGACGTAATGTCGCGTCGTTGTCACTTTTTTACCGCTATTTCAACAAGAAATGCTCAGACGAATTAGCCAGTTGCATTCCTCCCCTTCAAGAATTCACCCGAAATACACGCCTCGCTAGGAATGCCCATCAATTCACCCTCAAGCCCTCTTTCGGACGTACAGTCAAATTCAGAGACTCGTTCTTTAGTCGCATTACACGAATCTGGAATGCTCTTCCCAGCTCGATTTTTCCTCCTCATGACAATCCACAGGCATTTAAAAACAATGTGCATCGGTACCTCCTCTCCCTCTCTACCACTATACCTTCGGCCCGTGCTGTGACTTGACCCGGTCACTTAAGGGTACTCGCAACCCCTTTTGCACGCGTCAATTATAATAAAAAAAAAGGTAATTATATGTTAGACGTAAGTCAGGAATATTTTGTAAATAAGCGGAGCGGCAATTGTTGTTCAGCCTCCAAAGCGAGAGGAAGTCTTATAATTTTTAACTTGTATAAAACTGAGTTGCAAATATGGTGTCATTAAGCACATTAGTTAATCCAGTAACTCATCAGGGCATTTTTGAAAAATAAATATCAAACCCCTCTACGCTATAACTGAAACAAATTGAATTTATACCTACTTACAAATGATATCAGCTGTGCGTTGAAGTATTCATTGTGTCATCCCCTTCCATCATGTACATCACCAACAACAGATATCTTACCGCTAAGCAAGTAAAATATTAGTTGTGCGGGAGCCTTAAGTATTCTATGTGCCAGCCACCAAATTACAGCAGAAACCAATAAGGAAGGAGATGGTCAACTGAACAGCTGATCAAACAGCTGATTTCCCGTTTGTCAAACGACCGTTTGACTGTTATTTACATTGTCTAGTAGCCATAACCCGAACATAACCTCATATTCTGTAAGTTATTTACGTATCATCGAACTCACACATGTTTATGTTTTCCCTCCAAAATTGAAAAGATGGTGGCTGATTTGTCAATTTTTGCCTTCAATAGTGTCAAACTCTCTTAAATTGTCAACTGTTCGTGAATTCATCAGCCATTTTTTGTACAGTCAACAAAACGTGTTCAGAAAATCGACTGCAAATTGTTTACGCAAGTAAGTGTAACCGAAACTTTTAAAGGGTTTATTTCTAATAAATTGACATTTCGATAGCATATATATTTATAATAACTTATGAAATATATAGAAAACAGTAGAGTAACTCGTGGTGAAAAGTCGCACATTTGGGAAAGATTTATTATCAATTGATGTTCCGAGTTACGCGTATTACAATTAAAATAATTATTTGGTGTTACATAATATTCTTACAAAATGTTATTTTTATTGTCCAAATGTCATCCATTCAATATGAAAGGTGTTGTAATCAATAAAAACAATGAAACCTAACACAAAAGATATATTAAACATACTTCGTGCAATGAAAATAACAACAATAAAAATAAAACGAATATATTTTGCAAAACATCTTTGTCTAATTTAACTCAGAGCGATGAGTCCTAAACGCGATGACGACCCAAGTCCCGCTGTTAGGCACAATGTTCCACTCAATTTGGACCATGATAGACAAGCATTCCGTCCTTCCGACTTAGACGAGGTGAAGATAGCAATATCCAAGCTAAAGTCGAACAAAGCTGCTGGAGCGGACGGACTGTCCGCAGAACTATTTAAAGCAGCTGGAGATGACCTGGTTGGGCGCATGCACCAGCTCATCTGTAAGATATGGTCGGAGGAAAGCATGCCCGATGAGTGGAATCTCAGCGTCGTTTGCCCGGTCCACAAAAAAGGAGACCCCTTTGACTGCACCAACTACAGAGGGATTAGTCTCCTGAACATCGCATACAAGATCCTCTCTGCCGTATTGTGTGAGCGTCTGAAACCATTTGTCCATGACCAGAGAGGTCCCTGTCAGTGTGGTTTCAGACCAGGGAAGTAAACAATAGACCAGATCTTCACATTACGGCAGATCCTGGAAAAGACCCAAGAAATGCAAATTGACACTCACCACGTATTCGTCGATTTCAAGGCTGCATATGACAGTGTGCATAGAGACGAGCTATACAGTGCCATGTCTAGTTTTGGCATTCCTACCAAACTCGTCAGATTGTGTAGGATGACGATGGAGAACTCTCGCTGCTCCGTCAAGGTCGGTACCGAACTCACCGAGACCTTCAATGTCGAAAAAGGTTTTAGACAAGGCGACGCACTGTCATGTGACTTCTTTAACATCATCCTCGAGAAGATCGTGCGTAACTCACAAGTCAACAGCAGAGGCACGATCTTCCAGAAGTCAGTTCAATTGTTAGCTTACGCTGATGACATTGACGTGATTGGACGAACACAGCGAACCGTCAATGAGGCGTTTGCTGGCATTGAAGCGGAAGCGGCTAAAATGGGTCTTGCGGTAAATGAGGGCAAAACGAAGTACATGCTGTCATCAAGGAAAGACACACAACATCGACGTCTCGGACGGAGCGTCACACTAGGCAGCAGAAACTTCGAGGTAGTTAAGGACTTCGTCTACCTCGGCTCCGCGGTAAACAGGGACAACAACATCAGTACCGAAATCAAACGCAGAATCACTCTTGCCAACCGCTGTTTCTTTGGGCTCAAAAGGCAATTGAGTAATAGAGCCCTCTCTCGAAGGACTAAACTAGCTTTATATAACAGCTTGATCATCCCCGTCCTACTATATGGCGCAGAATCTTGGACGTTAGCAAAGGCGGATGAAGAAGCCCTTAGTCTTTTCGAGAGAAAAGTTTTGCCTGCGATTTTTGGTCCTGTTTGCGTTGATGGCATCTGGAGGAGAAGATTTAATGACGAACTCTATAGGCTGTACAGCGACATGCGCCTGGTCAAGCGTCTACGGATACAACGCTTAAGATGGCTAGGCCATGTAGGGCGTATGGACACCACTGCTCCGGCCCGAAAAGTCTTTGAATCCGAGCCATTGGGACAACGCAACAGAGGACGACCTAGACTGAAGTGGCGCACACAAGTGGAGAAGGATCTTAACCAACTTGGAGTGCGCAACTGGAGACAGCTGGCGAAAGATCGTGCTGGCTGGAGAGGCATGTTGGTTGAGGCCCAGGTCCACCCCGGACTGTAGCGCCACAAGAAGAAGAAGAAAATGATTTATGACAATTGTAACACATTATATATACTTAAAACAATTATGTCGCTTCAAAATGAGAAAATATTTACAAATTCAAGATACCTTTTGAGTATTATTTCAGGCGACAAGACCAAAAAAATTTCAGACATAATATTACAATAGTTATAAGATTGATACATATGTATAGAAAACGGGTTTTAGTGTTTAAAATCAGTAGCAGTTATTCAGTACTTTGTAATTTTCAATAGTTCATAAGAACTTTTAAGAAAATGTTTGCGCTTAAACTAAGTTTATGTCCTTATATTGCTTTTGAAATAATCATACATATTTTCAGTATATTGCTTTTGTGATGCAACTTCTGCCTTACAAACATCATTTCTGGACGCAGCTATCGTCAACCATTACTTTGCGTTGGAAAACACTATACCCAGAAACCAATAAGGAAGGAGATGGTCAACTGAACAGCTGATCAAACAGCTGATTTCCCCTTTGTCAATCGACCGTTTGACTGTTATTTACGTGTTTTAGTAGACATAACCTCAAATTCTGAAAGTTATTTACGTATCATCGACCATTGTCTCACTTTACTCACACATGTTTACGTTTTGATTTATATGCCCCAACAGTTTGAAGAGTGAGGAGATCCACCGTATAGGCAGTTCACACGTATTCTCATTTGAAAACTAACAAAATCCTTTTTGTGCGTCAGCTGTTCAGGAGGGGAAATGTTATAAAAAGCGGTATCAAAATGATATCAATGGCGTTTGACGAGGGTGTTGACTGCCACCCTATTGGTCTCTGAATTAAAGTATGTCAGGGTTCCTAAATAACTGTCATAGTAAAGACATTTGCCTCTCAAAACTACTATACTTATGTCAAATTTGGAATTAGCGTTGGTAATGATACTGATTCCATAGAATTTGTTTTCTTGGTTCAATAATTTACGCGCCTCCATTAAAAAATATAAAAACATGAAGCTAGTCAGGTAAGTACCATTAATATTCATATAAATGCGTATGGATTTAATTGCACTTTATTTTTTAGATTTCTAATGAAATTAAGTCACGAGACTGTGACCGTAGAGTTAAAAAATGGAACTCAAATTCATGGTACTATAACTGGTGTTGATGTTGCTATGAATACCCATTTGAAAACTGTTAAAATGACAATGAAAAACAGAGATCCTGTACAACTAGAATCCTTAAGCATACGAGGAAACAATATTAGATATTTCATTCTTCCTGACAGCCTGCCGTTAGAAACCCTTCTTATTGATGACACACCAAAGTCGAAAGCAAAGAAAAAGGATTCTGGGAGGAATAATCGCGGAAGAGGTAGAGGTACTCGTGGAATACGTGGTGGATTACGCGGAAGAGGGGGAAGAGGACGTGGTGGTGGCAGGCGATAAAAAATAGAAGATTTGATAAATATTCACAAAATATAATTGATTTCACTATGCAAAATTCAATACATACATCAATAAAATAAGCTTAAACACATTTATACCGTTTACAATGCTAATTTGTTCGTGTCGATGTATATTTAGTGTATGTTTATACGGAAATGTGTTGTTCAATGGAATCAATTTTTATTCTAATGACTCTCGAAACACAATAATTTTGGCGGCGAGAAATGTTGCATACATTTATGTAATCACATCAACTAGAAGCGTCCTCGGGCAATCTTTATATATGCCCATTTACTTTCTATTGTTTCTCACGAGGGACATACAATTTAAAGGCTTTTTTCGTAGTACGATGATAACAAAATAGCATGAAATTTTAGAAAGGCAATGTCAAGTCAATCGTTTTATTTTTTAATAACTATTTTAACTCATAAAATATACAACGCAGAATCAATCAAGCAGATAAAGAAACCATGATATCAGTAGATATAAGTACTTACAACTCTTCATGAAAGTATTCTAAATTATGCTCTTCTAAATTAAAGTATTTTAAAAGATGTCAACTCAACTTTTATTTCTTATTCTTAAATTACTTAAAATATTCGATTGAGCTCTAAATAAACATACAGTGAGGGACAATTTTTCTCTGCCTCTGATCAAAGATTACTTAGAATATTTTTCAAATAAGAAAATGATTACGTCTTTAGACCTGAAAAAGGGGTTTCATCATATACGAAACGCCGAAGAATCCTTTAAATAACCGTCTTTGTCACTCCTTTCGGCCAGTTCGAAAATGTATTTATGCCATTCGGCCTAAAGAACGCGCCCTCCGTCTTTCAAAGATACATTTAACTAATACTTAAGCCACTGATTGACAAAGGACTAATAATTGTTTATTTGGACGACATTTGTCTTGCTACTGCTGATTTAGATACGCACAATAACATTCTGATTGAGGTCCTTACATTGTTAAGATAGGCAGGGCTAGAGTTGAATTTAAAAAAATGCAAGTTTGCTTATGACAGGATTGATTGTCTAGGTTATAGTGTTAGTGAAAAGGGAATCCGTTCTTATGATAATCATATTGAGGCTATTCGATCATATCTTATGCCCCAAAATACGAAAGAAATGCAAAGATGTATTTGCTTGTTCTCTTATTTCCGTCGTTTGGTCCCCGGGTTTTCGTGCGTTGCTAGACCGCTGACAAATCTTCTGAACAAAGGTGCAATATTCGCTTGGTCAGACGAATGCACTGTCGCTTTTGAGACGCTGCCAAGTAAGTTAGCTTCTGCCCCAATATTAGCGACTTATGATCCAAAACTCGAAACCGAGCTGCACTGTGATGCAAGCACACATGGATTTGGTGCAGTGCTTATTTAGTAGCAAAATGATGGAAAATTCCACCTAGTAGCATTTTTCTCGAAGAAAGCCTTTGACGCAGAATCTAAATTTCGAACTAGAAACATTAGCAGTCGTTCACGCCTTGCCTCGTTTTAGAACTTATCTTGATCGATTGCCGTTCACTATTGTCGCAGATTGCGAAGCCTTCACACAAACATTGAGGAAGAAAGACGTAAACGCCCGAGTGGCTAAATGGGCGCTCATGTTTGAGAACTGTAACTGTCAGGTGCAACATAGAAAAAGCGAGCGAATGGCGCATGTGGATGCGCTTAGCCGAGTGCATATTGCTGCTGCTGTAACTATCGAAGAGTTAGATGAACATATTCAGGTTATCCAGGAGAGGGACATAGTTATTTGGTCAATACGCGAGGAATTAGAAACCAAAGAAGTTCCCGGTTACGTGTTAGAAAATGGCTTAGATTTCCGCGTGGGGTTACAGCACAAACGTCAGCTGTTTGTTCCGGCCGAACTCGAAGAGAACGTCATTCGAATGATCCATGAGAAATATGGGCACCTTGGCATCAAAAAGTGCGCTAGTCTGATCCTAAATTTAAGACAAAGTTAAACAGGTTCATAAGGAACTGCCTGAAATGTATTTTCCTTTCAGTGCTTTGTAGGAACACTGATCGAAACCTGTATAATATAGGGAAGTGTGCGGAACCCTTTGACACAGTGGACGTAGACCACGTCCTGCTATTAGTTCAGGATGTAAATATATCCTTGTTGTGATAGATGCTTTCACTAAGTATGTGAAACTGTATGCTGTGAATACACCCGGGACTAGAGAGACAATTGGTGCGCTGGAAAGATATTTCAATTACTATAGTCGACTACGCAGGTTAATTAGCGATCGCGGCACTTTTATGTCGCAGGAGTTTAGTAACTTTTTGAAGAAGTGTAATATCAAGCATGTCAAGGTCGCAGTCGGATCCTCGCAGTCAAACGGTTAGGTCGAACGTGTGAAACGAGTCTTGAAGGCAATGTTAGCGAAGTTAGTAAAGTCACCCGAGCAAAATTGAGTAAAGTCGAATATGCAATGAATAACACCAATCACACTGCTGTTTGGGGTCGAGCAGAGAGGAGATGTTGTCGACGAACTAACAGAATACTTAGATGAAATGTATGCGGATATTGAGAAAGTAGATTTGGCGAGGTTAAGAGACGAAAGTTCTGAAGCAATAAAGAGGTCCCAACAGTATAACTCGAACTATTTCAGTAGCCATCATACCACGGCCAAACAGTTTGATGTCAATGAATACGTGGTTATAAAGAACGTAGACACTTCAGTCGGAACTAATAAGAAATTAATACCAAAGTACCTCGGCCCATATGTAGTGAAAAAGAAGCTAGGAAATGATTGTTATGCAGTAGAAGACATCGAAGGATGTCAAGTGACACAGCTCCCATACCACGGCGTACTAGATTCTTGTAGGATGAAGAGATGGGTTGAACATGTGAAGGGTTTGGATCCGGAAGGGAACACTTATATTTAAACCAAATATCTCAATCGGAGACGATTGAATCGTCAGGAGGGCCGAATTGTAATGAATTTGTTAATGTTTGGTATTACCGAGATTGGCACTACTAGAAGTGGAAGTGTTCTCTCTGTCAAATTTTCCATAAAAACAGTTCAGTTAATTCTCCCAGATTTCTATGGGAGAATGATCCCATCGTGAATTTCCCTTCGGTTCGCTTTTTTTCTTCTGTTTCGGGAACTGAACGAGGGAACACCTTTAGGAAAGTAATCAGGATTTTCATTGTAATAAAGTGATATGTGTATTAAATAATAAGTTTATTGAAATATTTTAAAATTTTCAAATCTTGAAATTTTAATATTCTAAAATTTTGAAATATTAAAATTTTGAAATTTCGAAATTTTGAAATTTTACAATTTTAAAATTTTGAAATATTGAACTTTGAAATTTTGTAATTTTGAGGTATTGAGATGCGATAGAACTGATTTTTATTTAATAGAAGGTATCATAGTAGACAGAACTGTGCCAGACTATGTTCGAGCATCCGATTTCATCCGGTGTCTTACAACCCAAAAAGCAGACACTACGTCAGCATTCTAACGAATTCCTTACCCCGACTACGTAGTGACATAATTACATTTCCATATTGTATTACATTGGAATGTTATATTACATTACTCCTCCTCTATTAAAAGGGAAGTATGCAGTTTTGCTTTTTCTTACAATTATTCATTAAAATGTTTATTAGGAAATTTATTTATACTTTTTTTTATTACTTTTAACATCAACATGTTCATCTTGTATTTCCCTTACATTAATGACATTCTTTTTCGTTTTATTACAATATTTATAAAAAATACTTAGAATATAATTTCTTGTACAATAAATTATTATACAAATCTTAACGAATATAACAACTGACAATAAATTTGTAAATGTGTACAAATGTGTATATGTAAATGTGTATGCTTGAATTCTTACTAACATTTAATAATTTTAATTTTAGTTTTTGCACCTGAATTTGTTCCAAGAGCATGTAGTGGGCCTCCTCAAATGAAGTGTTGTTGAGATGTACTTCGAAGTCTTGCATCGTCTTGGGAATGTTGAATGTTGAACTACTGAATTGTTGGAAGTAGCAGCGAATGACCAGTGTCAGATACCTCGCTGTTGAAATATGTCCGATTATTTGCTCGAAAGCTACAATTGACCGGGACATGTATTAATGCCGAAGCAGACAAGAAAATGAGTCTGGTGTGTTCACAGTTTAGTTTAGTACCTTCGGCGAAATAAACCACATAGAATTCTTTTGTTATGGTACCTACTACGGGTTCGAAGGTTGTGACTAAAATTGGCTGACAACTGAAGAAATTGTTTTTGTTAATATGCATCGAACATATGCCTTGTGCAACTAGGCAATCGTTGTTGTTATTTTCCATGAAATTTTCTTGATTGCAGTAAAATATTTTACTTGCATTTATGCTCTTCATATTGGTGTTTTACTTCTGACATAGCAAGGAATGGTTTTGGAGGTATGAGGATCGTATTGTTTATAGTGGGAATAGGAATCAATTGATAGAGGTTAAAGAGTGTGTTGTACACTAAAGGAATTTTAATAATAAAAACTATTTTGTTATTTGATTGGTATGACTCGATATCAATAATATCAACGTATTTATATGCATCGTTTGTATCACTTCCAAACAGTAACTGATCATTTGAATAATACATTAAAATTTTATTTATCATGAATTTCAAATCTTCATGATTTAGTATACTATTATGTGGTACACCAACTCTGGCAAATGCTATGGCATTTTCTAAATTGCTCAGTAAATGTAAGGCAATATTTGCAGCTGAATTGATTTCGTTGAGAACAGTCCTGGAAACAATTGAATCAGTTTGGGGGTTATATATATATATATATATATATATATATATATATATATATATATATATATACATTGTTACAACTGAGCGTAGTTTATAATTTTTTTTTTTAATCGAATAACCGACACGGTCTGATTTTATTATGGGAATTTTAAATCAGTGTTACCGTTGTCAGCATTTATTCTTCGTTGGCGAAAAACACAAACAACCGAATAAACTGTGAGCAGAAGATTTTAGACCAATAAAAACAACGGATATTCTTCGTAACAGAATTAGGTTTATTCTCACTACTTATTGTTTGGAATGTAAAGACGAACTCAGATGTGCAATTTGCATTCACCCGTACTCAAAGTCTATTTTTGCTTATCTCAGCCTCTGGCTGGAGCGGCGATCGGTAATTAGATACTTTCTTTTTCACGGCTGCCTGTGGGGACGGCGGCTGCTTGTGGGAACTGGGTATTTAACCCTTAAACTTGGCTCAACTCGTTGCATGATAAAGGTTTCAGATGTGGTCGGAGATGCGCTTCTTATGCTTGGCGTTTCACTTCTTTGTTGCTCACTGTTGCGGTTAAAATATTTATGAAAAATTGTAAATTTTGTCTTCCTCCACTGCTGCATCCTTGCTTCCAGACGAAGAAAAATATTAATACAAGCATAATTGTCCCGATAGATCCGGCTGAGTCCTCTTACTTTCTCAGGTATTGGATTCAAAGCGTGTTCCCGAAAATATTTTTGGCTCTGGTTGACTACGGCCAATTCATTTGATTCTTCAGCATCTCTCACCTTAATTTTATTTAACATCTTAGAATCTAACTTAGCTTCTTCTAGTTTAATATTTATGCAACAATCTTTAAGGTTATCGGTAATTTTGTCTTTTACAGAAATTGACTTTCCTTGGCTTAATGTTCTAATACTGTTTCCAGGATTTCAAAAATACAATTTTCTTTAAAAGTTATAATTCCAACATTTTCAAGTATTCCATCGTCATTATTTTAACTACAGTTACAATGGTTATTAGTTTTCTCAGTTACTACAAATATAAACACATTTTCCTTAATTTTATGGAACATTTCGATTTCTTGATTTACAGTTTTCAAAATACAACTTGTTGTTTTATTCCTTAGAAAAATGTTAACTTCACAATTTTTAAAATCTAGTGTTGAGTAATTGGAGCTTACATATAAACGTTTCATCTATTTGCTTACAATCGTCAACATTTTGCCTCAGAGTGTAATGCTCTTTATCTTTACTTATTATCAAAAATGTATTTGTTACTTTAATTAAAATAATTCCGTTTTCAACTAATTTTGTTACAGGCACTATTTCGTATAAATCAAAATTTTCTTGTCTTATAATTAAAAGAAGTATAATAATTTCCTTATCTTTAACATATGCTTTTAGATCAATTTCTTTCATAAATTTGGCATAATTTTCTAGTACTGGTGCGAACATGAGAGAATCATCATTGTTTAAATTTTTAAGTTTTTCTAGCAATTGCAGAGGTTCGATTACTCTGGGGTGAAGTACAGCGTTCTGAACAAACAGCAGTAGATAGTCCGTTGTTTATTCAGAACCTGCTCTATTTCGATTTCTAATTAACCTATCTTCTTTGATAAACCTATCTTCTTCGATTGTCCTTTCTTCCTTTTCTATTTGATTTATATGATTGATTATCTCGTTGATCTTATTCGCTGTGCTATTTTGAGTGTTTGCTACATCAATTACTTGTGTACTTATTTTACTCATTATTCTAACATTTTCTTCCATTCCGTTCTTTATTCTAACTTCGTTAACCTTTATTGTGTTAACAGGTTTTTCATAATAACTTGCGTCCTGGTCATCCATTGTTCCGAAAAGTGTTTTAAGTCCTGAACCTATAAAGTTTGCTAAACCTCTACGAATCCTTGTTTTCCTAGCCATGATGATGTTGATATCGTTTGCAGTCGGCTAAATTACTTAAACATACCCCGTCTATGGTATGACAGTGTTTCTAAGTCTTTTCCTTAGGCTCTCTTCTAATTCTCCTACATTAATTTTATTGACTTATGTTACTGTGCTACTTCATTCTCTTACTTGACCTTTAAAGTTAAAGTAAAGTCCATTATTTTCACAGAGTTTTGTTATTACGATGATTTCACACCTTGCCGTATTCCAGCTTTGTAATTCTAAAAAATAAGGTCTAATATTGGTCTTGTTCAATTTAAGTTTTGTATTGCCTACTTTAACTATAACATAGTCGCTACTAACATCCAAAATCGTATATGGTCCTTTAATTCTTGGTTCTAATTTTCCTTTGACAACATTCCTTACAAGAATTTGCTGTCCAACCTGATACGCAACTTGCTTCCCTACGCTTTGATCGTATCTTATATGGGACTTTTGTTTAGATTTTAATATTCTTTCTTTTGCTTTACTACTAATTTCTGCCAGAGTGGTGCTAAGTTGGTCAAAATAATCAAACATTGTTTTTTCATTCAATTTTCTATTTCGCTTGGCTGATTTGCGCGTTTGCCATATACTAACTCAAACGGTGTGTATCCAGTTATACCGTGTATTGTCGTATTATAACTAAAACTTGCAAAAGGTATTTTTCCAATCCAATTGATTTCATTGCCTATCTCCCTTCCTGTTGTTTTGAGATATTCTATTAACCTGCAGTGAACTTTTTCCACTGCCCCATTGGCTTGACGATATGCTAAACTTGTCGTTATGTGTTTCATATTAAAAATTTTGCATAACTTATTGATTAAATCATTGCAAAATTCTTTACCATTATCCGTTATATTATCCATTCCTGTATTTTGCTTTGATTGCTACATTTCCTTTGATTTTAAGGGTATATATTTAGTAAATTTGGAAAGATCATCTTGAATAGTGAGACCAAATTTCCCAAATATCCCTCCTCAGTTTCTGTTAATGGTCCTATCAAGTCCATACAAACTTTTTCAAATGCGCTGTCAGAGGTCGAAACCCATTTTAATGGGTGAAACTATACGCACATGAGTACAGTCTATTGATGCAACTACTCGAGGAAACCGTGCTATTTGGTAGAAACCCTGCTGTATTTGTAAAATTTCTTCTTGGTTCTCTAGCGTAACCCTTTTCACAATCTTGCATGTAGTTGAAGCAGTGACACACGAAAAGTCTCCTACCGTAATATAAAAACTTCCTGTAGCATAAAACCGTAAAGCAATCAACAATTGTGTCATGGGTGAAACACATTGGTTTCTGAAATAAATCCCCAAAATGTTAAGTTCAATATAAAAATGAAAAATATACATATGTATACTCAAATGTATCTGCGTAACTAACCTTTCTGTTTTATGCACAATTTTGTCCTTTTTTAATGAAAGTAGGTTATTCGACAGTATCTTTCTGCAACCTGAATCTTCGTTTGAAATCTTCCTCTTCCCATTCCTTATAATGATCAGGTCGCTTCCTCACTACTCTTTTTTTTTTCTTGAAGTTGAATTGAAGCGATTATATATTATTTCTTCTTCCTCAATAAGTAAATCGTCGACATCGTCCAAAAAATCCATTTTAAAAAAAAAACGATTTGTAATTATTTACATGTTAGAATTTGACAGCCCATTAACTTTAACTAGGGGATTACATTTTATCTGACACAGAAACGGACAGATAACTTTAACAGACAGTTAGATGGTATATTCCTCAGATAGCTGCTAAACAACTATTGAAAAATGCATCTATGCCTTAACTGTCAGTTAACTCCCATCTGATTGTTTATCTGACTATTGAAAAATCGGCCCTAAGTCAAAGATTTCAATTCGTTTTCTATCTGGACCATTAATATATTCTGGGATTTCCTCTATCTCTTCTACATTTTACTGATTGTCTGTTTTTCTATTATCGTCCGCGATATTTCTGGTCATTTCATCTATTATTTCGTCTTCCTCTTCAAAATTCTCTATTTCTTGATTGTTACTTTCTCTATTATTGGAAACTTCCTTCTGTTGCATTATTCTAATATTTCGTCCGCTACCACATTTTCGCAACTCTTTTTGTATTGTATTTCATACTCAAACTCTTCAAGTTTAAGTCTCCATCTGACCTGTCTAGATGTTACAGTTGAACTTAACGTTCCCACCATAAAATGTATCATATGATATATGATATATCATGATTCAATGTAATGCACACGCGATCGTCCATTTATGATGACAAAGCGTCTGGCCGACGCCCGGACGCAAATTCAATTCAAAGAATCGCGACAAAATCGGTGAGATACCTGGATCTGATGTTATTTACTTTAGGAAGAAATTTTCGCGAGTGATAGTTTCATAAAGTTGAAACATATCGTCGTAATTATTTAACAAGAGTTAAATATAAAACTTTTTCCCGAGTGATAGTTTCATAAGGTTGAAACATATCGTCGATAACGAATTCTAAGTAAAATCGCAGTGACGTTTGCAATATACAAGTGTATATCACGATCAGCGGGTATAGTTCATAGTTCAGCACAACGAAATAGATACCCCTGCGCGTATTTGGAATATATTGTGAACTGTGATGAGCTAATAAAGTGAATCTTTATCTTTCATATCAAATTTTCTAAAGAAAGATTAAGTACGTGTAAATGAACTGAAACCAGAGTGAATAACTAACCAAAGCAGTCTGAAAATTAAAAATAATAATAATAATAATAATTGTTGGCGCTACAGTCCAAAGGGGGACCAGGGCCTAGCTTGCTCATCAACTGCTCGTGTTGTGCGTGCTACTGTTCTCTCACGAGTAGAAGGGACCTACAGTTTTTTGCCGACTCCGAACGGCGAAATTTGAGAAGCTTTCTTAGACAGTTATTACTCTTTGAGTGTTGTCAGCAGCTCGAAAGAGGTGGTGCCGTGAAAAATTGGAAAAATTGGTGTTGAGGTGGGAATCGAACATACACCCATCGGCGTGTGAGCATCGCACTCTACCCACTACGCCACGGCGGCCACCTGAAAATTAAAAAAGACCAAAGAAAAAAGAGCAGCACATTTCATCTATATATCAAGAAAAGAAGAAGACGACCAAAAACAACGCAGAGAAGACAAAAACATAGCAAAGTAAATACCAGTTATTTTGTCACATTTTATAGTTTCAAAATTTAAGTTACTTATAGATGTAAGTACATATACTACTACGCATCTTGTACTAAACTGAGTAAATGACTTCCCTTGAGGACCAAATTAACATAGTCAACGAACAATCTAGGCAAATTACCGATATCGTGAACAATTTCTTTTCAAGTGCATCTCAATTAAAAACCGAAAGAAATATGCTAACCCTAGAAATCAATCCTCTAAAATATCAATCAAAATTACCAGAATTCAATGGAGATTTCAGAGAACTCCAGAACTTCGTGGACTTAATCGATAAGATCCACCCAACCCTTATAAAATACGATGGCTTAGCGCAAAGTATATTTTCAGATACTATTAAATCCAAACTCAAAGGACGTGCCCGCGAGGTAATGGACATAAACAATCTCGTCACAACTTGGGCAGTAATAAAGGAAATCGTGTACAATAACTTTGGCGATCGTTATACTGCCGAAGAACTCTTTGACGAGCTAAGAGGAACCACTTTCAAAACCAATGCTGTTAACTTCTACAGCGAAATTAAAGGTGTCCTCAGAAGGCTGAATATAAAGGCCAAACAAACAATGGAAGGCAATCCCCAACACATAGAAGCCGCCATTTAGCAGAATAAAACTTTTGCATTAGTAGTGTTCAAAAGTAAAAACCAGAACCCATGAGATCTCTTCTTTACTGTCGATATCCGACAAATCTCGAACAGGCAATGAGCATTCTTCACGAAAGCAACTATGCCTACTTTAAGCGGCAAACCGTACAATAATTCTCGTATTAAGGGATATACCTTTAAATCTTGGTTCTAATTTTCCTTTGACAACATTCCTTACAAGAATTTGCTGTCCAACCTGATACGCAGCTTGCTTCCCTACGCTTTGATCGTATCTTATCTTGGACTTTTGTTTTGATTTTAATATTCTTTCGTTTGCTTTACTACTAATTTCTGTGTGGTGCTAAGTTGGTCAAAATAATCAAACATTGTTTTTTCATTTAAGTTTTCTATTTCGCTTGGCTGATTTGCGCATTTGCCATATACTAACTCATACGGTGTGTATCCAGTTATACCGTGTATTGTCGTATTATAACTAAAACTCGCAAAAGGTATTTTTCCGTTCCAATTGACTTCATCGCCTATCTCCCTTCCTGTTGTTTTGAGATATTCTATTAACCTGCAGTGAACTTTTTCCACTGCCCCATTGGCTTGACGATATGCTAAACTTGTCGTTATGTGTTTCATATTAAAAATTTTGCATAACTTATTGATTAAATCATTGCAAAATTCTTTACCATTATCCGTTAATATTATTTTGGGAAGTCCAAAATTTAGAATCCATTCCTGCATTTTGCTTTGATTGCTACATTTCCTTTAATTTTAATGGTATATATTTAGTAAATTTGGAAAGATCATCTTGAATAGTGAGATGAAATTTCCCAAATATCCCTCCTGAGTTTCTGTTAATGGTCCTATCAAGTCCATACAAGTGATATACTGACCGCGGGTATTTAAAGTATCCAAACCAGCAGACACCGTTTAAACTTCCTTTCAACCACTACAACAATCAACCTCATGCCCAAAATCAAATTTATAACCGAACCAATCACTTTCAATCTCCTCCAGAACCAATGGAGATAGGTATGGCACAAAGAGATAGAACCCCAGCAAATAGGCAAAGTCAGTGTCATTACAAAAATAGATCTCACCAAAATATAAATCACAACCGAAATCCACAACTAAAGTGGACGAACAAAATTTTCGTTCAGAGGCTAGAGGAGATGCTAGACAACAAGATTATACGCCAAAGCAACTCACCAAATTCAGCACCGATTTTGATCGTGCCTAAGAAGGCCGATGCAAGCGGCAAATAAAAATGGAGGATTGTCTTAGATTATCGGAAATTGAACGAGGTAACGATCGACGACAAATACCCCATCCCATGCATAGACGAAATCCTCGACAAGCTTCGGAAATGTCAGTATTTTACGACACTCGACTTGGCGAAGGGATTCTACCAAATAGACATAGATAAAGAGGACATTCATAAGATCGCATTCAGCGTCGAGACACTACGAATTTCTTCGTATGCCTTTCGGCCTGAAAACAGCTCCAGCTACCTTCCAGCGTCTTATGAATAAAGTTATAAAAGATTTTATTAATATTAACATACTTGTGTACATGGATGATATCATAGTATTTTCCACGTCATTGCAAGAGCATCTGGTTGCCTTAGCAAAAGTTTTCAAAAGACTTAAGGAAGTCAATTTGAAGGTACAACTTAATAAAACCGAGTTTCTTAAAAACTTGGAAACTGAATTTCTCCGACACATCGTCACCCCTAATGGAATTAAACCAAATTCTAAAAAGGTGGAATGTGTTAAAAATTACCAAATCCTAAAAACTAATAAGCAAATAAAACAATTCTTAGGTCTTACCGGCTACTACCGGAAGTTTATTAAAGATTACTCCAAAATTGCAAAACCAATGACGAAATATCTCAAAAAAGATGAAAACATTAATGTTACTGATCCCCAATACATAGAATCCTTCAATACTTTAAAAACCCTTCGTATGAACCACCCCATCCTTACATACCCTGATTTCAACAAAAAATTCGTTCTCACAACAGATGCTAGTCAGTACGCTTTAGGTGCTGTCCTCTCATAGGATAATCACCCTATATGCTATGCTAGCCGTACCTTGAACGAGCATGAGATAAACTATAGCACCATTGAAAAGGAGCTTTTAGCCTTTTATGGGCAATAGGATATTTTCGTCCATACCTTTTCGGTAGGAAATTTCTTATTGAGACTGACCATAAACCACTTAGATGGCTGTTCTCTGTCAAAGAGCCAAATTCGAAGTTAGTGAGATGGCGATTGAAGCTTTCAGAATACGATTACGACATCCAATACAAAAAAGGTACAAACAACATGAACGCTGACGCTCTTTCTCGAATAATTCATCCTGAAATCAACTTTATCGAAAATGAAATTATCCCAACAAGTAAATGCTGCATTAATGTATTCAAAACTCAGATTATTATCCGAAAATCTCATTCTGGATCTCTTAGAATTAAAAAGACTAAGATATTTAACAGAAACCGTACAACGATCTATACAAAAACTTTAGAGGAAGGAAGTGTTACAACTCTTCTAAAGAACCATTTCAATTCTAAGAACTTGAATGCTATCTTGATAGACGATGAAAGCTTTTTTAATCGAAAAAACCCTTTTCAAGCATATTAAAGAAAAGAATAAAGAAGAAGAAGATTTTACCAGCGAAGAAAAGTTGACAACATTAATCGAAAAGGAACACTTAAGGGATAACCACAGAGGAATTGAGCAAGTTCTTAAAGAAATATCTCTAAACTACTACCATCCAAAAACAAAGGAAAGAGTTACCCAATTTATTAATAATTGTGAAGTCTGTAACATGGAGAAATATGTAAGAAATCCACCTAAGCCTCTCTTTAAACTAACCGGAACCCCGTCTAAACCATTTAAAGTAATACAATTTGATTTCTGATAGTCTCGAAAAATCTCTTTTTGTTACCATTGTCGATAAATTCTCTAAGCACGCATGCGCTATAAAGATAATAGGTAGAACATGGACCGAATTCAAATGAGTGCTATCTTTCTATTATAGCCAATTTGGACAAACCAAAAGGATCATAACAGATAACGAATTAGGCTTCAAAGCTTTACCGTTAGGAAAATTTGTATCCCATCTAAATGTAGAACTTCATTGTACCTCCAATAGTAATCACACATCAAACGCTGATGTGGAGAGATTACATAATTCCATTAATGAGCACATTAGGCTTCTCAAACATGATGAAATTAACAACGAAGGTTCTGTTGAAGAAAAAATATCAAGAATCATAACATTCTATAGCAATACCATCCACTCAACGACTAATAAACGACATATAGACTTTGTTAATGGTAAGATACATGAAGACGAATACAAAAGCATCCAGACCTGAATGTTAGAAGTGAAACAGAAAGTTATAGACAAGATCAATCGAAATAAACAGGGTTTTCCTTTAACAAGCGGACAAAATTACGTGAAAGAAGTAAGAGGAGGAAAGAACCATTTCAAATACAGGAAAATTAAAAGAGAAAGTAGACGAAGATCACCTAAAAGACAAGGAATGGAAAAGTATATTACACATATAAAGAAAAAGAAGAAATATCAACGCTGATGAACTAGAAACAAGTAGTAACTTTTTACAAATTTCATTTACATATGACTTCATTCGTATCTGTCCTTATTCTTACAACGATTCTTACAACGATCATGACCCAGGAGTTAATTCTACGTGACATGAACAACGATAATGGATACTTGACATTGGTTTTTGGAAGCGGAAGATCACCAAGACTACATGAAGGTGCTACACATAATAAACTCAACTGAATTCGAAATAGCTAAGGAACGTATCAAGTCCAATATTTTAATATTCCAGAATAAATCCATTTTGGTAAACCCTATGTACAATGCAATCAGTCAAAACTTCATCTTATCAGAAGCAAAAGTAAAGAATATTAGACCCCATATCAGGTCGAAAAGAGGTCTCATAGACGTTTTAGGTACAGGATTAAAGATAATAGCAGGAACCATGGACCACGAAGACAAAAGACAAATAAAGGCAAAACTTGACGAACTCTTAGAAGACGAAAGATAAAACGAACGGCCAAGTACACGTTAACGAAGAAATTACTGAACAGATAAAGAACATTACGACCCACATTAACAAACAACAAACCATCATAAAGACGTACCTTAACCCTTTTAACAAAGATCTAGGTAACAAAATAATAACACTAGAAGACGAAGTGAACTTAATGCAACATTTGTACCAGATTAATAATGTTATTTCCTTACTAAGCAAACATATTGACAATATTGAACAACTTTTTTTACGAGTAAATTAGGAATTCTTACCAAAAATATATTGAGTTCCGAGCAAATTGATATGATCTCAGATATGTAAGTCTTTAAGGAAAAATCGCAGTTTCACACTATCAGGATACTAATCCTCTTAATTCCTAGACTATCTGATCTCACCTACACCAAAATTCTTATGAAGCCCTTACCGGATCAGCAAAATAAAACACTTTTTATTAACGACAGGTTAATACTAAAAGACGAAAAGAATAATGTATTTAAAATCCCTAAAGATAACTTGAAGAGAAATTTATTACCGATAACAGATATCTGCATCAAAAACATTATGACATTTACCGAAGCAATATGTCCCTAAATACTAGAAATATCTAAGGAAATCAAGGAAGTCACATCAGGAACTATTATTATAAAAAATGCGTATAAGATCAAAACTAAGCATAATTGTAATGATAAGAATATGACTTTACAAGGTAACTAAATAATAAAGTATAATAATTGTAAAGTAATTATCCAAAATGAAACATTCGAACACTTTGAAAGAAAAATATTAGCGATAGTAACACTACAAATTTTGATGACTAAGATTAATGAAAGTCAATTAATACCTAATATTAAGATCGATGAACTTTATACTAGACATAAAAAAAATACCGAACGAATTGAAAAAACAGAAATTATTAATAAATCTTTTAATATATCGTCAATAAGCATAAATATATTTGTAATCATATAAATCATGTAAAGGTTTCGTCGGACCCTCAAGCTAACGATGGAGGTGTTACAGTTGAACGTAACGTTCCCATCAAAAATGTATCATATGATGTATGATATATCATGATTCAATGTAATGCACACGCGATCGTCCATTTATGATGACAAAGCGTCTGGCCGACGCCCGGACGCAAATTCAATTCAAAGAATCGCGACAAAACGATCACAGGTGCAAGTTAAGCGAATTATGTACGACAGATTAAAACACCTGAATAAGCAGGATAGGTTAGTCGTTAAGATATTATTCTTTGTCAAGATGAGTTGGATTTGAACCGCAATAAAGAACGTACGCGCGAAGTCCGAATAAAAATATATTTTTTTATTCCGCGGGAATTCAATCTCATAAGTTCTAGACCCGGGATCTTTTACATTAAAGAGCCAAGTCAGTGGCCTATGATCCGTCTTTACAATAAATTGTCTTCCATATACTAATGGTCGAAATTGTTTTATGGCCCACACTATGGCCAAGCACTCCTTTTCGGTCGTGCTATAGTTTTGTTCGGCCTTATTCAATGTTCTGTTTGTTTATTGAATGGGTAAATCTTTTGCCCATGCTGTTGACTAAGAACAGCACCTATTCCCTTATTTGATGCGTCCGCTGTGATGATAAATTCCCTATTATAGTCCGGATATTGTAGGACTGGAAATTTGGTAATTGCTTGCTTTAATTCTTCAAATGCTTCTTGTTGTTTATTTCCCCAATTAAATAGTACATCCTTTTTTAGTAACTTGTTTAAAGGTTCTGCCATTCTACTGAAGTTTTGAATGAACTTACGATAAGATCCAATCATTCCCAGGAATTATTTGATACCTTTTTGATTTTCTGCATTTTCATTATGCTTTCTATTTTACTGGGATCAGGTTTTATACCTTGATCAGTTATTGGATTGTATTGGCCCAAATACTGAACTTCTTTGAAAATGAAATTCGCATTTATCATTATCATCTGATATATATAATAATATATATTATTATATATATATTATATATATAATAATATATATTAGTTATATAGTTATTAGATATAAGTTATTAGATCAAGTACTTTAACTAACTTCTCATTATATTCCGCAAGTTATTGCCCATATACTACCAAATGGTCAATATAACCAAAATATTTACTACCTTGTATCCCTTTCAACACTGTGTTCATTAATCTCTGAAAACATGCCGGAGCATTCTTTAACCCGAAGGGCATTCGAGTGTACTCGAAGTGCCCGTACGGAGTACTGAAAGCCGTTTTTTCCATGTCGCTTTCTTCGACTGGTACCTGGTGGAATCCAAAGGTGAGATCGAGTGTCGAGAATAATAATTAATTATAAATTGGGATAATCAATGACTATCCTCCATTTCTAAATACCGCTAGCGTCCGCCTTCTTTGGAACGATCCAAAGAGGGGAGTTCCATGGTGAATTACTATCTCTAATTATACCGTCTTCTTTTAATTTTTCGATTTGGTTGCGCACCTCTTCTTCATGTACTTTTGGGTATCTATAAGTTTTAGCGAACACCAGAGAACACCCTTCCAAATCCTGATATGATGCTTTGTTGCATTTGTGTGGGTTAACTTCTCATTTTTTATGCTAAAAACGTCACTATATTTCCTGGTAATGTCTAATATACTCTCCAATTCTTCTTTATTCATGTGCTCTGTTCGTACGTTTCCCGTCTTCAATTTCTCTTTGCCTCTTCTAGATTCTTTCCTACAAGTCTTACCTGACTTATATCAAAGTCTTTGTCTGTTGTATACATTATGGTAATCAAGCATTCTCCATTTTTATTTTTTGTTATACACGCTGGGACTATTATTCTTTCACTTCTTGCCTAGGTATGACAATTTCTTCTTTTAAATCTACAGCATTTTTATGTTTCACAACTCGAAATACTTCAGTTCTATGCTTTGAAAATATTTCTTCACTTAAATACTGTTTTAGGAGCAGAATACCTTTATTCTCATCAAACGTCAAAAGTTTCGATAACATACAAAATACAGTGATGCCAATACAACATCTCCCTCTAGATCAGTGGTTCTTAACCTTTTCGAGCTCACGGAGCACTTCTAATTACATGAAACCTTCACGGAGCACCTTACCAAATAACATTGATTCTAGTAATTTGTATTTTATTTTTTTATTTATTCAACTCAAATAACTACAATATACAAAAAATAAAATATATTCAATATATTTAACAAAACTAAATTGTTACAAATTCAAAATGACTTAAAATATATTACAAATTCAATGGGATATTTGAGCCTGGTGAGTTTTACATATTTCGCCAATGTTGGGTCTAATAAAAGATATTGCTACCCTCATTTCCTCTTCTAAATCGAGAAGTCTTTCTCGTTTTTTAGTTTTTATATTTGTTAATGTTGAGAATCCAAGTTCGCAGAGATATGATGTAGCAAATTGTAATAATATTGCGATTGCCTTCTTAGATAAAGATGGGTATTCATCTTGGACGGAAATCCAAAATTGTTCATTAGACAATTTTGTGAACTCCATCTTCAGAGATCGATCTGTAGACAAGGAAATAATTTCTTCTTCTTCTTGTAAAGACAGTTCCAAATTAGAAAATTCAAATGTCCCAAACGGATTTCGTATCCAGTCATAGGATTCTAATTTAAGGGATGGGAAGTAACATTCGATTTTTTCTTCCAATATTGTTAGATGTTCTATTACGGCAGGAATAATATCTGCGACATTTTTAGTTTGAATTGAAAGAAACATATCAAGCGTATTGTTTTTTATTATTCGATTTTTCCAATGCAATATTTTTTTATTGAATCCCAGTATTTTATCCGTGGCTGTTAAAATATTCTCATTTTTACCTTGAATACTTGTATTTACTGAATTTAAGTATTTAAAAATATCAGCTAAATATGCCAATTTAGCACACCAAATATCATTTTCAAAATTTTTTGCAAATTTATCCACAGCGGCATTTCGGAAATAACACAACAATTCATCTTTGAGCTCTAATAAACGACATAGGACTTTACCGCGAGACAACCATCTTATTTCAGTGTGCAATAGCAAACTTTCATACTTAGCATCCATAGATATACAAAGCTGTTTAAAAATGCGTTCCTGCAGAGGCCTTGATTTAATATAATTTACTATTTGTACCACTTCATCCAAAACATATTTTAAAGTGTTTGGCAATGTTTTTGAAACTAAAACTTCCCGATGTAAAAAACAGTGTGTAGATATGATATTTGGATTATTTTCCTTCACAAGTGTAACACATCCTTTAATAGATCCTGCCATTGATGGACATCCATCTGTACAAATTCCAACGCAGAAATCCCAGGATATTTGGTATTTTTCTAAATATGTAGTAATACAATTAAAGATATCTTTTCCTTTTGTATGTCCTGTAAGCTCTCTGCAGCAAAGAAATTGATTAACTATTTCATTTTCATCAATGAACCGAACGAATGCAAGTAATTGAGCTTTACTGCTAATATCAACAGATTCGTCTATTTGCAAAGCAAAAAATTTCTTTGAAAGTTTATTATTAACCGTTTCCTCGATATCAAGTGACATGTCTTTTATTCTTTTTTTTATTGTATCATTAGATAGGGGAATTTTCATAATCTCATTTATTGCATCCTCTCCAAACATGATTTTGACTATTTCACAACATGACGGTAAAATTAGACTTTCTGCTATAGTATGTGGTTTTAGTTTCAATGCAATTAACTCGGCTACCTTGTATGATGCAATTTGCGCCTTATCAGATATTGTCATAGCACATTTAAATTGTTTTGCTTGCTTATCTTGCATGCCCAATAACCTTTTAAAGTAATCCTTATTTTTTGAAACAAGATTAGCATGGGTAGTAGTAAGGTGTCGGTTTAATTTAGCCGGAAACATAGCACTATTGGACAGTTCTACACCGCATACAACACATTTAGGAATTGGACACTCCTTTTCACCGGTCCATGTAAATCCCAAATTGATGTATTCGTCAGAATACTGTCTATAAGTCTTCCTTATTTTATTACATGTTGACACATCTTCTGTATTACCACTATTAATACTACTCCGACTTGTACTTGGTCCATCATTAATATTTTTCTCAGAATTACATTTTCGTTTCAAGAACTTGTCCATGGCTAAATAAATTGGGAATAAGAATAAGTACATACATATATATATACGCGTAAATAGAGGTATTTGTCGAAAGTGTTTAATGCAGAATAAGAAAATTAAGTTTATGAAAACATAGGAGATTGATATTAAGTTTATTTAAATAAATAAATACAATAAATATGTATGTACACATATTTATTTAATTTTTTATTTTAAATTTATGTTAATTTACAATTATAACGTAATATACTTACTGAAATAAATTTTTTCACTTTTTTGGCACAAATTTAATCAAATAATTATTGAAAACACATTGGTTTACGTCCAACACAACACTAAAATATTTCATATTATTTGATCAGAATTTTTTTGTGCAGCCTACTTGATTTAAATTTTTGTTTATAACTAAGTACTACTGCATGTACTTTGTATATTTGAAATGCGGCCTACTTGATTTAAATTTTTGTTTGAACTAAGTACATACCGCATATATGTACATATATTTGAAATACAGCCTGCTCGATTTAAATTTTTGTTTGAACTAAGTACATACCGCATATATGTACATATATTTGAAATGCAGCCTGCTTGATTTAAATTTTTGTTCATAACTAAGTACATACCGCATATACATATATTTGAAAGTTTGTTCTAATAAATTTATATGTATATTTTTTTATACTATATGAGTTTAGCTTTCGTTTCGCGGAGCACCTGCGACAATCTTGCGGAGCACTAGTGCTCCGCGGAGCACCGGTTAAGAATCACTGCTCTAGATATTAAAGTTAATATTTTCTTTAAGATTTCTTTCAATGGAAATTCAATAAAAACATTGCTTTAAACCAAAAATTATATTTTACGTCGAAGATCAGTTATCCAAACTAGATCTCCCCTCTCCAACATACACAGCTCCTTCACTCCATGTCTTCTATCATAATTATCTTTATACCGTTTCCTGTAGAGGACTTCTTAACTCATGATATTTTCCATGTCCGGTTTTATACAAAGATTTATATCAGGTATCATTTCTCGAAGTCTCCTTCCGAAAAGAAGTTCGGCGGGACTCAGTCCATTTTCCAGTGGTGTATTCCTGTGTACTAGCAAAGCTAAATGGAAATCATTTTTGTTCCTTTTTAGTAGGTTTTTGACTATTTTTACTCCGGATTCCGCAGCACCATTTGCTTGATAGTATTGGGGACTGCTCGTTATTATCTTAACTCTTCAGTTCCCATAGCTACAATAATAAGAAATATTGAAAATTATTTCATTGAACAGTGCTCATATATTAAGAGCTGACAAAAAAAATGTTTCTATTTTTAGTTCCACCCTCACTTTTTTTTAAAAAAGGACTGTCACCTACAGGTGACACTGGGCATTTATTGTTTCACTTATACCTTCAATTCAAAATATGGTTTTTATTTTTTTTAATAGAGTATAAACGTTTAGAATTGGATATTTATTTGTTGTGAAACGCGTACCAACATTTTAAATGTAGACCAATATCACCCCATATATTTGTTATACATTCTGATAACAGCGGGACAATTGACTTGAATTTTCGAACGTTTTTTAATTAATCACTCCAATACGATCTACTTTTGTGATAGGATTCAATCCATGGCAGTTTGACAAAACTGTAACGATGCTGTTATCATGCCACTTCACTACAGTTATTTATTTAGAGCTTTGATAGCGCATCTCACCCTTAGGCTGCTTTTTCATATATTTCGAATTCATTAGTTTGGAATTTTCTAGGCGGTTTTCTCGGATAGTTCCAGTTCCTCCAATATTCTGCCAATATATTCAGCCAAATATTTCAAAAGTGGCAAGCCAGTGAAAAAGTTGTCAAAATATAAATTACATGGTCCTAGATTTTGGGGTAATCTAGAATGTAGCTCCAAGACTGCAGCTCCTAGACCATAATCTGGTTGCATTTTTAGAGTTGGCCCGGTTGCATCTTGGTACAATTCGCAGTTTACTAAATACCCATGGCGAGTAGCTGCTGACCAGAGCTTGTAACGAAACCTAATGGGTTTTCCGTGAATGTGTTGCTTTGTACTGTGCCTCCCGAAGTATGGTACTATAGTTTCGTCTACCGAAATATGTGAAGAACCGGCTTTTTTGGAATTTGTTGTAAAGTTGTTGTTGAGTTTGGTGAAATAATGGCGGACCTTAGCAAATTTGTCGTTTGAGGGTAAAGTTGTATTATCGCACAGATGCAGATACTGCTGAATTTCAAAGAACCTATTTCGCGTTATAATAGCAGCTATGCTCATTGGCTATATGTTGCACAACGTCATTACCGTACAACAACTCAAAACATTCAACGGGTGTCAGCTCTGCCTCACTATTTACAACTTCCTCATCACAATCGCCCTTACTACAAGTATTGATAGATGCGCTGTTGCACCACTTTTGTATTGTGTTCTCTCTCTTACTCTTTTTCTTCGGTGCAGAAACACACGCTGCTTCTAGCTCTTTCTCTTCGTGGTTCGATCGACTTTGTACCTCTATTTGAGAACGAAGCATTCGACTCGGTAGATGAAGCAAATCAGCTTCGTTTTCATCTAAGGTCAACCTGTAAGACGTAAGCAATCTCTGAAACCCAATCACAATAAAGCGATAAGCCAAACGGTTGTCGACTGTTTTGTTATAACACTACCCAGTGTCACCTACAGGTGACACTTCTTGTTTTGAATGAAATTCTAAAGATACCAAATGGTATTTTTATAATGAATAGTGTATGTGAAATAGCTTACAGATTCATTTACCGGATGTAATTATAAAAACGACAAAACTTACGGCCTGGGCATAATAATTCCCGATTTTATTGCAAGAAAAAGATGAACAGAACAGAATATCAATGAATACCGAAACTTTTGAATAAATTCGACATAAAACGCAAATCTAGCTTTGGTAGAAAAATAAATGTTAAGTAATCATAGAAAAATAAAAAAAAAATATTTAACAATTCCATGAAAATAATGTTTAAAAGTCTGTCACCTACACATGACACTGGGAATTGAAGAGTTAAATGACCATTCTGCTGCGAATAATCGAAATTCCGATATGTCCGGATTCTGAAATTGTGTTCCACTCTCCGTGTGAATAAATTCCGGTATACTATGCCGACTGAATATGTAACGTCGCTCATCCGCATCCGTTTAATTTCTTCAACTTCAACATATCGTGAAAAGCAATCAATGAAGACAATGCATGATTTACTGTCATACTTAAAAAAATCTATCGCCACCTTTTGCCAGGAATAATCAGGAAATTGGGAAGCCACAAGCGGTTCATGTTTGTTTTGCGCTTACTGAATGCACCTTGGACAATTTTTTATTCTATCCTCTATATCGGTTGAGATTTTTGGCCACCACATTGTTCTTTGCGCTCGCATCCTTGTTTTCGTTATACCCAACTTCCCAGCATGATAGTCCGTAACGCTCTCGGAATGATCATTCGACTTCTTCGCAAAAGCAAATTGTCTATAACAGACATTTCGTCTTTTACCGAGTAATACTTTTGTATTTCAGCACTCAGTTTGTTTTTCTGTGGCCAACCTTCCTCGATGTATTTCTTCAACTCTCTGCAATCCAGATCGGACATTTTTGCCTGTATAATATCCGTGATATTTTTGTCCGTTGTATGAAGATTTCTCAGAGATATTTGGTGAATATAAGCATCGATTTCCTCTTGTATTTCACACTATTTGTTGCTGTTTATATTTTCGACGGGTGTTCTAGATAAATGATCCGCAATAACCAAGTTTTTCCTCCGTGTGTGATTTATTGTGTAATCGTACCTCATCATTTTCATGCGCATACGTTGCAAACGGGGTGAGATATCGTCTAGGTTCTTCGATTTAATGATTTGCAGAAGTGGTTTGTGATCCGTTTCTATAACGAAATGTCTTCCAATCAGCTAATTTTTAAACTTTTCACAAGCCCATGTAATAGCCAGGGCTTCCCTTTCAATATTTGCATAGTTTTTTTCTGCTTGAGTTACCGTCCTTGATATGTATGATACTGGGTATAAATTTTCTCCATGCTGTTGCAAGAGTACGGGACCTAAACCCTGATTACAGGCATCACAAGATACAATTGTTTGTCTATTAGGCTCATACATTTTTAGGCCTAAGGGATGGGTAAGGTGGCTTTTGATTTTGTTAAACGCAGCTTCTTGTGCTTCTCCCCAAAGGAATGTGTTCATCTTCGCCAATAAACTAGTAATCGGTTCGAGAGTCGATGATTTGCTTGGAATATATTTTCCGATGAAGTTCACCATTCCCAGGAATCGTTGGACTTCGGTAGGAGTAGTTGGAGGTTTCATTTCCACAATTGCTCGAACCTTTTCTTCATCAAGTCGAATTTCACCCTCGGTTATGTTGTGTCCTAGATACGTAATTTCGGTGCTACAGAATTCCGACTTTCGCTTGTTAAGACTTATTCCGGACACTTCTAACTTTCTTATCACTGCTTCAACGTATTCGTCGTGTTTCTGTATGGTATTTCCCCAAATAAGGATGTCATCCATGTGGACAATGCAATTTTTCATACCAGCCAAAAGCTTCGTCATCTTACCTTGGAAAAACTCTGGTACCGACGCACAGTGGGGCAGAAATGGCCGTTTGACGGCCATAATTATAAGCCCTTTAGTTGAGTTAACCAAAATATATTTTTCTAAAGGATTTGGGTGTGCTAAATTCAAATCCGAAGTCAAAATAACTGTAACTGCTCAGGTTTCCGAAAGAACCGTTATAACATTTTACAAATGGTACTTGTTTGGCAGTTTTTGCGAAGTGAGGGGTTGGATTTACAAAATAAAGTAAACAATCATGGACTTATTATTTTTATTTGTTCTGCAGTCAATTTAAAATAAAATTATATAATCAATTAACAGTTTGTTTACTCATTAAATTAAAATTTTGGAGGAACAGTATAACTTTACTTTGAATTATATAATCAATTAACAGTTTGTTTACTCATTAAATTAAAATTTTGGAGGAACAGTATAACTTTACTTTGAGACTATTTACAAAGTTGGAAAAACTGAAAATAAAATATTTTGTGTATCTGGGTTTAAAAACAAGTAAATCTTTTTAAAGTAAAACATTTTATTTACATTTTCAAGATTTAATTTACAAATTCTTCTGAGTCCGAAAAGTAAATGCAGTCAATTTGAGGTTGTTTGTTTAAATCGGGTTGCCAGAACATATCAATGGCTTCAGTATCAAATGGAATTTTTTATGCAGGCTTCCTTACTCTCTGGTTCATTTTTAAGTGTCTCCCAATCTTTAATTTCTTTGTTTATTAACACTATTGTGGCATTGCCTCTGATTCTGGATTTTATAAACTTAAAAAGGACAATTTTTTGAGCTCTCGTTGCCAATTCCATGGCATAGCTGCATCCCTCAATAAAACTAAAAACTTCTTCACTGCTACTGTTGAAAGTAGGATTCTCTTTTACAAGACTGTTCTAATTAAGTGTAAGAAATAATGTTTTTAAACATAACATACAATAGATCACTGTATGTATCACTTTATGTATCACTACTGTTTCTTGCATCTTCCTCTTTAATATTGATCGGCTTCCGCTAGACTGGCTGGCTTCCTCTAGGCTGGCTGGCTTCCTCTAGGCTGGCTGGCTTCCTGTAGGCTCCCTGCAATTATCCGCACACTTCCCAATTCACTAGTATTTGTTAATTGTTTCTTGTTATTTTAGGAGGATCTTAAACGTATCCCACCGCTGCCACAAAAAAATGTTACACCTGAGCGTAGTTTATAATTTTGTCTTAATCGAAAAACCGACGCGGGCTACCGTTGTCAGTATTTATTCGATTACTTCCCCGTTGACGAAAAACACAAACAACCGAATAAACTGTGAGCAGAAGATTTTAGACCAATAAAAAGGACGTGTAATATTCGTAACAGAATTAGGTTTATTCTCACTACTTATTGTTTGGAATATAAAGACAAACTCAGATGTGCAATTTGCATTCACCTGTACTTACAGTTAATTTTTGCTTATCTTAGCGTCTGGCTGGAGTGGCGATCGGTAATTAGATATTTTGTCTTTCACGACTGCCTGTGGTATAACGTTAGACAGAAAACTTTTATTTAATAAGCATATCTCTAATACCGTCAACAAAGTCAACCAAACAATTCGTGTTATGTACCCATTGATAAATAGAAAGTCCTTACTTAGTAATGAAAACAAACTAATTATATTTAAAGTAATCTTCCAATCCGTTATGTTATATGGCAGTCCTGTTTGGGGTAGCTGCGCCAAAACTCACATCCAAAAGCTCCAAATAGCACAAAATAAGCTATTAAAACTTATCCTGAAGCTCCCATGGCATTTCTCGACGAGGGAGTTAAATGATAGGGCTGACATCGACCGTGTTCAAGATAGAGTACTTCAACTCAGAGAAAAATATCGGTCGAGATGTGAATTATCCGATAATATTCTCATCAATAATCTTATCCGTTCATAAGCATATTATTATCAGACGATTTAAGGGTTCTGGTTTGTACATGTTATAATCTTCATTAATTAATTAAATTATTTATTTACTTATTTATTTATTTATTTATTTATTTATTTATTTATTTATTTATTTATTTATTTATTTATTTATTTATTTATTTATTTATTTATTTATTTATTTATTTATTTATTTATTTATTTATTTATTTATTTATTTGTTTATTTATTTATTTGTTTATTTATTTATTTATTTATTTATTTATTTATTTATTTATTTATTTATTTATTTATTTATTTATTTATTTATTTATTTATTTATTTATTTATTTATTAATTTATTTATTTATTTATTTATTTATTTATTTATTTATCTATTTATCTATTTATTTACTTATTTTTTTATTTGTTTATTGTTATCTTATATTATATATTTACTCATCTGCATAGACACAATAAATGTTGATAATTATTTGTAAACAAATACATATTCATACTTCTTTAAACTGTAATATTTGTGTACATATACACATTTTTTTTCTTTTTGGTTAAATGAAAGGTTTTTATCTTGTAGGACTTTCCTTTCGAATAATCTATCCACTAGATCCCTCATGAAATGTTTACACTAATTTTTTTCAGAAGTAAGATAGATCACTTATCGTATCTCTGTATTGTATATAACTTATGTAAGACAAAATTTGTAAACTTTACTGGCTAAATAAACTTGTAAATTGTAAAACGACTGCCTGTGGGAACGGCGACTGCTTGTGGGAACGGCGGCTGTTCATCGTAAATATATATAAAAATTTTTTGTTAGAGCTATTTGCGCAAAGATTTCATCTTCATTTTGTCTTATCATATTAAGAGTTCTATTATATTCCCTCATGCTTTGAGTATTAAGTGAAATTCGATTATTTAATGCAGATGCAATCTTTTGCTGGTTGCCATTAAGAAAATTGTCTTATCATATTAAGAGTTCTATTATATTCCCTCATGCTCTGAGTATTAAGTGAAATTTTATTATTTAATGCAGATGCAATCTCTTGCTGGTTGCCATTAAGAATATCAGTTGCGGTATCAAATCTGTCTCCGTCTTGTGAATCTAAGTATCCCGTTATGCTTTTAAACAGAGTTCATTGATTATTCCGCGCATTCATCTTTTGTTTATATGTAAAGAGTTTAATTTTTGCTTTATAAATTTATTTGAAATTCCACAAATACTTTCGAATTTATTATTTGAAATTCCACAAATACTTTCGAATCCTTCAAATTAATTAGGGATATTATCTCCTTTTCAGATTTCTTTCAAATATCATTTTTGCAATATCGAATTTACTTCGCACGCTATATCTGAGAGGTCATAGTAGTAAAAAGCCGTTATAGCTTTATCTCACTTTGGCATTCTATTCCATTCGGTGGTAGCACACCACGGTTATTATCTAGATTTGTTGCCTTAATTTCACGTGCTGTAACTAGCACTAGGTTAATAATCGAAAATCTGTGGAATAGAGAATAAATATGTATTTTATTAGGATTTAGGACGCTTGAGATTATTTTTACGGAAGTTATTATCGAACGTTTGTACTTGTATTCTTTGAAAAATTTTATTTCTCGCTCTGGTTTTAGGATAATTTTTTCTATTTACGTCATATGGAAATGGATCTTGTCTATTTTCATTCATTTTATTAGTGCTTTTTTGCTTTTGCTTATTGAATTCGCTATTAATCCTACTGTATAAAACAAGGGTATTTTCCTTAGGTCGTCTAATGTAATTTGTAGCTAATATTATATCCAAATCGATGTCGAAAGGATTATTCAAATCTAAATGTCCATTTTTTATTTCTGTTGGACGATTTTTTATAACAGAATGGATAGAATTATTGTAACCAAGAATTGCGTACAGCATTTTATCCAATATATTCAAATCATTCTTTGTGTCTTGAAGAATGCGTAAATGTTCCAGTATGGTGGAATGGAACCTTTCAATGGGTAATTCGAGTTAGGATAGTATAGCAAAGACTAATTTTGTGTAATAATGCAAACTAATTAACGATATTGTTTTTAAACTCTGAACCGCTGTCCATAACAATTACCTTAGGTATACCGTGACTAGTAATAAATATACGAAAATCTTTAGTTATGTATATTACCGCGAGAGAATCAAGGGGATATGCTTGAGCATATTTAGAAAATGTATCTATGAGGGTAAGAAATTTCTGACCTTTGACTGTAAACGTATCTGCATGAATGATTTCAAACGGTTTACTTGGAGTTGAAACTTTTTCAAATTTTTGCTTAGGATGATTTCGATCATACTTCATTCTTTGGCATAAAGAACAGTTGTTGATAGTTTTTGCTATACTACTTCAAATATTAGGCCATTAGTACAGAGTTTAATTTCATTTTCTGTTTCCCAAATACCTCGATGGTTGGAAATTCCTTCGTGAAATTTTTGGACAATATTATGCTGAGTAGCAGTTAGTTTAATATCTTCTAAAACAATGTTACATAGAATTAGATTTAAGGCAGCTTTTTGAATGTATCTTTCATAACTCTACAAAATCTCGGTATCAACTTAATTTTTACTTTGTTTTTATTATTATGTTGTTTATTATTTTTATGACTTATGTAATAAAGATGTTATAAAATGAATATAAAGCGCCTACCTGACCATGGGAAGAAGTTATTAGCAAAATCAATAATGGTGCCATTATCCTAAACAGGGCTGTATATACACAAAAAATTAAAAAAAAAAAAGCTTAGGCAAACAGCGGTGACTTTTGACTGGGGTTTTCAGTAAAGAAATGATTAAGCTAAAAAAATTTAGTTCAAATTTAGCTCGATGTTTGCTATTCAAAAAGTACCGTTATTTAAAAACAACTTTTAGGTTCTTGTAAATCCGCCATTTTTTTGGGCTAACGGTACTTTATAACCGAGTGGAAACTGATTGTATTCAAATAACATGTCCTAATTGCTAAATTCAATCCAAAATATTTGTTACAAACACTTGTTTTTTAATGTACCAACTGAACAAAGTTGCGTCAAGTACTTTTGAATGAACGCAACTTTCCAATTCTCACAACTTTGATGCCAAACGCTGTGTGATTAAGCCACTAACCGGAAAGGTAACTTTTATTGAGATCGGTTACGTTTCTAAAAATCGACTTCTCGAAGCTTCTGCGATAGAGCTGCCCCATAGTGCAACGTTATACCAAAGGGAAGTCTTAAAAATTTATACCTCCCAAAACGCGTTAGGAATGTTGTGAGGTCTTGGGAGTCTTCGGGTAAAGGGATTTGCCAAAACCCGCTATTTACATCCAATTTTGTAAAAAATTTAGCTCCGCTTAACTGCGACAAGGAATAGTCTATACCTGGAATGGAGTGTATTGGGCTTTTGACCCACTTGTTAAATTGTCCCAAGTCCACACAAATCCGTATCCCATTCCAATCAGTTGCTTTTTCAACCAGAACAATGGCTCCTTGTTTTTCCATTTTGTTCAGTTCTTCCCGAACTTGTTCCCTCAAATATACTGGTACTATTTGCGGTGTTGATATGGCATACGGTTCCGCCTTCTCCTTTAACTCGATGATATATTTTTCTTTAAATGTTCCCAACCCTTCGCAAATTCCCTTGAATTCCTCCATCCAGTTCCTGCATGAAACTTAAAACATCTTCTTTACCAGTGCTAACTTCTCAATCCCCGTCAGGCCAATTTCCTCATTTTTGTTTCTTATGATTCCCTCATTATAGTGGATCGAGTAACCTCCTTAACTAAGGAAGTGGCTGTCCAATATGCCATTATAGTCTCCTAACATATCCTTTTCTATAACTTGTAAAGTCTGCTTTCGTTTGATTGCTCTATCTTTTCTATTTGGGAATAAACTGATTTCTTTTTCTACTTCACCTAGCGTTTCCTGTATGCTACATCCCAATCCTTTGAATTGTATAGTTTTCTATTTATTCACTTCACGTTCGAATACGTGCTTACAACAAATGAGTAATATCTCAGCTGCAGTATCTATAATCATTCGCTTTAATTCATTATCTATTAAAATATTCACGTGCGGACTTTCCGAATTACCGATTTCTTTAAAAACTGTTAAACTCCTAACGCTTGGCTATTGCTTAAATTCTCTTTTGTGAGTTAGTAATCCTACCTGTGTGGCTTCTGAGTTATTAGAGTTTGTGCTAGGTTGATTTTGCCACACACGATCCTTCCTTGGTGCCCTGCAATTTCTAGCTATATGTCATATTCTTCCGCAGTTGAAAGATTTAGTTCCTGTATAGTTATGTCTACCTTAATTCTGGTTGGAATAATCCCTATTGACATTTGTTCTAAACAAATTTAGACGCTGATCTTCTTCTTTCGCCAAACGACTTGTCGCCGCTAAATCTTTCGGTTTCTGGGTCACTACGTATGAGGATAACCTCTCTAATAGTCCGTTTATGAATACTGTTAACGTCTCACTCTTAATGTACTCCATCTCTTCTTGCTGTTGTTCCTGTTTAACATCATGCAGTTTAGACTGTGTTAAACTCTTTTCAAAAGTTTTAACTCTCTGGGTATACAACAACAAAATGCAACAGATTCATTGCGCCCTTGACGTATGCTAATTAATTTTCTATGTAACTGCTATGAGGTTATCTAAAGATTGCACTGAGTTAATTTTTAAGTGTCTCCCAATCTTTAATTTCTTTGTTTATTAACACTGTTGTGGCATTGCCTCTGATTCTGGATTTTATAAACTTAAAAAGGACAATTTTTTGAGCATGGCATCGTTGCATGCCTCAATAAAATTAAAAACTTCTTCACCGCTACTGTTGAAAGTAGGAATAAAAGAGGTTAATACGCTAATGGAGTTTCCGACATTTCAACGTCTGCTTGCTCTGTAACACTATTATCGTCACTATCATTTCCACTGCTAGACAGCAACTGTTTGCAACTGATCGATCTCGAAAGTATTATCTTATATTTCCCTTCGTTCTGTATAATCCACTTACAACTTCTGAATTCTATTTCCCCTGAAAGATATTTAATTTTGAACATCTATTTAGGAGATGTAGGAGTTCGTATCAATTAGATGCTTCTCTTTTACAGGACTGTTCTAATTAAGTGTAAGAAACAATGTTTTAAAACACAACATACAATAGATCACTGTATGTATCACTTTATGTATCACTGCTGTTCCTGGCATCTTCCTCTTTAATGTTGATCGGCTTCCGCTAGACTGGCTGGCTTACTCTAGGATGGCTGGCTTCCTGTAAGCTGGCTCGCTTCCTGTAGGCTCGCTGCAATTATCCGCACACTTCCCAATTCACTAGTATTTGTTAATTGTTTCTTGTTCTTTTAGGGGGATCTTAAACGTATCCCACCGCTGACACAAAAAAAATGTTACACCTGAGCGTAGTTTATAATTTTGTCTTAATCGAATAACCGACGCGGGCTACGGTTGTCAGCATTTATTCGATTACTTCCCCGTTGACGAAAAACACAAACAACCGAATAAACTGTGAGCAGAAGATTTTAGACCAATAAAAAGGACGTGTAATATTCGTAACAGAATTAGGTTTATTCTCACTACTTATTGTTTGGAATATAAAGACGAATTCAGATGTGCAATTTGCATTCACCTGTACTTACAGTTAATTTTTGCTTATCTTAGCGTCTGGCTGGAGCGGCGATCGGTAATTAGATATTTTGTTTTTCACGACTGCCTGTGGGGACGGCGACTGCTTGTGGGAACGGCGGTTGTTCATCGTAACAAAATATACAATTTTTTTTTGCTAGAGCTATCTGCGCAAAGATTTCATCTTCATTTTGTCTTATCATATATATAGAGTTCTATTATATTCCCTCATGCTTTGAGTATTAGTGAAATTTGATTATTTAATGCAGATGCAATCTTTTGCTGGTTGCCATTAAGAATATTAGTTGCGGTATCAAATCTGTCTCCGTCTTGTGAATCTAAGTATCCCGTTATGCTTTTAAACAGAGTTCCCAGGCCATTGGGATCTTATCTCTTTTTCAGACATCTTCCATCTCTAGGGATCTTATCTCTTTTTCAGACATCTTCCAAATATCATAGTTTTGCAATATCGAATTTATTTCGCACTCTATATCTGAGAGGTCACAGTAGTTATAGCTTTATCTCACTTTGGCATTCCATTCCATTTGGTGGTAGCACACCAGGGTTATTATCTAGATTTGTTACCTTAATTTCACGTGGTGTAACTAGCACTAGGTTAATAATCGAAAATCTGTGGAATAGAGAATAAATATGTATTTTATTAGGATTCAGGACGCTTGAGATTATTTTTATGGAAGTTATTATCGAAAGTTTGTACTTGTATTCTTTGATGAATTTTATTTCTCACTCTGGTCTTAGGATAATTTTTTCTATTTACGTCATATGAAAATGGATCTTGTCTATTTTCATTCATTTTATTAGTGGTTTTTTGTTTTTGCTTGTTGAATTCGCTATTAATCCTACTGTATAAAACTAGGGTATTTTCCTAAGGTCGTCTAATGTAATTTGTAGCTAATATTATATCTACATCGATGTCGAAAGGATTATTCAAATCTAAATGCCCATTTTTTATTTCTGTTGGACGATATTTTGTAACAGAATGGATAGAATTATTGTATCCAATATATTCAAATCATTCTTTGTGTCTTGAAGAATGCGTAAATGTTCCAGTATGGTGGAATGGAACCTTTCAATGGGACTTTTTAACTGGGAACCTTTTAACTGGTCACTATGCTTCCTCGATAGTGACGTGGATGCCGCTACTGATGCGATCATAAACATTATTTCGCTGGGCATGAGGTCCTTCATTCCTCAGAGAGTGAAGAGCATCAAGCCTAAGGCAAACGCGTGGTTCGACTTGAGCTGCAAAGAGGCTATCAGGGTGAGAGAGTTGAGTTTCCGGGATTATAAAGCCAACCCTTCTGAGGAAGCCCGGAAAAAGTTCGAACGGATCCGAAATGACTGTAATGCATTAATAAGACGTGTTAAATTCTCCTTTGACCAAAAGTTGAGGCAAAAAGTTCTACAATGCCCCAAGGGTTGCAGAAGCTTTTGGTCTTTCGTAAAAAACATAAGGAATTCAGCCTCGTCTTCGATCCCAACGCTCATTTGTAATGACATTCCAGCTGTCAGCTCTTTGGACAAAGCTAATCTGCTTGCTGCACACTTTGCAGCTAGCTCAACGCTGCCAGATAACACTTTGTCCCCACCTGTACTTGAGAGCGTAAATTTCTCCATGGGGCAAATCCATTTTCGCACTCGTACAGTAGCAAGAGTACTTAAAGATCTAAACATACACAAATCTGCTGGCCCGGATGGTATACCCCCTGTTCTTCTGAAGAGGTGTCCTTCTACGCTGGCGAAACCACTGCGTAAGCTTTTCCATCTGTCCTACTCTTCAGGGCTCTTTCCGACACTATTTCTCATTTTTATAAATGATCTCTTGTCTGCTACTTATAATCCTATTCATTCCTTCGCTGATGACAGTACCCTCAGCTTTTCATATTCGTTCCTTGGCTCACGTCCCTCCACTTCGGCCTAAGACTCGGAACGGCAGCGTATGTTAAGCACATTAAATTCCGACCTTGACAGCATAATCGATTGGGGAAATAAGAATAGAGTGGAATTTAATGCTTCCAAAACACAGTGCTGTCTACTGTCGTTAAAGCGATCACAAAATAATCAGCCGTTGTCCATGAACGGCATTTGCGTTGTTGAAACCGAAAGACTTTCCATCCTCGGTATGTGTATCAACCCAACAATTAGTTGGAACGATCACATATTTGAGGTCGCCCAAAATGCTGCGAAATGTCCCCCTCTGATCTGGCTACAATATACAAGGCATACATACGCCCAAGACTTGAGTATAACGCTCCTATCTGGTCAGGTGCTTCTAAGACCTCCCTGCACTTGCTGGATAGAATTCAAAAGCGAGCGATACAACTTATAGGTGACAGTAATATTGCGAAGTCGATTGACTCGTTAGAACACCGACGTAATGTCGCGTCGTTGTCACTTTTTTACCGCTATTTCAACAAGAAATGCTCAGACGAATTAGCCAGTTGCATTCCTCCCCTTCAAGAATTCACCCGCAATACACGCCTCGCTAGGAATGCCCATCAATTCACCCTCAAGCCCTCTTTCGGACGTACAGTCAAATTCAGAGACTCGTTCTTTAGTCGCACTACACGAATCTGGAATGCTCTTCCCAGCTCGATTTTTCCTCCTCATTACAATCCACAGGCATTTAAAACCAATGTGCATCGGTATCTCCTCTCCTTCTCTTCCTCTATACCTACGGCCCGTGCTGTGACTTGATACGGTCACTTAAGGGTACTCGCAACCCCTTTTGCACGCGTCAATTATAAAAAAAAAAAATCGAGTTAGGATTTAAAGGAATAGTATAGCAAAGACTAATTTTGTGTAATAATGCAAACTAATTAACGATATTGTTTTTAAACTCTGAACCGCTGTCCATAACAATTACCTTAGGTATACCGTGATGAGTAATAAATATACGAAAATCTTTAGTTATGTATATTACCGCGAGACCATCAAGGGGATATGCTTGAGCATGTTTAGAAAATGTATCTATGAGGGTTAGAAATTTCTGACCTTTGACTGTAAACGTAACTGCATGAATGATTTCAAACGGTTTACTTGGAGTTGAAACTTTTTCAAATTTTTGCTTAGGATGATTTCGATAATACTTCATTCTTTGGCATAAAGAACAGTTGTTGATAGTTTTTGCTATACTACTTCAACTATTAGGCCATAAGTACAGAGTTTAATTTCATTTTCTGTTTCCCAAATACCTCGATGGTTGGAAATTCCTTCGTGAAATTTTTGGACAATATTATGCTGAGTAGCAGTTAGTTTAATATCTTCTAAAACAATGTTACATAGAATTAGATTTAAGGCAGAGCTTTTGAATGTATCTTTCATAACTCTACAAAATCTCGGTATCAACTTAATTTTTACTTTGTTTTTATTACTGTTGTTTATTATTTTTATAACTAATGTAATAAAGATGTTGTAAAATGAATATGAAGCGCCTACCTGACCATGGGAAGAAGTTATTAGCAAAATCAATAATGGTGCCATTATTCTAAACAGGGCTGTAAAAAAAATAGTTTAGGCAAATATTGGTGACTTTTGACTGTGGTTTTCAGTAAAGAAATGATTAAGTTAAACAAATTAAGTTCAAATTTAGCTCGATGTTTGCTTATTCAAAAAGTACCGTTATTTAAAAACAGCTTTTAGGTTCTTGTAATCCGCCATTTTTTTGGGCTAACGGTACTTTATAACCGAGTGAATACTTATTGTATTCAAAGAACATATTCTAATTGACGAATTTAATCCAAAATATTTGTTACAAACACTTGTTTTTAAATGTACCAACTAAACAAAGTTGCGTCAAGTACTTTTGAATGAACGCAACTTCCCAATTCTCACAACTTTGATGCCAAACGCTGTGTGATTAAGCCACTTATTGGGAAAAAAAATTCTCAAACCGTATGGCCCATATTATCACTAATAGGAAAGGTAACTTTTATTGAGATCGGTTGCGTTTTTAAAACCGCCGCTCCTCGATGGAGCTGCCCCATAGTGCGACGTTATACCAAAGGGGAGTCTTAAAAATGTATACTCCCAAAACGCGTTTGGAATGTTGTGAGGTTTTGGGAATCTTCGGGTAAAGGGATTTGCCAAAACCCGCTATTTACATCCAATTTTGTAAAAAATTTAGCTCCGCTTAACTGCGACAAGGAATAGTCTATACCTGGAATGGAGTGTATTGGGCTTTTGACCCACTTGTTAAATTGTCCCAAGTCCACACAAATCCGTATCCCATTCCAATCAGTTGCTTTTTCAACCAGAACAATGGCTCCTTGTTTTTTCATTTTGTTCAGTTCTTCCCGAACTTGTTCCCTCAAATATATTGGTACTATTTGCGGTGTTGATATGGCATACGGTTCCGCCTTCTCCTTTAACTCGATGATATATTTTTCTTTAAATGTTCCCAACCCTTCGCAAATTCCCTTGAATTCCTCCATCCAGTTCCTGCATGAAACTTCAAACATCTTCTTTACCAATGCTAACTTCTCAATCCCCGTCAGGCCAATTTCCTCATTTTTGTTTCTTATGATTCCCTCATTATAGTGGATCGAGTAACCTCCTTAACTAAGGAAGTGGCTGTCCAATATGCCATTATAGTCTCCTAACATATCCTTTTCTATAACTTGTAAAGTCTGCTTTCGTTTGATTGCTCTATCTTTTCTATTTGGGAATAAACTGATTTCTTTTTCTACTTCACCTAGCGTTTCCTGTATGCTACATCCCAATCCTTTGAATTGTATAGTTTTCTATTTATTCACTTCACGTTCGAATACGTGCTTACAACAAATGAGTAATATCTCAGCTGCAGTATCTATAATCATTCGCTTTAATTCATTATCTATTAAAATATTCACGTGCGGACTTTCCGAATTACCGATTTCTTTAAAAACTGTTAAACTCCTAACGCTTGGCTATTGCTTAAATTCTCTTTTGTGAGTTAGTAATCCTACCTGTGTGGCTTCTGAGTTATTAGAGTTTGTGCTAGGTTGATTTTGCCACACACGATCCTTCCTTGGTGCCCTGCAATTTCTAGCTATATGTCATATTCTTCCGCAGTTGAAAGATTTAGTTCCTGTATAGTTATGTCTACCTTAATTCTGGTTGGAATAATCCCTATTGACATTTGTTCTAAACAAATTTAGACGCTGATCTTCTTCTTTCGCCAAACGACTTGTCGCCGCTAAATCTTTCGGTTTCTGGGTCACTACGTATGAGGATAACCTCTCTAATAGTCCGTTTATGAATACTGTTAACGTCTCACTCTTAATGTACTCCATCTCTTCTTGCTGTTGTTCCTGTTTAACATCATGCAGTTTAGACTGTGTTAAACTCTTTTCAAAAGTTTTAACTCTCTGGGTATACAACAACAAAATGCAACAGATTCATTGCGCCCTTGACGTATGCTAATTAATTCTCTATGTAACTGCTATGAGGTTATCTAAAGATTGCACTGAGTTAATTTTTAAGTGTCTTCCAATCTTTAATTTCTTTGTTTATTAACACTGTTGTGGCATTGCCTCTGATTCTGGATTTTATAAACTTAAAAAGGACAATTTTTTGAGCATGGCATCGTTGCATGCCTCAATAAAATTAAAAACTTCTTCACCGCTACTGTTGAAAGTAGGAATAAAAGAGGTTAATACGCTAATGGAGTTTCCGACATTTCAACGTCTGCTTGCTCTGTAACACTATTATCGTCACTATCATTTCCACTGCTAGACAGCAACTGTTTGCAACTGATCGATCTCGAAAGTATTATCTTATATTTCCCTTCGTTCTGTATAATCCACTTACAACTTCTGAATTCTATTTCCCCTGAAAGATATTTAATTTTGAACATCTACTTAGGAGATGTAGGAGTTCGTATCAATTAGATGCTTCTCTTTTACAGGATTAAGTGTAAGAAACAATGTTTTAAAACACAACATACAATAGATCACTGTATGTATCACTTTATGTATCACTGCTGTTCCTGGCATCTTCCTCTTTAATGTTGATCGGCTTCCGCTAGACTGGCTGGCTTACTCTAGGATGGCTGGCTTCCTGTAAGCTGGCTCGCTTCCTGTAGGCTCGCTGCAATTATCCGCACACTTCCCAATTCACTAGTATTTGTTAATTGTTTCTTGTTCTTTTAGGGGGATCTTAAACGTATCCCACCGCTGACACAAAAAAAATGTTACACCTGAGCGTAGTTTATAATTTTGTCTTAATCGAATAACCGACGCGGGCTACGGTTGTCAGCATTTATTCGATTACTTCCCCGTTGACGAAAAACACAAACAACCGAATAAACTGTGAGCAGAAGATTTTAGACCAATAAAAAGGACGTGTAATATTCGTAACAGAATTAGGTTTATTCTCACTACTTATTGTTTGGAATATAAAGACGAATTCAGATGTGCAATTTGCATTCACCTGTACTTACAGTTAATTTTTGCTTATCTTAGCGTCTGGCTGGAGCGGCGATCGGTAATTAGATATTTTGTTTTTCACGACTGCCTGTGGGGACGGCGACTGCTTGTGGGAACGGCGGTTGTTCATCGTAACAAAATATACAATTTTTTTTGCTAGAGCTATCTGCGCAAAGATTTCATCTTCATTTTGTCTTATCATATATATAGAGTTCTATTATATTCCCTCATGCTTTGAGTATTAGTGAAATTTGATTATTTAATGCAGATGCAATCTTTTGCTGGTTGCCATTAAGAATATTAGTTGCGGTATCAAATCTGTCTCCGTCTTGTGAATCTAAGTATCCCGTTATGCTTTTAAACAGAGTTCCCAGGCCATTGGGATCTTATCTCTTTTTCAGACATCTTCCATCTCTAGGGATCTTATCTCTTTTTCAGACATCTTCCAAATATCATAGTTTTGCAATATCGAATTTATTTCGCACTCTATATCTGAGAGGTCACAGTAGTTATAGCTTTATCTCACTTTGGCATTCCATTCCATTTGGTGGTAGCACACCAGGGTTATTATCTAGATTTGTTACCTTAATTTCACGTGGTGTAACTAGCACTAGGTTAATAATCGAAAATCTGTGGAATAGAGAATAAATATGTATTTTATTAGGATTCAGGACGCTTGAGATTATTTTTATGGAAGTTATTATCGAAAGTTTGTACTTGTATTCTTTGATGAATTTTATTTCTCACTCTGGTCTTAGGATAATTTTTTCTATTTACGTCATATGGAAATGGATCTTGTCTATTTTCATTCATTTTATTAGTGGTTTTTTGTTTTTGCTTGTTGAATTCGCTATTAATCCTACTGTATAAAACTAGGGTATTTTCCTAAGGTCGTCTAATGTAATTTGTAGCTAATATTATATCTACATCGATGTCGAAAGGATTATTCAAATCTAAATGCCCATTTTTTATTTCTGTTGGACGATATTTTGTAACAGAATGGATAGAATTATTGTAACCAAGAATTGCGTACAGCATTTGATCCAATATATTCAAATCATTCTTTGTGTCTTGAAGAATGCGTAAATGTTCCAGTATGGTGGAATGGAACCTTTCAATGGGACTTTTTAACTGGGAACCTTTTAACTGGTCACTATGCTTCCTCGATAGTGACGTGGATGCCGCTACTGATGCGATCATAAACATTATTTCGCTGGGCATGAGGTCCTTCATTCCTCACAGAGTGAAGAGCATCAAGCCTAAGGCAAACGCGTGGTTCGACTTGAGCTGCAAAGAGGCTATCAGGGTGAGAGAGTTGAGTTTCCGGGATTATAAAGCCAACCCTTCTGAGGAAGCCCGGAAAAAGTTCGAACGGATCCGAAATGACTGTAATGCATTAATAAGACGTGTTAAATTCTCCTTTGACCAAAAGTTGAGGCAAAAAGTTCTACAATGCCCCAAGGGTTGCAGAAGCTTTTGGTCTTTCGTAAAAAACATAAGGAATTCAGCCTCGTCTTCGATCCCAACGCTCATTTGTAATGACATTCCAGCTGTCAGCTCTTTGGACAAAGCTAATCTGCTTGCTGCACACTTTGCAGCTAGCTCAACGCTGCCAGATAACACTTTGTCCCCACCTGTACTTGAGAGCGTAAATTTCTCCATGGGGCAAATCCATTTTCGCACTCGTACAGTAGCAAGAGTACTTAAAGATCTAAACATACACAAATCTGCTGGCCCGGATGGTATACCCCCTGTTCTTCTGAAGAGGTGTCCTTCTACGCTGGCGAAACCACTGCGTAAGCTTTTCCATCTGTCCTACTCTTCAGGGCTCTTTCCGACACTCTTTCTCATTTTTATAAATGATCTCTTGTCTGCTACTTCTAATCCTATTCATTCCTTCGCTGATGACAGTACCCTCAGCTTTTCATATTCGTTCCTTGGCTCACGTCCCTCCACTTCGGCCTAAGACTCGGAACGGCAGCGTATGTTAAGCACATTAAATTCCGACCTTGACAGCATAATCGATTGGGGAAATAAGAATAGAGTGGAATTTAATGCTTCCAAAACACAGTGCTGTCTACTGTCGTTAAAGCGATCACAAAATAATCAGCCGTTGTCCATGAACGGCATTTGCGTTGTTGAAACCGAAAGACTTTCCATCCTCGGTATGTGTATCAACCCAACAATTAGTTGGAACGATCACATATTTGAGGTCGCCCAAAATGCTGCGAAATGTCCCCCTCTGATCTGGCTACAATATACAAGGCATACATACGCCCAAGACTTGAGTATAACGCTCCTATCTGGTCAGGTGCTTCTAAGACCTCCCTGCACTTGCTGGATAGAATTCAAAAGCGAGCGATACAACTTATAGGTGACAGTAATATTGCGAAGTCGATTGACTCGTTAGAACACCGACGTAATGTCGCGTCGTTGTCACTTTTTTACCGCTATTTCAACAAGAAATGCTCAGACGAATTAGCCAGTTGCATTCCTCCCCTTCAAGAATTCACCCGCAATACACGCCTCGCTAGGAATGCCCATCAATTCACCCTCAAGCCCTCTTTCGGACGTACAGTCAAATTCAGAGACTCGTTCTTTAGTCGCACTACACGAATCTGGAATGCTCTTCCCAGCTCGATTTTTCCTCCTCATTACAATCCACAGGCATTTAAAACCAATGTGCATCGGTATCTCCTCTCCTTCTCTTCCTCTATACCTACGGCCCGTGCTGTGACTTGATACGGTCACTTAAGGGTACTCGCAACCCCTTTTGCACGCGTCAATTATAAAAAAAAAAAAATCGAGTTAGGATTTAAAGGAATAGTATAGCAAAGACTAATTTTGTGTAATAATGCAAACTAATTAACGATATTGTTTTTAAACTCTGAACCGCTGTCCATAACAATTACCTTAGGTATACCGTGATGAGTAATAAATATACGAAAATCTTTAGTTATGTATATTACCGCGAGTGAATCAAGGGGATATGCTTGAGCATATTTAGAAAATGTATCTATGAGGGTAAGAAATTTCTGACCTTTGACTGTAAACGTATCTGCATGAATGATTTCAAACGGTTTACTTGGAGTTGAAACTTTTTCAAATTTTTGCTTAGCATGATTTCGATCATACTTCATTCTTTGGCATAAAGAACAGTTGTTGATAGTTTTTGCTATACTACTTCAAATATTAGGCCATTAGTACAGAGTTTAATTTCATTTTCTGTTTCCCAAATACCTCGATGGTTGGAAATTCCTTCGTGAAATTTTTGGACAATATTATGCTGAGTAGCAGTTAGTTTAATATCTTCTAAAACAATGTTACATAGAAATAGATTTAAGGCAGAGCTTTTGAATGTATCTTTCATAACTCTACAAAATCTCGGTATCAACTTAATTTTTACTTTGTTTTTATTATTATGTTGTTTATTATTTTTATAACTAATGTAATAAAGATGTTGTAAAATGAATATGAAGCGCCTACCTGACCATGGGAAGAAGTTATTAGCAAAATCAATAATGGTGCCATTATTCTAAACAGGGCTGTATATACACAAAAAATTAAAAAAAAAAGCTTAGGCAAACAGCGGTGACTTTTGACTGGGGTTTTTAGTAAAGAAATGATTAAGCTAAAAAAATTAAGTTCAAATTTAGCTCGATGTTTGCTATTCAAAAAGTACCGTTATTTAAAAACAACTTTTAGGTTCTTGTAATCCGCCATTTTTTTGGGCTAACGGTACTTTATAACCGAGTGGAAACTGATTGCATTCAAAGAACATATTCTAATTGATAAATTCAATCCAAAATATTTGTTACAAACACTTGTTTTTTAATGTACCAACTGAACAAAGTTGCGTCAAGTACTTTTGAATGAACGCAACTTCCCAATTCTCACAACTTTGATGCCAAACGCTGTGTGATTAAGCCACTAACCGGAAAGGTAACTTTTATTGAGATCGGTTACGTTTCTAAAAATCGACTTCTCGCCGCTTCTGCGATAGAGCTGCCCCATAGTGCAACGTTATACCAAAGGGAAGTCTTGAAAATGTATACTCCCAAAACGCGTTTGGAATGTTGTGAGGTTTTGGGAATCTTCGGGTAAAGGTATTTGCCAAAACCCGCTATATACATCCAATTTTGTAAAAAATTTAGCTCCGCTTAACTGCGACAAGGAATAGTCTATACCTGGAATGGAGTGTATTGGCCTTTTGACCCACTTGTTAAATTGTCCCAAGTCCACACAAATCCGTATCCCATTCCAATCAGTTGCTTTTTCAACCAGAACAATGGCTCCTTGTTTTTCCATTTTGTTCAGTTCTTCCCGAACTTGTTCCCTGAAATATACTGGTACTATTTGCGGTGTTGATATGGCATACGGTTCCGCCTTCTCCTTTAACTCGATGATATATTTTTCTTTAAATGTTCCCAACCCTTCGCAAATTCCCTTGAATTCCTCCATCCAGTTCCTGCATGAAACTTCAAACATCTTCTTTACCAGTGCTAACTTCTCAATCCCCGTCAGGCCAATTTCCTCATTTTTGTTTCTTATGATTCCCTCATTATAGTGGATCGAGTAACCTCCTTAACTAAGGAAGTGGCTGTCCAATATGCCATTATAGTCTCCTAACATATCCTTTTCTATAACTTGTAAAGTCTGCTTTCGTTTGATTGCTCTATCTTTTCTATTTGGGAATAAACTGATTTCTTTTTCTACTTCACCTAGCGTTTCCTGTATGCTACATCCCAATCCTTTGAATTGTATAGTTTTCTATTTATTCACTTCACGTTCGAATACGTGCTTACAACAAATGAGTAATATCTCAGCTGCAGTATCTATAATCATTCGCTTTAATTCATTATCTATTAAAATATTCACGTGCGGACTTTCCGAATTACCGATTTCTTTAAAAACTGTTAAACTCCTAACGCTTGGCTATTGCTTAAATTCTCTTTTGTGAGTTAGTAATCCTACCTGTGTGGCTTCTGAATTATTAGAGTTTGTGCTAGATTGATTTTGCCACACACGATCCTTCCTTGATGCCCTGCAATTTCTAGCTATATGTCCTATTCTTCCGCAGTTGAAACATTTAGTTCCTGTATAGTTATGTCTACCTTAATTCTTGTTGGAATAATCCCTATTGACATTTGTTCTAAACAAATTTAGACGCTGATCTTCTTCTTTCGCCAAACGACTTGTCGCCGCTAAATCTTTCGGTTTCTGGGTCACTACGTATGAGGATAACCTCTCTAATAGTCCGTTTATGAATACTGTTAACGTCTCACTCTTAATGTACTCCATCTCTTCTTGCTGTTGTTCCTGTTTAACATCATGCAGTTTAGACTGTGTTAAACTCTTTTCAAAAGTTTTAACTCTCTGGGTATACAACAACAAAATGCAACAGATTCATTGCGCCCTTGACGTATGCTAATTAATTCTCTATGTAACTGCTATGAGGTTATCTAAAGATTGCACTGAGTTAATTTTTAAGTGTCTCCCAATCTTTAATTTCTTTGTTTATTAACACTGTTGTGGCATTGCCTCTGATTCTGGATTTTATAAACTTAAAAAGGACAATTTTTTGAGCTCTCGTTGCCAATTCCATGGCATCGCTGCATGCCTCAATAAAATTAAAAACTTCTTCACCGCTACTGTTGAAAGTAGGAATAAAAGAGGTTAATACGCTAATGGAGTTTCCGACATTTCAACGTCTGCTTGCTCTGTAACACTATTATCGTCACTATCATTTCCACTGCTAGACAGCAACTGTTTGCAACTGATCGATCTCGAAAGTATTATCTTATATTTCCCTTCGTTCTGTATAATCCACTTACAACTTCTGAATTCTATTTCCCCTGAAGGATATTTAATTTTGTACATCTACTTAGGAGATGTTTTAAAACACAACATACAATAGATCACTGTATGTATCACTTTATGTGTCACTGCTGTTCCTGGCATCTTCCTCTTTAATGTTGATCGGCTTCCGCTAGACTGGCTGGCTTACTCTAGGATGGCTGGCTTCCTGTAAGCTGGCTCGCTTCCTGTAGGCTCGCTGCAATTATCCGCACACTTCCCAATTCACTAGTATTTGTTAATTGTTTCTTGTTCTTTTAGGGGGATCTTAAACGTATCCCACCGCTGACACAAAAAAAAAAAAATGTTACACCTGAGCGTAGTTTATAATTTTGTCTTAATCGAATAACCGACGCGGGCTACGGTTGTCAGCATTTATTCGATTACTTCCCCGTTGACGAAAAACACAAACAACCGAATAAACTGTGAGCAGAAGATTTTAGACCAATAAAAAGGACGTGTAATATTCGTAACAGAATTAGGTTTATTCTCACTACTTATTGTTTGGAATATAAAGACGAACTCAGATGTGCAATTTGCATTCACCTGTACTTACAGTTAATTTTTGCTTATCTTAGCGTCTGGCTGGAGCGGCGATCGGTAATTAGATATTTTGTTTTTCACGACTGCCTGTGGGGACGGCGACTGCTTGTGGGAACGGCGGTTGTTCATCGTAACAAAATATACAATTTTTTTTGCTAGAGCTATCTGCGCAAAGATTTCATCTTCATTTTGTCTTATCATATATATAGAGTTCTATTATATTCCCTCATGCTTTGAGTATTAGTGAAATTTGATTATTTAATGCAGATGCAATCTTTTGCTGGTTGCCATTAAGAATATTAGTTGCGGTATCAAATCTGTCTCCGTCTTGTGAATCTAAGTATCCCGTTATGCTTTTAAACAGAGTCCCCAATCCATTGATTATTCCGCGCTTTAATCTTTTGTTTATATGTAAAGAGTTTAATTTTTGCTTTATAAATTTAGTTGAAATTCAACAAATACTTTTGAATTTTTCAAATTAATTAGGGGTCCTATCTCTTTTTCAGACATCTTCCAAATATCATAGTTTTGCAATATCGAATTTATTTCGCACTCTATATCTGAGAGGTCACAGTAGTTATAGCTTTATCTCACTTTGGCATTCCATTCCATTTGGTGGTAGCACACCAGGGTTATTATCTAGATTTGTTACCTTAATTTCACGTGATGTAACTAGCACTAGGTTAATAATCGAAAATCTGTGGAATAGAGAATAAATATGTATTTTATTAGGATTTAGGACGCTTGAGATTATTTTTATGGAAGTTATTATCGAAAGTTTGTACTTGTATTCTTTGATGAATTTTATTTCTCACTCTGGTCTTAGGATAATTTTTTCTATTTACGTCATATGGAAATGGATCTTGTCTATTTTCAATCATTTTATTAGTGCTTTTTTGTTTTTGCTTATTGAATTCGCTATTAATCCTACTGTAATGTAATTTGTAGCTAATATTATATCTACATCGATGTCGAAAGGATTATTCAAATCTAAATGCCCATTTTTTATTTCTGTTGGACGATATTTTGTAACAGAATTGATAGAATTATTGTAACCAAGAATTGCGTACAGCATTTGATCCAATATATTCAAATCATTCTTTGTGTCTTGAAGAATGCGTAAATGTTCCAATATGGTGGAATGGAACCTTTCAATGGGACTTTTTAACTGGGAACCTTTTAACTGGTCACTATTCTTCCTCGATAGTGACGTGGATGCCGCTACTGATGCGATCACAAGCATTATTTCGCTGGGCATGAGGTCCTTCATTCCTCACAGAGTGAAGAGCATCAAGCCTAAGGCAAACGCGTGGTTCGACTTGAGCTGCAAAGAGGCTATCAGGGTGAGAGAGTTGAGTTTCCGGGATTATAAAGCCAACCCTTCTGAGGAAGCCCGGAAAAAGTTCAAACGGATCCGAAATGAATGTAATGCATTAATAAGACGTGTTAAATTCTCCTTTGACCAAAAGTTGAGGCAAAAAGTTCTACAATGCCCCAAGGGTAGCAGAAGCTTTTGGTCTTTCGTAAAAAACATAAGGAATTCAGCCTCGTCTTCGATCCCAACGCTCATTTGCAATGACATTCCAGCTGTCAGCTCTTTGGACAAAGCTAATCTGCTTGCTGCACACTTTGCAGCTAGCTCAACGCTGCCAGATAACAATTTCTCCCCACCTGTACTTGAGAGCGTAAATTTCTCCATGGGGCAAATCCACTTTCGCACTCGTACAGTAGCAAGAGTACTTAAAGATCTAAACATACACAAATCCGCTGGCCCGGTTGGTATACCCCCTGTTCTTCTGAAGAGGTATTCTTCTACGGTTGGCAAAACCACTGTGTAAGCTTTTCCATCTGTCCTACTCTTCAGGGCTCTTTCCGAGTAAGTGGAAAACTGCATTTGTCCAGCCCGTCCCTAAAAAGGGCGAATGTTCGTTACCCCCCTCCTACCGACCCATAGCACTAACGTCCCTTCTCTCCAAGGTCATGGAAACGCTGATAAACCGTCAGCTTATGAAATATCTTGAGTCCCGGAAGCTTCTTAATGACCGGCAGTACGGCTTTCGAAGCAACCGTTCCACTGGTGATCTGATGGCATATCTCACTGAAAAGTGGAACCAATCTTTGCACAATTTAGGAGAAAGCAAGATTGTTGCGCTTGATATTTCAAAGTCATTTGACAGGGTCTGGCATAAGGCTCTTTTGTCGAAAATGCGTGCTTTTGGGATCAACGAGTCTCTTCTTCAATGGATTAGAAATTACCTTCCGAATCGTTCAATACAAGTCGTTTGGATGGATTCAAGTCTGATATCCACTATATTAATGCTGGTGTTCCCCAGGGCTCTGTTTTGTCTCCGACACTCTTTCTCATTTTTATAAATGATCTCTTGTCTGCTACTTCTAATCCTATTCATTCCTTCGCTGATGACAGTACCCTCAGCTTTTCATATTCGTTCCTTGGCTCACGTCCCTCCACTTCGGCCTAAGACTCGGAACGGCAGCGTATGTTAAGCACATTAAATTCCGACCTTGACAGCATAATCGATTGGGGAAATAAGAATAGAGTGGAATTTAATGCTTCCAAAACACAGTGCTGTCTACTGTCGTTAAAGCGATCACAAAATAATCAGCCGTTGTCCATGAACGGCATTTGCGTTGTTGAAACCGAAAGACTTTCCATCCTCGGTATGTGTATCAACCCAACAATTAGTTGGAACGATCACATATTTGAGGTCGCCCAAAATGCTGCGAAATGTCCCCCTCTGATCTGGCTACAATATACAAGGCATACATACGCCCAAAACTTGAGTATAACGCTCCTATCTGGTCAGGTGCTTCTAAGACCTCCCTGCACTTGCTGGATAGAATTCAAAAGCGAGCGATACAACTTATAGGTGACAGTAATATTGCGAAGTCGATTGACTCGTTAGAACACCGACGTAATGTCGCGTCGTTGTCACTTTTTTACCGCTATTTCAACAAGAAATGCTCAGACGAATTAGCCAGTTGCATTCCTCCCCTTCAAGAATTCACCCGCAATACACGCCTCGCTAGGAATGCCCATCAATTCACCCTCAAGCCCTCTTTCGGACGTACAGTCAAATTCAGAGACTCGTTCTTTAGTCGCACTACACGAATCTGGAATGCTCTTCCCAGCTCGATTTTTCCTCCTCATTACAATCCACAGGCATTTAAAACCAATGTGCATCGGTATCTCCTCTCCCTCTCTTCCTCTATACCTTTGGCCCCTGCTGTGACTTGATCCGGTCACTTAAGGGTACTCGCAACCCCTTTTGCACGCTTCAATTATAAAAAAAAAAAAAATTCGAGTTAGGATTTAAAGGAATAGTATAGCAAAGACTAATTTTGTGTAATAATGAAAACTAATTAACGATATTGTTTGTAAACTCTGAACCGCTGTCCATAACAATTACCTTAAGTATACCGTGATGAGTAATAAATATAAGAAAATCTTTAGTTATGTATATTACCGCGAGACCATCAAGGGGGTATGAGCATGTTTAGAAAATGTATCTATGAGGGTAAGAAATTTCTGACCTTTGACTGTAAACGTATCTGCATGAATGATTTCAAACGGTTTACTTGGAGTTGAAACTTTTTCAAATTTTTGCTTAGCATGATTTCGATCATACTTCATTCTTTGGCATAAAGAACAGTTGTTGATAGTTTTTGCTATACTACTTCAAATATTAGGCCATTAGTACAGAGTTTAATTTCATTTTCTGTTTCCCAAATACCTCGATGGTTGGAAATTCCTTCGTGAAATTTTTGGACAATATTATGCTGAGTAGCAGTTAGTTTAATATCTTCTAAAACAATGTTACATAGAATTAGATTTAAGGCAGAGCTTTTGAATGTATCTTTCATAACTCTACAAAATCTCGGTATCAACTTAATTTTTACTTTGTTTTTATTATTATGTTGTTTATTATTTTTATAACTAATGTAATAAAGATGTTGTAAAATGAATATGAAGCGCCTACCTGACCATGGGAAGAAGTTATTAGCAAAATCAATAATGGTGCCATTATTCTAAACAGGGCTGTATATACACAAAAAATTAAAAAAAAAAGCTTAGGCAAACAGCGGTGACTTTTGACTGGGGTTTTTAGTAAAGAAATGATTAAGCTAAAAAAATTAAGTTCAAATTTAGCTCGATGTTTGCTATTCAAAAAGTACCGTTATTTAAAAACAACTTTTAGGTTCTTGTAATCCGCCATTTTTTTGGGCTAACGGTACTTTATAACCGAGTGGAAACTGATTGCATTCAAAGAACATATTCTAATTGATAAATTCAATCCAAAATATTTGTTACAAACACTTGTTTTTTAATGTACCAACTGAACAAAGTTGCGTCAAGTACTTTTGAATGAACGCAACTTCCCAATTCTCACAACTTTGATGCCAAACGCTGTGTGATTAAGCCACTAACCGGAAAGGTAACTTTTATTGAGATCGGTTACGTTTCTAAAAATCGACTTCTCGCCGCTTCTGCGATAGAGCTGCCCCATAGTGCAACGTTATACCAAAGGGAAGTCTTGAAAATGTATACTCCCAAAACGCGTTTGGAATGTTGTGAGGTTTTGGGAATCTTCGGGTAAAGGGATTTGCCAAAACCCGCTATATACATCCAATTTTGTAAAAAATTTAGCTCCGCTTAACTGCGACAAGGAATAGTCTATACCTGGAATGGAGTGTATTGGCCTTTTGACCCACTTGTTAAATTGTCCCAAGTCCACACAAATCCGTATCCCATTCCAATCAGTTGCTTTTTCAACCAGAACAATGGCTCCTTGTTTTTCCATTTTGTTCAGTTCTTCCCGAACTTGTTCCCTCAAATATACTGGTACTATTTGCGGTGTTGATATGGCATACGGTTCCGCCTTCTCCTTTAACTCGATGATATATTTTTCTTTAAATGTTCCCAACCCTTCGCAAATTCCCTTGAATTCCTCCATCCAGTTCCTGCATGAAACTTCAAACATCTTCTTTACCAGTGCTAACTTCTCAATCCCCGTCAGGCCAATTTCCTCATTTTTGTTTCTTATGATTCCCTCATTATAGTGGATCGAGTAACCTCCTTAACTAAGGAAGTGGCTGTCCAATATGCCATTATAGTCTCCTAACATATCCTTTTCTATAACTTGTAAAGTCTGCTTTCGTTTGATTGCTCTATCTTTTCTATTTGGGAATAAACTGATTTCTTTTTCTACTTCACCTAGCGTTTCCTGTATGCTACATCCCAATCCTTTGAATTGTATAGTTTTCTATTTATTCACTTCACGTTCGAATACGTGCTTACAACAAATGAGTAATATCTCAGCTGCAGTATCTATAATCATTCGCTTTAATTCATTATCTATTAAAATATTCACGTGCGGACTTTCCGAATTACCGATTTCTTTAAAAACTGTTAAACTCCTAACGCTTGGCTATTGCTTAAATTCTCTTTTGTGAGTTAGTAATCCTACCTGTGTGGCTTCTGAGTTATTAGAGTTTGTGCTAGGTTGATTTTGCCACACACGATCCTTCCTTGGTGCCCTGCAATTTCTAGCTATATGTCATATTCTTCCGCAGTTGAAAGATTTAGTTCCTGTATAGTTATGTCTACCTTAATTCTGGTTGGAATAATCCCTATTGACATTTGTTCTAAACAAATTTAGACGCTGATCTTCTTCTTTCGCCAAACGACTTGTCGCCGCTAAATCTTTCGGTTTCTGGGTCACTACGTATGAGGATAACCTCTCTAATAGTCCGTTTATGAATACTGTTAACGTCTCACTCTTAATGTACTCCATCTCTTCTTGCTGTTGTTCCTGTTTAACATCATGCAGTTTAGACTGTGTTAAACTCTTTTCAAAAGTTTTAACTCTCTGGGTATACAACAACAAAATGCAACAGATTCATTGCGCCCTTGACGTATGCTAATTAATTCTCTATGTAACTGCTATGAGGTTATCTAAAGATTGCACTGAGTTAATTTTTAAGTGTCTCCCAATCTTTAATTTCTTTGTTTATTAACACTGTTGTGGCATTGCCTCTGATTCTGGATTTTATAAACTTAAAAAGGACAATTTTTTGAGCATGGCATCGTTGCATGCCTCAATAAAATTAAAAACTTCTTCACCGCTACTGTTGAAAGTAGGAATAAAAGAGGTTAATACGCTAATGGAGTTTCCGACATTTCAACGTCTGCTTGCTCTGTAACACTATTATCGTCACTATCATTTCCACTGCTAGACAGCAACTGTTTGCAACTGATCGATCTCGAAAGTATTATCTTATATTTCCCTTCGTTCTGTATAATCCACTTACAACTTCTGAATTCTATTTCCCCTGAAAGATATTTAATTTTGAACATCTACTTAGGAGATGTAGGAGTTCGTATCAATTATATGCTTCTCTTTTACAGGACTGTTCTAATTAAGTGTAAGAAACAATGTTTTAAAACACAACATACAATAGATCACTGTATGTATCACTTTATGTATCACTGCTGTTCCTGGCATCTTCCTCTTTAATGTTGATCGGCTTCCGCTAGACTGGCTGGCTTACTCTAGGATGGCTGGCTTCCTGTAAGCTGGCTCGCTTCCTGTAGGCTCGCTGCAATTATCCGCACACTTCCCAATTCACTAGTATTTGTTAATTGTTTCTTGTTCTTTTAGGGGGATCTTAAACGTATCCCACCGCTGACACAAAAAAAATGTTACACCTGAGCGTAGTTTATAATTTTGTCTTAATCGAATAACCGACGCGGGCTACGGTTGTCAGCATTTATTCGATTACTTCCCCGTTGACGAAAAACACAAACAACCGAATAAACTGTGAGCAGAAGATTTTAGACCAATAAAAAGGACGTGTAATATTCGTAACAGAATTAGGTTTATTCTCACTACTTATTGTTTGGAATATAAAGACGAATTCAGATGTGCAATTTGCATTCACCTGTACTTACAGTTAATTTTTGCTTATCTTAGCGTCTGGCTGGAGCGGCGATCGGTAATTAGATATTTTGTTTTTCACGACTGCCTGTGGGGACGGCGACTGCTTGTGGGAACGGCGGTTGTTCATCGTAACAAAATATACAATTTTTTTTGCTAGAGCTATCTGCGCAAAGATTTCATCTTCATTTTGTCTTATCATATATATAGAGTTCTATTATATTCCCTCATGCTTTGAGTATTAGTGAAATTTGATTATTTAATGCAGATGCAATCTTTTGCTGGTTGCCATTAAGAATATTAGTTGCGGTATCAAATCTGTCTCCGTCTTGTGAATCTAAGTATCCCGTTATGCTTTTAAACAGAGTTCCCAGGCCATTGGGATCTTATCTCTTTTTCAGACATCTTCCATCTCTAGGGATCTTATCTCTTTTTCAGACATCTTCCAAATATCATAGTTTTGCAATATCGAATTTATTTCGCACTCTATATCTGAGAGGTCACAGTAGTTATAGCTTTATCTCACTTTGGCATTCCATTCCATTTGGTGGTAGCACACCAGGGTTATTATCTAGATTTGTTACCTTAATTTCACGTGGTGTAACTAGCACTAGGTTAATAATCGAAAATCTGTGGAATAGAGAATAAATATGTATTTTATTAGGATTCAGGACGCTTGAGATTATTTTTATGGAAGTTATTATCGAAAGTTTGTACTTGTATTCTTTGATGAATTTTATTTCTCACTCTGGTCTTAGGATAATTTTTTCTATTTACGTCATATGGAAATGGATCTTGTCTATTTTCATTCATTTTATTAGTGGTTTTTTGTTTTTGCTTGTTGAATTCGCTATTAATCCTACTGTATAAAACTAGGGTATTTTCCTAAGGTCGTCTAATGTAATTTGTAGCTAATATTATATCTACATCGATGTCGAAAGGATTATTCAAATCTAAATGCCCATTTTTTATTTCTGTTGGACGATATTTTGTAACAGAATGGATAGAATTATTGTAACCAAGAATTGCGTACAGCATTTGATCCAATATATTCAAATCATTCTTTGTGTCTTGAAGAATGCGTAAATGTTCCAGTATGGTGGAATGGAACCTTTCAATGGGACTTTTTAACTGGGAACCTTTTAACTGGTCACTATGCTTCCTCGATAGTGACGTGGATGCCGCTACTGATGCGATCATAAACATTATTTCGCTGGGCATGAGGTCCTTCATTCCTCACAGAGTGAAGAGCATCAAGCCTAAGGCAAACGCGTGGTTCGACTTGAGCTGCAAAGAGGCTATCAGGGTGAGAGAGTTGAGTTTCCGGGATTATAAAGCCAACCCTTCTGAGGAAGCCCGGAAAAAGTTCGAACGGATCCGAAATGACTGTAATGCATTAATAAGACGTGTTAAATTCTCCTTTGACCAAAAGTTGAGGCAAAAAGTTCTACAATGCCCCAAGGGTTGCAGAAGCTTTTGGTCTTTCGTAAAAAACATAAGGAATTCAGCCTCGTCTTCGATCCCAACGCTCATTTGTAATGACATTCCAGCTGTCAGCTCTTTGGACAAAGCTAATCTGCTTGCTGCACACTTTGCAGCTAGCTCAACGCTGCCAGATAACACTTTGTCCCCACCTGTACTTGAGAGCGTAAATTTCTCCATGGGGCAAATCCATTTTCGCACTCGTACAGTAGCAAGAGTACTTAAAGATCTAAACATACACAAATCTGCTGGCCCGGATGGTATACCCCCTGTTCTTCTGAAGAGGTGTCCTTCTACGCTGGCGAAACCACTGCGTAAGCTTTTCCATCTGTCCTACTCTTCAGGGCTCTTTCCGACACTCTTTCTCATTTTTATAAATGATCTTTTGTCTGCTACTTCTAATCCTATTCATTCCTTCGCTGATGACAGTACCCTCAGCTTTTCATATTCGTTCCTTGGCTCACGTCCCTCCACTTCGGCCTAAGACTCGGAACGGCAGCGTATGTTAAGCACATTAAATTCCGACCTTGACAGCATAATCGATTGGGGAAATAAGAATAGAGTGGAATTTAATGCTTCCAAAACACAGTGCTGTCTACTGTCGTTAAAGCGATCACAAAATAATCAGCCGTTGTCCATGAACGGCATTTGCGTTGTTGAAACCGAAAGACTTTCCATCCTCGGTATGTGTATCAACCCAACAATTAGTTGGAACGATCACATATTTGAGGTCGCCCAAAATGCTGCGAAATGTCCCCCTCTGATCTGGCTACAATATACAAGGCATACATACGCCCAAGACTTGAGTATAACGCTCCTATCTGGTCAGGTGCTTCTAAGACCTCCCTGCACTTGCTGGATAGAATTCAAAAGCGAGCGATACAACTTATAGGTGACAGTAATATTGCGAAGTCGATTGACTCGTTAGAACACCGACGTAATGTCGCGTCGTTGTCACTTTTTTACCGCTATTTCAACAAGAAATGCTCAGACGAATTAGCCAGTTGCATTCCTCCCCTTCAAGAATTCACCCGCAATACACGCCTCGCTAGGAATGCCCATCAATTCACCCTCAAGCCCTCTTTCGGACGTACAGTCAAATTCAGAGACTCGTTCTTTAGTCGCACTACACGAATCTGGAATGCTCTTCCCAGCTCGATTTTTCCTCCTCATTACAATCCACAGGCATTTAAAACCAATGTGCATCGGTATCTCCTCTCCTTCTCTTCCTCTGTACCTACGGCCCGTGCTGTGACTTGATACGGTCACTTAAGGGTACTCGCAACCCCTTTCGCACGCGTCAATTATAAAAAAAAAAAAATCGAGTTAGGATTTAAAGGAATAGTATAGCAAAGACTAATTTTGTGTAATAATGCAAACTAATTAACGATATTGTTTTTAAACTCTGAACCGCTGTCCATAACAATTACCTTAGGTATACCGTGATGAGTAATAAATATACGAAAATCTTTAGTTATGTATATTACCGCGAGTGAATCAAGGGGATATGCTTGAGCATATTTAGAAAATGTATCTATGAGGGTAAGAAATTTCTGACCTTTGACTGTAAACGTATCTGCATGAATGATTTCAAACGGTTTACTTGGAGTTGAAACTTTTTCAAATTTTTGCTTAGCATGATTTCGATCATACTTCATTCTTTGGCATAAAGAACAGTTGTTGATAGTTTTTGCTATACTACTTCAAATATTAGGCCATTAGTACAGAGTTTAATTTCATTTTCTGTTTCCCAAATACCTCGATGGTTGGAAATTCCTTCGTGAAATTTTTGGACAATATTATGCTGAGTAGCAGTTAGTTTAATATCTTCTAAAACAATGTTACATAGAATTAGATTTAAGGCAGAGCTTTTGAATGTATCTTTCATAACTCTACAAAATCTCGGTATCAACTTAATTTTTACTTTGTTTTTATTATTATGTTGTTTATTATTTTTATAACTAATGTAATAAAGATGTTGTAAAATGAATATGAAGCGCCTACCTGACCATGGGAAGAAGTTATTAGCAAAATCAATAATGGTGCCATTATTCTAAACAGGGCTGTATATACACAAAAAATTAAAAAAAAAAGCTTAGGCAAACAGCGGTGACTTTTGACTGGGGTTTTTAGTAAAGAAATGATTAAGCTAAAAAAATTAAGTTCAAATTTAGCTCGATGTTTGCTATTCAAAAAGTACCGTTATTTAAAAACAACTTTTAGGTTCTTGTAATCCGCCATTTTTTTGGGCTAACGGTACTTTATAACCGAGTGGAAACTGATTGCATTCAAAGAACATATTCTAATTGATAAATTCAATCCAAAATATTTGTTACAAACACTTGTTTTTTAATGTACCAACTGAACAAAGTTGCGTCAAGTACTTTTGAATGAACGCAACTTCCCAATTCTCACAACTTTGATGCCAAACGCTGTGTGATTAAGCCACTAACCGGAAAGGTAACTTTTATTGAGATCGGTTACGTTTCTAAAAATCGACTTCTCGCCGCTTCTGCGATAGAGCTGCCCCATAGTGCAACGTTATACCAAAGGGAAGTCTTGAAAATGTATACTCCCAAAACGCGTTTGGAATGTTGTGAGGTTTTGGGAATCTTCGGGTAAAGGGATTTGCCAAAACCCGCTATATACATCCAATTTTGTAAAAAATTTAGCTCCGCTTAACTGCGACAAGGAATAGTCTATACCTGGAATGGAGTGTATTGGCCTTTTGACCCACTTGTTAAATTGTCCCAAGTCCACACAAATCCGTATCCCATTCCAATCAGTTGCTTTTTCAACCAGAACAATGGCCCGAACTTGTTCCCTCAAATATACTGGTACTATTTGCGGTGTTGATATGGCATACGGTTCCGCCTTCTCCTTTAACTCGATGATATATTTTTCTTTAAATGTTCCCAACCCTTCGCAAATTCCCTTGAATTCCTCCATCCAGTTCCTGCATGAAACTTCAAACATCTTCTTTACCAGTGCTAACTTCTCAATCCCCGTCAGGCCAATTTCCTCATTTTTGTTTCTTATGATTCCCTCATTATAGTGGATCGAGTAACCTCCTTAACTAAGGAAGTGGCTGTCCAATATGCCATTATAGTCTCCTAACATATCCTTTTCTATAACTTGTAAAGTCTGCTTTCGTTTGATTGCTCTATCTTTTCTATTTGGGAATAAACTGATTTCTTTTTCTACTTCACCTAGCGTTTCCTGTATGCTACATCCCAATCCTTTGAATTGTATAGTTTTCTATTTATTCACTTCACGTTCGAATACGTGCTTACAACAAATGAGTAATATCTCAGCTGCAGTATCTATAATCATTCGCTTTAATTCATTATCTATTAAAATATTCACGTGCGGACTTTCCGAATTACCGATTTCTTTAAAAACTGTTAAACTCCTAACGCTTGGCTATTGCTTAAATTCTCTTTTGTGAGTTAGTAATCCTACCTGTGTGGCTTCTGAGTTATTAGAGTTTGTGCTAGGTTGATTTTGCCACACACGATCCTTCCTTGGTGCCCTGCAATTTCTAGCTATATGTCATATTCTTCCGCAGTTGAAAGATTTAGTTCCTGTATAGTTATGTCTACCTTAATTCTGGTTGGAATAATCCCTATTGACATTTGTTCTAAACAAATTTAGACGCTGATCTTCTTCTTTCGCCAAACGACTTGTCGCCGCTAAATCTTTCGGTTTCTGGGTCACTACGTATGAGGATAACCTCTCTAATAGTCCGTTTATGAATACTGTTAACGTCTCACTCTTAATGTACTCCATCTCTTCTTGCTGTTGTTCCTGTTTAACATCATGCAGTTTAGACTGTGTTAAACTCTTTTCAAAAGTTTTAACTCTCTGGGTATACAACAACAAAATGCAACAGATTCATTGCGCCCTTGACGTATGCTAATTAATTCTCTATGTAACTGCTATGAGGTTATCTAAAGATTGCACTGAGTTAATTTTTAAGTGTCTCCCAATCTTTAATTTCTTTGTTTATTAACACTGTTGTGGCATTGCCTCTGATTCTGGATTTTATAAACTTAAAAAGGACAATTTTTTGAGCATGGCATCGTTGCATGCCTCAATAAAATTAAAAACTTCTTCACCGCTACTGTTGAAAGTAGGAATAAAAGAGGTTAATACGCTAATGGAGTTTCCGACATTTCAACGTCTGCTTGCTCTGTAACACTATTATCGTCACTATCATTTCCACTGCTAGACAGCAACTGTTTGCAACTGATCGATCTCGAAAGTATTATCTTATATTTCCCTTCGTTCTGTATAATCCACTTACAACTTCTGAATTCTATTTCCCCTGAAAGATATTTAATTTTGAACATCTACTTAGGAGATGTAGGAGTTCGTATCAATTATATGCTTCTCTTTTACAGGACTGTTCTAATTAAGTGTAAGAAACAATGTTTTAAAACACAACATACAATAGATCACTGTATGTATCACTTTATGTATCACTGCTGTTCCTGGCATCTTCCTCTTTAATGTTGATCGGCTTCCGCTAGACTGGCTGGCTTACTCTAGGATGGCTGGCTTCCTGTAAGCTGGCTCGCTTCCTGTAGGCTCGCTGCAATTATCCGCACACTTCCCAATTCACTAGTATTTGTTAATTGTTTCTTGTTCTTTTAGGGGGATCTTAAACGTATCCCACCGCTGACACAAAAAAAATGTTACACCTGAGCGTAGTTTATAATTTTGTCTTAATCGAATAACCGACGCGGGCTACGGTTGTCAGCATTTATTCGATTACTTCCCCGTTGACGAAAAACACAAACAACCGAATAAACTGTGAGCAGAAGATTTTAGACCAATAAAAAGGACGTGTAATATTCGTAACAGAATTAGGTTTATTCTCACTACTTATTGTTTGGAATATAAAGACGAATTCAGATGTGCAATTTGCATTCACCTGTACTTACAGTTAATTTTTGCTTATCTTAGCGTCTGGCTGGAGCGGCGATCGGTAATTAGATATTTTGTTTTTCACGACTGCCTGTGGGGACGGCGACTGCTTGTGGGAACGGCGGTTGTTCATCGTAACAAAATATACAATTTTTTTTGCTAGAGCTATCTGCGCAAAGATTTCATCTTCATTTTGTCTTATCATATATATAGAGTTCTATTATATTCCCTCATGCTTTGAGTATTAGTGAAATTTGATTATTTAATGCAGATGCAATCTTTTGCTGGTTGCCATTAAGAATATTAGTTGCGGTATCAAATCTGTCTCCGTCTTGTGAATCTAAGTATCCCGTTATGCTTTTAAACAGAGTTCCCAGGCCATTGGGATCTTATCTCTTTTTCAGACATCTTCCATCTCTAGGGATCTTATCTCTTTTTCAGACATCTTCCAAATATCATAGTTTTGCAATATCGAATTTATTTCGCACTCTATATCTGAGAGGTCACAGTAGTTATAGCTTTATCTCACTTTGGCATTCCATTCCATTTGGTGGTAGCACACCAGGGTTATTATCTAGATTTGTTACCTTAATTTCACGTGGTGTAACTAGCACTAGGTTAATAATCGAAAATCTGTGGAATAGAGAATAAATATGTATTTTATTAGGATTCAGGACGCTTGAGATTATTTTTATGGAAGTTATTATCGAAAGTTTGTACTTGTATTCTTTGATGAATTTTATTTCTCACTCTGGTCTTAGGATAATTTTTTCTATTTACGTCATATGGAAATGGATCTTGTCTATTTTCATTCATTTTATTAGTGGTTTTTTGTTTTTGCTTGTTGAATTCGCTATTAATCCTACTGTATAAAACTAGGGTATTTTCCTAAGGTCGTCTAATGTAATTTGTAGCTAATATTATATCTACATCGATGTCGAAAGGATTATTCAAATCTAAATGCCCATTTTTTATTTCTGTTGGACGATATTTTGTAACAGAATGGATAGAATTATTGTAACCAAGAATTGCGTACAGCATTTGATCCAATATATTCAAATCATTCTTTGTGTCTTGAAGAATGCGTAAATGTTCCAGTATGGTGGAATGGAACCTTTCAATGGGACTTTTTAACTGGGAACCTTTTAACTGGTCACTATGCTTCCTCGATAGTGACGTGGATGCCGCTACTGATGCGATCATAAACATTATTTCGCTGGGCATGAGGTCCTTCATTCCTCACAGAGTGAAGAGCATCAAGCCTAAGGCAAACGCGTGGTTCGACTTGAGCTGCAAAGAGGCTATCAGGGTGAGAGAGTTGAGTTTCCGGGATTATAAAGCCAACCCTTCTGAGGAAGCCCGGAAAAAGTTCGAACGGATCCGAAATGACTGTAATGCATTAATAAGACGTGTTAAATTCTCCTTTGACCAAAAGTTGAAGCAAAAAGTTCTACAATGCCCCAAGGGTTGCAGAAGCTTTTGGTCTTTCGTAAAAAACATAAGGAATTCAGCCTCGTCTTCGATCCCAACGCTCATTTGTAATGACATTCCAGCTGTCAGCTCTTTGGACAAAGCTAATCTGCTTGCTGCACACTTTGCAGCTAGCTCAACGCTGCCAGATAACACTTTGTCCCCACCTGTACTTGAGAGCGTAAATTTCTCCATGGGGCAAATCCATTTTCGCACTCGTACAGTAGCAAGAGTACTTAAAGATCTAAACATACACAAATCTGCTGGCCCGGATGGTATACCCCCTGTTCTTCTGAAGAGGTGTCCTTCTACGCTGGCGAAACCACTGCGTAAGCTTTTCCATCTGTCCTACTCTTCAGGGCTCTTTCCGACACTATTTCTCATTTTTATAAATGATCTCTTGTCTGCTACTTATAATCCTATTCATTCCTTCGCTGATGACAGTACCCTCAGCTTTTCATATTCGTTCCTTGGCTCACGTCCCTCCACTTCGGCCTAAGACTCGGAACGGCAGCGTATGTTAAGCACATTAAATTCCGACCTTGACAGCATAATCGATTGGGGAAATAAGAATAGAGTGGAATTTAATGCTTCCAAAACACAGTGCTGTCTACTGTCGTTAAAGCGATCACAAAATAATCAGCCGTTGTCCATGAACGGCATTTGCGTTGTTGAAACCGAAAGACTTTCCATCCTCGGTATGTGTATCAACCCAACAATTAGTTGGAACGATCACATATTTGAGGTCGCCCAAAATGCTGCGAAATGTCCCCCTCTGATCTGGCTACAATATACAAGGCATACATACGCCCAAGACTTGAGTATAACGCTCCTATCTGGTCAGGTGCTTCTAAGACCTCCCTGCACTTGCTGGATAGAATTCAAAAGCGAGCGATACAACTTATAGGTGACAGTAATATTGCGAAGTCGATTGACTCGTTAGAACACCGACGTAATGTCGCGTCGTTGTCACTTTTTTACCGCTATTTCAACAAGAAATGCTCAGACGAATTAGCCAGTTGCATTCCTCCCCTTCAAGAATTCACCCGCAATACACGCCTCGCTAGGAATGCCCATCAATTCACCCTCAAGCCCTCTTTCGGACGTACAGTCAAATTCAGAGACTCGTTCTTTAGTCGCACTACACGAATCTGGAATGCTCTTCCCAGCTCGATTTTTCCTCCTCATTACAATCCACAGGCATTTAAAACCAATGTGCATCGGTATCTCCTCTCCTTCTCTTCCTCTATACCTACGGCCCGTGCTGTGACTTGATACGGTCACTTAAGGGTACTCGCAACCCCTTTTGCACGCGTCAATTATAAAAAAAAAAATCGAGTTAGGATTTAAAGGAATAGTATAGCAAAGACTAATTTTGTGTAATAATGCAAACTAATTAACGATATTGTTTTTAAACTCTGAACCGCTGTCCATAACAATTACCTTAGGTATACCGTGATGAGTAATAAATATACGAAAATCTTTAGTTATGTATATTACCGCGAGTGAATCAAGGGGATATGCTTGAGCATATTTAGAAAATGTATCTATGAGGGTAAGAAATTTCTGACCTTTGACTGTAAACGTATCTGCATGAATGATTTCAAACGGTTTACTTGGAGTTGAAACTTTTTCAAATTTTTGCTTAGCATGATTTCGATCATACTTCATTCTTTGGCATAAAGAACAGTTGTTGATAGTTTTTGCTATACTACTTCAAATATTAGGCCATTAGTACAGAGTTTAATTTCATTTTCTGTTTCCCAAATACCTCGATGGTTGGAAATTCCTTCGTGAAATTTTTGGACAATATTATGCTGAGTAGCAGTTAGTTTAATATCTTCTAAAACAATGTTACATAGAATTAGATTTAAGGCAGAGCTTTTGAATGTATCTTTCATAACTCTACAAAATCTCGGTATCAACTTAATTTTTACTTTGTTTTTATTATTATGTTGTTTATTATTTTTATAACTAATGTAATAAAGATGTTGTAAAATGAATATGAAGCGCCTACCTGACCATGGGAAGAAGTTATTAGCAAAATCAATATTGGTGCCATTATTCTAAACAGGGCTGTATATACACAAAAAATTAAAAAAAAAAGCTTAGGCAAACAGCGGTGACTTTTGACTGGGGTTTTTAGTAAAGAAATGATTAAGCTAAAAAAATTAAGTTCAAATTTAGCTCGATGTTTGCTATTCAAAAAGTACCGTTATTTAAAAACAACTTTTAGGTTCTTGTAATCCGCCATTTTTTTGGGCTAACGGTACTTTATAACCGAGTGGAAACTGATTGCATTCAAAGAACATATTCTAATTGATAAATTCAATCCAAAATATTTGTTACAAACACTTGTTTTTTAATGTACCAACTGAACAAAGTTGGGTCAAGTACTTTTGAATGAACGCAACTTCCCAATTCTCACAACTTTGATGCCAAACGCTGTGTGATTAAGCCACTAACCGGAAAGGTAACTTTTATTGAGATCGGTTACGTTTCTAAAAATCGACTTCTCGCCGCTTCTGCGATAGAGCTGCCCCATAGTGCAACGTTATACCAAAGGGAAGTCTTGAAAATGTATACTCCCAAAACGCGTTTGGAATGTTGTGAGGTTTTGGGAATCTTCGGGTAAAGGGATTTGCCAAAACCCGCTATATACATCCAATTTTGTAAAAAATTTAGCTCCGCTTAACTGCGACAAGGAATAGTCTATACCTGGAATGGAGTGTATTGGCCTTTTGACCCACTTGTTAAATTGTCCCAAGTCCACACAAATCCGTATCCCATTCCAATCAGTTGCTTTTTCAACCAGAACAATGGCTCCTTGTTTTTCCATTTTGTTCAGTTCTTCCCGAACTTGTTCCCTCAAATATACTGGTACTATTTGCGGTGTTGATATGGCATACGGTTCCGCCTTCTCCTTTAACTCGATGATATATTTTTCTTTAAATGTTCCCAACCCTTCGCAAATTCCCTTGAATTCCTCCATCCAGTTCCTGCATGAAACTTCAAACATCTTCTTTACCAGTGCTAACTTCTCAATCCCCGTCAGGCCAATTTCCTCATTTTTGTTTCTTATGATTCCCTCATTATAGTGGATCGAGTAACCTCCTTAACTAAGGAAGTGGCTGTCCAATATGCCATTATAGTCTCCTAACATATCCTTTTCTATAACTTGTAAAGTCTGCTTTCGTTTGATTGCTCTATCTTTTCTATTTGGGAATAAACTGATTTCTTTTTCTACTTCACCTAGCGTTTCCTGTATGCTACATCCCAATCCTTTGAATTGTATAGTTTTCTATTTATTCACTTCACGTTCGAATACGTGCTTACAACAAATGAGTAATATCTCAGCTGCAGTATCTATAATCATTCGCTTTAATTCATTATCTATTAAAATATTCACGTGCGGACTTTCCGAATTACCGATTTCTTTAAAAACTGTTAAACTCCTAACGCTTGGCTATTGCTTAAATTCTCTTTTGTGAGTTAGTAATCCTACCTGTGTGGCTTCTGAATTATTAGAGTTTGTGCTAGATTGATTTTGCCACACACGATCCTTCCTTGATGCCCTGCAATTTCTAGCTATATGTCCTATTCTTCCGCAGTTGAAACATTTAGTTCCTGTATAGTTATGTCTACCTTAATTCTTGTTGGAATAATCCCTATTGACATTTGTTCTAAACAAATTTAGACGCTGATCTTCTTCTTTCGCCAAACGACTTGTCGCCGCTAAATCTTTCGGTTTCTGGGTCACTACGTATGAGGATAACCTCTCTAATAGTCCGTTTATGAATACTGTTAACGTCTCACTCTTAATGTACTCCATCTCTTCTTGCTGTTGTTCCTGTTTAACATCATGCAGTTTAGACTGTGTTAAACTCTTTTCAAAAGTTTTAACTCTCTGGGTATACAACAACAAAATGCAACAGATTCATTGCGCCCTTGACGTATGCTAATTAATTCTCTATGTAACTGCTATGAGGTTATCTAAAGATTGCACTGAGTTAATTTTTAAGTGTCTCCCAATCTTTAATTTCTTTGTTTATTAACACTGTTGTGGCATTGCCTCTGATTCTGGATTTTATAAACTTAAAAAGGACAATTTTTTGAGCATGGCATCGTTGCATGCCTCAATAAAATTAAAAACTTCTTCACCGCTACTGTTGAAAGTAGGAATAAAAGAGGTTAATACGCTAATGGAGTTTCCGACATTTCAACGTCTGCTTGCTCTGTAACACTATTATCGTCACTATCATTTCCACTGCTAGACAGCAACTGTTTGCAACTGATCGATCTCGAAAGTATTATCTTATATTTCCCTTCGTTCTGTATAATCCACTTACAACTTCTGAATTCTATTTCCCCTGAAGGATATTTAATTTTGTACATCTACTTAGGAGATGTTTTAAAACACAACATACAATAGATCACTGTATGTATCACTTTATGTGTCACTGCTGTTCCTGGCATCTTCCTCTTTAATGTTGATCGGCTTCCGCTAGACTGGCTGGCTTACTCTAGGATGGCTGGCTTCCTGTAAGCTGGCTCGCTTCCTGTAGGCTCGCTGCAATTATCCGCACACTTCCCAATTCACTAGTATTTGTTAATTGTTTCTTGTTCTTTTAGGGGGATCTTAAACGTATCCCACCGCTGACACAAAAAAAAAAAATGTTACACCTGAGCGTAGTTTATAATTTTGTCTTAATCGAATAACCGACGCGGGCTACGGTTGTCAGCATTTATTCGATTACTTCCCCGTTGATGAAAAACACAAACAACCGAATAAACTGTGAGCAGAAGATTTTAGACCAATAAAAAGGACGTGTAATATTCGTAACAGAATTAGGTTTATTCTCACTACTTATTGTTTGGAATATAAAGACGAACTCAGATGTGCAATTTGCATTCACCTGTACTTACAGTTAATTTTTGCTTATCTTAGCGTCTGGCTGGAGCGGCGATCGGTAATTAGATATTTTGTTTTTCACGACTGCCTGTGGGGACGGCGACTGCTTGTGGGAACGGCGGTTGTTCATCGTAACAAAATATACAATTTTTTTTGCTAGAGCTATCTGCGCAAAGATTTCATCTTCATTTTGTCTTATCATATATATAGAGTTCTATTATATTCCCTCATGCTTTGAGTATTAGTGAAATTTGATTATTTAATGCAGATGCAATCTTTTGCTGGTTGCCATTAAGAATATTAGTTGCGGTATCAAATCTGTCTCCGTCTTGTGAATCTAAGTATCCCGTTATGCTTTTAAACAGAGTCCCCAATCCATTGATTATTCCGCGCTTTAATCTTTTGTTTATATGTAAAGAGTTTAATTTTTGCTTTATAAATTTAGTTGAAATTCAACAAATACTTTTGAATTTTTCAAATTAATTAGGGGTCCTATCTCTTTTTCAGACATCTTCCAAATATCATAGTTTTGCAATATCGAATTTATTTCGCACTCTATATCTGAGAGGTCACAGTAGTTATAGCTTTATCTCACTTTGGCATTCCATTCCATTTGGTGGTAGCACACCAGGGTTATTATCTAGATTTGTTACCTTAATTTCACGTGATGTAACTAGCACTAGGTTAATAATCGAAAATCTGTGGAATAGAGAATAAATATGTATTTTATTAGGATTTAGGACGCTTGAGATTATTTTTATCGAAGTTATTATCGAAAGTTTGTACTTGTATTCTTTGATGAATTTTATTTCTCACTCTGGTCTTAGGATAATTTTTTCTATTTACGTCATATGGAAATGGATCTTGTCTATTTTCAATCATTTTATTAGTGCTTTTTTGTTTTTGCTTATTGAATTCGCTATTAATCCTACTGTAATGTAATTTGTAGCTAATATTATATCTACATCGATGTCGAAAGGATTATTCAAATCTAAATGCCCATTTTTTATTTCTGTTGGACGATATTTTGTAACAGAATTGATAGAATTATTGTAACCAAGAATTGCGTACAGCATTTGATCCAATATATTCAAATCATTCTTTGTGTCTTGAAGAATGCGTAAATGTTCCAATATGGTGGAATGGAACCTTTCAATGGGACTTTTTAACTGGGAACCTTTTAACTGGTCACTATTCTTCCTCGATAGTGACGTGGATGCCGCTACTGATGCGATCACAAGCATTATTTCGCTGGGCATGAGGTCCTTCATTCCTCACAGAGTGAAGAGCATCAAGCCTAAGGTAAACGCGTGGTTCGACTTGAGCTGCAAAGAGGCTATCAGGGTGAGAGAGTTGAGTTTCCGGGATTATAAAGCCAACCCTTCTGAGGAAGCCCGGAAAAAGTTCAAACGGATCCGAAATGAATGTAATGCATTAATAAGACGTGTTAAATTCTCCTTTGACCAAAAGTTGAGGCAAAAAGTTCTACAATGCCCCAAGGGTAGCAGAAGCTTTTGGTCTTTCGTAAAAAACATAAGGAATTCAGCCTCGTCTTCGATCCCAACGCTCATTTGCAATGACATTCCAGCTGTCAGCTCTTTGGACAAAGCTAATCTGCTTGCTGCACACTTTGCAGCTAGCTCAACGCTGCCAGATAACAATTTCTCCCCACCTGTACTTGAGAGCGTAAATTTCTCCATGGGGCAAATCCACTTTCGCACTCGTACAGTAGCAAGAGTACTTAAAGATCTAAACATACACAAATCCGCTGGCCCGGTTGGTATACCCCCTGTTCTTCTGAAGAGGTATTCTTCTACGGTTGGCAAAACCACTGTGTAAGCTTTTCCATCTGTCCTACTCTTCAGGGCTCTTTCCGAGTAAGTGGAAAACTGCATTTGTCCAGCCCGTCCCTAAAAAGGGCGAATGTTCGTTACCCCCCTCCTACCGACCCATAGCACTAACGTCCCTTCTCTCCAAGGTCATGGAAACGCTGATAAACCGTCAGCTTATGAAATATCTTGAGTCCCGGAAGCTTCTTAATGACCGGCAGTACGGCTTCCGAAGCAACCGTTCCACTGGTGATCTGATGGCATATCTCACTGAAAAGTGGAACCAATCTTTGCACAATTTAGGAGAAAGCAAGATTGTTGCGCTTGATATTTCAAACTCATTTGACAGGGTCTGGCATAAGGCTCTTTTGTCGAAAATGCGTGCTTTTGGGATCAACGAGTCTCTTCTTCAATGGATTAGAAATTACCTTCCGAATCGTTCAATACAAGTCGTTTGGATGGATTCAAGTCTGATATCCACTATATTAATGCTGGTGTTCCCCAGGGCTCTGTTTTGTCTCCGACACTCTTTCTCATTTTTATAAATGATCTCTTGTCTGCTACTTCTAATCCTATTCATTCCTTCGCTGATGACAGTACCCTCAGCTTTTCATATTCGTTCCTTGGCTCACGTCCCTCCACTTCGGCCTAAGACTCGGAACGGCAGCGTATGTTAAGCACATTAAATTCCGACCTTGACAGCATAATCGATTGGGGAAATAAGAATAGAGTGGAATTTAATGCTTCCAAAACACAGTGCTGTCTACTGTCGTTAAAGCGATCACAAAATAATCAGCCGTTGTCCATGAACGGCATTTGCGTTGTTGAAACCGAAAGACTTTCCATCCTCGGTATGTGTATCAACCCAACAATTAGTTGGAACGATCACATATTTGAGGTCGCCCAAAATGCTGCGAAATGTCCCCCTCTGATCTGGCTACAATATACAAGGCATACATACGCCCAAAACTTGAGTATAACGCTCCTATCTGGTCAGGTGCTTCTAAGACCTCCCTGCACTTGCTGGATAGAATTCAAAAGCGAGCGATACAACTTATAGGTGACAGTAATATTGCGAAGTCGATTGACTCGTTAGAACACCGACGTAATGTCGCGTCGTTGTCACTTTTTTACCGCTATTTCAACAAGAAATGCTCAGACGAATTAGCCAGTTGCATTCCTCCCCTTCAAGAATTCACCCGCAATACACGCCTCGCTAGGAATGCCCATCAATTCACCCTCAAGCCCTCTTTCGGACGTACAGTCAAATTCAGAGACTCGTTCTTTAGTCGCACTACACGAATCTGGAATGCTCTTCCCAGCTCGATTTTTCCTCCTCATTACAATCCACAGGCATTTAAAACCAATGTGCATCGGTATCTCCTCTCCCTCTCTTCCTCTATACCTTTGGCCCCTGCTGTGACTTGATCCGGTCACTTAAGGGTACTCGCAACCCCTTTTGCACGCTTCAATTATAAAAAAAAAAAAATTCGAGTTAGGATTTAAAGGAATAGTATAGCAAAGACTAATTTTGTGTAATAATGAAAACTAATTAACGATATTGTTTGTAAACTCTGAACCGCTGTCCATAACAATTACCTTAAGTATACCGTGATGAGTAATAAATATAAGAAAATCTTTAGTTATGTATATTACCGCGAGACCATCAAGGGGGTATGAGCATGTTTAGAAAATGTATCTATGAGGGTAAGAAATTTCTGACCTTTGACTGTAAACGTATCTGCATGAATGATTTCAAACGGTTTACTTGGAGTTGAAACTTTTTCAAATTTTTGCTTAGGATGATTTCGATCATACTTCATTCTTTGGCATAAAGAACAGTTGTTGATAGTTTTTGCTATACTACTTCAACTATTAGACCATAAGTACAGAGTTTAATTTCATTTTCTGTTTCCCAAATACCTCGATGGTTGGAAATTCCTTCGTGAAATTTTTGGACAATATTATGCTGAGTAGCAGTTAGTTTAATATCTTCTAAAACAATGTTACATAGAATTAGATTTAAGGCAGAGCTTTTGAATGTATCTTTCATAACTCTACAAAATCTCGGTATCAACTTAATTTTTACTTTGTTTTTATTATTATGTTGTTTATTATTTTTATAACTAATGTAATAAAGATGTTGTAAAATGAATATGAAGCGCCTACCTGACCATGGGAAGAAGTTATTAGCAAAATCAATAATGGTGCCATTATTCTAAACAGGGCTGTATATAAACAAAAAATTAAAAAAAAATAGTTTAGGCAAACATTGGTGACTTTTGACTGCGGTTTTCAGTAAAGAAATGATTAAGTTAAAAAAATTAAGTTCAAATTTAGCTCGATGTTTGCTTATTCAAAAAGTACCGTTATTTAAAAACAGCTTTTAGGTTCTTGTAATCCGCCATTTTTTTGGGCTAACGGTACTTTATAACCGAGTGAATACTTATTGTATTCAAAGAACATATGCTAATTGACGAATTTAATCCAAAATATTTGTTACAAACACTTGTTTTTTAATGTACCAACTAAACAAAGTTGCGTCAAGTACTTTTGAATGAACGCAACTTCCCAATTCTCACAACTTTGATGCCAAAAGCTGAGTGATTAAGCCACTTATTGGAAAAAAAAATTCTCAAACCATATGGCCCATATTATCACTAATAGGAAAGGTAACTTTTATTGAGATCGGTTGCGTTTTTAAAACCGCCGCTCCTCAATGGAGCTGCCCCATAGTGCGACGTTATACCAAAGGGAAGTCTTAAAAATGTATACTCCCAAAACGCGTTTGGAATGTTGTGAGGTTTTGGGAGTCTTCGGGTAAAGGGATTTGCCAAAACCCGCTATTTACATCCAATTTTGTAAAAAATTTAGCTCCGCTTAACTGCGACAAGGAATAGTCTATACCTGGAATGGAGTGTATTGGCCTTTTGACCCACTTGTTAAATTGTCCCAAGTCCACACAAATCCGTATCCCATTCCAATCAGTTGCTTTTTCAACCAGAACAATTGCTCCTTGTTTTTCCATTTTGTTCAGTTCTTCCCGAACTTATTCCCTCAAATATACTGGTACTATTTGCGGTGTTGATATGGCATACGGTTCCGCCTTCTCCTTTAACTCGATGATATATTTTTCCTTAAATGTTCCCAACCCTTCGCAGATTCCTTTGAATTCCTCCATCCAGTTCCTGCATGAAACTTCAAACATCTTCTTTACCAGTGCTAACTTCTCAATCCCCGTCAGGCCAATTTCCTCATTTTTGTTTCTTATGATTCCCTCATTATAGTGGATCGAGTAACCTCCTTAACTAAGGAAGTGGCTGTCCAATATGCCATTATAGTCTCCTAACATATCCTTTTCTATAACTTGTAAAGTCTGCTTTCGTTTGATTGCTCTATCTTTTCTATTTGGGAATAAACTGATTTCTTTTTCTACTTCACCTAGCGTTTCCTGTATGCTACATTCCAATCCTTTGAATTGTATAGTTTTCTATTTATTCACTTCACGTTCGAATACGTGCTTACAACAAATGAGTAATATCTCAGCTGCAGTATCTATAATCATTCGCTTTAATTCATTATCTATTAAAATATTCACGTGCGGACTTTCCGAATTATCGATTTCTTTAAAAACTGTTAAACTCCTAACGCTTGGCTATTGCTTAAATTCTCGTCTGTGAGTTAGTAATCCTACCTGTGTGGCTTCTGAATTATTAGAGTTTGTGCAAGGTTGATTTTGCCACACACGATCCTTCCTTGGTGCCCTGCAATTTCTAGCTATATGTCCTATTCTTCCGCAGTTGAAACATTTAGTTCCTGTATAGTTATGTCTACCTTAATTCTTGTTGGAATAATCCCTATTGACATTTGTTCTTAACAAATTTAGACGCTGATCTTCTTCTTTCGCCAAACGACTTGTCGCCGCTAAATCTTTCGGTTTCTGGGTCACTACGTATGAGGATAACCTCTCTAATAGTCCGTTTATGAATACTGTTAACGTCTCACTCTTAATGTACTCCATCTATCCTTGCTGTTGTTCTTGCTTAACATCATGCAGTTTAGACTGCGTTAACCTCTTTTCAAGAGTTTCAACTCTCTGGGTATACAATGCAACAGATTCATTGCGCCCTTGACGTATGCTAATTAATTCTCTATGTAACTGCTATGAGGTTCTCTAAAGATTGCACTGAGTTAATTTTTAAGTGTCTCCCAATCTTTTATTTTTTGTTTATTAACACTGTTGTGGCATTGCCTCTGATTCTGGATTTTATAAACTTAAAAAGGACAATTTTTTGAGCTCTCGTTGCCAATTCCATGGCACCGTTGCATGCCTCAACAGAACTAAAAACCTCTTCAGTGCTACTGTTGAAAGTAGGAATAACAGAGGTTAATACGCTGATTGGAGTTTTCGACATTTCAACGTCTGCTTGCTCTGTAACACTATTATCGTCACTATCACTTCCACTGCTAGACAGCAACTGTTTCCAACTGATCGATCTCGAAAGTATTATCTTATATTTCTCTTCGTTCTGTATAATCCACTTACAACTTCTGAATTCTATTTCCCCTGAAGGATATTTAATTTTGTACATCTACTTAGGAGATGTAGGAGTTCGTATCAATTAGATGATTCTCTTTTACTAGACGGTTCCAATTAAGTGCAAGAAATAATGTTTTAAAACATAACATACAATAGATCACTGTATGTATCACTTCATGTATCACTGCTGTTCCTGGCATCTTCCGCTTTAATGTTGATCGGCTTCCCCTAGACTGGCTGACTTCCTCTAGACTGGCTGGAATTATCCGCACACTTCCCAATTCACTAGTATTTGTTAACTGTTTCTTGTTCTTTAGAGGGATCTTAAACGTATCCCACCGCTGCCACAAAGAAACTGTTACACCTGAGCGTAGTTTATAATTTTTTTTAATCGAATAACCGACGCGGGCTACCGTTGTCAGCATTTATTCGATTACTTCCCCGTTGACGAAAAACACAAACAACCGAATAAACTGTGAGCGGAAGATTTTAGACCAATAAAAAGGACGAATATTTTGCGTAACAGAATTAGGTTTATTCTCTCTACTTATTCTTTGGAATATAAAGACGAACTCAGGTGTGCAATTTGCATTCACCTGTACTTACAGTTTATTTTTGCTGATCTTAGCGTCTGGCTGGAGCGGCGATCGGTAATTAGATATTTTGTTTTTCACGACTGCCTGTGGGGACGGCGACTGCTTGTGGGAACGGCGGGGGTTCATCGTAACAATATATAAAAATTTTTTGTTAGAGCTATCTGCGCAAAGATTTCATCTTCATTTTGTCTTATCATATTAAGAGTTCTATTATATTCCCTCATGCTTTGAGTATTAAGTGAAATTTGATTATTTAATGCAGATGCAATCTTTTGCTGGTTGCCATTAAGAATATCAGTTGCGGTATCAAATCTGTCTCCGTCTTGTGAATCTAAGTATCCCGTTATGCTGTTAAACAGAGTCCCCAAGCCATTGATTATTCCGCGCTTTAATCTTTTGTTTATATGTTTTATAGTTTAATTTTTGCTTTATAAGTTTAGTTGAAATTCAACAAATACTTTTGAATTCTTCAAATTAATTAGGGATCTTATCTCCTTTTCAGACTTCTTCCAAATATCATAGTTTTGCAATATCGAATTTATTTCGCACTCTATATCTGAGAGGTCACAGTAGTAAAAAGCCGTTATAGCTTTATCTCACTTTGGCACTCCATTCCATTTGGTGGTAGCACACCAGGGTTATTATCCAGATTTGTTACCTTAATTTCACGTGCTGTAACTAGCACTAGGTTTATAATCGAAAATCTGTGGAATAGAAAATAAATATGTATTTTATTAGGATTTAGGACGCTTGAGATTATTTTTATGGAAGTTATTATCGAACGTTTGTACTTGTATGAATGAATTTTATTTCTCGCTCTAGTTTTAGGATAATTTTTTCTATTTACGTCATATGGAAATGGATCTTGTCTATTTTCACTAATTTTATTAATGCTTTTTTGGTTTTGCTTATTTAATTCGCTACTAATCCTACTGTATAAAACTAGGGTATTTTCCTTAGGTCGTCTAATGTAATTTGTAGCTAATATTGTATCCACATCGATGTCGAAAGGACTATTCAAATCTTAATGCCCATTTTTTATTTCTGCTGGACGATATTTTGTAACAGAATTGATAGAATTATTGTAACCAAGAATTGCGCACAGCATTTGATCCAATATATTCAAATCATTCTTTGTGTCTTGAAGAATGCGTAAATGTTCTAGTATGGTGGAATGGAACCTTTCAATAGGACCATTCAAGTTAGGATTTAAAGGAATAGTATAGCAAAGACTAATTTTGTGTAATAATGCAAACTAATTAACGATATTGTTTTTAAACTCTGAACCGCTGTCCATAACAATTACCTTAGGTATACCGTGATTAGTAATAAATATACGAAAACCTTTAGTTATGTATATTACCGCGAGTGAATCAAGGGGATATGCTTGAGCATATTTAGAAAATGTATCTATGAGGGTAAGAAATTTCTGACCTTTGACTGTAAACGTATCTGCATGAATGATTTCAAACGGTTTACTTGGAGTTGAAACTTTTTCAAATTTTTGCTTAGCATGATTTCGATCATACTTCATTCTTTGGCATAAAGAACAGTTGTTGATAGTTTTTGCTATACTACTTCAAATATTAGGCCATTAGTACAGAGTTTAATTTCATTTTCTGTTTCCCAAATACCTCGATGGTTGGAAATTCCTTCGTGAAATTTTTGGACAATATTATGCTGAGTAGCAGTTAGTTTAATATCTTCTAAAACAATGTTACATAGAATTAGATTTAAGGCAGAGCTTTTGAATGTATCTTTCATAACTACAAAATCTCGGTATCAACTTAATTTTTACTTTGTTTTTATTATTATGTTGTTTACTATTTTTATGACTTATGTAATAAAGATGTTGTAAAATTAATATGAAGCGCCTACCTGTCCATGGGAAGAAGTTATTAGCAAAATCAATAATGGTGCCATTATTCTAAACAGGGCTGTATATACTAAAAAAAAATAGCTTAGGCAAACAGCGGTGACTTTTGACTGTGGTTTTTAGTAAAGAAATGATTAAGCTAAAAAAATTAAGTTCAAATTTAGCTCGATGTTTGCTATTCAAAAAGTACCGTTATTTAAAAACAACTTTTAGGTTCTTGTAATCCGTCATTTTTTTGGGCTAACGGTACTTTATAACCGAGTGGAAACTGATTGTATTCAAAGAACATATTCTAATTGATAAATTCAATCCAAAATATTTGTTACAAACACTTGTTTTTTAATGTACCAACTGAACAAATTTGCGTCAAGTACTTTTGAATGAACGCAACTTTCCAATTCTCACAACTTTGATGCCAAACGCTGTGTGATTAAGCCACTAACCGGAAAGGTAACTTTTATTGAGATCGGTTACGTTTCTAAAAATCGACTTCTCGCCGCTTCTGCGATAGAGCTGCCCCATAGTGCAACGTTATACCAAAGGGAAGTCTTGAAAATGTATACTCCCAAAACGCGTTTGGAATGTTGTGAGGTTTTGGGAGTCTTCGGGTAAAGGGATTTGCCAAAACCCGCTATTTACATCCAATTTTGTAAAAAATTTAGCTCCGCTTAACTGCGACAAGGAATAGTCTATACCTGGAATGGAGTGTATTGGCCTTTTGACCCACTTGTTAAATTGTCCCAAGTCCACACAAATCCGTATCCCATTCCAATCAGTTGCTTTTTCAACCAGAACAATGGCTCCTTGTTTTTTCATTTTGTTCAGTTCGTCCCGAACTTGTTCCCTCAAATATACTGGTACTATTTGCGGTGTTGATATGGTATACGGTTCCGCCTTCTCCTTTAACTCGATGATATATTTTTCTTTAAATGTTCCCAACCCTTCGCAAATTCCCTTGAATTCCTCCATCCAGTTCCTGCATGAAACTTAAAACATCTTCTTTACCAGTGCTAACTTCTCAATCCCCGTCAGGCCAATTTCCTCATTTTTGTTTCTTATGATTCCCTCATTATAGTGGATCGAGTAACCTCCTTAACTAAGGAAGTGGCTGTCCAATATGCCATTATAGTCTCCTAACATATCCTTTTCTATAACTTGTAAAGTCTGCTTTCGTTTGATTGCTCTATCTTTTCTATTTGGGAATAAACTGATTTCTTTTTCTACTTCACCTAGCGTTTCCTGTATGCTACATTCCAATCCTTTGAATTGTATAGTTTTCTATTTATTCACTTCACGTTCGAATACGTGCTTACAACAAATGAGTAATATCTCAGCTGCAGTATCTATAGTCATTCGCTTTAATTCATTATCTATTAAAATATTCACGTGCGGACTTTCCGAATTACCGTTTTCTTTAAAAACTGTTAAACTCCTAACGCTTGGCTATTGCTTAAATTCTCGTCTGTGAGTTAGTAATCCTACCTGTGTGGCTTCTGAATTATTAGAGTTTGTGCTAGGTTGATTTTGCCACACACGATCCTTCCTTGGTGCCCTGCAATTTCTAGCTATATGTCCTATTCTTCCGCAGTTGAAACATTTAGTTCCTGTATAGTTATGTCTACCTTAATTCTTGTTGGAATAATCCCTATTGACATTTGTTCTAAACAAATTTAGACGCTGATCTTCTTCTTTCGCCAAACGACTTGTCGCCGCTAAATCTTTAGGTTTCTGGGTCACTACGTATGAGGATAACCTCTCTAATAGTCCGTTTATGAATACTGTTAACGTCTCACTCTTAATGTACTTCATCTCTTCTTGCTGTTGTTCCTGTTTAACATCATGCAGTTTAGACTGTGTTAAACTCTTTTCAAAAGTTTTAACTCTCTGGGTATACAACAACAAAATACAACAGATTCATTGCGCCCTTGACGTATGCTAATTAATTCTCTATGTAACTGCTATGAGGTTATCTAAAGATTGCACTGAGTTCATTTTTAAGTGTCTCCCAATCTTTAATTTCTTTGACACTGTTGTGACATTGCCTCTGATTCTGGATTTTATAAACTTAAAAAGGACAATTTTTTGAGCTCTCGTTGCCAATTCCATGGCATTGTTGCATGCCTCAATAAAATTAAAAACTTCTTCACCGCTACTGTTGAAAGTAGGAATAAAAGAGGTTAATACGCTAATGGAGTTTCCGACATTTCAACGTCTGCTTGCTCTGTAACACTATTATCGTCACTATCATTTCCACTGCTAGACAGCAACTGTTTGCAACTGATCGATCTCGAAAGTATTATCTTATATTTCCCTTCGTTCTGTATAATCCACTTAAAACTTCTGAATTCTGTCTCCCCTGAAGGATATTTAATTTTGTACATCTACTAAGGAGATGTAGGAGTTCGTATCAATTACATGATTCTCTTTTACAAGACTGTTCTTATTAAGTGTAAGAAATAATGTTTTAAAACACAACATACAATAGATCACTGTATGTATCACTTTATGTAGGTTACATACCCTAAACATTCCTTATCGCGCCAATCTATCTTTTCCACATAATGCACGGGTGCAATCACCTGCATTATGTACGCATTCTGTTTATTGTAATTTTCATTTCATTTTCCGGCGCAGTGCATCTCAAGTTACAGCCGCGGTCCCACAGTGACCCGGTACGCTGAAACTGCAGAATAGCCAATAGATATAAGGGAGTGGATGAATCCCACTGTTTTGTTTTTTAGTGATTAAGCTGGAGGGAACAGTTGTAAAGTTATTTCTTTTAATAAAATTATTTTTTTTTTAACAACGTGTCGGAACGTCTTTTGTAAGTGGCGCAGTCGGTAGGATCCTAACTAGATTTGTGGGATCCATATGAGAACGGACCAATAAAACGAGTGAATAAGGTGACAGTAATATATAAAAAAAAAAATCAGCGAGTACCGAGTGAATATTCTAACTACAAATCTACTTGTTCACATAAAAAGAAAAGAAAAATAACTAACAATAATAAAAGGAAAATAACTAACAACAACTAAACCTCTCAATGAAATAACTCAAAACCAAACCAAGAGAGTACCGAGCGAATTTTTTTTTTTTTATATATATTTTTCATTGTTTTTTTTCTCGCCTTTGCGATTCTGTAAACAAATCAAATCTTTCAAAATTAAAATCAAAGATAAAATTTCGAAATTTTGGCCACACATCCTAGATATGGAACAACAAAATCTAGATCGGTTAGTGCAAGCTATTGAAGCTTTAGCAACGCGGAACCAAGAACAAAGTCGTACGGTGCGAATCCTTAAGGAAATTTCGTATATCCGTGAATTCAGTGGTGATAGCGCGGCTTTAACACAATTCATAAACGTAGTCGGGAACCACATAAATGCAGTGAACGAAGCAGAAAGACCGAAGCTTTGGCAGGCTATTTACAACACCAAAATAACAGGGCCAGCAAAGGAACTATTACACAATCGACCAGCAACGTGGGACCAAGCCAAGGACCTCCTGAAGCAGCACTTTCGGCCTCCAATAAATTACAAAGACATCTTAAGAAGAATAACGTATCTAAGAGTAAGTTCAATAGCAGATCTTAACGTAAAAGTAGAGGAATTAATTCAGAATGTACATTCATTTGCAACATATGAATGTAATCAAATATAAGCCAAAAACACATTTTATGTACTAATAGTAAATAGAATTAAGCAATTAGCTATAGGGAACCTATCCAGGGACATTAAAAATATTTACGATATCCATAGAATTAAAGAAGTTCTATATAGTTACATAGGATATGATGAAGGAAACATAGAAAGGGAGTTCAAAACAAAACAATACAATGGCTCAAATACTTTTCGACATAAAAACTCTAACCCCAGACAACAAAACCAACAAAATAGCTCAGGTTCAGCTCAAATAGGCAGACAAGATAATTCTAGGACGGAACAATCAGGACAACACAGACAAGGCAACAATGATAATAGAAATAATCAAAATACAAGATACCAGACGTTTAACCCTTCAGGGCAAATTAGAAATGCAGTTCAATATCCAACAGCAATGTCTATCGGGCAAATTTCGAATGAGACGGTTAATCAGACTAATCAGGAGGAAGTTCATAACATCGAACCAGAATTTTTTATCAATTAGGCCTCGGAGACAAAATATTTACAGATTTAACGATTAACGAAACCAAACTAAAAGCACTAGTAGACACGGGTTCTACAATGAGCATAATTAATTCCAATACGGTAGACTGCAGTAAATATAGATTATTTGATAGAATAAAAATGCGGTTACAAACGATAAATAATGTAACTATAGAAATGGTAGACAGAATTGTTACAAGCATACCTAAAGAATTCAATTTTAATCCCAAGGGTGCTATATAATGGTACAAGAGAAATTTAGGAGACAAACCCTATGATGTCCTCATTGGTATGGACATACTGAATAAAATAGTCAAAACCCTGGATTTTGAAAACAAGTGTCTCATACTAAATAATGGTGCCGAAATACCCCTTTATTCCGCCAATCCTATAAGAGAGTTCGATTGCTTTGAACTAATCTCTGATAAGAAAGAAATAGACTTATGTCACCTTAACGGAGAAGAAAAAAAAAGGAAATTCAAGGATTGTTAAAACAATTTAAAACATTAATATATAGAGAAGGCGATCAACTAACAAATACAAATTCTATCACACACGAAATTAGAACAACGACAAGTCAACCAATCAATTCGAAACTGTACAGACTGCCCCCAAAGCACCAGGAAGAGGTACGGATGCAAGTAAAAGAGATGGAGGAGCAGGGAATCATAAGAAAATCGAACAGCAGATACGCTTCCCCCATCGTACTAGTAGCAAAGAAATCAGATGGCACGGGAAAACAAAAATTTCGCCTGTGCGTATATTACAGAAAACTGAACGATATTACAGTAGACGATAAATATCCGCTACCGAATATCGATACTATACCCGATAAACTGGGACGCACCCAGTATTTTTCGTCGTTAGACCTCGCGAAAGGATATCACCAAATCAAAATGAATCCAAATGATATCCTCAAGACGGCATTCGTAACTCCTGACGGGTTATTTGAATACGTAAGAATGCCATTTGGTCTTAAGAATGCGCCAGCAACCTTTCAAAGGTTGATGAATGACATTCTCAGGGACCAAATCAATAAAATATGTGTTGTCTACTTAGACGACATATTGGTTTTCTCAACCAGCCTCAAAGAACATAACCTAAAAATTGAATTTAGCAAATGCTCTTTCTTCAAAAGAAATACTGAATTTCTAGGGCATGTCTTAACAAGTGAAGGCATGAAACCCAACCCCAATAAAATCAAATGTATCCAAAATTCCCCTCTACCAAAAACAGATAAGCAGTTGAAGGGCTTTCTAGGGGTAACAGGTTTTTAGAGAAAATTCGTGAAGGACTACGCGAAGATTGCGAACCCTATAGTAAAATATTTGAAGAAAAGCAAAAAGATTAACATCAACGACCCAGAGTACATTGAAGCCTTCGAGACTTTGAAACGCAATATTACTAAACATCCTATATTGAAATTTCCAGACTTTAGTAAACAAACACAGTATTTACCGACGCCAGCAATTATGCGATAGGAGCCGTATTGACGCAAGAGGGTCAACCAGTATGTTGCGCGTCGAGATCTTTGAACGATCACGAGAAAAACTATGCGGTCACAGATAAAGAGTTCCTAGCGGTTGTTTGGGCGGTCACATACTTCAGACCATATTTGTGGGGAAAAAGGTTTAAAATAATTACAGACCATTTACCAATAAAGTACTTAAACAAGAGATACACAGGCAAAGAATTTAGCCAAAGAAACCAAAGATGGTTACTTAAACTTCAGGAATTTCAGTTTGATATTGAGTACGTGAAAGGGAAGGAAAATAAGATAGCAGACTTCCTTAGTAGGATACCAGAAGAAATTGAAAGCACCGAAAATCATACCATAAACAATCTATCCGATAACGCTACAATCCACTCACAAGAACAACAACTATTAGAGCACATACCCATAAAGGAAACAATAGTCAATAAATATAAAACCCAACTAATACTAGTTAACGATGCCGACAAGGAGATAGAAATTCTCCACAATAGAAGAATAATATTCGTCGATATGACTAAAAACAAAGAATATTGGACAGATTTGTTAAGAAGATTCATAAAACCAGGTCTGATTGGAATATACACTGAATTGTCTTATCACGAATTCAATAAAATTCAACAGCTGCTAATTGAATTGTTCCACCATGACAGTAAGATCAGATTTATAAAAGCTACTTTTAGAGCCAGAGAAATCAGAACTCTAGAGGAAACGCAGAAACAAATCTCGTTATACCATACCAGGGAAAGTATGCACAGTGGAATAATAGAAACATATCATATCCTCAAGAATAGAATTTACTATCCAAAATTAATTAAAGAAATCACAAAAATTATTAACAATTGTAAATTATGCTTAGAAACAAAATATGAAAGGAATCCAATAAAGCTCAAATACGAAATAAGCGAGACACCGGGCAGACCTAATGAGATCCTTCATATGGACATCTATTACTTTATGAAACACCCGTTCCTTACTTTTATAGATAAACTCACTAAGAAAGCATACGCCTACCACCTATCAAACAAAAACTGAAAACTGAACTGAACCACCTACCAAACAAAAACTGAAACTGAACTGAGGTACTAGAGGAACATGTCTTAAAGTTTGGCAAACCCACAAAAATAATAACCGATAACGAATTTAAAGCAGAAAATTTCAAGGCATTTCTAAATGAACACGGAATCAAACTACATTTTACCAAACCCAACACTCACACTGGCAACAGTGATATAGAAAGATTTCACTCCACTTTGCAAGAAAAACTAGTTACCATGAGAAACCAAGACATATCCCTTGTTCAGAAAGTTCACAGGGCAGGGCTTAAAAATGTCCCCGGAAGAAGCAATGTATGCAGACGTAGCTACTTTAGTAAGGCAGATACGGCTAGAAAAAGAGAAAAGAACCCAGAAGCTAAATCAATGTAGGGAAGAATATAAAGAAATAAGAGAGGTCATACCAGTCAAGAACTACAAAAGAAACTATTATAAGAATGATCCTAGATATAGAATTAAGAAAAGGGAGAAAGAACATCCGATAAATATTAAAAGACCACGTTTATTTGCAGATGACGATATCAACGTACTTGATACTCGCGACAATGACGGCATAGACCACAGCGACATTGACAATTGACCAATTGACAACAAATAATGGATATGCCATAATTAACACGGGAGAAACTGAAATAATTCAAACTACTAAAACTATATTACATATTATTAACACAGAAGAAATAAGGCAGACTATTAATACCTTCGTAGAAAATACTGGAAAACTTAAAGTAGACGATGATCCAATTATAAAACGCCAAATAGGAACACTTTACGCTAAAGTAACCGCCATAGAACCAGGAAAAATACAAAAAAGAGGGCTAGTCAATATTATAGGAAAAGGACAAAAATGGTTATTCGGGACGATGGATGATAGCGACAGGCAAGAGATTGCAGATCACCTCAACACTCTGGGGAAAAATCAAGAGAATATAGCAAGTCACCTTAATCAACAGATAGAAATCAATGGACATCTGAGTGAAAGCATATCCTATCTTAAATCGACAATAGAATCAGACAGAAAAGAATTAAGCAAATCATATGTAGAACTAACAGAGAACGAAAGAAGGTTTATCCTACAACAGCTAATATTAGATCAACTAGTAAGATTGAGAATGTTAGAAGAACATTTAAATCAATTAATAGATAATATAGCCTTAACTAAACATGGACTAATACATCCTAGTCTTTTGACAACAGAAGATTTAAACGAGACAGGACCCGACTTCTACAAACTAAAAAACGCAAAAGCAGGACTTCTCGAATACAGTATAGATACTTTAGTATTAGCTATAAAAATTCCAGATAAATAAAAGATCGTGAACCTTAAATTAATAACAGCAATTCCTACAGGCAATAAAACAGAAATAGAAGAAGATTATCATTATTTTTTAGAAGCAAATAACACAAAGTTTGAATTCCTAAATAATGTTCAATATGCAAAAGATCTAAAACCTCTTAGAAGCTGTATTGTAAACAAAAATTGTAAAACAAAACAAAACGAACTAATGGAAATAAACGAAATTGATGATACGACTATTATTTGTAAGAAACTACGAGATCAAGAGATAATATATAATTGTGATGATAGGAAAATAAAATTAAGCGGAAACTATCTAATAATTATTATGATAAGATAATTAATAAAACAAGATATCAAGATAACGAATAAAACATTTTCTAATTCCAATGTAAAATTTAAAGAAAGATTTTATTACTATGATGAGATCAATTATAACTTCACTAAAAATGTAAGCTTTGAAGATGTTGTTATAAGAAATATCGAAAATCTGAAACATATAAACTTACTTAAAATTCATAGAAATGTAAGCTACTCTGCAATCTCAGCCGTAACTTGTATCCTGATCATAATCATAATTTTCGTTTTAAAATTAGTACGAAGAAATAAAAACTTAACGATATCAATTAAAACACTTCGCGAAAATAACCACCCCACTCATAAAACTCAGGAGAGTTTTGATCTAAAGGGGGGAGAGGTTACATACCCTAAACATTCCTTATCGCGCCAATCTATCTTTTCCACATAATGCACGGGTGCAATCACCTGCATTATGTTTGCATTCTGTTTATTCTAATGTTCATTTCATTTTCCGGCGCAGTGCATTTCAAGTTACAGCTACACGCGCACATGAAAAAGCTGACTAAACAGTTCCCGCGGTCCCACAGTGACCCGGTACGCTGAAACTGCAGAATAGCCAATAGATATAAGGGAGTGGATGAATCCCACTGTTTTGTTTTTTAGTGATTAAGCTGGAGGGAACAGTTGTAAAGTTATTTCTTTTAATAAAATTATTTTTTTTTTAACATCGTGTCGGAACGTCTTTTGTAAGTTGCATCACTGCTGTTCCTGGCATCTTCCTCTTTAATATTGATCGGCTTCCCCTAGACTGGCTGGCTTCCTCTAGGCTGGCTGGCTTCTTCTAGGATGGCTGGCTTCCTGTAAGCTGGCTGGCTTCCACTAGGCTGGCCGGAATTATCCGCAAACTTCCCAATTCACTAGTATTTGTTTACTGTTTCTTGTTATTTTAGGGGGATCTTTAACGTATCCCACCGCTGCCACAAAAAAAAAAAATTTTACTCCTGAGCGTAGTTTATAATTTTTTTTTAATCGGATAACCGACGCGGGCTACCGTTGTCAGCATTTATTCGATTACTTCCCCGTTGACGAAACACACAAGCGTCTGGCTGGAGCGCCGATCGGTAATTAGATATTTTGTTTTTCACGACTGCCTGTGGGGACGGCGACTGCTTGTGGGAACGGCGGCTGTTCATCGTAACAATATATAAAATTTTTTTGTTAGAGCTATCTGCGCAAAGATTTCATCTTCATTTTGTCTTATCATATTAAGAGTTCTATTATATTCCCTCATGCTTTGAGTATTAGTGAAATTTGATTATTTAATGCAGATGCAATCTTTTGCTGGTTGCCATTAAGAATATCAGTTGCGGTATCAAATCTGTCTCCGTCTTGTGAATCTAAGTATCCCGTTATGCTTTTAAACAGAGTCCCCAAGCCATTGATTATTCCACGCTTTAATCTTTTGCATATATGTAAAGAGTTTAATTTTTGCATTATAAATTTATTTGAAATTCAATCAATACTTTTGAATTCTTCAAATTACTTAGGGATCTTATCTCCTTTTCAGACTTCTTCCAAATATCATAGTTTTGCAATATCGAATTTATTTCGCACTCTATATCTGAGAGGTCATAGTAGTAAAAAGCTGTTATAGCCTTATCTCACTTTGGCATTCTATTATTATCTAGATTTGTTACTTTAATTTCACGTGCTGTAACTAGCACTAGGTTCGAAAATCGAAAATCTGTGGAATAGAGGATAAATATGTATTTGATTAGGATTTAGGATGCTTGAGATTATTTTTATGGAAGTTATTATCGAAAGTTTGTACTTGTATTCTTTAATGAATTTTATTTCTCGCTCTGGTTTTAGGATAATTTTTTCTATTTACCTCATATGGAATCGGATCTTGTCTATTTTCAGTAATTTTATTAATGCTTTTTTGTTTTTGCTTATTTAATTCGCTATTAATCCTACTGTATAAAACTAGGGTATTTTCCTTAGGTCGTCTATTGTAATTTGTAGCTAATATTATATCCACATCGATGTCGAAAGTTTGAATAATCCTTAATGCCCATTTTTTATTTCTGCTGGACGATATTTTGTAACTGAATGGATAGAATTATTGTAACCAAGAATTGCGAACAGCATTTGATCCAATATATTCAAATCATTCTTTGTGTCTTGAAGAATACGTAAATGTTCCAGTATGGTGGAATGGAACCTTTCAATGGGACCATTCGAGTTAGGATTTAAAGGAATAGTATAGCAAAGACTAATTTTGTGTAATAATGCAAACTAATTAACGATATTGTTTTTAAACTCTGAACCGCTGTCCATAACAATTACCTTAGGTATACCGTGATGAGTAATAAATATAAGAAAATCTTTAGTTATGTATATTACCGCGAGAGCATCAAGGGGATATGCTTGAGCATATTTAGAAAATGTATCTATGAGGGTAAGAAATTTCTGACCTTTGACTGTAAACGTATCTGCATGAATGATTTCAAACGGTTTACTTGGAGTTGAAACTTTTTCAAATTTTTGCTTAGGAGGATTTCGATCATACTTCATTCTTTGGCATAAAGAACAGTTGTTGATAGTTTTTGCTACACTACTTCAAATATTAGGCCATAAGTACAGAGTTTAATTTCATTTTCTGTTTCCCAAATACCTCGATGGATGGAAATTCCTTCGTGAAATTTTTGGACAATATTATGCTGATTAGCAGTTAGTTTAATATCCTCTAAAACAATGTTACATAGAATTAGATTTAAGGCAGAGGTTTTGAATGTATCTTTCATAACTCTACAAAATGTCGTCATCAACTTAATTTTTACTTTTTATTTGTAGATGTCAGCTCTTTAAATACTCGTATGTGCACTATTTCTGACTCAAAATTTTGCTCAGACACTTCTTCTTCTCATACAGGCGAACCATTTTCATTGCCCTTGGATAATGCATAACTATTTTAATAAAAATTTGGTTTTTAAAATAATTTATTGGTGTCTCAGAAAAAAGAATTGATAGAACAGAATTCTCGTGACTTGTGTGAGCTGTACAATCGTCAGAGTTATTTAAATTATAGTCCAAAACGGACATTCTACATTAGGATTTTCACTCAAGTTTGCAGCAAGTGATTCAACAGCGAAATCCCTAGTTTCATGCGCATTACATTCATTAATTTTTATGCGAGAGAATGCATCTGCATATGAATTTGTATTGCCTTTTTTGTAGTAAATGTTATAATCAAATTCCTCAAGTCTCAAACGCCATCTTACTAATTTATCAGATGGGTCTGAAAACAGCCAATAAAGTGGCCTATGATCCGTGAAAATGTTGCACCCTTTACCATACAGATAAGGACGGAAATATACTATAACCAGAAGTTCCTTTTCTATAGGGCTGTAATTTTGTTCAGCATCATCAGAGTTCTAGATGGAGATCCTTGAGATCGGACGGCGCCAATTGCATATTGACTAGCATCTGTGGTTAGATTAAAAGGAATAGTACAGTCAGGATACTGTAAAAATTTGCTCGTTTATCCAAATTTGTCTTAAGAAGAGAGAAATTGTCAATACATTTCATCTTATCGGGATTTGGTTAATTTCCGGTTTTAGTAATTATATTTCCCAAATATGCAGTTTCCTTTTTCAAAAATTCAAATTTATCAATTCGTATTTTAAAATTTGTTTCCCGTAGACGTCGGAAGAGTTTCTTAAGGCTTACTAGATGTTCTTGAATAGACGTAGAAAATACAACTATATCATCTACATAAACCAAACAGATTTCATTTTATTGGCCTTTCAAAATGCTTCCATTACACGTTGAAATGTAGCTTGAGCACTTTTGAGACTAAACAGCATTCTCAGAAACTCGAAATTACAATTTTCAATATTGAAAGCTGATATTCAAAATCCGCTTTCAATATTGAAAATTGTATTTTTGAGTGTTGAGAGTGGGTGCATTTCATTGACTTACGATAATCTACCACAATATGTCATTTTCTTTCCCCGAAGCGTTTATCCATATCGGGGAAGATCAAGGAGAATTACAAGGTTGAATAATATTCTGTTCTAAAATTTGTTTAATCTGCTGATGAACTTCCTCCTTATGCACAAATGGATATCTTTAACTCTTCTTTTGATGAACAGGAATTTTATCATGTGTACGTATTCTATGTTTTATTTGGTTAGTAAATGTAGAAGGAATTTCTTCGGTGTAAAATATATCGGAAAACTTGGAGCACAATGAAATAATTTAAGATATTTCCTGTTCATTCATATGGTCCACTCGACTAGTAATGTCCGACGCGTTATTTTCAGTCAGATTCTGAAAAACTCATTTGATAAAGTTAAAAATTCTGCTCAATAGGTATGACCTTAACCGGGTATAATAAAGCAAAATGTTCATCTTTGTCTGAGGTACTTTGTATTTCCCTGACAGTCCAACCATTGGTCGCTTTAAATAAATACCATAGGGGTGATGAAATTCGAATTTGGAAAATCAATACTTACGTGCAAGTATTGAATAATTTTTAGCCCCATTAATCCATCAAATATATTATGGAATTTGTAAACGTAGAATTTTAAATTCTTTTGTTTATTGAATTTCTCAAATGCAGGAATACTTACTGCCCAACTATGTCTGGAAGAAGAAAATGAATTTGTTAGTACAAAGGGATCGTATTCCTTTGAGCTACAAAAATATTTTTCTACCACCAATGGATCAAGAAACGATTTAGTTACCCCAGTATCAATTAGAAAATTTAGCGGAGGGTTTTTTTTTTGTTAATGAATGAGAGCCTATAATTATTGTCATTGTTATTTAAGTCCATAACTACAGGTTCCGATTTGTAGGAGGCATTGTACGAAAGTTTGAATTCGTTTGGTTATACTTTAAATCAGAAACAGAGGAATGGTGATTGCAATCATGCTGATCAATACAGTGTGCTTCATGATTATTACTTCCAGTTTTTAAAGTACTCATTGGCACAGGCTGACTTCTACGTACCGTAGATGGCTTCTGTATTGTGCATGTACTCATGGGCACAGGTTTGGGCATATTTCTATTTGTGTTTGGATTAGGTTTATAAACATTCTGGTTCTGACCAAACGCTTGGCTATTAGTTCGATTACCGTATTGGTAACTTCAAATCTCACTTTGACTATGATAGGTGGGAGTATTTCTGTATTGTGTTGAAACATTTGTTTTTTATTATTATATTGACTTTTTTTTGTATGATTATTGCCTTGGGAGTTTTGAAGATAAAGTATGTTATCCTACTTTTATATAAAACTGATGGCCTCTGCCATTGTCTTCGGTTCCTTTGTGCGAACCATAATACCGTAAGGATACCTTAAACCCGCTAAAAATACCTGAGGCGCTTGTTCAGTGTACATTTCTAATTTGATTTTCCGTGAACTTTGTGAATTTTCTTGCAAAGAGAGATAATTAGACATAGTATTATTGGCACGAAAAGACGAATTCGTTCATTGCCGAAAGAAGAAATATGAGTATGCAAATGTTTTGGAAGATATGCTTCATCAAGGCATAACGATAAATAATGAAATTCCACATACATATACGTAATTATTAATAAAAGTTAACAATTTATTTTAGGATTCAAGTACAACCACCACTGTTTTGGAAGGGGAAATGCGCACGCTGCTGAAGGTGTATAAAACAGCCAAGGACAACGCTAGGCGAACTGGTGCGAGCCCATGTATTGCCCCTTACATGACGGAGATGGTGACAAGCCAATTATATCAAATACGCATACAATCCATCTTGGTATACCGCCTGTCCAATTGATATCTTCTTCCCCACCAACATCTACCTCACCAGGACTGACACTAACTTCCTCACCAGAACCTCTACCGTCTTCTTCACAACGATCATCGCCATCGTCCTCACCAGGAGCACTGTCATCTTTTTGTAAGGAAGATATGCGAAATGGATACATCCGCAAACGAAGAAAACAAGACGTGACATTTTGCAAGCAGAAAAACTTAAACTTAACTTAAAGAAGGAGTTGGGAGAAGCCAAGCTGGCGCAGAAGGCAGTTTTTAGAAGGGAGGTGGAGAAAAGAGAACAAAACAGATTTTAAAAAAATTAACTGCTGCAATCTATTTTAAACAAATAAATGAAAAACATTGAAAATTAATGTCATTAACGCAAAGTGCTGCCAAGTATATTTTGATGAATTACTAAGCGGAGGTGGCCGTCTTTTTTTGCACTTTTAATTTAAGCGTACATACGCCTCCAAAAAAAATAACCGGGCTAATATTAAATTTTCCTTTTTTCTATTCACTTGTATTTTTATTTTTTTTTCTCGCACTCTTATTTATAAAAATTCAGGTTACTTATCCAAGCGATTGCGCCAGTTAAATTGAAACACGTGTGGTGTTTTTGGGTTCTGCGATAGAACTAATTTTTATTTAATAGACGGTATCATAGCAGATATAGGAATTGTGCCAGATCATGTTCGAGCATCCAATTTCATTGTTGTGTCCGGTGTCTCACAATCCAAAAACCAGACACTACATCATTATATTTGGATATTATATAACATTACTCGCTCCACGTTTAGCATTCTTAGTCGTCTATCGATTAGCATCACATAAAGATAAGACCAGATTCTAAGTATAATGTCTATTGGTTGCCAGTAAATCTAGCCTGAACTCAATATTGTTTTTTTTCGTTCCCGTGTATAGGCAGAGGCTGGTGAAAAAAGCCTCAAGCTCTGAAAGAAAGTTATTGTTTTGAGGTTCGAATGCAGGTTACATACCCTTCACAGAAGTGCAATATCTTTTCGTCACATAATCCGCACTCCGTAGACGCGCACAGCGGGAAAAGTGCTAAGATTGCATTTCTGGAAATGAGGTGAGTACTGAGCTGAGAGAGTGTTGTTAAGTTCGGTTACAATAAAGTTCCATGAAATAAAAATTAATTTTTTCTGCTCAACCGTTGAGTTTGAGTGGCGCAGTCGGTAGGATCCTTATAAACGGTAAGGATCCAACGAGAACGGACTAAAACTGTAATCCCAAATAAAAGTGAAGTGTACCAAGTGTATTTTAAAAAGAAAAAATAACACCTCGGACCCAAATGAAAAAAGATCTGCATAAACACTATTACAAACTCACTAACTCAAAGCAACAAAATTCCACGCAAAAGCAAATTATACTTGTGGGATAGCATCATAGAACAGGAGATGGATCGTGAAACAGTGGATAGATTGGTGCAAGCAGTCGAAGCTTTGGCTACCAGAAACAATCCGGAGCCACCGAACCGAGCGGTACACCTCATGAAGGAGAAAGCGTTCATTAAGGAGTTCGATGGGAACAGAGATCATCTCCACAATTCATTATTATTATTATTTATATATTAAGATCACTGGAGCGGCGAAAGAACTTTTACTCAACAACCCCCCAAATAACTGGGAAGAGGCGAAGCAGATCTTCAAGCAACATTTCCAACCAGCAAGCAGTTATAAGGAAATCTCAGAAAAAATAACATTCCTCAAAGTAAGTTCTATCTCTGATCTTAATTGTAAAATTGAAAATAATCCGACAGAGTGTGTAAAAACATTTTATACAATTTTAATAAATAGGATAAAGCAACTAGTTTCAGGAAACTTGTCTAGACACACTGGAGACAAATATGACTTACACGAGATCAAAGGAATATTGTACACCTATGTAGGTTATGATCATGGTAGTTTGGAAAAACTTGCGATAACAAATGACAAACGACAGACCCACAATAGACATAATAACGAATGCACCCAGACGATATTCCCACAACAGCATTCATAACACCAGACGGGTTGTTTGAATACCTACGAATGCCATTCGGGTTAAAGAATGCGTCAGCAACCTTCCAAAGGCTGATGAATACCATCCGAGCGGTACACCTCATGAAGGAGATAGCGTTCATTAAGGAGTTCGATGGGAACAGAGATCATCTCACACAATTCATTATTATTATTATTCATATATTAAGATCACTGGAGCGGCGAAAGAACTTTTACTCAACAACCAACCAAATAACTGGGAAGAGGCGAAGCAGATCTTCAAGCAACATTTCCGACCAGCAAGCAGTTATAAAGAATTCTCAGAAAAAATAACATTCCTCAAAGTAAGTTCTATCTCTGATAGATTATTATAAAATTGAAAATAATCCGACAGAGTGTGTAAAAACATTTTATACAATTTTAATAAATAGGATAAAGCAACTAGTTTCAGGAAACTTGTCTAGACACACTGGAGACAAATATGACTTACACGAGATCAAAGGAATATTGTACACCTATGTAGGTTATGATCATGGTAGTTTGGAAAAACTTGCGATAACAAATGACAAACGACAGACCCACAATAGACATAATAACGAATGCACCCAGACGATATTCCCACAACAGCATTCATAACACCAGACGGGTTGTTTGAATACCTACGAATGCCATTCGGGTTAAAGAATGCGTCAGCAACCTTCCAAAGGTGATGAATAGCATCCTTCGAGACTACATCAAAAAAATATGTGTCTGTTACATAGACGACATATTGGTCTTTTCAACCAGTCTGCAGGAGCATATACAAAATCAAAAGTTAATATTTGAAAGATTAGCCGAACATAATCTGAAAATACAATCTAACAAATGCTCATTTTTAAAGAAAATCACAGAATTCTTAGCGCATGTCCTCACAGCAGAGGAAATGAAACCCAACCCAGAGATAATCAAGTGTATTCAGGAATACTCGATCCGCAAGACAGAAAAGCAACTCAAAGAATTTTTAGGAGTGACAAGATCCTACAGAAAGTTTGTGAAAGATTATGCCAAAATCGCAGGACCCATGATAAAATATTTGAAAAAAGGAAAAAAGAAAAACACTAGTTACCCAGAATGTATATTAAAACTAAATATAACAAAACACCCCATTCTAAAATTTCCTGATTTTTCCAAAAGCATTACGCTTATTACTGACGCCAGTAATCACGCGATCGGAGCAGTAATAAAACAAGAGAAACAACCTGTGTTTCAGGCAGAATTTAGCCAAAGAAACCAACGTTGGGTCCTCAAATTGCAAGAATACCAATTTGACATCGTGTATATGAAAGGAAAGGGCAACAAGGCAGCGCATTTCTTGAGTAGGATACCGGGAACAAATGATAATGGGATTGATAATAAAGAAGAAGAATCTGCTTATCAAGTATATGATGACGCAACAATCCATTCACAAGATGAACAACAATTGGATCACATTCCCATTATGGAAACAATAATCAAAAAATATAAAAGACATCTAATATTTGCTTACGACGCGGACAAGGAAATAAAAGTATTACACAATAGAAGGATAATATTTGTTGATATGACCAGAGATGAGGACTAATGGTCTGACCTTTTAAGAAGATTTATCAAATCCGGCATCACCGTAATCTATACAGAGTTGTCTTACCATGAATTCAACAAAATACAACAATTGCTCATAAAACTCTTTAGTCATGATAAACAAATACGATTTATAAAAATAACTTTAAGAGCTCAAGAAATCGGAGCTTTGAAAGAAGCTCAAAAACAGATACCATTATATCACACGAATACTAACTAAATAACTAAATACGAGACTTAATACGAACGAAAACCAATCAAACCAAAATTTGAAATAAGTGAAACACCATCTAGACCTAACCAAATTCTTCATATGGATATATATTACTTCATGAAACAACCATTCCTAACTTTAATAGACAAACTAACTAAGAAAGCTTATGTTTATTATTTACCTAATAGAAACTGGATCAGGAAAATAGAGGTACTAGAAGAACATTTTTCCAAATTCCAATGAATTTAAGGCGGACTATTTTAAAGAATTTTTAGTAAAAAACACATGTAACAAAACCCAATACACATACAGGCGATAGTGATATAGAACGATTTCATTCGACATTACATGAGAAATTAGTTACTATGAGAAATTCAGACTTAACACTAATCCAGAAGATGCACAAAGCAGTCAAAGACTATAATAGCAGATACCATTCTACTCTTAAAATGACTCCAGAAGAAGAAATGTTTGCAGATGTAGCAACTCTCTTTAGCCGAATAAAAATAGAAAAAGAAAAACGAACAATAAAACTTAATAAGAATAGAGAAGAGTATGTAGAAAAAAGGAAAAAAATACCACTAAAGAATTAAAGAAGAAATAGGCACAAAAATGAGCCTCGGTATGGTAGAATCAAAGAAATGTGTACAGAACATCCGATAAACATTAAACGACCTCGTCTAGATTAGCCTCGGTATGGTAGAATCAAAGAAATGTATAGAGAACATCCGATAAACATTAAACGACCTCGTCTATTTGCAGATGACTTTAGTGTATCTAGCACTGACCTTACTCATACAACCCACAATAGCCACGCTGATCGTATAGAAACTAGAGACCAATAGTGGATTTTATGTATTTAACACGGGAAAGACAGAAGTAATTGAAGACTTTCAGACAATACTACACATAGTTAATAACAGAGACTTACGACATACAATAGAGATATTAGAAGGATAGGTTCAAAAACTACAAATAGGAAATGACCCGAACACAGGACAGGACTGTTAAAATATAACGAAGATACAATTATCATTGCCATTAAAATACCGAATATATATAAAATAGTAGATCTTAAATTGCAAGAATACCAATTTGACATCGTGTATATGAAAGGAAAGGGCAACAAGGCAGCGCATTTCTTGAGTAGGATACCGGGAACAAATGATAATGGGATTGATAATAAAGAAGAAGAATCTGCTTATCAAGTATATGATGACGCAACAATCCATTCACAAGATGAACAACAATTAGATCACATTCCCATTATGGAAACAATAATCAAAAAATATAAAACACATCTAATATTTGCTTACGACGCGGACAAGGAAATAAAAGTATTACACAATAGAAGGATAATATTTGTTGATATGACCAGAGATGAGGACTAATGGTCTGACCTTTTAAGAAGATTTATCAAATCCGGCATCACCGTAATCTATACAGAGTTGTCTTACCATGAATTCAACAAAATACAACAATTGCTCATAAAACTCTTTAGTCATGATAAACAAATACGATTTATAAAAATAACTTTAAGAGCTCAAGAAATCGGAGCTTTGAAAGAAGCTCAAAAACAGATACCATTATATCACACGAATACTAACTAAATAACTAAATACGAGACTTAATACGAACGAAAACCAATCAAACCAAAATTTGAAATAAGTGAAACACCATCTAGACCTAACCAAATTCTTCATATGGATATATATTACTTCATGAAACAACCATTCCTAACTTTAATAGACAAACTAACTAAGAAAGCTTATGTTTATTATTTACCTAATAGAAACTGGATCAGGAAAATAGAGGTACTAGAAGAACATTTTTCCAAATTCCAATGAATTTAAGGCGGACTATTTTAAAGAATTTTTAGTAAAAAACACATGTAACAAAACCCAATACACATACAGGCGATAGTGATATAGAACGATTTCATTCGACATTACATGAGAAATTAGTTACTATGAGAAATTCAGACTTAACACTAATCCAGAAGATGCACAAAGCAGTCAAAGACTATAATAGCAGATACCATTCTACTCTTAAAATGACTCCAGAAGAAGAAATGTTTGCAGATGTAGCAACTCTCTTTAGCCGAATAAAAATAGAAAAAGAAAAACGAACAATAAAACTTAATAAGAATAGAGAAGAGTATGTAGAAAAAAGGAAAAAAATACCACTAAAGAATTAAAGAAGAAATAGGCACAAAAATGAGCCTCGGTATGGTAGAATCAAAGAAATGTGTACAGAACATCCGATAAACATTAAACGACCTCGTCTAGATTAGCCTCGGTATGGTAGAATCAAAGAAATGTATAGAGAACATCCGATAAACATTAAACGACCTCGTCTATTTGCAGATGACTTTAGTGTATCTAGCACTGACCTTACTCATACAACCCACAATAGCCACGCTGATCGTATAGAAACTAGAGACCAATAGTGGATTTTATGTATTTAACACGGGAAAGACAGAAGTAATTGAAGACTTTCAGACAATACTACACATAGTTAATAACAGAGACTTACGACATACAATAGAGATATTAGAAGGATAGGTTCAAAAACTACAAATAGGAAATGACCCGAACACAGGACAGGACTGTTAAAATATAACGAAGATACAATTATCATTGCCATTAAAATACCGAATATATATAAAATAGTAGATCTTAAACTGTTAATGCCTATTCCGACAAAAGATAACTTTGAAATTGTAACTCAAAATCAGTATTTTATAGAATTGAATCAATTAAAGTTTCAGTACAATAACAAAGATGTATTATTCAAACAAGATTTGAAAAGAGTAGAAAATTATGTAACTAATAATAATTGTAAATTAAGAAAAAATGATGTATTTGAAATAAGTCGATAAGATGATAGTACAATAATATGTAAAAATATGAATGGACAAAGTCTTGAAAACTATTGCAACGATCGAAATATTAAACTTTTTGGAAACTATTTCATAAACTTCAATAATTGTACAATTAAAATTTTAATGAATGAAAAAAACATTCTTTTATAAAGACTATATCTTTGGTAAAGAAATAAGTTTTGAAGGTATCATGTTAAAAAATATAGAAAACTTAGAAGACATTAAATTGTTAAAACTACATACAAACGTGAACTATGTCGCAAGCTCAGTCTATCACTGACTATCACCTTGAATATTATCCTCATCATCATTGTCAAGCAATTGCTAAGAAGAATAGACCTTAAATTATCAATTAAAACTTTAGACAATGAGATTCCGAAACCATGTAAAATACAGGAGAATTTTAATCTTAATCGGGGAGAGGTTACATACCCCCCTTACAGACGTGCAATATCTTTTCGTCACATGATCCGCACTCCGTACACGCGCACAGGTAAATTTGTCGACTGAGACACACGCGCAGCGGAAAAAGTGCTAAGATTGTATATCTGGAAATGAGATGAGAACTGAGCTTGGGATATGGGGGAAATGAATGTGCTGGAGAGCTCAGTAAGTAAAAGAGTGTTGTTAAGTGCGGTTACAATTAAGTTCGATGAAATAAAAGTTAATTTATTTTTTTGCTCAACCGCTGAGTTCTTAATTTGAGTTGCATAGGCAGCGATCACAAATAACTTTTTTCCACCTTGCTTCTTCTAGCACACTAAATCTACGTACATCATTGCTATATATAGCCTCATGATAAATGTTACTTTTTATCAAGAGTGCGACCCCGCCATCTCGAGTGGACTGGGGTCGGTCTCTTCTTATAATATGGTAATTTTTGTGCATGAGATTGCGCTTCGGGTTTAGCTTAGTTTCACTAGCCACCAGCACAACAGGATTGTGGGCTTGCAACAAATTAGAGAGCGATAGTTTTCGTTCAATCTTACATTCACTACATGGACCTTAAGGGTAATTTTTAGCATTTTCGGCGATTTAGATCTATTCATGAAACATTCAACAATGCAAACTTCCCAAACTGTTCAAGTTTGTCTGCCAATGGTATTATTTTCAAGATTTTATCGTTCGACGTTGCTGCACGATGAAGGTTTCTTCTATCCCGAAGCCAACATACATATGTCACGGCATAGCTTTGCCAACCACTTCTATGCCTAGATCATCATATAAAGGCCAGTACATTTGTTCTCGAGGAAGCTTATTGTATCCAGACAAAATCAAAATCCCGAGAAACGTTTTTAAGTTCAAAGAATCGAATTGAAAATCATATCTTTTGTGTTGATTAGTGTATATTTGCTATTTGATACGATCATATGATTAGTCTCAACCAATCTCTTGAAGATTTCTACCAGATTGTGACAAATAAAAAAATAGTCATCTTCAAAAATAATTTTAGCAGTTGAAGTGTATGAATTGCTGCATTTTTGCTTGGTTGAGTTCGAACTCGGAGCGGAGTGGAAGATAACATCCTGGGTTCTTATTTTATTGCCGGCGGTTTTTCTATTACTGTCGTCGGACGAAAAGTTTATAAATACTTCAACAGTAACAGCAACGCCTTTCGGTATGAACTACTCTGTAATATCCTCATCAGCACCTTCTTCTCCATCAGTCATAGCACTTGCATTTCGTGGTATTATAGCCAAACCAAATTCGTTATCATCGCTATTTTGTAAAATAGCTTCAACAGCGTCTTCAAATCCCCTATAGCTATTTTGAGCAGTAAAATCGTATTTCTTAATCTGAAAAAATTGCACTTATTTTACTTACGCATGATGTCAGTGTACTCCACCGAGTATACCGTATATTTAACATAAGCTTTAATGAATTTGTTTGTAAACAATTGAAGTGAAAAGAAACAATAATTTTTAGGCAGTAATTATTTAAAATACAACATATTATGACACATTCAAAAAAAAAATTAAGTTAGCCGCAAAATATTCGTTGATACCTTTTACCTGTTTTATTAAGAAACAAATTGGCCAGGCTACACAAGTTTTCCTTATGGAATTTGTAACTGGTACTTAGAGATATGGGTGTACTAAATTAAGTACAGTGACCTCAAATGGATTACTTTAATTAAACATATTAAAAGTAAGTGGACTCCCGGCTGAACACCTCGAATTTTTCACAGCACCACCTCTTTCGAGCTGCTGACAACACTGTCTAAAAAAGCTTATCAAACTTCGCCGTTCGGAGTCGGCAAAAAACTGTAGGTCCCTTCTACTCGTGAGAGAACAGTGGAGAGCACAACACGAGTAGTTGATGAGCAAGCTAGGCCCTGGTCCCCCTTGGACTGTCGCGCCAACAATTATTAATTATTATATTAAAAGTAATGTTCATATCTGACTCTATATTGCTAATATTAAGAAACTATCGAAAACAGTTTTTGTACTTACATTCATTCACAAATGCATCAGTTGCATCAATTCACAAAGAAATTTGTTGTATCCTTTTATATATATAACAAGTATATATTATGGTGATTGCTTCTTCTTCTTGTGGTGCTACAGTCCGGGTGGACCTGGGCCTCAACCAACATACCTCTCCAGCCAGGGCGATCTTTCGCCATATGTCTCCAGTTGCGCACTCCAAGTTGGTTGAGGTCCTTTTCCACTTGTGTGCATCACCTTAGCCTAGGCCGTCTTCTGTTGCGTTGTCCCAATGGCTCGGATTGACAGACTTTTTGGACCAGAGCAGTGGTGTCCATACACTGGACTGACTTAAGGAAAATCGTGCCTCTGGTGTTGACTTGTGAGTTACGCACGATCATCTCGAGGATGATGTTAAAGAAGTCACATGACTTGCGTCGCCTTGTCTAAAACCTTTTTTGACATTGAAGGTCTCAGTGAGTTCGTTACCGACCTTGACGGTCTATCATCATTCTACACAATCTGAAAAGTTCGGTAGGAATGCCAAAACTAGACATGACACTGTATAGCTCGTCTCTATGCACAGTGTCATATGCGGCCTTAAAATCGACGAATAGGTGGTGAGTGTCGATTTGTACTTCTTGAGTCTTTTCCAGGATCTGCCATAATTTGCAATAATTTCCACAGTCTATTGTGGACTTCCGTGGTCTGAAACCAGACTGATAGGGACCTATCAGTTTATGGACAAACGGTTTCAGATGCTCACACAATAGGGCAGAGAGGATCTTGTAGGCGATGTTTAGAAGACTGAGCCATCGATAATTGGCGCAGTCAAAGGGGTCTCCTTTCTTGTGGACCGGGCAAATGACGCTGAGATTCCACCCATCCGGCATGCTTTTCTCCTACCATATCTTACAGATGAGTTGGTGCATGCGCCCATCCAACTCATCTCCAGCTGCTTTAAATAGTTCTGCGGGCAGTCAATCCGCTCCAGCAGCTTTGTATTGCTATCTTTAATACAATATCTTCTAAGTCGGAGGGACGGAATGTTTGTCTATCATCGTTCAAATCGAGTGGAACATTCCGGTCCGAGCCTTGTATCCTCCGGATAGCTGTTTTACCTTTACTTTCGGACTTCATTCCTGCCATAACACCTTTCCATTTCCTCGACCGGGCACTTCCTTCCTTCCTTCTTTTCCCTTCTGAGAAGCAGGTGCTCTTCCCTTCTTCTTTGTTCGTAGAGCTCACGAACAGCCCTCGTTGTTCGATGCAGGGTTACCTTATAGGCGTCTTGTTTTGATGCATGCGTTTACCTGCACTCGTCGTCATACCATGGGTTCCTTCTGGGTGGTGATGTAAAACCCAGCACATAAGTGGAAGCTTCTTTGATGGCTTCTTGACAAGTTTTCCTTTTTCTGAGGTAGTTTCAGGGTTACTCGGTCGGCAAAGTTCCCAGCAACTTGTTGCGATTCTAGCTTTCCGACGTCAAACCGTTTTTGCCTGTCTCCACTCCGTTGTTTTTATCCGGACTCTTACCTTGGCTACAACAAAATGATCCGAGTCGATGTTTGCACCTCGGTAGGTTCGGATATCGGGAATACTGAAGGAGTGTCTGACGCCTATAGCAATGTAATCAATCTGGTTGACGGTGGATGTTCAGGTGTGGGAACCGCGTGCTTACCATAGAAATGTTGCGCCCCGAGGCGAAGTCCAACAACCTGAGTCTGTTTCCGGATGTGCAGGCTGTGTTTTCCGATGACTCCAGAATATATGTCCTCCTTTCCCAGCTGAGCGTCGAAGTCGCCTAGAACAATCTTGGTGTCGTAGCTGGGGCATCGATCGTAAATTCTTTCTAAGAAATCATATTAGATGTTGTCATCCTTCTCCTCTGTCGGGGCGTGAGCGCATTTTAGGCTGATGTTCCCGAATTCACCCTTGACGCAGATTGTCATGAGGCGTTCACTGACGGGGTTGTAGCTCAAGACTTTTTACCTTAGTCTGCCTCAAACAACAAATCTGCATCCGAATAAGCGTTGCCTTCTCTCTCTGTAGCAATCGCTGTAGTAAATGTCACAGTTGTTCAGCGTTTTCTTTCCGAGCCCATCCCATCGCACTTTCTAGATGACGATAATGTCTGCTTTTTAGCAGTCAAGCGTCTCCGCAAGTTGATCGGCTGCACGCGATCTGTTAATTGACCTCACATTTCACGTACAAAACCGAAAATTGTTGTCCTTAAAACGTTTGCTGGGGTCGTTGACAGTTGATCCGTCCTTATTCGAGGCATGCAAGGTTGTTGAAGCCAATGTAAGGTTGCGGATATCCCGAACACCTCCAAGACAAAGAAATGATGTGAGGAAGATCAACGTCAGCGGGCTACAGATATTGCCAAATCCTTTTCCGTTCGTGTCTCCCTTTATCTCTTAAGAAATCCTACGCCACCAACATCAAGTATAGAAGACTAGTGGAAGCCTTGCCAAAAAGCCAAAGATGGCGCCTCTGATGTGCTGGGTTTCAATCCTTCGGCACTGTCCGTTGTGCCGGTTCTCTGCCAGACACCATTTTAACGTAGTAGATGGCCGGAGTAACAATAGTAGCTATAGCACGGGCTACTGACCTGGCTTCCACTTTTCTATTGTTACTTAGCTCATTTTCTTTCTGACGGACTTCTTTGATTCGTGGACACCCCAAATATGTTGCGGAGTGTCCATTTCCTCCGCAGAGTTCACATTTAAGAAGCGCCTTATTCTAGACTTCATCCGTACCTAAAGGACATTTCCCTTTGTTGTGCCTGAATGTGCATCGTGCGCAGCAGATCTCCATATTGCAGTCCTCCGCGACGTGCCCCAGTCTTCTGTACTTTACACATTGGAGTACGTGGCCTGTTTTATTTAGTTTTCCCATTTTATACTCAAACCGCCTACGAAACGGATTTTTCGTAGGCCGTCGATTTTGGGTTTGTGGGTTTCCTAAACTAAAAAGAAAAGAAGTTCCTTCTTTTTCGCTTTCGCAGCCGCAGTGTTGAAAGGCTTAATCCCTGCAATTAAGACCTCGTCACTCTCAACTTGACGCAGCCTGTTGAGGAGGACCTTTGGGTCAGTGGAGGGATTCATACCTTTGAGGAGCAAGGTCTGTGGCAATTCTCCTCTGTATAGAAGTCAGCGTTTGATGCCGCTAGCTTCTCTTTATCTTAATCTTAATCTGTACCCGTAAATTGTGAGGCAATGGACTGTGTGGGTTTCGGGAGTCTTATATTTAATATAAAATAATTGACTTCATAGAGCCTACTCACATAAGGTCTCGAGCTCGTCAGTCCCCATGCCGAAGACGTTGATTGGTGGGCAGCGAACCTACTTCTGCTGTTGCATCGGATGTTTTTGTTGTTGAGGCTTCTGCTGCAGTTACTGCTGCTGTTTTTGTTGCTGCTTCTGTTGCGACTGTTGCTGCCCTTAAGCTGCTTATAAGGTAGCAGATCGCGTTTGCTTTTGCTGTTGTTTCTGTTGGTGTTTTTGCTACCTCTTTTGTCGAAGCTCTAGAAGCTCCTTCTGCTGTTCCTTCTGCTTAGCCATTTTCTCAGCAGCTCTCCTTGCAGTTGACCTGTCATAGATGAAATTAATTTGGGCGTCCTTTGCCATTTTCTAGTCAAGCTTCTGCAGTTTCTGCTCCTCCTCCCTTATTTGTACTGGGCATCGTCAGCATCGGATGTGGCGAGAACCTGAAAGGAGTTATCGCTCCCCTAAGAGAATCGGCATTTGTTGCTCTCTGATCCGCATTCGAGTGTATCAATGTCGATTGCATCTGATTTTGTTGTGGTTGTCGTTGTTTTTGGCGATGTTTTTCTGTCCGCCACTGATCCGCCTCCGCTCGATGCAACCACTTCCTCATCTGACGTCATGACTGTTGTCGTCCGACGGTTTGGGAGAGTGGGCTGCAGCTGCAGTCTCTTTCTCCTTTTCTTAATATCGGTAGTCCGGCTAGTGGGGCTGTGTTGTAAAAGTGTTTTAAAATCACCCGACTTTCTGAGCTCCGGTCGCTCGTCAGTTTCCATGTCCCTCACTCTTACTCACACAAAGTGTCTTTTACTTTATTTTATTAAGAAATAAAAAAAGTTTTTTTTTTCACCCACGGGAATTGAACCCAGCATTTTTGATCACCGCACTGGTGCTCTACTAGATCTAACAGAGCTAATGATGACGCACAAACGGATTAGTTTTATTGGCACTTCCGTACACAAAGGGTTTATGTTGCGAATTCGATACACGTCTGTATTCCGCGGAGATCTATGAACGACTGAGTTTTGCTTATTATACTGTATATCCATTAACATACAATCAAAAGAACGTGTACAAGATTATTGTACATTTGATTTTGATTTCAACAAAGAAATTTCCATAGCGTGGCGTGGATTTGTTAAAAAGTTATCCCGCACATAGGATTTGGTAACTGTACTTTACATTGCAACTGGCTTTACGATTCCTGTTACGATCGCATCTCAAGATTGTGGATGTCTGACGACGACTTGGATTATTTGTAGTTGGCTGTTGTGGGTGAGTCAGAGATTGCAACTAAAATTGCGGAGAGTGAGGTCTCGGAAGACAAATTTGGACTACAACATCGTTGCTTGCTCGAGGACCTGTTAACATTTGTTGAGAAACGAGCTTACAGTCTGGCGTCGGAAGTGTTGAGATGGAGTGCTGTGGACCTGCATAACAACTCAAACACAAAGGTAAATCAAAATCCTCCAAATCGTGCATCGCGCTTGCTGATGACGAACTTAGCTGCAACTGCACCTGGGAATTGCGAGTTTTGCGACTCCAAATTCCATCGCAATAGCAGTTACCCAAAGTTGTTGGCCGTGTCTGTGGCTGAATGGTTTAACAAACTACGTGTGTCCAATCTTTGCTTCAACTGCTTGAGACCGGGACATTCAACCAAGGCATGCTCAGGAGGCAACTGTCGAAATTGTCAAGGCAGACACCACGCATTGCTGTGCCGCATCAACTCTTCTGACACTGCACTACAAAACAAGCCGACATCGACTGCTGCTCAATCGCTTGCATCGTCCTCAAACCAACCAACAAGGAATAACACAGCCTGACTATCATCCACAGCAAAGACATGTCACGGGTGTTGGTTCTACCATAACACACACACGTGGTCGTACTACAATACCTTTGGCGTCATGTGATGGCACATTTGGCATTATTGCGCCGTCCTGCTGGCATCATTTGCGCATTTTGGCTTTGGCAGATCCGTAATTTGGCAAAACGGGTCCAATCGATGCCCTGCTTGGAGCTGACGTATGGGGTCAGATCATCCAAGAAGACATCGTAAGAGGTTCTTCAAATGAACCCTTTTCACAATCAACGACGTTTGGCTGGGTGGTCTTTGGACCAGCTACAATCGACACTCCACTGGCATCATCCAATCGCTCATTGCTAACAATTCGTGGCGACATTGGCAACGATGATGAACGTCTCGACTTGGCTATGGCGCGTATATTCGAAGGTGACGCCGACAACCCGATTACGAGTGGCGATGATGAATTCTGTGAGAATTTATTCTTGGCTACACATCAACGTGATTCGAATGGACGCTATATCGTGAAGATGCCTTTTCATCCGGATGCACCGACGCTTGGCAATTCGCATCCATTGGCCCTGCGACAGTTTCATCAGCTGGAGCGCAAACTGGAGTGGACCGCTCATACAGTGGCTCTCTCAGCAGATATGGAGAAGATGTTCAGACAGATTCAAATCGACGAACGTCACCAGCGATGGTAGCAGGTCCTTTGGCGTGAAACAGATGATCAACCAATTCGCACGTTCCAATTGACCATTGTTACTTATGCTTCTGGTCCGTACAATGCCATCCGAGCGATGCAATAGTGAGCCCTAATTGCTGCATATTGGCTGACGGTCACCGAACAGCAGCTGCCCTTACTAGCATTCTGAAAGACTTCTACGTCGTCGATTACTTGGCGAGTTTCAATTGGCAAATGATATCGACAGGGTATTGCAGCAAGGTCACTTTCGTCTCCGCAAATGGCAGTCCAACGATACAATGGCATTGGCACTAGTAACAAGTGATTCTTCTACCACGCCTGACATCGAATTAAAATCCCCGGAGGTGACTGTGCTAGGCCTCCATTGGTATCCTACAGCGGATGAGCTCTTCTATAGAATCCACATTAACGTGACAACATCTACCACCAAACGTCAGGTATTAAGTGATGTTGCTAGGCCGTACGATCCTACAAATATGCTGGCACCTGTCATCTTCGTCGCAAAAAATATTCCTGCAGTCTCTATGGCGGACTGGCTTGGGATGGGACTCACCACTACCGATGGACTTACTGCAGGAATGGATAGAATACCGCCACAGTCTACTACAACTACATAAGCTTCGAATTCCACGGTGTTTGCAGATGCGGACATCGGTCACAACACATCTTCATGGATTTTGCGATGCAAACCTTAAGGCATATGCGGCGGTTGTTTACGTCTGTATGACAAGCATCCAATGCGACTTCACATCAGCGAAAACTCGTATGGCACCAGCTCGTGTTAACACTCAAGGCAATTCAATAATGACGATACCTAGGCTGGAGTTGTATGCAGCTCGACTATAAGCAAAGACGGTTGGTAGTATGAAACATGCTTTGGACTTATCGCATGCACCATGCACACTATGGAGCGATTCTACCATCATCCTTCACTGGCTACGCAAATCACCAGCGACGTTTAAACCATATGTTGCACACCGCATTGGCTTTATTCAGCAACACACCAACGTGGAAGACTGGCAAAATGTCCGCACTCATCTCAATCCAGCAGACAGTGCGAGTCGCGGAATATCGGCTGCATCATTAGTCAGTCACGCGTTATGGTGGCATGGCTCGACTGAACTGACGCGAAATAACATGGCGACGGAGATTCTTTGATTAAAGTGGCATCTTCGAGTAGAACAAGACAGATACTTTGGCAATGAAATTCAGTTAATAAAGAGTTTTCGACATGTTGCAGCTTCAAGCATACTAGCATCTTTGGCACCATATCTAGATTCAGATGGCATATTGCGAGTCGGTGGTCGACTCAGACACGCTGAGCTAACTCCAGAACAACAGCATCCAATCATCATGGCTAAGGAAAGTACACTATCCCGACTCTTCGTACACGATAATCATCTCATTAATGCGCATGCTCAGATGACACTCATGCTACAAACCATCCGACAACAATATTGGATCATCAGTGGCCATGCACTCGTCAAGCAATGTGTATATGCGTGTGTCACATGTCAACGACACTCTCAGCAAATGGCTAAGCAGCCGATGGCATCGTTACCGACCGCGCGGGTCGTAGCACCTCCCCCTTTCTTATCCTCAGGGGTGGACTATTGTGGACCTTTCAACATACGGATAGGGGCACAACGCACTCGCACAACGAAGTAAACGTACGTGGTTATTTTTATCTGCATGGCAACCAAGGCTGTACACATCGAGTTGGGTGAAGACCTATCAGCCAAGGCATTTATCAACGTCTTCATGAGATTTACTGGTCGTCATGGCCCGTGTGCTCAGCTCTACAGCGACAATGGCACACAGTTCCGGAAGGCAACCAAACTCCTACAGGCAGACATAGCAGAATGGCACAGTGAACACAATCAACAGCAGATGGCAAACCAGAAGACACGATGACATTTCATCTCAGCAGCGGCTCCCCATCAAGGTGGCTTGTTGGAAGCTGCAGTGAAATCGGCAAAGAGACATTTGCTGCGTGTAGTTGGTGAACAGACGCTGTACTACGACCAACTCCATACCTTGCTAGTGGGAATCGAGGCCTGTTTAAATTCGCGCCCATTGGTTCCAGTCTACGATGGTGTGAACGCCCGCTTAGCGCTCTCTCTCCAGCTGATTTTTGATCGGCCGTTCACTTATGGCATTACCTGAACCTACTATCCCGGATATACCTACAAACAGAGTTCAACACTGGCAACTCCTACGACAGATGCATCAATCGTTCTGGCACCGGTGGCATGATGAATACTTAGTTTCGTTGCCGCAGCGCTCAAAATGGCGGCGACCGGCTGAGAAACTTCAGTTGGGCGACATCGTTGTCCTTCGGCACGAGAATCTGCCACCAACCAAATGGCGACTTGGACGCATCATAAACGTACACCAAGGGACCGACGGTCCTGTGCGACACGTCACTGCGGAATATAGCATGGAGACTGAAGGCACTGGCGGACAACTGAATCGCACCACCCGACCAGTACAGAAGGTGTGCAAGCTACTTGGTAATTCTCCCAAACCTACCGGCTCAGCCGGGGAGTAAATGTACAAGATTATTGTACATGCCGTATGTAAACGTGGTGTCGTTCCAAGATTTGGCAGCACTTAAAACTCATTAAGTATTTGTGCTTTCTTTTATACCTATTTTTTAACAGGCAATGAAGCCTTTATGTATTGGTGTATCGTTTTTCTCACTTCACTTGTTTTCCGATCGTTGGTGGTGCAGTGTCGCACTCTTTGAAATTAATACGTTGAATAAACTTGTGAACTTTAATTAAATGGACTGATGTATTTTAGTAATTATTATACAGAACGCATATGGTTACTTATGTCATCCCATATGCATATAAAATATAACTGAAATATTAAATAAACGTTTAGCTCTGTTCTGAAACCAGTTATAATCACCAATTTCTCTTTTTCTACTGAATGATTGAGAAGAGTATTTATTTGATGAGTGCAATCGTTTTTCGGGCTGCAGGTTTTAATTGAAGATAGCAAACTACATGTCGGAAGTTAAACGTAGTTGAGACTGTTGATAATATTCATCTAACAATCATTCGGTTCATTTTAATCCAAAATGAATGAATGGAATGCGTGGGAAACAGACGAGCGAAGTTAAATGTCAATCTTTCAGGAATTGATTGATTTAAAAACGAACAAATTCGTCGTATTAGAACTAAATGGTTACTTATGCCATCCCTTTAGGCATTTTTCCATTGTATGGACTTTTATCAGTTTTTATTCTCAAGTTCCCTGTAAACTAAGCAGATCTCCCGCCAATATAATTTGTTCTTGGTCTCACTGAGACTTGCATCACTCAATCGAGGGGCCGCAAGTATCGCAATCATGCCACTTATTGGTAATAAAAATAAGAAGTTAATTGACTCTCTAGAATATACACGTAATCTTACGTCTTTATCACTTCTATCGCTATTTGAATAACAAATGCTCTAATGAGTTAGCCAGTCATATTATTTCCCTTCAAGAATTTATCCGCACTACGCAACCTACCTTTGGACGTACAGTCAATTTTAGAGACACAAATTTCAGCCTTTCGACGCTGTATTTGCTTTCTTCGTCTACTTGCTTGACTTGCAGAACTCCTAGAATCCTTCTGCTCGATCAGTAGATTTCAGCACATCTTCTTCCTGTTCTTCCCTGTTAAAATTTCCTACACCACTAGCTAATTCTTCACGTTGTAGCGACACGGCAGACCTTTCCTCTTCAGAAACGCTTGCAAATGCTGCACAGCGAGTTGCAATTTTTTCATTTACTTTAATATAACCGCTTTCCCGAACACTTTTTTACGTCGTTCTGTTTACCTTTCTAAAATACCCCGTTGCTCACGATAAGATCTTCTCTTACACCACCTTTCTGTTCCCTTCTTCAGTTACTGATTCCAAAGAGCTTAAGAAAATTAAAAGTGGTGCAATCAAATTCAAGCTGTCGGTGTAGTAAAATCTCGAAGGAGCAACCAAATGTCGATTTATAATATTAATTGGATGGCGCGACAGTCTGTTACTTTTTTTCATCGAACCACTGTATTGTCACCTGAAGCTTTATACCAACATATGAATGTATCTTGCCGGTAATGAATTTGCTTAGTATTAGTTGGTGGCGACACACTTTTGGCTAACCTCTCACGTTAATGAAGCCTCTCTTCCATGTGGATAAATGATTCAAAAGCGGTCTTGAAAGTATAACTATAAATATAACATTTTAGCAGTTATATAGTAGCTACTGATGAACTCCAACTAAAGATATGTATTAACAACATTTACAATACAATAGAATATGTACTATACTATAAATGGCAAACCAATTTAGACAATGCTGTTTTATTAAAGCTTCGTCAGCATAAATAGAACACTACTTTATGTGAGCTTGCGATGCGTTTTTTCCTTTCCGAAAATAGAGAAGCAAACGAAAATGTACATTTTCCAACAAACATCAAACAGAAACTACACAAAAATTCGTTTTTACAAATTAACTGTTGAAGTACCAACTTTGAGTAAACTCCATTAGCTTGCCAACCTAATAAATTATTCTACTGTATAAAAAATAAATATTAATGTAATATTTATAATAAATATTATATAATATTAAAAATTATATTATTATTTTTATAGTAATTACATTATAAATTATATATAAAATCTATAATTATAAATTCTATTATTATATGTTATTAAAAATTGAAGCAAGTTCCTATCGAATATCATATATATTTCCTTAAGGGATGTCTAATATTTCAGTCGATTTTAACGCGATCGTCTTTTAAAGCAAACCAATCACACAAAAAATTTTCGACCTCCTCGTAGAAATGAAAGTACTGCTCAGCCAATGCGTGTCCCATCGATGAAAACAAATGGTAGATGGAAGGAGCCAAGTCTGGTGAATAAGGCTAGTGGGGTAGCTGCTCCCAGTCAAGTGTTTTGATTGTATCCTGAACCGGTTTTGCTTTGTGTGCAGAAGCATTGTCATGGAGCAAAATTACCTTGTCGTGTCTTCTGGCCCATTCTGGTCGTTTCTCGATCAATGCATGGTTCAAATTGATCATAAGTTGTCGGTAGCGATCATTTTTAACGGTTTCACCAGTCCTTAGGAGCTCGTGGTACAGCACAACTTTCTGGTCCCACCAAATACACAGCATTGTCTTCTTGCCGAATCGATCTGGTTTTGCAGTCGATGTTGATGGTTGTCTCAGATTAACCCATGTTCTTTTTCGTTTCGGATTCTTAAAATAAATCCATTTTTCATCGCCAGTAACAATCCGATGCAAAACCGATTTTCTTTCGTGTCTTTGAAGTAAAATTTCACAAGTGTTTTTTCGGTTTTCCATATGTCTTTCATTCAATTCATGTGGCACCCATTCTCCACACTTTTGGATCTTTCCCATAGCTTTCAAATGGTCAGAAATTGTTTGTTGTGCAACATTTAACATTGCTGCCATTGGCTTTTGACTCAAAGTGTCATCTCCATCCAATATCGTTTGCAATTCGGCGTCTTCAAACTTTTTGGTGGTATTCCACGTTCTTCATATCTCACATCAAAATCATTACTTCTGAATCGTTGAAACCATCTTTTGAATGTTGCTTTTGATAAAGCCTGATCACCATATGCCTCGGCAAGCATTCGATGCGACTCTGCAGCACTTTCTTCAAATGAAAACAAAAAATTAATGCTTCCCGCAGATCATCACTTCCTGGTACAAAATTCGACATTTTTAACACGATGAAAAAATATGATGTTGTCTGTTCAATGACTTGATGTATACTAAATATTTTTCACAGATGTCATAACAAACAATAAAAATAAGGGCTCGTTCACAACAAATGTTCGAGACATTTGGATCTTAACGCTCACTTCATACCGTTACGTATATCGTTTTTATAACTGCCGTTAATAAATATTATGTCTGATATTATTTTTTTTTTTGCTAAAATAGTACTCAAAAGGTATCTTAAATTTGTAAATATGTTCTCATTTTGAACCAACTTAAGTTTTAAGTATATTTAATGTATTAGACATTATAAGACAGAAATTTGCACGAAACATGCTTAATAGCTTATTTTTATTAATTTCCTTAGTTTGATTTCATTTGGGCAATAAAAATAACATAATATATAACACTAAATATTTATTTTAATTATAATAAGCGTAACTCAGAATATCAATTAATAATAAGTCTTTTCCAAATGTGCGACTTTTCAGCACGCGTTACTCTCTTGTTTTTCTACATATTTCATTAGCTGTTATAAATATTTTTTTTTTGTTTTTGGCATATTTTATTAAATATCTAATCTAATCTTATTTTAATTCTAGAAAAATACTTAAAACTAGCTTACATTCATCTCAACAGTAGTTCTTAAATATAACTTACTGACCATTAGCATGTGTTCTAAGCTTTTCTTGATGTAATTTAAAAATTGCCTTTGGACAAACAAACTATTGTTACTAAAATTTTGTTTATAATAACAATAAGTATTATTTTTTTTCCAAGAAAAGTTAAAAAAAAACTTGGGTCTGAGTCTAAGCCTAAGCCTAGGTTGGGTTAGGCTTAAATTTAAACTTAATAAAAAAAAAAAACCTAATTAAACTATGTCCATATCGATATACGGACGCGTGTACCATGGCGTATGTAGAATTTATATGCTTGACATATATAGCTAGTACACCATAGTGCACCTGTTTTTGTATATTTTTTTTGTTGTTTTTTTTTTATTTTTATTATTTTTTTTTTATTTTTTTATTATTTTTACAATGTTTTACAATTTATTATTATACAATGTTCTTACCTTACGCACTAGCTTAAAAACAATGTCAGTTGGCCACAAGGAGAACTTTAAATTTAATATAGTCTACTTTCACGCGTTGGCGGGAGTTGGTTTTGGTGCAACCACCAGTAGAAGTGTCGTTCTCTGGCGGACTGCGCCCTATCTCGGGCGGAGATCGCCCTACTGAACCGAAGAAGTTCCTCGTGACTACGAGCGACGTCCGGTTCGTATTGGAGCCGCCTATCCACTGTTCGGCGTACGACATGGAAGATGATAGGACATCCTTCCCTGTTCTGAATCAGCCCTTTCGAGTCTAAGTCTAAACGCTTCAGGAGGTATGAATCCGTTCAGGCGTTACTTTTCATGGTACATGAAGTTGGGGTAATACGCCCCAAAGATCAGACTGTTGGAAGAAGTCATCGCTCGTGCAATGTGCCTTCGATTCAGCTTAATAATGAAATTATCTATCCTAATTAGATTCGCCTCGTTATACAAAACCTCGTTGGGATAGAATTTCTTGTAATCGGATTCAGGTGTTCGATACAACCGAAGGCAGGCCCGGAGACATTGCCTCTCAAACACCCTCATCGCTTCGCACTTCCTAAAGATGATTTTCAACTTCCAGTCGTCGCAAAATCGCTGAATTTCGTCAAAGTCATGCTGCAACAAGTTATTTATAACTTCAATTTTCGGGCCTGATCTGTACGCTATGAGATCATCGGCGTACGCGATTAAATGCGGCATGGAACCAATAAGATCGCTAGTGAATATAGCGAAAAGGATCGTTGAACCAACGGCCCCTTGTTGCAAACCATTTTTTATGTGAAATACTATGGTGGATGTAATGTTGCCATTTTTCACAACGAACTTCCTACCTGTATTCATATCATAGATCATATACAGCAGCGTTTTATCTATGCCTAGTCTGACTAACTTGAGGAAGAGGCCTTCTAACCAAACGGTGTCGAACGCCTTTTCCATGTCTATCAGGCAAGCACCTGTGCATTGGTTCTTGTTCTTGTTCCACTGAACGTCGGATACCAATTTGGACGCGGCATGTATGGTATCATGGCCCGCCCTAAAGCCGAATTGGTTGTCCGGTATAATTGACGTTCCTCGACCCATTCTTTTAGTGCTCTAATGACAATCTTTTCAAAAACCTTGCTTATGCACGGAAGAAGTCTTATAGACCGGAGGTTTGTCGGGATGGAAGTATCTTCGTCCCTTTTCGGAATGGGCTGTACCACAGCTGTTTTCCAATGCGCCGGGTAATATGCGTTACTCAGCGCATTGTTAAACAGGGTTGTATATACATCTACTGCCTCAGAGGGTAGATGGCGCAGAACAATATTCGGTATCCCATCTATTTCTACTGACTTCTTCTTCTTCAGTGAATTAAAAATGCCCTGGAGTTCATCCTTCGAAATAAGGATGGAATTGTTTCCATCATCAGCGACGGCATTATTTGCCAGAAGATCGTCACTGAACCTGGTGAAACCCGGATTCTCGGATCGCCATTGAGCTATCTCGGTACTTAGTTGGAAGTGGTTAAGTTTGGCTCTGTCTTCCAAGTCGTTATTTGGACAAAGAGGTTCATTGACGTATATACTTCCTGGAAGACAGCTCCAATTACTTTCACCTTCTCCTGGGGATCTTCGACTACAAAGAAGTCGTCGTCAAGTACTGCCCCATCTGGATCAATGTCTACTGTCCTTAGTAAGTTGGCGTTGTCTGTCGTTCTGTTGAGTCGGACAGTTTGGATGTCGTTAAAACCTTTCCTCCGGAAGATTCTATTTACTTGTGGGAGCATGCTCGGGTTGCTGGATCTCAGAGCCCGAATATTATTGCCCCAGTACAAGTTTACAGCTAGTCTGTATTGCTGGTGGAGCAATTGCTGAATAAATTTGATCTGCGACTTTAATGACCGTATTTCATCATTCTGCGGATCTGTAAACCGTCTGTACAAGAGTTTTAGTCTTGACAGTAGTCTACTTTTTTGCACGTGAAGTGCGTCTATCTCGGCGTTCCGGTAGATGTCGCCAGCATCCTTTGGTGTCAGCGTAGGAATAGTCTTTTTCATTGTTCGTTTAATGGTCTCGTCCATTTGTATTAAGTACCTGTCAACCTCTTCGTTTGTCAAATGTATGTTCGTTGGTGGAAAGATTGCATTCGAACGTAGTTCTTTTTTTAAGACTCTGGAGAAACGTGGCCAACGTGCCTTGTTATAGTTGTAAGGATACGTATGGACATATCTCTCCAGTTCCTCCAGCTCGTTCGGGAGCTGAATAGCCGCGGCAAGACCACAGTGATCACTGTCGTACTCGACAGCGGTTAAACAGTTCCTTGTGCGTCGATCCACGTTCAAAATTGTGATTCGCTTTTCTGTGAGCATCACATCCAAATACGACCCACTTCGTGGAAAAGATGGTTTGTCAGTTGCAAGTAAGTGAAGCCTGAACGCGATACCATTCTGCTCTATCCACTCTGGGAGAGCGTTTCCCCTCTCGTTTGGAATTCTGTTAACCCATTCGCCGTGCTTTGCGTTAAAATCACCAGCAATAGCGAAAAAGTGTCTGCCGCGTAGACTGCAATCACGAGTAACCGCTTTCCACCTTGGAGAGGGATGCTCGCGATACAAGCCTCCAGCACACTAAACCTTCGCACAAAATTGCTGTATACGATCTTATGATTTATGTTATTTTTTATTAAGAGGGCGACCCCACCCCCTCGAGAGGAATTAGGCCGGTCTCGTCTTATTACTTGGTAATTTTGAGGTTGCGCGTCTGGTTTAGCTTGGTTTCGCAAACCATCAGCACGTCAGGATTATGGATTTGCAAGAAGTGAAAAAGCTGTATTTGTCGATCGATCCTTATCAGCGAATTGACATTCACTGCTAGGATCTTAAGGGGTCCTGCTGCTGCGCATTTGGCTCGCTAAACAGCGCCGAATAGATAACGTCTACTCGGGCCGTTTGCTGTAGGAAACTGGTATGTAAATCTACCATCTGTTTCTGCAAAGCGATCATCTGCGCTTGCATTGACTGAATGGTGGTCAATACATCCTTTAAGTTAGGATCTGCCATAGGCTGTCTGGGCACTGTGACCGGAACAACCTTTGGCACTGTCTGTTCTGCCGGTTTTCTGCCTGATGCTATTTGAGCGTAGGTGATAGTCGGCGTAACAGCGGTAGTTGCAGCCTGGGCCACTGGCCTGGCTTCTACCGTTTTTGCATTCCTTGTAGCCTTTACTCTTTGCCGGAGCTCTCGTATGCGAGGACAACCCCGATAAGTAGCGGGATGTCCTTTTCCTCCGCAGAGTACACAGCTGAGAAGGGCTCTGTCTGTAACTTCTTCTTCGCCTAGACTGCGTTTCCCTTTCTGGTGGGATTCAGTACATCTGGAACATCTGTACTGCATATTGCAGTTGTCCCTTGTATGTCCCAGCATCCGACACTGCGCACATTGAATTACGTGGTCCGACTTTCTTAATGTTTCCCATTTAACAGCTAGAGAGCCTACGGATCGAATTTTCCTTAGGCTCTCGATTTTGCTGCCATGGGAGAGCTGAACCAGAAAGAATGGAAATTTAACCTGCTTATTCTTCCTCGTAGCCGGAGTGTTGAAGGGCTTTACTCCTACGAAGTGAACCTCGTCGCTATTGTGGGCGCGCAGCTCCTTGAGGATCTCCTGCGGGTCAGTAGAAGGATCAACCCCCTTGAGGTGCATATTACGCACTTTTTCACCTTCTGGGGTGTATGTGTAAAAACGAGCCCCCGCCGACGCTAAGGACTCTTTAACACTTTTAAAATCAGCTACTGAGCTACAGTGAAACGACATTCTATTCATACCCTTATATTTAATATAAAAAGGACTACTTGTGGCCAACTTACATGTTTTGACAATGTCCTTCATTTCTAGTCCAAAGATGTTTATAGGCACCTCTCCTTCTTCTCTGTGGATCTCTGTTGCTGTCGTTGTTCCTGCTGTGATGGGTGATGTTGCTGTATCTGATGTTGCTGCTGTCTCTGATGTTGCTGCTGTCTCTGATGTTGCTGCTGTCTCTGATGTTGCTGCTGTCTCTGATGTTGCTACTGTCTCTGCTGCTTTGGTGGTTGTTGCTGTTGCTTTTACTGCTGGAGATGTTGTTGCTTCTGCAGTTTTTGAGTTGCTTTAGAAGTAGAAGGCAGCTCCGCCTGGGGCTTTTTGTGTTTGTTGCTGCTGTTGTTTCATTTGATGTTGCTGCTGTTGTTTCATTTGATGTTGCTGCAGTTGTTTTTGCTTCCGTTTTTTTTCTTTGGCGGCCTCATCAGCTGCGATTTTCGCTTTGAGGTGTTCAATGTGAGCAGTGAGCTCATCACGCCTCTTTGTACTCTCTTCCAGCTCTTTTATGTCCTCCGCCCTGTCCTCAGTATCAGAGGAGGCGAGGAGATGGAAGGAGTTGTTACCCCCCGTGTAACGCCCTTCGTTACCTTCAGATTGGTATTGAAGGGTTTCAATATCTTTGTCCGCTTTCATTGCTGTTGTTGGTGTTGGTTTGGAGCTTTTCCGAGTGGATGTTGCTCGGATAGGCGTCGCCTTGCTTGAGGCCGCTTCTTCATCAGATGATGCAGTTGTTGTTATTGTTCGTCGCTTGATCGGTGTCGGTTGCATTTGCATCCTCCTCCTCCTCCTCTTCTTTGTCTCATTGAGTTTGCTGGCTGGGCTCTGTGAGCGTACACTGCTTACGTCACTTAGATCATCAGATCTATACGGCAACGGTGTCTTGAAATCGCCCGATTTTTCGAGCGCGGGTCGCTCTTCACTGTTCATTGCACTCACACTATGTGTCTTTTATAAGCAAATAATAAAAAAAAAAAAAAGAAGAAATGTTTTCGCGGGATTTGAACCCGGGGTGCCGTATTACCGAACAGGCACCTCCTCCACCAAGCTAGTGTCTCACTTGGTTTCACGGGTGTTTGAATTTATTAAGGATATATTAATTGTGTTTTTATTGTACTATGACTGAAATACGTCTGCACTGCACGAAGGTCGTTGCAACAATGACCTAAATTAATTAATTATAAATATAAATGCTATCGAATTATCCATTGCGTAAACAATTTGCAGTAGATTTTCTGAACGCGTTCTGTTGAATGCACACAAAATGGAAATGAATTCACAAACAGTGGACAATTTCGTTTTTGACACCATTGAGAGCAAAAATTGACGAATTAGCCGCCATTTTGCCAATTTTTGAGGGGAAACGTAAAGATGTGTAAAACAATGCTCGATGTCACGTAAATAGCTCTCACAAATTGGGGTTTTTTTCAAGAATTCATAAATATTAGTCCAACGGTGGATAGACACAGTGGAAATCAGCTGTTCATTGACCGTATCCTTCCTTAATGGTTTCTGGTACAAAGGAACACACAGCGCTCAAGAAACCAGGGAACAGACTCGTTCAGCCAACCCGAGCGTTATCGTTTTATACACTTAAAATAAAGAATATAGTTTCGGCCAATTTGACTTAGATCGTCCTTGGACTTGTATACTTTATTTTACATTATACGTTATGCCCCTCTGACGAACCACCTCCTTCCTCAACACAAGGTTTAAGTCTTGCAGCTTCAAGAGTGCCGCTGTATCGTATTTGTGATATTTGGCAATTATCAATGTCTCTGACAATAAAGCGGTCTTTTGGGAGTACTCGATGAACAACGTACGGGCCGCGATACATCGGAAAAAAAATCTTGTTCTGACCAATCGATATTCAGTTAATTCGTCTGTCTCAAGTCCACGTTGCCTAACAAATGAATAAATGGTATTGAGACAGGTTCTTTTGGGATGCTGTGCAACTTTCGCTCATTGGTGCGGCGTGGCGGATTATGAATAATACATCGGAAATAGTTTTGAATATAACGCATAGATGGGAACCAATAATGAAGTTGAATCTGTTCGTAGCTAAATATCCGATCTTTTCGTGGACGAGTCGTATAACCGCACTTTCCATCTCGTTTGGAATACATAAGGCGAAATGACCTTGTTCCATACGGCGGTAGACTGAACCACTGGACATTTCGAACGGTTTCACTTCCTTTTCCTATAGCTCGTCACGAATACTTATTTAAACGGGATCTCGAGACTGAATAGGATGTAAGTAAAAGTTTATATCGTCATCCTGAACAAAGAGGGCGAAATGATCGTTTTGGTATTCTTCCGGCAGCTCACCGGGAGGTGAACGACTTGAAGCATCGATATGAACCATACTAGCTCCTTTGCGGTGGCTTATGGTATAATTATAGTTTTCTAGGTCAAGTGCCCAACAGCGATGCGAGGATTTAGCCTGAGCTAAAGCTTTGCAATCTACTCTTACTCCTAAACTGTGTGAACTAACATCGGCGGGCAACTCCGTCTCTCTGTTTGAGTTGTATATAACTAAAACCGGGGAAAAACAAGTGCATCATGTATGCTGGCAAAAGCTTTTTGACATTTCTCATCAAATTCAAAATGTGTATATTTCTTACTCTTCAAGTCTACCTTCCAAGTATTCTATACAATCATCGATCAAGGGTAAAGGGAAACTACCTCGATCTGTAATTTTATTTAAGTCTAAGTATATTCTCATTTCTCTCAACACAGCGGAAGAAGCATATGAGGAGTTACTAGGTGGAATAACGTTTCGCGCTAACAAGTCTTCAATAATTTTAGACACTTGCTCCTTTTCTCGGCAAGTTGGATGTTAATTGAATTTACATCGTATGCCGAACGGGTGTCTTAATTGATTGTTTCGTGGAAAGATATTCATTAAGTAATCGGTTACATCCGAGGGACATTAAATATAATAAAAGTAAAAAAAAAGTGGTCAAAGGAGTTCAAGAGAAACAGAGAGACCATTAAAGACGACCCCCGGCGACCGGGTATTGCTTGTACGGGAGAAGTCATCAAAGAAGTCGAAAAACTTGTTCTGGAGGAAGCCTGAATAAAGGTGAAAATGATGGCAGAGATCACCAAGCTTTCAACTGGCACCATTCACACCATTCTTCATGACCATCTTAACCTTTCAAAGGTCAGTGCAAGGTGGGTGCCACGAATGCTCACAGCGCCTCTGGAAAATGTGAAAATCGCATGCTGTAGAGAGCTTTTGGAGATGTAAAAAAAAAGGAACAGACTCCACGAAGAAGATCAAAGTCACTCCGTCTGCGGGAAGCTTATGGCCACAGTTTTTTGGGACTCAAAGTGGATCTTGCTCATTGAGTACAAGAACAAAGATAAAACCATCAACGCCACATCCTACGCTTCCACTTTGCATAATTTACGGGAGGAAATTAAAAAGAAAGGAGGGGGTAAACTCGCAGCGGGTGTATTGCTTTTTCATGACAACGCTCTTGTTCATACGGCGCGAGTTTCCAAGGCTACTGTGCAAGGTTGTGGTTTCGAAGAAATCCAACGCCCATACTATAGTCCAGACCTTGCCCTTAGTGATTATTTCCTGTTTCCGAATATGAAAAAATGTCTTCGTGGAAAAAGGTTTTCGGATGATGAAGAACTCAAGTCGGCAATAAATGGGTATTTTGCAGAGAAAGAGAAAATTTATTTTTTTGATATTTTAAAAAAGCTCATATCAAGATGTAATAAATGCATTGATGTTAGGGGAGTTTATATTGAAAAACAAAAGCAATTTAAATTGAATTCGCATTTTCCTTCATATCGATACCGAGAATATATTGAACGCCCCTCGTAGATTATAATATGCATTACCAAAAGTGTGATAGTTCTATTTTAAATAACTCGCGGCTTACATTCATAGCCCATTATTTTTTATTTAAAAACAAATATGATTAACCGGCCCCAAACCCAATGGTTAATCATGATGAAACTCTACATCAGGGCACATCAGGGGACAATCGAATTACACAAACGCAAGATAATACGATTTCAAATTAAATTTTAATTTTATTAAATTTTATTGCTAACAGTTAAAATGAATTTGTTAGCATAATTATAATTTTGAAATTCAGACGGATTCTTCAGTCGCAGTTTTATAGTTGAACATTTTAACACAATCCCCAACTTCTTCAATAGATCACGGCCAATCAAAATTGGGACTGGTAATATATACATTATTTGATATAATAAAGAAATCAATTGAACATGCGTGGCAATCCTGTCATTGAAATAAGTACATAAATGAAGAGAAACGAACTGTTAGATCGTATGATATTGTATAACACTTACACAACGACACGCATGTAAGAAGGAATAGAATAAATGTACGGCGTCGGTACTTAACCCGTGTGAGGTTCGGACGTGCCGTCGAAGAATTTTAAGATCGGCGTTTTTTTAGTTAGAAATCCTGCCAAAATCTCAGAAGTGGGTTCGGAAAAAGCAATTGAAAAAAAAACATAAGGTATATTTCTTAAAATAAAATATGCAAAACGAAAAATTCGAGACGTATACTGTCGCACAACTCAAAAGCTAGCTGGACTCCTTGGAGAAAAGATCATCCGACAAAAAATATTACTACTGAAAAGAGAAAAAGAGTGTTTGAAAAAAATGAGGGATGACAGATGGGAAAATAGAACAGACGAAACGATTAATGAAGGTGAATACCACGTCAACAAGATGTCTATGGGAAAGGAACTAGTGCCCGAATATTCTGGTGATGGCGATAGTTTCCAGTTGTGGGAAACCCAATTACGTAATGTGTAAGTGTCCTTCAAACTTAACGAGAATAGTGTACGCGAATTGATCGCCTCGAAAATGAGGTGCAGAGCTTCGAAGTGGTTTCTGTCAAAGGCAGACATTGCCACAGAATCAATCGAGAACATTTGAACTGAGATGAGACTAGTTTTCGAAGGTTGCACCAGTAAGGTCGCAATCCGCCGTGATTTGGAAGAACGAAAGTGGCGTATAAATGAAAATGTTCAGTCCTATTTTCAAGATAAACTCACGCTCGCCAATAAAATTCAATTTGCGGATGAGAAACTGGTGGAATACTCAATCGAGGGGATACCCGATCCACAGTTGCGCTCGCAAGGCAAAATGCACCTCTTTAATAAAAAAAAGTCAGCGGATGGAAGCATTTTGCGATGTACCCCTACGAAAACAAATTACCACGACCTATGCACACAAGATCGGAGGGCCCAGATACGATGTATTAATTGCAATAGCCTGGGCCATGTCGCTGCGGATTGCAGAAAGCCGAAAGGTAACCTGGTGCCTGCCACGTATGCGGTCAACTTGAACATTCACCACTTGCGGGAAAATTAAGAAGAAAACGAATTTTTAAGATTTTTGAACTTAAAGTTTTGTCCGAATAATCACGCTAGTGTTTTATTAGAATGCCTAATTGATACGGGGAGCCCCATCAGTCTCATCCGATTGAAGTACGTTCCGGATTATTTTGAATTATAAAACAAATAGTTGTAAATTACTGTGGAATAAACAGATCTTAGTTAATTGTTTTTGGAAAAACAAACGTTAATGTTTTAATAAAAGATGGGAATGTTTCGGTGAATATTTTTATTGTTTCGGTTGAAACAATGGCGCATCCCGTCCTATCAGGAAGAGACTTCTTATCAAGAGCTTAATTAAAATTACAAATAAAAATAGTAAATAATATATATAATAGTAAAAACAAATGTAAGTGAAAAGAAAAATGATAAAGTAGTAAGCATAAAGAATGATAATGTTGAAGTTTCGGAAAATGAGATATTGAAAATAATCGTAATGGAAATTGCATGCGATAAAGTTGATTTGAATATAAGTGAAGATTTAAATACTGATACTAGAGAAAGAGTTATTAATACATTTGAGAAAATTTATATAAATTGTAAAAGTCCCGATTCACCAGAGGTAATGTACGCGATGAAATTGTCCTTGACTGACATAAAACCCTTCCACTGCACCCCGAGGAGGATGTCCTTCTTTGAGAAAAGTAAATTGCAGGAAATCATTAATGATATGCTGGCTAGGAAAATTATAAGACCCAGTGACTCAGAGTACTCATCTTCAGTCGTGTTCGTAAAGAAATCTACGGTTTTGTGTTGACTATCGCGTGTTAATTAAATTAACACTTAGGGATAATCATCCGTTACCTTTAATTGATGATTTTTTATACGGGTTGGTCAACAAAAGCATTTTTACGTTATTAGACCTGAAGAGTGCGTTTCGTCACATGGATATGGATGTAGATTCGATAAAATACACGTTGTTTCTAACGCCGACAGGCCAGTATGAGTTTTTAAAAATACCCTTTGGCTTAAAAAAAACACTGTCGACCTCTTAACGTTTTGTTTACAAGATATTTGGTGTTCTCGTGACTGCGGGTAAAATAAGTAGCTGGAGACCCTTGCGATAATTTACGCTCTCGAGCGTTTTAGGGTATACCTACAAGGGATTAGGTTCAAGATCGTTACTGATTGTAACTCTTTGATTCTGATGTTAAATAAGAAGGAAGTTAGCCGACGGAAAGCCCATTGGGTTCTACAGCTCTAGGACTACGATTATTACTTAGAACACCGAAACGGGTCTCGAATGCAACATGTAGACCCACTTCGTCGAGCAACGAACATTTTGGTTCTTGAAGGAAATACCTTCGAACAGAACCTTCCAATCTATTGTTAGAGGCCGTGACTAAAGCATACTGGTTTTCGAAAATGAAATCGAAAATAGGATTGCATATAAATAACTGTTAAAAATGTATCGCATTTTTACCGAAATCTGGTAGACGCGAAGGCTTAATGAATAATAAGCACGTATTGCTAGTGGTGGATGCCTTCACGAAATTTGTCAGATTATTTCCTACGCGATCTACTTGCGCAAAGGAAGCTATATCGCACTTGAACGTATATTACCGAACATACAGCCGACCAAAAGCTTTCGTCTCGGATAGGGGTAGTTGTTTTATATCGAACGATCTTAAGACTTTTCTTGAAGAAAGTAATTTGCAACACATCAAAATTGCGACTGGCTCGCCACAGGCCAATGGCCAAGTGGAGAGGATAAATAGGAGTCTCGGGCCGATGATAGCTAAGTTGTCACACGAATGCTCTAGAGCAAGTCTAGACAGTTTATTGCCCGACATCGAGTTTTCGATGAACAATACGGTGCATCGTAGCCCTGCATCCATATCTTGATGAGAACGATTCAGCTTGGATTCCAGAGTTAATTGGTCTTTTAGAAGTTTTCAATCGTGAGCTTTTATGGTGATTAGAAATTTATATGCCGTCCCTTCCATCATTCGGCGAGCAAAGATTAATTTCCCTTTCACCTATTCGATCAGAAGCAAGGATTTTGAAGTCGTCAACCCACTTCTTAACTCCATAGTTTTCATCACCGTTAAATTTTTGGAGAGAGAACTTGATGTCACTTAACTCAAGGCGTCGACGATGGCTTTGATTCTCTGGTTCGGTGTCATGGACTTTTAGTGCACGGAGTTCAGCCCTGAGTCTTGCGATTTCTGCCATTTTTCGAAGAAGATTTAATTCATCATCTAAATTGTCAATGTTTTCAGCTGATTGGGAAACCGGCAGGGGATGCGGATGTTATCGGCAGATTCCTTAGGTGGTACTGGTGATGGTGAACGGTCTCGCTTATCGTCTTGCGGTTGTGAATGCTCGATTAGCATGGCAGCCTTTTGCCTGTTTGCGTTGCGCAGAGTATCAACACGTGCAGCTGGTTAGGGTTCCAGTGGCGGCGTCAGCGAGAGGTCTCGATTTGACTGCAAAAACTCCGTGTGAATTTTACTGAGTGAATTTCCGGCATCTTGCAGTGCCTCAGCTAACTCAGCTCGGTTCATGCGGTTGGCCATTTTGGTTATGTTAATAATAATTGTTGGCGCGACAGTCCACAGGAGGACCATGTCCTAGCTTGCTCACTAACTACTCGTGTTTTGCGCGCTACTGTTGTCTCACGAGTAGAAGGGACCTACAGTTTTTTGTGCCGACTCCGAACGGCGAAATTTGAGAAGTTTTCTTAGAGAGTTATTATTCTTTGAGTGTTGTCAGCAGCTCGAAAGAGATGGTGCCGTAAAAATTCGAGGTGTTCAGCCGGGAATCGAACCTAGACCCTTCGGCGTGTGAGCGTCGCACTTTACCCACTACGCCACGGCGGCCACCGAATTAGTTTTACTATTTTTTTTTTTTATTATTTTCTTCGTTTATCGATTATAAACTACCAGAAAACATAATCGTTCGGCCATCTTCGAACTTAAAATAAAAAATTAACACATTGTCAATGTATTTGTTCTTCCATTGTATTTATGCACAGAAAATCCTAGTTGAGTAGTTTGCATAAAAAGCTCTCTTGAAGAGAGTGATTTTGCCGAAACTATCAGATATATGAAATGTCAGAGGACAGTCATCTGTTGCCCACAGAATTTTCTTTGGCAGAAATTCGTAGGGAGGGGAAATGTATTAATTTCTCATGAGCTCCTTGTTCTACGAAAAAATCAGCAAATTGAACACCTTTTGGCAGTTTTTCTGCGAATTTCGTAGGCATATGCAGCAATTCAAAACAATTGGAACTAGAGTTTTATAGCACAGGGATAAATGAGGAAGGAGATGGACAGCTTCACAGCTGATCGATCAGCTGATTTCCCCTTCGTCTATCGAAAATTCGACTGATATTTACGAATTGTAAACTAAATATACGATCCATCGAATATTATCTCGTTTAATAAAAGTAATATGACCGCTATATCCTGCATTTTTGGCCCATTAGTGTCAAACATTCGTGAATTACGCACGGATTTCCTTTATTCACCAGCCATTTTGAAACACATATCGGCCTGTGTTCGTAAGGAACAGGAGAAGATCTTTTATTAAATTTACTGTAATCAACACCTCATATAGGATGTTATATATTATGATATTTTCCTTACCAATTATTTCTCTTTGTTGAGTAGATAGAGTCGTCCGCGTAAGCAATAACTCCACAACCGTATTTTGTTAATGTAATATATGCAGCTTCCTAATTAATAATTTCTGATTTTACCTAGGAATAAGATCTAGTACACTAGACTTATGGAATGTTTTGGATGATCTCAAACTTTCTAATGAAATTATGTTTTTGGCCGGCTCTTTTTCGGTTTTTTAGAGATGCGGATGAAATCTTGTGGGGTTCATAGAGCAGAAACCAATTCTCTTTTCAACTACTAAAGGGGAAAATATAGATTTGTACACCCCAACTTTTAATATTGTATTCATCTTATAACTGCAAATGATCTATACATATATATATTTTATTATTATTCAAGCACACACTTTATTATTTACATCACATAATGTGAATATAATGACAACTTTTTGCGAGAGCAGTTAGAGAAGTTAGTTGTAGCCAAGGTAAGAAACCGGATATCGAGAGAGCAACAGAGTCGAGAAAGGCCAAAACGATTTGACGTCGAAAAGCTACAATCGCAGCTGATAACTGGGAACTTTGCCGACCGAGTCTAAGCAAGACGCCTATAAGGCAACGCTGCATCGAACAACGCGAGCTGTTCGTGAACTCTACGAACAGAGAAGATGGGAAGAGCACCGGCTTCTCAGAAGGAAGAAAAAGGAGCATGAGAAGCGCGCGTTCGAGGAAATGGAAAGGTAGTTTGGCAGGAATGAATTCCGAAAGGTAAAACAGCTATCCGGAGGATACAAGGTTCGGACCAGGGCCTGCCGGGACCAAAATGGACAACTCGTAGTAGAGTCGCAGTCTGTGCTGAGAATCTGGAAGGATTATTTCTGCAGACTCCTAAACAGCGATGACGACCCAAATCCCGCTGTTAAGCAGAATGTTCCATTCAATTTGGACGATGATAGACAAGCATTCCGTCCCCCCGACTTAGACGAGGTGAAGATAGCAATATCCAAGCTGAAGTCGAACAAAGCTGCTGGAGCGGACGGACTGTCCGCAGAACTATTTAAAGCAGCTGGAGATGACCTGGTTGGGCGCATGCACCAGCTCATCTGTAATATATGGTCGGAGTAAGGCATGTCCGATGAGTGGAATTTCAGCGTCGTTTGCCCGGTTCACAAGAAAGAAAACCTCTTTGACTGCGCCAACAACCAAGGGATTAGTCTCCTAAACAGCGCATACTAGATCCTCTCTGCCGTATTGTGTTAGCGTCTGAAACCGTTTGTCCATAACCTGATAGCTCCCTATCAGTGTGGTTTCAGACCAGGGAAGTCCACAATAGACCAGATCTTCACATTACGGCAGATCCTGGAAAAGACTCAAGAAGTGTAAATCGACACTCACCACCTATTCGTCGATTTCAAGGCCGCATATGCCAGTGTGCATAGAGACGAGTTATACAGTGCCATGTCTAGTTTTGGCATTCCTACCAAACTCGTCAGATTGTGTAGGATGACGATGGAGAACTCTCGCTGCTCAGTCAAGGTCGGTACCGAACTCACCGAGACCTTCAATGTAAAAAAAGCTTTTAGACAAGGCGACGCACTGTCATGTGACTTCTTTAACATCATCCTCGAGAAGATCGTGCGTAACTCACAAGTCAACACTAGAGGCACGATCTTCCAGAAGTCAGTTCAATTGCATTGACGTGATTGGACGAACACAGCAAGCCGCGTCACACTAGGCAGCAGAAACTTCGAGGTAGTTAAGGACTTCGTCTACCTCGGCTCCGCGGTAAACAGGGACAACAACATCAGTACCGAAATCAAACGCAAAATCACTCTTGTCAATCTCTGTTTCTTTGGGCTCAAGAGGCAATTGAGTAATAAAGCTCTCTCTCGAAGGACGCCCGTCCTACTATATGGAGCAGAATCTTGGACGTTAGCAAAGGCGGATGAGGAAGCCCTTAGTCTTTTCGAGAGAAAAATTTTGCGTGCGATTTTTGGTCCTGTTTGCGTTGATGGCATCTGGAGGAGAAGATTTAATGACGAACTCTATAGGCTGTTCAGCGACATGCGCCTGGTCAAGCGTCTACGGATACAACGCTAAAGATGGCTAGGCCATGTAGAGCGTATGGACACCACTGCTCCGGCCCGAAAAGTCTTTGAATCCGAGCCATTGGGACAACAGAGGACGACCTTGAATAAAGTGGCGCACACAAGTGGAGAAGGACCTCAACCAACTTGGAATGCGCAACTGAAGACAGCTGGCGAAGGATCGTGCTGGCTGGAGAGGCATGTTGGTTGAGGCCCAGGTCCACCCCGGACTGTAGCGCCACAAGAAGAAAAAGTTAGAGAAATTATTTTCGAATTGTAAGTAAACGGGTTTCTCCAATTAAAGGTGGTTTGTGAGTGAATGAGGAATTTTTATTTAGTAAATTATTGCGTTTAAAATAAATTTTACATGTGCGTGTTTCTGAATTAATAATAAAGTTTTAAGGTTCTTTAAAGTCGATCATTACTTTGCTGTAAAAAAAATATTTCTTCTCTCTTTCAACTGTATAATTTATACAGTTGAACTGAGCAGAGAGGAGATCCACTTTCTAAATAGCTCACACGGAAGATATACAGAATACTAGGTAGGGGATTTCTGTCATTATTTTTTTTTTCTCTCGTTCTGTCAACTGACGTCACCTAATAATAATAATTGTTGGCGCTACAGTTCAAAGGGGGACCAGGGCCTAGCTTGCTCATCAACTACGCGTGTTGTGCGCGCTACTGTTCTCTCACGAGTAGAAGGGACCTACAGTTTTTTGCCGACTCCGAACGGCGAAATTTGAGAAGCTTTCTTAGACTGACGTCACCTGCCGAACTGAAATTGACATTTGTCTTGGCGCGAAGTATTTAAAGTGTATTTTGAATCTATTGTGAATAGTTTACAGTGAAAGTTTAATTTAAAAATGGCAATTTGTGCAGTATTTGGATGCAACAACAATACGAAAAAGCACCAAAGTTAAAGCAACGAAAATAATGATGAAAAAAAAAAGATTCTTTCGATTTCCGCGAGATCGATAAAATGGCAAAAGTTTGGCAACCTAAGTGTGGACGAAAAAGCCAAAATATTAAGAAACGATGCAGTACGTTGAGAAACAAGAACTGAATGCTGGAAGCGAGGAAAGGATTCAACGGCGAAATAACCAAGCTATGGTGCAATCTTTGCTGAATGAATTGAGCAATGAGTTAACCCACGAGAATTATATGCTACGGCAGGAGTGCAATGCAAAAGGGAATATTTTTTCACCAACAGAAGTATACAGCCATTCATGGTATTGGCCCGAAAGCATATCGATGCATGCTTAAAAAAAGGGCTATCCCTTCCCTGCTGCAATCACGCTTGAAAAATTTGCGGCAAAAATTGTTATCCAGCCTGGGTTCTTGAAATCAGCACTTCATCTGATGAAAAATACCCATTTTTCACAGCATGACAGAGTGTGTATGCTAATGGCTGATGAAATGAAAATACGTACTTGCATGGGCCTGCAAATTATGTCCAAGTTATCATGGCAAGAGGAATATCTAATAACTGGAAGCAACCTCTGTATTACAACTTCGACAAAAAATTGTCCAAGAGTCTAATAGACAACATGATTCGTAACTTAGACTTCATTGGCTACCAAGTCGTTGCTACTACTATGGACATGGGAGGTGGAAATCGAGGCTTATGGAGAGAATATGGTGTTAACGAAGACAAGTCATACATTGAACATCCAACTAAGCCACATGAAAAACTTTTTATGTTTGCTGACGTTCCACATTTGATAAAGTTGTTAAGGAATCACTTCCTTGACGATGAAATGCTCATCAACGAAAAATATATTACAAAGGCCAACATTTTTAAGTTGCTGCAAAACGACAACCTTAAAAGCACCGCGTCTAACACCAATTCATTTAACAGTCAAGCAAAGTAAGAGGCAGAAGGTAATATTTTACTTTATTGAACATTTTAAAACTTTTAATATATTAATTTTGTTACAGGTGAAATATGCAACTAAACTCTTTTCGTATACGAATTCATATGCATTGAAAAGAATGGGTATGCTGGGCATTCTTAATTCACCTAACTGGCAAGAATTGATTGAATCTGATATTATCAATACTGTAAGTAAAAAATGTAAGAATAAATTAGTGTAATAATAGTCTCTTACTCTAGGTGGATGCGTGGTTCGACGTGTTCAATTCTAAAGTACCGAAGATAGATTTACGACCAAGGAAAGTAGCATTTGGCTTAGAGATGGAGACGCAAAAGAATATTCTTTAAGAAATGGAAAACCTTGTCTTACGGTTACTATTTGGCAACAGAGTTAATCTACTTCCATTTCAGAAATGCATTTTGATCAGCATAATATCATTAAATATGCTTTTTGAATGCCTTAATGATCAGTTCAAAGCCGAATATGTCCTGACCTACCTGCTGAATCAGGATATGTTGGAGATGTTCTTTGATGTAATACGTGCGAAAGGAGGTCTCTACGATTATCCGAGCCCACTGGAGTTTAAGTACCGTTTACGCTCGTAATACGTGGTTTTCATAATAAATTGCAATTGAAAAAAAAATTAATTCGAATAGGTTCATAGAAATTTAAAATAACAAATAAATGTATGTATATTTTGTAAATATTTATGCCCTAAAAATAATTAAACAAAAGAAAAATATATATAATTTCATTGTTTATAAAACATTGAATTCTTACAAGTACTCTAAGCTAACTTAAATTTATTTAATTTTTGCCTTTCGGCTTATTTTAGTTTTCCTTTGTTTTACACGCGTCCTCATTTTGATTTTAATTTTGTCCCAAGAAAACTTTAAATAACTTGGGGATTATGTTCTTAACTTAACTTAATACAAAAAATAAAACCTATGCTAAAACTAAAACTAATGAAGTAATTAAAACTAATTAACTTAAACCAATTAAGTTTAGGTCTTACGTATAAGCTTATACCTACATAACTATTTATATTAAACTTTACTTTGCCTGTAAAAATATACGCACGTATGCACCAGGACGTATATTATATTATATACGTCATGATGCACTTTTTTTGCTTGTTTTTTGGTTTATATGTTTGTTTTAAAAAAACAAGTCGTTTCACAAGTTTTGGTAGAGTTACTCTTTGCAAAAGAGGTTTTTACCCAAATTACTACTACTACTAACTAATCAACTACGAATTTCTGTACACAAATTGGAACAGGCCTATTGTTTTAATTGTAACAGGTAGAAGAAAACTAGTGAACACGAATAGAACATTTATTTATTAGTAATAGTATGTAGTTTCTTGAGATTTAATTTCAGACAATTTACAAAGTATGTTTATTAAACATTTGTAGTAAATTTTTATTACGAATTTTATAAAAATTATCCAAACATATGTCTGTACATATATCACAGTTAAAAAAATAGTCGTTTGTGTAAATACAAAACTGTTTTTTCTTAACGTACTTATGTATATACATTGTTTGAATAAATTTAATTAAAATGAAAAATGAAATTATTAACCACACTTGTACTTTTTTCTCCATCAATAATCATCCTAACAATGTTTATTCAAACATGTGTCTGACATGGAACTATTTAGCTTTGCGAACATGATTCGCCTTTCATATCAGCATTGGAGATGGGACTAAACAGCTCCTCGGAACTAAATAAGTCCTCTGAACTAGTTATTTTCCACACAGGAACCGCTCCATATTCGGTCCGGCTAAGGAACTGTTTTGCGCAACTCTAATTCGAACAGACTAAATAACTTAAGACATGATTTTAAAGTTAAAGCTTAAAAATTGCATTCTCTATATTTGCTCTTCAAAAATAATTCTTTATTTCGATAAAGAAGTGTCATAGAATACATATGAATTACACACACTCCAACGAATGTGTCCACACATATTTTATTGTGAATTATAGCAATAAACACACCTTTTTGTTAAGCTATTTACTTGCTACTCTGTTTAGCATCCTTCTTCGAATTAACTAAGTCTACTAGCTCTTTGACTCTACGAAGACAATCTTTTTTGCTTCTATTGGGAATGCATTCTGAAATTCTGTCCCAACGATCTGGTGTTGTTATTGGAAACGATTTGATAGCTTGTTCAAGGAGAGCTTGCTCCTCCTTCGTCCATTGCTTAGAAGGTGTTATTTGAAAAGTTGATTGAGATTGTGATGTTACTAAACAATTTCTGGTATCGTGTGCAACTTCAGGCGAAACATTTTCTGGGATAACTTGGACTTCCCTTTTAGATTTTTGAAATGACAGGAAGGCCCCATCATTTGCATCTGTCTTAAGTGAACTCTTTGAAAAGTCACTTTGTTGTAAGGATTTTGCTTTGATTAATATGTCTCTGGATGTCAGAATTCTCCCAGTGCTGTCGTGTTGATTTAAAAAAGTTGCGATTACCTCCCATCGTTGAGCTGTTCCAGCGGGAAATAAATTGACAGCTTTGATAAGATTTTGAACTCGCTCATTTGTCCACATGTCATCCTTCTGCGATTTGTTTAGATCAGATTTTACTCCAACTTTTGTTCGTATATTTCCTTCTTTTTCAATACGCAATTTCTCCTCCAATGTGATAAGCGCATTCAAAAATGCTTGCTTATTGTTTTCTTCAATACCTTTATTTAAATTCTGAAGCTCGCATAAATTTAACATCTCACATATTTTTTCAACTCCTTCCATGTTCTGAATCATATCTTTCTCATTGGAAGAAAAGTAATTATTTTCTTTCGCCTTTTCTCTTAAAAGCTTCCGTTCCTTTTTTATTGCTTTCTTATACTGTTCTTTCTCGAATCGTATTTTCTCTATACGTTTCTGTTCAGCTTTTTCTGCTTTATCCTTTGCTAATTGAGCTTCTTTCAGAGCACGTTCCATCTCATCTTTTTGGGCCTGTACAGCATCCATTTTTGCTCTTTTCAGAGCAACCTTTCTTTGCTTTTCTTCATTTTTAAATTTAACTATTCGTTTATCATTGTTATAGGCTAAATCAACCAAGGATCGAATTCGAGACATTTCCTCTTTCTTCCGCTTGATGCGCGCTGCTTTATTTTGCTTTTCAATCCAGCGCCTTTCATCTCTATCTTGACCTTTTTCCTTGTCTTCTTCGTCCAAGTAACTAAATTCACGCCAAGACTCAAAATCATACCAAAAACTGTAAAAACTGTCCACATCCTCCCGATTAGAATTCTCATCTCCAAATGATGGTACGTCTTTACGCTCACTCCATCTTGAATTTAAATCAAAGTATTTTTTGAACACCTCATAAAAGTTCTGCTCCATCTCATGAAGTGTTGGTAAAGAATCGTCGAACTTTGGATCCACTGAATCGTACGCCCTTCTTAGTTTTTGGGAACCTACATAAACAAATTGATTATAATATAGATTACCAAAACGAGTAAATTACCAAGGATTTCGTAGGCTTTTGTTATACACGTGAAGTAATCAGTATCTGCGTTAACCTCTTCACCTTTAGACTTCCTTTTATCGGGATGGTGTTGCAGTACCATTTTTCTATAAGCGCGTCTAATATCGTCATCTGTTGCATTGTATCTAGAAATATTTATAAATAAGAAAAGCACCAACATTACACCAATATATTTTACCTTAACGAGCCGAGACCTAAGACGCAATAATGGTCTTGGTCTTTCCACTCTTTGGGATCCAGTGATTTTAAATAGTCTATATCAACGAGAAATTCAGTTGAACCCCAACTTTCTAACATGCTTGGTTTTCCTTGGGAATCGACATGACAGCCAGCATTCAATTGAAATCTCAATCCCACGCGTTGGACTTCTTTTGTAATTAAAATCACTGGCAGTATACATTGTTCAATTGAAGGCATTCTGTGTTCAAAATCAAATGTGTTTTAATTTTGATAAAAACAAACTCTTTTAAATAAATTAACTTACTTAACACCACAATACCAAAATACCTAACCCAACAGTAAAACAAAGTTATATCCTCCAATTCAGTCTAGAGAGGATGAAATGAAAGAGATTATCATCTTCGATAAGTTTGGTTGATTTGAAATCAATTATAAATCACACATACATCTACAATATCCCTCGATCTTAGACCAAAATGGTTGCCACTCGAAGAAACTTCCAACAATAATGGTCGAAAATATAAGTTTATCTGCAAATTATTTTGAAGCGAACACATCCAATAATATATTACTTATTTCTAATATATATCACAAATTATGGTTATATGGGAACCTCGCCACATTAATTTAAAAAATTGGTACTCAAAGCCATTCAGAATGTCTCTGGGAAAGAGGTAATAATAGGTCTGTTCCAATTGATTTGTGTACAGAAATTCGTAGTTGAGGAGTTTGGGTATAAATCGACTTGTCGTAGGAATTCATAAACAGCTATCAGACATGTCAAATGTCAGAGGTTTCTCTTATTTTCGATTTGACAGCCATCTGCTGCCGTGCTGCTGCCCACCGGGTTTTCTTAGACAGAAATTCTTTGGAAGGGGTAATTCTTTGCTCTCTCATGTGCTCTCTCTTCTACGACAAAATCAGCTAATGGACGCTTTTTGTAATTTTTCGGGCAATTTATTAGCAATTCAGAGCAATTGGAACTAACCTAATGTGAGTTTGGTTTGGTTTTCCTTAGGAACATAAAGCGATGTCATAAGGTCAAATCACAACAGAGAGCACTAGGGAGACAGTCAATTCCCTCGTTTCACACCCTTGTATTCATTTTGATAGCGTTTTTATAATATTACCACTCTTTTTTTAAATGAGAATACATGTGAGCTCCCTCTACGATGGATCGCCTCACTCTTCGAACTGTTAGAAGGAGAGTGCATATAAATCAGACAACCCCAAAGTACTGTATGCCGATAGCCGCGTCCAGAAATGATGTTTGTAAGGCTGTAGTTGCATCAGCAATATTCTTAAAAGTTTATAAGTAATTCACAAACAAGAAGAGGACATAAACTTATTTTGAGGGCAATAATATATAATGCTATATAGTACTTATGATCTCCTAGTATTACAAAACGCTAAATAACTTCAACTGATTTTAAATTCTAAAACTTGTATTCTATATATGTATATCGTTTTTATAACTGTTGTCAATAAATATTATGTCAAATATAATTTAATTACATAATTGTTTTTTTTTATTTTTATTATATTTTATTGTATTATTTAATAATATATATATTGTTTGGAGTGACAGTGCACAGGGGACCAGGGTTACTATTCTCTCACGAGTAAAAGTGACCTACAGTTTTTTGCCGAGCGGCGAAGTTTGAGAAGCTTTCTTAGACAGAAATTACTGTTTAAGTGTTGTCAGCAGCTCGAAAGAGGTGGTGCCGTAAAAAATTTGAAGTGTTAAGCCGGGAATTGATCTAACATCTTTGGCGTGTGAGCGTCGCACACTACCCACTATGCCACGACGGCCACTATTTTTGTACCAATTTGTGTACTTATTACCTGATATAATACTGGTATCTTAAATAAGTAAAAATGTTCTCATTTCGAACCAACTTATGGAGGCTAATGTATTATAATGTATTACAATGTTCACGCAACTTCGTTCTTTGCTTAATTACACAGAAAAATATATTCGTTTCATTTTTATTTTGTAATGATTGCACGAAACATGTTTCATATTTGTTCTTGGGTTAGGTGTCCTTATTTTAATTAATTGTAGCATCTATTATAGTGAATGAATGTCATTCGAACAGTAAAAATAACATTTTGTTATAATGTATCGTGTCGAAAATATTACACCAAATATTTATTTATTCCGAACCAACTTAATTGTTTAAGTATATTTAATGTATTACAATTGTTATTCTTAGTCAAATTAGACAAAAATGTTTCGCAAAATATATTCGTTTTATTATTAATGTTTTTATTTTGATTGCACGAAACATGTTTATTATTTGTTTTGTGGGTTAGGTTTCATTATTTTTATCGATAACAACACCATTCATATTGAGTTAATGCCATTTGGGTAATAAAAATATCACTTTGTAATAATAATATGCAACACATATATATATATATAATATATATAAAATATATATTATATATAATATATATGAAATATTTATAATATTTTTAATTATATTACGCGTAACTCGGAATATCAATTGATAATAAGTCTTTCCAACTGTGCGACTTTTCAGCACGCGTTACTCTCCTTTTTAGTTTTTAGCGCATTTTTGTTAAGACCTTAAAATTAGTTAACCTAGTTGCTAGACCAAAATGCTTAAAACTAGCTTAAATATCTATTTTGAAATAATAATCTTATATCTAACTTACTGACTCTAAACAAGTACTCTAAGCTAATCTATGTTAGTTTTTTCTGCCTTTCGACATCTTCTGTATTTTTATTAATTGTAAAGTGTAATGTTTTTGTTTTTCGTTGCCCAAGAAAATTAAAAAAACTTGGACGTTCCTTATTTATTGTTTTGAACTTACTTGCTAATTAAACTTACTTATCCTATCCTATCAAACCTGAATATATTTACAGCTTTCTTACAACTAGGTAGTCTAAACTTAACTTAACCGTAAGCAATACAGACGCGTGCACCAGGGAGTATATGCTCTTTATATGCTTGACATAATATCGTATACTCCGAAGTGCACCTATTTTTGTGCTATTTTGTTTTGTTATTTTTTTGGATTTTTTGTTTTTTATAATTTTTTTTATTTATTATTATTATTTTTTTTCTATTTACCATATAGCTATTTTCCTAATCTACCTTATAGCTACCTTAAACTATGTAAGTTGGTCCTAATGAGTCAATTACCCTGGTCCTGTGTGAGAAGTTGGCGGCATCGAAGGCTGATTCTGATGCAGCCACCAGAAGAAAAGCCGTTCTTTGTCAGAGACTGCTCTATCGCGAGTAGAGATCGCTCTACTGAACCGTAAGAGTCCCTCGTGGCTGCGAGAGACGTGTGGCTCGTATTGAAGTCGCCTTTCCACTGTTCGGCGTGCGACATGGAAGATGATAGAGCAGCCTTCCCTATCTTGTATCAGGCCTTTCGTGTCCAAATAGAGGAACGCCTCAGTTGGGATAAAGCCGTTAAGACGCACCTTCTCATGGTACATTTCATTAGGGTAGTAAGCTCCAAAGATCAGACTGCTGATTGCGGTCATGCCTCGAGCTATGTGACCCCGAATCAATTTAATAATAAAATTATCTATTCTGATCAGGTTTGCCTCATTGTACAACACCTCGTTGGGATAGAATTTTTTGTACTGGGATTCGGGTGTACGATATAAACGGAGACAGGCCCGAAGACACTGTCTCTCGAACACCCTCATCTTTTGCATCTGGGAAGGACTCGTTGAACCACACAGGACAACCATACACCATAATTGGCCGTATGAGGGCCATGTAGCCGATCACCTTCACTCTGTTCTGATCAAAACTGTTGCTGCATGGATACCGCCATACAGGAACTGGTCCAACCAAATGCCAAGATATCTATCCACACTTTTAACAGTTAATGGCTGCCCCTGTGGGTCCAGTATGTTTCTTTTCGTGTCCCTTGATGCTCTGGACAACGGGGTTCTGAAAAGAATATTTTCGCACTTCCGGTAGTTGGTTTTCAACTTCCAGTCGTCGCAATATTGTTGAATCAAGTCGAAATAACGTTGCAGCAGGCCATTTATGACCTTAGTCTTTGCACTTGATCTGTAAGCGATTAGATCATCGGCAAACGCAATTAAGTTTGGGATGGAACCTATAAGGTCATTAGTGAATATCGTGAATAGAATCGGCGAACCAACCGCCCCTTGTTGCAACCTTCAAGCCTGACCAACTTGAGGAAGAGTCCTTCTAACCATACGGTGTCGGACGCCTTTTCCATGTCAATCAGGCAGGCACCTGTGCACTGTGTCTTGTTTCTGTTCCATGTCGGAAACCAATTTGGACGCAGCATGAATTGTGTCGTGCCCCGTCCTAAAGCCGAATTGGTTTCCCGGAATAATTTGTTTTTGCTCTACCCAATCTTTCAGAGCCTTGATGACTATTTTCTCAAAGACTTTGCTTATGCACGGAAGAAGACTTATCGACCGAAGATTTGTCTCAATGGAGGTATCTTTGTCCCGTTTCGGGATGGGTTGTACCACTGCTGTCTTCCAATGCGCTGGATAATATGCATTACTCAAAGCATTGTTAAACAAGGTTGTGTACACATCCACCGCCTCAAAGGGGAGATGGCGCAGAAAAATATTCGGTATCCCATCAATTTCTACTGACTTCTCCTTCTTTAGTGAGTTGAAGATACCCTGGAGTTCATCTTTCGAAATAAGGATAGAATTACTTCCGTCATCGGCGATGACATTGTTAAAGCGAGGCTAAGTGTTCACTTTCTGGAACACAGCACCAATTGCTTTGACCTTTTCCTGGGGATCCTCAACTACAAAGAAGTTTTTGTCTGTTGTTGGGCTGTCTGTTGTTCTGTCCAGTCGAACGATTTCAATGTCGTCATGATCTTTCATCCAGAAAATGTTATTTACTTGCGGGAACATGGTCGGGTTTTTGGATCTTATAGCCCGAATCTTATAACCCCAGTGCAAGCTAACAGCTATACTGTAATTTTGGCGAATCGACTGTTGGAGTACTTTGATCTGCGACTTCAGCGAACAGACCCCCGCATTTTGAGGATCGGCAAACCGCCTGTATAGGAGTTTTAACCTTGACAGGAGTCTGCTCTTTTGCACATGAAGTGCATCGATGGTAGCATTCCGATAGATGTCGCCATCGTCGGTTTGCACCACTTTTGGGATTGTCCTGTTCATTGTAAGTTTAATGGCGTCGTCCATTCGTCTGAGATACCCATCAAACTCTTCGTTCGTAAGGTTTCTGTTCGTAGGAGGATTAATCGCGCTCGAATTTATTTCTCTGGCAAGGGCTCTGGTGAAACCTGGCCAACGCGCCTTATTATAGTTATGAGGATACGATTAGACATATTCCTCCAGCTCCTCCAGCTCATTGGGAACACATCGAGATAAGACCCGCTTCTGGGAAAAGATGGTCTATCGGTTGCAAGCAAATCTAGCCTGAACTCGATATTGTTTTGATTCATCCAACCTAAGAGAGCGTTTCCTCTTTCATTTGGGGCACTGTTACCCTATTCACCGTGTTTAGCGTTCAAATCCCCGGCTAGAATATAATAGTTTTCTTCCGAGCTTAAACGAAGGCTTGTGAAAAGAGCTTCGAGCTTAGAAAGGAAATTAGAGTTTTGAGCATCTGCTGCATAGGCAGCAATCACAAACAACCTCTTTCCAACTTGGATGCGGGCGATGGCTGCCTCCAGTACACCAAATCTTCGTACTTCATTGCTATACACAACCTTATGACTTATGTTTTTTCTAATCTCGAGTGGATTGGGGTCGGTCTCTTCTAATAACGTGGTAGTTTTTATACCTGAGATTGCGCGTCTGGTTAAGCTTGGTTTCGCTAGCATTAGCACATCAGGATTGTGGATTTGTAGCAAATTGGAAAGCATTACTTTTCGTTCGATCCTAATCAGCGAATTTACATTCACTGCTAGGATCTTAAGTGTTCTAGCTTCGCGTGAGCCCATTATATCTGCTCGCGTTGGTTCACAGGCAGCTGCGAGTACAGGAAGTCTACTCGAGCCGACTGCGCAAGGAAGCTGGTGTGTAAGTCGACCATTTATTTCTGCTAAACGAGCATTTGCGCTTGCATCAACTGGATGGTGGACATTACATCCCTTATTGAGGGTTCTGCCTCCGGTAGCCTGGTCACTGGCACTGGGGCCATCTTCGGCGCTGTCTGTTGTGCTGATCCACTGCCTGACGCCACTTGGGCGTTGGAGATGTTCCGCGTAACAGTGGTACCCAAAGCACGGGCATCTGGCCTGGCTTCTACCTTCTTTGTGTTCCTTGCCAACTTCATTCTCTGCTGGAGTTTTTTGGCTCTTGGACATCTCCGATAAGTTGCGGGGTGCCCATTTCCTTCGCATAGTACGCATTTGAGGAGAGACTTATCCCCGACTTCATCCGCGCCTTAAGGGCATTCCCCTTTGTTGTGACTGAATGTACAACGTGCACAGCGGAACTCCATATGGCAGTTCGCCGCCACGTGCCCCAGCCTTCTACAATTTGCACATTGAAGTACGTAATTGGATCTGTTTAATTTCTCCCATACAACACTTAGACTACCTACGTAATGGATTTTCCGTAGGCTATCGATTTTTGTGTTATAGGTGACTTGAACTAAGAAGGGAAGTGCCTTCTTTTTCCATTTTCCACCTCGTCGCTCTCGACTTGGCGCAGCTCTTCGAGGACTTCTTTCGGGTCAGCCGAGGGATCTATACCCTTGAGGAGGAGTTCTGGGGCCTCTCTCCTCTGGGGGGGTACGTCCAGAATTCGGCATTCGATGCCACCAACTTCTCTAGCAAGATGTCATACGAGTCCTTTGATAAGCATTGGACCGTTTGACTAGTTTTATATTTAATGTAGTAAGTGTTAATCGGTAGGGCCAACTCACATAGTTTTTTAAATTTTGATGTCTACATGCCGAACACATTCATGGGTGGGCTTCGCTTGTTCGCTTTGGGGTTCTGCTGTTGCTGCTGGTATTGCTGCTGCTGCTGTTGTTGGCTTCTTTTGTTGCTGCTGCTGTTGCTGATGTTGTTTTTGTTGCTGCTGTTGTTGCGCCACCTTGGATGTCTTGGTAGTCCTCCTGGATGTATGCTGTTGTTGTTTTTGTTGATGCTGTTGTAACTGCTGCAGGGGTTGTGCCACCTTGGAAGTTGACGGCAGTGGTTCATTATCCTGCTGTTGCTTCTGCCTCTGTGCCCTCAGCTCCTGTCTTTTTTGCTGCAGCTGTTGTACTTCTTTCTTCTGCTTCTCATTCTTTTTGGCTTTTTCAGCAGCTTTTCGGGCATCTGCTTGAGCTCGAAGCTTCAATGTGTAGGCCTCGAGTTTTGCCTGTTCTTCTTTTAAATGGAGGAGTTTTTGTTCCTCCTCCCTAATATCTTCCACCTCATCATCTGCATCGGAAGTGGCCATTACCCGAAAGGAGTTATCACTCCCTTTATATGAGTATTGGCACTCATTGCCCTCCGACTCGCATTGGAGCGCTTCCATTTCGCTGTTTACAACAGCTGCACTTTTCTGGGGTGATGTTTTTTTTTGCGCTTCCCTTCCTTTGCTGGAAACCACCGCTTCCTCATCGGACGTTATCTTAGTTCGGCGTGGATTCGGCTGCGGTTACATCGTCTTCCTCCTCTTCTTCATGCCGCTTCTGCTGCTTGCTGGGCTAGCGGCACACTCGCTATCGTCACTCGTTTGGTGGCCTGATGTCCCACCAGCCAATGGTGTCTTAAAGTCACCCGATTTGCTGAGCTCAGGTCGCTCGTCACTCTCCATTAGTCTTTTAACTCACACTTAGTGTCTTTAATTTAAAAAAAAAAAATTTCGTTTAGTACCCGCGCGGGATTTGAATCCGGGACCCGGGATTATTTGCGGTTAGTTACACTCTCACTAGGCTATTCCCCTTATTGAAATTCAGTATCAACCTACACACTAGAATTTGCGGTTAGTTACACTCTCACTAGGCTATTCCCCTTATTGAAATTCGGTATCAACCTACACACTAGAATCGCACTGCACTGGATTTCCCGAAGTCGGTGCACGTCTATATGGTACGGAGGTCTGCCAACGACTGCGTTACTCTCCTGCTTTTCTACATATTTCATAGGTTATTTTAAATATAAATGCTATCATATTATCTATTTATAAGAAATAAATCCTTTTTAAAGTTTCGGTTACACTTACTTTTTTGGTGGGGAAACGTATAGATGTATAAGTAAAATGAGACTTAACTTTCACAATCTGTGGTTTTTTGTTCTAGAACACGTAGATAACAGTCAAACGTTCGGTTGACAAAGAGGAAATCAGTTGTTTGATCAGCTGTTCAGTTGACCATCTCCTTCTTTAAGGGTTTCTGCCATTGACGGCGAAAATTGACGAATTAGCCACCGTATTACCTATTTTATTAACGTCGAACGGTCGAATGACGAAGGGGAAATCAGCTGTTTGATTAGCTGTTAAATTGACCATCTCCACAAACCACCTAAAGTAGACATGCGTCTTTAACCATCTTTACCACGAGGAATTTTTGACAACTATTTGTTTTTATACCGTAAGTGAATACGTGCGAGTTGCTGTAGTCAGGTGATTGCTTTCCCCTCCTGAAACGGGGATGGTATATCTTAGATATGTAGATATTCAAATAATAGGTTTAAAAATAAAGGCTTAAATTTATAAAACAAAACAAACTACCTAGGTTTACAAATTAGATTTTAATTTATAATTTTATAGATATAAGTAGAATGAATCACCACATATGGTGCAGTTATCTCTGCATTATACAGAGATAGAAGAAAAGAAACTTTACATTCTTTTATTGTAATTTAGTAACATTGACTGTTTTATGCATGTGTGTAATAAGTATACAATTTTGAAGTGTGTTTAAACGATCTGCAGCCTTCCATGCTTTTCCGATTTACAATTTGTTTTATATATGGATTAGTCAATAAATATAATTTGTTTATTTTGCTTTTGATATTTGTTGTTATTTCACCTATTCTACACAGAAAATAGTGGAAATCGATCAACTGGTCTCTTAACTTTAGACATTCGTACGGTGAACATAATCAAATTTATTTTTTCAATAAAATGAAATGAAGAATACAATTTTTTAATAAAATGCATAAATACGGTTTCTTCAAATAACAAAATGAAAACTTTCATCTGATCATGTTAACACAAAACTATACGACTTAATATACTGCTCAGCTTTTGATGTGTGTTTTCGAAACTTTTAATACAACATACAAATTTTATCTTAGTTTTTATTTATTTTTTCTCACCTCAAAGGTAGTAAAACGAGGGAGTTGAATATCTCCTTGCTTAACTCTGACCATTACGGAGCTTAATTCACGGATTTGCCGCCATTATTGTGGTGGATCCACCGATTTGCCGTCATTATCCACCGATTTGGTTTAAAATCCAGGGATTTTGTAGAAGTATTGGCGATTCTCAAGGGATTTCTCACACAACTACAAAATCCCTGGATTGGACAGGCATACGGTCAGGGGTCAAAAACTGGTCTAAGATGAGTATCTCCTTGATTCCCTTATCTCTGATCTATACTCTCGCACCCTTAATACTAACGCACCCTTATGATATTACTCAAGATATTTCACCTCAGTGGCTGCTCAGCTGATTGCAATTAGCTGATCAAGACAACTCACACGTATTCACAGACATTGGTTTATAAAAAAAACGTTGTCAGTTAAAATCAACGGGTGGAAGACGAAGTAGTTGGATATCTCCCTGCTTATCTATGATTTGTGCCTTCAATAGTGTCAAACAGAGACCACTCTTCAAGATTTTAGAAGAAAAAGGTCATAAAAATCAGATAATTAAAGGAGAAAAGGAATTGTTTCTTCGACTACAAAGTAATGGTTGCCGATAGCCGCGTTCAGAAATTTTTGTAAGGCAGAAGTTGCATCAGAAAAGCAATATTCTCAAAACTTCATAATTAATTCAAGAACAAAATGAGGACACAACCTTAGTTTAAACGCAATAATTTACTAATTTATTTCATTAATACTATAATGATCTCATTAATGTTACATAACACTTAATAACAGATACTGGTTTCAAATTCTTTTACTCGTTTTCTATAAATGTATATTATTTTTTTTAACTGTTGTTAATAAATATTATGTCTGATATTATTTTTATTCTTATTGAAATAGTACTTATTGTTTTTATTTTGTTTTAGCTCAACATGTTTAACATTTGTTTTTGGGTTAGGTTTCATTGTTTTTATTGATTACAACACCTTTCATATTGAATGAATGTCATTTGGACAGTAAAAACAACATTTTTTAATTATAATATAGCATCAAATATTTATTTTAATTGTAATACGCGTAACTCAATTGATACTTAGTCTTTTCCAAATGTGCGACTTTCAAGCACGCGTTACTCTCTTTGCATATTTCATAAGTTATCAAATATAAATGCTATCGAATTATCCATTTATTAGAAATAAATCCGATTGAAAGTTTCGATTACATTAACTTTCGCACACAATTTGCTGTAGCTTTTTCGAACTCGTTGTGTTGAATATACACAAGATGGCTGACGAATTCATGAACAGTGCGTAATTAAGGATGTTTGACACTATTGAGGGCAAAAATTGATAAATTGACCGCCATCTTACCAATTTTGGAGGGCAAGCATAAAGATGTGTGAGTCAAATGAGACAAAGTTCGATGTTACGTATATGACTTTCAGATATTGAGGTTTTTCTACAACAACACGTAAATAACAGTCAAAAGATTGTTTTAAAAATTGGCAATCAGGTGTTTGATCAGCTGTTCTGTTGACCATCTCCTTCCTAAATAGTTTCCGGTGTGAAACATTCGTAAATTGCCCACTGTTCGTGAATTCGTCAGCCATTTTATGTACATTCAACGAGTCGGAAAATCTACTGCAAATTGTTTAGGCAAGTTATTGTAATCGAAACTGTAAATAGGATTTATTTCTAATAAATGGATAATTTGATAGCATTTATAGTTATAATAACTTATGAAAAATGTAAAAAAACAAGAGAGTAACGCGTGCTGACAAGTCGCATATATGGAAAAAACGTAAAATTGATATTCTGAGTTACGCGAATAATAATTAAAATAAATATTTGGTGTTATATAATATTATTTCCAAATGTTATTTTTATTGCCCAAATGAAATCCATTCACTATGAAAGATATTATAATTAATCAAAATAAGGAAATTAATAAAAATTAATTTGTGCAAATTTGTGTCTAATTCAAAACGAAGATGTATGGCAATTGTAATACATTAAATAAATTTAAAACAATTAAGTTGGTTCGAAATGAGAACACTTTTATAAATTGAAGATACATTGTGAGTACTAATTTAGGCAAAAAAAAAATCAGATATAATATACATTTACAACATTTATATACATATATAGAGTATGCTCTTTAGAATTTAAAATCAGTAGCAGTTATTTAGTTTTTTGTAATATCTAGGAGTTCATAAGTAATATTTAGTAAATTTGAATTAATCATTAAGTTTTAAGAATATAGCTTTTTTGATGCAACTGCTGCCTTACAAACATAACGCGGCTTTCGGCAACCATTACTTTGGGGTTAAAAAAAACTGTTCCTCCTCAAATTTTTCAATTTTTCTTTATTGAACAAAATATTTACAATTTCAAAATTTTTAAGCTTAAGACTACTGTGAATATACATATATATGTGTCGGCTCAACAATAGTGGTCCGACGGATGAACAACTGTCTATCATAGTTTGGGTGTGTACAAGTGAATTATTTACAATGTAACGATCGGGGTGTTCAGATCCGTGTGTCGATGATGTTCCTTTGTAGTGGTGAGGGTAGGGTGTCTGTTTGCTTCTCTGCCGGGCTGTTTGACAGTTGAAAAATATATATTTCATTCATGATATACAGAATAGAAGGTAATGTACTTCTTTATCTGTCAATTTCCAGTGACGTCATCTGCCGACCCGTTACTTCCAATTGGGTGCAGAATTAGATTAGAAACTCGGAGTAGTGTTTAAATGTATATCATTTGTGGCATGAATTAAATGAAAGTAATGTGGTATTTTATAATAATTATATATATTAATTATATATGTTTTTATTTTCTATTCTTATTCTAAAGTACATCTTACACCTAAAAAACGCTTTAATAATAATGGGGTTCAAAGAGCATTCAGAACTTAGACCTAACATATCATTAATATAATTAGTTCCTGACAATTTGATTATTATAATCTTTAAATGCCTTATCTAAATATTGAATTTCATCCATAAATGCTTGATTCGGCTTATGTAGCCCTCCTTCATTTATCACGTCTGTCCAAGTCATTCCGATGTTTTCATCCACTCTCTAGGAATACTTGTCTAGAAGATTACCTACTTTCGCTTTGAACCGATTTAGTAGATACCAGGCCAGATATTCCAATATTTCCTATTGCATTGTACTCCTGCCGTAGCATATAATTCTCGTGGATTAACTTGAGAACTTGTGCGTACAATGATTCTTTTTCATTCTGGAGCGATTTAATTTGAGTTTGCAGGTTTTATATTATATCATGTAACTCCTGTTCTTTATGTACGTGAAAGAATTCAAACTTGCGTTATTTGTTACAAATTTTCTTCAACTTCCTTGCTCAATTCATTCAGCAAAGATTGCACCATACCTTGGTTATTTAGTTCTTGTATCTCAACGGACATAACTTGCACATGGAAAATTTTCTGAGGGTACTGCATCGTTTCTTAATATTCTGGCTTTTTCGGGAAAATAATTCAATAGTTCATGTCGTAAATTACGTGCATACTGATCTTGTTGCATCCAAATACTGCACAAATTGCCATTTTTTAATTAAACTTTCATTGAAAACTATTCATAACAGATTCAAAATACACTTTAAATGGTTCGCACCAAGACAAATGTCAATTTCAGGTGACGTCAGTTGACAGAACGAGAAAAAAAAATTAATGACAGAAATCCCCTACCTTGTATTCTCTATATCGTGTTTCTTAGTTATTTAATAGCAAATAATTAAAAGTTTTGTGCGTAAAATATGTTTTAGCCATTCCGTCTTTCGATGAACAGCAGTGAAGGCGCGTAAATGCCTTTACAATACAAAGGCACTCTTCTACAGAAATAATCACAAACGTGGTATAGAGTGGGTAAAAGTGACTGAGGTAGTATGAAGACCTCGAAAGAGGTGGTGTCGGGAAAATTCGAAAAATTGGTGTTGAGCTGGGAATCGAACCTAAAAGTTAAGGTACCCACCGCAACCCATGTCACGGTTCCCATCGTCGTCTTAAAGAAAAACATAATTTGATACACGTGTAATGCACAATCGATCCGATGACCCACGAATTGCAAGTCAAGCGTCTGCGTCACATCCGTTCAACACGAAAATGCAATTCTTGGAACCATCGACCGCTTGTGCAAATTGTGCCAATTGTGCAAACGAGGCGAATGCGTTTCCCTTCCTTGCACTTACCTTTTTTGATAATTAATATTGTAAGTTCAGTTTGTATCCAAACTCAATAAAGTACAGACAAAGTTTAGTTTTCAGTTTTATTTCTGGCGCAGTCGGTAGGATACCGGGTATTCGTTCAAGTAAGAACTTCGCGAATTTTGTATTATTAAATACTTAACTGGTACGAAAGATTGTAAAATACGGGATAAAAGATTATTCCTATTGAACCGCACGTCATCGAACGCTTACTAGTCCGATTTGCACAACACAATTCAAATTAATAAATGGACGATATCATATTCAAAGGTAAATAGTGAATCGTGTGGAAATCTCTATGTGAGAAATTGTGAGTTGTGGAACCAGCCTCCTGAAGAAATAAAAAGTTATTTCTTCCTTTAGTGAGTTTAAATTAATTACACGCCATAGCATGCGTTCGGTTTGCAATAATAACAAGTGTACAATACCAGATATTGAGGCAAACAGTGAATCGTATAAAAATAGAGAGAAACTGTAATTGTGTGTATAGCCATCAAGAGATGACGACAGGATTGAAGACATCTTCAGCGCTGCAGCAATAGAAGGAGAATAAAAAGAAAAGGAGGAAGTTGCAGAACGGAAGCAGAAACTACACAGCAACAAAGGTCAGCAGATAGGTTAGTTAGTTTAATAGAGACTTTAAAAGCAAAAGTGTAATATATAAATAAAAAAGTGTAATATATAAATCCATCAGTATAACACTTTATATAGAAAATTTTTGCTCTATTTTAGTAAACATTGTCATTAAATTCAAAACATATATACTCCAAAATATTTAAACCATACAAAGAAGTATATATAGGAGCAAATTGATCGATATTAACAAGCAATACTGTTAGTTTAGTAATTTAACACATTTCAAAAATTTTGAAATCAATCCCTACACACGTCCAACTAAGCCTTGTCCTGGTTTCTCTTAGTTTAAATTATACAATTTATGTCGACAATACAAGAGCAAATACAGATTGTCCAAACTTTTACTGACTTAATTGATAAGATCCATCCTGTTCTTCTCAAATATAATCCCCTCTCGCAAGCCATTTTCTCAGATTGCATTAAAGCAAAACTACAAGGAAAAGCCAGGAAAATCATTGAAATCAATCCTCATATTACTCAATGGTCAGATATTAAGACAGTACTTGTTAACAACTTCGGTGACAGACTTACCATAGTGTTGGAGAGCAGAATTAAAACTCGCGCACGTCCGTCTACTTCAAAGTTTATTGCAAGAGTAAAGTATAACAAACAAAGATAATACAAAACGATATTTCTTAGAAATATAATAATTCACAGGTAAACAAAAATAAAGTGTTGCCATTACTGAGTTTTTCTTAATACTTCAACACTCCTTCTCAACGCTTTATATACACATAAATACATATATATGTATATTTTTTTCTTTTACATAAATATTTGAAATACAAATTCTCAATATAATCCCATTGCCTTAGTGAAATTACAATGTTTTAATTTTAAAAGATTTTTAGTTAATATGTCTGCTGTCATGTTGTTAGTACAAACATATTCTAAACTGATTTTCTTTTGCTAGAAAACTTCACGAACATAGTGATACTTCACATCTACATGTTTGCTTCTGGAATGATACACCTGTTTTTTGACAAGCTGTTGGGCACTTAAATTATCTCCTTTGATAATCATTGGCTCTGCATCTTTTTGAATACCGATCTCCTGCATCAATTTCATGATGTATACTGCTTCTTTTGTTGCTGTACATAAGGCTATGTACTCAGCTTCGGTACTACTGAGTGCCACACAATTTTGTTTCCTTGATTCCCAAGAGAAAACACAACCTGCGAAATAAAAGATAAAACCTGAATATGATCTTCTATAACCTATGTCTGAACCCCAGTCAGCATCAACAAGACATTCAATAGGTTTTCCAGTTTTGTGGTAATGCAACCTAAACTCCCGTGTTTTGCTCAGATAACTTAGGATATGTTTCGCTCCGACCATATGTTCTGTATGAGGGTCTTTGTTACGTTGAGACAATTTACTCACAGAGTGAAGTATATCAGGCCGTGTAGATATAGCCAGATACATCAATGAGCCAATAAGGCTCTGGTATTTATGGATATCCGCTTTCTGACAATCCTTGGAGGGACAATTAGCCTGATATCCTGGATCCAACGGCGTTGAAACTTCTCGACAAACATCCATATCATATTGCTTCAGCATATGTTTTATGTACTGAGTTTGACTTAAAGTTATAGCTCCAGTTTCGCCAACACGCTGAACTTCCATGCCCAAGAAATGTTCGACAGCGCTCTTGTCTACGATTTCGAATTCATCCGCTATCTTTGATTTAATGTTTTCCAACTTGTTTTTGTTCGAACATGCGATAAGTATATCGTCAACATAGACTGCTATTATGCTGAATTCATCTTTTGTCCTCATTATATACACACAATGCTCGCTTTCACACTGTTTGAAACCAATATTTTTTAAAACATTATCAAGTCTAGTGTTCCATTCGCGCCCGGACTGCTTCAAACCATAGATGGCCTTATTTAATTTCACCACTTTTTCTGGATTCTTGCAATCTACAAACATAGGAGGTTGACGCATATAAATTTCATCATGAAGTTCACTATTTAAGTAAGCTGTTGATACGTCCAGTTGATAAACATAAATATCAAGTTCAACGGCTAAGGCAAGAATCATTCTAATTGTCGCATATCTGACTACAGGAGAAAAGGTTTCACTGTAATTAATCCCATATTTTTGGCTGCATCCTTTTGCAACGAGCCTTGCCTTGTATCTTTCAACGTTGCCTTCTTTGTTACGCTTGATGCTATAAGCCCATTTGCAGTTTATAGGAGTTACTGTGTCAGGTGGGTCACATAGAGTCCACGTCTTATTTGGTATTCAGGGAATTGAATTCCTTTTGCATTGCATCAATCCACAAATCTCGCTGTTTGCAATAAGCAACTTCTTGTACAATGTTAATGTTATGTTAATGTTATCGTCGGAATGTTAATGTTATCGTCGCTTTTCATTGAGCTAACAACATTATACTGCTTTCTTGGACGCCCAGATTTTCCGGTTTTTATATATTTTGGTCTTCCTGCGATTCTTTTAGGTATGTTGACTTTGCTGTGCAGGTTTTCAATTATAATGTTCGGGTCTTCGATTTTCTCTGAATTGTTATCGCATTGTTAGAATCATTGCACACTCCTTCTCTAACAATATTTTCGCTCAACTCTGGATTGCTCTGTTCATATTCAGGATCAGGAAATGAAAATGATGTTGATCCTTTTTCTAAGTCTTCACTATTAATTTCTTCCATAAACACCACATCCCGACTTACAATTATTTTCTTAGCTTCCGTATCATACAGTCGATATGCCTTCGAAATTTCCGAGTAACATCATAAGAACATTTTTGTCTCTAGCTCGATACTTTTTATGTTGCTTCTTATCGAGCGCTATGCCCTTTGAGTCAAACACTCTTAAATGTGAAACATTTGGCTTTTCTCCTTGACTTGACTTTTCATCAGACTTGTAAAGGTGTTTCATTACCCAACACTACTATCGGAGAGCGGTTTCTTATGTAAGCAGCTGTGTTCACACTTTCAGCCCAAAACGTTTCGCTTAAATTGGCATGTAAGAGCATACATCTTGCCATTTCTACTAACGTTCGGTTGGCTCTTTCCGCCACCCCATTTTGCTGTGGCGTGTATGGTACAGTAAGTTGTCTTTTTATACCATTTTCAATTAAGTATTTGTGAAAGGCGTTGTTTATATATTCTGACCCGTTGTCACTACGTATACTTTTAATTTTCTTTCCCGTTTGGCGCTCTACTTCATTTTTATATTGCTTGAAGACTTCGATAACTTCTTTTCTTTTCAGAAAATACACATGGATATATCTAGAGCAGTCGTCGATAAAAGTGACAAAGTACCTTGAGCCACCGTTTGAGCATACATTCATTGGACCGTATACATCCGTATGAATTAGGTTGAGACATCCTTTGATCTATGCTCAGTATTTTTTGGGAAGGGAATGGAAGACATTTTACCTTTTAAGCATGTGACACACTTGTCTTCTCTAATAATTGAAAAATCGCTAATCTGAATTCCATGTACCATGCTCTTCTGTGTGATTTGATTAAGACTTCCTAGGTTCAAGTGACCGTATCTATTGTGCCACAAGGTTGCTGACGCTTTCGATCCTTGCGCAGCAAAGCAGGTGTTGGTTTCATTTTCAAATAAGAATAAGTTTCCTACCTTTCTGGCTTTTAATACCACTTGACCGGCATAGTCAAGCTGCATGACATAGTTGCAGAATATTTGTTAAAAGACACCGTGTGGTTGTTGTCTACAGCCTTAGCAACTGATACGAAATTCCCCTGCAAACCTGGTACATAAAGTACGTCCCGTAGTTTAATTACATTTTTATCAACACATAATTTAATTTCTCCTCGAGCACATGCAGTAACAGTTTTACCACCAGCAACTTGAATCTCTTCGTTATGATTTTTCAAATCAGTAAACATACCCCGCTCGCAACATATATGCGTCGTTGCGCCACTGTCAACACACCACATATTTCGTTTCAGCGTATTTGTCGCAGCTATCATGGATACAAAAAATGATGATTCATTCTGCGAATCCTTTTTCTTCTCCCTACAATTTACCGCGAAATGCCCCTTGCGTCCACAATTGCAGCATTTCTTAGAAGTTTTAAATTTGTGCGTGCCACTACCGCGAATATTACTACCGACGCTGTTCTGAGAATTACCACTGCTAACAGATTTTGAGTTATTACTGGTGAATCCGCGCGCAACGAATGCTTGTTGATTTTCAACTTCACCGATTTTCTCTTGCCTTCTTACACCCTCCTTTAGTAATTTTACCTTTAGGATGTTAAGGGATGGTAATTCATCGCGAGTCTCGATTGCAACCACGAAGTTTTCATACGAGTCGGGTAAACTAAACAACAATATAATGGAAGCCACTTCTTCCGGCATTTCAACTTCAATCTCTTTGAGTTGGTCTATTATGTCAGAGAACAAATTCAAATGGTCTGACATACTTCCACTATCCTCAAGGCAAAGAGATAAAAGTTTCTTAAAAAGAGATATCTTACGAGCAGGACCGCGCGGTTCGAATATGTTTTTATGTTTTGCCCACGCTTGAGCCGACGTCTTGCAATTTTTTATCTGATTGAGCTGCGACGCTCAACACATGCACAACAAAATGCTTGCTAAGGCTTTCTCATCTTTCACATCAAAGGCCGCCTTCTCCGCACTCGACGCATTCTCATCTTTGATCACTAACTGCAGACCACAAATCGGAATGAACCAAAACACTTTTCATTAATACCGACCACGCCGCGTAGTTAGATTCGTCCAACTTTTCAATTGCATATAACCCTGTAGAACTCATTTTTACTTAACTAGCAAATATCTGCCTGGGCCCATAACCTGTTGGAGAGCAGAATTAAAACTCGCGCACGTCCGTCTACTTCAAAGTTTATTACAAGAGTAAAGTATAACAAACAAAGATAATACAAAACGATATTTCTTAGAAATATAATAATTCACGGGTAAAACAAAAATAAAGTGTTGCCATTACTGAGTTTTTCTTAATACTTCAACACATAGAACAACTTTTTGACGAATTAAGAGCAACTAAATTCAAAACTACAACACTCAGATAAGACCTCCCTTTAATTATACTAACGGATATACTTATCAACAACCTTTCAATGCGACCCCTAACTTCCAACCACCTCCACAACCAATGAAGATCGACATGACACAAAGAGGAAGCAGATCTCGTCAGCACCAAACCAATGCCAATAGACCTCACTTCTCTCGCTACACCTTACTACTCTCGCAGCAGCAAACCAGTCAAACTAGACCTCAAAACTTCTATTCGCATCCCCAGAATAACAGACCCCAAAGCAATAATGAGCATTTTCGTCAAAAAAGAAGTCAATCACTAAGTTCCGATAACACCAGTCAACAAAATTTTCTCTTAGAAGCCTCACAACAAGCCTACATAGTAGTAAAAGGTAAAATAAGACCGCTAAGATTTATAATAGACACCGGAGCCACTCACTCCATTATCAACCCAGGTCTTCGTTCCCCTGATAAAATCAAACCTATCAAAACACCAATTATAGTCAAAACTCTTAGCGAAAACGTGGAAATTAAGGAAAATGGAATTATATATTCCACTATTTGAAAAACTAAGAGATCCAAGAACCCAAGTTGGAATGTATATATATCCTTTCCATAATCAATTTAATGGCCTCATAGGCAATAACCTTCTTAGGCCAATAAAATCTAAGTCTAGGTCTAAATCTAGATCTAGACTTCGAGTCGAATATATTGTCAGTAATAGTAGTTGTAGTAGTTGATAAAAATCAATTTTGGACACGAAAATAATTTGAAAGAAACCTTACCTCCAAATGAAATAGTTCTACCAATACCTCAACGTGAAGGTCACGTCTATTTGCCAGAGCAAAAGTCGATTGATGGTAACGCAAGTATTAAAGAAAGAAATTATTCGGTAGAAGACTATAATGTACTAATGAATTAGATTGCGATAAAAGTGAACTCAAAAATCAAACAGCTAAGTTTGATATGCTCAAGAAAAGTAAAATAATTAGAAGAGGTAATTCCCCCTACTCGGCACCAATTTGGATTGTGCCGAAGAAAGCTGATGCTAGCAGCAAAACCAAATGGAGCGTTACCGAAAATTAAACGAGATAACCATCCATGAGATCCACCATGAGAAGGATATTAATAAGACGGCTTTCAGCGTAGAGAATGGGCACTACGAATTTCTTCGTATGCCGTTTGGACTGAAGACAGCACCGGTAACGTTCCAACGCCTTATGAAATAGGTATTAAAAGAATACATTAATATCATCTGTCTAGTCTGTATGAACGATATAATTGTATACTCCACTTCCTTACAAGAACATTTAGATTCGCTTAGGAAAATCTTCAAAAGATTGGAAAAGGTTAATTTAAAAGTATAATTGGACAAGTCCGAATTTCTTAAGAAAGAAACGGAATTCCTTGGTCATATTGTAACTCCAAGCGGAATAAAGCCGAATCCAAAGAAGGTCGAGTGCGTGAACAACTGTGCGATACCGAAGACATGTAAGCAAATAAAACAATTTTTAGGACTGACAGGCTATTACCGTAAATTCATAAGAGATTATTCTAAAATTGCCAAGCCTATGACAAAATTCTAGAAAAAAGACACAAAAGTTAACGTAGCAGACCCGGATTACATACATTCTTTCGAAACTTTAAAATTACTTCTAATAAACGACCCCATACTAACATACCCCGACTTTAACAAAACATTCACTTTGACAACACACGCAAGTCAATATGCCTTAGGAGCTGTTCTTTCCCAGGAAAATCACCCAGTGTGCTACGCTAGTCTCACTCTGAACCAACATGAAATAAATAACAGTACGATAGAAAAGGATAGCAACAATCGTTTGGGCAACTAAATATTTCCGCCCCTTCCTTTTCGGAAGAAAGTTCATTATCGAACCCGACCACAAACCCCTTACATGGTTATTTTCGTTAAAAGAACCCAACTCAAAGTTAGTAAGATGGAGGTTAAAATTGTCTTAATTTGATTTTTTTTCCATAAAAAAAAAAAAGTCACACTCAACAGTAGCGCTGATGCACTCTCCAGAATACCAATTAATGAAATAAACTTAATTGAAGATTACAATATTCCAACAATCAAATCATGTTTAAACATTTTTAAAAATCAAGTTGTTATTTCAAAATCATACACAGGATCTTTAAGAATAGTAAAAAAGAAAATAATTGATCGTCTTCGAACTATAATACATGCTAAATCATAGGACGAGCAAAGTACAATATCTTTACTTGAAAACCACTTCAATCCCAAAACTCTGAATGCGATTATAATAGAGGACGAAGATTTATTTAATTTGGTTCAAGACACATTTAAAAAAATACTTCTCGAATAATATTAATTTCAAATTAATTCGATGCCATCAATTATTAGAAGACATCATTGATGGAACAAGATTAGCGGAAATCATAGAAAAAGAACATTTGAGAAACAATCATAGGGGGATAACAGAAGTTTTCCGAGAATTAACTCTCATTTATTTCCATCCAAAACTTAAAATGAGAATTACTCAGTTTATTAAAAATTGCGATATTTGCAATAGAGAAAAGTACGTACGAAACCATCGTAAGCCCTTACTGAAATTAAAAGAAACACCACACAAACCCCATGAAATTATACATGTTGAGGTTTCAAAACATGCTGCAATTCGGATTACAAGTAGAATATGGATCGAATTTAAACGATTTACTTTTTTCAGTTCGGAATGGTAAAGACAATCATAGTCGAAAACGAATTAGGCTTCAAAGCATTACCAATGAAACAGTTCCTATCTGAACACAATATTTAAATTCATTACACCTCTAATAACAATCATACATCGAATGCAGACATCGAAAGATTATATAATACACTCAACGAACATATAAGATTGATAAAACATGACGATTCAAATAATGAAGGAACCCTAGAAGACAAACTCTCGAAAATAATAACATCTAATAATAACATCCATAACCGTACAATACATTCAATTACCAATCAAAGACCTATTGATTTTTTAACAGAAAAAATACATGAAAGCCAATATGAAGCAATTCGTGAACTTATTTTAAAAAAGAAACAGAAAACGCTGGATAAACTCAATAAAAATAGGAATGACTACACGCTTGCAGAAGGAAAAAAATTTCATTAAAGAAATCAGAGGAGGAAAGAATCACTCCAAGTATAGAAAACCTGAAATGCAGAACAAGGACGAAGATCATTTAATAGATGTGAAAAATGGGAACAAATACTATAAAGCTCATGTAAAAGAAATTAAGAAATTTCAAGACATTAAGAATCTTACAATAAAATCAAAAATTAAAGCTCAAGAAAGAAGAAGAAAAAACGATTAAATGAATAAATTCTCTTTTCAGAAACTACAATTATGATTAATCTACACTTTATTGCAATAACAATAGTAATGATGAAAACACATAGCAACAATAACGGATTTGTAACTCTTAAATTAGATAGAGTTAAAATAATAAAGAGTTATACAAAGTTTCTACATATTATTAACGTAACTGTACTAGAAACTAAAAAAAATCAAAACTAATAGAACCAATGTATCACACAGTTCATCAAAATTTAATACTATTAGAAGCCAAGTTTAAGAACCTCAAACCACATTCAAACACCAAACGAGCACTAATGAATATATTAGGGACAGGAATGAAACTCATCGCAGGCACTATGGATCGCGAAGATGAAATCGCAATAACAAATAAGTTAGATCAGCTTTTTGACCAAGAAAACAAATTAACAAAATCAAGTAACGAACAGGTAATAATGAACGGAAAAATATTAGAACAAATTCAAAACATTACATCCCACATGAGAAAACAACAACATGTTGTAGTAACGTACCTAAACAGTCAAAACTTGGTAGGAAGAATACAAACTTTGGAAGAAGAAGTTAAAACCATGCAATACATGTACCAAATAAACCAAGACATAATATTGCTTAGAAATCACATAGATGATATAGAACAGATACTTTTCTCAAGCAAACTTGGCGTTTTAACTAGAAACATTTTGGGTTAACAAGAATTAACTATGATTGATGATTTAAGTAATGTAAGCGAGATCAAAATCTCAGTCACCATTTGTAAAGACCATAATTCTCATCATACCACATTTCTCTGATCAAACATATACTAAAACCTTAATAGAACCCCTACCTGATAAAAATAATAGATGACTTTCTATCGAAAATAAAGAAATTTTTACCGATCAGGATAACAATATTTACGAATTTTTTGTAAAAGATAACATTAAACGCAATCTCATTATAGTCAAAGATAACTGTATTAGAAATATTATGACCTTTAAAGAAGCATTTTGTTTAAAAATTGTCATGTTAAACAAATAAAAGAAATTGTAAAAGGTGTTGTTATACTTAAGAATGTTGAAGAAACTATAACTAAACAAAATTGCGATAAAAGCAACATAAAGGTAAAAGGAAAATATGTTATTAAATTTAAACATTGCAAAATTATTGTCAATAATATAACATATGAAAATTTCGAAAACAAAGTGTATGAAAACATTATAATACCGAATTTCATCACGAAAATAAATGAGACAAATGTAATCCCTAGTATTAAATTAGAAGAATTATATGTAGAACACATTAATAATAGAGATCAATTAAAACAGATATCTGCAAAAAGTAATACATTAAACATTTTCTTATTAAGTCTTAATGCTTTCTTGACTCTTTGTATTGTATTGTTATTTTATATTCTCAAGAAAAAGGGATAATAAAAATAAAATATTCATTTCGTCGGAGCCTCAATCTAACGGGGGAGGAGTTACGGTACCCACCGCAACCCATGTCACGGTTCCCACCGTAGTCTTAAAGAAAAACATAATTTGATACACGTGTAATGCACAATCGATCCGATGACCCACGAATTGAATATCAAGCGTCTGCGACACATCTGTTCAACACGGAAATGCAATTCTTGGAACCATCGACCGCTTGTGCAAATTGTGCAAACGAGGCAAATGCGTTGCCCTCCTTTACACTTACCTTTTTTTGATAATTAATATTGTAAGTTCAGTTTGTATCTAAACTCAATGAAGTAAAGACGAAGTTGTCTGAATAAAATTAAAAAGCTGTTTTTTCCAAGAGGAAAATTTCAGTTTTATTTCTCCTAGACCCATCGGCGTGTGGGAGTCGCACTCTACCCACTACGCCACGGCCGCCACAGTTGAAATTATACCTGAAATATATTCTTTTCTGCTACTGGAAGTCGGGTTTTGACATAACATTCTCTTAAAATCTATTAAAAACGTACCAAAGCCTGTCAAAGCCCAATCGTGCGACCGCGCCTTTTTTTTACCTTTAACCTCTTCTGTTCACTAAACAGCTGCATTTCATTATTTATCTTAAACTTTGGTTCACCTGTAATAAATTTGTATTCTTTATACCTCAATAAAGTCTATCAACCATTACTGATCCTTCAGACTTTCACTTCGCTCTAAAGTTAACTTTTTAACCAAGGTACTGCTTCTATTGTTTGCCAAAGAAGTCAGGGCTATCTACGTTTAACAAATATAATTAATATTAACTTTGTGCATTAAAAAAGAAAAACAACAGGTATACCGTATTGGTATTGGAGTTCCATGGCACGTCGAACTAAACTCCAGAAACGTCTTGCCTTTGGACGTCCTATATAAAGACTGTATGGAGGCAAACCCAAAGGAATTGATTACTCCAGGTGGTACTTGCGACTGCGATAATCCACCCACCCAAAAGATCCGGCACCTGCTAGTCCATTGACTTAGAGCCAAAGGAATAGGAGGAGAAGGAAGGTTGCCACTGACTTTTTATGATGAAGGCAAAATCACACATCGTATCTATCCAGCAACCATGGGTGTGGAAAAATCGCATCTGTGACCTTGGTAGTCTGCGAGGCTTTTACCCACTCTTCGACGAGCGATTGGAAAGACCGAGAGCTTGTCTTATTGTGCCGAATTTTCTCCCAGCAACCAAGCTTGGACAATTCTGTCGACAAGATTTAGTTGCTGCGGTTATTAACTATAAATCAGGCAGATCATGGCACAATTTTGTCGTGGCTTCGGCCTACTTCCCCTACGATTTCGTCGTACCACCTCCACCAAGGGAAGTAGTGGAACTCGTAGAGTACTGCGAATCGAAAAAGATGGGTGTCGTTATCTGTTGGCACGCTACTGCTCAGAGCATCTTCTGGGGCAGCAGCAAGTGTAACCGGAGAGGGTCGTATCTTCTCGATTTCGCACGTTCGTCTGGCCTGACCATAAACAAAGATGGATCGCAACCAACATTTGTTACAACAAGAAGACAGGAGGTGATTCACTTAACGCTATCACATAGATATTTTCAGGAGATCACAGACTGGAAAGTTCTGTTGGAAGTGTCCATGTCGGACCATAGATACATAGAGTTACGAATCGAATGCGAAACCAACGCCCCGCAGAGGAGCAGGAACCCTAGGAGAACAAACTGGCCAAAGCTAAAGGAAGAGTTAGCAAATCGCACTGTGCCTCTCTCACAAATCAGAACGAGGTGTAAGGTTGAGGTGGCAGTTCGGAACCAGAACGACACTCTAACTAAATGTTTCGAACTGACATGCCCAGTCAAAAACACCCCCTGCAGAACCCCTGTTCCGTAGTGGAACGCAGAATTGCAGAGAAAGCGTAAGAAAGCCAGAAAACTTCTGAATAGTTCACTCAAGACTAATCTGCAAGCGGACTGGGACCTGTACCGATTAACAGAAAGAGAATATAAAAGGCTAATTCAAGCTTCGAAAAGTGCCTCTTATAAAGATTTTTGTGGGAAAATCGAAACACTCAGTGAAAACAGCAGACTAGTGAAAGTCCTCAAAAGGGACAAAGCAGTGAGGCTGGACACACTAAGAAAACCAGACGGTACCTATACCGAGTCTAAGGCTGAAACCCTCCAACTCATGCTTGAGACTCACTTCCCTGGGAACAAGATCACAGTCGGCCTAAAACCAGACCAAGCCATAAATTACGCTGTTGCGTCTTTTGATGGTTTCAAGTCACCGGGTACCGGTGGCATATATGGCAAAAGGACATAGACCCTATACTGCCGGCTCTGAAAAGAATATTCACTACCAGCCTCGCGCTGGCAAACATTCCAAGCACCTGGCGTACAGTAAGGGTAGCTTTCATACCGAAAATTGGTAAAGGAGACTACTCACTTGCCAAAAACTTCAGGCCTATTATTCTCACCTCCTTCATGCTTAAAAGCTTGGAGAGGCTGGTCGAACGGCACCTGCGCAAAAACGCTTTGCGATCACACCATTTATCTCAGATGCAACATGCCTACCAGCGCGGAAAATCTTGCAAGACTGCACTTCAAAATCTCGTCGGTAGAATTGAAAGTGCACATCACAGGAAAGACTACGCTGCGCATTTTCATCGACATGGAGGGTGATTTCCACAATGCGACTTTCAATGGTATGTGTAACGCGGCCAGGAATCAGGGCGTAGAAGAATCATTGGTGTTGTGGATAAGAGCAATGTTAATGAACAGGACTACAATCGCGGAAGCGAAGTGTGACAAGTTTGTAATGTCAGAGGTCAACAGGGGCTGCTGGTCGATTCTTTGCTTTCCGCTTTGAATAGTTCTATCACCTACGCTCAGGCTTATGACGATGTAGCCGTATTGGTTACCGGACCATGCATTGCGGCTCTTGACATAATCGATAGTTGGTGTACCAGGAATAGACTTTCAGTCAACCCTCTTAAAACTGAAGTTATTCTCTTTACGAGAAGGAGGAATATAACTGGTTTGACTGAACTGGTACTCAAAGGCGTCAATATCCCACTTTCCAATGAAGCCAAATACCTAGGTGTTATCCTGGACAGTAAACTTATCTGGAAAAGACACATTGAGACAAAAACTTCCAAGGCGCTGTCAGTCTTTTGGCAATGCAAGGGAGTTTTTGGCAAAACCTGGTTTCTATCACCTAAAAGATCCCTACATGGCATTGATAAGACCACTTCTCTCTTATGCATCAGTCGTTTGGTGGAACAAGCTTTCGCACAAATACGTGACTACCGCTTTCACCAAGTTTCAAAGAACAGGGGCTTTCCCCAGCACGCTTGGCTCTCCTCTTGATGCTCTGATTAATCTCCCTCCCCCTTGATCACATCATGGGATGTACACATCATAGGATGTACACTCAAGCCCATCTCTCGATTAAAAAGGAATGATCTTTGGTTCCACTCGCACTGGAGGTTTAATGACCTCACACATAGCATCTCCTATGATACTACTCTTATGGACATGCCGTCTGATGCGAGGTCGCCAATAATACAGTTGCGACGCTTATACAAAGTCGACTTTCACCGTGTCCTGGACTGGCTGTGGTCAAAAACTGAACCGGGAAAGGAATGTAGTCGGATTTTCATGGACGGCTCCAAGACAACGGAGGGTTCTGGAGCTGGGGCCTTCGTGGAAAACGACAACATCAGACTTCACGCATCTTTAGGTAATTTCGCGTCGGTCTTCTAGGCGGAAGTTTTCGCGATCCTAATGGCCACCAACTATATTGTGAAGAATAGGTGGAAAAGAAGAAGTATCTGCGTATGCAGCGATAGTCAAACTGTGGTGAAGGCCTTATTCAACCCTTTAACCTCTTCCAAGATAGTTTCAGAATGCAAGTATTTTCTTAATTTGGTCGGCAGGCTGAATTCGCTAAGACTTGTCTGGGTCCCGGGTCATCACGGGATCCTGGGAAACGAAACTGCCGATGAACTAGCTAGGCAAGGTTCAGCAGAGGCATTCGTAGGGCCCGAACCCACCTTGGGATTACGCGCGTCCCTGGTCATGGCCTCCGAACAACCAGAGATGGCGTGACTCTCCAGAATGCAGGGTGACCAAGAGTATGCTCCCAAACGTCTGCAAGAAATCCGAGTCTTGTCTGCTATCTCTAGATAGAAACGAGTGCGTACGATTTGTCGGCGTACTAACGGGACACTTTACTTTTGCTATGCACCTGAGTCGGGTTTGGCTTAGTGATGTCACACTCTGCGACGACACACTCTGTCACACTCTTGTGGAGAAGGTGAAGACACTTCAGAGCACTTTCTCTGTCATAGATAGATAAATAATTCGTAGTGTTACCATGAATTGGAAATGATATTCATGCATATATCACAGGAACTGATTTCGTTCTAAGACCCGCACTCACTTCTTTGATGTGTGAAAATGATTTTTTTTACAAAAACAGATGTTACATATTGCTGTTTTCTACAAAATGCAAAATAAATATTGAAATTTTGTACAATAATCTGTATTTCCATCAATGGTATAAATGAAACATATTATGAACACATCAAGCATAATTTATAAATTTCTTAAAAACCAAACTTTTCGTGGTAAGACCGCAGGGGTGTTCGCGTACTCGTTAATTTTACAAAATTCTGCCAAAAATTTGCTTTTTTCTTATGTGATTTTGCTTACGAGAATAAAATGTACAGTAATTGTGACTGGGTACGGATATAAAAAAGCGCCTATAGTTATGGTAAGTTACTCTCTGATTATTACTAGTAATTGTTTTTTTAATTCTTAAAGAGCGTTTTCCAGTACTTTATATATTTGCATATTTAGTAAAGACTAATTTATGATAAAGTTCCTGCTAATTGTACTTAAAAAATTGTAATTGTAATGAATTGTGGTAAAAAGTTTTTCGAATATTTTTAAACAGTGATATTCTTAAAACTTTGTGATTGTTTCAAAAACAAAATGAAAACATGAACTTTGTTTGAATTCAATAATTTACTAAATAGTACTTATGAACTAATAAACATTACAAAACACTGAATAACATTCAGTGATTTTAAATTCTAAAACTAGTTTTCTGTAAATGTGTATCAATTTTATAACTGTTCTTAATAAATAATAATATAATATGATATTATTTTTCTTCTTATTGCTTGAAATAGTACTCAAAAGGTATCTTTTTATTTATTTGATATTGAATAATTACATTATGAATCAAATCATAATGCCGCGTAAGGTCACATAAAATCATAATGTAATTTAGTAGCAAGAGCATCAAGGGGCCTTAGGCTATCAAAAGTTATCTCAAATTTGTAAAAAATGTTCTTATTTCGAACCAACTTAATTGTTTTAAGTATACTCAATGTATTACAATTGTCATATATCTTATTTTTGAGTTAAATTAGACAAAAATGTTTCGCGAAATATATTCGTTTTATTATTATTGGTTTTATTTTGATTGCACGAAACATGGGTATTATTTGTTTTTGGGTTAGGTTTCATTTTTTTTTTGATTACAACACCTTTCATATTGATGTCTTGTGGACAATAAAATTAACATTTTGTAATAATAATTTGTAACACCAAATACTTTTTTTAATTATAATACCTGTAACTCGAAATATCTATTGATAAAAAGTCTTTTCCAAATGTGCAACTTTTCAACAAGCGTTACTCTCTTATTTTTCTACATATTTCGTAAGTTGTTATAAATATAAATGCTATAAAATTATTCATAACTTAGAAATAAATCCTGTTTAAAGTTTCGGTAACACTTACTTGCGTAAACAATTCACAGTAGATTATCCGAACGCTTTTTGTTGAATGTACACAAAATGGCTGACGAATTCACAAATAGTGGGCGATTTAAGAGTGTCTGACACTTTTTAGGGCAAAAATTGACGTATTAGCCGCCATCTTGCTAATTTTGGAAAGGAAACGTAAGGATATGTGAGTAAAGTGAGATATAATGTTACGTATATAACTTTCAGAAATTGGGTTTTTTTTCTACAAAAACACGTAAATAATAGTCAAACGAGCGATTGACAAAGGGGAAATTAGCTGTGTGATCAGCAATTCAGCTGACCATCTCCTTCCTTAATGGTTTCTGGGTTTTAAAGAATGAATATCCATTACGTGATCTATACCATAAATAAGCAAGGAGATTTTCCTTTCCCTCGTCTTATTCCCTTTGAAGTGAATGGACAGCGGTTTTTATAAACCCCTGTCTGTGAATACGTTTGCGCTGTCTTGATCAGCTGATTGCAAACAGCTGACCAGCCACTAAGGTGAAATATCTTGACAGGGAGTGAAATCATAAGGGTGCGTAAATATTAAGGGTGCGAGAGTATAAATCAGATAATGGATATATATTCTTATAACGCGAAAGGATAATAATGTATGTTGCCTAATAAAACTGAAATATCACCAATACTGTGATTTCGAAGATGCAGATGGCGGAGAAATTTTCGAGGACAGCCGCACAACTGCAGCTGAACAACAGCCGCAGCCACAAAATTCATCTGCAGCGGGCATCAGCAATTTCGCAGCACGCGTCCAGGTACCTCAATTACAAGGATATTTCATTGCCAACATAGAATCTTGGTTTACCCGACTTGAAGCATTTTTCCGAATTCACGGATTTGGGAAAATGAATCAAGACCAACGGGACCAAGTCAAGTTCAACATAGCGGTTATGTACATGGATGAACGCCTCCATGAACAAGCGTTTGATGTAGTGCGCAACCCCCCCAAACAAGACAAATATGAGGCATTACGACGTACAATTCTTCGAAAATTCTCCGCATCGCCGATGGTCAGACTTGACCAGCTCACAAGTGGTATCCAGCTGGGTGACAACAAAACAAGCCACATGCTCACTCAACTGCAACGTACGGACGTTACCACCGATCAACAACTCATCAAAGATTTTTGGAACCAGCGCCTTCCAGTTTCCGTGGGAGCTGTCATCGCAGGTGTGGCTAAAAGTAGCCCAAATACCACTTTGGAACAACTCGCTTCCATCGCTGACGAAATCATCGACGCCGTTCGCATCAGTTCTGTTGAAGCAGTACAGACGCATCATTCCACATCCGTAGCAACAATAACCAAGTAAGCTCAATAAATTCAAACAATGAAATTTCCCTTCAGGACCGCGTCACTCAACTCGAGAAAACTCTTGCTCACATCAAACTCAATTTGGACCAGGCAAACCACCGCCGTTATCGCTCAGATTGTCGTGCTAGTCACCGACCAACATCTTCACGGCAAGGCGTAGATCGTCCAAACAACATATGTTGGTTTCACAGTCAATATGGTTCACGAGCAAGAAAGTGTGACCCACCATGCAATTTTAACAAACCAAAAAACTAACACCTTCGACAGCATTAAAACAAAATGCTGTCGTTAGGATCGCAACAACACACTCAGCACATCGAAGGCCGAAAATCGTCGATTGAAGCGCACATTTTTGATAGACACTGGCGCCGATATTTCCATAATTAGTGCAAGACAAAACAAACACCTTTACCCTAACGTTGCATCAACAAAACTGTACGCCGTTAACAATTCCACCATTGACACGTTCGGGCAGGTTAGACTGACTCTGGATTTTGGATTTCGTCGACCACTGGAGTGGACTTTCATTGCTGCAGATACTGCGCACATCATTGGCGCAGACTTTCTAAGCCATTTCAATCTCCTGGTCGATATGACAAACTAAACAATAATCGACAGTAACACAAATATTAGGAGTCAAGCTGTCTGCGCATTCGCCTCCGCTTTTATCGCCAAAAACGTACAAAACTAACGATAGATTTTCACAAATACTCAGTCAATTCAAGGACATAACATAGGTCAATCTGGCGAAAAACACTTCAATTGCATGTAAGGCAACACATTGCATTGAAACACAAGGCCAACCAGTTTTCGCTAAGCCCCGTCGATTGCCACCTGAAAGAAAGAAGAGTTTGAGTATTTGATGAGAATAAGTGTTTGTCGTCCATCGAAAAGTCCATATGCGTCACCATTGCATATTGTACAAAAAGCAGATAATACCTGGATGCGGCGATTATCATGCACTTAACGCGCAAACAGTTCTGGATAGATACCCCCTACCTCACCTGCAGGACCCATCAAATGGTTTACACGGAAAAACCATATTTTCAAAAATCGATCTTAACCACGGATACCATCAAATCCCAATGGAAGAGAGTGATATACCCAAAACAGCTGTAACAACACCGTTTGGCCTCTTCGAATTTCTATGTATGCCCTTCGGACTAAGGAACGCAGCACAAACATTTCAGCGGTATATGGACCATATTTTGCTATATTGACGACATCTTCATCGGATCCAGAAATCAAGAAGAACACGAACAACATCTTCGTATGGTCTTCGAAAGACTTCGACAATACCATCAGTCAATAAACGTAGCAAAATGTGTATTTGGCCAGTCACAAATAGAGTTCCTAGGACATCTCATCACTCCATATGGCATCACACCCAAACCAGACAAAATAGAAGCTATAAAAACATTTCCGTTACCAAAGTTAGCATGTGACCTTAAACGTTTTTTGGCCATGCTCAACTTTTACCTTCGTTTCGTTTCGCATGCAATAGACCATCAACAACCCCTCATTCAATTAATAAATAGTAATAAGAAAAAGGACAGAACACCTATCATCTGGACAGAAGACAACATCAATTTTTTCAACAAGTGCAAAGAAGACATCATCAACGCTACTGCACTCGCCCATCCAGCACCGGATGCTAATATTATCCTTTCCACAGATGCTAGTGATACCGCAATGGGAGCAGTAATGCACAAACTGTTCAACAATACCCTCCAACCTCTTGCATTTTTCTCGAGGAAATTCAACGAAGGTCAACGGAAATACAGCACATATGACGTAGAACCACTTGCCATATATACAGCTATCAAACACTTCAGGTATTTGTTTGAAGAACGCGATTTCACCATAGCCACAGATCACAAACCGCTAATTTTCGCTTTCACATCCAAATACGACAACGCATCACCTAGGCAAATACGTCACCTCAACTACATAGCCCAGTTCTCCACACGAATCATTCATGTATCCGGCAACGAAAATATCACAGCAGATGCACTTTCACGGATAAACTCCCTTCACATTAATATCGACCTGATTGGACCATTACCATCATCAAACGGATTCAGATATTGCTTAACCATCATAGACAGGTTCACTAGATGGGCCGAAGCAATTCCTATCGCTGATATTAATGCCGACACAGTTGCATTTGCCTCATAGAAGGATGGATTAAACACTTCGGCATTCCACTACGCATCACAACCGACCAGGGAAGACAATTTTAATCACATCTGTTCAACGAATTGTCCACATCACTTGACATTACTCATCTCCGTACTACCGCCTATCATCCGCAGTCAAATGGCATAATTGAAAGATTCCATCGAACCTTGAAGACAGCAATAATGTGCATTAATACATCACATTGGTTTCGACAACTACCCATCATTCTCCTCGGACTTCGTTCTACGTTTAAACCGGATATAAACGCAACTCCTGCAGAACTTTTTTTTTTTTTTTTTTTTTATAATTGACGCGTGCAACTAGTTTATGGTACCACCCTCAAACTACCAAGTGACATGTTTAGTCCATCAAAACACCAACCACAAACAAAATTCGTCCGTGAATTAACCGATGCCATGCACAAACTTAAACCTACAGAAACAGCAAACCATAGCAGTAACAAAATATTCATTCACCCCAACTTGGAAAATGCAACACACGTTTTCGTCCGCAATGATACCGTCCGACCAGCACTTAATCCACCATATGACGGACCATTCAAGATTGAGGAAAAAACTAAAAAAACAATAAAAAGTTGGATTAACAATAAATTAGTTAACATATCCATAGACCGCATCAAACCAGTACATATCCTTAATGCCAATCTCAACTATACACCAAGCGATCAGTTAGCATTTGCAATCACACACACCGTATCCAGATAACTCCAGTCAACATTGCAATTTCAAAACAAAAATGCAGTGAAGATACCAGTAACAAATCGCAAATGCCGCAATATTCGACTTCCAGTTCAATTCACTTAAAGTCTGGAAGGGGAGTAATGTGGCAGCTCAGTCAAAATTACCACCGACTAAAAGATGTCAGCACCAGTCATCACCTCATACAACAACCAACACATATGAAGCGCCCCTATGGCATAGAATAAATAACTATATTTAAATTTTTCAAATTTTATATTGGCACGCCTGAGCTCATAAAATAAATCATTCTGGAATAGACTGCGTTTTCTTCAGCATCGCATCAACAACCTCAAAGATAGTAAGACGAGGGAGTTGAATATCTCCTTGGCGGATTCGCCGCCATTATTGTGGTGGATCCATCGATTTGCCGTCATTATCCAGCGATTTGGTTTAAGATCCAGGGATTTTGTAGAAGTACTGGCGATTCTCAAGGGATTTCTTACACAACTATAAAATCCCTGGATTGGACAGGCACAAGGCCAGGGGTCAAAAACTGGTCTATGATGAGTATCTCCTTGATTCCCTTATCTCTGATCTATACTCTCGCACCCTTAATACTAACGCACCCTTATGATATTACTCAAGGTATTTCACCTCAGTGGCTGCTCAGCTGCTTGCAATCACCTGATCAAGACAGCTCAGACGTATTCACAGACAGTGGTTTATAAAAACGTTATCATGAATATTTCAGTGATTATTGACGTGATTTCGTTCTAAGACCCGCACTCACCTCTTTTGTGTTCACACACGATGATTCTCTTTAAAAACCAGATGTTACATATTGATGTTTTGTACAAAATAAGAAAAAAATATATTGGAATTTCGTACAAAAGTCTGTGTTTCTACTAATGGTATAAATCAGGGATAAGCAGGGAGATATTCAACTCCTTCGTCTTACTCCCTTTGAGGTGAACGGACAGCGTTTTTAATATACCGCTGTCTGTGAATACGTGTGAGGTGTCTTGATCAGAGACCAATAGGAAGACAGTCAACACCCTCGTCAACCACCTTTAAATTCAGTTCAGTTCACTCTCTCCTTCCTCATTGGTTACCGGTCTTAATTAGCTGATTGCAGCCAGAAACCAATAAGGAAGGAGATGGTCAACTGAACAGCTGATCAAACAGCTGATTTCCCCTTTGTCAACCGACCGTTCGACTGTTATTTACGTGTTCGTAGCCATAACCAGGACATAATCTCAAATTCTGAAAGTTATTTACGTATCATCGAACATTGTCTCACTTTACTCAGACATCTATATTGAAAAGAAGGCGTCTGATTTGTTAATTTGTGCCTTCAATAGTGTCAAACACTCGTAAATTGTCAACAGAGACCAATAGGGAGACAGTCAACTCCCTCGTCTCCCGGACTTGAATTCATTTTGAATGCGTTTCTTATAACATTTCCCCTCCTGAACAGCTGATTCACAAACATGATTATTTTTTTTTTGTTTTTTAATGAGAATACGAGTGAACTGCTTATATGGTGTATCTCCTCACTCATCAAACTGTTAGAAGTAGGGAGCATATAAATAAAAAAATTGGAAGAGAGAAGTTATAGTGTTTTCCAACGCAAAGTAATGGTTGACGATAGCTGCGTTCAGAAGCGATGTTTGTAAGGCAGAAGTTGCATCACAAAAGTAATATACTTAAAAATTGTATGATTATTTCAAAAACAAAATAAGGACATAAACTTAGTTTAAACGCAAACATTTTCTTAATAGTTCTTATGAACTATTGAAAATTACAAAACACTGAATAACTGCTACTGATTTTAAACACAAAACCAGGTTTTCTATAAATATGTATCAATCTTATAACTATTTAAATATTATGTCTGAAATTATTTTTGTTCTTATCACCTGAAATAATTCTCAAAAGGTGTCTTGAATTTGTTTGTTTGCGACTTAATTGTTTTAAGTATATTTAATGTGTTACAATTGTCATATATCTTCGCTCTGAGTTAAATTAGACAAAGATGTTTTTTTGCAAAATATATTCATTTTATTTTTATTGTTGTTATTTTCACTGCACGAAATATGTTTGATATTTGTTTTTGTGTTAGGTTTCATTATTTTTATTGATTACAACACCTTTCATATTGAATGGATGTCATTTGGACAATAAAAATAACATTTTGTAGTAATAATATGTAACACCAATTATTTATTTTAATTATAATACGCGTAACTATCTAAACTATAACGCACATCTTTCCCAAATGTGCGACTTTTCCGCACGAGAGAGTAACTCTCCTGTTTGTCTACATATTTCATAAGTTATTATAAATATAAATGCTATGAATTATGAATTTATCAAAAATAAATCCTTTTAAGGTTTAGGGTACACTTACTTGCGTAAACAATTCGCTGTCGATTTTCTAAAAACGTTTTGTTGACTGAACACAAAATGGCTGATGAATTCACGAACAGTTGACAATTTACGAGTGTTTGACACTATTGAAGTCAAAAATTAACAAGTCAGCCGCCATCTTTTCAATTTTGGAGGGGAAACGTAAACATGTGTGAGTTCGATGATACGTAAATAACTTACAGAATATTAGGTTATGGCCGGGTTATGGCTACTAGACAACGTAAATAACAGTCAAACGGTCGTTTGACAAAGGGGAAATCAGCTGTTTGATCAGCTGTTCAGTCCATCTCCTTCCTTATTGGTTTCTGTCAAAAGCTGAGCAGTATATAAAGCGGAAACCAATAAGGAAGGAGATAGTCAACTGAACAGCTGATCAAACAGCTGATTTCCCCTTTATCAATCGACCGGTTGACTATTATTGTACGTGTTTTAGTAGACGTAACCTCAAATTCTGAAAGTTATTTACGTATCATCAAACATTGTTTCACTTAACTCACACATGCTTACGTTTTGATTTATATGCACTTTCTTTCTAACAGTGTGGAGAGTGAGGAGATCCACCGTATAGACAGTTCACACGCATCTCATTTGGAAATAAACAAAATCCTTTTTGTACGTCAGCTGTTCAGGAGGGGAAATGTTATAAAAAACTCTTGCAAATGCATTCAAGGGTTGAAACGAGGGAGTTGACTGTCTCCCTATTGGTCTCTGTCTGGAAGTGTCTCAAAAGCAGTGTTCGCAGAGTTCCTTTACGTTAGCTTCATCCAACTCTTATCTTGTGTTTACACGATCAGATAATTTTCATTTTGTTTTGTTAAAAAAAAACATATTAATGCATATGATTATTGATTTCCTTAAATACGCCAAACGAAATACATACGTAATGTGTTTATAATTTAAAATAATAAATTTGATTATTCTTTGGTAGCCATTTAATTAAGTTTCCAGTCCATTTCCATTCATCCAACTACCTCAAATATGAGTGCACCTTACAAACGTTTATTCTTTAGACGCCAGCTGATGGATTTCTCATACTTTCTATGGTAGAATGGGTGAACGTTTTGATCAGAAACCAATAAGGAAGCAGATGGTCAACTGAACAGCTGATCAAACAGCTGATTTCCCCTTTGTCAATCGACCGTTTGACTGTTATTTACGTGTTCTCGTAGACACAACCCGGACATAACCTCAAATTCTGAAAGTTATTTACTTATCATCGAGCATTGTCTCACTTTACTCACCCATATTTACGTTTCCCCACTAAAATTGAAAAGATGGCGTCTGATTTGTCAATTTTTGCCTTCAATAGTGTCAAACACTCGTAAATTGTCAACTGTTCGTGAACGTGTTCAGAAAATCAACTGCACATTGTTTACGCAAGTAAGTGTAACCGAAACTTTAAAAGAATTTATTTTTAATAAATTGATAATCCGATAGCATTTATATTTATAATAACTTATGAAATATGAAAAAAAAAACAGGAGAGTAAGTTGTGCTGAAAAGTCGGACATTTGGGAAAGATTTATTATCAATTGATGTTCCGAGTTACGCGTATTATAATTAATATGTATATTTGGTGTTACATATTATTCTTACAAAATATTATTTTTATTGTCCAAATGACATCCATTCAATATGAAAGGTGTTGTAATCAATAAAAACAATGGAACCTAACACAAAAACAAATATCAAACATATTTCGTGCAATGAAAATAACAACAATAAAAATAAAACGAATATATTTTGCAAAACATCTTTGTCTAATTTAACTCAGAGCGATGATTTATGACAATTGTAACACATTAAATATACTTAAAACAATTAAGTCGTAAACAAACGAATTCAAGATACCTTTTGAGTATTATTTCAGGCGACAAAACCAAAAAAATTTCGGACATAATATTACAATAGTTATAAGATTGATACAAATGTATAGAAAACGGGTCTTAGTGTTTGAAATCAGTAGCAGTTATTCAGTGTTTTGTAATTTTCAATAGTTCATAAGAACTATTAAGAAAATGGTTGCGTTTAAACTAAGTTTATGTCCTTATTTTGTTTTTGAAATAATCATACAATTTTTAAGTATATTACTTTTGCGTTGGAAAACACTATACCTTTTCTCTTCCAATTTTTTGATTTATATGCTCCCTCCTTCCAACAGTTTGAAGAGTGAGGAGATACACCATATAAGTTAACGAAATATAATCTGAAGAGGACAGGAAACGTGTGCAGCAATCAACCACAACACGAGCAGACGACCCCAACACACGCCGACAGGTAAAACGTCATGTCAGCAGCATTCCCACGATCGACGTGCGAGCAGCATAGGTGATTGGAATTGCAGTGGCAGCAATAATTAGGTATTTAAGGTAGCATAAGAAATATTGTACTTAGTCAGAAATTGTAACTCAGGCAGAAGTGCTGCTCAAATAAAAAATATTTTTTTAATACTTAATAATATAAAATTGTAATTGGCGCCCGAGCAGGGACCGGGTATTCGCGATACGTCTTAAGTTAAAAAAAACTCTTAAGTAGTGCTAGTGCCGTCTTAAGTTAAGTAAAGCCATCAAGAAGTGCTAGTGTCGCGTAAATTCAAAAAACACAAAAGCCCTTAAGTAGTTCTTAGTGCCACGTGAACATTTAAAAGAGGCCCTCAAGAAGTGTCCAGTGTTCCGTAAAATAACGCACTGTGTTTTAATAAAAGTACCCGTCCCAAAAAAAAAAACCCTAGACGCGAAATCTAAGTGATCTGTCGCGTAATTAAAAGACTTAAAACCCAAAATCAAAAATTCCGTGTGTGAGAACGAGGCCCCTTAGTAGCCAAAAGGGCAAAAAGGAGATATCGAGGAGTCAGCCGCTCAACTGAGGAATGCAGCAAATGATTGTCATCATTTTAATGTAAGAATAGAATAAGATATACTAAATTAGATAATTAAAGAAAATAATTTATGTGAATCAATTTAACTAAAGTAAGAAGTAATTAAGGAAAATTTAAGTGAATTAATCTAACTAAAGTAAAGGATAATTAACAAAACAATTAAGTAAATTAATTAACCTAAAGTAAACGGAAAGGAAAATTTATTAAAAATAAAAATAACGTGACTTGATAATTTTCCAATACATATACATACATTGTTCTAAGAGAAATACCTATTTTGATTGAAATGCCCAATGCAAATATCCTACGTCCTGCAACCCTAAACCCTCCTGAAAGTTCCCGAACAACAACTGAAACCCCTATCTCACTCCCTGCTTTGCATAGTCTTGTGACCTCAATAGTAACCGAAGTTCTGCAATCCCAAGGCAGAACCCTTGTCCAATCGATATTGAATCCGAATTCCGACCAGTTCGCGGGAACTGATCAAATAATTAACCATAACCAAAGGGAAAATATTGCCGAACTGGACAAAATTCCCGATGTTGTGAGGAGTTTACGAGAATTCTCTGGGCAAGCAGGTGAATTTAGTTCCTGGCGTAAAAGAAAGAGTGCTCAAGATATACGAAGGCATTAAAGGTTCACCGAAATACTTCGGTATCATTAACGTCGTTAGGAATAAAATAGTGGGCCATGCTGACCACGTATTAGAATCCTACAATACTCCCTTAAACTGGGACTGCATTAATAGATGCCTCACATTGCACTATGCCGACAAACGAGATCTTGGCACACTGGAGTACCAGATGACATCACTGGTACAGGGTAACTCATCCATCCAAGAATTTTATCAGCAGGTGTACTCACACCTCTCACTAGTTCTCAACAAGATCTCATGTATGGATGTCAGTGGTGAAGCTTTGAATTTGCTTATGCATACGTATAGGGACAAGGCTCTCGACACTTTCATTAGGGGATTAAAAGGCGATCTTCCTAGACTTCTAGGAATGCGAGAACCGGTAGATTTGCCCCAAGCACTACATCTGTGTTTGAGGTTAGAAAATCAGAACTATCGCTCGCAATATGCAATAGCGAATAGCCAGAACAGGAGCATAAACCATCCAGAACCTCCACCAGTTCCACCAAACCGAGGAAATATCCATTCAATACCGACTCGACAAACATTCTATCCCGAATTGGCCTATCTGGCTCAACCAGCTATACATCAAGTGCCCTTCCAACATATTGCTAGGCCTATTCCACCTCCAAGACCTCAGAGGCAGTTTGTACCGCAGCAGTACCCACAACAACAATACCAACAGCAACGTCCACAATATTCATCCATACCAAGGCAGCCACCACCATAGCCTATGGATGCACAAACTATCCGGACAGATAGGGTCAACTATATTAACCGACCTCAAACGAAAAACTGGACTCCAGCTCAGAAACGACCGCCGGTACCCCAATCTCAACAATTACATCCTACAAAGATGCAGAGAAATTTCCACGTAGATACCGTTGCACAAGAAGAAATTAACCAATATATGGACACACAGGCTAATATGAGCAACTCGACCGAATTCGACGAAACTCTTCAGGAATACACCGACAACCGGAACATACCTACAGTGATAATGTTATGGAACTAAGTGATTTTTAGACTAAGCGACTCTTCGCTGCCGTATTTCGAATGTGCATCGAGGAGTGGTGAAGTTTTGAAAATATTGATCGACACTGGTTCGAACAAACATTATATATAGTCTTCTTTAGTTAATAAACCTATACCAAACGAAAAATCTTTTTGCTGTAACTCAATTGGTGGTAACGTACAAGTTACACATCATACCTTCATTAGTCTTTTTGGCCTACAAAATATCAAAATTAAATTTTCTTTCATGCTTAACCTGAAATCCTTAAAGCTTAAAGAATCTTTCAGCCATCATTCATACAAAAGACAATATCATGCTCATCAATAACCAAATAAAAGTGCGTATCAAACAGATGGTTTCACAATCTGTGAACGCAATCAATATCCGAACTAGTCACATGTCTCCCACACAAAAATTGGCCATCGATAAAATTATTCATGACTTCCCTAAACTATTTGACGAACCCAACGAAAAATTAACATATTCCACTGTAGTAAAAGGAGAAATTAGGACAACATCTGATTCACCTGTATATACAAAATTTTATCCCTATCCCATATCCCTTAAAGGCGAGATTGATAAGCAAATAAAACAGCTTCTCAACGATGGAATCATTAGACCTTCACGCTCCCCATATAACTCCCCTGTATGGGTAGTACCGAAAAAAGCAGATGCTTCTGGAGAGAAGAAATATAGGCTGGTAATAGACTACCGAAAGCTGAATAGCATAACCGTTCCGGATCGATACCCGTTCCCTCAAATTAACGAAGTTCTTGCACAGCTCGGCCAAAATAAGTGGTTTTCCGTAGTAGACTTAAAAAGTGGGTTTCATCAGATCCCCTTAAAAGCATCTGATATCGAGAAAACGGCCTTTTCGGTCAATAGCGGGAAATACGAGTTCACGAGACTCCCATTCGGTCTCAAGAACGCTCCGTCAATATTCCAGAGAGCACTTGACGACATTCTTCGTGAACATATTGGTGTAATTTGCTATGTTTACATCGATGACATAGTCATCCTTAGCAAGGATGAAGCCACACATGAGGTAAATATTCGGAAAGTGTTTCAAACACTTCATGCAGCGAATATGAAAGTACAACTGTATAAATGTGAATTCTACAAACAGGAAGTGGAATTCCTTGGTTTTGTTATTTCGCCTCACGGCATTAAGACCAATCCAGGAAAAATAAGAGCAATTCAAGACTTTCCATATCCAACAACCCTGAAGGAACTTCGCTCTTTTCTCGGCCTGTCAGGATATTACCGCCGCTTTATAAGGGACTACGCCAAGCTGGCGAAACCCCTAACAGCCCTCTTAAGGGGGGAGGATGGACGACTGTCCAAAAACCTCTCAAACAAAAAGACCATCAACCTCGACAAATCTGCAAAAGAAGCTTTTCAAAAGAACAAGAACACCTTAACATCAGAAGAAGTTATCCTCGCATATCCCGATTTTACCAAACCCTTCGAATTAGTAACCGATGCCTCAAATTACGCCCTAGGTGCTGTTTTATCACAAGGAGATAAGCCCATCATGTTCATATCTAGAACATTAAATCAGACATAAGAAAGCTATGCAGCTAACGAAAAAGAGATGCTAGCTATAATCTTAACAACTTTAGGAACTATCTCTATGGAACAGCAAAAGTTATAATTCACACCGACCACCAGCCACTTACCTATAATATAATAATAAGCAATAAAAATAACAATTCGAAATTAAAAAGGTGGAAAGCTATATTGGAGGAATACAACTACGAAATCAAATACAAACCAGGAAGATCGAACGTAGTCGCAGATGCTCTCTCCAGGCCCCCTATCCAATCACAAATTAATTCCCTCACTCCAACAATCCATTGCGATGAAAGTTCGTCTCATGGTCTTATATTCAGTGTAGAAACACCAATAAACGCATTCAAGAATCAAGTCTTTCTCAACACCGGTAAAGCAAGTAGCCAACAATTCAAAATAGTCTTCCCAACATACCACAGACACCTTATAACCGAACAATCGTATACACCCAATAGCCTAATAGAAATTCTCAAGACTAGACTAAATCCCACAGTCATTAACTGTATAAAAACAGAAGAACGAATACAAGGTATGATTCAGGAAATCTATAGGGACCATTTTGCTAAGTATCGCATCCGATTTTCCCAGGTCATAGTCGAGGACGTTATCGATGAAGTAAGGCAAGAAGAAATAATCATCAACACACACCAACGTGCCCACAGGAATGAACGCGAAAACAGACTGCAGATTCTGGAAAGGTATTAGTTTCCTGGCATGTCTCGCAAAATAAGACGAATAATCAAATTATGCGTCATATGCAGGGAGAACAAATACGATCGCCATCCGGATAAGGTAGAAATTCAAGCTACTCCAATACCAACATATCCCGGACAGATCATTCACGTCGATATCTTTTCAACTGAAGGCAATCTAGTACTAACATCACTAGATAAATTTTCCAAGTACGTTCAGATCAAGAAAATTGAATCCAAAGCCATTGAAGATATCAGGCAACCTCTTAGAGAGATCATATTTGCCTACGGGGTCCCGAAAACTATAGTATTTGATAATGAGAAGTCTCTCAATTCACGCAATCCGGCAAAGTTGTTCACAAATCACACATAAAAACATAATTTCCAAATATCTCTTTCTAGATACTTACTGACTGACTGCCTATGCGACGTACAGATATTGGACTATACGAACTCACGACTAGTGCCTTTAAACTCAGGGATATCTAGAATACAAACAGGCACTTATAAAATAATTCACGAAATAGATTTATCGGCCTATTCGCAAGCCTTAAATGATATAGAGTCATCCATGAAAGAACACCTTCAATCTTCTTATCCCAGCTATCAACTTCTATCCCAAGAAATATCCTCCATAAGATCCCACCTTAACCGCTTAATCCCTAGCCAAACCAAAACTAAAAGATCAATAGATTTCCTAGGAAGCGCTTGGAAATTTATAACAGGTAATCCAGATAAACATGACCTCCAAATAATTCAAGAAAAAATTAATAATGTATTAGAGAACAATAATAGACAAATTTTAATAAATAAACTTGTTATTGATAAGGTAAACGATGTAAGAGAAAGAACTAATAGTATAAGTAAGTTTGTACAAGAAAATAGAAACTTAATGGAAGAAATAGTATTTAATATAAAATACAAACTTGATTTGTTAAAAGAAGAAATAACTAATGTTGCATACGCCTTACATTGGGCAAGAGCTAATAGTATCAATTCATATATCTTATCGAATAATGAAGTAAACGTAATAGAAAAAATAATAAACAATAAGGAAATACCTTTTAAAGATTTAGAAGAAGCATTAGAATTTTGTGAAATAAAGATAGCATCTAATAACTCTGTTCTTTTATACATAGTAAGTCTACCAACTGTAAGTGAAGAAATTTGTAAAAGTTTAAGTATAAAAGCAGTAAAAGATGGAAACAAGATAATTAAGATTGATTTTAACAAAATTATAAAATGTCAAGAAGAATTGTATGGAATAGATATAGATTGTACAACAGTGAAGAAATTGTCAATATGCCCTAAGAATAATATTGTAGACTTAAGAAATACGACATGTATTCCGAATTTATTAAATAGCAAGCCAGCAAACTGCACTGCAATTAATAGCCAACATGTTCCAGCTTTCGAGGAAATATCACCCGACATCATTTTCCTGAACCAATACAGTGGACACATTACCATCGATGACAATGAAGTTGCTATCAACGGCACGTTCTTAATCATATACCATAACACCAGCATACAAATTGGGAAAAGCACCTTTAAATCTCTTGAGCTGACGCACCTCAACCCTCTTCCGGCAATTCTACAACCAACATCAATTAAAAACGACGTAGAAGAAATGTTATCACTGGAAATGATAAAGGAGTTAAATGCCAACAACACTCACTACATCCAACTCCTCAAGACCAAGATGAAAAGCAGCACTGTAATAAACATCGGAGCCTGTCTGATACTCCTCATCATATTAATAATAATCTTCCGAAAAATTATAATGAATTACAAGTCACCAGAGGATCCTACCACCATCTCAAATCTAACCGACAAAACTCCAGCTGCAGAGAAGATGACAACATTACCTTCCCCAATACCAAGGGCGACAACCTCTCGTCTTAATCAAATTCCATTCTTCTAAGTAAACGCGGACGTTCACTCTTAAGGGCGGAGGAGTTAACGAAATATAATCTAAAGAGGACAGGAAACGTGTGCAGCAATCAACCACAACACGAGCAGACGACCCCAACACGCGCCGACAGGTAAAACGTCATGTCAGCAGCATTTCCACGATCGACGTGCGAGCAGCATAGGTGATGGAATTGCAGTGGCAGCAATAATTAGGTATTTAAGGTAGCAAAGAAATATTGTACTCAGTCAGAAATTGTAACTCAGGCAGAAGTGCTGCTCAAATAAAAAATATTTTTTTTAATACTTAATAATATAAAATTGTAATTTATAGGCAATTCACTGGTATTCTCATTTAAAAACAAAAAAAAAAAAAATCATGTCTGTGAATCAGCTGTTCAGGAGGGGAAATGTTATAAAAAACGCTTTCAAAATGAATTCAAAAGCGGGAGACGAGGGAGTTGACTGTCTCCCTATTGGTCTCTGTTTGCAGCCACTGAGGTGAAATATCTTGACAGGAAGTAAAATCATAAGGGTGCGTAAGTATTAAGGGTGCGAGAGTATAAATAAAGTAATGGATATATATTCTTAAAACGCGAAGGGACAGTAATGTATGTTGCCTAATAATCCTGAAACATCACCAATACATGAATTAAGTTGATAAACAAAGAACTGCTTAAACTCTTTAAATAAGCAAGTATGATATATGGTGATAGCAAGGGGTTAACACCATTCATACATTTTTATATATATAAAGTACAATTGTTGGTTATTAATCTCTTTTCTTTTATTTGGTATTCGACTATATGGAATGAAGACGTAAATAAAAATTGATTATAAGGCTTAAAATACTTTTTGAAAAGCATTTCCACACCACCCATGGGGTATGCTTATGGTGCGTTGAGCGATTTTTTGTTAACCAGGTGTTCGGATTCCCAAAGAGGCCTATTGCACCCTAACTAAAAAAAATTAGATTCATTTTTGTATATTTAGCGATCTAACGAGAAGTGCATTTAACATAAAAAATTAACTGAAAAATGAAAGAAAATTAACGACATGAATATATGGAAGATACATTTTTGATTCAAATATTTTGACAAATGTCTAACACGGAGCATCTTATTTTTAAAATTAGGGTCGCTCGAATCCCTGTTCCAAAATTTAATGACAAAATAAATTCGAATTCTAATAAAATAATGTAAGATGAAGTCTGGTGTCAAAATTTTACAGCAGGTAAGATACAACGCGGAAGTGCACTTTAGCCTGTCGCATATATTGCCTTGCACACAAGATGTTTCCATTACATTAGGGGTTGATTGCAACCTTTCTGCTTCAACATTTTCACAATTTCCGGCTCTCACAATTTTCGAATATTGAAGGCCCCAAAGTTTTTGGAAAACTGATTTGAACTGTTGAGCAGTCACGCGTGTATTTTTACCTCCAGCAAATTCTGGCACCGAAAAACTGCTCTAAGCAATCTTGATTCAAATTCCTTTTATCACAATTCACTACAATTACAATTGCTTAAATAGAACAAGCAGGCTCTTTGTAATAATTTAGTCCTTACCAATCGCTTTTAAGGAATTAAAAGAACAATTACTAGTAATTATCAGTAAGTAATTTACTATACTTATAATTGTTTTGTATAACCGTACTCCGACACTTTTACTGCACATTTTATTTTCGTACGCAGAATCGCATAGCAAACAAGCAAATTTGTGGCAACATTTTGCAAAATTTACCAGTACGCGAACACTCCAGCGATTTCAAAAAAATCGCAAAAATTGAGTAATTAAGGAGTTCATAAACTATGCTTGATGTGTTCATAATATTTATCATTGATGAAAGATTTTTATACAAAATTTCAATATTTATTTTGTATTTGGTACAAAACATCAATGTGTAACACCTGTTTTCTAAAAAGAATCATTTTCACACATAAAAGAGGTGAGTGCGAGTCTTAGAACGAAATTAGTTTCTGTGATAAATGCATGAATATCATTTTCAATTCATGGTAACACTACGAATTATTTATCTTTTTGAGGTAATTTAAGTATATCAGAATATTCTTGCAAAAACATTGTTTTACAAGCATGGTTGTAAGCATTCATTACGAAATACATATTTAAGTCCCATGTTGCATTTCTAAACACCATTGGGCAAAACCATTTACGGAGATGAATCCATGGATTTGCCGCAATTATAGTGGTGGATCCACCGATTTTCCTTCATTATCCACCGATTTGGTCTAAGATCCAGGGATTTTGTAAAAGTATTGGGTCATCTCAAGGGATTTTTCACCCAACTATAAAATTCCTGGATTGGACAGGCATTTGGCCAGGGGCAAAAAATGTTCTAAGATGAATATATCCTTGATTTATAGAGACGAGCTATACAGTACCATGTCTTGTTTTGTCATCCCTACCAAACCCGTCATATTGTGTGGGATGACGTCAAGGCCGGTGACGAACAGACCAAGACCTTCAATGTCACAAAAGGACTGGGCGACGCACTGTAATGTGAGTTGTTCAACATCATTTTTGAGAAGACTGTGCGTAACTCACAAGTCAATACCAGAAGGCAATTCAAATGCTAGCTTACGCTGATGACATTGACGTGATTGGACGAACACAGCCAGCCGTCAATGAGGCGTTTTCTGGCATTGAAGCGGAAGCTAAAATGGGTCTAGCGCACACAACATCGACGTCTCGGACAGAGCGTCACACTAGGCAGCAGAAACTTCGAGGTAGTCAAGGACTTCGTCTAGCTCGGCTCCGCGGTGAATAGGGACATCAACATCAGTACCGAAATCAAATGCAGAGTCACTCTCGCCAATCGCTGTTCCTTTGGGCTCAAGAGGCAATTGAGTAATAAAGCCCTCTCTCGAATGATTAAGCTCGCTTTATATAATAGCTTGATCATCCCAGTCCTACTTTATGGCGCGGAAACTTGGACGTTAGCAAGAGCGGGTGAGGAAGACCTTAGTCTTTTCGAGAGAAAAGTTTTACGTGCGATTTTTGGTCCTGTTTGCGTTAATGGCATCTGGAGGAGAAGATTTAACGACGACGGTCAAGCGTCTACGAATACAACGCTTAAGATGGCTAGGCCATGTAGAGCGTATGGACACCATTGTTTCGGCCCGAAAAGTCTTTGAATCCGAGCCATTGGGACAATGCAAAAGAGGAAAACCTAGACTAAGTTGGCGCACACAAGTGGAGAAGGACCTCAACCAACTAGGAGTGTGCAACTCCTACGGACTGTAGCGCCACAAGAAGAAGAAGACGAGAAAAATATTATTAACGCAATAATTATCCACTTGGTGATATCAAACGTTGACTCTATAACGAGCAGCTTGATCATAGCACTCTTCATATATATGCTATCCCAAGCAGTAGTACTGACGGAAGTAGTCAAGGGACTACCTGACGAGCTTGCAAGTTTGCAGAAAGTGGGCACAGAAGCAACACAAACTTGTTTTCGGAAAAGTGGTCGCCGTCCACGAAGATAACAGGCCGCCGCAATAGTGGTTGGCGCAAGGCCGGACGGAAAGGTCAGGGTTGCAGACGTAAAAACCAGGAGCGGCGTAACAACACGCCCAATCATAAAGTTGGCAGTGCTTCGACTAAAAGAAGAATGTTGAATCCTATAGCCCTTCAACGCGGTCGGTGTTGCGTATAGGAAGTTAAATTTAATATTAACTTATTGTGAATTATATAATTCAGAAATTTTCTATAAAAAATTTGACGACTATATCTATTTTTTTAAGAACTTACTCTGTACTAAAAACTAAGTGGTCCGAGTAAACGGACACATAAACTTCATCTTAATCAAAAAGTCAATCGATACGCACGCCCTTTTATTTAGCTCCACCGATAAAAATATTGTTACAATTCTCATAATCTGCAAAAAAGCTTGCAGAATTTTCACCTGATTTCTGAAAATCAGTGATACGATTTCCTCAAATCAGTGATATCAGAAAATAGTCATTAGACTCTGAAAGAATGGGTTGAGGAAAAAAATTAATACTGTAAAACCAATTTGGCTTCATAAATTGGTTTCCGACATTCAGAGGAATAGAAACAAAGCACAGTGTGGAGGGACGTGCCTGATTGATATTGAAAAGACAGGCTCGGCAATCATAAGACATTGCTCTATACGATCTATGACATGGTAACAGGTCGGAAGTTCGTTCTAAGAAATGGCAACGAATTTCCACAACTGTGTTTTATTTTTAAAAAATGTGTTGCAACACGGGACGGTGGGTTCGCCAATCTTATTCACTATATTCACCAGCGACTTTATGATAACAGCGTTTGCCGATGATCTAATCTCGTAGAGATCAGGTCCGTAGGTAGAAAAATAAACGGTTGGTTATTAAGCGACAATTTTGCGACGACATGAAGTTGAAAGTCAACTACCAGAAATGTGAAACTATTCTTTTTAGAACCCCGTTGTCCGTCCTCTGGAACAGCCGTTGACCGTGAATAATGTAGTTAGATATCTAAGTATCTGGTTGGACCAGTATCAATATGGTGATATCCATGTAGATACAGCTCTGATCAGGACTAAGAAAGCTATGACAAGGGGACTGTTTTACAGCAGTCAACTTGACACCAGAGTGAAGGTAATTTGCTACAAGGCCCTCATCCGGCCAATAATGGTATATGATTGTGATGCGAGGTTGGATGTTAGTCCTTCCCAGATGGAAAAGATTAGAAAGGCGGTACATTCGGGCCTCCTTCTTCTTTTTTTTTTCTCATGGCGCTACAGTCCGGGGTTGACCTGGGCCTCAACCAACATGCCTTTTCAGTCAGCACGATCTTTTGCTAGCCTCGCCTGCCTCCAGTTGCGCATGTCGCTGTACAACCCATAAAGTTTGTCATTATATCTTTTCCTCCAGATGCCATCAACGCAAACAGGTCCAAGAATCGCACGCAAAACTTATCTCTCGGAGAGACTAAGGGCTTCCTCATCCGCTTTTGGTAATGTCCAGGCTTCCGCTCCATAGAGTAGGACTGGGATGATTAAGCTGTTATAGAAAGCGAGAGAGAGCTTTATTACTCAATTGCCTCTTGAGCCCAAAAAAATAGCGATTGGCAAGAGTGATTCTGCATTTGATTTCGGTACTGGTTGTTGTTCCTGTTTACCGTGGAGCAGAGGTAGAGGAAGCCCTTGATTACGCCTTTCTTAGACGTCGATGTGGTGTGTCCTCTCTTGATGACAACATGTATTTTTTACCCTCATTAACCACCTGACCCATTTTAGCCGCATCCGCTTCCATGCCAGCAAACGCCTCATTGATGACTCGCTGTGTTCGTCCAATTACGTCAATGTCATCAGGCGATATTAAGAAGGCTGATGCCCCAAAAGTTGGCGCAGTCAAAATGGTATCCTTTCTTTTGGACCGGGATTTCATCATGCTTTCCTCCGACCATATCTTACAGATGAGCTGGTGCATGCGACCAAGCAGGTAATTTTCAGTTGGATTTGCTGTGCCAAGTGTAAAGGAAAACATATTACATCTTTGTTTGATCCATTTCACAATAAACATAACACTTTTGTTTCCTCCTCATCCATACCGAAACTTTCCAATAGTGAACATTCTGGAAAAATGTCAATTCCATAATTGTCTCCGATAACATGGAGTCCGAAAAGTGCTACAAATTAATGCACTTTCAGCTCATCTAACAACACAAACGTCTTTTTAAATACGGCTCGGGGATTAGCCGTCTCTCCGAGTGAAAATAAATCCTCTCTCATTTGCTTTGTAATTGACGGTGGAAGTCAATTCTCTTATATCCGAGAAGATCTTGCAACAAAACTCAACTTGCAGTCAATGGGCGAAGTAATTTTTCCTAAATTCAATTCGGTTGTGGAGTAAAAGCCCCCTTCAGGAAGTTCAAGAAAGTATTTGTGCACATAAAGAGTCAATATTCTGACAAAAGTGTGAATTTTTTGGAAGCAATTGTTGTCCCAGACATATGCGCTGATATTTTACATGCGCCCGATTCATCCTGTGTTTTTGTTCAAAACCTGCAGTGAGCAGATTCCATTCATTTATGGCAGATTATGATGCAATTGATGGTCTAGGTTTACTCATTGGATCAAACTACTACTGCTTACGGAAAACAGCACGGATTTTCTAAACAACTGAGAGCAGTTCATACCATATTCGGCTGGGCATTACAAGGAACGCATTTCACTGGTAAGAACTTTGAATCGAACGAAAATGCATGTTCTATATCCATCCATAGCACAACGTTACATCTGCCAACACTCATCAACAGTGCCGTCACATCGTTCTGGTCCCTGGAGTCTGTAGGCATTCGCGGTGAAGAAGAGGAAAATGTGCATCTGGCCGAAGAACTAGCAGCTCGATGTATTGTTAAAAAAGGCCAACGATATGAAGCGTCTTTGCCGTGGAAGAATCCTGCTGTCAATATTAGAAGGCATTCGACAATTACTATCAGATGGGTTTACAGAATCGGTTCCACAACAAAACAGTGAGTGTTTACCTCGAATATTTTATTAACCTCAGTATGTAAAGAAGACAGCACTACAACTAAGATGCGTATTGTTGATCTGCTTCATGTAGGAGTTAACCTTTTGCCAGACGTATTGAAAATATTGTTAAACTTTCGTCTTGGTCGTTATGTTATTGTAACTGATGTGGAAAAGGAGTTTTTGCAAATCGAACTAAATAAGATCGATCGTGACACGCATAGATTTCTTTGGTATGTTCCTCAAAATACACAAATCCCATGCCAAAGTACAGGAATATCGGAGTGACTTTCGGAGTTAATTGTAGCCCCTTTTTATTGACGTCAACTATACAACTGCATCTGACGAACCAAAGAAAAGAATTACAGTCGTAAAGTAATCGTTAGATTTTATGTGGACGATTTGGCGATGAGTGTGGACACAGAAGAAGAAGGACTGCACGTTAGTAAGGAGGCTGTTCAAGTGATGAAAGAGGCGAGTATAAACTTGAGAAAGTGGAATTCGAATAGCGCTCTTGTTCGGAAGGCTCATTGTTTTTTTGTTGTTGTAGGTAGGTTATTCCTTTACAATACTTTACTTGCAAAGCTAAATGCTTAACTGCAGGTTTTTATACATTGGTAGTGACAATTTTCAAAGTGATTTTAATTTAATTAGTTTTAGATTGCAACAAAGTTCTTACAAATATTCAGAGATTAATATTTACGAATGAAAAAACTGATATGGAATGAAATTGCATTAAATACCTCTTTCTTTTATCTGCTGTTATTTTTTTTAAATTTGGAATAACTTTTAAAAACTATGGCAATGATTTAATAAATTTAGGGACAAAGCATCGTAATTCCCGGTCTCCATAAAGGTTGTAAGCTTCCGGAACTTTCAGCATTCCTTGGGCTTGTCTTCTTCTGTTTAGTGTGTGAATTAAATTACTTTGACATCTAAAACTTGAAAGTCAGAGCTAATAGGTCATACAATTTTTACAAGACGATGTTGTATGTTTGATATCTTATCCATGTGGGATGTTGCTGCGTTTCCCCAGACCAGTATGCCGTATCTGATGCGCGACTCCGCTAAGGAGTAATACACCTGCTTTTGCACTTCCACGTTTATGTAAGGCTTAAGGTGCGTCATTGCGAAAATAGTGCCCTTAAGTTGAAGGCGCAAAACATTGATATGCTCACGCCAAAGAAAATTCTCGTCTATGGTGACTCCCAAGTATTTAATAGTTCTGACAGCGGTCATTTCGATGGAAGATTTGCAGCGATTCAGTTGGTTATGACGGAGAACGAATGTGCATCACATTTGTTTTCACCGCATTTATGACTGATTGGAAGTATTTATGTTTTACAACTATTGCCATGTCGTCGCAAAGGCAAGGCAAAAGCAGTGCTTTTTTCAACAGTCTCAATAGTTCGTTTGTGGAAAGAATGAATGAAAGGGGATTTAATTTGGAACCTTGTTGCATACCGTATTGTCACTCTTTTTCACTAGTCAATGTGTCAGATATCTTGACTTGGATCGTTCTATCAGTAAGATAGCTTTTGAGCCAGTTTACAAGGACTCCTCTCAAACCCATATTCTGCAGACGCTTTCCACAAATTTTTTCGAGTGACAAGACATCAAATGCTAAAGTCTATAAATAGCACGATTACGTGATGGTTTTTGTTTAGACCCGCATTGACAACGTTTGTAAACTCCCCCAGTAATGATTGTGTACTCTTGCCTTTTTGGAAGCTGTACTGATTTGTGTGCAGCACTTTATGTTTTGAAATAAGACAATTAACACGGTTAACAAGAATTTCTTCCAAGCTTTTTACAACTGCCGATAGAATTGCAATCGACCTATAGTTTATTGTATCGCTTTTTACGCCTCCCTTGTAAATTTGGCGGATTATTGATTTTTTCATCAACTTTGGCACATGACATTGACCAATACTGCAATGTATTATCTTAGTGATAATTGGAGTGAGACACATAGCATTCGATTTGAGATCAATTGGTCTAATATTACCTGCTCCGGGACCTTTTTTGCTGTTTAATTGACTTTTGACACTTCCGGTTCGGTTGCTTCCTCCAGATATATGCTTTGTTGAATTTGACTGTTCACATGGTTTGAGGTCTTTGTGTCGCAGACATGGATAATGTTTGCCAATTGATTTTCACTCACTCACTTCTTATTGACTGTGTTTCTGTATATCTTGTACTGACTTTCATAAATTTTGCACCTGGGGCTATTTTCCACGTTTTATATAGCTCATCCCTGTTTTTGCACATTGCGATTGTTTCAGGAGAAATCCATGGCTTGTGATTCCGTCTTCTTATGGTTGAGCTCGATTTGGACGCTCCAGCATATATTCTATTCTTTTCTCTCACGAAATTATTGTAAAGAGTACGAAGTACATTTTGCCAGTTGGTTTGCTCTATTAGTAAGTTGATCTTGCGTATAATGCATATAATACGGCGTAATGGTCAGACAGATCGGTTTCGATGATTGAAGGGAGTATTTACAGTTTCGTTAAACTTATAAATATGTGGTCAATCAATGTCTCGGTGTTGTGGGATATGTCAACACGTGTGTGTCGTTTATTGACACTTGTAAAACTTTTGGAAGCCATCATTTCCTTGTACCCTAGAACATGTGCGTTATTCTCATCAAGGATATTAATATTGACATCACCTAGTACGATAATGTCATTATGAACTAAGATTGTTTCGTTTAGTTCGTCAATAAACCTTGCAATACTAGGTTTGGGTGGCCTGTATATTGCATTTATATGCTTTTGTATCCCATTGTGAAGGATTTCTATATGGATACCCTCGTAATTGACTGTGTTCGTTTATATAATTTTGTAGCTTATATTGTTTTTATGTAGATTGCGACATCTCCTCCATTCCTAGCATCGCGGTTGAGGAATTTATTTTTAAAGCCGTCAATGCTATACAAATCGTTTTTCTTTATGTATATTTCATTTAAAACTAATATACCCACGCAACAGAACACATTTTCTTTTGATCTTATATTAAAACACACATAACAAAAATTAGTTTTTTTGAAATCATTCATATCGATGCCGGTAACAGCATGAATTACCCTAAAGTCTATATCAGCTTCACTATATGTGTTATCCATTTTTATGTTTTGGTTTAATTGGCTGAGTTGGTAATTTTGCTTATATCGTTCGTAGACCCGATGTATATTGTTTCACAGTGTTCGTTTTTTTTTAGCTAGAATTTTGCCAGTAGTCTCCCACTCGGACTTCCAGTTGTATTCTTTGGCTTTATGTTTTGCTAGCCAGAAAAGGTGTTTATTAGTAGGTGTAAGATGGTTGTTCAGATAAACAGACGTTCCAATTTCGTTTGTTGTACTTGACGCTGGCCCATTGCAAGTGTTTCCCCATATATTTTGAAGAGGAATATTGGGAATGTTTTTAGCTTTTTTCGTTATGTTTGTTTTGACTGTGTGGCTAGTAAGTGACAGAAACCATTTAGGGAAGGTGATGAACAATTGAACAGCTGATCAAACTACGTGTTCTACGTGTTCTTGTAGAAAAAAACCCAATTTCTGAAAGTTATTTACGTAACATCAGGTCTCATTTTACTCACACATCTTTACGTTTCCTCTTCAAAATTGGCAAGATGGCGGCTAATACGTCAATTTTTGACCTAAAAAGTGTCATATACTCTTAAATTGCCCACTATTCGTGAATTCGTCAGCCATTTTGTGTACATTCAACACAACGCGTTCGAAAAATCTACTGCAAATTGTTTACGCAAGTAAGTGCTACCGAAACTTTAAACAGGATTTATTTCTAATATATGAATAATTTTATACTAATTATATTTATAACAATATGTAGAAAAATAAGAGAGTAATGCGTGCTGAAAAGTTGCACATTTGGAAAAGACTTCTTATCAATTGATATTTCGAGTTACGGGTTATTATTAAAATAAATATTACGGGTATAAATTAAAATAAATATTTGGTGTTACATATTATTATTACAAAATGTTATTTTTACTATCCAAATGACATCAATTTAATATGAAAGGTGTTGTAATCAAAACATATAATGAAACCTAACACAAAAATAAATAATAAATATGTTTCGTGCAATCAAAATAAAAGCAAGAATAATAAAACGAATAAGTTAAATTTTCTACTCGTGAATGATTCATAAAAATTCAATAACCGCACAAGCCAAGCTTATGCCCACAGGTTAGAGTAAAATAACCAATTAAATAACGTTATAATATTTATTTAGTCACCGCCCGGTTCTGCTTCTTCGTTGAAACTAAAATTAACAATTTTATTTCCCTAACTCCTAACGTCGCTTTGGTCGATCAAGGTTTCGTCATTCCCACGCTGGTTCGCTCACGTCCGAGCATGCATCGCCTAAAGTGCAAGCGATGCTTCTAGCCCAAAAATTGAGGATCCTCAAGTTACACCTGCTGCAGATGCGATCGTGGGAATGGCTGCGCGCGTGCAGTGATAACTGCCCTCCCTCTAAACATCTGCGTCCCGCAGATCAATTTCCGAGCACGTGGAGCAACTTAAAGATGGATGATGAGGTCTAGTATGCTGTGTGGGGCCTTGACTGATATCGGCTGCTCGCGTCCTTAAGGATGGTATAGGGAGCCCAGGCATCGTTATTCTTCCGTAAACTTTCTTCCACAGTATGCACGTAAAGATGGCAATAACCGTTATCAAGATGATTTGTAAAAGTATTGAAAGACTAAAATGTTCTTTGAGAGTCTTAAGATATTCGATGTTCTGGATGCTGATGTGATGCACGTAATCCATATCAGACGTGACCTTTTCACGCGTTATGTTGGATAGGACAGCGGGCAGAGGCTGCAGGCTACTCGTCTTCTGGCTGGAGAATGTGTGATCCCCAATCTTGACCGTTTCGTTGTTCAGCTGAATCCAATAGGTACCTTCTAAGGGAATAGATGAATTGACATTTGAGAGAGTGCCGTTAAAGTTCGTTATGAAGATAGTGTCTTCAGTGTCTTCCTCCTTCGTTTTCTGGATATCGGATTTCGCCATGCCGCCCTTAATTACTTTTGGCAAGCAAGTATTCTCTGGTATTTTCCTTACAACTACTTCGTTACATATTGTCGTATTGCCTAAATGAAGGCAGTCGTCAGTAAGTCCGTAAGTTTTGTCGTGGTTAACTAGTAGTTTGGTACAATCTAATTTAATTTTTCGACCGTTCTATAAAGCTGCGCGGGCCGCTACTAAACTAAATGTTTCCGTCCCAACTCTTGGTATTTCCAAAATGTATAGTAGTAATGTTCCATTGCTGAATACTGAAGGACGTCTATATTCTATTGCTTCTACAACATTTTGGTGTGGCAGGATGTCTAATTCTCTCAATACCGTATTCACTTCGTCGGAGTAGAGTATGTTACTGTTGATTATTCCGCTCTTTGCCATTTGACATGCTCTCACAATTTCGTTAATAGATTCCTTCACAACTAGTAATTTATTTAGTAAGTCATGCCCTAGTCGTATACCGTCCTGTTTTTGTACACTATTTCTGTAATTTTCGAGTATTCGGTTAAACTTACCTATTAGTTCGTCTGTCTTGTTAAGCAGCTGTCGATTAATTTTATATTGTTGTTTATTATTGCGTCTGTACCTGTAGAAAATTTTCCCAGTCTGTAGCATCAGGTGATCCAGCTAGCCATTTCCACGCACTACCTATCCAATTAATAGACCTTGCTCTTCTAATTTTTGTTCCCGTTAGTTCAACAATGCGTTCCCTTATGTGGTCTAGATGATATTCGAGTATTAATCGCAGTTCTTCGTCGGGAATATGTCTTGTCGTTAAGTTTTCTGCTCGTTCAATAATTGCACTATACTGTGTCAGATTTATGACGTGTATGAGTTTGAAGTAACCGTTGATCAACCAGGCGTTTCCCTCTTTAAATGTTACAATTGGGGAATCGTATAAATAAATGTGCAAGGGGTGCACTTGTAATTCCAGGACTAAACTGTAATGTATATAGATTAACAAATGTATTAAAAATTACTAAACTATACTACTCAGCTTTTGATTTTGAAAATTGGAAATTTTGAAATTGTGAAATTTTGAAATTTTGTAGTTTTGAAATTTTGTAAATTTATAAATTTAAAAAATTTACTGTTTTGAGATTTTGAAATTTTGAATTATTATTAATTGTTTTTTTTATTAATTCTTTTTGTATTAATTGTAACATTCATAGTGAAGGAATGTCATAACAATAAAAATTACATTTTGTAATAATGTATCCTGTCGAAAATATAACACAAAATATTTATTTTAATTATAATACGCGTAACTCGGAATATCAATTGATAAGAAATCTTTTCCAAATGTGCTACTCTTGAGCATGCGGTACTTTCTTGTTTTTCTACATATATTATAAGTTATTATAAATATAAATTCTATCAAAATATCCATTTATTAGAAATAAATCCTGTTTAAGGTATCGACTACATTAACTTTCGCAAATAATTTGCAGTAGATTTTTTGAACGCATTGTGTTGAATATACACGAAACGGCTGACGAATTCAAGAGCTGTGGATAATTTACGAGTTTTTGACGCTATTGACGGCGAAAATTGACGAATTAGACGCCATATTACCTATTTTGGATGGGAAACGTAAAGATGTGTGAGTAAAATGAGACAATGTTCGATGTTAGATAAATAACTTTCAGAAAGTGGTGTTTTTTTCTACAAGAATAAGTAAATAACAGTCAAAAGGTCGTTTGACAAAGGGGAAATCAATTGTTTGATCAGCTGTTCAGTTGACCATCTTCTTCTGTCTAAGTTAACACGAGTGCTCCAAATACGCCCGGTACTGTGGGAACTAAATGTTCTCACAGTAACACACAGACATAGCGTCAGCAGAACGCAGCCAACATCAGTGTGCGAACCGAGTGTTGAGATAATGTTGTTGCGAGAAGAAATCTTATAATTTTTAACTGGCGCCCAACTTTCTTCTTTGAAAAAATTCCTAGTACTAGGAAAAACAAAGTAAAAAACAAATTTGAGCTCATAAATTCCTCGTTAAAGGAAAAAAGAGTTTATTCGTTCCGGTTTAACCATCAACGAATAATCGTAGAACGGACCCTGGAACCCTGAAACCGAACCATGTGGATAGTACTGTACGAATTTTATATTATTAAGTGTTAGTGAAATAAGTGCCTTTTTTGTTAATTATATAAGAGTTGTGTTAGTTGTTTGTTTGTGTTATTAATAGTGTCAGGAATAGTGCTAGTAATAGTGATTTCTGTTATCTGTTAGTATAGGTTTTAAATAATAGGTTATTATGGCAGAGAAAATTGGATTAGCAGTTCAAACTGCAGTAGAAACTGCCTGTTCTAGTATCATGGAGAGAATACCAGAAATAATGACTGAAAACAAAATTAACAACCAAAAGATTCAGTCAGAGGTTTCTCAATGAGGTTCAAATAACTCCGCCTTCAGTGGCATCATATGAACCTGTGTCCGTTTCTAATACGGAACTAGTATGTCCAATCTCTTTGGACTTAGTAAAATCCCTAAAAGAATTTTCTGGTGAGCAGGCAAGGTACGTGAGTTGGCGACAAGCTGCTAATACAGCAATTGATCTTTTTCGGAAATACCGTGGCACCGAAAAATATTACCAAGCGGTAATGCCATAATTCGGAATAAGATAATTGGGTCAGCAGACCTGATTCTATCGTCGTTTAATACCATATTAAACTTCGATGCAATAATAGCCAGACTTGACCAAACGTATTCAGATAGACGACCGCTACACGTTTTGGAAAACCAGTTGAGCATTTTAGTGCAAGGCAAAATGAATATTTCCGATTTTTATGATGAAATCGAAAGAAATCTCACGCTCTCGGTAGAAGTGAACTAATAAATTCATTGTCAAACAAATAGCGTTCTGACGCTTTTCGAGTATTCATTTTGGGACTAAATAGACCTTTTTGTAATATCCTCTTTTCGTCTGGGTGTTTAGATCTTCCCTCAGCTCTCAGTATAGATACGAGTTTGCAAGAGCTTTTGACTCCAGGCAAACAAATAAGAATAACATTGTTTACCGAAGTAATCCACATTACAGGAGAGTAACAGAACCACAAAATAATAAAGCGGCGCCCCCTGGATAGCCATCGCAACACCCGTTGTATGGTGAACCAATGTATGCAGCGAGCCCCTCTGCCCGAGGGTTTAAATAATGGGCCTGGCCTACCAGTCTGTGGGTTGTGCGTGAGGGTAACTTCCTCACGACGTAAAACAATATTATTTCAGAGACAAAAACATGCCTCGGATAATGAAGGATCACCCGTTGACGGCCCCAGCAAACATTTAAAGGACATTGATTTTCGGTTTTGCACGTGGAATGTGAGGTCATAAGCAGACATAACCGCCATCCATTAAGTGCGATGGGATGGGCCTGGCATAAAAGCTATGAAGAACTGCGATATCTACTACAGCAATTGCTATAGAGAGACAAGGCAGCGCTTATTCGGATGCGGATTTGTTGTTCGAGGTAGACTTAGGCAAAAAGTCTGCATTCAGAATTAGGGACAAGATAAGGTTTGATGAATTTTTTATTAGCTCCTGTGTCAACAAGAAAGCTAAGGTCTTTCCTTTCCGCGTAACATACTCTAGGTATGGTACGCTGGAAACGAGGCACCCATCACGAAATTTTTCACCGTTTCGTCGTTTATTGGGTTAATATGGTCCGTAGACTCATCATTTATCGGGGCTTCTGGTTCTGTTGTCATGTGGTACAGTCTCTGTTACTTATGGGGATAGTTGTTTGAGCTCGTGCTGCGTTTGAATGGGTTCTGTCCGTTCTGGTTGCTGATATATCTAGAATTAACAGAACTGTCTATCTCCATTTTCACGGGTGGATTAGAGTATGCTGGCCTGAAAGAGTTATAATTCTGTTGATATCTCGAGTTCTACCCTCTGTACGACCTCTGTGGAACCCTGTTTTTAGAACTGTTGGGTATTGGCCTTTTGCCAAAAGCATAATGTGTAGGAGCTGTTATCGTATTCCTAACATTCGTGTGCAAAGAAGCGCTTCTAAAATTTAAGTTCTGCATTTCCAGGCATGCAGTATAGGCCTCTGGCAGCGTTCTCGGCTTTTGCACAAACAGCAGGCGTGCAAGGTCCCCATTCAGTCCTCTCACGAAAACATCTAACGCTCTATTACGGTATGTTTCAACCAAGGCGTTCATTGTTTCCGTTGAATGACTTTCAGCATGGATTTTACTAATGATCAGTGAAAACTGATGATTTACCGTAGCGTAAAACTCATGCCTTGTTTAAAAAGGTTTCTCGACGGGATCAGGATTAGGGACAAGATAAGGTTTGATGAAATTTTTATTAGCTCCTGTGTCAACAAGAAAGCTAAGGGTCTTTCCTTCCCGCGTAACAGACTCTAGGTATGGTACGCTGGAAACGAGGCACCCATCACGAAATTTTTTCACAAACATCTAACGCTCTATTACGGTATGTTTCAACCAAGGCGTTCATTGTTTCCGTTGAATGACTTTCAGCATGGATTTTAGTAATGATCAGTGAAAACTGATGATTTACCGTAGCGTAAAACTCATCTACGCGGGAACTGCCTTGTTTTAATTGTTTCAACTGATGCTCTAACGTTCGGATAACACGCTTGTCCGCGTAATGGAGAGAAAGGACCCTTTTCATATCGACCCATTCTGTGTCGGAGATGTTGTAAGAAACTAACGCGGAATCGGCCTTCCCCCTAACTTTTTGCCTAAAGTACTGCTCGATAAATTGGTTTGTCCCTCACAATTCCATAGTCCTTTAACACAGGTTTCCCACTACGTACCCAGGACACATAGTGGACATGATTCCCATCAAAAACCTGTAATTCTTTAACTAAATCTGGGAGTTTTGAAATATCCCTTAAATCATGTTCATTACTTGGAACGCACAATGTAACGGGAGAACCAACCTCGACCGTTGGCGCGTTTATTTGCTCAAGGGCAAGTATCCAATTTGTCAAAACTCCTATTTGCTCGCCTACAATTTGTTTGATTGTCTGTAAAATCGATTGTTCGATCCTAGAGACGCGACCCTTGAATCCTTTTAACTGGTCTATTACTTGATTAACAGCTCCCGTGAGCTGCGTGACTGTTTCCTTTGGACCATCCATAGTTTTACCGAGAGAGTAATTTTATTATGAGGATTAACTAAATTATTTTGCCTCAAATCACTTTTTCTTTACTTTTTGTTTTACTATCAAACCTCTTTTTTTCCCCTAGATGCCCACTAGGCGCTCATCGTTAAATTTTCGGAGTAGGCACTGTTCGTTCAAAAGGCTCGTATTGTTCAGTTTTAGTCGTTAATGTGTGATTTGGTTTTCTAACACAGCAACCTACTAAGGTACGAGTATCTTTACCACAAAAGGAGTTTTAACTCTTTTCCAGTGCACCGGCCCCTTTATTCAGAGTCGGCCCTAGGCATAGATTTTTAAACTAAATGGGCTGTTGATAGCATTTACGTTATTATGCGTATTTTCGCATACGTAAAGTATTTTTTTGCGTATTTTAGCGTATTTCAAGCGTATGTTATATTAACATTAAAATTAACTAAGATCTCTTAATCTATCTTACAGTAACCCCGTTAGCAATCCTCTCTTCGTTATAGATGTTATTGGGTTCGTTCCTTCTTCAATGGCGACCATCTGATGGATAAATCCTTTAGACTTTTTCTTCGTTTTGGATTTTTTTATTTATCACTGTTCAGATCTTTTTTCTCTTATTTTGTCCAGTTCACTTTATTTGACTTTTATTTAAAAAAAAATGATCAATCACTTTTTCAAATTCTTTCTTATTTTATCTGGTTCACTTCATTAACATTTTTTATAATATTTCCTTTTTCTTTTAGCATTCCACCATTTAACAACATCTTTCCTTTTATGCGCACATTTCACAGTTGCACACATTTTTATATATAATAGTTAATCTTGTTTATTCGTTCTTTTTATAGAGCACTAATTTGTGGGTCCCTGCTCGGGCGCCAGTTAAATTTTCTACGTTTCTTTCGTGAATGATTCCAAAAAATTAAATAACCGCACAAGGCAAGCTTATGCCCAAAGGTTAGAGTAAAACAAGCGATTAAATAACGTTATTTATTTAGTGACCGTCCGGTTCTGCTTCTCCATTGAAACTAAGCTTAACAATTTTATTTCCCTAACTTCTAACGTTGCCTTGGTCGATCAAGGTTTCCTCATTCCCACTTCTAGCCAAAAACTGAGGATCCTCAAGTTACACCTGCTGCAGGTGCAATCGTGGGAATGTCTGCGCGCGTGCATTATCGAGTGTGATAACTTAGTGTCTCTACTGATTTTGACTCAAATAACTTTGAGACAGATGCATCAGTTCTATTAATATCATTACTGAAGTTTTCTGTATTAACTCCTTTTGTACTTAAATGAGGTCTTAATTCCAAGAAGTTTATCTCGTCGACGAATACGTCTCTCACCATTACAAACTTTTCAATATCCCTATCCCAAACTTTATAACCGTTTGGTCCATATCCAATCAAAATGGCTTTCCAAGACTTTTCTTTAAATTTAAAAGTTCTGGTTTTATTATGTACATAAACAGTAGCACCAAAAACTTTTAGATATTTTATTCGTAGTTTTCTACCGTACCACAATTCATATGGTGTTTTGTTTTGTTTTAAGGCCTTAGTTGAGGATACGTTAATTAAATATGTAGCAGTTACAACTGCTTCTCCCCATAAGAACATTGGTAAACTAACACCATGTACAAAAAACACAGAAAACACATCTGCCTTGTGTACTTTAAGGTAAGTTACACAATAATGTGTGAATTCATCTACAAATAAAACATAATAATTTGTATTATCAATTGTTGCAGGAGTGATTGGGCCTCATACATCCGAATGTATAATAAATAAAGGTTTTTGCCTTTTCAAAAGGTAACCAACTATGTGTTCCTTTTATACAAGCTTCACATATTTGGTTTTATATTTTCTATTTGATTCATGTCATCTACCATGTTTTTGTTTCTAATTTCTAAAAATTTCGATTTTCCAATATGACTCAAACGCTGATGCCACAATTTATAATTTTCCTTAATGCACTCAAATGCTGCTCTATAATTAATTATGATATCAATTCTGAATAAATTTTTGAAATTCTTACCTTCGATGATAGTTTTACTACCTTTTTCGATTATTACTCCCTGTTCATCAAAAATTGTTGTGAATCCGTCTTGTTGCATTTTTTGTACAGAGAGTAGATTAGATTTAGATTTAAATTTATTAAATACTTCCTTATAGATAAAGATCAAAACTATTTACATAACAATTCATTAGTGAAACAGTCAATAATATTATAAGAAAATATTAGTGGCACTCTGTATTTAAGAATGAATATAAATAGAGTCGAGTGACACTTCAATTACTTAATAAACTAATAAAAAATTAAGGGGTGGGGAAAACAATTCAACAAAAGTTCAAGCTATAAAGAATTAGTGTAAGTTAGTAAGCGGTAACAATTCAAGAAAGGAAAGAAAAAACAATTTTTTTAAATAAGAGGATATAGAGCAAGCTAAACCAGAATATTATAAAGAAGAGTTTCGAGACTATCAATATCAAGGGTGAAGAGCCACAACTTAACGCTTTTGATATATATTCCAGATAATGTTAATGATCGTATAGCCTGCGGTAATACATTAAATAAACGATATGATAAAACAGAATACAAATTTCGGTAAGCAGTGATGCGGAAAGTTGGTACTGACATGATATTTAAATGGTAACTACGAAAGTTGTAACGTGAAATTAGACGAGAAGTATGGTTACCGGACATTAAAAAGAACAATTTTAACACTTTAAAGCAATACAAACGACGAACAGGAAGAATTTTCAATAAACAGAATAATGGATAACTCGGATGTCCATAAGATTTACGACATATCTTTCGTATGATATACTTTTGCATAATCATCAGCGGTTGAATTCTATTCCGATACACACCTCCCCAACAGGCAAAACCATATTGTAATTTAGATTGAAAGATGCCATAAAAACATGTCTTTAAAAGTTTGGTGGAACAAACTTTACTCAGATAATAAAAATGACGAAGGGTACAACGGAAATAAGTTTTCAACATATTAATGTGATTTGTTAAACTGACTTTAGAGTCAATTATTATACCCAAATATTTAAATTCAGAAACACTCTCAATTAAAAAACAATTAGCACTACAGACTTGATTATGATAATAGGAGAAAGACAAGGATCGAGATGAACAAATGCAGTTTTGAAGTAGTTTGTATTTGTTAGTCAGGGGAATGGAAATAAAAATTAGCATCAGACAGATATGAGGATGATAGACTGAAGAACATTATTTTAGTTTTAGAGCTATTTATTAAGTTGTGTTCGGAAAACCATAGTCGCAGTAGGTAAAGGTCCCAATTTATGTTACATACCAAGTCAAAAGGAATATTCAGGCCATATGTAAAGCCAATGTCATCAGCAAAAGTAGTAGATTCATCCTTAAAAAGAATTTATATAAATCAGGAATAAAATTGGCCCTAGCACCGAACCTTGAGGGACATCTAACTTAACTCTTTGGGATCTGTTTATGAGATAGGAAGTTAACCATTCTAGAATAACGCCACGAAATCCTGCTTTTTCTAGTTTTCTCAAAAAAATATTGTAGTTTACCATGTCGAGTGCTTTAGTTAGGTCAATAAATAATCCAGCAGTACATTTTTTACAATCAATGTGTGACATGAGTTGAGTGCAAAACTTCAAGAGAGCATCTTTCGTCGATTTACCTTTTAAGAAACCATACTGCGCCTTGTTAAAGAAACTATTTTTTTCTACAAAATTCATAATTTTATTTTTCATTAGCTTTTCAAAAACTTTGCTAAATATCGAAAGGATCGAGATGGGTCTATAATTTCCAATTTCAGAAGTAGAACCTTTTTTATGTAGGAGAATAACTTCAGCACATTTAAGCTCGTCAGGCAAAACACCATCCAACACACATCGATTATAAATGAAAGCTAAGACATCAACTAAGAAATAAGCAATCTTTTTAATTATAAAATTCGATTTACCATCAGGTCCATTTGATTTAGGGTTAGGTAGACTACAAATAATTTTAAAAACTTCAAGGGGTGAAATAGTCTGGAAGACAAAACTACAATTAAGCGAGGACTCAGAACGCTCACGTAAGGATACACATGAACGACAATTTGAAGATACATTATTTGGCTGCAAACTGTTAGCAATATTAGTAAAATAAGAATTAAACGCATCAGCAATGGCAATTTTGTCACACACATCAGAATTATTGACACGTAAGAAAGTCGGAGATTTATAGACAGAGGACTTATTCAGCATGCTATTAACTATCCGCCATTCATTTCTTAAACTATCACGTGCAGAACATAAAAGTATATAAAAGTAGTATAGTAGCTATTTCGACATCTAGGAATTTTCTTTTTCAGAAAAACACATAATTTTAAGCCACTGATTGTTTGGATGTTTATTGCACTACAATCTGAGTCTATTTTTCTTTGTGACTATGTTTAATAATCTTATTGAAGTCAAAGGTTTAAGTCTTACATTTTGTTTTCTTAGGCGCGAAAAAAAGAACATGAAATGATGTGCTTGTAGAGAATATTAATAAAATTAGAGTAAGACTCAAAGCATAAAGATCGACTTAGTTCCTTGAAGTGGATTTTAGTCATTATTACTGGTGGATTAAAAGGTCTAGTCAATGAGGATCTCGGGATTAGTAAACCTGTCAAACAGTGATCAGTTATATTAAGATCAAATATACATTTAATACAATCATTAATCCCAAGATTAGAAAAACGAGCAAAGATGTGATCTAGGCAGGTTGCCGATGAAGGCCTTGTAAAGTCATTTATAAAACAAATAGGTCTATTAGAATCAAACAATGATAAATAATAAGAAATAGTGTCATTTGATGTTGAAATGTCAATATTGAAATCACCCAATATAATAAGGTTTTTGGAGTTTTCCGATGTTAAAAAGTTTAAAAATTCATTAAAGTTATCAGCATTGTACATATGCAGTCTATAGGCACATATAAAAACATACAGTACATGGTTTATTTCAATACAGATTTTTAAGACACATATAAAAACATACAGTGCATGGTTTATTTCAATACAGATTTTTGAGACATCAGCACTAACAAAATTAATATACAAAACTTCACGTACTAAATGACAGTCCTTCACGAAACAGCCAACTCCGCCTGCTGCGTAATTTTCATTCGTTTGGGAGATAAAATAAAAAACAGACATATTATAATAATTTTTTTCAAATTCATAAATCCAGATTTCAGACACAAAAACAATATCTGGAAGACTCGCAAAAGAATCAAGACGGGTAACAAGAGAAGAAAAGTTTTCTCTTCTAATATTCAAAGCAACATTTTCCAATATAAAATTATTATTAAGACTGAGGGAGGGAAATTCATTTAATACATCAGAAACAAAATTCATTTAATCAGATCAAGATCATTAAAAGATTTAATGGAAGTTACTTTTCCTCCCTCAACTTTTCTTATTAGTATTTGATTGCTGCTAAACCATACATATTTTCCACCTATCTCTTTCATTGCCGCCTTCACTTTCATGAAGAGAGCTTGCGTGAAGATTCGTAAGAGAATCATTAATGTAAATCGTACCGCTCGTTTTCTTTTTGCTGCCGCTCATATTACCACTGCTGCTCCTATTATCACTGCTAATGTTGTTGATGATGGAGAAGTGTATGTTGAGAGCACTTTTGTGTTTTCTTTTCATGCTTTGTAGAGCGATCAGCAAATTTAACACTGATGATTGATTTCTCCGAAGAAGAAGATTTTGATTTTACCTTTTTTACGAACCACTGTTATTTTGTAGAATGAGTGGAACCGACACTGGCAACTGTAGAGAGCGACGACGCAATGTTGCACACTTGTCGTAACGAAAAAGCTTACCGCTGATTTTAAAAAAGTCAGCATCTTCATTTGATAGGTTAACACACGCGTAATGAAAAACATGTTTGCAAACATCGCGATTAATTTTGGTCGTACAATTGCGATCGATTTGTTTTTAACAGACTGAACAATTCATATTGGAGACTAATAAATTAATGTTTATAATATTTTTTTTTCTAAATGTTTTATTTATGTTCTTAGGAATATGTTGATAGTTTGTATGGAATTTTTGATTAAAATTTAGAATATTATGTTTTTTTATTTTTATTTGTCGAGTTTCGAGTTTCAACATGAAGAATTTTTAAACCTGTATCACGATTTTCCGCCATTAATTTTACTTCGTGGTGAAGCAATCTCGCTTTTACGAAAGCTAATGTTAAATTGTCTTCTTGTAAGGTTTCAATTGCAGTTACTATTCCATTATACAAAGAAGGATGTGTTACAAATAAATGAGAAATTTTATCTGCTTCTTGCAATTTAGCACCCGCAGTTGACAATTCCGCGAACAACTCATAAATTAGCAAGAAATGTTACGAGAGAGACGTAGAGACGTGATTTTCCACACAGCATATTTTTCTCCATCAAAAACTTTAATATTTTTCCTTTTCTCCTTTAGATTATTGTATTTCACAAAACGTGGTGACGCCGCGAAAAGATGAGAGGGGAAAACAAAGGTTAAAAACCGTTATTTCTCGGAAAACGGTGATAACTTTACTTACTATCAACTTGTATGCCAAAAACTCCCTTGCATTGCCAGAAGACTGACAGCGCCTTGGAGGTTTTTGTCTCAATGTGTCTTTTCCAGAGAAGTTTACTGTCCAGGATAACAGCTAGATATTTGGCTTCATTGGAAAATGGGATATTGACGCCATTAAGTACCAGTTGAGTCTAACCAGTCATATTTCTCCTTCTCGTAAAGAGAACAACCTCAGTTTTAAGAGGGCTGACTGAAAGCCCATTTCTGGTACACCAGCTATTGATCATGTCAAGAGCCGCCTGCCCACGTGCGCTGACGGCCGCAAGGCATGGTCTGGTAACCAATATGGCTACATCGTCTGCATAAGCCTGGGCATAAGTGATAGAACTATTCAAAACAGAAAGCAGAGAATCGACCACTATGCACCATTGAAAGGGAGACAGGACCACGCCTTGGGGCAGCCCCTGTTAACCTCCAACATTACAAACTTGTCACACTCTGCCTCCGCGATTACAGTCCTGTTCATTAGCATTGCTCTTACCCACAACACCAATGATTCCTCTACGCCGTGATTCCTGGCCGCGTTACACATGCCATCAAAAGTCGCATTGTCGAAGGCGCCCTCTATGTCGATGAAAATGCCCAGTGCGTAGGCTTTCCTGTCATGTGCACTTTCGATTCTACCGATGAGATTTTAAAGTGCAGTCTCGCAAGATTTTCCGCGCTGGTAGGCATGTTGCATCTGAGATAGAGGGCGTGATCGCAAAGTTTCTTAAACTTATTAGCATGAAGGAGGTGGGACTGATAGGCCTGAAGTTTTTGGCGAGTGTGTAGTTTCCTTTAACAGTTTTCGGTATAAAGGCTACCCTCACTGTACTCCAGTTAATTGGAATGTATGCCACCTCGAGGCTGGTAGTGAAAATTATTTTCAGAGCCCTTTTGCAGCAGCGTTGCATATATGCCATCGATGCCCGGTGACTTGAAACCATCGAAAGACGCTACAGCGTACTTGATGGCTTCATCAGTGACCACGAGCGATGAAATATACCAGCCTCTGGGAGTAGAATTTGTCTGCTCATCCCCAGTTTCGGAAATCGGCACTGGTTTTGAGCCGACTGTGATCTGGTTCTCAGGGAAGTGAGTCTCAAGCATGAGTTTGAGGGTCTCAGCTTAAGACTCGTTATAGGTACCGTCTGGAATGGTTACAGCGTGGAGGCGCTTATAGTCAATCACCATCCTGCTTTTCTCCATTTGGCTTAGGCTATTTAGGGACGATCCAAAAGGGTGAATTATATGGACCTTTTGACGGCTGGATAATGTTTTCTGAAAGAATTTCCTTTATTTGTCGATCTACTTCTTCCCTCATACAGGCTGGATAGGGACAACTCTTTGTATAAATTGGTTCGTCCTTATTAGAACGAATTCGAGCCATCACGTTGGTTTTAATTTTGTCGTTCCCGATAAGTCCAAAAAGATTATCATATTTCTTGCATAAAAATTCTAAATTTGCTCTAGCGGCTGGTGAAGCATCCTGTCCTATAGAGAGTAAGAGTTTCACTATCTTTAGCGGAATCGACTTCCCGGAATCTATTGTAAGTAAGTTTGTTTCCCTATCGATTACTGCCTTTAATTGCTTCAGCGTATCGTCACCAATTATGACGTCAAATGAATTTAAAGTGGGCAAAATGAAAAATGTAACATTTATATCAGACCCAACGTTTAGGATTTACCAGAAGTTCTCGCGGATACCTTAATTTTTCCACCAGCACTATTTATGTGAAAAGGTTTCTCGACGGGATCAGGATTAGGGACAAGATAAGGTTTGATGAAATTTTTATTAGCTCCTGTGTCAACAAGAAAGCTAAGGGTCTTTCCTTCCCGCGTAACAGACTCTAGGTATGGTACGCTGGAAACGAGGCACCCATCACGAAATTTTTTCACAAACATCTAACGCTCTATTACGGTATGTTTCAACCAAGGCGTTCATTGTTTCCGTTGAATGACTTTCAGCATGGATTTTAGTAATGATCAGTGAAAACTGATGATTTACCGTAGCGTAAAACTCATCTACGCGGGAACTGCCTTGTTTTAATTGTTTCAACTGATGCTCTAACGTTCGGATAACACGCTTGTCCGCGTAATGGAGAGAAAGGACCCTTTTCATATCGACCCATTCTGTGTCGGAGATGTTGTAAGAAACTAACGCGGAATCGGCCTTCCCCCTAACTTTTTGCCTAAAGTACTGCTCGATAAATTGGTTTGTCCCTCACAATTCCATAGTCCTTTAACACAGGTTTCCCACTACGTACCCAGGACACATAGTGGACATGATTCCCATCAAAAACCTGTAATTCTTTAACTAAATCTGGGAGTTTTGAAATATCCCTTAAATCATGTTCATTACTTGGAACGCACAATGTAACGGGAGAACCAACCTCGACCGTTGGCGCGTTTATTTGCTCAAGGGCAAGTATCCAATTTGTCAAAACTCCTATTTGCTCGCCTACAATTTGTTTGATTGTCTGTAAAATCGATTGTTCGATCCTAGAGACGCGACCCTTGAATCCTTTTAACTGGTCTATTACTTGATTAACAGCTCCCGTGAGCTGCGTGACTGTTTCCTTTGGACCATCCATAGTTTTACCGAGAGAGTAATTTTATTATGAGGATTAACTAAATTATTTTGCCTCAAATCACTTTTTCTTTACTTTTTGTTTTACTATCAAACCTCTTTTTTTCCCCTAGATGCCCACTAGGCGCTCATCGTTAAATTTTCGGAGTAGGCACTGTTCGTTCAAAAGGCTCGTATTGTTCAGTTTTAGTCGTTAATGTGTGATTTGGTTTTCTAACACAGCGACCTACTAAGGTACGAGTATCTTTACCACAAAAGGAGTTTTAACTCTTTTCCAGTGCACCGGCCCCTTTATTCAGAGTCGGCCCTAGGCATAGATTCTTAAACGAAATGGGCTGTTGATAGCATTTACGTTATAATGCGTATTTTCGCATATGTAAAGTATTTTTGCGTATTTCAAGCGTATGTTATATTAACATTAAAATTAACTAAGATCTCTTAATCTATCTTACAGTAACCCCGTTAGCAATCCTCTCTTCGTTATAGATGTCATTGGGTTCGTTCCTTCTTCAATGGCGACCATCCGATGGATAAATCCTTTAGACTTTTTCTTCGTTTTGGATTTTTTTATTTATCACTGTTCAGATCTTTTTTCTCTTATTTTGTCTAGTTCACTTTATTCGACTTTTATTTAAAAAAAAAATTATCAATCACTTTTTCAAATTCTTTCTTATTTTATCTGGTTCACTTCATTAACATTTTTTATAATATTTCCTTTTTCTTTTAGCATTCCACTATTTCACAACATCTTTCCTTTTATGCGCACATTTCACAGTTGCACACATTTTTATATATAATAGTTAATCTTGTTTACTCGTTCTTTTTATAGAGCACTAATTTTTGGGTCTCTGCTCGGGCGCCAGTTAAATTTTCTACTCGTGAATGATTCCAAAAATTAAATAACCGCACAAGGCAAGCTTATGCCCAAAGGTTAGAGTAAAACAAGCGATTAAATAACGTTATTTATTTAGTGACCGTCCGGTTCTGCTTCTCCGTTGAAACTAAGCTTAACAATTTTATTTCCCTAACTTCTAACGTTGCCTTGGTCGATCAAGGTTTCCTCATTCCCACTTCTAGCCAAAAACTGAGGATCCTCAAGTTACACCTGCTGCAGGTGCAATCGTGGGAATGTCTGCGCGCGTGCATTATCGAGTGTGATAACTTAGTGTCTCTACTGATTTTGACTCAAATAACTTTGAGACAGATGCATCAGTTCTATTAATATCATTACTGAAGTTTTCTGTATTAACTCCTTTTGTACTTAAATGAGGTCTTAATTCCAAGAAGTTTATCTCGTCGACGAATACGTCTCTCACCATTACAAACTTTTCAGTATCCCCATCCCAAACTTTATAACCGTTTGGTCTATATCCAATCAAAATGGCTTTCCAAGACTTTTCTTTAAATTTAAAAGTTCTGGTTTTATTATGTACATAAACAGTAGCACCAAAAACTTTTAGATATTTTATTCGTAGTTTTCTACCGTACCACAATTCATATGGTGTTTTGTTTTGTTTTAAGGCCTTAGTTGAGGATACGTTAATTAAATATGTAGCAGTTACAACTGCTTCTCCCCATAAGAACATTGGTAAACTAACACCATGTACAAAAAACACAGAAAACACATCTGCCTTGTGTACTTTAAGGTAAGTTACACAATAATGTGTGAATTCATCTACAAATAAAACATAATAATTTGTATTATCAATTGTTGCAGGAGTGATTGGGCCTCATACATCCGAATGTATAATAAATAAAGGTTTTTGCCTTTTCAAAAGGTAACCAACTATGTGTTCCTTTTATACAAGCTTCACATATTTGGTTTTATATTTTCTATTTGATTCATGTCATCTACCATGTTTTTGTTTATAATTTCTAAAAATTTCGATTTTCCAATATGACTCAAACGCTGATGCCACAATTTATAATTTTCCTTAATGCACTCAAATGCTGTTCTATAATTAATTATGATATCAATTCTGAATAAATTTTTGAAATTCTTACCTTCGATGATAGTTTTACTACCTTTTTCGATTATTACTCCTTGTTCATCAAAAATTGTTGTGAATCCGTCTTGTTGCATTTTTTGTACAGAGAGTAGATTAGATTTAGATTTAAATTTATTAAATACTTCCTTATAGATAAAGATCAAAACTATTTACATAACAATTCATTAGTGAAACAGTCAATAATATTATAAGAAAATATTAGTGGCACTCTGTATTTAAGAATGAATATAAATAGAGTCGAGTGACACTTCAATTACTTAATAAACTAATAAAAAATTAAGGGGTGGGGAAAACAATTCAACAAAAGTTCAAGCTATAAAGAATTAGTGTAAATTAGTAAGCGGTAACAATTCAAGAAAGGAAAGAAAAAACAAATTTTTTAAATAAGAGGATATAGAGCAAGCTAAACCAGAATATTATAAAGAAGAGTTTCGAGACTATCAATATCAAGGGTGAAGAGCCACAACTTAACGCTTTTGATAAATATTCCAGATAATGTTAATGATCGTATAGCCTGCGGTAATACATTAAATAAACGATATGATAAAACAGAATACAAATTTCGGTAAGCAGTGATGCGGAAAGTTGGTACTGACATGATATTTAAATGGTAACTACGAAAGTTGTAACGTGAAATTAGACGAGAAGTATGGTTACCGGACATTAAAAAGAACAATTTTAACACTTTAAAGCAATACAAACGACGAACAGGAAGAATTTTCAATAAACAGAATAATGGATAACTCGGATGTCTATAAGATTTACGACATATCTTTCGTATGATATACTTTTGTATAATCATCAGCGGTTGAATTCTATTCAACAGGCAAAACCATATTGTAATTTAGATTGAAAGATGCCATAAAAACATGTCTTTAAAAGTTTGGTGGAACAAACTTTACTCAGATAAAAAAAATGACGAAGGGTACAACGGAAATAAGTTTTCAACATATTAATGTGATTTGTTAAACTGACCTTAGAGTCAATTACTATACCCAAATATTTAAATTCAGAAACACTCTCAATTAAAAAACAATTAGCACTATAGACTTGATTATGATAATAGGAGAGAGACAACGATCGAGATGAACAATAGTAAGTTAACCATTCTAGAATAACGCCACGAAATCCTGCTTTTTCTAGTTTTCTCAAAAGAATACTATGGTTTACCATGAGTGCTTTAGTTAGGTCAATAAATAATCCAGCAGTACATTTTTTACAATCAATGTGTGACATGAGTTGAGTGCAAAACTTCAAGAGAGCATCTTTCGTCGATTTACCTTTTAAAAAAACCATACTGCGCCTTGTTAAAGAAACTATTTTTTACTACAAAATTTATAATTCTATTTTTTATTAGCTTTTTAAAAACTTTGCTAAATATCGAAAGGATCGAGATGGGTCTATAATTTCCAATTTCAGAAGTAGAACCTTTTTTATGTAGGGGAATAACTTCAGCACATTTAAGCTCGTCAGGCAAAACACCATTCAACGCACATCGATTATAAATAAATGATAAGACATCATCTAAGAAATAAGCAATCTTTTTAATTACAAATTTCGATATACCATCAGGTCCAATTGATTTAGCGTTGGGTAGAGTACCAATAATTTTAAAAACTTCAAGGGGTGAAATAGTCTGGAAGACAAAACTACAATTAAGCGAGGACTCAGAACGCTCACATAAGGATACACATGAACGACAATTTGAAGATACATTATTTGGCTGCAAACTGTTAGCAATATTAGTAAAATAAGAATTAAACGCATCAGCAATGGCAATTTTGTCACAAACATCAGAATTATTGACACGTAAGAAAGTCGGAGATTTATAGACAGAGGACTTATTCAGCATGCTATTAACTATCCGCCATTAATTTTTTAAACTATCACGTGCAGAACATAAAAGTATATAAAAGTAGTATAGTAGCTATTTCGACATCTAGGAATTTTCTTTTTCAGAAAAACACATAATTTTAAGCCACTGATTGTTTGGATGTTTATTGCACTACAATCTGAGTTTATTTTTCGTTGTGACTATGTTTAATAATCTTATTGAAGTCAAAGGTTTAAGTCTTACATTTTGTTTTCTTAGGCGTGAAAAAAAGAACATGAAATGATGTGCTTGTAGAGAACATTAATAAAATTAGAGTAAGATGTAGAATATTTACTACAAGAGTACACATCCTTCCAAGACTCAAAGCATAAAGATCGACTTAGTTCCTTGAAGTGGATTTTAGTCATTATCACTGGTGGATTAAAAGGTCTAGTCAATGAGGATCTCGGGATTAGTAAACCTGTCATACAGTGATCAGTTATATTAAGATCAAATATACATTTAATACAATCATTAATCCCAAGATTAGAAAAACGAGCAAAGATGTGATCTAGGCTGGTTGCCGATGAAGGCCATGTAGAGTCATTTATAAAACAAATAGGTCTATTAGAATCAAACAATGATAAATAATAAGAAAAAGTGTCATTTGATGTTGAAATGTCAATATTGAATTCACCCAATATAATAAGGTTTTTGGAGTTTTCCGATGTTAAAAAGTTTAAAAATTCATTAAAGTTATCAGCATTGTACATATGCAGTCTATAGGCACATATAAAACCATACAGTACATGGTTTATTTCAATACAGATTTTTAAGACACATATAAAAACATACAGTGCATGGTTTATTTCAATACAGATTTTTGAGACATCAGCACTAACAAAATTAATATACAAAACTTCACGTACTAAATGACAGTCCTTCACGAAACAGCCAACTCCGCCTGCTGCGTAATTTTCATTCGTTTGGGAGATAAAATAAAAAACAGACATATTATAATAATTTTTTTCAAATTCATAAATCCAGATTTCAGACACAAAAACAATATCTGGAAGACTCGCAAAAGAATCAAGACGGGTAACAAGAGAAGAAAAGTTTTCTCTTCTAATATTCAAAGCAACATTTTCCAATATAAAATTATTATTAAGACTGAGGGAGGGAAATTCATTTAATACATCAGAAACAAAATTCATTTAATCAGATCAAGATCATTAAAAGATTTAATGGAAGTTACTTTTCCTCCCTCAACTTTTCTTATTAGTATTTGATTGCTGCTAAACCATACATATTTTCCACCTATCTCTTTCATTGCCGCCTTCACTTTCATGAAGAGAGCTTGCGTGAAGATTCGTAAGAGAATCATTAATGTAAATCGTACCGCTCGTTTTCTTTTTGCTGCCGCTCATATTACCACTGCTGCTCCTATTATCACTGCTAATGTTGTTGATGATGGAGAAGTGTATGTTGAGAGCACTTTTGTGTTTTCTTTTCATGCTTTGTAGAGCGATCAGCAAATTTAACACTGATGATTGATTTCTCCGAAGAAGAAGATTTTGATTTTACCTTTTTTACGAACCACTGTTATTTTGTAGAATGAGTGGAACCGACACTGGCAACTGTAGAGAGCGACGACGCAATGTTGCACACTTGTCGTAACGAAAAAGCTTACCGCTGATTTTAAAAAAGTCAGCATCTTCATTTGATAGGTTAACACACGCGTAATGAAAAACATGTTTGCAAACATCGCGATTAATTTTGGTCGTACAATTGCGATCGATTTGTTTTTAACAGACTGAACAATTCATATTGGAGACTAATAAATTAATGTTTATAATATTTTTTTTTCTAAATGTTTTATTTATGTTCTTAGGAATATGTTGATAGTTTGTATGGAATTTTTGATTAAAATTTAGAATATTATGTTTTTTTATTTTTATTTGTCGAGTTTCGAGTTTCAACATGAAGAATTTTTAAACCTGTATCACGATTTTCCGCCATTAATTTTACTTCGTGGTGAAGCAATCTCGCTTTTACGAAAGCTAATGTTAAATTGTCTTCTTGTAAGGTTTCAATTGCAGTTACTATTCCATTATACAAAGAAGGATGTGTTACAAATAAATGAGAAATTTTATCTGCTTCTTGCAATTTAGCACCCGCAGTTGACAATTCCGCGAACAACTCATAAATTAGCAAGAAATGTTACGAGAGAGACGTAGAGACGTGATTTTCCACACAGCATATTTTTCTCCATCAAAAACTTTAATATTTTTCCTTTTCTCCTTTAGATTATTGTATTTCACAAAACGTGGTGACGCCGCGAAAAGATGAGAGGGGAAAACAAAGGTTAAAAACCGTTATTTCTCGGAAAACGGTGATAACTTTACTTACTATCAACTTGTATGCCAAAAACTCCCTTGCATTGCCAGAAGACTGACAGCGCCTTGGAGGTTTTTGTCTCAATGTGTCTTTTCCAGAGAAGTTTACTGTCCAGGATAACAGCTAGATATTTGGCTTCATTGGAAAATGGGATATTGACGCCATTAAGTACCAGTTGAGTCTAACCAGTCATATTTCTCCTTCTCGTAAAGAGAACAACCTCAGTTTTAAGAGGGCTGACTGAAAGCCCATTTCTGGTACACCAGCTATTGATCATGTCAAGAGCCGCCTGCCCACGTGCGCTGACGGCCGCAAGGCATGGTCTGGTAACCAATATGGCTACATCGTCTGCATAAGCCTGGGCATAAGTGATAGAACTATTCAAAACAGAAAGCAGAGAATCGACCACTATGCACCATTGAAAGGGAGACAGGACCACGCCTTGGGGCAGCCCCTGTTAACCTCCAACATTACAAACTTGTCACACTCTGCCTCCGCGATTACAGTCCTGTTCATTAGCATTGCTCTTACCCACAACACCAATGATTCCTCTACGCCGTGATTCCTGGCCGCGTTACACATGCCATCAAAAGTCGCATTGTCGAAGGCGCCCTCTATGTCGATGAAAATGCCCAGTGCGTAGGCTTTCCTGTCATGTGCACTTTCGATTCTACCGATGAGATTTTAAAGTGCAGTCTCGCAAGATTTTCCGCGCTGGTAGGCATGTTGCATCTGAGATAGAGGGCGTGATCGCAAAGTTTCTTAAACTTATTAGCATGAAGGAGGTGGGACTGATAGGCCTGAAGTTTTTGGCGAGTGTGTAGTTTCCTTTAACAGTTTTCGGTATAAAGGCTACCCTCACTGTACTCCAGTTAATTGGAATGTATGCCACCTCGAGGCTGGTAGTGAAAATTATTTTCAGAGCCCTTTTGCAGCAGCGTTGCATATATGCCATCGATGCCCGGTGACTTGAAACCATCGAAAGACGCTACAGCGTACTTGATGGCTTCATCAGTGACCACGAGCGATGAAATATACCAGCCTCTGGGAGTAGAATTTGTCTGCTCATCCCCAGTTTCGGAAATCGGCACTGGTTTTGAGCCGACTGTGATCTGGTTCTCAGGGAAGTGAGTCTCAAGCATGAGTTTGAGGGTCTCAGCTTAAGACTCGTTATAGGTACCGTCTGGAATGGTTACAGCGTGGAGGCGCTTATAGTCAATCACCATCCTGCTTTTCTCCATTTGGCTTAGGCTATTTAGGGACGATCCAAAAGGGTGAATTATATGGACCTTTTGACGGCTGGATAATGTTTTCTGAAAGAATTTCCTTTATTTGTCGATCTACTTCTTCCCTCATACAGGCTGGATAGGGACAACTCTTTGTATAAATTGGTTCGTCCTTATTAGAACGAATTCGAGCCATCACGTTGGTTTTAATTTTGTCGTTCCCGATAAGTCCAAAAAGATTATCATATTTCTTGCATAAAAATTCTAAATTTGCTCTAGCGGCTGGTGAAGCATCCTGTCCTATAGAGAGTAAGAGTTTCACTATCTTTAGCGGAATCGACTTCCCGGAATCTATTGTAAGTAAGTTTGTTTCCCTATCGATTACTGCCTTTAATTGCTTCAGCGTATCGTCACCAATTATGACGTCAAATGAATTTAAAGTGGGCAAAATGAAAAATGTAACATTTATATCAGACCCAACGTTTAGGATTTACCAGAAGTTCTCGCGGATACCTTAATTTTTCCACCAGCACTATTTATGTAAAAAGGTTTCTCGACGGGATCAGGATTAGGGACAAGATAAGGTTTGATGAAATTTTTATTAGCTCCTGTGTCAACAAGAAAGCTAAGGGTCTTTCCTTCCCGCGTAACAGACTCTAGGTATGGTACGCTGGAAACGAGGCACCCATCACGAAATTTTTTCACAAACATCTAACGCTCTATTACGGTATGTTTCAACCAAGGCGTTCATTGTTTCCGTTGAATGACTTTCAGCATGGATTTTAGTAATGATCAGTGAAAACTGATGATTTACCGTAGCGTAAAACTCATCTACGCGGGAACTGCCTTGTTTTAATTGTTTCAACTGATGCTCTAACGTTCGGATAACACGCTTGTCCGCGTAATGGAGAGAAAGGACCCTTTTCATATCGACCCATTCTGTGTCGGAGATGTTGTAAGAAACTAACGCGGAATCGGCCTTCCCCCTAACTTTTTGCCTAAAGTACTGCTCGATAAATTGGTTTGTCCCTCACAATTCCATAGTCCTTTAACACAGGTTTCCCACTACGTACCCAGGACACATAGTGGACATGATTCCCATCAAAAACCTGTAATTCTTTAACTAAATCTGGGAGTTTTGAAATATCCCTTAAATCATGTTCATTACTTGGAACGCACAATGTAACGGGAGAACCAACCTCGACCGTTGGCGCGTTTATTTGCTCAAGGGCAAGTATCCAATTTGTCAAAACTCCTATTTGCTCGCCTACAATTTGTTTGATTGTCTGTAAAATCGATTGTTCGATCCTAGAGACGCGACCCTTGAATCCTTTTAACTGGTCTATTACTTGATTAACAGCTCCCGTGAGCTGCGTGACTGTTTCCTTTGGACCATCCATAGTTTTACCGAGAGAGTAATTTTATTATGAGGATTAACTAAATTATTTTGCCTCAAATCACTTTTTCTTTACTTTTTGTTTTACTATCAAACCTCTTTTTTTCCCCTAGATGCCCACTAGGCGCTCATCGTTAAATTTTCGGAGTAGGCACTGTTCGTTCAAAAGGCTCGTATTGTTCAGTTTTAGTCGTTAATGTGTGATTTGGTTTTCTAACACAGCGACCTACTAAGGTACGAGTATCTTTACCACAAAAGGAGTTTTAACTCTTTTCCAGTGCACCGGCCCCTTTATTCAGAGTCGGCCCTAGGCATAGATTCTTAAACGAAATGGGCTGTTGATAGCATTTACGTTATAATGCGTATTTTCGCATATGTAAAGTATTTTTGCGTATTTCAAGCGTATGTTATATTAACATTAAAATTAACTAAGATCTCTTAATCTATCTTACAGTAACCCCGTTAGCAATCCTCTCTTCGTTATAGATGTCATTGGGTTCGTTCCTTCTTCAATGGCGACCATCCGATGGATAAATCCTTTAGACTTTTTCTTCGTTTTGGATTTTTTTATTTATCACTGTTCAGATCTTTTTTCTCTTATTTTGTCTAGTTCACTTTATTCGACTTTTATTTAAAAAAAAAATTATCAATCACTTTTTCAAATTCTTTCTTATTTTATCTGGTTCACTTCATTAACATTTTTTATAATATTTCCTTTTTCTTTTAGCATTCCACTATTTCACAACATCTTTCCTTTTATGCGCACATTTCACAGTTGCACACATTTTTATATATAATAGTTAATCTTGTTTACTCGTTCTTTTTATAGAGCACTAATTTTTGGGTCTCTGCTCGGGCGCCAGTTAAATTTTCTACTCGTGAATGATTCCAAAAATTAAATAACCGCACAAGGCAAGCTTATGCCCAAAGGTTAGAGTAAAACAAGCGATTAAATAACGTTATTTATTTAGTGACCGTCCGGTTCTGCTTCTCCGTTGAAACTAAGCTTAACAATTTTATTTCCCTAACTTCTAACGTTGCCTTGGTCGATCAAGGTTTCCTCATTCCCACTTCTAGCCAAAAACTGAGGATCCTCAAGTTACACCTGCTGCAGGTGCAATCGTGGGAATGTCTGCGCGCGTGCATTATCGAGTGTGATAACTTAGTGTCTCTACTGATTTTGACTCAAATAACTTTGAGACAGATGCATCAGTTCTATTAATATCATTACTGAAGTTTTCTGTATTAACTCCTTTTGTACTTAAATGAGGTCTTAATTCCAAGAAGTTTATCTCGTCGACGAATACGTCTCTCACCATTACAAACTTTTCAGTATCCCCATCCCAAACTTTATAACCGTTTGGTCTATATCCAATCAAAATGGCTTTCCAAGACTTTTCTTTAAATTTAAAAGTTCTGGTTTTATTATGTACATAAACAGTAGCACCAAAAACTTTTAGATATTTTATTCGTAGTTTTCTACCGTACCACAATTCATATGGTGTTTTGTTTTGTTTTAAGGCCTTAGTTGAGGATACGTTAATTAAATATGTAGCAGTTACAACTGCTTCTCCCCATAAGAACATTGGTAAACTAACACCATGTACAAAAAACACAGAAAACACATCTGCCTTGTGTACTTTAAGGTAAGTTACACAATAATGTGTGAATTCATCTACAAATAAAACATAATAATTTGTATTATCAATTGTTGCAGGAGTGATTGGGCCTCATACATCCGAATGTATAATAAATAAAGGTTTTTGCCTTTTCAAAAGGTAACCAACTATGTGTTCCTTTTATACAAGCTTCACATATTTGGTTTTATATTTTCTATTTGATTCATGTCATCTACCATGTTTTTGTTTATAATTTCTAAAAATTTCGATTTTCCAATATGACTCAAACGCTGATGCCACAATTTATAATTTTCCTTAATGCACTCAAATGCTGTTCTATAATTAATTATGATATCAATTCTGAATAAATTTTTGAAATTCTTACCTTCGATGATAGTTTTACTACCTTTTTCGATTATTACTCCTTGTTCATCAAAAATTGTTGTGAATCCGTCTTGTTGCATTTTTTGTACAGAGAGTAGATTAGATTTAGATTTAAATTTATTAAATACTTCCTTATAGATAAAGATCAAAACTATTTACATAACAATTCATTAGTGAAACAGTCAATAATATTATAAGAAAATATTAGTGGCACTCTGTATTTAAGAATGAATATAAATAGAGTCGAGTGACACTTCAATTACTTAATAAACTAATAAAAAATTAAGGGGTGGGGAAAACAATTCAACAAAAGTTCAAGCTATAAAGAATTAGTGTAAATTAGTAAGCGGTAACAATTCAAGAAAGGAAAGAAAAAACAAATTTTTTAAATAAGAGGATATAGAGCAAGCTAAACCAGAATATTATAAAGAAGAGTTTCGAGACTATCAATATCAAGGGTGAAGAGCCACAACTTAACGCTTTTGATAAATATTCCAGATAATGTTAATGATCGTATAGCCTGCGGTAATACATTAAATAAACGATATGATAAAACAGAATACAAATTTCGGTAAGCAGTGATGCGGAAAGTTGGTACTGACATGATATTTAAATGGTAACTACGAAAGTTGTAACGTGAAATTAGACGAGAAGTATGGTTACCGGACATTAAAAAGAACAATTTTAACACTTTAAAGCAATACAAACGACGAACAGGAAGAATTTTCAATAAACAGAATAATGGATAACTCGGATGTCTATAAGATTTACGACATATCTTTCGTATGATATACTTTTGTATAATCATCAGCGGTTGAATTCTATTCCGATACACACCTCCCCAACAGGCAAAACCATATTGTAATTTAGATTGAAAGATGCCATAAAAACATGTCTTTAAAAGTTTGGTGGAACAAACTTTACTCAGATAAAAAAAATGACGAAGGGTACAACGGAAATAAGTTTTCAACATATTAATGTGATTTGTTAAACTGACCTTAGAGTCAATTACTATACCCAAATATTTAAATTCAGAAACACTCTCAATTAAAAAACAATTAGCACTATAGACTTGATTATGATAATAGGAGAGAGACAACGATCGAGATGAACAATAGTAAGTTAACCATTCTAGAATAACGCCACGAAATCCTGCTTTTTCTAGTTTTCTCAAAAGAATACTATGGTTTACCATGAGTGCTTTAGTTAGGTCAATAAATAATCCAGCAGTACATTTTTTACAATCAATGTGTGACATGAGTTGAGTGCAAAACTTCAAGAGAGCATCTTTCGTCGATTTACCTTTTAAAAAAACCATACTGCGCCTTGTTAAAGAAACTATTTTTTACTACAAAATTCATAATTCTATTTTTTATTAGCTTTTTAAAAACTTTGCTAAATATCGAAAGGATCGAGATGGGTCTATAATTTCCAATTTCAGAAGTAGAACCTTTTTTATGTAGGGGAATAACTTCAGCACATTTAAGCTCGTCAGGCAAAACACCATTCAACGCACATCGATTATAAATAAAACATAAGACATCAACTAAGAAATAAGCAATCTTTTTAATTACAAATTTCGATATACCATCAGGTCCAATTGATTTAGCGTTGGGTAGAGTACCAATAATTTTAAAAACTTCAAGGGGTGAAATAGTCTGGAAGACAAAACTACAATTAAGCGAGGACTCAGAACGCTCACATAAGAATACACATGAACGACAATTTGAAGATACATTATTTGGCTGCAAACTGTTAGCAATATTAGTAAAATAAGAATTAAACGCATCAGCAATGGCAATTTTGTCACACACATCAGAATTATTGACACGTAAGAAAGTCGGAGATTTATAGACAGAGGACTTATTCAGCATGCTATTAACTATCCGCCATTAATTTTTTAAACTATCACGTGCAGAACATAAAAGTATATAAAAGTAGTATAGTAGCTATTTCGACATCTAGGAATTTTCTTTTCCAGAAAAACACATAATTTTAAGCCACTGATTGTTTGGATGTTTATTGCACTACAATCTGAGTCTATTTTTCGTTGTGACTTTGTTTAATAATCTTATTGAAGTCAAATGTTTAAGTCTTACATTTTGTTTTCTTAGGCGTGAAAAAAAGAACATGAAATGATGTGCTTGTAGAGAATATTAATAAAATTAGAGTAAGAAGTAGAATATTTACTACAGGAGTACACATCATTCCAAGACTCAAAGCATAAAGATCGATTTAGTTCCTTGAAGTGGATTTTAGTCATTATCACTGGTGGATTAAAAGGTCTAGTCAATGAGGATCTCGGGATTAGTAAACCTGTCATACAGTGATCAGTTATATTAAGATCAAATATACATTTAATACAATCATTAATCCCAAGATTAGAAAAACGAGCAAAGATGTGATCTAGGCAGGTTGCCGATGAAGGCCTTGTAGAGTCATTTATAAAACAAATAGGTCTATTAGAATCAAACAATGATAAATAATAAGAAATAGTGTCATTTGATGTTGAAATGTCAATATTGAAATCACCCAATATAATAAGGTTTTTGGAGTTTTCCGATGTTAAAAAGTTTAAAAATTCATTAAAGTTATCAGCATTGTACATATGCAGTCTATAGGCACATATAAAAACATACAGTACATGGTTTATTTCAATACAGATTTTTAAGACACATATAAAAACATACAGTGCATGGTTTATTTCAATACAGATTTTTGAGACATCAGCACTAACAAAATTAATATACAAAACTTCACGTACTAAATGACAGTCCTTCACGAAACAGCCAACTCCGCCTGCTGCGTAATTTTCATTCGTTTGGGAGATAAAATTAAAACCAGACATATTATAATAATTTTTTTCAAATTCATAAATCCAGATTTCAGACACAAAAACAATATCTGGAAGACTCGCAAAAGAATCAAGACGGGTAACAAGAGAAGAAAAGTTTTCTCTTCTAATATTCAAAGCAACATTTTTCAATATAAAATTATTATTAAGACTGAGGGAGGGAAATTCATTTAATACATCAGAAACAAAATTCATTTAATCAGATCAAGATCATTAAAAGATTTAATGGAAGTTACTTTTCCTCCCTCAACTTTTCTTATTAGTATTTGATTGCTGCTAAACCATACATATTTTCCACCTATCTCTTTCATTGCCGCCTTCACTTTCCTGAAGAGAGCTTGCGTGAAGATTCGTAAGAGAATCATTAATTTAAATCGTACCGCTCGTTTTCTTTTTGCTGCCGCTCATATTACCACTGCTGCTCCTATTATCACTGCTAATGTTGTTGATGATGGAGAAGTGTATGTTGAGAGCACTTTTGTGTTTTCTTTTCATGCTTTGTAGAGCGATCAGCAAATTTAACACTGATGATTGATTTCTCCGAAGAAGAAGATTTTGATTTTACCTTTTTAACGAACCAATTTTAAATTTCAGTGTCTGGTACATCGATCACTAAGGCTTTGGAGAAAATCGGTTGTGCCGTCTTCAGCGCATTGGAATCTTTGACTTCAGACACACCCACAATTTCGAGAGAATTACTCAAGAGCTGTTAATTTTGCCAATTCAGCTTACTCTCCAAGTTGTTAACTCTCGCTCTCAGCTCTGCATTTTCGGTACTCATCTGATTTAATTGATGTAGAAACTGCAGGTTTGTTTCTTCTAATTTTGACAGCTTGGCACAAATCATCTGCAAGGTGCATTGAACTTCATTGTTTATGTTGGAGACAGCTGTTGGGAGATTGTGCAGATCACTGATATTAGGAGAAGCATGCACACTGTTATTTTGTAGAATGTGGGAACCGACACTGGCAACTGTAGAGAGCGACGACGCAATGTTCCACACTTGTCGCAACGAAAAGGCTTACCGCTAATTTTAAAAAAGTCAGCATCTTCATTTGATATGTTAACACACGCGTAATGAAAAACATGTTTGCAAACATCGCAATGAATTTTGGTCGTACAATTGCGATCGATTTGTTTTAAACAGACTGAACAATTCATATTGGAGACTAATAAATTAATGTTCTTTATGATGTGCACTCCGCGACTATCAGACTGATTGTATGGAACTTCAGGACAGTAAAGGACATCTTCCAGGGTTCCTTCTATCCCAGTATATCTAACAACACACAAATTTCCTTTCTTGGTAGCAGGTACATATGCACCATTTTTCGCAATATATATTTTTGTTGGCGCTACCAAAACCTTAATATCTGTTGTAAATTCTTCATTATTTATAATATCTTCTGTTGCACCAGAATCTAACACAAATGACAAATTTGACTTTGTTTCAAATAAGTTATCACCAGACATTTATGCAAAGTTTGAAACACTGAGATCTGTAGGAGCAATTGATTGAGCTGTTTGGGCTATTTTCTTTGTATTATTGTGTTTGTTTGAATTGTCTCTTTTATAATAAAAGCAGTCATTCATTGCATGTTCTTTACGACCACAATGGTAACACTTTATAATATTTTTATTTTTAAATGTTTTATTTATGTTCTTAGGAATATGTTGATAGTTTGTATGGAATTTTTGATTAAAATTTAGAAAATTATGTTTTTTTATTTTTATTTGTCGAGTTTCAAGTTTCAACATGAAGAATTTTTAAACTTGTATCACGATTTTCCGCCATTAATTTTACTTCGTGGTGAAGCAATCTCGCTTTTACGAAAGCTAATGTTAAATTGTCTTCTTGTAAGGTTTCAATTGCAGTTACTATTCCATTATACAAAGAAGGATGTATTACAAATAAATGAGAAATTTTATCTGCTGCTTGCAATTTAGCACCCGCAGTTGACAATTCCGCGAACAACTCATAAATTAGCAAGAAATGTTACGAGAGAGACGTAGAGACGTGATTTTCCACACAGCATATATTTCTCCATCAAAAACTTTAATATTTTTCCTTTTCTCCATTAGATTATTGTATTTCAAAAAACGTGGTGACGCCGCGGAAAGGTGAGAGGGAAAAACAAAGGTTAAAAACTGTTATATCTCGGAAAACGGTGATAACTTTACTTTCTATCAACTTGTATGTTGATGATGAATATGAGAAGAGTGTGTTCAGTCAAATTATTACAAGTTGGTTTTTGATTATGGGGTGAGTTCAGATCAACATTTCAACAGATTCGGGCCCTACAAATGCCTCTTCTGAACCTTGCCTATCTAGTTTTTTTTTTGTTGTTGGAGGTTGGGATAAACTACACTGGAGCGCTCAGACTCAAATACTGGTCCATTGTACTACCAGGCAGTAACCTTCATTTAATATAATTTCTTTGTTTTCCGAAAAAAAGCCAAGATGCGCTTTTGTGATATAGAACTTTTTCAGTTCCCACCACATCACCGCCAAATAACCGCCACCTGATACGAGCGAAAGCAGGACACTGACAGCGAAAGTGCTCTGAAGTTGGTTCACCTTCTCCACAGGCGTCGCAGAATATGACATTACTAAGCCCAAGCTAACTCAGGTGCATTGTCCCGTTAGTACGCCGACAAGTCGTTTGCACTCGTTTCTGTGTAGAGATAGCAGAAAAGAAGCGGATTTCTTGCAGACGTTTGGGAGCATACTCTTGGTTACCCTTCATCCTGGAGAGTCACCCCATCCCCAGGGACGCGAGTAATCCCAAGGTGGGTTCGGGCCCTATGAATGCCTCTGCTGAACCTAGCCTATCTAGTTCATCGGCAGTTTCGTTTCCCAGGATCCCGTGATGACCCGGGGCCAAGATGAGTCGTAGCGAGGTGAGATTAATCAGAGCAACAAGAGTCTGGCTCTGCGTGCTGGAAAAGCCCCTGTGCAGCCGAGACAAACTGTTCTTTGAAACTTGGTGAAAGCGGCAGTCACGTATTAGCGCGAAAGCTTTTTACACCAAACGACTGATGCATAAGAGAGAAGTGGTCTTATCATTGCCGTGTAGATCCAAACGGATATTTTCGGTGATAGACCCCAGGTTTTGCCAAAAACTCCCTTGCATTGCCAGAAGACTGACAGCGCCTTGGAGGTTTTTGTCTCAATGTGTCTTTTCCAGAGAACTTTACTGTCCAGGATAACAGCTAGATATTTGGCTTCATTGGAAAATGGGATATTGACGCCTTTAAGTACCAGTTGAGTCAAACCAGTCATATTTCTCCTTCTCGTAAAGAGAACAACCTCACTCTAAGAGGGCTGACTGAAAGCCCATTTCTGGTACACCAGCTATCGATCATGTCAAGAGCCGCCTGCCCACGTGCGCTGAAGGCCGCAAGGCATGGTCTGGTAACCAATATGGCTACATCGTCTGCATAAGCCTGGGCATAAGTGATAGAACTATTCAAAACAGAAAGCAGAGAATCGACCACCATGCACCATTGGAAGGGAAACAGGACCCCGCCTTGGGGCAGCCCCTGTTAACCTCCAACATTACAAACTTGTCACACTCTGCCTCCGCGATTACAGTCCTGTTCATTAGCATTGCTCTTACCCACAACACCAATGACTCCTCTACGCCGTGATTCCTGGCCGCGTTACACATGCCATCAAAAGTCGCATTGTCGAAGGCGCCCTCTATGTCGATGAAAATGCCCAGTGCGTAGGATTTCTTGTCATGTGCACTTTCAATTCTACCGACGAGATTTTAAAGTGCAGTCTCGCAAGATTTTCCGCGCTGGTAGGCATGTTGCATCTGAGATAGAGGGCGTGATCGCAAAGCGTTTTTGCGCAATTGCAGTTCGACCAGCCTCTTAAACTTATTAGCATGAAGGAAGTGAGACTGATATTCCTGAAGTTTTGGCGATTGTGTAGTTTCCTTTAACAGTTTTCGGTATAAAGGCTACCTTCACTGTACTCCAGGTACTTGGAATGTATGCCAGCTCGAGGCTGGTAGTAAAAATTATTTCCCTTTTGCAGCAGTGTTGCATATATGCCATCGGTGCCCGGTGACTTGAAACTAGCAAAAGACGCTACAGCGTACTTGATGGCTTCATCAGTGACCACGAGCGATGAAATATACCAGCCTCTAGGAGTAGAATTTGTCTGCTCATCCCCAGTTTCGGAAATCTGCACTGGTTTTGAGCCGACTGTGATCTGGTTCTCAGGGAAGTGAGTCTCAAGCATGAGTTTGAGGGTCTCAGCTTAAGACTCGATATAGGTACCGTCTGGTTTTCTCCAGACGTGCTTCCAGCCTCACTGCTTTGTCCCTTTGAGAACTTTTACTAGTCTACTGGTTTCACTGAGTGTTTCGATTTTTCCACAAAAGTCTTTATAAGAGGAACTTTTTGAAGCTCGAATTAGCTTTTTATATTCTGTTTGTTTTAATCGATACAGGTCCCAGTCCTTTTCCAGATTGGTTTTGAGTGACCTACTCAGAAGTTTTTTGGTTTTCTTACGCTTTCTCTGCAATTCCACGTTCCACCACGGAACAGGGGTTCTGCAGGGCCCTGGGCATGTCAGTTCGAAGCATTTGGTTAGGGTGTCGTTCAGGTTCCGAACTGTCACCTCAACCTTACGCCTCGTTCTGAGTTTTGGTAGAGGCACAGTGCGATTTGCGAACTCTTCCTTAAACTTTGGCCAATTTGTTCTTCTAGGGTTCCTGCTTCTCTGCGAGACTTTGGTTTCTTATTCGATTCGGAACTCTATGTATCTATGGTCCGACATGGACACTTCCGGCGGAACTTTCCAGTCTGTGATCTCCTTAAGATATCTATTTGATAGCTTTAAGTCAACCATCGTTGTTTATGGTCAAACCAACGTTGTTTATGGTCAAGCCGGACGAAAGTGCGAAATCGAGAAGATACGACCCTCTTCAGTAACACTTGCTGCTGCCCCAGAAAATGTTCTGAGCATTAGCGTCGCAACAGATAACGAGACCCATCTCTTTCGATTCGCAGTACTCTACGAGCTCCGCTACTTCCCTTGGTGGAGGTGGTAGAACGGAATCGTAGGGGAAGTAGGCCGAAGCCACGACAAAATTATGCCATGATCTGCCTGGTTTATAGTAAATAACCGCAGCAACTAAATCTTGTCCACAGAATTGTCCAAGCTTAGTTGCTGGGAGAAGATTCGGCACAATAAAACAAGCTCTCGGTCTTTCCGATCGCTCGTAGAAGAGTGGAGAAAAGCCTCGTAGACTACCAAGGCCACAGATGCGATTTTTCCCATGGTTCCTGGATAGACACGATGTGTGATTTTGACTTCATCATGAAAAGTCTGCTAAATAGTATTGCAATAGCATCCTTAGAATGATGAAGGTTGATTTGAGTAAACAGTGGCATGCAGAGTTACCGTGGAAAGCATCCCTTTGACATCAAACCTTGGACATGAGCGGCGGAAGTTACTCCGTCCAGGGTGCAGATGGGGACGAAAGCCGTATCTGGAGACGATGGTTTCAACCGAAGGTCGGTCCAGGCTCACAACGTGAGTAGAACCGTCTTTGCTTTCCCGGTTCTTGCTCTCCCTATGGGAGAACCCTTCTACCTGAGCCTGAGAACATCAAAGCTTGTGGTTCCCAGGGGGAATTTTCGGCACGGAAGTGCTCAGCCACTCTAGAGATTGCTGTGTGGAGCACTTCACCAATAAGGTTCCGTTTTTCAGAGCACAGCGCACCACTTGGAAGCAAGCGTTCTCTGCCTTAGCTAGCTCCCACAGGTGATCTTGATGCTGTCGTCATTGCCAGCTTTCCCTATTCGCAGCAGCAGAGAAAAGATAGGAGCCTTCTTATAGGGCTGCGGATCTCGTTTTTCGCTTGCCACGAGTTTGAGTCTATTGGCGGGCTCTATCGCAGCAGTCAATTTCAGCTTATCCGAGTCGCAGCCAATACTAGGTGCAGCACCGGTGTCTTACGGAACTTGCGTGCGGGGAGTGCTGCCAACGGGAGCATGCGAAGACGTTTTCGCTTATTTCTTTGAGAGCCAGTGGAAGAGGAGGCGGCGTTGGTTTCGGAGGATTGGCCAGTTTCGGTTGGTGATACTTCTACTGACCTAATCCTCTTTGCCTTCGCCATTGAAGGGGTACTGCCTTCGACGCTTGCGCCATCAACCACTTTCGTGATCTCTTTGCGCCGCTCGGTGGCAGCCTTCCTTCTCCTCCTATTCCTTCGGCTCATAGTCAGCGGCTCTCCATGTGCCGGATCTTTTGGGGCTCGTTCCTCCTCTTCGGATTCCTGAGGCGCGCCATTAGAGGTGGCACTCTGGCAATCTTGCTGTCCCTGAGCCGGGAGATTAGGCGTATCAGGCTGAGCCTCTCCGCCGCTTTTTTCAGTTTTCCAACTCATTCTACTGAGGGCATCGTAGAGTGAGTGCCAAGAGTCATTGCTTTCAGCGCCCCTGCGGACGGAGAGTGTTTTAGGTTTGGTGGTTTGGGCCTCCAGAATCCTTGTCCCGGCCGGTGTCCAAAAGAAAACGGGTGGATTATCGCAGTCCCGAGTAGTCAAATCCTTTGGGTTTGCTTCTATATAGTCTTTATTTAAGACGTCCAAAGACAAGACGTTTCTGGACTTTAGTTCGACGTCTCACCTGGGATCAAAGCGAGGTTTATTGATTCTTAAGCCCTTCCGCCGCGACAAGGCATCCAGAAAGGGAAGGGTGCCTAGCTAGTTCATCGGCAATATTGTTTTCCAAAATGCCGTGGTGTCTCGGGATCCAAACAACTCTTAGGGAACTCAGCCTTGCGACCAAATTAAGGAAATATTTGCATTATTGAAATGTGAAGTCTGAAGTTGTTTGTTTTCCAATAAGGCCCCAGCTCTAGAACCCTCCATCGTCTTGGAACCGTCCGTAAAAACCAAATACATTTCTTTCCCTGCTCAGTTTCTGGCCAGAGTCAGTCAAGGACACGAGGAAAGTATACTTTGTATAAGCGTCGCAACTGTATTATTAGGTGTGGTGGTCAAGGGGAAATTGATCTGTGCATCAAGAGGAGAGCTAGGCGTGCTGGGGAAGGCCCCTGTAAAACCGAGACAAACTGTTCTTTGAAGCTTGCGCTAACGCTTGTTCCACCAAACCCCTGATGTATGTGAGAGAAGTGGTCTTATCATTGCCGTGTAGACCCAAACTTATCTTTTTGGTTTTTTTACACTGCCAGAAGACTGACAGTGAGTTGGAGGCTTTTGTCTCAGGATAAAACCTAGATATTTGGCTTCACTGGAAAATGGAAATCAGACCAGTCAGATTCCTCCTTAGTTTTATATTAAAGTTCTGTTTATAAGCATTGATTTTATCCACAACACCAATGATTCTTCTGAGCCGTGTTCCCTGGCGACGTTACACATACCATCAAAAGTCGCATTGTCGAAAGCACCCTCTATGTCGATGAAAAAACCCAGTGTGTATTCTTTCCTGTCAAGTGCACTTTCAATTTCGCCGACGAGATTTTGGGTCTATGCCCTTTTGCAGCAGTGATGCATATATGCCATCGGTACCCTTCAAGCCATCCAAAGACGCAACAGCGTACTTGATGGCTTCATATGTTACCACAACCGATGATATATACCAGCCTCTACGTGAAGTATTTGTCTGCTCATCCCCAGTTTCGGAAATCCGCACCAGTTTTGAGCCAATTGTGGCCTGGTTCCTAGCGAAGTGAGTCTCTTGCATGTCATGGAGGGTCATAGCCTCCATAGAGTGTATCTTTTGAGGCTTTTCACCAGTCTACTGGTGACAGTGTTTCGATTTTTCGCAATTTTCGAAGCCGAAATTAGCTGCTTATATTCTTTTTGTTTTGATCGATACAGGTCCTACTCCTCTTCCAGATTGGACTTCCTTAAGATATCTATTTGCTGGAGTTAAATCAATCACTCCCTATCGTTTTGTCGTAACAAATATTGGTTGTGAGCCACCGGATCTGATGATCCAGCCAGACGAAAGTGCGAAGTCCAGAAGATGCAATCCTCTCCTGTTACACTTACTGCTGCCCCAGAAAGTGTTCTGAGCATTAGCGTCGCAACAGGTAACGAGGCCCATCTTTTTCGTTCCGCAATACTCAACGAGTTTCGCTACATTTTTCGTGGTGGTGGTAAGACGGGATCTAGGGGAAGCAGGCCGAAGTCACGACTAAATTGTGCCACGCTCCGCCTGGTTTGAAGTTGATAACCGCAGCAACCAGATCTTGATCACAGAATTGTTTAATCTTTGTTTCTGGAAGAAGATTCGGTATTTCCGATCGTTCGTCGAAGAGTGCAGAAAAACCTCGCAGGCTACCAAGGCCACAGATGCAATTTTTCCACACCCATGGTTCCCGGATAGATAGGAAAGTCTGCTATATAGGATTGCAGTCCTTAAAATGATGAAGGTTACTCGCGGTAAACAGTGGCCTACAGTGACGTTAGACAGCTTCCACAGCTGCCAGCTTTTCCCATTCGCAGCAGCAGAGAAGAGATGGCAGGCTTCTTGTAAGGCTGCAAATATTGTTTTCCGTTTGCCGTACGCTTAAGTCTATTGACGGATTTCTTCCACACTCGTCAATTTGCGTCTATCTTTGGAGCCAGAAGAAAAAAAAGGTGGCATTGGTTACGGAGGAATGGCCAGCTTCGGTTGGTGATACTTCTGCTGATCTTATCCTCTTTGCCTTTGCCATTGAAGGGGCACGGCATTCGCCACTTGCGCCTTTGACCATTTTCGTGATCTCTTTGCGCCGCTCAGTGGCTGCCATTCTTCTCTTCCTGTTCTTCTGGCTTTTTGTCAGGGGCTTCCCAGGTGCCAGATCATTTGTGGCTCGTTCTTTCTTTTTTGGATTTCCGAGACGCACCGTCAGGAGCGGCACTCCAGCAAGCTTCATCAGGGTCAGGAGATTAGGTGTATCAGGCTGAACCTCTCTACCACTTTCTCCAGTTTTCTAACTCATTCTACTAAGGGCGCAATAGAATGAGTGGCAGGAATCAGTATTTTCAGCGCCACTGCGGGCGAAGGGTATTTGTAGAATGGTGGTTGGAGCCTCCAGAATCCTTGCCCCGGTCGATGTCGAGAATACAACGGGTAGATTGTCGCAATCGTGAGTACCACCTGGAGTAGTCAAATCCTTAGGGTTGTCCTCCATACAGTCTTTATTTAAGACGTCCAAAAACAAGACTTTTCTGGACTTTGGTTCGATAAGTATAACGATTTTAGTGCGAGGATATAGAGATACAATTCTTATAGTGGAATCGGACAGCACATCATTCATTGAAAGATGAATTGCTGTCCAGGATCGGACTTCTATAGTCAAGTAGTGTATTAACTGCTTACAGACAGGGAGTTTTAACCACAGGAATTCAAATTCCGGATTGGAACAGTGGACATATTGTGGTAGAAGTTGTTATGCAACATCACTTCGCACGTAAACAGCTAGACGGCAGTGTAGGAATAAGCAGAGGCACTTAGCTATATCCAGGCAGGTTCAAATCCGACAAGTCGGCTGTGTTTCACTTAACGCCGAGAAAGGGGGTTTGTACCGAGAGAGGTGATCATATACAGTAAAGAGACTTGCCTTAAATCCACGAATGTTGCTCATATTAACCCGGTACTGTTCTCTCATAGCAGTTACATACATTCAGTAATCAACCCCGACTATGCAGTGGGTAAAGCTGAATTTAGGTATTGGGTATTTATCGTTCAAAATATGGTTGTTTAGTGTAACTTTATAATCGACGCAGAGACGAATCATCTTATCACGTTTAGTGACGGGTACAACCGGCGTCGTGTGTTGATGAAACACTGCTTGTTGATGGGAAAAAATACTTTGCAAGCTCGAAATGGCATGCAAAGTATTACAGGGACTCTGCTCCATCAAAAACAACTATTTGGAAGTGGTATGCTGACTTTAAACGTGGGCATACAGACACAAATGCTCTGAAAGGCCAATTGAGATGGTTGCACCTGACAACGTCTAAAAAGTACACGAAATCGTTTTGGAAAACTGCAAAGTGAAATTCCGTGAGATAGCTGATACCTTAAAGACATCAAAAAGCAGTGTGTACATTATTTTGCGTCAACATTTGTTCATGAGAATGTTAACGAGAGAAGAGCCCCTCCTCTTCAGCTACCGGCGCTACCAGTTTTTCGCTTCGTGAATTGCTCGTACAGAAGTTTTATGTGGGCGTCGAGTTTCGTCCTCTTAACATCAAGTTTCTCCAGTTTTTTTTCTTTTCCTCCTTGATTTCCTCAGCCTTGTCATCGGCATCTGAGGTGGCTAGTAATTAAAAGGAGTTGTTGAGTCGAGTTTTACGAAAATGAGCAGTCGTTGCCCTCCGATTCACATTAGAGGGCTTCTACTTCTTACACTACTTTTTAGTAAATATAGCATCTTTACCCATTCACGCCTCATTAACGTATCAAAACTTTCCCTTACGAGAAGGGTTCAACATATTCTCGGTATAGAGGTGAAGCTGTGGTTATATACATAAATTGACTTATTTATCAAGTAATACTATTTAGTATATTCATGTAAAATTTGTTATAAATGTGATTATTAATTCCGGTTTTATTTCTAACTAAACAGAATGGTAATGGCAACTGCGATAATGATGGTGAAAATTGAGCATCGCGCTATAATTAAATTTCTCACTAAGCAAGGAAAAACTCAAAATACGATTCATGAAGAAATGGTGGCTGTATAACAGGTTTCCGCACCTTCATTATCAACTGTGCAAAAGTGGTCAAGTAAGTTCAAGACAGGCAGAGAGAACATTGAAGACGACCCCCGCTCCGGCACCCCGGCTATTGCTTGTACGAGAAAAAGCAACAAAGAAGTCGAAAAACTTGTTCTTGAGGATGCTCGAATAAAGGTGAAAATGATGGCAGAGATCACCAAGCTTTCAACTGGTACAATGCATACCATTCTTCATGACCATCTTAACTTTTCCAAAGTCAGTGCAAGGTGGCTGCCATGAATGCTCACAGCACCTCAGAAAAAAGTGAGAATCGCATACTGTAGAGAGCTTTTGGAGATATGCGATGAGAACGCGGACGATGTTATGGATCGAATTGTTACTGAATATGAAACATGGGTTCACCACTATGACATTGAAAGCATGCAGTGGCATAAAAAAGGAATCGACCCCCTGAGGAAGTTCAAAGTCACTCCGTCTGCCGGGAAGCTCATGGCCCCAGTTTTTTGGGATTGAGTACAAAAAAAGATGAAACCATCAAAGCCACATCCTACGCTTCCTCTTTGCATAATTTAAAACGAAAAGACGGGGTAAACTCACAGCTTCTTCATGACAATGCTCCTGTTCACACGGCGCCAGTTTCCAAGGCTGCGCGCGAGATTGTGGTTTCGAAGAACTTCAACACCCACCCCATAGTCCAGACATTGATCCTAGTAATTACTTCCTGTTTCCGAATATGAAAAAGTCTTCGTGGAAAAAGATTTTCGTTATAAATGGGTATTTTGCAAATTTATTTTTTTGAGGGTTTAAAAAATCTTATCTCAAGATGTAACAATTGCATTGATTTTAAGGGAGATTATATTGATAAATAAAAACAATTTAAATTGAATTCGCATTTTCCTTCATATCGATACCGCGAATATATATTGAACGCCCATCGTACCAAGGTAGCATATAGCTATTTACATACCATGTTATACGTTTTTAACATTCCATTTGTAAAAATCTGCTTTGCTTTCATCCAATTCTCTGTTCATAACTATCACCTCTGCCCCGGTCTGTAGTTTCATTTTGATGGTTGATCTTAACATCTACGTAATACTTTTCCTGATCTGCTATAGATACTGACCTTACAATATTTTTTTCGCAAATAGCGTCTTCTGACATCTGTACTACGTCCAACACATTTGACCACTCATCGGGCATGATTTACAAAAGAGTTTCTTTGCTCAGCACATGTTTGCCATATGACTGCTGTCACCGCATCTATAGCACTAAAGTTTGGAAAGTTGCAGTAAGTGCTTAGCTGTATTAAGTCTGCGAGGTAAGTTGCAGTATGGATTCGTCTTCGTGTTGCAAACGTAAAAAAATGTTGTTCCGTTATTTTGTTCTGTTTGAGGCTGATTGGATTCTTGAGAATTTCAATCAAGGTGTCGAATGATTTGGGTTCTGGATCTTCTGGGATGTAAAATTTGATAAGAGCTGGTAGTATTTCGCACCTATGCAATTGATTGGAACTTGCTTTTATATTGTAGGATCACTTATAATGTGTAGCGCAAGATAGTTTTCCAATGGCTTAATGTAATTGGGGAAAATTTCTTGGTCTTTGTCAAACGTTTCGAATAGTATGTTTGGCGCTCGTATTTGGTTATAATCTCTGAATTTCGGACGTAAATGCCTAAATAAGATTAAGTTGTTGCTGCTCTGAGTTCGGTAATGCCATGAAAAAGGAAGTCGAAATTTACCAAAGTGAAAAAAGGAAAAACGAGCTTTCAGTGTTACACCTCTTATATTAATAAATTGGCATTTCGAAATATGTACACTCACAGTATGTGTACTCTAATATTTAAGCAAAATAATACATATGTAATTCATAATTTAAAATAAAGAAAATTAGTATATAAAAATAATCCTTTTAAAACTAAAGGTAAATAAAATTAATCCAATTATAACAGTCATTTACAAGGGAGTTGCCATAATCACATCCCGCGCTGGGAACAAACATAAAGCAGTCAGCAACACCATCAGACCTTATTGTTCCAACATTTTTGTTGCCATTGAACCTAATATTACCATTTAACCAGTCGTGTGATTGTGACCCACCCCAGATGGCAATATTCCCGTCATTGAATCAACAACGGAACCAACAAAAAACTATAGGCAGTCGAAAGATTATTGATATATCAAAATGTACAGAATGGCCGGAAGGATGTATTTCTGCAGATGGATGTCCTCCGCATTTTTGGAGTTCACAGCGGTTATTTCGGACATGGACATGTTCTGACAGCAAAAATGCTTGAAAGGCGCTGTGTGGGACGCCGTCGAATCATTGCTGATCCAACCAAATAATGTGGCTAGTATGATGTTGCAGTTGATGACTTAAATTTACCGGTGCAGATGCTGACCTCGATTGATCTACAAGAAGTTGACCAGCAATGGAGTTCAGGTTCGTTTCCTCGGTACGAAAATGCGAAGCCGCAAGCCTAGAGTTCCGTTACGAGTCATAGAATCGTCGAACGAGATGATCCTTGTAAAAACAAAGCTTGGTTGGCTCGCATATTGGAAGTCGGAAGGTTAAGCGGCTGGCGATGAATTTGTTCTCCTTAGTAGCCAAATGAGCGAAGCGTATGTCTTTGAAAAACTTTGGAGTGGAGAAGTCGACAAAGACACTTATGACTACAATAAATGAAAGGCTATTACGGATTTTAATGTCTACATTCGTGAGAATCAACGATCAGTTTCAGAAAGAATTGCTGTTTAAAGAAAACAAGTTCGAGGTTACAACGAGTTACGCAATGGCTAAGCTACGTCTACGCAGTCTAGAAAGGAGGTTCGTGGTTCCGTCTATCGCGACGTCATTGCAATCTAAATTCGAAAAGAATACCGCTGGAAATTATTGAAGGCTGAGTCTAAAGCCGAGAAAGGCCGTTAAATCTGATACCTGTCACAAGTTCTATAAAATCCGTTTAATTTTCGACGCTGCCACCAAGATCGGGGTATCGTTAAGTTCTTTCTTAAAGATGGACACGTATGACGGTCCACCACTACCTGCAGTGCTGTTTAACTCCTGAATGATATACAAGAAATCTACCACAAGGTTTCCGCTAGCCAAAAACGATCCAATCGAAGAGTACGTTGTGCAGGTGATGACGTTTCGCACTAGGTGTTCTGTTTCACACTAGAAATCGCGAAAGCTGTGGCCCTCAATCACGCCGAAGGTGGCTACAAGTACCGCGGGCTCAAATTAAACTCCACACAAGTACTAGATTCCATAACAGATCCTTGCCTGAGACAACAGGATGAAGTCGTTGACTTGGAAGCCGACATAACATTGGAGGAGGCGCTGGACATGTGCCCAAAAAAAAAATTCCCAAAACTTAACAGAAACATTATTATGTCCGATAAGATCCCTACGAAGCAGGTTCGAGCAGGTTTCACGCCTCAGAGAGGGAGAGCAGGTGCTCGTAGGCGACGTTAACGTACCGAGGTATAAGTGGCGAAGAGGAAGGATCAGGAGAGTTTTCGCAGGCGGCGACAATCCGATTCATTAACATCTGCCAGACTTGTGGAAAACCAATTCTCAAATTATTTGACGTATCTAGTCAACTAAAATTGTAACAGCATAAGCAGTAACGTATGGTTCATGACACAAACCTACCAAGTCTGCCAAAAATTTAAATAAACGGGTTCGGAGGACCAGAACACTGCGAACTTTAAAATTTTCAATATTTTACTTATTTTTAAGCTTATAAGATATTTAATGTGGTTGTTTTTTTTTTAAATATGTCTTACTTCCATTTACACTGCACAAAGAGCCAGCTAAACAAATGAAAATAAAACAAACAAATCATCAAGAATATTCCAACTACGGACCTTATTTGTATGGAATTTTAGATTTTAGTGATGATATATATAATTGCATTTTCTTCATCTAACGAATGGATGCCATCTTTCACAGACCACCGCAGAGTTCGTACGTGTTTCGGCTGCTGCAAAGTTATACCTCGTTGCGTTTGTTGTATAGAAAAAAACAAGTGATACTAAGTCAGGGCGGTAGCTCATTCGGTAGGGAGCCGGTTCAGTGAGTTACAAGCCCGGGTTCAAATCCCGTGGCGAAAATATTAACAAAAATATATAAAAACAAATAGTGTGAGTGACGAGCGACCCGAACTTAGTAAATCGGGTGATTTTAAAACACCGGTGATGAGGAGGAATTAACCAGGAAGGAAGTGAGTAAGCTCAAGAAACTGGATGAGGATAGGGCAAAACTTGACGCCCACATCAAGTTTCTATACGACAGTCTACGGCGAGGAAGGCTGCCGAGAAAGTAACAAAACAAAAGCAAGAGCAAGGAGAACTCCTTAAGCTGAAACAAAAGAGACAGCATTTTGCGATTGTAGTGACATCAGCAATCGCTTCATGGGTGCATGAAACCACTCACAGCCAACAATAACCCCAAACTTCGAAAATATTCGAACTTGTCAAAACACACACACATGTACAACGCACAAATGTAAACAATAAAATGTCAAATGTAAAAAGACGACACAAAGTAATAAAAGTCATTGTGCGATTATAACGTTGAAAGGCAGTGGTTTCTTTAGTTGTGCAGTAATTTCAACTGTTCAATTCTTCTTTGTTTGAAAAAAAATCTCTTTGTTCAACAAATTTTCTTTGTCCATTAAAAACACCGGTAGTTCATAACCCGAACATTTTGGTCCTTCGAACCGGATTTAAAGTAGCTAAATCTTTTTTAAATAAGTGTATATCTCACACCTACACAATTGTTTAAATTCAAAATCAACATTTTTAAACAAAAAAAAAAAAATCTGAAAAATTGCGCTTCATTTCTGAGCCAGTTAAAGGGTTGAGTAGAGACATAAGATGACAACCAAGACGACCCCAACGACCACACACACATCTCATCCAATTTCAACACTCAAGCTCAAAGTTTTCAGCCACACGGTGATGAACAACCATCCAGCTCAGCAGTAAGAAGTCATCATTCAACACATAACTCACAAGTGTTGTGTTGTTAGCTAAGGCAGTGGTAAAAGTAATGACGTCATCAGGAGCTACAGTACTATCGCGTGCCTTGCTAGACTCTGGTTCTGAAGCATCATTTATCACCGAGGCTGCCGTATAAATTTTAAGGCTAAAGGGAAGCTATACCCGAGCGTTGAAGGAGCGTTGAAGTCCACATCGGTTCATACCAGTCACCATTCGAGACCTCCACCCAGGCCCTCGTTTACAAATCCCTATCTGGCCATCTACCATCACGTTCTTTATGTGCGAATAATTGAACGCATCTAAGCAACTTACAGCTCGCCGATCCTAATTTCTACAAACCAGCCAAAATTGACATGCTGTTAGGCAGTGATGTGTTGGCTGAAGTCCTGCTTCCAGAGCTCATACGGCATGAGAATAGAAGCATTCCACTTGCAGAGAAGCCAAAGTTTGGATGGGTATTGTTTGGCAAATCAACTGTGGCACCAGAAAAAGTAAGAAACTTTTTTCAACACTCCGACATCGACACACTAATGAGAAGGTTTTGGGAGATCGAAGAAGCTAGGATAGTGAAGCGGCATGAGGAAGACACACACCCGGTTCTTGGCTTTTTTAATGAAGTAGCTCTTCGTCGTTTCAAGGTACTGGAAAGATGGCTGGCCAACGATTCCAAACTAAAGGAACAATACATTTCCTGCATGGAGGAATACATTCAGCTTGATCCCATGTGCGAGGTGGATGAAGTAGCGTTTGGCAATAGAGGGCATTACTATTTACCACATCACGCAGTCATTAAACACAGTAGCTTGACGACAAAGTGAGGGTAGTTTTCGAAGCATCTTGCAAGACATCGGATGGAACGTCGCTAAATGGCCATCTGAGAACGAGGCCTTGCGATGGAGGCTATATCAGTTCTCGTTTTCAGTCGATGGAGGCTATATTCGTTCTCGTTTTCAGTCAATATAGAGAAAATGTACCGACAAATGTGGGTATCAGAGTTGGACTCCCATTACCAAATAATATATTGGCGCAAGACCTCTACCGACAAATTAAAAGTCTTTCGGCTGAAAACGGTGACTTTTGGAACTGTATCAGCCCCCTACTTAGCGATTAGAACCCTGATGGAAATTGCGAAGGTTGAAGAAACGACATATCCAAGGGCTTCAAAGATGATCCAGACTGAGATGTATGTTGACGACTTGATTTCTGGCGCAGATACCATTGCTGAAGCAGATGTGAAAAGAAAGGAAGTTCAAGCAGTGTTGAAAGCAGCAAGCTTCTACTTACGAAAATGGACACCTAACGCAGAAGAGATTCTCAGAGGAATACCAATAAAAGAGCGAGAATCATCCTTCATCCTACACAGTGAATCGCTTGATAGCGTAAAAACTCTATGATATTATTGGATCCCTAGTGAATTTTACTTCTGCTTCCATTTCACTCCACCAGATAACCTGCGGCCGACTAAACGCTCCATTCTTTAAACAACAGTGGCAGTGGATCACATCAAAGTGACGGGCCTGTCAGCCATAATCGAGCGGTTCTCGAACTTAAATCGTCTTGCACGCACCAAAGTTTCTTGTCACAGGTTCATCCAGAATGCGCGGAAGCCCCATGTTTCCAGGATCTCTGATCCCTTATGTCCAGAGGAAACCAGCGAAGCGCATAACACGCTTATCCGATGCGTACAACAACATTCGTTTCTCGAGAAGATTCGAAGGGCCAGAGGCATGGGAGCCCTCATTCCATTCAAGGACAAGGAAGTAATTCTTAGAGTCGGCGGGAGGCTTAAGCACTCACAGCTTTCGTACGATCAAAGAGACCCCATCATCCTAAGGACACCACTTGGCCAAATTAATAATAAAACTCGCACACGAACGAACACTACATGGTGGGTTACAATTAATGGTCTGCTGGCTAAGGGAAAGGTATTGGATTCTTCAAGTTAAGCGCGCCGTCAAAAGCCACACACAAAACTTCGTTATTTGTCACCGGTTTCGCAGTAAAGCAGCACAACAGATAATGGGAGAGCTTCCAGCACCGAGAGTCAGGATTTCCAGACCCTTTACACACGTGCGTGTAGATTATGCTGGATCAATCTCAGTCAAAACTTGGAAAGGGCGAGGAGCCAAATGTCTCAAGGGGTATATTGCAGTTTTTGTCTGTGTATCCACGAAGGCAATGCATTTAGAAGCGGTAAGTTATCTGACTACCCAAGCATTTTTGGCGGCACTTCGGCTCTTCACAGCCAGAAGAAGTCTGTGCACTCAAGTCTACAGCGATTGTGGGACAAATTTCATAGGAGCAGAAGCCGAACTAGGTCGTCTTCTAAGAACAAGCACAAAGGAGTGGAAGAACATCGCTGAAGAGCTATCAATAAACGCCATAAGGTGGAATTTCATTCCCCCGGCTTCTCCCCACTTCGGAAGAATATGGAAACCAGGAGTCAAGACTGTCAAACACCATCTCACCACAGATTGATGACCTGTTGATCAAGGATGAACGACTTCCCCCAGCACGCTGGAACCTCGGTCGAATCATCGCCACTTACCCTGGTACAGACCAGCTAACGAAGGTAATAGAAGTAAGAACTCAGCACAAAGAACTCCGAAGGCCTGTTACCAAACGATGTCCATTGCCAATCAAAAGGTCAGAAGATCCACAACCCAAACACAAGAAAACACTCACCAGGTAAGATTTAACGAATGAAGTAACAATGCCGCGAAGGGCTATCATCATACCGCACACTCTGGACACCAAACATATACACATATTCATTCGTATACTTTGCAAGCATATCAAACGTACAGTCCACTTATTTTCTGGTTAATACAAACCACCCAATCCTTATGCACTCGCAACACTCAATCACCCAATGCATTCACAAAAACAATTTTTCGAATGCAAACAAACCCCCCAAATCTACTCAATGTCTCAACTAGGCGAAAACATACACAAATACTTTCATCCCATTCAAATGAATTCAACCCAAACTCAGAATAAATTATTAAATTAGTTGTATGTAATACCAACAATCAATAAACTCAACAAAAATACAATTCGAACACTTGTTTTTTTTTTTTTTTTTTTTTTTTTTAATGCATTTTTATTCTTATTAATCCATTTTCTTAGTTTCTAGACAAAAATACTTAAATCTAGCTTACTAATATAATCAACTGATCTTAATTCTAACTTACTGACTCTTCCCGAGTACTCTAAGCTAATCTATGTTTTTTTCTTTATGCCTTTCGGGTTCTTATATATGTATTTTAATTCAGTGCTTTGATCTATCTATATATATTGTTCTTCCTCCAAGAAAATTATAAAAACTTGGATCTCTAATTTCTTCTTGTTCTTAACCTAACTTACGTAACTATGGAATCTAATTAAACCTAAACTTTTAGTTATATAAAACTAAAAAAGCCTAAAACTTAACTCTACTTAACTCTATTAAGCTTAGCTATGCCCGTAAAACTATACGGACGCGTCCACCAGGGCATATGTGTTATTTATATGCTTAACATATATATCTGATACGCCGTGGTGGGCCTTTTTTTTGGTTTTTGTTTTTTATTGCTTTTTTTGTATTTTTTTTTTTTAATTTTTTTTGTTAGTTTTTTTTTATTTTTTATTTTTTTTTTTTATTTATTTTTTTTTAAAGTCTTAAAAATACCTTAACCTATGTGAGTTGACCCTAGTGAATCAACTATCCTGACCTTTGTTTTAAGAAGTTAGCGGCATCGAAAGCTGATTCTGGTGTAACCACCAGTAAAAAAGCCGTTTCTTTGCAGTCACTGCTCTGTCGCGGGCAGAAATCGCTCTACTGAACCGTAAGAGCTCCTCGTGGCTGCGAGCGACGTCCGGCTCGTATTGAAGTCGCCTTTCTACTGTTCGGCGTACGACATGGAAGATGATAGGGCAGCCTTCTATATCTTGTATCAGGCCTAAAGTGTCCAAGTAGAGGAAAGCTTCAGGTGGAATGAAGCCGTTAAGACGCACCCGTTCATGGTACATGTAATTAGGGTAGTAAGCCCCAAAGATCAAGCTGTTAGTTGAAGTCATACCTCGTGCAGTGTGACTCCGAATCAACTTAATAATAAAATTATCTATCCTTATAAGGTTTGCCTCGTTGTACAGAACCTCGTTGGGATAGAACTTCTTGTACTGGGATTCTGGCGTTCGATATAATCGAAGACACGCCCGTAGGCACCGCCTCTCGAACACCCTCATCTTTTCCATTTGGGAAGGACTCACGTTGAACCACACAGGACAACCATATACCATGATTGGCCGGATAAGGGCCATGTAGCAGATTACCTTCACTCTGGTGTCGAGTTGACTGCTGTAGAACAGCCCTCTTGCCATAGCGAAAGCATTCTTAGCCCTGGTCAGAGCTGTTTCTACATGGATACCACCATATAGATACTGGTCCAACCAGATGCCTAGATATCTTACTACACTTTTCACGGCCAATGGCTGTCCCAGTGGGTCAACTATGCCGAACTTGCGCCAGTTCATTTTCGTGTCCCTTGAGGCTCTGGACAACGGAGTTCTGAAAAGGATAGTTTCACACTTCTGGTAGTTGATTTTCAACTTCCAGTCGTCGCAAAATCGTTGAATCGCATCGAAGTCACTCTGCAACAAACCGTTTATTTCTTCTACCTTCGGAATTGATCTGTACGCGATTAAATCATCGGCAAACGCTATTATGTTAGGCATAGAACCTATAAGATCGCTAGTGAATATAGTGAACAAGATCGGCGAACCCACCGCCCCTTGTTGCAACCCATTTTTTATGTAGAAAACAGTTGTTGAAATTTCGTTGCCATTTTTCACAACGAATTTTCTACCTGTAACCATATCATAGATCGTATATAGCAATGTTTTATGAATGCCGAGCCTGACTAACTTGAGGAAAAGACCTTCTAGCCATACGGTGTCAAAAGCTTTTTCCATGTCAATCAGGCAAGCTCCTGTGCATTGTGTTTTGTTTCTATTCCATTGAATGTCGGAAACCAGTTTAGACGCAGCATGAATAGTGTCGTGCCCCGCCCTGAAGCCAAATTGGTTTTCCGGTATTAATTGTTTTTCCTCAACCCATTCTTTCAGAGCTCTAATGACTATCTTCTCGAATACCTTGCTTATGCACGGAAGAAGACTTATAGAACGGAGATTCGTCGGGATGGAGGTATCTTTGCCCCGTTTTGGAATTGGCTGTACCACAGCTGTTTTCCAATGCGCAGGGTAATATGCATTATTCAGCGCATTGTTGAACAGAGTTGTGTATACGTCCACCGCCTCAGAGGGTAGATGGCGCAGAACAATATTTGGTATCCCATCTATTCCCACTGACTTCTTCTTCTTCAGTGAGTTGAGGATACTTTGGAGTTCGTCTTTAGAAATAAGGATGGAGTTGTTTTCATCATCGGCGACGACATTGTTTGCCAGAAGATCGTCACTGAACCTAGTGAAACCAGGGTTCTCGGATCGCCATTGACTTATTTCATTCAGAAGAGAGACATGGTTAAGCAAGGCTCTGTTCTCCAGATCGTGATTCGGATTTCGAGTCTCATTGACCGTATACACTTTCTGGAAGACAGCACCAATTGCTTTCACCTTCTCCTGGGGATCCTCAACTACAAAATAGTCGTTGTCAAGCACAACCCTATCAGGATCGATGCCAACTGAAGTAAGTAGGTTCGCGTTGTCTGTTGTTTTGTCAAGTCGAACGCTCTGAATGTCATTATGGTCTTTCCTCCGGAAGATTTTATTTATTTGCGGGAACATGCTCGGGTTGTTGGATTGTACAGCCCGAATCTTATTGCTCCAATGCAAGCTTACAGCTCGTCTGTAATTATGTTTGATTAAATGTTGGAGTACTTTTATCTGAGACTTAAGAGAGCGAATTTCTGCACTCTGTGGGTCCGTAAACCGTCTGTACAAGAGTTTAAGTCTTGACAGGAGTCTACTTTTTTGCACGTGAAGTGCATCGATAGTAGCATTCCGATAAATGTCGCCATAATCGGTTCGTGCTACCTTCGGGATTGTTTTGTCCATTGTTCGTTTAATGGCTTCATCCATTTGTCTGAGGTACCCATCAACCTCTTCTTTCGTTAGGTTTCTGTTCGTCGGAGGATTGATCACACTCGAACTTATTTCTCTGGCTAAGGTTCTAGAGAAACGTGGCCATCGCGCCTTATTGTAATTATAAGGATGCGTTTGGACATATTCCTCCAGTTCCTCCAGCTTATTCGGGAGCTGTATTACCGCGGTGAGACCACAGTGATCACTGTCGTACTCGACCGTAGTTAAACAGTTCCTCGTATGTCGCTCCACGTTTAGTATTATTAGTCGTCTGTCGATTAGCATCACATCCAGATAAGACCCGCTTCTAGGAAATGATGGTCTATCGGTTGCCAGCAAATCCAGCCTGAATTCAATATTGTTTTGTTCCATCCACTCTAAGAGAGCGTTTCCTCTCTCGTTTGGAACAGTATTACCCCATTCACCGTGTTTGGCGTTCAAATCCCCGGCTAATATATAGAAGTTTTCTTCCGAGTTCAAGCAGAGGCTGGTGAAGAGAGCCTCAAGCTCTGAAAGAAAGTTAGGATTTTGAGCGTCTGATGCGTAAGCAGCGATCACAAACAACTTCTTTCCACCTTGGAGGGAGATGCGTGCGATGGCCGCTTCTAGCACACAAGATCTTCTAACTTCATTGCTATATATGACCTTATGACTAATTTTCTTCTTAATTAAGAGGGCGACTCCGCCACCTCGAGTGGATTGGGGTCGGTCCCTTCTTATAATATGGTAGTTTTTGTACCTGAGGTTGCGCGTCTGGTTAAGCTTAGTTTCGCTAGCCATCAGCACATCAGGGTTATGGGTTTGCAATAAATTAGCGAGCGTTAGTTTTCGTTCGATCCTAATCAGCGAATTAACATTCACTGCTAGGATCTTAAGGGTTCTTACCTCGCGTGAGCCCATTATATCTGAGCGCGCTTGTTTGCAGGCAGCTGAGAGAAGAGGAAATCTACTCTGGCCGTCTGCGTAAGGAAACTGGTCTGTAGTTCGACCATCTGTTTCTGCAAGGCAATCATCTGCGCTTGCATCGACTGGATGGAAGACATTACATCCCTTATTGAGGGTTCTGCCTGGGATTGCCTAGCCATTAGAGCCGGGGCAATCTTTGGCACTGTCCGTTGTGCCGGTTCTCTGCCTGACACCATTTGGGCGTAGGAGATGGCCGGCGTAACAGTACTGGCTACAGCACGAGCTACTGGCCTGGCTTCTGCTTTTCTATTGTTCCTTATCTCTTTTACTCTCTGCCGGAGTTCTTTGATTCGTGGGCACCCCAAATAGGTTGCGGGGTGTCCATTTCCTCCGCAGAGTACACATTTGAGAAGCGTCTTATCCGTGACTTCATCCGTGCCTAAAGGACATTCTCCTTTATTGTGGCTGAATGTGCATCGTGCGCAGCGGAACTCCATATTGCAGTTCTCCGCGACGTGCCCCAGCCTTCTGCACTTCGCACATTGAAGTACGTGGTCAGATTTGTTTAATTTTTCCCACCTTACACTAAGACCCCCTACGAAACGGATTTTTCGTAGGCTGTCAATTTTGGTGCCGTGGGATACCTGAACTAAGAAGAAAGGAAGTGCCTTCTTCTTCGCTCTCGCTGCCGCAGTGTTAAAAGGCTTAACCCCTACGAATTGGACCTCGTCGCCCTCAACTAAGCGCAGCTTGTTGAGGAGGACCTTCGGGTCGGTAGAGGGATTTATACCTTTGAGGAGCAAGGTTTGTGGCTTCTCTCCTCTGGGGGTATACGTGTAGAAGTCAGCGTTCGATGCCGCTAACTTCTCTTTTAAGAAATTAAACCCGTTTATTGTTAAGCAATGAACGGTGTGCACTTGGGGCGATTTGTATTTAATATAAAATGTCTTATTTTCTAGGGCCAACTCACATAGGGTCTCCAGCTCGTCGGTCCCCATGCCGAAGACATTTATTGGTGGGCAGCGAACCTTCTTCTGCTGTTGCTGTTGCTCCGGGTGTTTTTGTTGTTGTCGTTGAGGCTCTTGCTGTTTCTGCTGTTTCTGCGGTTGCTGCTGCTGTTTTTGTTGCTGCTTCTTTGGCACCTTTTGCTGCTCTTGGGCAGCTTTCGAGGTGGCAGATCGCGTTAGCTTTTGCTGCTGCTGTTGTTTCTGTTGGTGTTGTTGTCTTAGTCCATGTTCGGCTTTTTGTAACAATTGTGCTGCCTTTGACGTTGAAGGCTTAGGGTCGGGCTGCTGATGTTCTTTTTGAGGTAGCTGTTTCTGCCTCAGTTGCTGCCTCTTTTGTTGAAGCTCTAGGACCTCCTTCTGCTGTTCTTTCTGCTTAGTCATTTTTTCTGCAGCTTTCCTTGCAGTTGATTTGTCACAGAGGAACTTAATATGGGCGTCGAGCTTTGCTCTTTCCTCGTCAAGCTTCTTCAGTTTTTGCTCCTCCTCCCTTATTTGTTCTGCCTCATCGTCAGCATCGGATGTGGCCAGAACCTGAAAGGAGTTGTCGCTCCCCTTATAAGAGAATCGGCATTCGTTGCCCTCTGACTCGCATTCGAGGGCATCAATGTCGATTGCAGCTGATTTTGTTGTCCTTGTCGTTGTTTTTATTTTTGGCGGTGTTTTTTTGGCCGCCACCGATCCGCCCCTGCTCGATGCGACCACTTCTTCATCTGACGTCATTAATATTGTCGTCCGACGCTTTGGGAGAGTGGGCTGCGGTTGCAGTCTCTTTCTCCTCTTCTTTGTATCGGTAATCCGGCTAGTGGGGCTGGCCACGCGGATGCTACCGTCACTTGTTTGGTGGCCTGACGTCCCAGCCACCGGTGTTTTGAAATCACCCGATTTACTGAGCTCGGGTCGCTCGTCACTTTCCATGTCCCTCACTCTTTCTCACACTATGTGTCTTTACTTATAAAAAAATTTCTGTTTTTCCACAACTGGATTTGAACCCAGGATTCCCTGATCACCACACTGGTGCTCTACTACCAGAGCTAACGATTACGCACAATCTGTTCAGTTTAATTTGCACTTAGTACACAAGGGTATATGCAGCGAAGTCGATATACGTGCGTATTCCGCGGAGGTCTATGAACGACTGATTCGAACACTTGTCTTACTACATCAATGCACATTCAAGCAATCAATACGCATATGCACAAAAAAAAACAAAAACAAACCAAATGTAGTACACCCCACACTTCATAGCGGGTCGTCACTTATGTGTCGTGTTCATTGTTTTGTTTGTTTTGATCGTGCATGTGTTCCGTTCACAAATACATCTCTTTTATCATTGCATGAGCCAAGAATATTTGTCCAGGATCATGAAAGAGGAATAGGAGAAGTCAATTGGCAGCGGATGAGCAGTGTTGCAATCAACAATTAATTGCATCGGAAGGATGAATTAAACTTGCAGCGGATGAGCAACCACACAAGCAGCATCATAAGAGCACCGAGAAGAAGAGAGAGGACGTTGAGAACGTTGTTCACCGGCGGGGAGAATGTTGCGATCGCAGTGACGTCAGCAATCGCTTCATGGGTGTATAAAACCACCCACACCGAACAATAACCCCAAACTTCTGTTTTTAAATTTTTCTTTGTTTGAAAGAAAATCTCTTTGTTCAACAAATTTTCTTTGTCCATTAAAAACACCGGTAGTTCATTACCCGAACACAGCAAAACCAACAGGAGAAGGAAAACCTGAAGAATCGCTGCCCTCCACGTTTGCAGACAGCTCAACTGGAGCTTAAATTGCAGCACCAAAAACAGACGCAGCAACAACCACAACAGAAGAAGCAACAGCAGAAAACGAAAAACACACAGAAGCAGCAGAATCAACAGCAGCAGAAACAAAAGAAATCACAGCAACAGCAGCAGAACCCCAAGATACACTGCCCGCCCATAAACGTCTTCGGTATGGGGACTGATGAACTGGAGACTCTATGTGAGTTGGCCCTAGAAAATAAGACATTCTATTTTATATGTATAAAACACCCCAAGTCAAATCTTAAAAGAGAAGTTAGCGCCACCGAACGCTGATATCTACACGTACACTCCCAGAGGGGAGAGGCCACAGACCTTACTCCTCAAAGGCATAAATCCCCAAAGGTTCTCCTCAGCAAGCTGCGCCAAGTTGAGAGTGACGGGGTCCAATTCGTAGGGGTTAAACCGGCGGCGAAAGCGAAGAAGAAGGCACTTCCCTTCTTCCTAGTTCAAGTATCCCACTTCACTAATATTGACAACCTAAGAAAAACCCGTATCCTTGGTGATCTGTGTGTAAAGTGGCAAAAATTAAATAAGGCCGACCACGTACTTCAATGTGCGAAATGCAGAAGACTGAGGCACGTCGTGGAGAAATGCAATCTGGAATTCCGCTGTGCACGATGCACCTTCAGCCACAACAAAAGAAGAAGTCGGGGATAAGGCGATCTTTGAATGTACAGTCTGCGGAGGAAATGGACATCCTGCAAATTATTTAGGATATCCACGAATCAAAGAGGACATAAGGAACAAAACAAATAGAAACCAGGCCAGTAGGGCGCGCTGTAGCTACTTCTGTTACGCCTGGTATCTCCTACGCCCAAATGGTGCCAGGCAGGCAACCGGCACAACAGACAGTGCAAAAGGTTGCTCCGGCCCCTATGATAGTACAACCTGAGGCATAGCCCTCCATAAGGGATATAATGCCCTTCATCGAGTCGATGCAAGCCCAGATGATTGCCTTGCAGAAACAGATGGTCGAACTACCGACCAGTTTCCTTACGCAGACGGCTAGAGTAGATTTCCTCTTCACCCAGCTGCCTACAGACAAACCTCGCTTTGATATAATGGGCTCACGCAAGGTAAGAACCCTTAAGATCCTTGCAGTGAATGTAAACTCGCTGATAAGGATCAAACGAAAACTAACGCTTTCTAATTTGTTAAAAACCTACAATCCTGATGTGTTTATGGTTAGCGAAACTAAGCTAAATCAGACGCGCAAACTCAGGTACAAAAATTATCATATAATTAGAAGAGACCGACCCCAATCCACTAAAGGTGGTGAGGTCTCCCTCTTGAAAAAAAGTAACATTTATCATAAGGCTGTATATAGCACTGTTGTATATACATTTAGTGTGCTAGAAGCAGCGATCGCACGCATCACTCTCCAAGGTGGAAAGAAGTTATTTGTGGTCGCTGCCTATGCATCAGAACCTCAAAACTCTAACTTTCTTTCGGAGCTCGTGGCTCTCTTTTCTATTCGGAAGAAAATTACTACATTTTAGCCGGGGATTTTAACTCCAAACACGGTGAATGGGGTAACACTGTTCCAAATGAGAGAGGAAACGCCCTCTTAGAGTGGATGGAGCAGAAAAATATCGAGGCTAGAACTGTTTGCAACTGAAAGACCATCCTTTCCAAGAAGCGTGATGATAATCAACAGACGAGCAAAGATACTAAACGTGTAGCGACACAAAAGGAACTGTTTACCTACGGTCGAGTACGACAGTGATCACTGTGGTCTATGGTGGAATATGCATCCACCATATGAAACGCATGCATATAATTTCATGCATTTCACTAGAACCTTAGCCAGAGAAATAAGTTCGAGTGTGATCAATCCTCCTACGAACAGCAACCTTACGAACGAAGAGGTTGGCGGGTACCTCACACAAATGGACATAGTAATTAAACGTAGAATGGAGAAGACGATCCCGAAGTTGTCAAAAACCGATTATAGAGACATCTATCTTAATTCCGAAATCGATGCACTACACGTGCAAAAAAGGAGACTCTTGCAAGACAAAAACTCTTGTACAGGCGGTTTACAGATCCGCAGAATGCAGAGATTCGCTCTCTGTAAGCAGATTAGCTGTACGCTTGCATTGGGACAGTAAGATTCGGGCTGTAAGATCCAACAAACCGAGCATGGTCGCACAAGTAAATAAAATCTTCCCGAGGAAACGACATCCAAACTGTCCTACTCAACAGAACAACGGACAACGCCAACTTACTTAAGAACAGTAGACATCGATCCAGATGGAGCAGTACTTGACGACGACTTCTTTGTAGTCGAAGATCCTCAGGAGAAGGTGAAAGAATTTGGAGCTGTCTTCCAGGAAGTGTACACGGTCAATGAATTTCTTTGTCCAAATCACGACCTAGAAGATAGAGCCAAGCTTAACCACTTCCAACTAAGTACTGAGACATGATGGCGATCGGAGAATCCTGGTGTCACCAGGTTCAGTGACGATTTTCTGACAGATAATGCCGTCGCCAATGATGGAAACAATTGTATCGCTATTTCCAAAGGGTAACTCCAGGGCATCTTCAACTTACTGAAGAAGAACAAGTCAGTGGAAATCGATGGGATACCCAATATTGGTCTGCGCCATCTTCCCTCTGAGGTGGTTGAAGTATACACAACCCTGTTTAACAATACGCTAAGTAATGCATATTACCGGGTTCATTGGAAAACAGCTGTGGTACAACTAATTCCAAAACGGAACAAAGATACTTTTATCCCGACAAATCTCCAGTCTAGAAGTCTTCTTCCGTGCATAAGCAAGGTATTCCAGAAGATAGTCAATAGAGCTCGTAAAGAATGGGTTGAGGAAAATCAATTAATACCGGAAAACCAATTTGGCTTCAGGGTGGTGCACGACACAATTTATGCCGCGTCTAAATTGGTTTCCGACATTCAATGGAACAGAAATAAGGCACAACCTGTTCCACATGCCTGGTCTCTTCCTCAAGTCAGGCTCGGCATTAATAAAACATTGCTATATATGATCTAAATAATAGTTACGAACCAACCGAATGTTTCGCATATGGATGGATACACTGTTGACGACCCACGCAAACGAAAAAAGGATAATGCTTTAGGGATATGCACGTGGAATGTGAGGTCCCTAAATAGATCACATGCAGCCGATGAACTTGCGGAGACCCTGGACTGCTATAAAGCAGACATTACCGCGATTCAGGAAATGCGGTGGGATGGGCCGGGCAAGAGAAGAGAGTTCGAGGCAGACTAAGGCAAAATGTCTTAAGCTTCCAATACATAAGCGAACGCCTTATAACAATCCGCATCAAAGCTAAATTCGAGAATATAAGCCTCATATGCGCCTACGCCCCAACAGAAATAAAAGATGACAGCAGTAAAGAGGACTCCTAGAAAGGACATATGATCGATGCCCCAGCTACTAGGAAATTTCAACGCTCAGCTGGGAAGAGAAGAAGTCTTTGCTAAAGTCATCGGAAGACACAGCCTGCACGCTAACACCTCCGGAAACGGACTCAGCCTAGTTGACTTTGCCTCGGGGCGAAATCTCTCTGTGGCCAGGACTCGGTTCCCACACCTCTACATTCATAAAGTTACCTGGCGATCACCTGATCAATCAACCGTCAATCAGATTGATCATGTTGCGATCGACGTCAGACACTCCTCTAGCATTCTCGATGTCCGAACCTTCCGTGGTGCAAACATCGACTCGGATCATCACCTTGTTGTAGCCAAGGTAAGAACCCGGATATCGAGAGAGCAACGGAGTCGAGACAAGCCAAGTCGGTTTGATGTCGGAAAGCTACAATCCAGCCGATCGCTAGAGCCTTTGTCGATCGATTTTCCCTAAAACTATCTCAAAGTTCGACGCTGCCTGTACAAACAATAGAAGACAAGTGGAAACGTTGTCAACAAGCCATCAAAGAGGCCGCCACTGATGTGCTGGGTTTCACATCACCACCTAAGAGGAACACATGGTTTGACGACGAATGTAGGCAGGCGCATGCAGCCAAACAAGAAGCATACAAGGCAACGCTGCATCGAACGACGAGAGCTGTTTGTGAGCTCTACAAACAGAGAAGAAGGGAAGAGAACCGGCTTCTCAGAAGAAAAAAGAAAGAGCACGAGAAGCGCGCGGTCGAGGAAATGGAGAGGTGCTATGGCAAAAATGACATCCGAAATTTTTACCGCAAGATAAAATAGCTATCCGGTGGTTATAAGCCTCGGACAAAAGCCTGCCGGGACCAAAATGGACAACTGGTGGCAGAGTCGCAGTCGGTGCTGAGAATCTGGAAGGATCATTTCTGCAGACTCCTAAACGGCGATGTTGACGCAAATCCCCCTGTTAGGCAGAATGTCCCACTCAATTTGGACGACGATGGACAAGAATTCCGTCCCCCCGACTTCGACGAGGTCAAGATAGCAATATCGAGGCTAAAATCGAACAAAGCTGTTGGCTCGGACGCACTATCCGGAGAGTTGTTCAAAGCGACTGTGGATGAGCTGGTTGGGTGCATGCACCAGCTCATCTGTGAGATATGGTCGGAGGAAAGCATGCCCTACGAGTGGAATCTCAGCATCGTTTGTCCGGTCCACAAGAAAGGAGACCCCTTCGACTGCGCCAACTACCGAGGGATCAGTCTCCTTAACATCGCATATAAGATTTTCTCTGCCGTACTGTGTAAGCGCCTGAAACCGTTCGTCGACAACCTAAAAGGTCCTCATCAGTGTGGTTTCAGGCCAGGGAAGTCCACAATCGTCCAGATCTTCACACTGCGGCAGATCCTGGAGAAGTCCCAAGAAGTCCAAATCGACACCTACCATCTATTTGTCGATTTCAAGGCCGCGTATGACAGCGTGCATAGAGACGAGCTATACAGTGCCATGTCTAGTTTTGGCATCCCTACCAAACTCGTCAGATTGTGTAGGATTAAAATGGAGAACTCTTGCTGCTCCGTCAAGGTCGGTAGCGAACTCACCGAGACCTTCGATGTCAAAAAGGGATTAAGACAAGGCGACGCGCTGTCATGCGACTTCTTTAGCATCATTCTTGAGGAGATCGTGCGGAACTTACACGTCAACATCAGAGCCACGATCTTCCACAAGTCCGTTCAACTGCTAGCTTATGCGGATGACGTTGACGTGATCGGCCGAACTCAGCGAGCCGTCAATGAGGCGTTTGGTGGTATTGAAGCGGAAGCGGCTAAAGTGGGACTGGTGGTGAACGAGGGCAAAACGAAGTATATGCTGTCATCGAAGGACGCAGAACATCGACTTCTCGGACAGAGCGTCACTATGAGCAGCAGATACTTCGAGGTAGTGAAGGACTTCCTCTATCTCGGCTCCGCGGTGAATAGGGACAATAACATCATTACCGAAATCAAGCGCAGAATCACTCTTGCCAATAGCTGTTTCTTTGGGCTTAGGAGGCAATTGAGTAATAAAGCCCTCTCTCGAAAGACCAAAGTGACTTTGTACAACACCTTGATCATCCCAGTCCTGCTTTACGGCGCAGAAACCTGGACGCTACTAAAAGCGGATGAGGAAGCCATTGGTCTCTTCGAGAGAAAAGTTCTGCGTGCGATTTTTGGTCCTGTTTGCGTTGTTGGCATACAACGACGAACTGTATGGGCTGTATGCACAGCACTGCTCCGGCCCGAAGAGTTTTGGAATCCGAACCACAGGAACAACGCAACAGAGGACGTCTTATAGGTTCTATGTTTAATATAATAGCGTTTTCCGATTATGTAATCGCGTATAGATCAGGCCCGAAGGTAGAGGAAATAAACAGAGTGACTTCGATGCGATTCAACGATCTGGAAGTTGAAAATCAACTACCAGAAGTGTGAAACTGTCCTTTTTAGAACCCCGCTATCCAGAGCCTCAAAGAAACGAAAAAGGAACTGGCGCAAGTTCGGCATAGTTGACCAACTGGAACGCCCATTGTAATCTGCTACATGGCTCTCATCCGACAGATCATGATATATGGCTGTCCTGTGTGGTTCAACGTGAGTCCTTCCCAAATGGAAAAGATGAGGGTGTACGAGAGGTGCCTTCAGGCCTGTCTTGGTGTATATCGAACACCAGAGCTTCAGTTCAAGAAATTCTATCCCAAAGAGGTCCTGTACAACGAGGTAAACCTTATAAGGATAAATAATTTTATTATTTAATTGATTCGTAGTAATACCGCTCGAGCCATGGCTTCAACCAACAGTCTGATCTTTGGGGCTTAGTACCCAAATGAAATGTACCATGAAAGGGTACGTCTAAATGATTTCATTCCGCCTGAAGCTTTTCTCTACTTGGACACTAAAGGCCTGATTCAAGATAGGGAAGACTGCCCTATCATCAGCTTTCGAGTAGCAGAGTAGTTGAGCAGAGTAGTAGAGTCGCTAGGGCCAACTTAGATAAAGAAAAAAACCAAAAAAAAAAAAAAACGAAAAATATAACAAAATAATTGCTTTGTTGGCGCTACAGTCCACAGGGGGACCAGGGCCTAGCTTGCTCATCAAGTACTCGTGTTGTGCGCGCTACTGTTCTCTCACGAGTAGAAGGGACCTACAGTTTTTTGCCGAATCCGAACGGCGAAATTTGAGGAGCTTTTCTTCTTTGAGTGTTATCAGCAGCTCAGAAGGGCGAATAATTCAAAAAATTGATGTTGAGCTGGGAGTCGAACCTAGACCCTTCGGCGTGTGAGCTTCGCACTCTATCCACTACGCCACGAAGACCACCAAGTTAAGTTAAGCACTTTAATTATCTAAGTTTTTCAAGTTTTCTTGGGTGTACATTAAATTAAGAACGATTTAAAAAAAACCACAAATTATTAAGAAGCCCAAAGGTAAATAAGATTAATACTGTACATTAAATGAAGAACGATTTAAAAAAAAACACAAATTATTAAGAAGCCCAAGGGGAAATAAGATTAATACTAGGTTAAATTAGAGCACTTGTTAAGAGTTAGTAAGTTTGAATTAAGATCAGCAGATTAGATATTAAACTAGTTTTAAGTATTTTTGTCTAGCATATAAGAGAACAAAGAATAGAAAATAAAAATGCATTAAAAACAAAAAACAACGAATGGATGCAAGTGGAGACCACAAGAATGTGAGTAAGAGTAAGCAATCAAGCCATGGTGTCGGAAATGCAAAAAGTATCATATTTACTAAGCATTCATGAGTTGAATTATTTTAATACGAAAGGATATAAACAAAATGTTGCCAAATATTTCTACAACGTCCTATTTATTCTAACGCAAATCGTGTGAAAATATAGTTTAGGGTATTAACGCTATAGCAAATTATTCGTTTCAGAAAATCAAATACTTTAATACAGCCGTATGAATGAAATAAATTGATATAAGTTGAATGTTGTCTTCGAAAATACCTTCGATTTCGCGTCTTAATATTCTAATGTTAACACTGTTTTCTTGTAAAAAGAGTACAATCTCGAAAGCCGTTTTAATTTGAATCTTTTCCACTAAATAAAGTTTTGATGACCCATGGCATTTGAAACATAATTGCTTTAGAATCAACGAGCCTTGAGATCACAAAATTAAGATTGGATTGGATCCGGTCGCTGTGGGATGCAATTCAACATTCTTAGACCCCATTGTTATGCCCATGTAGTAAGTAATAAAGCAATAGGTAGACATATTTTGTGACAACCATATATACACCTTTTTCTTCATAAGAGGATTTTATGTAGGCGAAGCTCACTTTTGGTTGAGTACACGGTATACTGTTTCCACAGACAACAACTCAAGATGAGGAAAAATAATCTGTAACCCAACAGTTTGTAAACATCCATCCTTTTGTTCAACCGACATTTAAATTTCTGGTGTGGGGTTCAATAAAACAAATCGAATTTCAGATACAGAGGACATAGAACACAAAAATCTTGCAGATGACGTGGTGACATAACAACATTACGAAAGTGGCAATGCAGGCAAGGAGTCTGGTACAAAGTACTGCCCGCAGTCTAATAACCGCCCGGCTTTTTGCTCAATATGCGTCAAAGTGGAAGAAATTTAAATGTTGAGGCTAAAACGAAAAGTGCTGAAAAAACAAGAAATCAGAAATCTGGAGGGCAGTCAATTGTCCACTGTTCATATTCGTTGCACCTAATCGACTACCACCACTACAAAGGACTGGAAAAGTTATTATTACTAGACACTTTACGCAATAAAATAAATATAATAAATTAAGTATCGGGCACGAACCAAACACTGACCTAGCCAATTCGTAGTTGCTGCGCTTTAATTAATGGAGTAATACGTTACACAAAGTGGCATTGCTTATTGTATTTCAGCTCAGGTGAACTGAGTTTGTGGTCGCCGTGGCGTAGTGGGTAGAATGCAACGCTCACAAGCCGAAGGGTCAAGGTTCGATTCCCAGTTCAACACCAATTTTTCGAATATTTCACGGCACCACCTCTTTCGAGCTGCTGACAACACTCGAAGAGTAATAACTGTCTAAGAAAGCTTCTCAAATTTCGCCATTCGGAGTCGGCAAAAAACTGTAGGTCCCTTCTACTCGTGAGAGAACAGTAGCGCGCACAACACGAGTAGTTGATGAGCAAGCTAGGCTCTGGTCCCCCTTTGGACTGTAGCGCCAACAATTATTATTATGAACTGAGTTTACGCCCCGTTATCCGATGCCCTCCGAATGTTCTTAGGGCATTCTCAACTGAAATTTTGTCATAGTCGGGCTAAGAGAAATACACACTAAATAAAGAAACAAAGTGTTTTTGTCCTAACTAGCGCTAATGGAATTGTTGGTACCCTAAGGTGACCGAAACTAAGTCACAGCACGAGCCGAAGATATAGAGGAAGACATGAAAAAGAGATGCCAATGCACATTAGTTTTAAATACCAATGGACTGGAAAGAACATTAATTGTACGTTGGGAGGTGGGTTTTAGGGTGAATGGGTTGGCATTCCTAGCGAGGAGAGTATTACGGGTGAATTCTTGAAAGAGAGGAATTTCATTTGAGGTGAACGTACACAATAAAAACATTTGCTTTGAATCCTCGAATGTTGCTCACGTCAACCCGAAATTGTCCTCTCATACAAGTCTGATACATTCAGTCACCAACTCCAACTATGCAGTGGGTAAAGCTGAATTTAGGTATTGGGTATTTATCGTCGAAAATATGGTTGTTTAGTGTAACGAATTGCATATCCGTAAGTCTAACTGGGACTGTCGTAATTTTATTATATAAATTTAGCATCTTTACCCATTCACTCCCTTAACTTTCTCTTAAGAGAGGCGTTCAATTTATTCTCGGTATAGGGCGAAGCTGTGGTTATATACATAAAATGACTTATCAATCAAGTAACACTATTATTTTAGTGTATTCATGTACAATGTCATATAAATGTGATTATTAATTCAGGTTTTACCTCCAGTTAAACATAATCATAGGCAACTGGCAACTGAGCATCGCGCTATAATTAAATTTCTCACTAAGCAAAGAAAAAGTCAAAAAACTATTCATTAAGAGATGGTGGCTGTTTAACAGGGTTTCGCACCTTCATTATCAACTGTGCAAAGGTGGTCAAGTAAGTACAAGACAGGCAGAGAGAACATTGAAGACGCCGCTCCGGTGTCTCGACTACTGCTTGTACGGGAGAAAGCATGAAAGAAGTCGAAAAACTTGTTCTTCAGGATGCGCGAATAAAAGCGAAAATGATGGCAGAGATCACCAAGCTTTCATCTGGTACCATGCACACCATTCTTCATGACCATCTTAACTTTTCCAAGGTCAGTTCAAGGTGGCTGCCATGAATGCTCACAGCACCTCAGAAAAAAGTGAGACTCGCATACTGTAGAGAGCTTTTGGAGATGTGTAGGTTAAAACACTTGGTTTTCTTTTCACAATCAAATCAAGACTGACTAGTTTTTATTTCTCTTTCATCTTCCTTAACCAATAAGCGGTGCTGGGACTTATAGGAGAATTGCTGATTCGGGGATACGCGTTTTGGGGTGATCGCACTAGGATTGGGAAATGCTGATTGGGAAAAGTGTAGCGTGTGAGGGAATTGCAATGCTTATTGCGGTGAATGTACTGGGAACGTATGACGGAAGTGTGGGGTGAATGTATTAAGTGTGTGGTGTGTTGGCCTCGGTTAACTGCTCCCTCTCTTAAATTTGAACGTCTCTGTTCGAAATTTCCAGCACTTTCAGACGAATTTCATCTTTGTTAATTTTTTTTTTTCAGGCTGTGTGGTTCAAATTCCAATTTTTTCGGCCGCAATTTGATAAAGAGCAATGTTATTATTATAAATAGAATCAGAACAATGCTGACTCCATATAATGTCCAATTGCTGCTCTCCAGCTTCACTTTAAAATCTTCAATCTTTTCATTATTTCTGATTTGCAATTTATGCAAGTCAATTCACACTCAACCAATGTAGTTTTTTTGGGTGCTGGCAACTGTATTATTTGAACTGGATGGCTTGTGCTGAACTTCTTTCCGTCTATAGTGATGGTCTTCTGAAATGTTATAAGGAATGTTCCGTTGATAGAAAAATTCACTCTATTTTCTTCCACCGTAAGATTATCGCTACGAGCTATGATTAGTCCATCTTTTATGACTTGAATTTTGTTCATGTGCTCAGCTGATGTTGTTGCGCAAACAGCTGTATGGTTGTTGAGAAGCTCATTGAGGCATGTGTCATTATGATTAATTTGGCATTAGGTGTGTGATATGGCTTGTTTTCAGTTTATGAGGGGAAAATGGTTCTCATTACAATTAGCTGTTAAGTTGTTTCTTAAATCTATTGCTTTATTATCGTGAACTACCGGGGCAATTTGGAAAAGTTGACAGTTTTTAGTAACTAAAGGAATTTTATAAAATATGCTAGGGTTTCATTAAAATAATACATTTTTACATCGGCTATGAAAAGTAGTTCGTTATTTGAACTCACAATATTTTCCTTAGAAGCAATTTCATCGAATTCTTCAACATTTAACAATAAAGGATTTACAATATTATTTTTGGCAAGTACCAATTATATATGATTATTCTATTTCGGTTGTTCATTAATTTTATTATTACTTGGTGACTTACTGACATTTTTTTTTTTATATTATTAATGATGTTTATAGTTTCTGTTATTTCATTCATTTTGTTTTGATTCTCTTTATTTATTTCTATTTGTCTGTTATTTTGCCTTACTAATTCGTTTTCTTGCATTGGTATGATTTTCAAATCTTGGCTATCTGGTGTTCCTGCGATGAATTTGATGGCTGATCCGATAAAATCTATAGATCTACGAGATTTACCAGGAATCGTAAACATGCACAATAACCACTTTATTTCGTTAACATCCTGTTCTAGAATTTCACTGGTATCATTATCATCTATATTATTCATCAATTCCATATTCTCAAATATAATGTTGCTGAAGCTGGATAAATTAGTGGAGTGTTTTAGGTAAAAATATTCATCGAATATTGCCACATTTCCCATTGGAACTGAATTCTGAAGTTGAATAATCCGTAATTTTTGCATTCGTAAAAGCAAAAGTAAGTAATCTGCAAGCAGAAAATTTATTTATATTATTTTTGTGAATCTGCCTTCCGTCTGTAACAACAGCTGATCCTAAGTCTGCCTGAATGGTTTTCTGTTTATACAGGTTTGTAAATTTATTTACTATCCTCTTATTTGTCTTACCAGACTTTGTCTCCTGGCCCAAACTCTTTGGGTGTGCAGCCATTATTATGGTATACGAGGTCTTTATTTTGTTTACTTTTGAGCTTGAAAACAAGTTCATTATTCGGTTTTTCTCGATAACATCTGAGTACATTACTGCAACTTGCTGCAACGAGCAATTTTAGCAAGGGTTGAATGGAACCGCTCAACTTGCCCATTTCTTTCGCTATGAAGGTATTTATTCTCCTGACATATTTTACATTTAGATGCAAACTCTTTGCACAGTTTTTTATATCAGGGAAGAAGTATTCAGATATTATCTGTTTATAATTTTCATGAGCACATTTATGAGCTTTGTTATCTTCTGTAACAATAATTTCTTTATGATCGTTTTTGTTAAATACGTCTTGAACATATTATTTTGAATGTCTAATTTTAACATTCGGAGCACCATTAGTTATATCGTTCTGCACTCTTCCTAAAATTTCGAGACTACAATGGATTCCATTACAGGAATTTGAGAGCATCGTTCATCAGCTCTATTAATTCTGATGAGGAATTGTAAGTGATATAATGCCTCATATATTTTTTGAATATTATTTTGACTTTTCGGTTTTTGTTCTTGCCTTGGTTGATAAAGATCTGATTTTTGAAACAATTTATTGGATATTAGGGTATTACTTTAGTTACTGAAATCTCACTATGCGCTGTTTGGCCTGATGCAGAGAACGCATTGATATGGTGACGAGACAACGCGTCTGCTACCTTATTCTCTTTACCCGGTTTATAATAAAATGTTGGAGCATAATCTTCAATTAAAGCTCTTCATCGTCAGATATTGAAAAGGTTAGCGGCTGATGATCTGTGAAAATGTTTTTTAGGGGCTCCATATAGACAGTTTCTAAGAGTTTTTAATGCCCAGACCAACATTTCACGTCCGTCAGTTGCGTAACTTTCTTCTGTTCTACTAAGTGTTCGGGATATCATCGTAATTGGTCTACCATCCTGAGAAAGCACAGCACCTTTTGCGTGCGAAGAAGCATCCGTAGTTAAATCAAATGGCTTATGAAAATCCGGATATAAAACTAGGACATCTTTCGATGTTAAAATATGTTTTAATCGGTTAAAAGCACAATTAGCTTCGGCATTTAATTGAATCTTAACATTCTTGGACTTCTGTTTTCCTATGTGCCCGTTTTCTCCTCTCAGAAATTTCGTCAAAAGCTTCGCAATTTGGGCATAATCCTTTATAAAGCGTCTATAATAGCCGAAAACATCGAGGAATGATCTTAAGGCTGGAAGAGATTTTGGTACTTCGAAATTAATAATGTTATTCACTTTATTAGGACAAGTTTTTATGCTCTGCGCTGACACAGTAACACCCAAAAATTCTACTTCAGTTTTAAAGAATTTACATTTTTCGGGAGAAATTCGCATATTAGCGTGGAGGAGCTTAGATAGTATTTTTCTTATATCGTCAAGATGCGCTTTTTCTGTTGGTGAAAAAATTATAACATCATCGACATAAACGTGAAAACGTTTACCTCTCATCTCTTAGTTCGACTGTTCGTTGAAATATACTTGAACCATTTTTTATACCAAAAAGTAATCTACGAAATTCGAATTTCCCATTGTCAATGGAAAAAGCTTTTTGTTCCCGGTCCTCTTCTGCTAAGAGAATTTGATGGAAACCGGACTTCAAACCGATTGTTGTGTAATACTTTGCCTGTCCTAAGTTGGATAAAACTACAGAGCTTTCAGGAATTGGGTACCGATCTAGGATGATGCGTTCGTTTGTTATATGGTCTTGGCTTTGCATAGATTGCTTCGGAATTTATGGTAATAATACTCTAACATTTGTGTTATAGGGTAATTTTTCGTTGGGTTGGGCAAATAATTTAGAATTTGCTTTTATTACTTCCATAAAGTCATCCTTAATGACTTCTGGAGTCTAAATTACTTTCAAGACTATTTACTTGATCGCATTCAACAGATTTAAGTGGTATTCCCCATTTTCGTAAACTATAAGTGAGCGCTTAGTTTTGATTTGTGCTTATTTCTGTTAGAAAATCGTACCCGATTATTGCGTCAAATGTTTTCAATGAAGATAGTAGAAAGAAATTTGTGGTTATTCCACAAAATTGTATTATGCAATTATGCGTTATTTTTTGTGACTTTGAATGGTTTGTTATTAAGGATTGTTTTGACAAGAGAAATTCGCTTAATACAGTTCTTGGCTGTAACTGTGTTGATCAAAATTTTCATTGGAGTATTGCGATCCAATTTCTTTTCGATGTAAGGTAGACCCGATTTTACTCTAAAAAATGAAGTTGATCGGAGTATTCAAAGCTATCATCGGTTTGATAGTCACGCTTATTATCAACGTGTTTAGAGTTTAAAAAGTGAATGCGCTGTGTTTTTGGGAGTGGGATTCTATCGGATTCTCGACCGCGCTTAAATGTTTTCTGCGGTCCGAAATTATGTGGCTGATTCCGGTAAGCTCCTACAGCATTTGTTTCAATTTGTGGTTCAACAATCTGTTGTGTTCTGGACAATGTTGTTCGCCTTGAACCATTTCTGTTATACCTCCCTGAACTATAAACACTTATATTGCCATCTTCTGCAACAGATGGTTGTTAAATTTGCTGATGCAATTTATTTTGGGGGGTAACTCAGGCAATCTTCTATAGTGAAGATTATTCCGTTTAGGAAAGGCAGGACATTTGGAGCTCTGATCGAAAGCCCTTGCGAAATAGTACCTATGCTGATTTGCTTCAAGTTCCTGTGCCTTAGCTAAAGCAGAAGGCAAATCTTCGCAGACAGCCAAGAACAAAATATTGCAAATTGGTCTATTGAGGCCTAAAATAAAGACACGTATGCGTCTGTTCTGTATTTCTGTGCCAGTAAACGTACTAATTCGGTATCCTGAATAATCCATTGAAATTTTATCAACAATTAGCGTAAAATTTTTTCATTTTGCCTTGGCATAAAACGCTCATTTGGTTCTCTAAAACATGGAGTGGACGTTTATTTGCGTACGTGTGATCTAGCCTCAAAACTGAAAACTGTTTTAGAAGAGGAAAAGATAAGGATAAGTCTGCTGATCCAATTACCTTATTTCTGATGATTGGAACCACCTGATAAAATTTTTCGGTAACCTCGTATGGCTTAAATAAATGTATGGCTGTGTTAGCTGCTTGACACCAAGAAATGTATTTTGTTCGTTCGCCTGAAAAATTCGGTAGGGATTTTACTAAGCCCAGTGATATTTGACATGAAACTTCGGCGTTCGTTACAGAAATTGGTTGATATGGGACAACCGGAGGTGAAGATACGTGTACCGAATTCACTTTCTCTGCTAATTTATTAATTTTTAAATTAACACCATCATTCACTCTTTTTTTTTTCTCAATCAGTAAGTCGCTCTACTTTTTAACTATTGTTGAACAGGTTGTCTCTACAGCTACTTCAACCGCTGAGGAAATAATTTATATATATTATTTTTCCGTTATATTTACTAGATTTATATTATAAATTAACGTGAAATCACTCATAAATTACTCTTAAACTATCAAAACAGTACACTTTTCTAGCTTACAGTAAGATGTTCATTTGATGAGAAGTTGGGTTGAGTAGTTGTGCTGAGTAGTTGGGTTGCGTAGTGGGATTGAGGAGTTGAGTTGAACAGTTAGTTAAGCAGATGACAGTGGACACGAATTCTTGATTATCTAGTTCTTCTAATTCCAGATCGTTCGCCGTTCGCGTTCTTTTACTACAATTGTTACTATAAATGTTCTATTATTTTAGTTTGAAAACTTTTGGAGCTAGCAAAATACTTGAACTAGTTGAGCGCCAGTTAAAACACTTGGTTTTCTTTGCACTGTCAAATCAAGACTGATTAACTTGTATTTTTCTTTCATCTTCATTAACTTACCTTAACAATTAGCCGTGCTGGGACTTGTGAAATTTGTTTAATATAGTTTTTGGCTGTACTTGTGTCGATCAAAATTTTCATTGGAGTATTCCGATCCAATTTCTTTTCGATGTAAGGTAGAGTGGATTTTACTCTAAAAAATGAAGTTGATCGGAGTATTCAGAGCAATCATCGGTTTGATAGTCATGCTTACTATCAACGTGCTTAGAGTTTGAAAAGTTAATGTTTTTGGATGTGGGATTCTATCGGATTCTCGACCGCGCTTAAATGTTTTCTGCGGTCCGAAATTTTGTAGCTGATTCCGGTAAGCTCCTACAGCATTTGATTCAATTTGTGGTTCAACAATCTGTTGTGTTCTGGACAATGTTGTTCGCCTTGAACCATTTCTGTTATACCTCCCTGAACTATCAACGCTCATATGGTCATCTTCTGCAACAGTTGGTTGTTTAGTTTGCTAGTGCAATTAATTTTCATTTATATATATTTATATTTTCAGGCAATTTACTATAGTGAAGATTATGCCGTTGATGAAAGGCGTACCTATACTGATTTGCTTCAAGTTCCTGTGCCTTAGCTAAAGCAGAAGGCAAATTTTCGCAGCCAGCCGAAAATTGGTCTATTGAAGCTTGAAATAGAGACATGTATGCGTCTGTTCTGCATTTCTCTGACAGTGAACGTACGAATTCGGTATTTTCTGAATAACCCATTGAAATTTTATTAATAATTAGCGTACAATTTTTTCATTTTTCCTTGGCATAAAATGCACATTTGGTTCTCTAAAACATGGAGCGGACGTTTATCTGCGTACGTGTGATCTAGCCTCACAATTATAGCGTCAAGAGGAAAGGATTAAGTCTGCTGATCCAATTATCTTATTTCTGATGATTGGAACTACCTGATACAATTTTCGGTAACCTCGTATGGCTTAAATAAATGTATAGCTGTCTTAGCTGCTTGACTCCAAGAAATGTATTTTGTTCGTTCGCCTGAAAAATTCGGTAGGGATTTTACTAAGCCCAGTGATATTTGGCATGAAACTTCGGCGTTCGTTACAGAAATTGGTTGATATAGGACAACCGGAGGTGAAGATACGTGTACCGAATTCACTTTCTCTGCTAATTCATGAATCTTTAAATTAACACCGTCATTCTCCCTTTTATTCTCAATCAGTAAGTCGTTCATTTTTTACTATTGTTGAACAAGCTGTCTCTACAGCTATTTCAACCGCTGAGGAAATAATTTGTGCGATAATTTCCGTTATATTTACAAGATTTATATTATAAATTAACGCGAAATCACTCATAAATTACTCTTAAGCTATCAAAACAGTACACTTTTCTAGCTTACAGTAAGATGTTCATTTGATGAGAAGTTAAGTTGAGTAGTTGTGCTGAGTAGTTGGGTTGCGTAGTGGGATTGAGGAGTTGAGTTGAACAGTTAGTTAAGCAGATGACAGTGGACACGAATTCTTGATTATCTGGTTCTTCTAATTCCAGGTCGTTCGGGGTTCGCGTTCTTTTACTACAATTGTTACTATAAATGCTCTATTATTTTCGTATGAGAACTTTTGGAGCTAGCAAAGTACTTGAACTAGTTGGGCACCAGTTGGGTTTTCTTTTCATAGTCAAATCAAGACTGATTAATTTTTATTTCTCTTTCATCTTCCTTAACCTAACTTAACAATTAGCGGTGCTGGGACTTGTGCGAGAATTGCTGATTCGGGGATACTCGTTTTGGGGTGATCGCGCTAGGATTGGAAAATGTTGATTGGGAAAAGTGTAGCGTGTGAGGGAAGTAAAATGTTTTTGCGGTGAATGTACTGGGAACGTGTGACGGAAGTGTGGGGTGAATGTATTAAGTGTGTGGTGTGTTGCCCTCGGTTAACTTGTAGTGAGAACTTGGACGATGTTATGGATCGAGTTGTTACTGAGGACGAAACATGGGTTCACCACTATGACCCTGAAGGCAAGCAAGACTCAGTAGCATAAAAAAGGAACAGACCCCCCAAAGAAGTTCAAAGTCATTCCGTCTGCCAGGAAGCTCATGGCCACAGTTTTTTGGGACACAAAACGAATATTGCTGATTGAGTACAAGAAAGGTGAAACCATCAAAGCTACATTCTACGCTTCCACTTTGCATAATTTGCGGGAGGAAATTAAAGATAAAAGACGGGATAAACTCACAGCTTCTTCGTGACAACGCTCCTGTTCACATTTCGCAAATTTTCAAGGCTGCTGCGCGAGATTGTGGTTTTGAACAACTCCAACACCCACCCTATAGTCCAGACCTTGACCCTAGTGACTATTTCCTATTTCTGTATATGAAAAAATGTCTTCGTGGAAAAAGATTTTCGGATGATAAAGAACTTAAGTATCTGTTCCAAGTATTTGGCAAATATATTTTTCCATACATAGTATTTGTCCTGATCTGCTATAAATACTGACTTTACAATATTTATTCCGCAAATAGTCTCTTCTGACATTTGTACTATGTCCAACACAATTGACCACTCATCCGGCTTGATTCACAAAAAAGTTGCAGTAAGATCTTAGCTGTATTAACTCTGCGAGGTAAGTTGCAGGATGGATTCGCCTTCGTGTTGCAAACGTAAAAGAATGTTGTTCCATTATTTTGTACTGTAACCATATATATACCCTTTTCTTCATAAGAGGATTTTATTTAGGCGAAGCTCACCATTAAACCAAAAATAGATACGTCAATTAATATACGGTATACTGTTTCGATAGACACAAGATTAAGACAGACAGACAACTCAAGATTAAGAAAAGAAAAGAAAAGGTAAAAAGTACTGCCCTAAATATGCGTCAAAGTAGAAGAAATGTTAATGTTGAGACTAAAACGAAAACTGCTGAAACACAAGAAAGCAGAGATCTGGAGGGCAGTCAATTGACCACTGTTCATTCGTTGCACCTAATCGACTACCACCGCTCAAAGCAGGAAGCCTAACCACTCCTCTCTCTATAGCAAGACGAAAGGTGTACAAGATGCTTTTGCTGTTGAAATTGTCTGGGGATGGTACAGTCCACGTGTATATGTAAAATGAAAGTGGTGGGCCCAACCACTAATAGAAGGTAGAAAATTCCATGCAACCATCTCATTACTGCGAGGATGGAACTTTAAGCCCAAATTTCGTGGCTACATAACAAGTCGACAAGTAAGTTATTATGTGTTTTTAAATATATAAAATCCATTTTTGTTATGGAATGAAATAACTTTATTCTGTAATGTAATGCCCATTTTGAGCAATGACCTTTTGCCATTTTTCAGTAAACATCATAATTCCACGTTCATTAAACTTGTGGTTTTTATCAGCAAAAAACTGAACCAAGTACGATTCGACACCATCATTATTGAAATTTTTACCATTTAAGGAATTTTGCAAAGTTTAGGAAAAAGATGGTGACAGGTCAGGACTATGTATATGGTGAATGTGGCAAAACATCCGAATTAAGCTCCAATACGTTTTGCCCAGAGACCAAAGATGCATGTGGCAATGATGGTATACAAAAACCTTTTTCGCCTTTTCGGGCCGCTTGTTTTCAACTGCATTGTTCAATTTTGTTAATTGTTCAAAGTTCCCAATTCTTTTGTTACCTAACCATACTGATAACATAACTTCCTTTCAAATTTGATGGCTTGTTCCACGATCTTTCCGACTGAACTCATTTTTTGTCATTAGCTTTCAATCGTGTTAAATGGATTCATGGATTAATGGATCATTTTAATTACGTATCTGTAACAAATGGCAGAAGTTAATACCCTGTGTTAAATGATTTTCATTCAGTTCATTAGGAACACATATATCGATTTGTCGTACATTGCAAAGTTGTCTTAAGCGATTTTCAATGTAGCGTTTTTCATCTTTGAATAAAAAACCACTAGGAAGAAATTCAATTCTGACACCCTCGTTCTTTTAAAACTTCCTCATCATAAAGAGCACATAACTTTTTGTGAGCTTCTGATGCGTTTTTTCCTTTCCGGAAATAAAAAAGCAAAATATGATGAAAATGTTCGTTTTGATTTTCTATTTTTCAACAGACGAGAAAAAAACTACACAATCGATCAAAAAAAGTTTTTTTTTTTGCTGATTGAAATTTGAAGTACCAACTATCAAATAACAAACCTTGTTTGACATTTCGACAACGTAAGCAATTTTCAACGACCCTTCCGACAACGAGAGCAATTTCCCCAACAGTGTTAAGAAAGAGTATAAAACAACATTTTGTGCGGCAAAATTCACAAATACAGGTCTCAATTAAATAATTTTATTGACCGAAATACAAAAATAGGATATATTTCTACATGCCGTTTCCATGCAATATCATCTTAATTAAGAAATATGTAAATACATAAATAAAAACAATACATAAAAACAAACATAAAAATAAACAAAAAAAGTCTATTTAAGGCTTAAAATAAATATATATATATAGGTATTGGGACTTTTGCTGACTCTTTATTTGATTTCGATTTAATATATATACCGCACTGCATACTCAATAAATTTTATTTTTTCCAACTGCATGCTGTCCTTATACATGATACATTTTCTCTAAACAGATGCTGATAACTTGCATGTACCGGTCCCATAAGCAATTTCCCCAACAGTGCCGAGCAAGAGTATAAAACAACATTTTGTACGGCAAAATTCACAAATACAGGTCTCAATCAAATAATTTTATTGACTGGAATATAAAAAAAGGATATATTTCTACATACATATCATCTTCATTTAAAAATATGTAAATACATAAATAAAAACAAATATTTTATATTTTAATCTATTTAAGGTTTAAAATAAATTTATTTGCATAGGTTTTCTTGTGGATATTTGGACTTTTAATAATAATAATAATAATTGTTGGCGCGACAGTCCACAGAGGGACCAGAGCCTAGCTTGCTCATCAACTACTCGTGTTGTGCGCGCTACTGTTCTCTCACGAGAAGAAGGGACCTACAGTTCTTTGCCGACTCCGAACCGCGAAATTTGAGAAGTTTCTTAGACAGTTATTACTTTTTGAGTGTTGTCAGCAGCTCGAAAGAGGTGGTGCCGTGAAAGATTCGAGGTGTTCAGCCGCGTTCGAACCTAAACCTGTCGGCGTCTGAACGTCGCACACTACCCACTACGCCACGGCGGCCACTCTTTGGACTTTTACTGACTCTTTATTCGATTTCGATATATACCACACTGCATACTCAATACAATTGCCTTTTTTCCAACTGTAAGCTGTCCTTATAAATGATGCATTTTCCCTAAACAAATGCTGATAACTTGCATGTACCGGCCCCATTAACACCGTTTTTCTTGATCTCTGAAAAAATATAATAATAAAATCTAATGTTTAAATTTGGGGATAGATAAGATTTTTTAATAAAACTCAAAAGATGCTGGTCGATCTCCAAGCCGCATATTACAGTTTGCATAGATGGGCTATACAGCAGCCTGTCTAGTGTTGACATTTCTGCCAAACTCTAAAGTAGAACTCTCGCTGCCCCTTCAAGGCCGGAGAGACTAGGAGACGAACCGTAACTTACAGCCTGACCTTTGGGGCTTACTACCCTAATGACATGTACCATGAACGGGTTCGTCTTAACGTCTTCATTCCACCTGAAGCTTTCCCCTACTTGGACACTATAGGGCAGATACAAGATAGGGAACGCTGCCCTATCATCTTCCATGTCGTACGCCGAACAGTAGAAAGGCGACTTCAATACGAGCCGGACGTCGCTCGCAGCAACGAGAAACAGAGCAGCGACAGAGCAGTATTTGCAAAGGAACGGCTTTTGTACTGTTGGTTACACCAGAATCAGCTTTTGGGCCGCTAACTTCTTAAAGCAAAAGACAGGATAGGTGACTCGCTAGGGCCACCTCACACAGGTTAAGGTAATTCTAAAACTTTTTACAAAGAAAAAAAAATACAACAAAAAAAATTAAAATCAAGAGAAGGTCCACCACGGCGTATTAGATATGTACATATATATGTAAAGCATATGAATAACACGAATAACTCATATGCCCTGGTGCATCCGTCTGTATAGTTTTACGGGCACAGTTAAATAGAGTTAAGTTTTTACGTAAGTTAGGTTAAGAACAAGAACAAATCAGACATCCATGCTTTTATAAATTTCTTGTAGGAAATTTAAGCAAAATATATATATATAAATTTAAGCACTAAATTGAAATACATATAAAGGAAGACGAAAGGCACAAAGCAACCAACCTAGATTTTCGGGATAAATTCGCATGTTAGCGTGGAGGAGTTTAGAAAGTATTTTTCTTATATCGTCAAGATGCGCTTTTTCTGTTGGTGAAAAAATTATAACATCATTGACATAGACATGACAACGTTTACCTATATCATCTCTTAGTTCGACTGTTCGTTGAAATATAATTGGACCAATTTTTACACGAAAGGGTAATCTACAAAATTCGAATTTTCCATTGTTAATGGAGAAAGCTGTTTTTTCCGGTCCTCTTCTGCTAAGAGAATTCTATGGAAACCGGACTTCAAATCGATTGTTGTATAGTACTTTGCTTGTCCTAAGTTGGATAAAATTACAGAGCTTTCAGGAATTAGGTACCGATCTGGGATGGTACGTTCGTTTAACTTCCTATAGTCAAATACCAATCGTGACTTCGGCGTCCCATCTTCATTCGTACCTCTTTTATACAGAGATTGTGACGTGCTCTTTTAGCATTCTTTTGATTTCTTTATTAACAAATGGAGCAGCCGCCATGTTATATGGTCTTGGCTTTGAATAGATTGGTTCGGAATTTATAGTCCTAATACTCTAACATTTGGGTTATAGGGTAATTTTTCGTCGGGTTGGGTAAATACTTTAGAATTTGCTTTTATTACTTCCATAAAGTCATCCTCAATGACTTCTGGAACCGAGTCTAAATTACTTTCAAAAATATTTACTTGATAGCATTCAAAAGATATAAGTAGTATATTCCATTTTCGTAAACTATTTGTGAGCGCTTAGTATCGATTTGTGCTTTTATTTCTGTTAGATAATCGTATGCGATTATTGCGTCAAATGTTTTCAAGGAAGGTAGTAAAAAGAAAACTGTGGTTATTCCACAAAATTGTATTTTGCATTAATGCCATATTATATTTTCGCCGTTTAATGTTTTTACTTTGAATGGTTTGTTTTTGGGGATTGTTGAAATAATAGAAATTTGTTTAATATAGTTTTTGGCTGTACTTGTGTCGATCAAAATTTTCATTGGAGTATTCCGATCCAATTTCTTTTCGATGTAAGGTAGAGTGGATTTTACTCTAAAAAATGAAGTTGATCGGAGTATTCAGAGCAATCATCGGTTTGATAGTCATGCTTACTATCAACGTGCTTAGAGTTTGAAAAGTTAATGTTTTTGGATGTGGGATTCTATCGGATTCTCGACCGCGCTTAAATGTTTTCTGCGGTCCGAAATTTTGTAGCTGATTCCGGTAAGCTCCTACAGCATTTGATTCAATTTGTGGTTCAACAATCTGTTGTGTTCTGGACAATGTTGTTCGCCTTGAACCATTTCTGTTATACCTCCCTGAACTATCAACGCTCATATGGTCATCTTCTGCAACAGTTGGTTGTTTAGTTTGCTAGTGCAATTAATTTTCATTTATATATATTTATATTTTCAGGCAATTTACTATAGTGAAGATTATTCCGTTGATGAAAGGCGTACCTATACTGATTTGCTTCAAGTTCCTGTGCCTTAGCTAAAGCAGAAGGCAAATTTTCGCAGCCAGCCGAAAATTGGTCTATTGAAGCTTGAAATAGAGACATGTATGCGTCTGTTCTGCATTTCTCTGACAGTGAACGTACGAATTCGGTATTTTCTGAATAACCCATTGAAATTTTATTAATAATTAGCGTACAATTTTTTCATTTTTCCTTGGCATAAAATGCACATTTGGTTCTCTAAAACATGGAGCGGACGTTTATCTGCGTACGTGTGATCTAGCCTCACAATTATAGCGTCAAGAGGAAAGGATTAAGTCTGCTGATCCAATTATCTTATTTCTGATGATTGGAACTACCTGATACAATTTTCGGTAACCTCGTATGGCTTAAATAAATGTATAGCTGTCTTAGCTGCTTGACTCCAAGAAATGTATTTTGTTCGTTCGCCTGAAAAATTCGGTAGGGATTTTACTAAGCCCAGTGATATTTGGCATGAAACTTCGGCGTTCGTTACAGAAATTGGTTGATATAGGACAACCGGAGGTGAAGATACGTGTACCGAATTCACTTTCTCTGCTAATTCATGAATCTTTAAATTAACACCATCATTCTCCCTTTTATTCTCAATCAGTAAGTCGTTCATTTTTTACTATTGTTGAACAAGCTGTCTCTACAGCTATTTCAACCGCTGAGGAAATAATTTGTGCGATAATTTCCGTTATATTTACAAGATTTATATTATAAATTAACGCGAAATCACTCATAAATTACTCTTAAACTATCAAAACAGTACACTTTTCTAGCTTACAGTAAGATGTTCATTTGATGAGAAGTTGGGTTGAGTAGTTGTGCTGAGTAGTTGGGTTGCGTAGTGGGATTGAGGAGTTGAGTTGAACAGTTAGTTAAGCAGATGACAGTGGACACGAATTCTTGATTATCTGGTTCTTCTAATTCCAGGTCGTTCGGGGTTCGCGTTCTTTTACTACAATTGTTACTATAAATGCTCTATTATTTTCGTATGAGAACTTTTGGAGCTAGAAAAGTACTTGAACTAGTTGGGCACCAGTTGGGTTTTCTTTTCATAGTCAAATCAAGACTGATTAATTTTTATTTCTCTTTCATCTTCCTTAACCTAACTTAACAATTAGCGGTGCTGGGACTTGTGCGAGAATTGCTGATTCGGGGATACTCGTTTTGGGGTGATCGCGCTAGGATTGGAAAATGTTGATTGGGAAAAGTGTAGCGTGTGAGGGAAGTAAAATGTTTTTGCGGTGAATGTACTGGGAACGTGTGACGGAAGTGTGGGGTGAATGTATTAAGTGTGTGGTGTGTTGCCCTCGGTTAACTTGTAGTGAGAACTTGGACGATGTTATGGATCGAGTTGTTACTGAGGACGAAACATGGGTTCACCACTATGACCCTGAAGGCAAGCAAGACTCAGTAGCATAAAAAAGGAACAGACCCCCCAAAGAAGTTCAAAGTCATTCCGTCTGCCAGGAAGCTCATGGCCACAGTTTTTTGGGACACAAAACGAATATTGCTGATTGAGTACAAGAAAGGTGAAACCATCAAAGCTACATTCTACGCTTCCACTTTGCATAATTTGCGGGAGGAAATTAAAGATAAAAGACGGGATAAACTCACAGCTTCTTCGTGACAACGCTCCTGTTCACATTTCGCAAATTTTCAAGGCTGCTGCGCGAGATTGTGGTTTTGAACAACTCCAACACCCACCCTATAGTCCAGACCTTGACCCTAGTGACTATTTCCTATTTCTGTATATGAAAAAATGTCTTCGTGGAAAAAGATTTTCGGATGATAAAGAACTTAAGTATCTGTTCCAAGTATTTGGCAAATATATTTTTCCATACATAGTATTTGTCCTGATCTGCTATAAATACTGACTTTACAATATTTATTCCGCAAATAGCCTCTTCTGACATTTGTACTATGTCCAACACAATTGACCACTCATCCGGCTTGATTCACAAAAAAGTTGCAGTAAGATCTTAGCTGTATTAACTCTGCGAGGTAAGTTGCAGGATGGATTCGCCTTCGTGTTGCAAACGTAAAAGAATGTTGTTCCATTATTTTGTACTGTAACCATATATATACCCTTTTCTTCATAAGAGGATTTTATTTAGGCGAAGCTCACCATTAAACCAAAAATAGATACGTCAATTAATATACGGTATACTGTTTCGATAGACACAAGATTAAGACAGACAGACAACTCAAGATTAAGAAAAGAAAAGAAAAGGTAAAAAGTACTGCCCTAAATATGCGTCAAAGTAGAAGAAATGTTAATGTTGAGACTAAAACGAAAACTGCTGAAACACAAGAAAGCAGAGATCTGGAGGGCAGTCAATTGACCACTGTTCATTCGTTGCACCTAATCGACTACCACCGCTCAAAGCAGGAAGCCTAACCACTCCTCTCTCTATAGCAAGACGAAAGGTGTACAAGATGCTTTTGCTGTTGAAATTGTCTGGGGATGGTACAGTCCACGTGTATATGTAAAATGAAAGTGGTGGGCCCAACCACTAATAGAAGGTAGAAAATTCCATGCAACCATCTCATTACTGCGAGGATGGAACTTTAAGCCCAAATTTCGTGGCTACATAACAAGTCGACAAGTAAGTTATTATGTGTTTTTAAATATATAAAATCCATTTTTGTTATGGAATGAAATAACTTTATTCTGTAATGTAATGCCCATTTTGAGCAATGACCTTTTGCCATTTTTCAGTAAACATCATAATTCCACGTTCATTAAACTTGTGGTTTTTATCAGCAAAAAACTGAACCAAGTACGATTCGACACCATCATTATTGAAATTTTTACCATTTAAGGAATTTTGCAAAGTTTAGGAAAAAGATGGTGACAGGTCAGGACTATGTATATGGTGAATGTGGCAAAACATCCGAATTAAGCTCCAATACGTTTTGCCCAGAGACCAAAGATGCATGTGGCAATGATGGTATACAAAAACCTTTTTCGCCTTTTCGGGCCGCTTGTTTTCAACTGCATTGTTCAATTTTGTTAATTGTTCAAAGTTCCCAATTCTTTTGTTACCTAACCATACTGATAACATAACTTCCTTTCAAATTTGATGGCTTGTTCCACGATCTTTCCGACTGAACTCATTTTTTGTCATTAGCTTTCAATCGTGTTAAATGGATTCATGGATTAATGGATCATTTTAATTACGTATCTGTAACAAATGGCAGAAGTTAATACCCTGTGTTAAATGATTTTCATTCAGTTCATTAGGAACACATATATCGATTTGTCGTACATTGCAAAGTTGTCTTAAGCGATTTTCAATGTAGCGTTTTTCGTCTTTGAATAAAAAACCACTAGGAAGAAATTCAATTCTGACACCCTCGTTCTTTTAAAACTTCCTCATCATAAAGAGCACATAACTTTTTGTGAGCTTCTGATGCGTTTTTTCCTTTCCGGAAATAAAAAAGAAAAATATGATGAAAATGTTCGTTTTGATTTTCTATTTTTCAACAGACGAGAAAAAAACTACACAATCGATCAAAAAAAGGTTTTTTTTTGCTGATTGAAATTTGAAGTACCAACTATCAAATAACAAACCTTGTTTGACATTTCGACAACGTAAGCAATTTTCAACGACCCTTCCGACAACGTAAGCAATTTCCCCAACAGTGCCGAGAAAGAGTATAAAACAACATTTTGTACGGCAAAATTCACAAATACAGGTCTAAATCAAATAATTTTATTGACTGAAATATAAAATAGGATATATTTCTACATACCGTTTCCATGTAATATCATCTTCATTAAGAAATATGTAAATACATAAATAAAAACAATACATAAATAAAAACAATACATAAATAAAAACAATACATAAAAAAAACATAAAAAAAAAAACAAAAAAAATCTATTTAAGGTTTAAAATAAATTTATTTGCATAGGTTTTCTTGTGGGTATTTGGACTTTTGCTGACTCTTTATTTGATTTCGATTTAATGTATATACCACACTGCATACTCAACAAATTGTCTTTTTTCCAACTGCATGCTGTCCTTATACATGATACATTTTCTCTAAACAGATGCTGATAACTTGCATGTACCGGTCCCATAAACACCGTGTTTCTTGATCTCTGGAAATAGATAATAATAAAATTTAGTGTTCAAATTTTGGGATAGATAAGATTTATAAATATAACTCAAAAGATGCTGATCGATACAAAACGCCGCATATTGCAGTTTGCATAGATGAGCTATACAGCACCCTGTCTAGTTTTGAAATTTCTACCAAACTCTAAAGGAGAACTCTCTCTGTCCTTTCAAGACCGGAAGGACGAGGAGACGAACCGTAACTAACAGCTTGACCTTTGGGGCTTACTACCCTGATGACATGTACCATGAACGGGTGCGCCTTAACGGCTTCATTCCACCTGAAGCTTTCATCTCCTTGGACACTATAGGGCAGATACATGATAGGGGACGCTGCCCTATCATCTTCCATGTCGTACGCCGAACAGTAGAAACTCGACTTCAATACGAGCCGGACGTCGCTCGCAGCCACTAGGAATTCCTGCAAAGGAACGGCTTTTGTACTGCTGGTTACACCAGAATTAGCTTTCGATGCCGCTAATTGCCTAAAGCAAAATACAGGATAGTTGATTCGCTAGGGTCAACTCACATAGGTTAAGGTAATTTGAGAACTTTTTACAAAGAAAAAAAATACAACAAAAAAAAAAAATTAAAATCAAAAAAGTCGGGCAATATGGTATAAAGAGGTAAAAGTGGACAAAACTAACTTAGTGCTGTAGTTGGGAAAGTACGCATAAGTTCATGGCAGAGAAGGATTTGTTTATCTCAGCTCCTATATACTTAGGAGATTACCCAAACGATATTTAAGACAAAAGTAAGTGTACTGTCTTTTCGACCTTGGGCTTATTTCTCCGCCCGTTCATCTATTACTTTCCAACCTGGAAGTGTTGTCTCTTTTAGCCTGTAGTATCTGGTCTCGTCTATTGTTGTTAGTGTCAAATTAAATGTCAATCGCGTCCATTTTAAGTATTCTGATTTCTTTAGCTGCTTTTTTCTCATTATAGTTTTTGTTTCTTTTCAGGTATCACACAGGTAGATGGGATAGAAACATTGTAGTAGGAACACTTGTCACTTTTATTTTAATCACTTTTGCCTATGGACAGGTAGGAGCTTCATATACATTGCACAACATCTTTATTATAGGTGCGTTTCAGTACCCGAAGAAACAACACAAAAGAACGCAACACAATCTGCGTTCCCGTATTCCGAAAAAATGCGTTCCACTTCAAATGAGCGTTCTCTCGAGAGAGTAAAATATTTCCAAACACTTCCATTTTAACACAAGAAATTTTTGTGGGTAGGTTGTTGGTTTTCTGTCAAATGAAATGGTGTGTGTACTGAAATGAGTGAGCATTGGCTCATTATCGCTGTGTGTGTGACTCGAATCTTGTTGTTGTTTTTGTTTTCTGTATACATTGTCTATACATTTTGTTTAGATACGTTAACGTACTTTCCCTTTTATTGAGAGAGATTTACTCCCACTCCGTAACAAATGACCAACTTCAGAGTTTAGTACAGAAAGTACTGGAACACACCTTATATCAGTCATAAAACCAATAAACAAGATAATAAAAAAAGGATCTTGTCAACAAAAAAAGGTCCCGTTACCGAAAATGCAGCCGAAATTAAATATGTAAAATAATAGCACCATGTCATTTTGAGGAGCGTTTTCGAAGTGTACACCAGACTCTTGATTTTTTTTTTGATTATAAACTAATTCTACACATATTATTGCAATTATTAAAGGATAATATTTCAAAGTGCAGCGTTATTGTAAAAGTAAAATGGGTTGTGATGTGCATTGTATTCCCGAGAAATAAATATGCCTTAATAAAAGAAATGGCTTTCTGGAAGTAAACTTACAAATTTAAACGTAAAATTGTTGGGTCTTTGAATGAAATGATCGCAAATGCCAAAAAACGTTCAAAAATGACAAATAGTAAGATTAGTCAAACTTCAACCTACATAAATAAAAGAGGAATCTTATTCACCCGTGGTAACATAAACAATAAGAATAATACTGGTAAAGAAGAATTTACCTGCCAGAAGAGGAGTACCACTACTGTCAAAAATCAACCTACAAAAACGAACCAAATTTGAGAAAAAAAACATCTGAACTGGAAACCTTCTAAATGGCGCAATATATTATGGACGGACGAATCCAAGATAGCTTATATTGGTACTCCTGGGACTAGGACATTTGTTCACAGACGGAAAAAACAAGAGTTTCAACCGGAGTGCACTATCAAGACTGTAAAGCACGACGGGGCAAAAATTAACGTATGGGGATGCTTCTCCTATTATGATAATGGTCCAACTTTTTAGATAAAACCAATGATGACAGCCGGAGTTTATGTCAGCACGATGAGCGGGACCATGTTACCTTACGCATAGTGGAATATGCCGCTTAGATGGATTCTACAGCAAGACAGTGACCCCACACATGCGAGAAAACTGGCCAAACAATTTTTCCAAAGCAATGTAGTTCAAGTTATGGAGTGACCGCCTCAGTCTCCGGACTTGAATCCCATTGATAACCTTTAGACAGATGTTAAGAAAGATGTTTATGAAGCAAAACCCAAAAATGCAAAACAGCTATAGGATGTTATGCAAGTTGCGTGGAAAAATATCCCTGTTCAGCGATGTCAGGACTTAATCGACTCCATTCCATGACGTTATGACGTAGTACTTCAAAATAAAGGTTATAAGACCAGGTACTAACCCAATAAAATAAATTAAAACAAAAAGCTTGACTATTCCATTGACTTTTATTTCATATTTATGAATTTTTGATCTTGGTGCTGTTATTTTGCACACTCCAAAATTCGGTGCTATTTTGATCTTGGTGTCATTATTTTGCACAGTGCTGTATGTAATCGCCCAAAATATATTATTTTTGTGTTTTCTTTTGTTTACAGGTTACCGGGATAAAACAATAGACGACGGAGTTTCTTTTGACACAGGTGATGGAGTTCTTTGGTTTTTATATATTCTTATTATTTCCTTAACTCTTTTATGAAATTTCTACCGTAACACCACTATTGTCGTCCCTGTCTTGATTTTCCTTGGAGAATGCATTGCGTTGATGGTACTTGAAAATCAATATGCTATCACAACCTTTATAGGTTGTACAGATACACGAGCCTAGCTCGAAAAGTATTCAATTCCTCATCAAGAGGACACTGCAGAAGGGCCAGTGGACCTGAAGGCGAAAAGAAAGAACTGGCGCAACTTTGAGATCAAATGCACCGAACACGGACTGTTATTACAAGATAATGTAAAGAACTTTTTTAAATTGTGTCATACTGACCGTTAGAGTATAAAAAGGTTAAATGCTCTTACAATTAGCATTGGTTGACATGGGCCTTTTCACGCGAGGTAACGTTGTTGATTGCGCTCAATAAGGCGAGCTGCCAACACAATCCTTAGTACACAGTGGGAGTAACTTCCTCACCACGTACAAAATCGTTAGTCCAGAGACAGGAACATGCCTCGAATAATGAAGGATCAACTATTGCCGACCCAAGCAAACGTTTAAAGGACAATGATTTGCGGTTTTGCACGTTTAATGTGAGCTCCCTTAACATGCCATGTGCAGCCGAACAACTTGCGGAGGCCCTAGACTGCTACAAGGCAGACATTATCGCCATCCAGGAGGTGCGATGGGATAGGCCTGGCATAAAAACGATGAAGAACTATGATAATTACTACAGCGAGTGCTATAGAGAGAGAAGGCAGCGCTTATTCGGATGCAGAGTTGTTGTTCGAGGCAGACTTAGGCAAAATCTTAAGCTACGAAACCGCTTTGGGGCGGAACCGCTCTGTGGCTATCATGCGGTTCCAACACCTGAACATTCACAAATGGACCTGGCGATCTCCTGATCAATCCATCGTCAACCAGATTGATCATGTTGCGTTCGACGTCGGACACTCTTCCAGTATTCTCGATGTCCGAACCTTCCGAGGTGCAAACATCGACTCGAATCATTTCCTTGTTGTAGCCAAGGCAAGAACCCGGATATCGAGAGAGCAACGGCGTCGAGATAGGCAGAAACGGTTTGACGTCGGAAAGCTACAATCGCAACCGATTAATGGAAACTTTATCGATCGAGTCTCCCAGAAACTCGCTCAGAATTCGACGCTGCATCGAACGAGGACTGTTCGTGAACTCTACGAACAGAGAAGAAGGGAAGAGCACCAGATTCTCAGAAGGAAAAAAAAAGGAGCTTGAGAAGCTCGCGTTCGAGGAAATGGAAAGGTGTTATGGCAGGAATGAAGTCCGAAAGTTTTAACGAGAAGGAAAACTGCTATCCGATGGATATAAGGCTCGGACCGAAACCTGACGGGACCAAAATGGACAACTCGTGGTAGAGTCGCAGTCTGTGCTGAGAACATTCCTACCAAGTCAACACCCGAGACACGATCTTCCAGAAGTCAGTTCAATTGGTAGCTTAATCTGATGACATTGACGTGATTGGACGAACACAGCGAGCCGTCAATGAGGCCATTGAAGCTGAAGCGGCTAAAATGGGTCTGGCGTTATATGAGGGCAAAACGAAGTACATGCTGTCGACACAGAACATCGACGTCTCGGGCAGAGCGTCACACAGTAGAAACTTCGAGGTAGTCAACCTCGGCTCCGCGGTAAACAGTCACAACAACGTCAGTACCGAAATCAAACGCAGAATCATTTTTGCCAATCGGTGTTTGGGCTCAAGAGGCAATAGTAATAATAATAATAAAGCCCTCTATAAGGCTTAAGCTCGCTTTATATAACAGCTTGATCAACCCAGTCCTACTTTATGGCACGGAAACTTGGACGTTAGCAAAAGTAGATGAGGAAGGCCTTAGTATTTTCGACAGAAAAGTTTTTGCGCGCGATTTTTGTTCCTGTTGGCGTTGATGGTATCTGTAGGAGAAGATTAAACGACAAACCCTATGGACTGTAAAGCGACATGCCCCTGGTCAAGCGTCTTCGGATACAACGCTTACAATATTGTATATGATATTGCATGTGCAAGCAGAACCAAGTACTTGCAAATGAGACAAAAATCTACCACAACAACAACTAAAACTCATCGCCCTTCTCCAACGCGCAACAACAACGTTTTTGATATCCCTCTATCGTCAATGACTGATTTTCCATCTCTCGCTGCTCGTAACGAGACGGCACGAGTGACCAACAACAGGGCACATGTTACGTCAATGGAGTACAACAGAGTAGTCACATCACCGTCAGCTTCTAACAATATTAACATACCTCTTCATAAGGGAGATCTATTCACAATGGAAGAATTAAATACACTAGTAATGGAAATGATTACTAAATTAGGTACTAAGGTAGATCAATTTAATGTTATCGCACAATTAGCAACTAAATTTTTAAATAATAATGTTAAGTAAGGAATGCAAGAGGTATTAGTGGCAAACATGTTGAACTCATACATTTTTTAAAGACTAAAAAGGTAGACATTGCTTTATTAACTGAAACATGGTTGAAACCTGAAAAAAATCCCAACGGCAGAGTACAAATGCTACAGTGTAGATAGAGAAAACAGAATCGGCGGTGGTGTTGCCATATTAATTAAGAGACCAATTCAACATAAGCTTTTACCCTGCTTAAAATCTCGGTTCGTAGAAAATGTTGGTATTGAACTCACTCTACTAAATCCAAGGAAAATTAAGATTTATTGTGTTTATTTTCTCGGAAAAATTGCAGGAAACGCAAATTCTGAACAGAAAAAACGTTCGCTGAATAATGATTTAAGAAAACTCTTTAGTTTCAATTGTGCCTTTATAATTGGAGGTAATCTAAACTGCAGACATCGTGATTGGGGTTGTCTAAGAGCAAACTCTTGGGGTAATGTCCTCTCGGATCTTGTTACGATCTTGCCAATGTCTATTATGTATCCATCTAGTCCTACTTATGTTCCGTCCAGTTCTCGTGGAAGTCCTTCAGTAATCGATTTATTTATTACTAACGTCCCAAGTCTCTTGTCTCAACCTATCCCTTTGGTTGAGCTTAATTCTGTTCATAATCCGGTGATTTCGAAAATCTTATGGTCGGGTCAGGACATACAACATGTCGAAAAATTAAAAATGCTAATTGGAAGCAATTTCGGTCGGAAATAAAAACGAGTCTATAGAATATTCCAATGAGTATAGAGAATGTTTCAAATAAACAAGACGTTGACTTAATAGTGCATCAGTTTACTGAAAACATACTTATTTTAGCTGACATTAGTACCTCCAAAGTAACAAAGAAAATGTACACTGCAAAAATCCCCTTCCATATTCAGGAACTGATAAGAATAAGAAATATGCACCGAAGGAACTGGCAAACATACCGCCAACCACATTCGAAGTTTTAAATGAATCTTATAAATAAGGTAATAAGCCAATTCATACGAAACTATCGTAATACAGAATGGAATGGGAAGCTGCAATCATTGGATAAGGCCACCAAGCCATTTTGGAATATTGGTCAGTTATTAAAAAATAAAAGAAACCATATTCCTTCTTTAGAAAGTATTATATATCTCAAACACTTTCCCAAAGAGGGTATAAGACTCCTTACTTTTCTCATTAACGCATGTCTTAAGATTCAGTACTTTCCAGACGAATGGAAACTCGCAAAAATAGTAGCAATTCCAAAGGCAGGGAAACCATTGTCTAGGGTAGAAAGCTATAGACCAATTAGTTTACTTAGTGCTGTTAGTAAGATATTCGAACAGATTTTGAAGGAAAAAATTATAAAAATTATAGATGATGGAAACATTTCTCCCAATGAACAACCGCTTAGGATAATGTGGTTGGCGGTATGTTTGCCAGTTCCTTCGGTGCATATTTCTTATTCTTATCAGTTCCTGAATATGGGAGGGGATTTTTGCACTGTGCATTTTCTTTGTTACTTTGGAGGTACTAATGTCAGCTAAAATAAGTATGTGTTCAGTAAACTGATGCACTATTAAGTCAACGTCTTGTTTATTTGAAACATTCTCTATACTCATTGGAATATTCTGTAGACTCGTTTTTATTTCCGACCGAAATTGCTCTTAGACAACCCCAATCACGATGTCTGCAGTTTAGATCACCTCCAATTATAAAGGCACAATTGAAACTAAAGAGTTTTCTTAAATCATTATTCAGCAAACGTTTTTTCTCTTCAGAATTTGCGTTTCCTGCAATTTTTCCGGGAAAATAAACACAATAAATCTTAATTTTCCTTTCATTTAGTAGAGTAAGTTCAATACCAACATTTTCTACGAACCGAGATTTTAAGCAGGGTAAAAGCTTATGTTGAATTGGTCTCTTAATTAATATGGCAACAGCACCGCCGATTCTGTTTTCTCTATCTACTCTGTAGCATTTGTACTCTGCCGTTGGGATTTTTTTTTTTCAGGTTTCAACCATGTTTCAGTTAATAAAGCAATGTCTACCTTTTTAGTCTTTAAAAAATGTGTGAGTTCAACATGTTTGCCGCTAATACCTCTTGCATTCCATGTTATAATATTTAAATTAATGTCATTTGAATTACTTAACATTATTATTTAAAAATTTAGTTGCTAATTGTGCGATAACATTAAATTGATCTACCTTAGTACCTAATTTAGTAATCATTTCCATTACTAGTGTATTTAATTCTTTCATTGTGAATAGATCTCCATTATGAAGAGGTAAGTGAATGTTGTTAGAAGCTGGTGGTGATGTGACTACTCTGTTGAACTCCATTAACGTAACATGTGCGCTGTTGTTGGTCACTCGTGCCGTCTCGTTACGAGCAGCGAGAGATGGCAAAGTCAGTCATTGGCGATAGAGGGATATTAAAAACGTTTATGTTGCGCGTTGGAGAAGGGCGATGAGTTTTAGTTGTTGTTGCGGTAGATTTTTGTCTCATTTGCAAGTACTTGGTTCTGCTTGCACATGCGATATCAGTGGATGTATGGTTACTATGACAGTTCGCGCAATTGTGGACGTTCGGATTAATGCAAACTATAGTCCAGTGATGTCCAGCACAGATGGAACAATATGTTCTAACTTTGCAATTTTTCTCACCATGACCGAACATCTGACAGTTTCGACACTGTGTTAGTCTATTTTTTGTTGGCGATAAAAACTCCATTTAATTTGGGTGTTCTTAAAGTCATTAAGGTTGAGAAACACTATGTAGAAGGTGTCCGTGCATTTGTCATAATTTTTAGTGACCATTTTGATTTCTTTACACTTTAGTCCGAGTCTATTAAGTTCAGCTTGGAGTTTGGTTGTATCATATACAATTAAACCAAACAAAACAACTTTGAAAGCTTTTTCAATTTTTTTTAACATGCGTGAAAAATTGACACTTTTCATTATTTAGTTTACTTAACACTATATCATATGACTTCATGCTTTCACACTGAATCTTGATACCAATGGATATTTTTTTTAATGGAATAGTCCGATATATTATTGGATTGCATAAGACTGTGTTCATATTCGCAAGATTTGTGCAGCAATTTAATTGGTGGAACACTTATTTTAACAGACTTTTCTGAGACAATCTGATCCTCCATTGATTCGTTTTCACTATCCATTATTGCCTGGATTGGACCCCAGTAGTTTTCCCTGGGACCTCTTTCACCGGACTACATTTTACGAACCGGCTTTGGTTTTTTCCCCGAGGACAAAAAATTGCCCCCAGTATTTGGGGACCTCGCACGCTTACTAATTTTAAAAATGTATAAATGAAGAAAATAAATGAATAAATATAACTATAAATAACACTCTGTACTATCGATGCGGTCGGTTATTATTTTATTAACTTATTAACTTAACTTGTTTTAAATTTTTTTTATTAAAGGCTTTGAAATTATCTTACCCTATATGAGTTGACACTACTGACTCAATTATCCTGTCTTTTACCTTAATCAGTTGAGTTAGCAGTAAAACTGACATGCCTTTACAAAGTCTGCTTTGCGCGGGCAGACATCACTATAGTTCGACTGATCTACTGTTCGGCGTGCGAAGTGTAAAATGACAGGACAGCCTTCCCTATGTTGTATCAGCCCGTTCGCACCTAGATAGAGGAAAGCTTTAGGCGGAATAACAACGTAAAGACACAGATTTTCTTGGGGCTTACTACCCCAAAGTTCAGTCTATTGGATGAAATAAAATTATTAATAACAAGAGTAAATAATAAAATTATCTATTTTTCTGGTAATTGAATTCAGATCTTCGATACAACCGGAGGCAGGCTCGAAGACTTTGCCTCTCGCACACCCTCATCCTTTCCATCTAAAAAAGGACTCACGTTGAACCACACACGACAGCCCCATATCATGATTGGCCGGATGAGGGCCATGTAGAAACCCACCTTCACTCTGGTCGCAAGTTGGGTGCTATTAAACAGAAATATACACTTTTCACTGTCAACGGCCATCGTAGTGGGTCAGCTAAATCGAACTTGCGTCAATTCATTTTCGTGTCCCTTGAGGGAAACTTCTGTTTCACACTACTGATAATTGATTTTCGATTTTCAGTTTTCGAAAGATCGTTGAATTGTATCGAAGTCGCTTTGTAACAAGTCCTTTATTATTTCTACTTACGATAACGCTGTTATGTTAGACATAAAACTTATAAATCAATATATGTATAAATCACTGAGTGAAGTGAAGAGATCGCTGAACACATTGCCTGTTCCAACCCATATTTTTATATGGAATTTTTAACAAAAAAATTCCTACCTATTACCATGTTATACATAATATATAGCAACTTAAGGAAGACACATTTTTACCATACAGTGTCGAACGCTTTCTTCATGTCAATCAGGCAGGCGCCTGTGCACTGTGTCTTGTTTTTATTCTTATTTACTCATACTCGACCGTGGTTTTGTTATCATTTTTAACAAAAAAAAAAAAAAACAAAAACGTCCTACCTATTACCATGTTAGATCAGATGTAGCAATGTCTCAAGCTATAACATCAGATACTCTCTTTTCTAGGCAAGGAGTTAACAATGGTGACTTTTCAATGTTTTTATTTTCTGGAGTTTTGTATTCTCATCGTCGTCAAACATATTAAACGAATTTTATTTCTTTCGTCGTTAAAAACGTGTTTATTCGGACTAACGTTTTCGTTATTTAAATTATCGCAGCTGAATCAATTAAAAACTAGACCATAAGTTCTATAAAATCGAACCTACCCATGTAAAAAGAGCACTAACTCATCCAGTTACATTTGCTAAAAAATTAGATGGGCAAGTGTCATTGCGATTGTTAGAACTTCCATTGTCGTCTCTCGCATATTGAATTTTCATATTGAAATATTAAAACTCGAGGATGTGCCAGAATTCCCTGATGCAGGAGAAGAGCTTTCGTAATATGATAACAAATATTTCATCGCGTATTCTTTAATTACTATTAAAAAATTTGCAAAATTATTAAATATCTTGCGATACCATTGCAAAGTAAGAAGAAAGCAATTCAGTCAAATCAAATTGCACAACCTTGCGAAAAATTATTATACGGGCATTTCCTGGAGAATATAAACACTGGCCCGGTTTTCGCGACATGTTTATTGCATAGGTTGATTATAAACGTAATTTTTCTGCAACTTCAAAGATACATTACTTGAAATCCTTTCTATGCGGAGAAGTAACAACTCTAATTTGCCATGTTCCAATCAGACAGTAATTACGTGGAAACATGGGATCGTCTGGAGAAAAGTTGCGATCAAACCAATATACGGAGTTATTTGACAATCCCAACCGTAAATTCTTTAAGCATTCAACTTCTACGTAAAGTAAGCGATGGCACTGATGAAACAGTTCGCAGGCTTAATGTTTTAGGTTCAAATACCAGAGATCCTTTGCTCATATATCTGCTAATTCAAAAAGTAATTTTCGAAGCCAAGCAAGCGTGGGCGGATGAAATAGTATTAGTCACATTTAATAAGTATTCTTATGCCTAATTTTCTTTTTTATCAAGAGGGCGAGCCCGCCACCTCCTCCCTATGATCGGCGTCCAATGTGGCGAGTACCTCGAAGAATTTGTCGTTCCCATTGAAAAAAATTCGACATTCGTTGCCCTCCGATTCATCAATATCGATTACTGATATCACTGTTGCTGTTGTGTCTTTGGCGGTGTTTTTTTTTTTTGCTGCCGTCCGGAAGTTAGTTAGAATTGGCTGTGACCTCAGCTTCTTTTGACCACCGGTGTCTTGAAATCACCCGATTTGCTAAGCTCAGGTCGTAAATCACTCACACACATTTTGTCTTTATTTAATTGAATACAAATATTTTAACACCAATATTTACATTCAGTACATTGGTAGTCTTCCACCCGAGCTGCAGATTTGCCTTCTAAGTACTGGGGTCTAATCACGGATGACCACTATCGTTTATTTAGCATATCTTTGAAACGAGAGTTTTGCATCACGTGAGTGAAAAAAAACGATATAGACAAAACGACATCATTTTAGTTGCTTCATGTACTCTCAAAACTGCCTATCGCTATTGTCCTGACCGTCAGTTTTTGACGATAGTTATTTCACTATCATTTCGCAATAAGCTGGCATGTAAGTAGTGAAAATTTGAAGAAAAAATAAGAAAAAAATATAATCAGTAATTACAAAATGTTTTGGGTATAATCCTCAGCTTACATTGAATGTACATCCAAAATTATTTAAAAAAATATTTCTTGAAACTTCATACATTTCATGAGCTCCACTCGACAGCCGTTCGTTCATTCGCAATGTGTACACACACAACAAAACAATGAATACTGACAGGCAGTTATTATTCATTGTTTTTTTGAGTGTGTACAATTTTTACAAGATATAAAGAGATATTTTGGGTTCAGTAGCGCTCAAACTGTGTAAAAAGTAGACCGTAGACGAAACGATAGTGGCTGGGTTATGTGATGCAAATTATCGGCGATATCGTTTTTGTTGATCGTCAGGACAATAGTCGCTCGAAAATTTTCATGATTTCAGCCCTGGCTGTTTTCAGTATATTTAAACACAAATTATTGCTGACAAATTTCATACCTCCCTAATGAAGATGGCAATCGCTTCGAATATCAATCAAAACCTACCACCCGATCTACCGATTTGCCTTGTACTGACTTTTTTTACTAAATCAAAACACAAATATTACATCTTTCCAATGAATAACACCCAAAACTTGCAGCAGGCTTCACCTTTTAAAAATTAATTAGCTAGTGCCCCCAACAACATTGTAATGTTTTGATGGTTGCGCTTGTTTCTCTAATTGAAAGCAGATAGCGACAAGAAAGCATTCTTATAAACCAATACTGCCTGAAAGTTTTTTGCCTCTCACTGTGTGTACACTTCAATGTGTGTACAAAACATAAACGATGCTGAATCTTTTTCACTCAGAAAGCATTTTACAAAGATTTTTTTCCCAATTTTTACATAAAGTACTTATAAACAAACTTAATACACCTCCTTTCCAATGATTTTATCCTATTCACAATGACGGGAGTAATTTCATTTTCTGGAGTAAAAAATAAATTTACTCGCCAAATGTTTTATTTTATCTTTAAAAGGGTTTTATTTTATTACAGAAATCAATATCAATCATATTATTGGTTTTAAACTTGAGATTCCAATTCGACCGTTTTATGCTGCTCTTCAACCAAGCAGGTCGCGCGTTCAAACGAAACAAGACCCTTCTTTTTATCAAAATGTGAGCAAAAAAAAGACGATATATTTCTTAACTGATGTTACTGACTATTCATTTTTTCATCGCTTTAACTAAAACTTGGTGGAATCCTAATTTTCATACTGAGATATTTACACCAGATTTGAATGCCAATCGATAGAACCGACCCTACGTCTAGTGTCGCTCCACAAGGGGAGGAGGTGTTTTACGAGTATTTGCAGTTTGAGTCAAGTATATGTATCCAATGATAATGTCGCAAAAATTTGTGTTTGTGTTGTATAATAATATAATATGTGCCCTAAACATAAAGTAGTGTAATCAATACAATATATTACACTTATATAGTACTACTTCTCCTTCCAACCAATTTCTTGATCGAATGTATTCTCTGTCTTTCTTAAATGAATGGAGTTAACATAATAATTGGATGCCACGACAATCCACAGAGGAATCAATGCCTAGCTTGCTCATCAACTACTCGTGTTGTGTGCGCTACTGTTCCCTCACGAGTAGAAGGGATTTACAGATTCCTGCCGACTCCAAATGGTGAAAATTAAGCAGCTTTTTCGTAGACAGTTATTACTTTTTGATTTGTGTCAGCATCTTGGAAATGGTGGTGCCGTGAAAAATTCGTGGTGTTCAGCCGGGAATCGAACCTAAACCTTCGGCGTGTGAGCGTCGCACTCTACCCACTGAGCCATATATGGGGACAAATATTTCATCGCGCATCTACGATTTCTAATGAAAAATTTTAAAATTCTTTAATTTCTGCGAGATCCGTTTCAAAACTAGAAGAAAGAAATTCTGTCAACTCATTTTGCATACGAAAAACTAAGCAAGCGTGAGCGGAATAAATAAGTTCTTATAATAATGGCACAATTGATGATCTCTTCAATTTTCTGCAAAGAAGATGCGACGCCCTAGAATCATGTCGATCGCTTTGCCGAGCTTCACAACCTCGTGAAAAAATTCGAAACATTATTTGTGCCCACTGAGCGCCGTAAGAAGGAGAAGAAATCATCATTAATTTCGTCAACACAACCAATCATCACCAACATTTGTAAATCTAATGGTTGTGTTAGAAAAAAATTACCGGCTGCTATAGTTAAGGTTCCATATAACCGAGGTGATTCTGAAATAGTGCGTTTTTTACTGGGCTCAGGAGTATAAGTGTCGTTTGTATGAGAAAGTACAGTCCTAAGTTTCAATCGGAAAAATTTTCATATATTGGTACATGGAGTTGGATACGCCCAGGAGGAGTTACGAATTGACTAGTTACCTTAAATTTATATTCGCGTCACACGCCTACTACAACATTCAGTTTGAGTTGATCGTAGTATGACGGCAGAAGATCAGCTGAAACGTTATTCATTGTTGATTTATTCCTCAAAGAGAAGGTTGATTTCGGTCTAACTTTTAATCTGGCTGTTAAGCGGTTTCCTTACATGAAAACAATATTTGCAAACAAATCCTTGGTTAAAGGAAAGCGATCTACACCTTATGGATATATATATATCAGGGTCTAGGACACATAATGGAGATACTTCGAGGTGAAATTGAAGTCCCAACATCAAAGATATGTATTTTACATACCTCATCATAATGTTTTCGAAGGTGATAGCAGCACAAACAAAGTAAGGGTAGTTTTCTATGACTCGGTTAGCACAGAAAGTGCAAATTCTTCAAATGACGACTCCTGAAAAGCCCAATCAGTCTGACTTGTTTTCGACACGCATTCGAGTTTGCCGATATAAGCTAACACGATCAACGAAATTCGAACTGAGTGGCGAATGCCTCCGCCGTAAGTTGCTGACTCCAGTGTCTATTGCCACAGAATTCGAAGATAAGGCAATATGATATTTTGCACATGTGTCAAGAATTGCATTTTGCCCGGGTATCGGGCAGTTGGAGTTAGGAAGTAGAGGTCAGTTGATTCAGAGATTGTAACCGACACAGTTCGGGAAGAAGTTGTTTAAATAAAGCATTTAGTTATTAACAACAATAAATATGTCTTTTATTAATTGGTGCCCAACGTAAAAAATATATCTTGTGACTAAAGTCGTATCAATACACACTCAGATACATCAATTCATCCACTCAACCGAAGCTGCGAAACAAAATTCAACTCAACTCAACGGAATTTATTGTAACCAAAGTCGTGTCAACACACACTCACATACATCAATTCGTCCCCTCTACGAAAGCTGCGAAAGAAAAATCAACTCAACTCAGCGGATTCAAAGAAACTGCAATGAAGAAATCAATTAAACTAAAATAGTGTGAATTGCTCATTAACTAATTAATTCTATGATAGTGTCCAACATTAATAAATAAACATCGCTATCGATGGCAAGTTTTATTGTCAGTTTAAAATCTTTTTCCTAAATTTTAAGTTGGTAGTTAATTGGTTAGAGAAATTTACGAGCAACAGTGATAGTGAATTCAGCTTAGTATTAGAAGAACTTAAGAACTTAAGTATTAATAGGAAAAATAGAGAAAATAAGGATGCAGCAAGTTCAAAAGTTATTATAGAAACTGCAGTGCGTTAGAACCCCAGAGGTCGGAATTCAATAGCTTAATACAGGAATTGAATAAGAAACTTTCGGCTACCACTTTGGCTAGTCCAGAAAGAGAGGTGTAGAAAGAAACTGAACTAATTGAGGGTAAAAAATGCGAGGAATCGCTGGAGGTAGTGAAATCCTTGCCAGAATTTGATGGCAAGCGCGACTTGTATGTGTCCTGGCGTCAAGCTGCTCGTGCAGCGTACAAGGTCTTTGAAAGGTACGACGGTAGCTCAAAGCACTACCAAGCTGTATTAGTAATTAGGAACAAAATAGGAGGACTAGCCCATGGCGTCCTAGCTTCCTTCAACACGGTCCTCAATTTTAAAGCCATAATTCTGGGTAGAAAAGTGACGTCTTGTTTTCAGCCCGCCCATCCGATTTACCAACCGCTCCAGCGTTAGCCCAGGAAGTCCAAAAATACCATGATATATATACATTTGCAACAAATTTGCCAGACACTCTGAGAAGAGAGCACACAGGTCTGAAGGTTAACGATCACAACATAAATCTGTTAGGGTCAATAGAATTTACGACTGTTGTAATAATAACCAAAATAACTGATCCATTCAGACAGGGCAGTGACAATGATCAAACGAGGGATAACTGCTCTACCAAACACGAACCCATTCAAGAAATGGACGAAGATCCCACTTAGTCGCACTTCCGCCGGTCCCCCAACAAAATGCTAACAATAATAGCAACAGCCAAAAACAAACATTTAAAAGGTTTAATAACACCGAGAGACAATCTGGACAGAAACATCAGAGAATTAATCACACGTATCAAGAACATTTTCGGCAAAAAAGTAAAGGGACCATGTAACATTAGCTGAATCAGAGGTAGCTGAAATTGTAGAGTGTGAGTCTCTATCTGAGCAGATCCATTTTTTAGGGGGAAGTCCCTGCTGTGGTTCTTAGAGCGGAATATAGAGAGGAGAACTATTCGATTCTTAATAGATACTGGAGCATCAAAAAGTTACATAAAATCCCTGCAAGAGATAGGAATTGTTATGCCAGCCGATGCTCCTTTCCGGGTAAAGTCCATTCATGGCTTTGATACAATTACCCACAAATATTTTATTACTATCCTTGGAATAAATAGTCCTTTCGTATACCTTCTGGTCTTATGACGTTTGATGCTATAATCGGCCTTAATTTGCTAACGCATATCAATGCTACAATTTGTTTAAAGACGGGAATAGTTTAATCTGATTTCGAATCTGAGGAAATCAGGTTCTATTAATGCGAAAACGTCAATCTTACACCAGTTAACGACATAGAAGTCCCCACTTAAGTAAAAGCTGATTTTGAAAAAAAATTATGAAGAATAGAACTAAGGCATTTGCGGATGCTAACGAGTCGCTGCTTTATAACACAAATGTTGTCGCTACTATTCGCACAGAAAGCGAAGAACCAATTTATTCAAAACCGTACCCATATCCAATGAGAGTGGCTGATTTTGTCAATACGGAAATAAAAGATTTCTTAAAAAAAAACATAATAAGGCCATCCAGATCTTCCTACATTAACCCCGTCGTGGTCGTCGACAAAAAAAGAGATCGGTGAACTAGGTAATAGATTTTCGCAAAACCCGTACCAAACGTATCGTTTATTTTATCAAGCGTAGGAAAAGCCAAGTATCTTACAACCATTGATTTAAAATCATTTGTCGTTTCCAATTTGGGCTGAACAAGTTCTTCGCGAACAAATCGGGAAAACTTGTCACGTCTACGTTGATGATGTTATCATTTTCTCTTAAACTGAGACAGACCACGTCAAAGACATTGATTGGGTTTTACGTGCTTTATATGAAGCCAACATGAAGGTTTCACGGGAGAAGTCGTATTTCTTTAAGGAAAGCGTAGAATACCTTGGTTTTACGGGTTCAAGTGTGGGTATCAGAACGAGCCCCTTTAAGGTAGATTCAATTAAAAACTACACTGAACCTTCGATATTATTAGCAGTAAGATAATTTTTGGGATAAGCAAGCTATTACAGATGCTTCATCAAGAATTTTGCATCAATAGGAAAACCACTTTCCGACATCTTGAAAGGGGAAAACGGCAAGATAAGTGCTCTTCAATCCAAAAATGTAAAAATCAAGCTTAACGAAAAACAATTGCGAGCTTTCAACAAATTAAAGAAAATTTTGATATCGAAAGATGTTACATTATTGTATCCAGATTTCAGGTCGCTCTTGGACCTAACAACTGACGCTTCGTCTCACGGACTGGGAGCAGTTCTATCCCAAAATGGGAAACTAATAACGATGATTTCAAGAACTCTAAAAGATAAAAAGTTACACCTCGCTACCAACGAAAGAGACCTTTTAGCTACCGTGTGGGTTTTAAAAAGCTTGCGTAATTACCTTAAATATATATATATATATATATGACTCTTAACATATTTACGGGTTAACAGCCTCTTACATTTGCGGTGTCATACCGAAACCCAAACGCATAGATAAACTGCTGGTAGGCGTTCATTCACGAACATAATGCCAACATATTCTATAAACCCAAGAAGGAGAACCACGTGGTATATGCACTATCGCGACAGAAAATTCAAGCTCTTTAGGACAAAACATCCTCCTACGCTGCTACGCAGTTCATAGTGAATCATCAGTAATATACACTATAGAAACAATGGAGAAAGCAATAAATTGTTTCAGGAATCAAATTATTATAGAAGAGTAACTATTAGCCTCAACGCGCAATTTTTTAATATTCGGTACGAAAACTAGGCATCTCATATACTTCTCAGATGAAGACAAACTTATGGAAGCAGTGAAAGACGCGGTAAAATTCGATGTGGTGAATGCAATTTACTGTAACCTGCTCACATGTTTCAGCTCATATTCAGCATAAGCTCGTTGAATCTTTTCCATCCACAAATTTTGGCAATCGAAAGGGTTCGTGGTGGACATTTTCGACAAAGCCGACCAAAAAGAAATTGCGGCTACTGAGTATAATAAGGCACATAGAGCCGCTTCTGTTCCCAATGATCAAGCTCGTGAATAAAACTGTAGCAAATTGCAAAATATGCGCAAAAGGAAAAACAGTTGATTGGGGAGACGCCAATTCCTTCATACTCTGGCGAAATTCTGCAAATCGAACAGAACATTATGAACATTTTCCCCGAGACAAAAATGATTTTTGTGATAATGAGGTCGCACTAAATTCTGAGACAATAACGACAATTCTAGTGAACCACATAGTAAATGCCCCACCTTTGCACAGTACCTAAAACGGTCAAGTGGAGCGCCTACATAGCACTTTGATAGAAATAGCAAGGTGCCTTAAACTTGAAACTCCAAGCTACTATTCAATATAATAGAACATTCAGTCACAAATCTAAAACCACTCGATATTATTCAGTCATCTACAGCAGATCTCAGGAAGGAATTAAAAAATAGGTTGACAAAAGCGCAAGAGGTATTACTTCTAAGGCAAAATAAATCAAAGCAGGATAGGAAACTTTTAGGGTCGGAGAAAAAGTATTGGTAAAAATTAATAAAAGGTTAGGAAATAAACTAACACCTCTATATGTAGAAGATAAGGAAGAAGCAGATTTAGGCTCGACAGATCTTATTAGAGGGAGGGTGGTCCACAAGGACAATCTTAGATAGAATAGACTAGGATGGGATTCGATATTTTCAGTTAAAAATTTTAATTTCAAGAAAATGTATCTTTTAGAATCTTGCTTACACTTGTTTCAATGGCATCTGGAAAGTTGATAGAATACACTCATTCCAGTTATATCCCAATCGAGGAAGGACACGTTGTACTTTGGCAAGACTATGGTTACCTTACACATATAACGAACCTAACTGAGTATTCCAAACGGATAGATGAAACCGTCAACATGTTTGGCCTTTTTCCAAAAACACATATGAGAACAGAAATATATACTAAGCATAAACACAACCAACGCAATGAACAAAAAAAAAACACGTGAACAAATTAATAAACTAACTGACACTGTAAATGGTATTCTATTTAACTCTGTAAAGGAGCGAACTGATACGGAACACCATTACGAAACCTTATTAGCAAGCAATAGAATGATGATTAAATTAATCTAATAAACCCAGTTATTCTGGACGATGACGATTTGAAACAAATATTACTTTATCGGAATTAATAGAAGTAGATAGTATTAAGATCTTGCAAAGCAAAGATGTATGATATTTTATTGTAAAATACCCTAGACTTAAGTTATTGTGTAAGAAAGTTTTTATTTTTCCCGTTTCGCATAATGGAACGATCCTACGACTCCTCGACAAGAACGTAATAGCAGAATGCGGTAGCCGAACAGTAGCAGTAACCAATTGCACCGCAGCAATGTCATTAACCTTTTGTAAGAAAATGCCTGGTTCAACCTGCGCGCAACAATTGCACTCTGTTGACAGGACAGTTGATTGAGAGATTGTTAGCGACACACTTCGCGAGGAAGTTGTATAAATGAAGTATTTAGTTATTAGCAACAATAAATATGTCTTTTGTTAATTTATATTTTCACAATATCTGGAGATATTGAAAATATGTTACTAAATATTTTAACTATATGTAGATGTATGTAGTGTACTTGTAATATATGTAGAGAGAGGAGAAACCACGTTCACTTTAAATACTTGGTCCAAGCCGAGAAGCCCCCTTTATTCCTTGATATATTGCACATCACATTTTAATTCACAGTATTCAATATAGGTTAATTCACAATAGATGAGGTAAGTTAATTCAAGAGGATAATGTAAATAGATAAATTTAATATAGTTAAGTTAGACAGTTATAAATTAGTTTTGCATAGATATGTAACAATCTCCACTGCCAGCTCTAAAAAGGTTTGTAGCGATCAACTGGTTTACTACTGGTTATTCTATTTGACCGTCTTAATTTGATATATCCTGGTGATTCCTTTTCGATGCTGGTTTCTGTTGCGTTGGTTGACTAGTTCATAACACCAGAGCTGGAAGATATATCGATGAAGATTGGAGCTACCTCTTCTTCTTCCTTGGTTTCTTTATCCGAACTATTAGAATATTTTCTGTTTCTTCCCTTTCGCAATCCTGAGGGTTGCTCGCCGTTGCCCGAAAATCATCTTAAGGTTGAAATTTTACATAATCAGCAACATTACCTTCAACAAGCGTAGCCCTCATTTGGTCAATATGTCTTTGGCATAATATACCATCAACGTCCACTAAGTGGTGTAGATGACCATTACGTTGAGTCACCTTGCCAAGCAGGGATTTTGCATCCAGGATTTTCCGTCATATCTATGTGTGTGGGTTTAAGTGGGTCTAATCTGGTTTGTAAAATAAATTTGAGCATCATCTCAAATGGAGTTTTACCGGTAGTTGTAGAAGGAGTCTTCCTATACTGGAGAAGTAGACGATGTAATTTCGAATGAAGATCACCGGCCTCATTTCTTGATGATCTTTAAGATTGGAACAAATCGCTCGGCCTGTTAATGCACTTGTCATTTGATTTTAAAAAGTTCTAGAATTCAATGGAAGTGAAATTGGTTCCATTATCCGAGACAATAGTCTTAGGAATACCAAATCTAGCAAAGATTTCTCTCAATGCGCGAATTGTGTGAAAACTGGTAACTGGCTTTATTGGAAATATTTCCGGCCACTTTGTTTTCGCATCCACAATCACTAAGAAATAAAATTCCATAAAAGGCCCCGTGAGGTTGATATGTAACCGCTGCCAAGGAAAAAGTGGTACTTCCCACGCATGTGTCTCAATTTTAATAGGCTCATGAACCATTGCACAATTACGACAGCCCATTGCTAGTTCTTCAATGTCCTGATCAATCCTAGGCCAAAAGCAGTGGCTCTTTGCTAAGGCCTTCATTTTGACTATGCCTTGATTAACTTGAAATGTGTTCACAGCGACATCTTTCTGTATCTCAGAGGGATTTCTGGAAAGAAAATCAACGTTAAAATGTTCCTTTGTGTTTCTGTATTTAATTCTCCAGTTAAATCCGCTTAAGACTGGTCATAGTGTAATATCTTTTGAGCCGTAAGCAAAGGTAAGTTATATTGTTATATTGATAGTAGAGATTTATTGTCTGTAACATTCATTCATTTCTTTATTGAGACTTAAATTCACAAGTTGAGTTTTGATTACAGTGTTTTGATGATGCCGACTTTATTAGGTATGTCTGGCTTATAAATGGTTGTTACTAAAAACTTTTTGTTGTTTTTCTTATATAAGCTTACATAATTTAAAATGTTTTTCTCAAATTAATTAGTCGTACGCTTGCTCACGGCATACGTTCACATTGTGACTCTTAATTCACACATTCTATTAAGAATCGGTTTCTATCATCCAAAATGTTAAATGGCGATTGATAATAGTGGTGATTTGTACTTTCATTAACAACGTTTGCATCCCATAATCCCTTAAAAAGTGCATTCGGATGGCTAGCACTTGACCGAAGCCTGATTTTTAATAAGGTTGTCATATATATCATTAGAGGTCTAACCCTTGTCAAGTTATACAAGGTATGATTTGAAAACATTTTTTGTTTGGCTTAGGATATTTATCAGTGCAGTAACGTAAGATTGTTCTTTTAAATTTTTCTAACTCTTCTGCTGCAGTCGGAGAAATAGAAAACCAGATACTAAAACCATAAGAAGTAATAGGCCTAGTTACGATGACCGAAGCCACACGAAGAAATCTGATACCCCGCAATCGCAATCAATTCACCTGCACGCGCAGTCGTGTAGTGCGCACGCGCAAATTAACCTTTTCCAATTAATCAAAATTTATGTATCGTGTTTTGTTTACAATACTCGTTGTTAATTCAGCATTTTATATGTTTAAAAAGGCAAACCAAACGATTGTGAATTTAGAATGTAAGTTAGAGTACGAGCTATCACAGCTCCCAAAATAAATTATTTTTTAATAAAAAAGTAACGTTTTCATAACTGACGCCCGAGCAGGAACCTGACGTTTGAAACTATTTAATCTAAATTCTTCGCGAAACAGTTAACACGACAACTTAACCCGCGAGATCTAATTATACGCGTCGCGCTCCGTGAAAGCGAGATAATACTAAAACCCCGCAAAACCACCGATACGACAACGTAACCCTTGAGATCTAAATATAAAAAAGTGTGTAATAAAGTGAAAAAAAACTCTCACTTTAACAGTAAGAACAAAGTGACGTCGCTAAAAAGGGGAAAAACTATGTAGTGAAATAGTGAACCGTGCCCTAGTAGGAAGGACGACACCAACCAAAACGGACTAGTCGGATCCACATCAATGCACAAGTACAACTGTGAGTACCTAATTTACTTTCTCTCGTGTAAAATATATATTCATAAAAATGGAAGAGCAATTGAGGGCCTCCATTTTAGAATTAACCGGTGCACTAAACGCGACTATTGAGAGAATCAAGGGTCTCGAAAGAAAAGTAAACACGTTTGAAAACCGTACACCAACAGAAGACGAATCTGTCACATTACCAAGAACGGAAAAAGATCTCGCCGATATTCAAAAATTACCAGACAGTTCAAGAGATCTACAAATCTTTGACGGAAGCCCGGTCAACTTCGTGTCTTGGGTGCATTCCGTCGAAAGAATTTTAAAAAGTTATGAAATCTTAAAAAATATGCCAACGTACGGGGCAATCCTCCGTAGTATTCGGCAGAAAATAAGAGGCAACGCTGACATAGCTCTCATCTCTTATAATATATTTGATGACAATTGGCCATCAATTAAAAAATGCATAACAAATTATGCAGATAAACCAGATATGCGCACACTGGAACACCAGCTGAATACGCTCATACAAAGCAGTTCCACAATTGATGAGTTTTGCGCACGCGTTAACCGTCAATTATCATTAATAATTAATAAGTTCAAAACAGAAGATTATTCTATAGAGACAACCAATGCATTAATCACAAACTACAGAAATCGAGCTCTGAATGTATTTATAAGAGTGGCGAACTGAGTAGGATTTTGCTCATACAAAAGCCACAGAATCTCCCAGAGGCTTACACCCTGTGCCTTGAGTACCAGAACCTAAATATGAGAAATACCATAGTGCATAAGAAAAAAAGCAGTAGTTCATTTACTACGCCGTACGATACAATGTCAACTCCTAAGCCAATTCCGCGACAACCGCCAAAGCCGACTCCGAAACCAGTGCCAAGAAACTTGACGGTTCAACAAAGGAATGAAGCTTTTAATACAATACAGAAACAATTTCGTACCAATATAATCCGCCACCCAGACTAACACAACCAAAACCAGCAGAGCCCATGGATGTCGACAGATCGGTACAAACGAAGCAAGTCAATTATATGAATAGACCAAATTGCACAACGCCGAATAGACAACTAGGATCATTGAACATCCCACAGAAGCAACAACGACTCTACAATATTGAGTCATACGAAGACGAAGAACAAAACCAAGAGTACATACAACAACCTATAAAATCTCTAGGTGAAGATTATAATGAGGAACACGAAGAAAGGTATTCAGAAATACATTTTATGACAGATGCCTCCCTGGTATTCCCTATATAGAATATAAAACACGAGATGGCAAGGTACTAAAATTTTTTATTGATACTGGTGCCAACAAAAATTTTGTTAAAGCTGAAATTGCATAAAACTCAAAGCCAAGGAACAAGCCTTTTAAGATTCAATCTGCAGTAGGAGAAATCACCATTAATAAAAAAATTGCCGGAAAATTCTTTGCAAGTATAGGAAATGAAACAATACTAGAATTTTTCGTTTTACCAGGTCTAAAAACCTTTGAAGGCATAATAGGTGATGACACTCTGAAAGAATTAGGAGGTGTCATCAATCGTGAAAATAATATAATGACCATAAGACCTACAATCCGCATACCACTGAAAGAAAAGCAGTCAGCACAAGTGAATAACCTAACTATAAGATATGGCCATTTAGACGCCGACACTAAAATCAAAGTCAGAAATCTAATTAAAAAACATAAAGTTATCTTTGGACCAATAAATTATGAGGAAATTATTGATACTAAAGTAAGGGCAGAAATTCGCACAACGACGAACGAACCTGTCTATGTTAAAACTTACCCATATCCAGTTAATATGAGAGAAGAAGTAAACGAGCAAATCTCAAAACTGCTTGTGGGCGGGATTATACGGCCGTCAAAAAGCCCATATAATGCTCCCATTTGGGTTGTTCCCAAAAAAGAGGATGCTTCAGGAATCAGGAAATATCGAATGGTTATCGATTTTAAGAAACTTAATTCGATTACTTTATCTGATACCTACCCCATTCCCGATAGTTCCAGCAAAATATCCAGTTTGGGGAAAGCGAATCCTTTTACAACCCTAGATTTGACGTCCGGATTTCATCAAATTAAAATGCATGAAAAAGACATACCCAAAACCGCATTTTCCACCCTTAATGGAAAATTCGAATTTACAAGAATGCCTTTTGGTATAAAAAATGGACCAGCAATATTTCAACGAATGATAGATGACGTTTTACAAGACTTAATCGGTAAAATCTGTTACGATTACATAGCAAAAGAAGCAAATTTAAGGGTAAACCTTGACAAAACCGAGTTCTTTAAAACGGAAACAGAATTCTTAGGATTTGTCATCACCAGCAAAGGAATAAAGCCAGATCCTAAGGAAGTGGCTGCAATTCAAAAGATAAAAACACCTGAGAACCTGAAAGAACTGAGAGGATTTCTGGGACTAGCATCCTATTATCGACGTTTTATTAGGTATTTTGCGAATATAGCGAAAGCTTTAACCAATCTTACAAGAGGTCCGAAGTCACAAATTAAAGCAAATCAATTGAAGAATATAGAGATTCAGCTAAACGAAAAGGAAAAAGAAACATTTCATAATCTCAAAACCTTGCTAGCATCATCAGAAATACTTACCTTTCCCGATTTCGTCAAGTCAATTATACTGATTACAGATGCATCCAATCACGCCATTGGAGCAGTCAAGGAGAAATTGGAAAAGACAAACCAATTACATACATATCCCGCTCATTAAACAAAACGAAAGAGAACTATGCGACCAACGAAAGAGAAATGCTGGCCATAGTTTGGGCGTTGGATAATCTGCGCAACTACCTGTATGGTGCAAGAAAAATCAAGATATTGACGGATCATCAGTCATTAACCTTTGCGCTTAGCCCACGCAACACAAATTCAAAGTTAAAGAGATGGAAGGCGAAGATTGAGGAATATAACTACAAGCTCTTATATAAGCCTGGAATGACAAACGTAGTAGCTGATGCCCTATCCCGATTGAAGACAGAACTAAACGCTTTAACTGAAACCAATGATACAGCAGACACCATGCATAGTGCCGAAGAAGATGGAACAGATCTAATTCCCCATTGTGAAGCTCCAATCAACGTTTTTAAGAATCAGATAATTATCGGCCAAGGTAAAGTCAACGCCTATGAACAATCTCATCCATTGTGAAAAATTGAAAGTCAATAATAATACTATTGTAGTACACTACTATTAACTGAATGAAATCGAAGTACTAGTTGAATTGTTTCATTGAATTAAATTGAAATTATTTATTGTTTATAATCTTATTATCTCTTTCTTGCATTGTTTAACGTATTATATATACTTTCATGAATATGTAAAATTAGCAGTTTTGTTCAGAGTACCGCAGAGTTCAGACCCGAAAGAAAATCGGTTATTTTTGTATTTCAATAAAGATTAAATTCGAAAAGATCAGTAATTTGTTTGCATTAAATTCAAAATTGGTGCCGAAACCCGGGATATCTTTATACGCTTTCGAAATACAAAACAAATTGCCGCGGTAGACTTACATTAATTGTGATTCGTGTTTGCATTAAAATGGAACAAACTCGAGCGGGATTTCGTAGTCAAGTTACGAAAATTGTAAACGAGGCAAATGAATATTTAAAAACGATTAATGTGCGCGAAATTGAGGACTTTTCTAAGTTGGATCTCATCGACGAAGAATTATCTTCTTATCTCCAGCGTCTTACAACTGCTAACGAAAACCTCCGCATCATCAATCAAGAATGTCAAGAAAAGGGCTTGGAAAACAAGAATCCGGAAAAAGCAGCAGAATACGATGATACAGCTGTAGGTATGATAACGAAACTCCAAGTAAGATTAGACAAGGTGCATCGCAAATTGAACCCAATTTCTACAGAGACTAATTTACAACGCCCCACTACATCCACAAAAGTTCATACCACTAATTTGCCGAAACTAAAATTGAAAACATTCTCAGGTGATCATTCCGAATGGATTCCATTCTGGGAAAATTTTCGTGCCAATATTCACGAAAATGATTCTTTATCTGGTGTTGAGAAATTCAACTATTTGCAGACGGTTTTGTTAGGTAAAGCAGCAAAAACAATTTCGGGCTTTACAGCAACAGAATCGTGCTATGATGGAGCTATCTCTCTTTTACAAGAAGAGTAGGGCGATAAAGAAAAGCTAATCGACAAATTAATGCAAGAACTTATGTCACTGCCAATAGTGCAACAAAAAACAGATGCTTCAGCCTTGCGAAAACTCTACAATACGGTCATAGCAAGCAGTCGCTCTCTTACGTCATTAGGCGTTCCGTCAACACATTACTACATTATGTTGAAATCAATTTTGTTGAAATGTATGCCTACCGAATTACGTATTGAATACCATCGTTTGAACAAAGAGGTAAACACAAAATTAGAAGAAGATGACACAACATCGGACAATAGTTCTACTCTCTCTTTCGATGGTGATAAGCAGGTCAAGAACATTTTGCGATTCCTTAAAGAAGTAGTGGAATCAATAGAGAGAGCAGCAGTTACCAAAACGTTTAGATCCCATCACAAAAGTAATATGGTTTCAAAACCCACAACAGCAGCGGGCTTATTCACTCCTTCCTTTTCATCGAGTGGTCCTTGTTTTTTCTGTAATTCAACAGCACATAAAACGAGAGAATGTGATAGCTCTAAGACGTTGACAGAAAAGAAAGAAATGTTGAAAAGAGACGGCCGATGTTTTCGTTGCACTTACAAAGGACACACATATAGTCGTTGTCGCGCGAAGGGAATAGTTTGCATTGTTTGTAAACAAAAACATCCTACAACTTTGTGTCACACGAACCAGACTGCTTCAGTAAATATGATAAATAACCATACTGATCCTTTAAATGATGAAGGAATAATTAACCCTACATTAAATCTGTGTGTTCCCAATGTTATTAATGCAAGGGTGCATACAAAAGTATTTTTGCAGACTGCGCGGGTTTTGTTGTCATCCCCAGTCAAAGGCATTGCACAGAGTGACAGTTTGTTTGTGCGAATAATAATAGACGGTGGAAGTCAACGAACTTTTGTTAGAGAGGTTGTTGTTAGTAAGCTGAAATTACCTGTAGTTGGAACGGTAAGGCTTTCAGTCATGCCGTTCGGTAACCTGGACATATACAAGCAAACAGAATTTAAGACTGTGAGACTGCGCATGCGGAGTCAATATGATGGATTATCAGTCGATATAATCGCTGTTGTTGTACCAGAAATATGTCACGATGTTTTGCCTGCTCCGAATCATAATATTTCGCTTTTAAACGAGTTTAAACTAGCGGATGTAAACCATAAAGGCCGCAGTCAAGAGGAAGGTCTGAATGTGCTTGTAGGGGCGGACTATATGTGGCAAATACTGACTGGAAAGTATAGAAGATTAACTGGCGGCTTGACTGCGGTTCATACAATTTTTGGCTGGACTATACAAGGTCCATTTGACTTAGGTCAGATAGCGAATGTGAACACAGTCACTACTCTATCCAATATGTGTGTTGAAAATATGTGGAATCTGGAGTGTTTAGGCATTCAAAAAAATGAAACGGAAGTCAGCAATTTTACAGGCGAATTACAGAAAAGTTGTATTCGCAAAACAGATACACGTTATGAGGCTTGTCTACCATGGAAAAATTTAGATAAACGACTCGATAATAACAAAGGTATCGCATTAAATTTCTTGCATTCGATTGTGAGAAGACTTTCAAGAGACCCTGTTAAGTTTGAGCAATATCATGCGTCTATGCGTGAGTTGATTACGTCGGGTTTTGCCGAAATTGCACCGCTCACCCAAACATCGTCAGCTAATCTATATTATATGCCACACCATCCTGTTTATAGACCTGATAAATCAACTACCAAACTTCGTATAGTTTTCAACGCATCTTCTCGAGCTCATGACCAACTTTCTTTAAACGACTGCCTCTTTACTGGTTCAAATTTACTACCGGATATTCTAGTAATCCTACTCCGATTTCGAATAGGAAAAATTGCTCTAATTGCAGATATCGAGAAAGCATTTTTGCAAATTGCTTTGGCTGAGAAGGAACGAGACAGTCACAGATTTCTTTGGTTCGCACATAAGCCTACAGGAGCTAGCACCTTATCAGAGGTCAAAGAATATCGTATGACTAGAGTAACTTTTGGCGTCACCTCGAGTCCATTTCTATTGATTGCAACCATCGATCTGCACATCAAAAGCCATGCGCTTGAATTTCCAGAAACCTGCAAGCTATTGAAAAGTAGTTTTTATGTTGATGACTTAATTACGAGCCATGAGGATAGAAAACAAGCCGAGACATTTTATAAGGAAGCAAAGGATGTGATGCAAAGAGCCTACATGAATTTAAGGAAGTGGATGACGAATGATGAGAAACTGCGCGGTATTATTGGAGCTAGCTGCGACGAAGGGAATCAGATGATATTAGGAATGCGATGGAATATTTTTAGCGATGAACTTATGCTCAATTTTAATGTTGAAAAACTATCGAAGTTCACTGTTCCAACGAAGAGAAATCTACTAAAAGTTATTGCTGGCATTTATGATCCACTTGGATATGTTATTCCTATTGTGATAAAGCTAAAGATTCTCTTCCAGGCTCTATGGCGCGATAAGGTGGACTGGGACACACCCCTGAAACCTGAAGTGGAAAGGGAATGGGAATATGCTTAAAGGATCTGGACCAGATAGGAAAATTGCCATTAAATAGATGGATTGGAACTTCAATTACTTTAAAGTCGTCAGAGGTTCATATTTTTGCTGATGCAAGTATGAAGGCGTACGGAGCGGTGGTATACGCTAAGACGAGGAACTCAAATAACGAAATTAAAATTAGTTTCGTTTGTGCGAAAGGACGAGTCGCTCCTTTGAAAGACGGTACGACTGATGTCTTAACGCTACCGAAATTAGAGCTTACGGCAGCTTTAATTGCTGCAAGGTTATACGCATACCTAAGAAAGGCAGATATGCCTTTTCAACGCTTTGTTCTGTGGACTGACTCACTTATAACTTTAAACTGGATTCAGGGAGATACCAGAAGGTGGAAACCTTACGTCTTCAACAGAGTCAGTGAAATTCAAAAGCTGACAAATGTGAAGGATTGGCATCATTGTTCCGGAAAGATGAATCCTGCAGATCTTATAACGAGAGGTGTATCCGTGGACAAATTCAAAACGTCCAATTTGTGGAAAGAAGGTCCGAGCTGGTTACAGAAAGAAGAAGAAGAGTGGCCAGTAGAAGCCAATGGAGTTGATACTTCATTATCTTTATTAGCGGCATTCGAGGAAGCTAATGTTAATTTAAACCCAATGGTGAAGGATCCCATACTTTCACTTGAGGACTTTAATCAGTGGAGACGTTTGCTTCGGGTAACGGCGTACGTTTTGAGGGTTGCTGATCGAATGCGCAAGAAAACTGTATCAACTTCGAAGTTCTTGAAAGCTGAGGAATTGCAGAAGGCCGAATATTACTGGTTAAAGTATATACAAAATAAATTTTTTATTAATGAAATTGTATCTTTGCAGACTGGTAAACCAATTCCAAGAATATCCAGCCTGCTGAATCTCAATCCCTTCCTGGATGAAATGGGGCTTTTGAGAGTTGGTAGCAGACTACAATTTTCAAATCAACCAGAAGATACTGTCTGTCCAATTATTTTACCAAGAAATTCACCCGTCAATAGAATGCTCATAGAGTTTCTTCACGAAAAGGCGTTGCATAGTGGAGTCACCACGGTCTTAGTTTTGCTGCGTCAAAGGTTCTGGTTGCCAAGGGGCCGCCAATTAATAAAGAAATATATTGCTAAATGCAAAGTTTGCATAAAGCTAAGAGGAATGGCAGGAATGCAGCCATTTGCACCTTTACCAAGAGAACGGATAATTGCTGCGAAACCCTTTGAGAACGTCGGCGTCGACTTTGCAGGACCCCTGTACACAACTGCAAACAACAGCGACAGCGAAAGAGAAAAGGTATACATTATGCTATTTACATGTGCTGTAGTTCGAGCCGTACACTTGGAATTAGTCTTGAATCTTACAACTGAAAGCTGTATACTAGCCATCCGTCGTTTTGTAGCCCGAAGGGGAGCCCCTAAAGTCATCTTCTCAGATAACGCAAAGACCTTTAAGAAGGCAGCGACAGAGTTGAGATATGTGGGAGATATTTTAAACGACGAGATATTTCATGGTTTCATTAGTAACAGAGGAATAATATGGCGATTCAGTGTTGAACGTGCGCCATGGTGGGGAGGATTTTGGGAGCGATTAGTAAGGAGTGTGAAAAACATCCTCAAGATCACTATTTGGAAGGCAAAAATCAACAACGAACAGCTTCAAACATTGTTAACCGAAGCGGAGCATGTTGTCAACACTAGGCCACTAACTTACGTCAGCGACGATCCTCTTGATTTATCACCGCTCACACCTGAAAGTTTTCTCATCAGTTGTACTATGACAACAGAGAAGGAGAACGCAACATTTCAAATGCAGGAGGCAAGCTCAAACGAAATGCAGCGGATGTGGAAGACAAGAGTTCAGTACACAACCTTTTTATGGAGAAGATGGAGAACTGAGTATCTAAATCTTCTACGTACGGTTCATTACAACAAGAATACGTTTCAAAGAGAAATAAAAAACGGCGACGTTGTTTTGGTATATGACAATGCGACCCCTCGCATACATTGGAAACTAGCTATGGTGGAAATTTGTTATCCGGGCAGAGATGGAAGAACAAGAGCATGCGAGATACGATTTGGTGATGGAAAAAGAACACGGCGAGCAATACAATTGTTGTACCCGTTGGAGGTTAGTCGAGATGCCGGCCGGGAGGATGTGAAAAATTGAAAGTCAATAATAATACTATTGTAGTACACTACTATTAACTGAATGAAATCGAAGTACTAGTTGAATTGTTTCATTGAATTAAATTGAAATTATTTATTGTTTATAATCTTATTATCTCTTTCTTGCATTGTTTAACGTATTATATATACTTTCATGAATATGTAAAATTAGCAGTTTTGTTCAGAGTACCGCAGAGTTCAGACCCGAAAGAAAATCGGTTATTTTTGTATTTCAATAAAGATTAAATTCGAAAAGATCAGTAATTTGTTTGCATTAAATTCAAAATCCATCATACAATAGACACTACATCGAAATAAAAAATTTAACAAGGGAACATCTCATCAACATTCTTAAGACTAAATTGAATCAAAATATAATAAATGGTATAAAATTCCCGAGCGATACATCCAAATGCTAATTGAAGAACAAAAATTCGTAACATGTATAGATAAACTCTCAAAATTCGCAAAATTCTTTTCCATAAAGATAAATCTGCTCTTCATTTACAAAACAAACTTACCACGATTTTACACTATTTCTCAGCACCCAAAATTCTGATAATGGACAATGAAGTAAGTTTCAATAGCCCAATTATTGATAACTTTATAAAGTCATTAGGCATACAAATTTACAAAACTCCTGTAATTAAAAGTGAAGTGAATGGAACAATCGACAGAGTTCATTCAACTATCATTGAAATTACAAGATGTTTAAAGCGAGAATATCCGGATCTAGATTTGAAGCAACTTATTGAAATATCAGTCGATTGATACAATAACGCAGAACATTCAGTAATAAAAAGGAAACCAGTTGACATATTGTTTGGAAGATCAAATCGTATTAATTGCCAAAATTTGATAAACTTCAAGACTACATTGAATTCTGATTTAACAGAGCAAATAAAAAAACACCAAACCCACAAATAGATGAGAGAAAATCTAAAGAGGTCTTCCTCCGTAAAAATACGAACCGGGAGACACAATTTTCGTTACCGACAAAAAATGGAATAGCAAGTTTAAACCTGTTTTTCGAAAAGAGATAGTTGCAAAAGACAACAGAGTTACAGTCTCAACACTTTCTGGAAGGCGAATACAAAAATCAAATATTAACAATTGTTAACCATATTTCAGATTCTTTTGGACAGCATTCGCTTCAGTAGAAGGCTTTGAATACCATACTCCTATCAAAACCATTAAAAAAGGTTCCGGCAAAATTATAGATGGAAACTTTAAGCTCATACCCATCATAGAGCTAGGAAAATACGAAAGAATTCTTACGGAAATGAAATCTTTACTACAAGAGAATGTTAGCCAGACTAATATCATCAGACCCCAGGTTTTACATCTGATAACTCAAATCGGAAACAAATTGTTAAGCCTCAAACAACGCCAACAGCGAAGACCAAGATCCAAGTCCCGACGCAACTGACCGGGACAACATTCATCGAACTCAAAACGAATTCGTAAGTAATAATAACAGACAACACTTTAAAATTAACACAAAAGTAATGGAAATGGCAGATGCACTTTCTGGAAGTTATAATAAAATACTTGACTTTATAAATAGAGACAACATAGAACAAGCCGCACAAGTCATATTCAATAAATTAATAATAATAATTACCAAGCTAACGAAATCATAATAGCTGCTCAATTAGCCAAAAATGGAGTTATTAACACAAATCTTTTCGACAAGAATGAAATAAATGAAATTCTTACGCAACTTGAATCTCTTCCGTATGACAACGAGATAGACCCTATTGAATACTCTGAACCAACTATGGTCATAAAAGATTCAACTATGCTGTATGTATTATCAATGCCGATAACCGGTGGAATGGAATACAATCACATCCTCATACGTCCAACAATTATACAAGAACGCCAAATATATCTTGATTTCCCAGAAGTACTAGTTAGCAGGAAAACTTCAGCATGCAGCTCTACGAGAAAGACTATAATATGCCAAAGCAATCAATTACATCTATTGCCAGAAGACCACTGTATAACACAATTAATTAAAGGAAACAACGCAAGATGTGATTACCATCAAAACAACGGTTCAATCATTGAAATTATAGGCGACAACACAATCTACTTAACCAACTTCAATGGAACACTTTACCATCAAAATTCTTCAAGGCGAATAGAAGGAAGTTTTCGCATACTGTTAACGAAACCATCAAAATAGATGACACCACTTACATCAGCAAGGAAGCAGAAGCTTATCAAATCATTTCACCAATACATCACAGTAATCTTACTCTTAGGAATTTAAAACTAAATTTAAAATATGTACATAGCCTCCATTTAAGGAATCTTCAGTTTTGAAAGAAATTAAGCTCAAATAGTAACATATCTTTATTTACAGAACTAAGCATTGTTACCATTATTTTCCTCATAATTAGAATATTTCTAATCGCAAGAAAATGCCGAAGCAACGAACTTAAGATAGCCGTTCTGCCTGCACAAACTCATCCCAAGGTCAGCTCACCAGAAGTTACATCCAAAAGTCATTCTGACCTTCAACCAATCAGACTCAACCTATGAGATCTACGGGATGTAGATTCTTAAGGAGGGAGGAGTTACGATGACCGAAGCCACACGAAGAAATCTGATACCCCGCAATCGCAATCAATTCACCTGCACGCGCAGTCGATGCACTGCACGCACAAATTAAACTTTTGCAATTATTCAAAATTTATGTATCGTATTTTGTTTACAATACTCGTTGTTAATTCAGCATTTTATATGTATAAAAAGGCAGACCAAACGATTGTGAATTTAGAATGTAATTTAGAGTACGAGCTATCACAGCTCCCAAAATAAATTATTTTTTTAATAAAAAAGGTAACGTTTTCTTAACTGCCTTATAAGTGTTTTGCAAAATAAAATCTTTGTGTCTTGGGATAAATGTTTTGACGATAGAATTTTTTTTTTTAAATAGAAGTTTCTATTTTCGCTTTGTTCAATACAACCCGCACATGCTTATTCAACTTAAACTTGTTTTCGTAACAAATACCTAAATATTTTGTCTCGGATTTTAATGGAACTAATTTATTTTCAATACGCAAGCTTAATTCCTTGCTTTCATTAACAGCTTTTCGGTGTCCTTTTCCATACGAGTTTCTGAAAAGCTTTAAGATTTAAATACGAGAGTAAGGCCGGTAAAGCGTGTTTTATTTTTTCTAATGCACTGTTAGGCTTAGCAGCAGCAACAAATAGTTTTATGTCATCTGCGTACAAAAGCGCCTCAGGTTCGTATTCAAAGGTGCAAAAAAGCATATCATGCAGAAATACCAGGTATCCCGGTATGAACTGAGCGTCAAGATACAAATGTCTACATAGGGAACATTTGTTGTGAACGAGCCCTTATTTTTTTTTTTTGTTTGCTAAGACATCTGTGAAAAATATTTCGTATACATCAAGTCATTGAACAGAAAATATCATATTTTTTCATCGTGTTAAAAATGTCGAATTTTGTACCAGAAAGTGATGATTTGCGGAAAGCATTAATTTTTTGATTTCATTTGAAAAAAAGTTCTGCAGAGTCGCATCGAATGCTTGTCGAGGCATATGGTGATCATGCTCTACCAGAAGCAACATGCAAAAGATGGTTTCAACGATTCAGAAATAATGATTTTGATGTGAGAAATGAAGAACGTGGAAGACCACCAAAAAAGTTTGAAGACGCCGAATTGCAAACGATTTTCGATGGAGATGACACTTTGAGTCAAAAGCCAATGGCAGCAATGTTAACTGTTGCACAACAAACAATTTCTGACTGTTTAAAAGCTATGGGAAAGAACCAAAAGTGTGGAAAATGGGTTCCGCATAAATTGAATGAAAGATAGATGGAAAACCAAGAAAACACTTGTGAAATTTAGCTTCAAAGACACGAAAGAAAATCGGTTTTGCATCGAATTGTTACTGGCGATGAAAAATGGATTTAGTTTAAGAATCCTAAACGGAAAAAATCATGGGTTAATCTGGGACAACCATCAACATCGACTGCAAAACCAGATCGATTCAGCAAGAAGAAGAACAATGCTGTGTGTTTGGTGGGACCAGAAAGGCGTGCTGTACCACGAGTTCCTAAAACCTGGTGAAACCGTTAATACTGACCACTACCGACAAATGATCAATTTGAGCCATGCATTGACCGAGAAACGACCAGAATGGTAATATTTTTTCCATGACAATGCACTTGTACACAAAGCAAAACCGGTTCAGGATACAATCAAAACACTTGACTGGGGGCAGCTACCCTACCCACCGTATTTACCAGACTTGGCCCCTTCCGACGACTATTTGTTTTCATCGATGTGACACGCATTCGCTGAGCAGCACTTTGATTCCTACGAGAAGGTTGAAAATTGGGTGTCTAATTGGTTTGCTTTAAAACACGAACAATTTTATTGGCGTGGTATTCACAAATTGCCAGAGAGGTGGTCAAAATGTTTAGAAAACAATGTCCAATACTTTGAATAAAATGTTTTTACTTTCCCATTACTTCTTAGTGTTTTATTTGAAAAAACGATCATTTCATACCGGAATTTAGGACCAAGTAAGATTTCATGAGCAACTCCCAATATAACTGGGGAAGGTTCTGAGAGTTCTGTTCTTGAACTGTGCTGTTCTTGAATCAAGAAAATTGATTATAGTTCTTATGAGAGGTTCGGGGAAATTCATTCAGTATTAACTTAAAGATAAGACCTTCTTGCCAAATAGAGTCAAAAGCTGCCTCTAAATCAATATCCAGAACAATCGCACATTTTCTTTGTCTCAGATTAAGTATAATTTTATCATTTAGCAATAAAAGGCAATGCTCTATTGAGTGTTTTTTCTTAAAACTAAATTGTGTGTGTGGTATAATGTTCAAGTCGTCGAGGAAGCTGTCAAGGCTTTCTGCTATAACTCTTTCAAATAGTTTTCCAATGTTAGACAATAGCGATATAGGTCGGAATTCTTTAATGTTTGCAGCATTATAAGGATTCGTTTAGTAACTTCTGAGTTATTTTTACAAATTAGAACGCCAAGGCAGGCAGAAAATATATCACTATGGAATGGAAAAGCGTTAAACTTTTTCTTCAATAAGAACAGCAGTACCTCTTAAATCATCATTGCGCAATAAGTTAAATCCTTCAAATGAAGGTTCATTAAGAAACTAATTTGAGCTTTCTGACTTTTAAGAAGGCTTATTAACGCTAATCTTCTTTAATTAGATATAATAGAATTGGTATTAATCGAAATTTAAGTTTCAGGGTGGAATCCATTATATAACAATTGAAGCAACAAATTTAAGAGTCGGCAAAAAACTGTAGGTCCCTTCTACTCGTGAGAGAACAGTAGCGCGCACAACACGGGTAGTTGATGAGCAAGCTAGGCCCTGGTCCCCCTTTGGACTGTAGCGCCAACAATTATTATTATTATTAAACATCTTGCCTTCTTTATTTTGAAGTTGCTGGTATTTTGGCCAAAAATTCTCTTAGTTGACATAGAGATCTTTAAAAGAAATATTAAACAAGCTCTTAGGTTCATCTAAAAATCAGTTATACTGTTTGATTGAGAGTGGGCATTTTGTGAATGAGAATTAAGGGCATGAGAATATTTTTCTCTTTGAAGGGGAACTGTCATTTCTGAAGTTGAAGTCTATCCCTAAATGTATTAAGTGAACTTACTAATTGATTTCTACTTCTATTTTTAAACCTTGAATGCTGAATGTTTATTTGCTGCTTTTCTTTGTATTTAACATATGCTTCGCACTCAAGACAATGCTGTTGGACTCAAGAATTGCTCTTTGAGTTATTTGACAGCTTTAATGCAAGCATCGTAGTCATGAGATTCACTGCAGAGAACACATCGGCTGTTATAGGAGCAACAATCACTCGTGTGACTAACTCTTTGGCAGCGATAACACCGAATCACTGTCCTGTTAAATTTTTTTTCCCAATACACACGTTGATGCAGAAGATATCGAACTTTAATCAATTTATTTAGAGACTCTCCAACTTCTAATTGAAGAAGAAAAATGTTTAATTTAAGACCTTGTTATTTTGTTTTATTAGTGGTGAATTGTGAAATTTTACTTAACTTAACATTGGGCACAACCTGATTCAAAGCTCTTTTTATTGTTTCTGGGTCTCACCATCAATACCTTTATATATGTACCTTTAATACCTTAATTTTATAATACCTTTTCTTAACCTTTTAGCAAAATAGATGCCCGTTTCGTTTCTTTAAGTCAAAATGAGAAAGCCCCAACGCCAGTTCCCCTGAGTTTTTCAATTATTAATTTATGTACATCTACGCTGTCTACATATACTTTGGTTTTTCCATAACCTAAATTAACAAATTTTTGATTTAAAATATCAGCTTTGCATTCAGAAGCAGTAAGATCAAGTAATCAGTGACTAAAGAACAGAACGATAGGAACTGCGGACGCGTGTTCTAGACCACTACTAGAGATCTAGTGTTGTTTGGCAATTTATTAGAATATTCTATATTGTCATTGTCTAATTTTCTTTTTTTGCCAAAATGTTTGGCAGCGTGCTTTAAATTTAATAGCACAGTTGTCCAGCATTCGTCCATGGGATCTTCAACATTATTTTCAACTGTTGCACTTGAGCCAACTTGATTAATTGTGTTAAAATTAGACATTTTAGCAATATTCGACTGTGGTCGCCGTGGCGTAGAGGGTAGAGTGCGACGCTCACACGCCGAAGGATCTAGGTTCGACTCCCAGCTCAACACCAATTTTTCGAATTTTTCACGGCACCACCTCTTTCGAGCTGCTGACAACACTCAAAGAGTAATAACTGTCTAGTAAAGCTTCTCAAATCTCGCCGTTCGGAGTCGGCAAAAAACTGTAGGTCCCTTCTACTCGTGAGAGAACAGTAGCGCGCACAACACGAGTAGTTGATGAGCAAGCTAGGCCCTGGTCCCCCTTTGGACTGTAGCGCCAACAATTATTATTATTATTATTAGCAATATTCGACTGTTTTGATGATTGTAGATTAGTATTAAGATTACCATACAATGCTTATTTTCGTTATAAGCAAAACTTAAATAGGTACACGAGGATATATTTTTTTTTCCGGTGGCACTATGTGCTCCAGATTTTCTGGAGCACTAACTTGGTTTTTGATTGTTTTTATTTCCACTTGAATATATTATAAATAGGAAATATTCAGTTTCGGGGCAACTCAATATGCCCCAAGGAATTTTTAATTAACTTAACGAGGTAATACACATCAAATTATAATGACAGATCGCACATGTGTTTACCACGGCGGTCAAAGTCCATTCCATAGCAGTAGTTGAAAAATTTTAAAATTTATAGCGAAAGCTATAAATCTTTTCCCGCTTGGAGCCGCATGAGAAAGTACTGCTTAGAGTCCTACTGGTGAAGCGTCTATAGCCAATATTAAAGGAAGATTTTCATTAAATGGCACCAACACGTTTTCACTCATGATCTCTTTTTTTAAGTTCTCAAAGGATTGCTGGCATTCAGGTGTCCAATGAATCTTTGTTCCATTCTTAAAAGTTGGTAGAGTGGATGAAGCTTCGTGGAGAAATCCGAAATGAATTTAGTGGTAGTAATTAACCATACCCACAAAGTGGCGTAGTTGGGGTAAATCCGAAGGTGGTTTGATTCTAGATATTGTATCAATTTGCTCTTGAGATTTCTGCAGTCTATCCTTATTTATTTTGTGTCCAAGGTAATTGACACTACTTGCAAGCAACTTGCTCTTGGCTTTGTTCAGGTATAAATTGAATTTACGCAATTTAAGATTTACATCTATGATTACATCTATGATAAGTTCCATCGATAATTCTGCCCATTACTATTATGTCATCGAAGAAGCAGGCCGTGCCGTCCAAGTCATTGACTATGTGTACGTCCATGAATCTCGGCCAAATGTTAGGTGCTGTCTTGTGCACACATAAACATGAGTTTATTTACCTTGTATTGACCCTTCGTAGTGCTGACTGTCTAAAGTAGTGTACTTTCCTCGGACATGCCTAAATGTAAGTTCGCTTTATAAGTGTCGAAAGTACAGAAATATTTCCCGTATTTAAGTTTCTAATACAGTTTATCAATTTTCGGAATAGGGTACTTATCGTTAACTATGCACTTGTTTAATGTTACCTTATAATCCGCGCATAAGCGTATGGATTTATCTTTCTTGATGACTGGAACAATAAGCGCACCCCAATCCGAGTGCTCCCCCTCAAGAATACCATTCCTTTCTAATCTTGCGATCTCATCTTCTATTAAAGACTTAATTGCATGTTAATTGCATTGCATGTTAGCCGGGGTTTTACGAAGATAGACATAGTCCCTTCGCGTAACTTTAAAACCCCCTTCACATTTGGCACTCTTCCGATTTTTGCTTCAAAGACATCCTCGTATTGCTCATATAAAAGCTGGTCAAATGGCTTATATGTTTTTCTGTAAATATATTTAGCTCATTAATCTGTAGTAATCCTAATGCATTTACCCATTCTCGGGTTAATAGTATGTCAAATTCTCCTTTTACCAGATAAATATTGCATATGATTTTCCTTTTCTTATACCCCACTAATACCCTTGATTTCCCCGAAGCTGGAAAGATATCATGAGTGTACGTTTTTAGAAGTATGTTTGTTGGTAATAATTTTGCTTTTGGCCAGTGTGACACAAATGTTTCATAGGTCATTACTGATATTGCTGCTTCAGTATCGAATTCCATGTCGAAAGTTCTGCCGTTTATTCTCAGTGTAATGCAGTATGTATCGTTTGTTCGCTCTGTGATACAACTCTATCGCATGTATTGTAGTCAGCGCATTCAGTTCGTATGGGCTATCGTTTGCTTCTACAACGTGTATGTTTATCTCTTTTACACGTGATTTTGATTTAACGCAAACTGATGCCACATGACCATTATTACGACACTTTTTGCAAAAGAGGTTAGATGCTCGACATTTACTTGCCTTATGGTTGTTCTTCCCACATCTATAGCATACGATTTTAACATCTTTTGCATGCGAACTACTCACTGTTTGATTGTGCATAATTTTCTCAAATTTGTTTGTCCGACCAGTCCCTTTTGTCTGTATTTGGTGTACCGTATGTATTGATCGACTTTCCGACTTTGATGCCTCGATCGCGAGTGAGTATTCAATTGTTTTCTCTAATGACATATCACTTTCTCGTAGCAATCTCTCTTTAATATCTGAGTCCCTTAAACCTCGAATGAACTGCGAACATGACATGACATGCATGACTTCTGACATGCATTTCATTTGAAATTGCAATGTGCACTTCAATTTTTCAATTTTGCACCACCGTCTCACCTTTGTGCTGCAACCTGAAATGATTTCTGAGAAGCGTAGTTAATTCGTCATATGTTTTCGAATCTGGGTCATCTGGTGCTGTGAGGTTAGATAAAAGCTGGTAGTATTTGGCTCCAATGCAATTAATTAGGAGTTGCCGCTTTTTGGTGGAATCAGTGATGTTTTTCAGAGATAAGTAATTTCCTAGTCTTTTGATATAGTTGGGAAAGGATTCTTCATGCTCCTTGAACTGGTCAAATTGTAGGCTAAGAGTGCTGGTTGTTGCTTGTATATTCTGTAGAGCAGTATCCGTCATTTTATTTTTAAGATTTTTCTTAACGTTCTTGAATCTTCGTCGCCACTATTAAGTATTTTTACTATATGTAGATGTATGTAGTGTACTTTTATTTCCATTTAAATTCATTGCATTAAATATATTATCTAAGTCTATTTTGGTTTGGCCTATGGCGTCTACCAATGTACTTGTAATATATGTTGAGAGGAGAAACCACGTTCACTCCAAATACCTGATCCAAGCCGAGAGGCCCCCTTTATTCCTTGATATTTTGAGAATCACATTTTAATTCACAGTATTCAATATAGGTTAATTCACAATAGATGGGATAAGTTAATTCAAGAGGATAATGTAAATAGATAAATTTAATAAAGAAAAGTTAATAATGTAAATAGGATATATAGATAAATTTAATATAATCAAGTGTGATATGTAGGTAAACAAACAAATAAAAATTGAAAATATCTGACTACACTGTCATATTATACTCGGGTGACATGATCATACGAGAAGCTATATCTTTTGCGGTATCTATTTAATTAATGTTCCACGTCCGATCGAATGATCTGCACGAAAAGCTCATCATTTTGCTAATGCACATTAAACTTTTACGCACTCACACAATTATTCATGCTTGTTACCAATTCCGCTAAGATCATAAATGTAAGCCTATTTGTCATGATCGAAGGCAGTCAGTCAGTTGAAGTTCGCCGAGTAATAAACACGCTTATCTCAAACAAACAACAAAGTGTTTTCTTCAACCCAATCCCTTCCCCTACAGATAGTAATAAGTTAGTTTTGCATAGATATGTAACAGATGTTTCACCAAATTTGGATTTCTCGGTATATATATAAATTTTAATTGAGATTTAATAATCTATCTTTTTAAAAAAAGTTGAATTAAAGAGCGGAGCTCTTTATTCTTTGCGAGTATCTTAAGAACTAACTAAACTATCGCAGATAGCTAGTGTGTTTCGATGACAAACTCTTTGTCATCGTTTTATTGTTTTATCTTTTAATTCTTTTATTTTTCGTGACAAACACTTTGTCAGCATTTTATTCTTGTTTATGATTTATCTTAATGAGAATAACAGGAAATGGGATCAAATGAATTTTCAATAGTGCAATATGAATTTAATGCTATTTCTTTTGTTTACAAATAAACTAAATTCGGTTTGTATTTTCTGTGGTTATAACCCCTCCCTCTTTCGAGTGTTCTAACGGTTGGAAAGTGACCGTTGGAAGGCTAATATTTGTAATAGATTTTTTATGCTTTAATTTTATGTTTAAATACATGAATGCAAAAAGTGTTATCGACATTATTATTACGATGGTTATTATGTTATATGTTACATGTTTTGTATATATTTTTGATTCTAATATTTCAATATTATTTACTGGTTTGAAATTTAATTCTTTTAAATAATTGTCTGAAAAGTTGTAATTAATCAATGGTATTATTTTATAGTTATTTTGATATAATTTTCTATTGTATGTTACATTTTTTATTTTTATTTTACAATTTTCAAATACCAAAATATAATTTCCTTGTAAAGTATAATCTAAGCTATTACAATCTTGTTCTAATTTTTCATTGTTTATGTTTTTTACAATTAAATATTTTTCTTTATTGATTATAACATTTTCATCTTTATAATCTTTAATTTTACAGTTTAATTTCGAATTGTCTTTAAATATGTTTTCAATACAATTGTCTTTAATTTTTGTTAGATTTTTTATTTCTTTACTTACATTATACATAGTTCTATTAAATTCATCATTCATTTTTACCGGAAGGGTATGGATACATATTTTATTATATAAGTTTTCATTAAAACTTGGTATACTTAAAATTATAAGTAAGTTTTCGTTATAGATAGCTAAAGTCAATTTAATCTCTTTAAGTTTTTCTAAGTTTATATCGAAGTCGTAAATTTCTTTTACAGTTAGTATATCTTGAGTTAATATTCCTGTCCTACTAGTCATTATGATATTGTCAATTTTTTCTACTATTTGTTGTACTTCTACTAAGTTTTTATTGAATTCTAATTCCATGCGTAAAGTATTTATTTCCGATTTGATGTCTTTGTATTTAGTTAGTGTTTTTGAACTTTGTTTAAGTGTGTCTTGTAATTGAAAGAATTGTTCATTGAATTGTTTGTTAATGATAACTTGATTGTTATTATTTGTTAAAAGTTCTTTTTTACTATCTTCTAAATTTTGTAATCTTTCTTCTATGGCTTGTCTGTCGTCGTCGTCCATAGTTCCATATATGTACTTCATTCCTTTACCTACAATATTTAATAATCATCTCTTATGAATAATATGATGTGGACTGATTGTTTGAAGTTTTATTTCTAATGTGTTTATCTTTTGCTTTTGTAAATCGTCAAGATTTGTTAGTAAATGGTATTGAGATTTTAACTGGTTTATTAAGAATTGGCATTCTGTAAGGTTAATTACATGTAATAGGATGGCGTAATTATTTATAAGTTTTACTTGTCCTTCTTGTATGATTAAAAGTTCTCTATCAATCTTTGTTATTTTAATATCATTGGCTTTCACTGACGTTGTTAATAAGAGAATCATTATCATGATTGCTAATATCTTGGTTGTCTTCATTTTGTGTTTTGGTGAACTTCTTTTTCTTTCTGAATTGGTCTTTGTGTAAAAGTTGTTTTCTTATGTGGGGTTTGATTAGTAATTTTTTACCAATTGTTTTAAGGGGTTTTACTTTCCTGTGCTTGGTTTTTAGTTTATTAAATTGTTCTGGGTTGTTTATCTTTGTAAAGTTTGAATTCACTTCAACATTTAATCGATTTTTATTTATTTTATTCAAGATTTTATTCTTGTTTGTTTCTATTCTATCATATATTGTTTTGTTATCTACTTTGCCTAGATGTATATTTAAGGGTCTCTCCTTGGAAGTGAGATGTATAGTTTTATTGTACGTATTTACTGCTTTTGTTACTAAATCAAAAAGTTTTTCAGTTTTCTCTAGTATTCTAATATGTTCATTTAGGGTGCTGTGCAGGCGTTCCACATCCGAATTTCCGGTGGTGAAATGTGTTAGTATATTCTTTTCTTTTAAATAATTTTCAATAGAGCAAGTTTTGAAAGCGGGGTCATTGTCCATTGTTAATTTCTTTGGTTCAGACATGTATGAGAATAGTTTTTCTATAGCATTTAAAATGTCTTTTTGGTTTTTTTGATTTAAGTTTTTCTACTGAAGCAAACTTGCTGAACTTGTCGATACAACTTAAATATTTGTTGCTATTGGGTAGGATCCATATGTCCATATGGTAGTGAATGTGTGGTTCTAAGGGTGTTTCTGTTTTTTCAAATGGTAATTTAATAGGGTTTCTTTCTATTTTCAAATTGCAGATATCACAATTATTTATGATTTTAGTTATTTGTGTTTTAAATTTGGTTAATAATACTTTCTTTTTAAATCTAAGTACAATTTTTCTATTCCTACGTGATTTAATTTCTTATGTTTTTTATGTATGATTTCTTCTAGTGCAGTTAAATCGTAAACATCTTCTAAGAATGTATGAGTTCTGATCAAAACTTGGTTGTTGTGGTGCGTTTTCCAATACGTCTGGAATTCTAAAACTAATTTATCGTTGTTACAATATAAAAAGTTTTTATGATTTATGTCAGTTTCTGATATGATTTTTTCAAAATCTATTTCTTTGAATTTTTTCCTAATTATTTTTATTCTTCTTTTGTTAAAAGGAAAGGTTATGGTTTCATCATTTTGTATTCCAGTTTCTATAATAATTTGTCGAATAGATATATTTAAACTTTGTTCGGTAATTGGAATTAGATTTGAACTATCTGACTCATTTGAGTGTTGTGTAGAAGCGAGTTCTAAAATGTTTAATACATTCTCGAAATTTGTATTAATCTTTGTACTAGCTCTATTTTTCTCCTGTGAACTTGTTTTATCTATTCTTATTCTTGATAGCGCGTCGGCTATCTTATTTTCTTTTCCTGCGATGTGTTCAATTTGAAAATCGTATTCCTCCAATTTTATCTTCATCTTTGAAGTTTGGAGTTGGGTTCTTTTAAGTTATGCAACCATGCTAATGGTCGATGATCAGTTTGTATTTTAAAGTGTCTACCGTATAGGTAATGGCGGAATCGTTTGGTTGCCCAAACAATGGCTAAAAGTTCTTTTTCTATAACTGAATAATTGGATTCATGTTTGTTTAAAGTTCTGGACGCGAAGCATAATGGTCCATGTGATTGACTCAGTACAGCTCCAATTGCAAAATTGGATGCATCTGTGGTTAATATAAATTCTTTATTAAAGTCAGGATGTCTGTTTAATAAGTCGTCTGACATAGCTAATTTTAATTTTTCGAATGATTCTTTATATTCTTTATTGTTTATATTTATTTGTTTATCCTTTCCTAAACAGAGAGTTCGTGGTTTTATGATTTTCGCGTAATCATGGATGAACTTTCTGTAGTATCCTGTTAGGCCTAGGAAAGATTGGATTTCCTTGATAGTTTTTGGTCTGGGGTAATTATATGACCTAAGAATTCACTTTCTTTTTTCATAAAATCGCATTTATTTAGGGATACCTTTAAATTTACAGACTGTAATTTGGTGAAAATTTTATTTAGTGAATTTTTATGTTCTTCCAATGAAGTTGAGAATAATATTATGTCGTCGAGGTAGACATAACAGATTTTTCCTACATATTCCTTTAAGACCTCGTTCATCATTCTTTGGAATGTGGCGGGGGCATTTTTAAGACCAAATGGCATTCTTAGCCATTCGTAGTGTCCTGATAGTGTTGAAAAGGCTGTTTTTTCTCTATCTTCGGGGTTAATTTCGATTTGGTGGAAGCCTTTTGTTAAATCTAATGTGGAAAAATAGTTTGCTTTTCCTAATTTATCTAATATATCATCAATAAGAGGAATAGGGAATTTATCCTCTTTTGTTACATTATTTAATTTCCGATAGTCGATGACTATCCTCCATTCCATCCATTCTTTGTTTCCTAACTTGTCCTCTTTTTTGGGCACAATCCAGATTGGAGCATTGTAAGGTGAAGTGCTTGGTTTGATAATTTTTTGATCTAACAGATCTTTGATTTGTTTGTCCACTTCTTTTTGGTGGATTTCGGGATATCTATATATCCGTGTGAAGATAGGTTCTTCATTTTTTGTGGGAATTTTATGTTTTACATGATTGGTAAAACTTAAATCATATCCTCTTTGGTAAAAAACCTTTTGAAGTTTTTTCAATAAATTAAATAAACTTCTATGTTCCTCATCGTTTAGATGTGAGATTCTTTGACTTTCCAAATTTTCGAAAGTAAATGTGTCTGGCGGAATCAAATTGTTTAAATGATTTATTTCTTTTTGAAATTCCTGTTCATCTTCCACAGAGAAGAACAGTGGAATAATTTGTTCATTTAGTTTTAGTATTTTGTTTTTAAAATCAATACTGGCATTATTTGGAAATAATATATTGTTTCCAATTAATCCATCGAAATTGACATTAAAGTTGTGGATTTGAAAAATGCAATCTACGCGAGATTTGAGTGCAAATTTTTCTTTTGGTATAACTAATTCCTTGTTTATAAATATGGATGTACCTACTGTTTTGATCTCTAATGGGTACTTTCGTGTATGTATGTAGATTTCTGGAGCTTTTTCTTTGTTTATTAGTCTATTAGTGGCTCCTGTGTCAATTAATAGTCTCAACGTTTCGTTATTTTTGTCTAACCTAATAAAGGGAAGTTTGTTGTCTTGTTGTGTCGATAAGTTTCCGAGGCTACATTCGGAAAAACCGTTTTATTTTGATCACTTTCATTGCAGTTACTTTGGATCCTCTTTAATTGACTAGAAGTTGGGTCAACTTCCATAGGTTTATATTGTCTACTGGGAGGTTTGTAGTTTGGGTTATAATTATTACCTTTGTAATTTGGATTAGGATTATGATTAAATGGGGGTTTAATATGTATTGGATTTTCGGGAATGAAATTGTTTTGATTTTGGTAATGATTAAAATTATTTTGTGGTCTTTGATTTGGATAAGTTGTAAGTTTAGAGGTTTCTAGTAATTTTTTATTAGTCAATTCAGATTTATCGTCTATAAAACCTGCTTGTGTTAGCTCGTGTAAAGCTGCTTGTAAACTTTGTGGTTTTAAATCAAATAAAACTGTTCTCATATGAACAGGTAAACGTTCTTTAAATATGTTAAGGGCTGTTTCCGTATTGTGAAGGATTTCAGATTGTTTCCCTTCTTGAACAGTTTTTTGATTCAGTTCACACAATGCCCTTTGGATGTCGTTATAAAAGTTCGTTACGCTTCCTTTGTATGGAATTTGTCTTAATTCGTCATATAATTGGAAGGAACTTTTAAATCCTCCAAAATTTAAAATTAAAAGTCAGTTTATGTCAATCCATCTGGTTAGGTGGGCATGAATCTCTATACACCTTTCAGCTTTACCAATTAGTTTAGATTTTAAAATATTTATGCACATTTGTTGACTCTGGTCGTCATATTTTTCTAATGTCGGTTGTATGCCGTCTATGTTTACAATAAATGTATATAAGTCCTCTCATCGTCCGTCAAAAGTGTTCAACTTTTCTATATATTTTAATGGGTCAAGAGTTAGCGTTAGAGACATTTTGTAATTTGTTTTTTTTGACAAACTATTTGTAATATTTTCACTTGTAAATTTTAAATTTGGTTCTATAATGTAACTTAACTTATTCGTACTATCGTTTGTATTTATTCTCTGGTTTAGGTATTCTTCGTCTGATGATTCATCCGTGTGTCCAGAGTAGGGTGTTGATTTTTTGTTCCTTGTCTTAAAAAGAAGAATGGAAACGTTGTCAAGAAGCCATCAAAGATGCTGCCACTGATGTGCTGGGTTTCACGTCACCACCCAGAAGGAACCCATGGTTTGACGACGAGTGCAGGCAAGCGCACGCAGCTAAACAAGACGCCTATAAAGCGACGCTGCATCGAACAACGCGAGCTGTTCATGAACTCTACGAACAGAGAAGAAGGGAAGAGCACCGGCTTCTCAGAAGGAAGAAGAAGGAGCATGAGAAGCACGCGGTCGAGGAAATGGAAAGGTGCTTTGGCAGGAATGAAGTTCGAAAGTTTTCTTCTTCTTCTTGTGGCGCTACAGTCCGGGGTGGACCTGGGCCTCAACCAACATGCCTCTCCAGCCAGCACGATCTTTCGCCAGCTGTCTCCAGTTGCGCACTCCACGTTGGTTGAGGTCCTTCTCCACTTGTGTGCGCCACTTTAGTCTAGGTCGTCCTCTGTTGCGTTGTCCCAATGGATTCAAAGACTTTTCGAGCCGGAGCAGTGGTGTCCATACGCTCTACATGGCCTAGCCATCTTAAGCGTTGTATCCGTAGACGCTTGACCAGGCGCATGTCGCTGTACAGCCTATAGAGTTCGTCATTAAATCTTCTCCTCCAGATGCCATCAACGCAAACAGGACAAAAAATCGCACGCAAAACTTTTCTCTCGAAAAGACTAAGGGCTTCCTCATCCGCCTTTGCTAACGTCCAAGATTCTGCGCCATATAGTAGGATGGGGATGATCAAGCTGTTATATAAAGCGAGCTTAGTCCTTTGAGAGAGGGCTTTATTACTCAATTGCCTCTTGAGCCCAAAGAAACAGCGATTGGCAAGAGTGATTCTGCGTTTGATTTCGGTACTGATGTTGTTGTCCCTATTTACCGCGGAGCCGAGGTAGACGAAGTCCTTGACTACCTCGAAGTTTCTGCTGCCTAGTGTGACGCTCCGTCCGAGACGTCGATGTTGTGTGTCCTTCCTTGATGACAGCATGTACTTCGTTTTGCCCTCATTTACCGCAAGACCCATTTTAGCCGCTTCCGCTTCAATGCCAGCAAACGCCTCATTGACGGCTCGCTGTGTTCGTCCAATCACGTCAATGTCATCAGCGTAAGCTAACAATTGAACTGACTTCTGGAAGATCGTGCCTCTGGTGTTGACTTGTGAGTTACGCACGATCTTCTCGAGGATGATGTTAAAGAAGTCACATGACAGTGCGTCGCCTTGTCTAAAACCTTTTTTGACATTGAAGGTCTCGGTGAGTTCGATACCGACCTTGACGGAGCAGCGAGAGTTCTCCATCGTCATCCTACACAATCTGACGAGTTTGGTAGGAATGCCAAAACTAGACATGGCATTGTATAGCTCGTCTCTATGCACACTGTCATATGCAGCCTTGAAATCGACGAATAGGTGGTGAGTGTCAATTTGCATTTCTTGGGTCTTTTCCAGGATCTGCCGTAATGTGAAGATCTGGTCTATTGTGGACTTCCCTGGCCTGAAACCACACTGATAGGGACCTATCAGGTCATGGACAAATGGTTTCAGACGCTCACACAATACGGCAGAGAGGATCTTGTATGCGATGTTCAGGAGACTTATCCCTCTGTAGTTGGCGCAGTCAAAGGGGTCTCCTTTCTTGTGAACCGGGCAAACGACGCTGAGATTCCACTCATCGGGCATGCTTTCCTCCGACCATATCTTACAGATGAGCTGGTGCATGCGCCCAACCAGGTCATCTCCAGCTGCTTTAAATAGTTCTGCGGACAGTCCGTCCGCTCCAGCAGCTTTGTTCGACTTCAGCTTGGATATTGCTATCTTCACCTCGTCTAAGTGGGGGGGACGGAATGCTTGTCTATCATCGTCCAAATTGAGTGAAACATTCTGCCTAACAGCGGGATTTGGGTCGTCATCGCCGTTAAGGAGTCTGCAGAAATGATCCTTCCAGATTCTCAGCACAGACTGCGACTCTACTACGAGTTGTCCATTTTGGTCCCGGCAGGCCTTGGTCCGAACCTTGTATCCTCCGGATAGATGTTTTACCTTTCGGTAAAACTTTCGGACTTCATTCCTGCCAAAGCACCTTTCCATTTCCTCGACCGCGTGCTTCTCATGCTCCTTCTTCTTCCTTCTGAGAAGCCGGTGCTCTTCCCTTCTTCTCTGTTCGTAGAGTTCACGAACAGCCCGCGTTGTTCGATGCAGCGTCGCCTTATAGGCGTCTTGTTTAGCTGCGTGCGCTCGCCTGCACTCGTCGTCAAACCATGGGTTCCTTCTGGGTGGTGACGTGAAACCCAGCACATCAGTGGCAGCATCTTTGATGGCTTCTTGACAACGTTTCCATTCTTCTTCTATGCTTAGCGCAGGAAGCGTCGAACTCTGAGCAAGTTTCCGGGAGACTCGGTCGGCAAAGTTTCCAGCAATCAGCTGCGATTGTAGCTTTTCGACGTCAAACCGTTTTGGCCTTTCTCGACTCCGTTGCTCTCTCGATATCCGGGTTCTTACCTTGGCTACAACAAGGTGATGATCCGAGTCAATGTTTGCACCTCGGAAGGTTCGGACATCGAGAATACTGGAGGAGTGTCTGACGTCGATCGCAACGTGATCAATCTGGTTGACGGTTGATTGATCAGGAGATCGCCAGGTTCCTTTGTGAATGTCCAGGTGTGGGAACCGCGTGCTAGCCACAGAGAGGTTTCGCCCCGAGGCGAAGTCCAACAGCCTGAGTCCGTTTCCGGATGTGTTGTCGTGCAGGCTGTGTTTACCGATGACTCCAGCAAAGATGTCCTCCTTTCCCAGCTGAGCGTTGAAATCTCCTAGAACGATCTTGGTGTCATAGCTGGGGCATCGATCGTATGTTCTTTCTAGGAGATCATAGAAGTCATCCTTGATGTTGTCATCCTTCTCCTCTGTCGGGGCGTGAGCGCATATTAGGCTGATGTTCCCGAATTTAGCCTTGATGCGGATTGTCATGAGGCGTTCGCTGACTGGGTCATAGCTCAAGACTTTTTGCCTAAGTCTGCCTCGAACAACAAACCCGCATCCGAATAAGCGCTGCCTTCTCTCTCTATAGCAATTGCTGTAGTAGATATCGCAGTTCTTCATCACTTTTATGCCAGGCCCATCCCATCGCACTTCCTGGATGGCGGTTATGTCAGCTTTGTAGCTGTCAAGGGCCTCCGCAAGTTGTTCGGCTGCACGTGGCCTGTTAAGGGACCTCACATTCCACGTGCAAAACCGAAAATCATTGTCCTTTAAACGTTTGCTGGGGTCGTCAACAGTTAATCCGTCCTTATCCGAGGCATATCGGGATTTCTGAACTATGTTATTTTTACGTGGTGAGGAAGTTACCCTCACGCACAACCCACAGACTGGTAGGCCAGGCCCATTATTTAAATCCTTGGGCAGAGGGGGTCGCTGCATACATTAGTTCACCATACAACGGGTGTTGTGATGGCTATCCAGAAAGAAAGTTTTACCGAAAGGTAAAACAGCTATCCGGAGGATACAAGGTTCGGACCAAGGCCTGCCGGGACCAAAATGGACAACTCGTAGTAGAGTCGCAGTCTGTGCTGAGAATCTGGAAGGATCATTTCTGCAGACTCCTTAACGGCGATGACGACCCAAATCCCGCTGTTAGGCAGAATGTTTCACTCAATTTGGACGATGATAGACAAGCATTCCGTCCCCCCCACTTAGAGTGGAATCTCAGCGTCGTTTGCCCGGTCCACAAGAAAGGAGACCCCTTTGACTGCGCCAACTACAGAGGGATTAGCCTCCTGAACATCGCATACAAGATCCTCTCTGCCGTATTGTGTGAGCGTCTGAAACCATTTGTCCATGACCTGATAGGTCCCTATCAGTGTGGTTTCAGACCAGGGAAGTCCACAATAGACCAGATCTTCACATTACGGCAGATCCTGGAAAAGACCCAAGAAATGCAAATTGACACTCACCACCTATTCGTCGATTTCAAGGCTGCATATGACAGTGTGCATAGAGACGAGCTATACAGTGCCATGTCTAGTTTTGGCATTCCTACCAAACTCGTCAGATTGTGTAGGATGACGATGGAGAACTCTCGCTGCTCCGTCAAGGTCGGTACCGAACTCACCGAGACCTTCAATGTCAAAAAAGGTTTTAGACAAGGCGACGCACTGTCATGTGACTTCTTTAACATCATCCTCGAGAAGATCGTGCGTAACTCACAAGTCAACACCAGAGGCACGATCTTCCAGAAGTCAGTTCAACTGTTAGCTTACGCGAGCCGTCAATGAGGCGTTTGCTGGCATTGAAGCGGAAGCGGCTAAAATGGGTCTTGCGGTAAATGAGGGCAAAACGAAGTACATGCTGTCATCAAGGAAGGACACACAACATCGACGTCTCGGACGGAGCGTCACACTAGGCAGCAGAAACTTCGATGTAGTTAAGGACTTCGTCTACCTCGGCTCCGCGGTAAACAGGGACAACAACATCAGTACCGAAATCAAACGCAGAATCACTCTTGCCAACCGCTGTTTCTTTGGGCTCAAGAAGCAATTGAGTAATAAAGCCCTCTCTAGAAGAACTAAACTAGCTTTATATAACCGCTTGATCATCCCCGTCCTACTATATGGCGCAGAATCTTGGACGTTAGCAAAGGCGGATGAGGAAGCCCTTAGTCTTTTCGAGAGAAAAGTTTTGCGTGCGATTTTTGGTCCTGTTTGCGTTGATGGCATCTGGAGGAGAAGATTTAATGACGAACTCTATAGGCTGTACAGCGACATGCGCCTGGTTAAGCGTCTACGGATACAACGCTTAAGATGGCTAGGCCATGTAGAGCGTATGGACACCACTGCTCCGGCCCGAAAAGTCTTTGAATCCGAGCCATTGGGACAACGCAACAGAGGACGACCTAGACTGAAGTGGCGTACACAAGTGGAGAAGGACCTCAACTAACTTGGAGTGCGCAACTGGAGACAGCTGGCGAAAGATCGTGCTGGCTGGAGAGGCATGTTGGTTGAGGCCCAGGTCCACCCCGGACTGTAGCGCCACAAGAAGAACACAAGAAGAAGAAGAAGAAGTCTTTCTTAATTTTTTGATGAAGCTTATCGGTTGATTTTACAGCATTGTTCTTTTATATTAGTTTTATTATTTGTTTTGTTTTTGTTTTTGTTTTTTATTTAAAAATCAGTTTCCTCTATGGAATTCGTAGTATTGTCATTTGCGTTGACGTGAACTACTAACTGAAATTATTCACTGAAGTATTTTGCAATATCGTTTAAGTCTGATTTTAAGTTATTAATTCCAAAGTTTTCTTTCTCACAGAATTTTGGATATTAATTTCACTTTTATACGGGTACAGGTTAATTTAAAATATTTTCTTTCTTTTTGTAGAAAATTAATTTTTATTTAACTATTAAGTAGTACACTTGAACGATAGGGATAGGGATACACTTTGAATAAACCGTTTGTATATTTTATTGCGTATGCTCTTTTTCGTAGAGTCTTACACGAATATAATCACAACAAATTTTAAAAATACGATGCTAATATTCCCTTTTTATGGGTTGACCGTAATTTATAAACTTCTAGTAGATTCTTATTTTCAAGGGATACACATATTATATTTTGCGTATCCTACCGACTGCGCCAATTTTAATTGAGATTTAATAATCTATCTTTTTAAAAAAGTTGAATTAAAGAGCGGAGCTCTTTATTCTTTGCGAGTATCTTAAGAACTAACTAAACTATCGCAGATAGCTAGTGTGTTTCGATGACAAACTCTTTGTCATCGTTTTATCGTTTTATCTTTTAATTCTTTTATTTTTCGTGACAAACACTTTGTCAGCATTTTATTCTTGTTTATGATTTATCTTAATGAGAATAAGAGGAAATGGGATCAAATGAATTTTCAATAGTGCAATATGAATTTGATCCTATTTCTTTTGTTTACAAATAAACTAAAAAATTCGGTTTGTATTTTCTGTGGTTATAACCTATATATATATATATATATATATATATATATATATATATATATATATATATATATATATATATTTATATATATATATATATATATATTATACGATAGTTGCCTTTTATACTTCGGGATTGGGCAACCCTAGTGTTCCAATCTGCCAACTGCCAGCTCTATCGTAAAGTTAGACATTTTTGAACTTATACGTACTCAGAATGTTTTGACATACGAGTATATATATGGTATATTACTAATTATTTATAAACATTCTCTATATTAAGCGACATATCTTTTCTGGAACATCGAAGATTTTCGATTTCTTAGGTTTTCTATCTCCGGTAAAAATAAAAATTAAAATTCGATTTCGATGGTGAAAGAAGTACCAATGGGATGAACGAATTGGAAAAACATTGGATGTGGTATGGTGGACCAATAGAGAGAAAAGGTAGTTACATGGATTTTGCGATGCGTCGAAGTATTGATGTCGAAAATTGTATGATCTTGCAAAATATTGCCAATTTTTACAAATTCTTTGATAATTAAGATTAAGATAACTCTTAAGCTCACATAAAAATTTTAAAACTAGCTTACAAATATAATCTCCTGATCTTAATTCTAACTTACTGACTCTTCATGAGTACTTCTAAGCTAATCTCTTTTTGTTGTATGCCTTTCGGCTTCTTATATTTTTTAAAATTCACTTAAACCTATATACATATTTAATTTCCTCCAAAATAAGTGTAAAAAAAAATAAAACGTTGATTTCTAAGTTTCTGTTCTTAACCTAACTTAAGAAAATCTTCAGGAGGAATAAAGCCGTTAAGACGTACCATTTCATGGTACATTTCATTTGAGTAGTTGGCCCCCAAGATCAGATTATTGGTTGAAGCCAAGGCTCTAGCAGTGTGACTCCGTGTTAACTTGATAATAAAATTGTCTATCCTTATAGAAGGGAAGGACTCACGTTAAATCGCACAGGACAACCATATACAATGATTGGTCGAATGAGGGTCATGTAGCAGATTACCTTCATTCTGGTGTCAAGTTGACTGTCGTAAGACAACCCTCTTGTCATAGTGAAGGCATTTTTAGCCTTAGTTAGAGCTGTGTCTACATGAATACTACCATATAGAAACAGGTTCAACCAGATGCTTGGATTTCTAACTACACTTTTCAAGGTCAATAGCTGTCCCAGTGGGTCAACTATGCCCAACTTGCGCCAGTTCATTTTAGTGTCCGTTGAGGCTCTGAATAGCGAGGTTCTCAAAAAGGATAGTTTCACACTTCTAGTAGTCGATTTGCAACTTCCAGTCGTCCCAAAATCATTAAATTGCATCGAAGTCACTCTGCAACAAACCATTTATTTCCAAACATTCTGATCTGATCTGTACGCTAATAGATTATCGACAAACACTATTATGTTAGGCGTAGAACCTAAAAGATCGCTAGAGAACATAGTGAACAACATTGGCGAGCCCACCGCCTCTTGTTGCAACCCATTTTTTTATGTGAAAAATAGTTGTGGAAAGTTAGTTGCCTATTTTCACAACGAACTTCCTACATGTTACCATGTCGTAGATCATATATAGCAAAGTTTAATGAAAGCCGAGTTTGACTAACTTGAGGCAAAGACCTTCTGACTTTTGATCGTCACTGAACCTGTTAAAACCAGGATTCTTGGATCGACACTGACTTATTTCATTTCGAAAACAGATATGGTTCAGTAAGGCTTCGTATTCTAGGTCGTGATTCCGACAACTAGTCTCCCTGACCGTTTACATTCTCTGGAAAAGTGCACCAAATTGCGTTGTTTAGCAAAACTTTATCTGGATCGATCCCAACTGTCTTCAGTGGGTTTTGTTGCTTTGTCAAGTCGAACGCTCTGAATATCATTACGATCTTTTCTCCGAAAGATTTTATTTACATGTGGGAACACGCTCGGGTTGTTGGATCTTACAGCCCGAATCTTATTGTGCCAATGCAAATTAACAGCTATTCTGAATCTATGTTAGATTAACTGTTGAAGTACTTTATTTTGAGTCTTCAGAGAGCGAATCTCTGCACTCTGAGGATCCGTAAACCGCCTGTACAAGAGCTTTAATCTGGACAGTAGTTTACTTTTTGCACGTGATTTAACGTGAGTCCTTCCCTTCTATAGGCATAGATAATTTTATTTTTGAAGTGCATCGATGATAGCATTCCGATAGATGTCGCCACAATCTGTTTGTGCTATCTTTGGGATTGCCTTGACCATTGTCCGTTTTATGTCCAATTGGGTCAGGTAGAATCTTCGTTTGTTATGTTTCTGTTTGTGGTAGGGTTAATCATACTTGTACTTATGCCTCTGAAAAGTCGAATTCAGTACCAGAAAGTGTTATTAGTTATTTGCGGAAAGCATTAATTTTTTGTTTTCATTTGAAGAAAAGTGCTTCAGAGTCGGATCGAATGCTTGTCGAGGCATGTGGTGATCATGCTCTATCAGAAGCAACATGCAAAAGATGGTTTAAATGGTTCAGAAATAATGATTTTGATGTGAGAAATGAAGAACGTGGAAAACCACCAAAAAAGTTTAAAGACGCCAAATGGCAAACGATATTGGATGGAGATGACACTTTGAGTCAAAAGCAAATGCCAGTAATGATAAATGTTGCATAACAAACAATTTCTGACCGTTTAAGAGCTATGGGAAAGTTCCAAATGTGTGGTAAATGGGTGTCACATGAATTGAATGAAAGACAGATGGAAAACCGAAAATCACTTGTGAAATTTTGCTTTAACGACACGAAAGAAAATCGGTTTTGCATCGGATTGTTACTGGCGATGAAAAATGGATTTAGTTTAAGAATCCTAAACGGAAAAAATCATGGGTTAATCTGGGACAACCATCAACATCGACTGCAAAACCAGATCGATTCGGCAAGAAGACAATGCTGTGTGTTTGGTGGGACCAGAAAGGTGTGCTGTACGAATTTTATTGGCGTGGTATTCACAAATTGTTAGGAAGGTGGTCAAAATCTGTAAAAAATGGCCAATACTTTGAATAAAATGTTATTACTTTCCCATTAATATTTAGTGTTTTGTTAAAAAAAACAGGCATTTCATACTGGTATACCTGGTACATCCACTGTTGCGTACTGCTTCTCGCAACTTAGTGTGAATAATAAAGTTTTTCTGTTAAAAGTGTGTTTGAACTGCATCTCATAGAAATTAAAACATTTCTCCAACAATTTCTTAAAAAAATTAAAAAGTGTAAGCACGTGTGTACATACAAGTTTTCGGCGTCTAAGTGGTGCACCGTAACGGTATATGCACAGTTCGCAAATCGTACCACGTAGATACATAGGCATGTTCTCACGTACACCAACCAAAAAAGTGATGAGTAATGAGGCAGACATACATACAGAGGGACAAGTCGGCTGCAGAGCCGTTTAAAGATATTCGCTACGGAAGGACGTGTTTCGGCTGTAGTGAGTGGTTACTATAGCAACCGAATAAACAAGCTTCTGGTTTTTACGCGAAAAAAAAAATTTCTGAAAAAAAGTAAAAATAATAATAAAACAATATCAAAGACTAAAATTCAGAATTTCCCGGAAATGGGAAAAGAAAAGAAAGAACTGATTGATGTAGTGGAGTGTGTAGATATGGAGGAATCCTCCTCCATGCGGCGGCGAACTGCAACGAGCAGCCTCGTTTATTAAAAACGCTCTCTTTATTAAAAAAGGCTTACGCCATAAAATCGTGTATTGCGGTATTGCGGTGCGAACCTTCGGTGTACTGGAGGCCTCGATTGCGTGCATTTCCCTATAAGGCGGAAGGAAACTGCACGTTGTAGCGGTCTATGCATCAGATGCACCTCAGTCCGCAAATTTTATCTCAGAGCTCGGGACTCTCTTTCGAAAGCTTCGGCATTGCTAGGAGGAGAACTATTTTGTCATCGCCGAAGACTTGAACGCGAGGCACGAGGAATGGCGCAATTTTGCTCCAAATCCGAGGGGAAATTCACTCTTTGAGAGGATAGCACTCTACTGAGTTCAAGTTAAATTTGCTTGCAACCGATAGACCGTCATTTCCCAGAAGTGGGTCTTATTTGGATTTGATGCTTATCGACAGACGACTGACGTTGCGAGACGTAGACTCTCGCACTAGGAATTATCTAACAACGGTAGAGTACGACAGTGATCACTGTGGTCTTGCCGCGGTTGTTCAGTTCCCGAACGAGCTGGTGGAGCTTGGAGAATTTTCAGAGGCACACCTTTTCGATTATCGAAGGGCTCGTTGGCCGCGTCCTATCCAGAGAACTACGTTCGAGTGAGATGACGCCACCTTCGGACAGAAACCTGACGAACGAAGAGGTTCACAGGTACCTCATACAAGTTGACAACACAATCCAACGAACCATGGACATGACGCTTCTTAAGGTATCACCTACAACAGATGGCGACATTTATCGTAACGATACCATCGACGCACTGCATGTGCAAAAAAGCAGACTGCAGACGACCCGGTCGCTCAAGTCGCAGCTGAAGAACATCCAGAAGTTGATTCGGATGAACTATACAATTGCTGTCAATTCATATTGGGGAAACAAGATTCGGTTGGCATAGATCCAGATGAAGCCGTGTTTGACAATGAGTTCTTCGTTGTTAAGGATGCCCAAGAAAAGGTGGAGGCAATAGGAGCTGTTTTTCAGGAAGTGTACACGGTCAACGAGTCTCGTAGGCCGAACCACTACCTGGGCAATAGAGCCCTGCTGAACCACTTCCACCTTCGAAATGAAATACAGCAGTGGCGTTCTGAGAATCCTGGTTTTACCAGATTCAATGACGAAAATCAGATAACCAATGCCGTTGCCCAAGATGGCTCCAATGCCATCCTCATTTCGAAGGAGGAACTCAAAGGCATTAATTATACCGAATAACCAGTTTGGATTTAGAGCGAGGCATGGTATTGTACATACCGCGTCAAAACTGGTTTCGGACATTCAGTGGAACAACCACAAAACTCAGTGTACCGGGGCCTGTCTCGTTGACAGGGAAAAGGCATTCGACACCATATGGTTAGAAGGCCTCTTCCTTAAGTTGACGAGGATGAGTATAAGCAAACCGCTGCTATACACGATCTACAACACGGATAGGAGTTTTGTTGTTAAAAGCAACAGGGTCACTACTAACATTTTTCACATAAAAAATGGGCTCCAGCAGGGTGCAATGAACTCACCAATACTTTTCGCTACCAGCGAACTGATTGGCTCCATGAGCAACTTGATCGCGTTCGTCGACGATTGGGTCGCATACCGGACGTCACCAAAGATAGAGGTCATCATGCCGCGTGACTTCGAAAAAATCCAGCAATTTTGCGACGACTGGAAGTTTAAAATCAACTATCAGAAGTGTGAAACAATCCTCTTCCGGACTCCGTTATACAGGGCCTCAAGTGGCCCACTTTCGGCATATTGGACCCACGATAGCCTGAAGAGTGCAGTGCGATATATTGGCATTATGTTGGACCAGTATTTGTATGGAGGTATCCATATAGATATAGCTCTGACGAAAGCTAAGAAAGGCTTCGTTATGGCAAGGGGGTTGTTTTACAACAGCCAACTTGACACCGTGACCTCTGAAAACGATCTCATATTTGGAGCCTACTACCCAAATGATGAGTACCACGAGAACGCTGGCCGAAGGGGTTTCATTCCACCGGAAGTGTTCCTGTATCTTGACCACATTGGACTGATCCAGGATGCGGAGGCATGTCCACTTATCTACCACGTGGCGAGAAGGACAGTGGACAGGCGACTGGTATACGACGCCAACGTCGCAAGTGTTAATCGGGATGCTCTCCGGTTCAACATATCCAGGATAAGGACAGGGGTTCTATTGGTGGTTGGAGCCACACCAGGAACCCCAGCTGTCGTCAGCCTAATTAAGTTAGGTTATGTTAGTAATTAAGATTAAATTAAAACCTAAGAAAACAACAAAACCCCCCAAAAACAAACAAAAAAAAAAAATGTTAGCCGTAAGTATGTCTAAGTAAGAATAAGTTAAATTAAGTTAGATTAAGTTTTATTAAAATAGAATTAGACAGCTAAGTTTTTGCAAAATTTTCTTAGTTTTATATAAATATATAAATTATATAAAAATGTATATAGAAAATAAATAAATTTAACAAATTAAAATAAGTATTGACGTTGAAGGGCAAAAAATAAATAACTTACTAGTTTAGCTTAGAGCGCCCGCATAGGGCAAGTAAGTAGTTTTATAAAAAAAACATAAGTGGTACCTAGGTCAACCATTTTGTTATTAAGATAGCATTAGTTAAACAAAGTAAAATGCATTTTTAAACTTAAACTTAAAAAAACAAGTCGGCTGCAAAACTATGCGGTACTGCAGATGAACCGTTTGTCCTTTGTGTGAGCTGCAACTCAAATTACCACGTGGGATGCATTGATGCTTTAAGAAAAGAAGATCTCCGGACTTGATGCTGTGTAAATTGCACCCAACGAAAAGAAAAGTATAATATCAATGTCAAATCAAAAAGAACAGCTGAATGATTCCAAAGATTCCATGGATGAAGAACTGCCAATAAATAATCTTGATGTTCATAGCTGGCTAGGAATCAGTTCAAAGGACAATGCAGAGATGGGGGGCATTAGTTCCCCTCTAGCAATCGACGCATCTCCATCGTTCATTCCAATGGCAGGTACTAACGCTGCAAAGAGTCAAATACTCAACAAGATCACCACCGTGGATGCTGCGAACCCGCCAAAACCAGCTATACCACCAATTTTGGGAGCTGAGATGGTCCACCACTACAACTTTCGGACAGCTGAAAAACAACATCCAGACATCAGCTTTAAAAGTTTCACAAAAACACATCCCATGCAGTTGGAAATAAGGCCACTAGGTGCGGTTCCGACGATGACTTTCGAGTGCCCAAAAAATAAATTTGAACATCCAGTGACGAAAGCAAGGCCTACTGAAACGATCGTCTATACACGAAGCCTTACGAGGGAGCAAATTGCTGCCAGGCAGGTAGTACCCAGAGACCTTCTGCCTTTTAGCGGACGTCCGGAGGAATGGCAGATGTTTATATCTACGTATAAAACCTCCACCGAAATCTGTGGATACTCGGACGAAGAGAACCTGCCTCGGCTGCAACGAAGTGTAAGAGGGGCCGCAATGGAAGCGGTCAGATTCCGGTTAATGACACCATCTGGAGTCCCAGGCGCCATTGAAACCCTACGGATGTTGTATGGGAGACCGGAGGTAATAATAAATCATCTAATCACGACAATACGAAAGGAACCAGCAACTAAGATTGAAAGGCTGGATACAATAATTCAATTCGCGCTGGCAGTACAAAATTTAGACGCGGTTATGGAAAATTCCAACTTGCTCGCTCATGCAAACAATCCATGCCTACTGCAAGAGCTCGTCGACAAGCAACTTTTCCAATTAAAATTAGACTGGACACGATTTAAGCAAACACTACCAACGGTTTACATCCGGGCATTTGTATCCTGGATATACAGCATTGGAAAAGGTGCCAGTGAAGTCACTCTACCAGGTCTGGTTAATGACGTCATCAACAAAAATAAACTCATTAAAAATCGGAGTTTCTTTAACGTACACTCTCCAAAAACCTCACAACGGAAGAACGCCATGGACTGTTGCATATGCAAAAGGAAATACCATAAAATTGTATACCTGTAATCCTCAGCCACGGGAACCGGAAAGTTTGAACATATGCGCTTTTCGACGATGGATCCTTAATAACCCATATTGAGGAAGACTAAGCGCAACAGCTGAATCTTACAGGAGAACAGAAACCGCTGTGCCTCAAGTGGACTGGGGAAACTTAGGATCGAGGAGAGTAACACTTGAGATCTCAAGTCGGGATAACCGTGAAAAAAGATTCATGCTCTCCAACATCGCCACGGTAAGTGAACTTTGCTTACCTGAACAGACCATCGATGCAGAATATCTTTGCTAAAAACATCAACACCTGACGGGAATTCCAGTTAAATCATACCAAAAAGCATCGGCTCGAATTCTCTTCGGTCTGGACAACTGGGAATCGGGACTCTCCTTGAAATTCAGAGAAGGAAGAAAGGATGAACCTCTCGCTTCAAAGACGAGACTCGGTTGGATTATCTACGAGCCATGTAAGAACGAGAAAACTTATGGTGCATTTCATTTCAGAGTGCATTTCATATTTGCCAATGTGAAAAAGGAATCCGACCAAAATATTCACCAGCTAGTCAAGAGCTACTATGAGGTCGAGAACATGGGCACTTAAAAGGCTGAAGAACTCTGTTGGTCCGAAGATGAACACGAGCTTTACAGATCTTTGAATCCACTACGAGACGCAAAGGGTTGCAGTACGAGACTGGTTTTTGTGGAAGTTCGATTCAATTAATTTGCAAGGGGGTTGTTTTACAACAGCCAACTTGACACCGTGACCTCTGAAAACGATCTCATATTTGGAGCCTACTACCCAAATGATGAGTACCACGAGAACGCTGGCCGAAGGGGTTTCATTCCACCGGAAGTGTTCCTGTATCTTGACCACATTGGACTGATCCAGGATGCGGAGGCATGTCCACTTATCTACCACGTGGCGAGAAGGACAGTGGACAGGCGACTGGTATACGACGCCAACGTCGCAAGTGTTAATCGGGATGCTCTCCGGTTCAACATATCCAGGATAAGGACAGGGGTTCTATTGGTGGTTGGAGCCACACCAGGAACCCCAGCTGTCGTCAGCCTAATTAAGTTAGGTTATGTTAGTAATTAAGATTAAATTAAAACCTAAGAAAACAACAAAACCCCCCAAAAACAAACAAAAAAAAAAATGTTAGCCGTAAGTATGTCTAAGTAAGAATAAGTTAAATTAAGTTAGATTAAGTTTTATTAAAATAGAATTAGACAGCTAAGTTTTTGCAAAATTTTCTTAGTTTTATATAAATATATAAATTATATAAAAATGTATATAGAAAATAAATAAATTTAACAAATTAAAATAAGTATTGACGTTGAAGGGCAAAAAATAAATAACTTACTAGTTTAGCTTAGAGCGCCCGCATAGGGCAAGTAAGTAGTTTTATAAAAAAAACATAAGTGGTACCTAGGTCAACCATTTTGTTATTAAGATAGCATTAGTTAAACAAAGTAAAATGCATTTTTAAACTTAAACTTAAAAAAACAAGTCGGCTGCAAAACTATGCGGTACTGCAGATGAACCGTTTGTCCTTTGTGTGAGCTGCAACTCAAATTACCACGTGGGATGCATTGATGCTTTAAGAAAAGAAGATCTCCGGACTTGATGCTGTGTAAATTGCACCCAACGAAAAGAAAAGTATAATATCAATGTCAAATCAAAAAGAACAGCTGAATGATTCCAAAGATTCCATGGATGAAGAACTGCCAATAAATAATCTTGATGTTCATAGCTGGCTAGGAATCAGTTCAAAGGACAATGCAGAGATGGGGGGCATTAGTTCCCCTCTAGCAATCGACGCATCTCCATCGTTCATTCCAATGGCAGGTACTAACGCTGCAAAGAGTCAAATACTCAACAAGATCACCACCGTGGATGCTGCGAACCCGCCAAAACCAGCTATACCACCAATTTTGGGAGCTGAGATGGTCCACCACTACAACTTTCGGACAGCTGAAAAACAACATCCAGACATCAGCTTTAAAAGTTTCACAAAAACACATCCCATGCAGTTGGAAATAAGGCCACTAGGTGCGGTTCCGACGATGACTTTCGAGTGCCCAAAAAATAAATTTGAACATCCAGTGACGAAAGCAAGGCCTACTGAAACGATCGTCTATACACGAAGCCTTACGAGGGAGCAAATTGCTGCCAGGCAGGTAGTACCCAGAGACCTTCTGCCTTTTAGCGGACGTCCGGAGGAATGGCAGATGTTTATATCTACGTATAAAACCTCCACCGAAATCTGTGGATACTCGGACGAAGAGAACCTGCCTCGGCTGCAACGAAGTGTAAGAGGGGCCGCAATGGAAGCGGTCAGATTCCGGTTAATGACACCATCTGGAGTCCCAGGCGCCATTGAAACCCTACGGATGTTGTATGGGAGACCGGAGGTAATAATAAATCATCTAATCACGACAATACGAAAGGAACCAGCAACTAAGATTGAAAAGCTGGATACAATAATTCAATTCGCGCTGGCAGTACAAAATTTAGACGCGGTTATGGAAAATTCCAACTTGCTCGCTCATGCAAACAATCCATGCCTACTGCAAGAGCTCGTCGACAAGCAACTTTTCCAATTAAAATTAGACTGGACACGATTTAAGCAAACACTACCAACGGTTTACATCCGGGCATTTGTATCCTGGATATACAGCATTGGAAAAGGTGCCAGTGAAGTCACTCTACCAGGTCTGGTTAATGACGTCATCAACAAAAATAAACTCATTAAAAATCGGAGTTTCTTTAACGTACACTCTCCAAAAACCTCACAACGGAAGAACGCCATGGACTGTTGCATATGCAAAAGGAAATATCATAAAATTGTATACCTGTAATCCTCAGCCACGGGAACCGGAAAGTTTGAACATATGCGCTTTTCGACGATGGATCCTTAATAACCCATATTGAGGAAGACTAAGCGCAACAGCTGAATCTTACAGGAGAACAGAAACCGCTGTGCCTCAAGTGGACTGGGGAAACTTAGGATCGAGGAGAGTAACACTTGAGATCTCAAGTCGGGATAACCGTGAAAAAAGATTCATGCTCTCCAACATCGCCACGGTAAGTGAACTTTGCTTACCTGAACAGACCATCGATGCAGAATATCTTTGCTAAAAACATCAACACCTGACGGGAATTCCAGTTAAATCATACCAAAAAGCATCGGCTCGAATTCTCTTCGGTCTGGACAACTGGGAATCGGGACTCTCCTTGAAATTCAGAGAAGGAAGAAAGGATGAACCTCTCGCTTCAAAGACGAGACTCGGTTGGATTATCTACGAGCCATGTAAGAACGAGAAAACTTATGGTGCATTTCATTTCAGAGTGCATTTCATATTTGCCAATGTGAAAAAGGAATCCGACCAAAATATTCACCAGCTAGTCAAGAGCTACTATGAGGTCGAGAACATGGGCACTTAAAAGGCTGAAGAACTCTGTTGGTCCGAAGATGAACACGAGCTTTACAGATCTTTGAATCCACTACGAGACGCAAAGGGTTGCAGTACGAGACTGGTTTTTGTGGAAGTTCGATTCAATTAATTTGCCCAACAGCTACGACATGGCTAAGCGACTTCTAATACGCCTGCAGAAAAAACTATTTCGAGAACGACATGATGCAGCGCTTAAATTAGCACCTGGAGGAAGCTGACAAAGGAAGAAATAAAAGAATCTCATTTACGAGCATGGTACCTGCCGATATTTCTGATCGTTAATCCCAACAAACCGGGACAGTTGCGTATAGTGTGGGACGCCGCCTCGAAGGTAAATGGAATCGCCTTTAATGACATGCTGGTGAAAGGTCTGGACCAACTGTCATACAACAAATTTCGGACAAACGAGACCTACACATCACTTCCGAACAGCAAAGGGAGGAAAGGTTTGGTGGTCAACAAACACACTTTCATGTACATGATTGGTTACAATGGTAGGACCCAGGATGTAGTCACCGGCCGCAAAACACTAACGTAACGGGAGGTCCAACGGGTCCTCATGTCTATTTATGATCCGCTAGGATTGCTGGCAAACTACCTCGTTTATGCGAGGATTATCTTACAGGAAATATGGCGATCAGATACCGACTGGGATGAAGCCGTAAAACCTGCACAATCAGTTAAAAGGAGAAATTGGATTAAACTGCTACCAGAGGTAGAAAGAACCCGTATACCCAGACGCTATTTCCAGGGAAGTTCACCCGGGGATTCGAGCATCCAACTACACATCTTTGTTCAAGATGCAAGCGAGAACACCTAAGCTGTCGCAGTCTTCATCAGGATGGAGAGCTCACAAGGTGTTCATTGCAGTCTACTTACGGCGAAAACCAAGGTTGCTTCACTGAAAGGACTTTCTATCCCTAGAATGGAGCTAGAGGCGGCGTTACTCGGAACACGATTGGCTAATGCATGTCAGGATGCTATGTCTCTCAAAATATCTTCAAGACAGTTCTGGACAAATTCGAAAGTTGTCATGGCTTGGCTCATCTCTGATCAACGCAAATACAGACAATTCGTGGGCATTCGCATTGGACAAATTCTCGAAAATTCTGATGTTGGAGAATGGCGTTGGCTTCCCACAAAATTTAACGCCACTGGCTCAGTAACCAAATGGACACCATATCCAATTCTTCGTTCTGGAAGCAGCTGGTATTGAGGGCCAGAATTTGTGTATCTTGCTCCGGAACAATGCCCACAGTGGTCAAATATTTTGCCAACGGAGATGGAGAGCAAAAGGCATATGATACACTTGAAGACACCAAACTCAAACATAATTGATGTGGACAAGTTTTCGCAATGGAAAAGAGTGGTAAGAGTCCTTTCATTTGTCTACCGTTTCATTATCATCCTTAGGAACCGAGTTAAGGGTTTACCAGTAAGCGAAGGAAGTCCAGTTTCAAATGAATACGCTTGGGCAGAACGACAGTTCTACGCTTAAGCTTAAACTAGCCGATACTACAATGAAATACTGGCAATTCAAAAAAAAATCGGCCTATTGACAAGGACAGTACCCTGTACAAGCTCAGCCCCTACTTGGATGAATACGACATCTTAAGGATCCGTGGACGAACTGTCACATACTCTTCAAATTTTCCAGACTTGGGACGATCTATCATACTCCCAAAAGACCATCATATAACAAACCTCATAATCAAATCGTATCATTACAAATTCCACCATTTAAACAACGTAACCGTAGTTAACGAAGTTCGCCAGCGCTTCTATATCCCATCGCTACGAGCAGCTATAAAGAAAATAAAAAATAGTTGCTATTACTGTAAAATCCGCGAAGGCAAACCAATTCCACCGGAGATGTCACCTCTACCTTCAGCTAGATTAGCTTCTTTCAGGCGTCCCTTCTCCTATGTGGGAATATATTATTTTGGTCCTATGAAGGTCAAAATTGGTCGAAGGAATGAAAAACGTTGGGGAGTCTTGTTTACGTGCCTCAAAGTGCGAGCAATTCATATAGAGATTGCATCAACATTAACAACGGACTCGTGCATTCACAGCCTACGGAAGTTCATCGCACGAAGGGGCACCCCTTAAGATTTAAAGCGATAACGGCGCTAATTTCCAAGGAGCCAGCCGAGAACTGCGGTAAGCCTGTAATGAGATCGACCATCGGACAGCAGCTAAAAGTTTCATCAGCTCAACGACTAAATGGATTTTTATTCTACCAGCATCGCAACATATGGAGAAAGCTGGGAACGTATGGTAAGATCTGTAAAAAAATGTTCTCACTCAAATCTTGCCAAACAGAACGCCAACGAAGGAAGAGGTATATAGTCTGTTACTGGGATTCGAGGCTACCGTAAACACTCGACTAACGTACATTCCGGTTGACTCTGAGGCGGATGAGGCCTTTACTCCCAACCACTTCTTTTGGGATCATCTAACGGTTGGAGCCTTCACGGATGATTCACGACTAATGTATTCTGGAACCGCTGGGTGCAAGAGTACTTACCCACTCTCACAAGACGTACAAACTGGTTTCAAGAGGCTCCGCCAGTGAAAGTCGGAGACATCGCCATTATCGTTGACCAAAATCTTCCCCGAAACTCTTGGCCGAAAGGAAGAGTGCTAGAGACCATCGTCAGCAGAGACGGCCGGGTCCGAAGCGCGACGGTACAAACACCTTCTGGAATTTATCATAGGCCAGTAGTAAAGCTAGCTGTACTCGACATCAGAGACGCTTTCGAGAAGGATAGTAAGCCGAATAGGATGGGACTTCCTTAGTGCAACATATGAAAGAGCCTAGACAAAAGGTGGACGAGTTTTGGCGGCTTATTGATACCAAAATTGAAACCAATCAAAGCATAGAGGAGTACATCCGCTGATTTTAAAGAATAATCAGCAAACTACAGGAAATGGGAGCGAATTTGTATGCATAAGCCTTTTGGATTAGACTATTAGATGTATGCATTCGACTTTTGGAGATTGGCAACCGAAAAAAAGACTTGAATGAACAAAAGATCACAGCGTTATACACAAAGGGAAAGAAAAAATAACAAAAACCCATCCATTTCAATATCAGAGGCAATCCCTTTGCATTTAACTGCCGCGTCTGTTGAAAAAAGGGACATATGGCGAGAAACTGTTGTAGAAATAAGGAAAAGGTCAGAAGTAGCACAGAACAAATGGATTATAGTTTCACCATAAAAGATCAATCTGAGCAATCGGATTTTAGCAACCGAAACAACATGGTGTCTTGATTCGGATTCTACTTCGCACATGTTTTAAACAAAAACCCATTTTCAAGATTTGAAAACATTGACAAAGGAGGCTTTTGTAACATTAGCAAAGGGATAGTGAGTAAAAATAGTTGGAGTCGGAACTGCTGAGCAGCCATCATATCTCACAAATGTCGGGGAAGACATCAAATTTTTCTACACACTTTACATAACAGATTTGACTGAAAAATTGATCTCAGTCAGCAAAGTGGCAAGTAGTGGTGCTATGGTCATATTTGAAAATGATCAAGCAAAGATATTCAGCTAGTCTGGTGTACTATTGCTCACGGCAGAACAACTACGCTGTTGTTTTGTATATAATTTCACAAGTTAACAGAGTTCTGGCTGCGAATCAAGGTGACAATTCGCTGACTTTACGGCACCGAAGAATGGGCCAACTAAGTATATCCAGTCATCAGAGATGGTGAAAGGTCTACCGGATAAATTTAATAACGATGAAAGTAACTGTGACTCGTGCCTTTGTGCAAAGCAACCGTTTGTGGTAAGTCGTTCATAGACCACCGCAGTATTCGTACATGTTTCGGCTTCTACAAAGTAATACCTTAGTTAATTTATATTAAAAACAATATAACATTTACAATAATACCTTCTAGCCCAGTTAATTATGAAGGCATGCACTTTAAGATGACAGCAAACGGTGAACAAAAATGTATACATGCAATATATAGACGTCCGAAATCAAGTATAACCAATTTCGTGGAAGGACTAAGAGCTATGATTGACGAGAAGAAGAACAATATTTTGCTAGGAGATGTGAACATTAATATACAATACGAGAATAACTCACTGGTACTTAACTATGTGGAAATGATGGCTTCAAAAGGAATGACATGTCTCATAAAGCAACCGGCTTATGAAACTATACAAGAAAACTTGACCAAATTTGCAAACCAATTCTCTGACCAGGGATCAAAAATCGTCCACATTTGCAATAGAAAGACATCATCATCATCATCACAGAAGCTCGGAGCTATGGGAAAGCATATACCTAGAAAAAGCAACAGAAACCGAAGTATTCACACTTTTGACCAAATTGAACATGAAAAAAAGGACCTGGAGCAGATAATTTAAGGCCAGTAGATCTGAAATTAAACGCAATATATCTTACACCTATAATCACATAAATTATTAATCAAAAAAGAATGAACTAGGTAACTATAGACCCATTGCCATCTTATAAGCTGTAGCAAGTACATGGAGCATATAATCGCTAGTCGCATAACTTTATAAACAAACATAAAATTCTACACAACAATCAACATGGGTTTCAGAAAAATAAGAGCACCCAATCGCTTCTAGGAGAATTCACGTATACTATCAACGCTGGATTAAACTAAAACCACCATGTCCTTGTACTCTTCATCAATTTTAGTAAAGCTTCGACACCCTGGAGCGTGGAAAATTGATAGATAGTCTGCACAAATATGGCTTATGGTATGACAAATTGGTTAAAAAAATTATTTAACAAACATATCAAGCACTGAAGAAAGAATTGAGTATGGAGTACCACAAGACTCGAAACTAGGACCTATCTTTTTCATTACTTTCACGAATGAACTACGGACGATACTTAATAAGGGAGCGACCTATGCCTATGGCGATGATATAGAAATCGTGGTAAAACACCGAGACCTGCAAGTAGCCATAAACATTTTACAAAAAGAGTTTGATGCAGGATCAAAACGGTGCCACGATAATGGGCTTATTATAAATGCTGCAAAAACTAGAGTGACGTTATACCGGTATGAAATGAAATATCCAAAGTATTGGCCATTGTATTCTACACATTTTGACCACCTTTCCTTTGTGAATACCACGCCAATAAAATTGTTCGCGTTTTAAAGCAAACCAATCAGACACCCAATTTTCGACCTCCTCGTAAGAATCAAAGTGCTGCTCAGCCAATGCGTGTCCCATTGATGGAAACAAATGGTAGTCGGAAGGAGCCAAGTCTGGTGAATACGGCGGGTGGGGTAGCTGCTCCCAGCCATGTGTATTGATTGTATCATGAACCGGTTTTGCTTTGTATGCAGGTGAATTGTCATGGAGCAAAGTTACCTTGCCGTGTCTTCTGGCCCATTCTGGTCGTTTCTTGGTCAATGCATGGTTCAAATTTATCATTTGTTGTCGGTAGCCATCAGTAATGGTTTCACAAGCTTTTAGAAGCTCCTGTTACAGCACACCTTTCTGGTCCCAACAAACACACAGCATTGTCTTCTTGCCGAATAGATCTGGTTTTGCAGTCGATGTTGATGGTTGTACTAGATTAACCCATGATATTTTCCGTTTCGGATTTTTAGAATAAATCCATTTTTCATCGCCAGTAACAATCCGATGCAAAACCGATTTTCTTTCGTGTCTTTGGAGCAAAATTTCACAAGTGTTTTTTCGGTTTTCCATCTATCTTTCATTCAATTTATGTGGCACCCATTTTCCACACTTATGGATTTTTTCCATAGCTTTTAAACGGTCAGAAATTGTTTGTTGTGCAACATTTAACATTGTTGCCATTTGCTTTTGACTCAAAGTGTCATCTCCATTAAATACAATTCGGCGTCTGCAAACTGGTGGTCTTCCACGTTCTTCATTTTTCACATTAAAATCATTATTTCTGAATCGTTGAAACCATATTTTGCATGTTGCTTCTGATAGAGCATGATCACCATATGCCTCGACAAGCATTCGATGCAACTCTGCAGCACTCTCTTCAAATGAAAACAAAAAATTAATGCTTTCCACAAATTATCACTTTCTGGTAGAAAATTCGATTTTTAACACGATAAAAAAATATGTGTCTGACTTGATGTATGCTAAATATTTTTCACAGATATAATAGCACAAGAAAAAAATAAGGTCTCGTTCACAACAAATGTTCCCTATCGAGACATTTGTATCTTCATACCAGTATACCCATCCATATTTACCACAGATATGACTGTTGTCCTGTTTCGACCACCAATAATGAAGTCGAAGTAGTTTCACGAATTAAGTATCTCGGAGTAACAATAGACAACAACTTTTTATGGCGCGATCACATAAATTCCTTGTGTCTTTAACTCAAAAGTGATATGTTTGCTATGGTGTTTCCTCGTTTATGCGAGGCTTATCTTACAGGAAATATGGCGATCAGATACCGACTGGGATGAAGCCGTAAAACCTGCACAATCAGTTAAAAGGAGAAATTGGATTAAACTGCTACCAGAGGTAGAAAGAACCCGTATACCCAGACGCTATTTCCAGGGAAGTTCACCAGGGGATTCGAGCATCTTTGTTCGAGATGCAAGCGAGAACACCTAAGCTGTCGCAGTCTTCATCAGGATGGAGAGCTCACAAGGTGTTCATTGCAGTCTACTTACGGCGAAAACCAAGGTTGCTTCACTGAAAGGACTTTCTATCCCTAGAATGGAGCTAGAGGCGGCGTTACTCGGAACACGATTGGCTAATGCATGTCAGGATGCTATGTCTCTCAAAATATCTTCAAGACAGTTCTGGACAAATTCGAAAGTTGTCATGGCTTGGCTCATCTCTGATGAACGCAAATACAGACAATTCGTGGGCATTCGCATTGGACAAATTGTCGAAAATTCTGATGTTGGAGAATGGCGTTGGCTTCCCACAAAATTTAACGCCACTGACTCAGTAACCAAATGGAAACCATATCCAATTCTTCGTTCTGGAAGCAGCTGGTATTGAGGGCCAGAATTTGTGTATCTTGCTCCGGAACAATGCCCACAGTGATCCAATATTTTGCCAACGGAGATGGAGAGCAAAAGGCATATGATACACTTGAAGACACCAAACTCAAACATAATTGATGTGGACAAGTTTTCGCAGTTGAAAAGAGTGGTAAGAGTCCTTTCATTTGTCTACCGTTTCATTATCATCCTTATGAACCGAGTTAAGGGTTTACCAGTAAGCGAAGGAAGTCCAGTTTCAAATGAATACGTTTAGGCAAAACGACAGTTCTACGGACAAGCTTAAACTAGCCGATACTACAATGAAATTCTGGCAATTCAAAAAAAAAATCGGCCTATTGACAAGGACAGTACTTTGTACAAGCTCAGCCCCTACTTGGGTGAATACGACATCTTAAGGATCCGTGGACGAACTGTCACATACTCTTCAAATTTTCCAGACTTGGGACGATCTATCATACTCCCAAAAGACCATCATATAACAAACCTCATAATCAAATCGTATCATTACAAATTCCACCATTTAAACAACGTAACCGTAGTTAACGAAGTTCGCCAGCGCTTCTATATCCCATCGCTACGAACAGCTATAAAGAAAATAAAAAATAGTTGCTATTACTGTGAAATCCGCGAAGGCAAACCAATTCCACCGGAGATGTCACCTCTACCTTCAGCTAGATTAGCTTCTTTCAGGCGTCCCTTCTCCTATGTGGGGATAGATTATTTTGGTCCTATGAAGGTCAAAATTGGTCGAAGGAATGAAAAACGTTGGGGAGTCTTGTTTACGTGCCTCAAAGTGCGAGCAATCCATATAGAGATTGCATCAACATTAACAACGGACTCGTGCATTCACAGCCTACGGAAGTTCATCGCACGAAGGGGCACCCCTTAAGATTTAAAGCGATAACGGCGTTAATTTCCAAGGAGCCAGCCGAGAACTGCGGGAAGCCTGTAATGAGATCGACCATCGGACAGCAGCTAAAAGTTTCATCAGCTCAACGACTAAATGGATTTTTATTCTACCAGCATCGCAACATATGGAGAAAGCTGGGAACGTATGGTAAGATCTGTAAAAAAATGTTCTCACTCAAATCTTGCCAAACAGAACGCCAACGAAGGAAGAGGTATATAGTCTGTTACTGGGAGTCGAGGCTACCCTAAACACTCGACTAACGTACATTCCAGTTGACTCTGAGGCGGATGAGGCCTTGACTCCCAACCACTTCTTTTGGGATCATCTAACGGTGCTAAACCAGTTGGAGCCTTCACGGATGATTCACGACTAATGTATTCTGGAAACGCTGGGTGCAAGAGTACTTACCCACTCTCACAAGACGCACAAACTGGTTTCAAGAGGCTCCGCCAGTGAAAGTCGGAGACATCGCCATTATCGTTGACCAAAATCTTCCCCGAAACTCTTGACCGAAAGGAAGAGTGCTAGAGACCATCGTTAGCAGAGACGGCCGGGTCCGAAGCGCGACGGTACAAACACCTTCTGGAATTTATCATAGGCCAGTAGTAAAGCTAGCTGTACTCGACATCAGAGACGCTTTCGAGAAGGATAGTAAGCCGAATAGGATGGGACTTCCTTAGTGCAACATATGAAAGAGCCTAGACAAAAGGTGGACGAGTTTCGGCGGCTTATTGATACCAAAATTAAAACCAATCAAAGCATAGAGGAGTACATCCGCTGATTTTAAAGAATAATCAGCAAACTACAGGAAATGGGAGCGAATTTGTATGCACAAGCTTTTTGGATTAGACTATTAGATGTATGCATTAGACTTTTGGAGATTGGCAACCGAAAAAAAGACTTGAATGAACAAAAGATCACAGCGTTATACACAAAGGGAAAGAACAAATCAAAAACCCATCGAATTTCAATATCAGAGGCAATCCCTTTGCATTTAACTGCCGCGTCTGTTGAAAAAAGGGACATATGGCGAGAAACTGTTGTAGAAATAAGGAAAAGGTCAGAACAGTACAGTTAAGTAGCACAGAACAAATGGATTATGGTTTCACCATAAAAGATCAATCTGAGCAATCGGATTTTAGCAACCGAAACAACATGGTGTCTTGATTCGGATTCTACTTCGCACATGTTTTAAACAAAAACCCATTTTCAAGATTTGAAAACATTGACAAAGGAGGCTTTTGTAACATTAGCAAAGGGATAGTGAGTAAAAATAGTTGGAGTCGGAACTGCTGAGCAGCCATCATATCTCACAAATGTCGGGGAAGACATCAAATTTTTCTACACACTTTACATAACAGATTTGACTGAAAAATTGATCTCAGTCAGCAAAGTGGCAAGTAGTGGTGCTATGGTCATATTTGAAAATGATCAAGCAAAGATATTCAGCTAGTCTGGTGTACTATTGCTCACGGCAGAACAACTACGCTGTTGTTTTGTATATAATTTCACAAGTTAACAGAGTTCTGGCTGCGAATCAAGGTGACAATTCGCTGACTTTATGGCACCGAAGAATGGGCCAACTAAGTATATCCAGTCATCAGAGATGGTGAAAGGTCTACCGGATAAATTTAATAACGATGAAAGTAACTGTGACTCGTGCCTTTGTGCAAAGCAACCGTTTGTGGTAAGTCGTTCATAGACCACCGCAGTATTCGTACATGTTTCGGCTTCTACAAAGTAATACCTTAGTTAATTTATATTAAAAACAATATAACATTTACAATAATACCTTCTAGCCCAGTTAATTATGAAGGCATGCACTTTAAGATGACAGCAAACGGTGAACAAAAATGTATACATGCAATATATAGACGTCCGAAATCAAGTATAACCAATTTCGTGGAAGGACTAAGAGCCATGATTGACGAGAAGAAGAGCAATATTTTGCTAGGAGATCTGAACATTAATATACAATACGAGAATAACTCACTGGTACTTAACCATGTGGAAATGATGGCTTCAAAAGGAATGACATGTCTCATAAAGCAACCGGCTTATGAAACTATACAAGAAAACTTGACCAAATTTGCAAACCAATTCTCTGACCAGGGATCAAAAATAGTCCATATTTGCAATAGAAAGACATCAAGACACAGAAGCTCGGAGCTACGGGAAAGCATATACCTAGAAAAAGCAACGGTTTCTGTTCACACTTTTGACCAAATTGAACATGAAAAAAAGGACATGGAGCAGATAATTTAAGGCCAGTAGATCTGAAACTAAACGCAATATATCTTACACCTATAATCACATAAATTATTAATCAAAGAAGAATGAACTAGGTAACTATAGACCCATTGCCATCTTATAAGCTGTAGCAAGTACATGGAGCATATAATCGTTAGTCGCATAACTTTATAAACAAACATAAAATTCTACACAACAATCAACATGGGTTTCAGAAAAATAAGAGCACCCAATCGCTTCTAGGAGAATTCACGTATACTATCAACGCTGGATTAAACTAAAACCACCATGTCCTTGTACTCTTCATCGATTTTAGTAAAGCTTCGACACCCTGGAGCGTGGAAAATTGATAGATAGTCTGTACAAATATGGCTTATGGTATGACAAATTGGTTAAAAAAAATTATGTAACAAACATATCAAGCACTGAAGAAAGAATTGAGTATGGAGTACCACATGACTCGAAACTAGGACCTATCCTTTTCATTACTTTCACGAATGAACTACGGACGATACTTAATAAGAGAGCGACCTATGCCTATGCCGATGATATAGCAATCGTGGTTAAACAGCGAGACCTGCAAGTAGCCATAAACATTTTACAAAAAGAGTTTGATGCAGGATCAAAATGGTGCCACGATAATGGGCTTATTATAAATGCTGCAAAAACTAGAGTGACGTTATACCGGTATGAAATGAAATATCCAAAGTATTGGCCATTGTATTCTACACATTTTGACCACCTTTCCTTTGTGAATACCACGCCAATAAAATTGTTCGCGTTTTAAAGCAAACCAATCAGACACCCAATTTTCGACCTCCTCGTAAGAATCAAAGTGCTGCTCAGCCAATGCGTGTCCCATTGATGGAAACAAATGGTAGTCGGAAGGAGCCAAGTCTGGTGAATACGGCGGGTGGGGTAGCTGCTCCCAGCCATGTGTATTGATTGTATCATGAACCGGTTTTGCTTTGTATGCAGGTGAATTGTCATGGAGCAAAGTTACCTTGCCGTGTCTTCTGGCCCATTCTGGTCGTTTCTTGGTCAATGCATGGTTCAAATTTATCATTTGTTGTCGGTAGCCATCAGTAATGGTTTCACAAGCTTTTAGAAGCTCCTGTTACAGCACACCTTTCTGGTCCCAACAAACACACAGCATTGTCTTCTTGCCGAATAGATCTGGTTTTGCAGTCGATGTTGATGGTTGTACTAGATTAACCCATGATATTTTCCGTTTCGGATTTTTAGAATAAATCCATTTTTCATCGCCAGTAACAATCCGATGCAAAACCGATTTTCTTTCGTGTCTTTGGAGCAAAATTTCACAAGTGTTTTTTCGGTTTTCCATCTATCTTTCATTCAATTTATGTGGCACCCATTTTCCACACTTATGGATTTTTTCCATAGCTTTTAAACGGTCAGAAATTGTTTGTTGTGCAACATTTAACATTGTTGCCATTTGCTTTTGACTCAAAGTGTCATCTCCATTAAATACAATTCGGCGTCTGCAAACTGGTGGTCTTCCACGTTCTTCATTTTTCACATTAAAATCATTATTTCTGAATCGTTGAAACCATATTTTGCATGTTGCTTCTGATAGAGCATGATCACCATATGCCTCGACAAGCATTCGATGCAACTCTGCAGCACTCTCTTCAAATGAAAACAAAAAATTAATGCTTTCCACAAATTATCACTTTCTGGTAGAAAATTCGATTTTTAACACGATAAAAAAATATGTGTCTGACTTGATGTATGCTAAATATTTTTCACAGATATAATAGCACAAGAAAAAAATAAGGTCTCGTTCACAACAAATGTTCCCTATCGAGACATTTGTATCTTCATACCAGTATACCCATCCATATTTACCACAGATATGACTGTTGTCCTGTTTCGACCACCAATAATGAAGTCGAAGTAGTTTCACGAATTAAGTATCTCGGAGTAACAATAGACAACAACTTTTTATGGCGCGATCACATAAATTCCTTGTGTCTTTAACTCAAAAGTGATATGTTTGCTATGGTGTTTCCTCGTTTATGCGAGGCTTATCTTACAGGAAATATGGCGATCAGATACCGACTGGGATGAAGCCGTAAAACCTGCACAATCAGTTAAAAGGAGAAATTGGATTAAACTGCTACCAGAGGTAGAAAGAACCCGTATACCCAGACGCTATTTCCAGGGAAGTTCACCAGGGGATTCGAGCATCTTTGTTCGAGATGCAAGCGAGAACACCTAAGCTGTCGCAGTCTTCATCAGGATGGAGAGCTCACAAGGTGTTCATTGCAGTCTACTTACGGCGAAAACCAAGGTTGCTTCACTGAAAGGACTTTCTATCCCTAGAATGGAGCTAGAGGCGGCGTTACTCGGAACACGATTGGCTAATGCATGTCAGGATGCTATGTCTCTCAAAATATCTTCAAGACAGTTCTGGACAAATTCGAAAGTTGTCATGGCTTGGCTCATCTCTGATGAACGCAAATACAGACAATTCGTGGGCATTCGCATTGGACAAATTGTCGAAAATTCTGATGTTGGAGAATGGCGTTGGCTTCCCACAAAATTTAACGCCACTGACTCAGTAACCAAATGGAAACCATATCCAATTCTTCGTTCTGGAAGCAGCTGGTATTGAGGGCCAGAATTTGTGTATCTTGCTCCGGAACAATGCCCACAGTGATCCAATATTTTGCCAACGGAGATGGAGAGCAAAAGGCATATGATACACTTGAAGACACCAAACTCAAACATAATTGATGTGGACAAGTTTTCGCAGTTGAAAAGAGTGGTAAGAGTCCTTTCATTTGTCTACCGTTTCATTATCATCCTTATGAACCGAGTTAAGGGTTTACCAGTAAGCGAAGGAAGTCCAGTTTCAAATGAATACGTTTAGGCAAAACGACAGTTCTACGGACAAGCTTAAACTAGCCGATACTACAATGAAATTCTGGCAATTCAAAAAAAAAATCGGCCTATTGACAAGGACAGTACTTTGTACAAGCTCAGCCCCTACTTGGGTGAATACGACATCTTAAGGATCCGTGGACGAACTGTCACATACTCTTCAAATTTTCCAGACTTGGGACGATCTATCATACTCCCAAAAGACCATCATATAACAAACCTCATAATCAAATCGTATCATTACAAATTCCACCATTTAAACAACGTAACCGTAGTTAACGAAGTTCGCCAGCGCTTCTATATCCCATCGCTACGAACAGCTATAAAGAAAATAAAAAATAGTTGCTATTACTGTGAAATCCGCGAAGGCAAACCAATTCCACCGGAGATGTCACCTCTACCTTCAGCTAGATTAGCTTCTTTCAGGCGTCCCTTCTCCTATGTGGGGATAGATTATTTTGGTCCTATGAAGGTCAAAATTGGTCGAAGGAATGAAAAACGTTGGGGAGTCTTGTTTACGTGCCTCAAAGTGCGAGCAATCCATATAGAGATTGCATCAACATTAACAACGGACTCGTGCATTCACAGCCTACGGAAGTTCATCGCACGAAGGGGCACCCCTTAAGATTTAAAGCGATAACGGCGTTAATTTCCAAGGAGCCAGCCGAGAACTGCGGGAAGCCTGTAATGAGATCGACCATCGGACAGCAGCTAAAAGTTTCATCAGCTCAACGACTAAATGGATTTTTATTCTACCAGCATCGCAACATATGGAGAAAGCTGGGAACGTATGGTAAGATCTGTAAAAAAATGTTCTCACTCAAATCTTGCCAAACAGAACGCCAACGAAGGAAGAGGTATATAGTCTGTTACTGGGAGTCGAGGCTACCCTAAACACTCGACTAACGTACATTCCAGTTGACTCTGAGGCGGATGAGGCCTTGACTCCCAACCACTTCTTTTGGGATCATCTAACGGTGCTAAACCAGTTGGAGCCTTCACGGATGATTCACGACTAATGTATTCTGGAAACGCTGGGTGCAAGAGTACTTACCCACTCTCACAAGACGCACAAACTGGTTTCAAGAGGCTCCGCCAGTGAAAGTCGGAGACATCGCCATTATCGTTGACCAAAATCTTCCCCGAAACTCTTGACCGAAAGGAAGAGTGCTAGAGACCATCGTTAGCAGAGACGGCCGGGTCCGAAGCGCGACGGTACAAACACCTTCTGGAATTTATCATAGGCCAGTAGTAAAGCTAGCTGTACTCGACATCAGAGACGCTTTCGAGAAGGATAGTAAGCCGAATAGGATGGGACTTCCTTAGTGCAACATATGAAAGAGCCTAGACAAAAGGTGGACGAGTTTCGGCGGCTTATTGATACCAAAATTAAAACCAATCAAAGCATAGAGGAGTACATCCGCTGATTTTAAAGAATAATCAGCAAACTACAGGAAATGGGAGCGAATTTGTATGCACAAGCTTTTTGGATTAGACTATTAGATGTATGCATTAGACTTTTGGAGATTGGCAACCGAAAAAAAGACTTGAATGAACAAAAGATCACAGCGTTATACACAAAGGGAAAGAACAAATCAAAAACCCATCGAATTTCAATATCAGAGGCAATCCCTTTGCATTTAACTGCCGCGTCTGTTGAAAAAAGGGACATATGGCGAGAAACTGTTGTAGAAATAAGGAAAAGGTCAGAACAGTACAGTTAAGTAGCACAGAACAAATGGATTATGGTTTCACCATAAAAGATCAATCTGAGCAATCGGATTTTAGCAACCGAAACAACATGGTGTCTTGATTCGGATTCTACTTCGCACATGTTTTAAACAAAAACCCATTTTCAAGATTTGAAAACATTGACAAAGGAGGCTTTTGTAACATTAGCAAAGGGATAGTGAGTAAAAATAGTTGGAGTCGGAACTGCTGAGCAGCCATCATATCTCACAAATGTCGGGGAAGACATCAAATTTTTCTACACACTTTACATAACAGATTTGACTGAAAAATTGATCTCAGTCAGCAAAGTGGCAAGTAGTGGTGCTATGGTCATATTTGAAAATGATCAAGCAAAGATATTCAGCTAGTCTGGTGTACTATTGCTCACGGCAGAACAACTACGCTGTTGTTTTGTATATAATTTCACAAGTTAACAGAGTTCTGGCTGCGAATCAAGGTGACAATTCGCTGACTTTATGGCACCGAAGAATGGGCCAACTAAGTATATCCAGTCATCAGAGATGGTGAAAGGTCTACCGGATAAATTTAATAACGATGAAAGTAACTGTGACTCGTGCCTTTGTGCAAAGCAACCGTTTGTGGTAAGTCGTTCATAGACCACCGCAGTATTCGTACATGTTTCGGCTTCTACAAAGTAATACCTTAGTTAATTTATATTAAAAACAATATAACATTTACAATAATACCTTCTAGCCCAGTTAATTATGAAGGCATGCACTTTAAGATGACAGCAAACGGTGAACAAAAATGTATACATGCAATATATAGACGTCCGAAATCAAGTATAACCAATTTCGTGGAAGGACTAAGAGCCATGATTGACGAGAAGAAGAGCAATATTTTGCTAGGAGATCTGAACATTAATATACAATACGAGAATAACTCACTGGTACTTAACCATGTGGAAATGATGGCTTCAAAAGGAATGACATGTCTCATAAAGCAACCGGCTTATGAAACTATACAAGAAAACTTGACCAAATTTGCAAACCAATTCTCTGACCAGGGATCAAAAATAGTCCATATTTGCAATAGAAAGACATCAAGACACAGAAGCTCGGAGCTACGGGAAAGCATATACCTAGAAAAAGCAACGGTTTCTGTTCACACTTTTGACCAAATTGAACATGAAAAAAAGGACCTGGAGCAGATAATTTAAGGCCAGTAGATCTGAAACTAAACGCAATATATCTTACACCTATAATCACATAAATTATTAATCAAAGAAGAATGAACTAGGTAACTATAGACCCATTGCCATCTTATAAGCTGTAGCAAGTACATGGAGCATATAATCGTTAGTCGCATAACTTTATAAACAAACATAAAATTCTACACAACAATCAACATGGGTTTCAGAAAAATAAGAGCACCCAATCGCTTCTAGGAGAATTCACGTATACTATCAACGCTGGATTAAACTAAAACCACCATGTCCTTGTACTCTTCATCGATTTTAGTAAAGCTTCGACACCCTGGAGCGTGGAAAATTGATAGATAGTCTGTACAAATATGGCTTATGGTATGACAAATTGGTTAAAAAAAATTATGTAACAAACATATCAAGCACTGAAGAAAGAATTGAGTATGGAGTACCACATGACTCGAAACTAGGACCTATCCTTTTCATTACTTTCACGAATGAACTACGGACGATACTTAATAAGAGAGCGACCTATGCCTATGCCGATGATATAGCAATCGTGGTTAAACAGCGAGACCTGCAAGTAGCCATAAACATTTTACAAAAAGAGTTTGATGCAGGATCAAAATGGTGCCACGATAATGGGCTTATTATAAATGCTGCAAAAACTAGAGTGACGTTATACCGGTATGAAATGAAATATCCAAAGTATTGGCCATTGTATTCTACACATTTTGACCACCTTTCCTTTGTGAATACCACGCCAATAAAATTGTTCGCGTTTTAAAGCAAACCAATCAGACACCCAATTTTCGACCTCCTCGTAAGAATCAAAGTGCTGCTCAGCCAATGCGTGTCCCATTGATGGAAACAAATGGTAGTCGGAAGGAGCCAAGTCTGGTGAATACGGCGGGTGGGGTAGCTGCTCCCAGCCATGTGTATTGATTGTATCATGAACCGGTTTTGCTTTGTATGCAGGTGAATTGTCATGGAGCAAAGTTACCTTGCCGTGTCTTCTGGCCCATTCTGGTCGTTTCTTGGTCAATGCATGGTTCAAATTTATCATTTGTTGTCGGTAGCCATCAGTAATGGTTTCACAAGCTTTTAGAAGCTCCTGTTACAGCACACCTTTCTGGTCCCAACAAACACACAGCATTGTCTTCTTGCCGAATAGATCTGGTTTTGCAGTCGATGTTGATGGTTGTACTAGATTAACCCATGATATTTTCCGTTTCGGATTTTTAGAATAAATCCATTTTTCATCGCCAGTAACAATCCGATGCAAAACCGATTTTCTTTCGTGTCTTTGGAGCAAAATTTCACAAGTGTTTTTTCGGTTTTCCATCTATCTTTCATTCAATTTATGTGGCACCCATTTTCCACACTTATGGATTTTTTCCATAGCTTTTAAACGGTCAGAAATTGTTTGTTGTGCAACATTTAACATTGTTGCCATTTGCTTTTGACTCAAAGTGTCATCTCCATTAAATACAATTCGGCGTCTGCAAACTGGTGGTCTTCCACGTTCTTCATTTTTCACATTAAAATCATTATTTCTGAATCGTTGAAACCATATTTTGCATGTTGCTTCTGATAGAGCATGATCACCATATGCCTCGACAAGCATTCGATGCAACTCTGCAGCACTCTCTTCAAATGAAAACAAAAAATTAATGCTTTCCACAAATTATCACTTTCTGGTAGAAAATTCGATTTTTAACACGATAAAAAAATATGTGTCTGACTTGATGTATGCTAAATATTTTTCACAGATATAATAGCACAAGAAAAAAATAAGGTCTCGTTCACAACAAATGTTCCCTATCGAGACATTTGTATCTTCATACCAGTATACCCATCCATATTTACCACAGATATGACTGTTGTCCTGTTTCGACCACCAATAATGAAGTCGAAGTAGTTTCACGAATTAAGTATCTCGGAGTAACAATAGACAACAACTTTTTATGGCGCGATCACATAAATTCCTTGTGTCTTTAACTCAAAAGTGATATGTTTGCTATGGTGTTTCCTCGTTTATGCGAGGCTTATCTTACAGGAAATATGGCGATCAGATACCGACTGGGATGAAGCCGTAAAACCTGCACAATCAGTTAAAAGGAGAAATTGGATTAAACTGCTACCAGAGGTAGAAAGAACCCGTATACCCAGACGCTATTTCCAGGGAAGTTCACCCGGGGATTCGAGCATCCAACTACACATCTTTGTTCAAGATGCAAGCGAGAACACCTAAGCTGTCGCAGTCTTCATCAGGATGGAGAGCTCACAAGGTGTTCATTGCAGTCTACTTACGGCGAAAACCAAGGTTGCTTCACTGAAAGGACTTTCTATCCCTAGAATGGAGCTAGAGGCGGCGTTACTCGGAACACGATTGGCTAATGCATGTCAGGATGCTATGTCTCTCAAAATATCTTCAAGACAGTTCTGGACAAATTCGAAAGTTGTCATGGCTTGGCTCATCTCTGATGAACGCAAATACAGACAATTCGTGGGCATTCGCATTGGACAAATTGTCGAAAATTCTGATGTTGGAGAATGGCGTTGGCTTCCCACAAAATTTAACGCCACTGACTCAGTAACCAAATGGAAACCATATCCAATTCTTCGTTCTGGAAGCAGCTGGTATTGAGGGCCAGAATTTGTGTATCTTGCTCCGGAACAATGCCCACAGTGATCCAATATTTTGCCAACGGAGATGGAGAGCAAAAGGCATATGATACACTTGAAGACACCAAACTCAAACATAATTGATGTGGACAAGTTTTCGCAGTTGAAAAGAGTGGTAAGAGTCCTTTCATTTGTCTACCGTTTCATTATCATCCTTATGAACCGAGTTAAGGGTTTACCAGTAAGCGAAGGAAGTCCAGTTTCAAATGAATACGTTTAGGCAAAACGACAGTTCTACGGACAAGCTTAAACTAGCCGATACTACAATGAAATTCTGGCAATTCAAAAAAAAAATCGGCCTATTGACAAGGACAGTACTTTGTACAAGCTCAGCCCCTACTTGGGTGAATACGACATCTTAAGGATCCGTGGACGAACTGTCACATACTCTTCAAATTTTCCAGACTTGGGACGATCTATCATACTCCCAAAAGACCATCATATAACAAACCTCATAATCAAATCGTATCATTACAAATTCCACCATTTAAACAACGTAACCGTAGTTAACGAAGTTCGCCAGCGCTTCTATATCCCATCGCTACGAACAGCTATAAAGAAAATAAAAAATAGTTGCTATTACTGTGAAATCCGCGAAGGCAAACCAATTCCACCGGAGATGTCACCTCTACCTTCAGCTAGATTAGCTTCTTTCAGGCGTCCCTTCTCCTATGTGGGGATAGATTATTTTGGTCCTATGAAGGTCAAAATTGGTCGAAGGAATGAAAAACGTTGGGGAGTCTTGTTTACGTGCCTCAAAGTGCGAGCAATCTATATAGAGATTGCATCAACATTAACAACGGACTCGTGCATTCACAGCCTACGGAAGTTCATCGCACGAAGGGGCACCCCTTAAGATTTAAAGCGATAACGGCGTTAATTTCCAAGGAGCCAGCCGAGAACTGCGGGAAGCCTGTAATGAGATCGACCATCGGACAGCAGCTAAAAGTTTCATCAGCTCAACGACTAAATGGATTTTTATTCTACCAGCATCGCAACATATGGAGAAAGCTGGGAACGTATGGTAAGATCTGTAAAAAAATGTTCTCACTCAAATCTTGCCAAACAGAACGCCAACGAAGGAAGAGGTATATAGTCTGTTACTGGGAGTCGAGGCTACCCTAAACACTCGACTAACGTACATTCCAGTTGACTCTGAGGCGGATGAGGCCTTGACTCCCAACCACTTCTTTTGGGATCATCTAACGGTGCTAAACCAGTTGGAGCCTTCACGGATGATTCACGACTAATGTATTCTGGAAACGCTGGGTGCAAGAGTACTTACCCACTCTCACAAGACGCACAAACTGGTTTCAAGAGGCTCCGCCAGTGAAAGTCGGAGACATCGCCATTATCGTTGACCAAAATCTTCCCCGAAACTCTTGACCGAAAGGAAGAGTGCTAGAGACCATCGTTAGCAGAGACGGCCGGGTCCGAAGCGCGACGGTACAAACACCTTCTGGAATTTATCATAGGCCAGTAGTAAAGCTAGCTGTACTCGACATCAGAGACGCTTTCGAGAAGGATAGTAAGCCGAATAGGATGGGACTTCCTTAGTGCAACATATGAAAGAGCCTAGACAAAAGGTGGACGAGTTTTGGCGGCTTATTGATACCAAAATTGAAACCAATCAAAGCATAGAGGAGTACATCCGCTGATTTTAAAGAATAATCAGCAAACTACAGGAAATGGGAGCGAATTTGTATGCATAAGCCTTTTGGATTAGACTATTAGATGTATGCATTCGACTTTTGGAGATTGGCAACCGAAAAAAAGACTTGAATGAACAAAAGATCACAGCGTTATACACAAAGGGAAAGAAAAAATAACAAAAACCCATCCATTTCAATATCAGAGGCAATCCCTTTGCATTTAACTGCCGCGTCTGTTGAAAAAAGGGACATATGGCGAGAAACTGTTGTAGAAATAAGGAAAAGGTCAGAAGTAGCACAGAACAAATGGATTATAGTTTCACCATAAAAGATCAATCTGAGCAATCGGATTTTAGCAACCGAAACAACATGGTGTCTTGATTCGGATTCTACTTCGCACATGTTTTAAACAAAAACCCATTTTCAAGATTTGAAAACATTGACAAAGGAGGCTTTTGTAACATTAGCAAAGGGATAGTGAGTAAAAATAGTTGGAGTCGGAACTGCTGAGCAGCCATCATATCTCACAAATGTCGGGGAAGACATCAAATTTTTCTACACACTTTACATAACAGATTTGACTGAAAAATTGATCTCAGTCAGCAAAGTGGCAAGTAGTGGTGCTATGGTCATATTTGAAAATGATCAAGCAAAGATATTCAGCTAATCTGGTGTACTATTGCTCACGGCAGAACAACTACGCTGTTGTTTTGTATATAATTTCACAAGTTAACAGAGTTCTGGCTGCGAATCAAGGTGACAATTCGCTGACTTTATGGCACCGAAGAATGGGCCAACTAAGTATATCCAGTCATCAGAGATGGTGAAAGGTCTACCGGATAAATTTAATAACGATGAAAGTAACTGTGACTCGTGCCTTTGTGCAAAGCAACCGTTTGTGGTAAGTCGTTCATAGACCACCGCAGTATTCGTACATGTTTCGGCTTCTACAAAGTAATACCTTAGTTAATTTATATTAAAAACAATATAACATTTACAATAATACCTTCTAGCCCAGTTAATTATGAAGGCATGCACTTTAAGATGACAGCAAACGGTGAACAAAAATGTATACATGCAATATATAGACGTCCGAAATCAAGTATAACCAATTTCGTGGAAGGACTAAGAGCCATGATTGACGAGAAGAAGAGCAATATTTTGCTAGGAGATCTGAACATTAATATACAATACGAGAATAACTCACTGGTACTTAACCATGTGGAAATGATGGCTTCAAAAGGAATGACATGTCTCATAAAGCAACCGGCTTATGAAACTATACAAGAAAACTTGACCAAATTTGCAAACCAATTCTCTGACCAGGGATCAAAAATAGTCCATATTTGCAATAGAAAGACATCAAGACACAGAAGCTCGGAGCTACGGGAAAGCATATACCTAGAAAAAGCAACGGTTTCTGTTCACACTTTTGACCAAATTGAACATGAAAAAAAGGACCTGGAGCAGATAATTTAAGGCCAGTAGATCTGAAACTAAACGCAATATATCTTACACCTATAATCACATAAATTATTAATCAAAGAAGAATGAACTAGGTAACTATAGACCCATTGCCATCTTATAAGCTGTAGCAAGTACATGGAGCATATAATCGTTAGTCGCATAACTTTATAAACAAACATAAAATTCTACACAACAATCAACATGGGTTTCAGAAAAATAAGAGCACCCAATCGCTTCTAGGAGAATTCACGTATACTATCAACGCTGGATTAAACTAAAACCACCATGTCCTTGTACTCTTCATCGATTTTAGTAAAGCTTCGACACCCTGGAGCGTGGAAAATTGATAGATAGTCTGCACAAATATGGCTTATGGTATGACAAATTGGTTAAAAAAAATTATGTAACAAACATATCAAGCACTGAAGAAAGAATTGAGTATGGAGTACCACATGACTCGAAACTAGGACCTATCTTTTTCATTACTTTCACGAATGAACTACGGACGATACTTAATAAGGGAGCGACCTATGCCTATGGCGATGATATAGAAATCGTGGTAAAACACCGAGACCTGCAAGTAGCCATAAACATTTTACAAAAAGAGTTTGATGCAGGATCAAAATGGTGCCACGATAATGGGCTTATTATAAATGCTGCAAAAACTAGAGTGACGTTATACCGGTATGAAATGAAATATCCAAAGTATTGGCCATTGTATTCTACACATTTTGACCACCTTTCCTTTGTGAATACCACGCCAATAAAATTGTTCGCGTTTTAAAGCAAACCAATCAGACACCCAATTTTCGACCTCCTCGTAAGAATCAAAGTGCTGCTCAGCCAATGCGTGTCCCATTGATGGAAACAAATGGTAGTCGGAAGGAGCCAAGTCTGGTGAATACGGCGGGTGGGGTAGCTGCTCCCAGCCATGTGTATTGATTGTATCATGAACCGGTTTTGCTTTGTATGCAGGTGCATTATCATGGAGCAAAGTTACCTTGCCGTGTCTTCTGGCCCATTCTGGTCGTTTCTCGGTCAATGCATGGTTCAAATTGATCATTTGTTGTCGGTAGCCATCAGTAATGGTTTCACAAGGTTTTAGAAGCTCCTGTTACAGCACACCTTTCTGGTCCCAACAAACACACAGCATTGTCTTCTTGCCGAATAGATCTGGTTTTGCAGTCGATGTTGATGGTTGTCCTAGATTAACCCATGATTTTTTCCGTTTCGGATTCTTAAAATAAATCCATTTTTCATCGCCAGTAACAATCCGATGCAAAACCGATTTTCTTTCGTGTCTTTGGAGCAAAATTTCACAAGTGTTTTTTCGGTTTTTCATCTATCTTTCATTCAATTTATGTGGCACCCATTTTCCACACTTATGGATTTTTCCCATAGCTTTTAAACGGTCAGAAATTGTTTGTCGTGCTACATTTAACATTGTTGCCATTTGCTTTTGACTCAAAGTGTCATCTCCATTAAATACAATTCGGCGTCTGCAAACTGGTGGTCTTCCACGTTCTTCATTTTTCACATCAAAATCATTATTTCTGAATCGTTGAAACCATCGTTTGCATGTTGCTTCTAATAGAGCATGATCACCATATGCCTCGACAAGCATTCGATGCAACTCTGCAGCACTCTCTTCAAATGAAAACAAAAAATTAATGCTTTCCACAAATTATCACTTTCTGGTACAAAATTCGATTTTTAACACGATATAAAAATATGTGTCTGACTTGATGTATGCTAAATATTTTTCACAGATATAATAGCACAAGAAAAAAATAAGGTCTCGTTCACAACAAATGTTCCCTATCGAGACATTTGTATCTTCATACCAGTATACCCATCCATATTTACCACAGATATGACTGTTGTCCAGTTTCCACCACCAATAATGAAGTCGAAGTAGTTTCACGAATTAAGTATCTTGGAGTAACAATAGACAACAACTTTTTATGGCACGATCACATAAATTCCTCGCGTCTTCAACGCAAAAGTGATATGTTTGCTGTGGTGTTTCTGAAAAGATACTCAACGACTGAAGTTCGGAAACAAGTGTACTATTCGTTACCTGAATCTCGAATTAGATATGGGATTCTGACTTGGGGTAACGCAGCCAGAAACTCACCTTACAGCAGCGGCTTATTAAATTAGTGGGATCTTTTAACGTATTAGACGTCAAAGCAGACTACCGGATGACCACACTGATGTACTACATGACCGACCGACGATTTTTACAGCCTATACAACACATGATAAATAAAAGAAGACGAGCCCAAGGAATGTTTGAAATCCCGGAAACTTACAACACCTATTGTGATCGAGAATTCCGATATGTTCTTCCAAAACTAATTAATGTATTACCTCAATCACTGAAATGTATTCAAAATTTGAAAAGAAGAAAAACGAATTAAGAGAATATTTATTTCAATTGTACTATGTAAGTTAAATGTAAAAGTTCTTGCACCTTAAAACCTTATTCTTGAAATGGAAATTATAAACTCTAAATTGTGAAATATTTGTCTTGTTTACTTGTTAAATGTATTATATTAAAGTAAAGACCTTTCTCAATTCAAATATTAGCAAGCATAATAACCTGCAGATAAGCATTTCGCTTTGCGGGTAAAATGTTGTTATTGTACAAAGAAATGAATGAACCGAAGCGAAAAAGAGGAGGAAGAGATTGCTGCCACAGCCCATTGTTACAAAGCGTCGAACGACAACAATGACGTCAGACGAGGAGATGGTCGCACGGAACAGCGGCGGATCGATGGTCGCAAAAACAACACCGCCAAAAGCGAAAACACTGCCAACAAAATATCCAATCCGTTTCGTAGGTGGTCTGTGTGTAAAGTAGAAAAAAATAAATAAGACTCACCACGTACTTCAATGCAGAAGGCTGGGGCACGTCGCGGAGAACTGCAATATGAAGTTCCGCTGCGCACGTTGCACCTTCAGCCACAACAAAGTGGAATGCCCTTTAGGAACGGAAGAAGTCGAGGATAAGGCGCTCCTTAAATGTGTGCTCTGTGGAGGAAATGGACACTGCAACTTGTGAGAGAAATGCTCTTTTTAAGTTATTGAGGTATCCAACGGCACCAAAATCCTACATTGACAACCTACGAAAAATCCGTTTCGTAGGTGGTCTGTGTGGAAGCAGGAAAAATTAAATAAGACTGACCACGTACTTCAATGCAGAAGGCTGGGGCACGTCGCGGAGAACTGCAATATGAAGTTCCGCTGCGCACGTTGCACCTTCAGCCACAACAAAGTGGAAGGCCCTTTAGGAAAGGAAGAAGTCGAGGATAAGGCGCTTCTTAAATGTGTGCTCTGTGGAGGAAATGGACACCCTACAACTTGTGAGAGATATGCTCTTTTTAAGTTAGCAGCTTGTTTTCTCAGCTCCGTGAAAATTTAATTGTAAAGTATATTTTGTATAACTAAAGTGTGAACAAGTTGTGTTTTTGTTTTTGTCGAAGTTTTTGCATCTGTACACAAACAATATAAACATTATAAATACTGCAAAAGCATAAAACAAAGTTTACAAAGAGCCCCAGCAAAACGGATAATGTCAACTCTCAACGAAGAAAGGAAATTGAGATCAACAATAAAGTCACGCGGCGCTCTTGGCTCTGGCTCTCCCACAACGACAACATCAATCAAGCTGTGCGAAAAAATTGATGCCCGCTTAAACTCACTTCATTCAACATTTAACAAATCCATCACAGAATTAAGAATTGAGATTGGTAAAATGTATGAAGATCTCTCTCAGCGCCTTACTATTCTGGAGCTGGACTTCCAAACAAAAACAAAGAAAATGGATGACAAAGTAAATGCAATGAACAATAGAATTTGCGCTTTTGCAAATGACATTTCAACATTCGCAAGAGGTCAAAAACCAAACAATGACACCGCTCAATTAAAGCTACAAATCGATGCCCTTGAGAGTAAAAACATTGCAACTGATCTTGTCATACATGGCGTCCCACATACAAGAAACGAGGATCTCCACAACATATTTGAAATGTATTGCAAAGCAATAAACGTGACTGCAGTAAGACCCATTCACATATTTTGAACAAAACCAGTGCGTAACACAGCCACCACTGAAATAATTGTTAAACTCTCGCACGAACAAGTCAAAATCAATATTTTGAGGTCAACAGTCGCTTATCGTAAGAAATGGTCTGCTTCACTGATCTTGGATTTGACAGCACCAAGTATGTCCGTGTCTACGAAAGTCTTACAAAGCTCAACCACGATCTCTTCCGAAGTGCGAATGTCTACCGCCGCAATGGACGCATACACTCTCTATTTACGAGAAGTGGGAGGTGGCAGGGGGATGTGGGAACAGGGTAGGCACTGATTGGTATCAACCTGGCGATGCCCAGCTGCTGTAACTGTCTTCCACACATCAATTGTGCTTATTTTTATTATTATAAAAAAGGGCCTGGTCCTCCAGGTTGGGGGTGTGCGTCGGGGTAACTGCCCGGCCACCAAAAAAATTATAGTTACGAACCAACCGAATGCCTCAGATATGGATGGATACACTGTTGACGGCCCACCCAAACGAAAAAAGTATAAAGCTTTACGGATATGCACGTGGAATGTGAGGTCCCTAAACAGACCACGTGCAGCCGATCAACTTGCAGAGGCCCTGGACTCCTATAAAGCAGACATTACCGCGATTCAGGAAATGCGGTGGGATGGGCTGGGCAAGAGAAGAGTGAGAAACTGCGACATATACCACGGCGACTGCTACAGGGAGAGAGGGAAACGCTTATTTGGATGCGGTTTTGTTGTTCGAGGCAGACTTAGGCAAAAAGTCTTAAGCTTCCAATACATAAGCGAACGCCTCATAACAATCCGCATCAAGGCTAAATTCGGGTATATAAGCCTCATATGCGCCCACGCCCCGACACAGGAAAAAGATGACAGCAGTAAAGAGGACTTCTCCTCCGGAAACGGACTCAGGCCAGTTGACTTCGCCTTGGGACGAAATCTCTCTGTGGCCAGCACGCGGTTCCCACACCTCAACATTCATAAAGGTACTTGGCGATCACCTGATCAATCAACCGTCAACCAGATTGATCATGTTGCGATCGACGTCAGACACTCCTCCAGTATTCTCGATGTCCGAACCTTCCGAGGTGCAAACATCGACTCGGATCATCACCTTGTTGTAGCCAAGGTAAGAACCCGGATATCGAGAGAGCAACGGAGTCGAGACAAGCCAAGACGGTTTGATGTCGGAAAGCTACAATCGCAACCGATCGCTAGAGCCTTTGCCGATCGATTCTCCCTGAAACTATCTCAAAGTTCGACGCTGCCTGCACGAACAATAGAAGACAAGTGGAAACGTTGTCAAGAAGCCATCAAAGAAGCCGCCACTGATGTGCTGGGTATTACGCCACCACCTAAGAGGAACCCATGGTTTGACGACGAGTGTAGGCAGGCGCATGCAGCCAAACAAGAAGCGTACAAAGCAACGCTGCATCGAACGACGAGAGCTGTTTGTGAGCTCTACAAACAGAGAAGAAGGGAAGAGAACCGGCTTCTCAGAAGAAAAAAGAAAGAGCACGAGAAGCGCGCGGTCGAGGAAATGGAGATGTCCGAAATTTTTACCACAAGATAAAACAGTTATCCGGTGGTTATAAGGCTCGGACAGAAGCCTGCCGGGATCAAAATGGACAACTAGTGGTAGAGTCGCAGTCGGTGCTGAGAATCTGGAAGGATCATTTCTGCAGACTCCTAAACGGCGATGACGTCGCAAATTCCGCTGTTAGGCAGAATGTCCCACTCAATTTGGACGACGATGGACAAGAATTCCGTCCCCCCGACTTCGACGAGGTCAAGATAGCAATATCGAGACTGAAATCGAACAAAGCTGCTGGCGCGGACGGAATATCCGCAGAGCTGTTCAAAGCGGCTGAGGATGAGCTGGTTGGGTGCATGCACCAGCTCATCTGTGAGATATGGTCGGAGGAAAGCATGCCCGATGAGTGGAATCTCAGCATCGTTTGTCCGGTCCATAAGAAAGGAGACCCCTTCGACTGCGCCAACTACCGAGGGATCAGTCTTCTTAACATTGCATATAAGATTTTCTCTGCCGTACTGTGTGAGCGCCTGAAACCGTTCGTCAACAACCTGATAGGTCCTTATCAGTGTGGTTTCATGCCAGGGAAGTCCACAATCGACCAGATCTTCACACTGCGGCAGATCCTGGAGAAGTCCCAAGAAGTACAAATCGACACCCACCATCTATATGTGTCGCGCTGTCATGCGACTTCTTTAACATCATCCTTGAGGGGATCGTGCGGAACTCACACGTCAACACCAGAGGCACGATCTTCCACAAGTCCGTTCAATTGCTAGCTTATGCGGATGACATTGACGTGATCGGCCGAACTCAGCGAGCCGTCAATGAGGCGTTTGCTAGCATTGAAACGGAAGCGGCTAAAGTGGGACTGGTGGTAAACGAGGGCAAAACGAAGTATATGCTGTCATCGAAGAAGGACGCAGAACATCGACGTCTCGGACAGAGCGTCACTATGGGCAGCAGACACTTCGAGGTAGTGAAGGACTTCGTCTATCTCGGCTCCGCAGTGAATAGGGACAACAACATCAGTACCGAAATCAAGCGCAGAATCACTCTTGCCAATCGCTGTTTCTTTGGGCTCAAGAGGCAATTGAGTAATAAAGCCCTCTCCCGAACGACCAAAGTGACTTTGTACAACACCTTGATCATCCCAGTCCTGCTCTACGGCGCAGAAACCTGGACGCTTCTAAAAGCGGATGAGGAAGCCATTGGTCTCTTCGAGTGAAAAGTTCTGCGTGCGATATTTGGTCCTGTTTGCGTTGATGACATCTGGAGGAGAAGATTCAACCACGAACTGTATGGGCTGTACGGCCGCATGAGCCTCGTCAACGCTTAAGGTGGCTAGGCCATGTACAGCGTATGGACAGCACTGCTCCGGTCCGAAGAGTTTTCGAATCCGAACCACAGGGACAATGCAGCAGAGGACGTCCTCGACTGAGATGGCGCACACAAGTGGAAAAGGACCTCAACCAACTTGGAGTGCGCAACTGGAGACAGCTGGCGAAAGATCGTGCTGGCTGGAGAGGCGTGTTGGTTGAGGCCCAGGTTCACCCCGGACTGTAGCGCCATCCGAAGAAGAAGAAGGGAGAGTGTTTATTAAAAAAACAGTTGATCAAACACCCATCGCCGTAACAACCGCTTCCTATTTGGAAGAGATATGCAAATCCCCGGGAGCCGGAGTTCATCAGAATGCTGTTGCAGAAAAAGAAGCAGTCATCGAGGGAGAAACTGTATGCTGATGTACTTTCATGTTTTGTTTTTATATCTCCCTTTCCTCTACTATTTCACAGTTTCCACTTTGTTGTTGATATAAGCTTTCCATTTTCCTTTCCTATTTCCTTTTATTGCGTGTTAGTGTTGCCAATGTAGTATGTAAACTCCATTTTTTTCAAATAACTTTTTTCCACCAAAAAAAAAAAAATCGTTTTTAATTCAGACTATTGTGAGTTGCTTGTTAATTGTGACATTGTTAAAGTTCTTATACGGAGTTTTCGGTAAGTACTTCTATAAATATATCTTTAACAATGTTCACAATCCATCCTGACAATATTAGGACTGTTCTAAATGCAATGTGTGAACTAAAAACAGGTTTGAATATTTGCCATGTAAATCCTGGAAGTCTAAACTCTAAATTTACCATACTTTATCAAATATTTAGTTGCTCCAAGATTGATGTTCTCATGATCTCTGAAATCTTCGCAGAGCGTTCAATTGCCCGGATTTGTCCTATTCAGAAATGTTCGTAGTGATCGAACTGGTGGTGGTGTATGCATGTACGTTTGTAATTGTATCAAAGAAAATGTGTTTATATGTCTGGTAAATCTGTTATCCAATTTCAATGTGTAGAAGTATATAATGATACTGAAAAGATTTTCCTAGTGGTTGTTTATTCCCCCCCTAAGAAATGTAGTGGTGGCTGGGTGATGTGGGAACAGGGTAGGCACTGATTGGTATCAACCTGGCGATGCCCAGCTGCTGTACCTGTCTTCCACACACCAATTGTGCTTATTCTACCTCCACGTTGGTAGCCATCGGGTACTGGTTGTTGTTCACCCGAACTCAACCTGCCATACCTATAAGTGCGACCTCCGCCCAAGAGGTATAATAAAGGGCCTGGTCCTCCAGGTTGGGGGTGTGCGTCGGGGTAACTGCCCGGCCACATTAAAAAATAAACAGTTACGAAACAACCGAATGTCTCGGATATGGATGGATTCACTGTTGACGACCCACTCAAACGAAAAAAGGATAATGCTCTACGGATATGCACGTGGAATGTGAGGTCCCTAAACAGACCACGTGCAGCCGATGAACTTGCGGAGGCCCTGGACTGCTATAAAGCAGACTTTACCGCAATTCAGGAAATGCGGTGGGATGGGCCGGGCAAGAGAAGAGTGAGAAACTGCGACATATACCACGGCGACTGCTACAGGGAGAGAGGGAAACGCTTATTTGGATGCGGTTTTGTTGTTCGAGGCAGACTTAGGCAAAAAGTCTTAAGCTTCCAATACATAAGAGAACGCCTCATAACAATCCGCATCAAGGCTAAATTCGGGAATATAAGCCTCATATGCGCCCACGCCCCGACAGAGGAAAAAGATGACAGCAGTAAAGAGGACTTCTATCATCTCCTAGAAAGGACATATGATCGATGCCCTAGCTACGACACCAAGATAGTTCTAGGAGATTTCAACGCTCAGCTAGGAAGAGAAGAAGTCTTTGCTAAAGTCATCGGAAGACACAGCCTGCACGCCAACACCTCCGGAAACGGACTCAGGCTAGTTGACTTCGCCTCGGGGCGAAATCTCTCTGTGGTCAGCACGCGGTTCCCACACCTCAACATTCATAAAGGTACTTGGCGATCACCTGATCAATCAACCGTCAACCAGATTGATCATGTTGCGATCGACGTCAGACACTCCTCCAGTATTCTCGATGTCCGAACCTTCCGAGGTGCAAACATCGACTCGGATCATCACCTTGTTGTAGCCAAGGTAAGAACCCGGATATCGAGAGAGCAACGGAGTCGAGACAAGCCAAGACGGTTTGATGTCGGAAAGCTACAATCGCAACCGATCGCTAGAGCCTTTGTCGATCGATTCTCCCTAAAACTATCTCAAAGTTCGACGCTGCCTGCACAAACAATAGAAGACAAGTGGAAACGTTGTCAAGAAGCCATCAAAGAGGCCGCCACTGATGTGCTGGGTTTTACGCCACCACCTAAGAGGAACCCATGGTTTGACGACGAGTGTAGGTAGGCGCATGCAGCCAAACAAGAAGCGTACAAAGCAACGCTGCATCGAACGACGAGAGCTATTTGTGAGCTCTACAAACAGAGAAGAAGGGAAGAGAACCGGCTTCTCAGAAGAAAAAAGAAAGAGCACGAGAAGCACGCGGTCGAGGAAATGTAGAGGTGCTATGGCAGGAATGATGTCCGAAATTTTTACCACAAGATAAAACAGTTATCCGGTGGTTATAAGGCTCGGACAGAAGCCTGCCGGGATCAAAATGGACAACTAGTGGTAGAGTCGCAGTCGGTGCTGAGAATCTGGAAGGATCATTTCTGCAGACTCCTAAACGGCGATGACGTCGCAAATTCCGCTGTTAGGCAGAATGTACCACTCAATTTGGACGACGATGGACAAGAATTCCGTCCCCCCCACTTCGACGAGGTCAAGATAGCAATATCGAGACTGAAATCGAACAAAGCTGCTGGCGCGGACGGAATATCCGCAGAGCTGTTCAAAGCGGCTGAGGATGAGCTGGTTGGGTGCATGCACCAGCTCATCTGTGAGATATGGTCGGAGGAAAGCATGCCCGATGAGTGGAATCTCAGCATCGTTTGTCCGGTCCACAAGAAAGGAGACCCCTTCGACTGCGCCAACTACCGAGGGATCAGTCTTCTTAACATTGCATATAAGATTTTCTCTGCCGTACTGTGTGAACGCCTGAAACCGTTCGTCAACAACCTGATAGGTCCTTATCAGTGTGGTTTCAGGCCAGGGAAGTCCACAATCGACCAGATCTTCACACTGCGGCAGATCCTGGAGAAGTCCCAAGAAGTACAAATCGACACCCACCATCTATTTGTCGATTTCAAGGCCGCGTATGACAGCGTGCATAGAGACGAGCTATACAGTGCCATGTCTAGTTTTGGCATCCCTACCAAACTCGTCAGATTGTGTAGGATGACGATGGAGAACTCTCGCTGCTCCGTCAAGGTCGGTAGCGAACTCACCGAGACCTTCGATGTCAAAAAAGGATTTAGACAAGGCGACGCGCTGTCATGCGACTTCTTTAACATCATACTTGAGGGGATCGTGCGGAACTCACACGTCAACACCAGAGGCACGATCTTCCACAAGTCCGTTCAATTGCTAGCTTATGCGGATGACATTGACGTGATCGGCCGAACTCAGCGAGCCGTCAATGAGGCGTTTGCTAGCATTGAAACGGAAGCGGCTAAAGTGGGACTGGTGGTAAACGAGGGCAAAACGAAGTATATGCTGTCATCGAAGAAGGACGCAGAACATCGACGTCTCGGACAGAGCGTCACTATGGGCAGCAGACACTTCGAGGTAGTGAAGGACTTCGTCTATCTCGGCTCCGCAGTGAATAGGGACAACAACATCAGTACCGAAATCAAGCGCAGAATCACTCTTGCCAATCGCTGTTTCTTTGGGCTCAAGAGGCAATTGAGTAATAAAGCCCTCACCCGAACGACCAAAGTGACTTTGTACAACACCTTGATCATCCCAGTCCTGCTCTACGGCGCAGAAACCTGGACGCTTCTAAAAGCGGATGAGGAAGCCATTGGTCTCTTCGAGTGAAAAGTTCTGCGTGCGATATTTGGTCCTGTTTGCGTTGATGGCATCTGGAGGAGAAGATTCAACCACGAACTGTATGGGCTGTACGGCCGCATGAGCCTAGTCAAGCGTCTACGGATACAACCCTTAAGGTGGCTAGGCCATGTAGAGCGCATGGACAGCACTGCTCCGGCCCGAAGAGTTTTCGAATCCGAACCACAGGGACAACGCAACAGAGGACGTCCTAGACTGAGATGGCGCACACAAGTGGAAAAGGACCTCAACCATCTTGGAGTGCGCAATTGGAGACAGCTGGCAAGAGATCGTGCTAGCTGGAGAGGCATGTTGGTTGAGGCCCAGGTCCACCCTGGACTGTAGCGCCATCCGAAGAAGAAGAAGAAGAAATGTAGTGTAGAAAACATAATAAAGCTTGAAGATATATTAATGGATCTCAGTTCAAAGTATGCTAATATTCTGTTCCGTGGTGATTTAAATGTCAACTATTTAAAGTGCAATAACACATCTAGTCTTTTTCAATTTTTCTGTGTTAAAACCGTACTTTCGCTAGTAAATAATAAGTACCCCACATGCTTTCAATCTCCCACTAACCCCCTTCACTTATAGATTTGATTTTGACGAACATAATATCTAATATACTGTATATCGAAAAATTGACAGCTACTAGCGAATTTATACATGACTTTATCAAAAACACCAAACGCGCGTATTTTTGAAGCAAACTCGACCTTAAAAAGGACTCCAAGGAATTGTGGAATAGTCTTAAGAACTTAATAATAATAATTGTTGGCGCTACAGTCCAAAGGGGAACCAGGGCCTAGATTGCTCATCAGCTACTCGTGTTGTGCGCGCTACTGTTCTCTCACGAGTAGAAGGGACCTACATTTTTTTGCCGACTCCGAACGGCAAAATTTGAGAAGCTTTCTTAGACAGTTATTACTCTCTTCTTAAGAACTTGGGTGTAACAAAAAATAAGAAATCTAATAAATGTATGTTGTGTCCGAATCAGGTAAGCAAAGTATTTAAGCCAATTTCTGAATCGTCATCTGATACTGACTTATCTAATAGTATAATAGCCCCAGATGTGCCTGGTACTTTCACATTTGAGTGCATTAACGAGTATGATGAAGTTAAAGCCATCACTTCTATAAAGTCAAAAGCCATGGGTCCAGATGGAATTAATCCAAAATTTCTACAGATACTTCTTCCTCATATACTCCCTTATGTAACGCATATTTTCAATTTTTGTATTTATAGTGGTCCATTCCCAAGCCAATGGAAAGTCGCTATTATTCCGTAACCCAAAAAAAACAATGCACTTGTACCTTCAGATTTTCGACCAATCAGTATGTTATGCTTCTTATCCAAAGCTTTAGAAAAGATTTTTGCCAATCAGATTATTGAGCACATTAATAAGTTGGCAATGGCTTCAGAACTAAACATAGCTCTGAATCTGCAGCAATTAAGGTAATTAAAGATCTCAGGGAATCATTAGATAATGGTGATGTTGGGGTTTTAAATCTTCTTGATTTCTCAAAAGCCTTCGATTGCATAGGTCATTCCTTGCTGATTATGAAACTTAAAAAAAATGTTAACTTTTCCTCATCGTCATCAAGATTTCTGGAAATGTATTTGCACAACCGTCTCCAAAAGACGATTACAGACATTGGTGTCTCTGACCCATTTAACAGCAGTTTAGGTGTGCCACAAGGTTCTGTGTTAGGCCCTCTATTGTTTTCAATGTTCAACAATGACCTTCCACAGGTAGTTCAAAATTGTAACGTGCACATGTATGCAGATGATGTATCAATTTACTTGGCACTACCGATAGGTTTAAGTAAGGACTGTATTGCAAAAATCAATGCAGATCTTCGTAATATTGGAGAGTGGGCGGCAATCAATAAATTGAAACTCAACCCACTGAAATCTACAAGTCTCATACGAAATACTGTTGATATAAGTGAACTTTCGCCTATAGTTCTGAATGAAAATATCATTTCCACTGAAACAAGTGTTAAATGTCTTGGATATTATGCCAATTCCACCCTTACGTGTTGTGATGCAGTCAGAAATACCATCAGAAACATTAACGCTGGCCTGCGATACCTGCGACAGTCGTCCTCCTTTTTAAACAAGCACTTGAAAATTCGTCTTTTTAAAAGTCTGTTAATGCCATTCTTAACTTACAATTGTTCGGTGTATCCTTGTGTTGATTATGAGTGTAATAGAAGGTTGAATGTAGCGTTTAATGACTGTGTTCGTTTTATTTATAATGTTCCCAGATATTGTAGTGTTACTCATTTAAAAACGAATGTTCTTGGTGTAAATCTGGAAGATTTTTTGAAGTATACAAAATTATTAATCATAAATGTCCTAATTATCTACGAGACTTTCTAACATTTGCACAATCTTCACGTGGCCTGAAATTCATTTTACCTCTTTTCACACATTGTGTTGGAGAACAATCCTTTTTTGTTTCTGAAATTCGCATGTAGAACTGTCTTCCGTATGAATTGCAGACGATTAATTCATTGACCGAATTCGACAGAAAACTGTTTTCATATATAACTAAAACAATATCACAAGATAAGTAAACGTCGTTTAACTTTCGATCTCATTTTACTTTATTATATAACTTATGTTCCTCCCGGTAACTGTAAATTGAATTTAATTAAGTATGTAACTTTTTTTTTATGTTATCTCTTTTCTATGCTTTTAAAAGATATAGATATCTTGTAGCATTATGTTAAAAATATAACTTAATAAATGAAATGAAAATGAAATGAAATGCAACTTATTTAGGATGTCCACGAATCAAAGAGCTCTGCCAGAGAGTAAAGGATAAAAGAAACAAAAAAGTATAAGCCAGGCCCAGGTATCTCCTACGCCCAAATGGTGTCAGGCAGACAACCGACATAACAGACAGTGCCGAAGGTTTCCCCGGCTCCTATGTCCAGGCAATCTGAGGCTGAGCCCTCCATAAGTGATGTAATGTCTTCCATCCAGTCGATGCAAGCGCAGATGATTGCCTGGCAGAAACAGATGGTCGAACTACAGACCAGTTTCTTTACGCAGACGGCTAGAGTAGATTTTCTCTTCTCTCAGCTGCCTGCAGACAAGCGCGCTCAGATATAATGGGCTCTCGCGAGGTAAGAATCCTTAAGATCCTAGCATTGAATGTAAATTCGCTGATAACGATCGAGCGAAAACTATCGCTCTATAATTTGTTGCAAACTCACAAACCTGACCTGCTGATGGTAAGCGAAACTAATATAAACCAGACGCGCAATCTCAGGTACAAAAATTGCCATATAATTAGAACAGACCGACCCCTAACCACTAGATGTGATGGGGTCGCTCTCTTGATAAAAAGTAACAATTATCATAAGGTTATATAAGGTTATATATAGCAGTGTTGTACGTACATTTAGCGTGCTAGAAGCAGGGATCGCACGCATCTCTCTTCAAGGTGGAAAGAAGTTGTTCGTGATCGTATGCCTATGCATCAGAACCTCAAAACTCTAACTTTCTTTCGGAGCTCGTGGCTCTCTTTTCTATTCGGAAGAAAATTACTACATTTTAGCCGGGGATTTTAACTCTTAACGCGGTGAATGGGGTAACACTGTTCCAAAGGAGAGAGCAAGCGCCCTCTTAGAGTGGATGGAGCAGAACAATATCGAGGGCTAGGACTGCTTGCAACTAAGAGACCATCCTTTCTCAGAACCGGGTCCTACCTGAATGTGATGATAATTAAGAGACGACTAACGATATTAAACGTGGAGCGACACACATGGAACTGTTTTACTATGGTCCAGTACGACAATGATGACTGTGTTCTCGTCGCGGTAATACAACTCCCGAATAAGCTGGAGTAACTGGAGGAATATATCCAAACGCATCCTTATATTTACAATAAGGCGCGCTTGGCACGTTTCACTAGAACCTTAGCCCGAGAAATAAGTTCGTGGGTGATCAACTCTCCTGTAATCAGAAACCTTACGAACGAAGAGGTTGACGGGTACCTCACACATATTGACATAGTAATTACACGTCCTATGGACAAGACGACGATTTCACAAACCGATTATAGAGACATCTATCGGAATTTCGAAATCGATACACTACACGTGCAAAGAAGTATACTCTTGTCACAACTAAAACTCTTGTACAGGCGGTTAACAGATCCGCAGAATGCATAGATTCGCTCTCTGAAGTCACAGATCAAAGTACTCCAGCAGTTAATAAAACATAATTACAGATTAGCTGTAAGCTTGCATTTGGACAATAAGATTCGGGCTGTAAGACGCAACAACCCGAGCATGTTCTCGCAAGTAAATAAAATCTTTCGGAGGAGAGAACGTCTTCAATGCGTTCGACTAGACAGAACAACAGACAACACGAACCTACTTACGTCAGTTGGCAGTGCTTGACGGCAAATTTTTCATACTAGAAGATCCCCCCGCGAAGGTAAATGTAATTGGTGCTCTTTTTCAGAGAGTGTACTCGGTCAACAAGACTCGTAGCCTGAACCACGACCTGGAGAGCAGAGCCTTGCTGAACCATTCAACCTTCGGAGTGAAATAAGTCAATGGCGATCCTAGAATCCTGGCCTCATCAGGTTCAGTGACGATTTTCTGGCAAATAATGCCGTCGCCAATGACGGAAACAATTCTTTCGCTATATCCAAAGGTGAACTCCAGGGTATCTTCCACTCACTGAAGAAGAAGAAGTCAGTGAGAATCGATGGGATATTGTTCTGGGACATCTCTTTTCTGAGACATTGGATGTATACACAACCCTGTTTAACAATGCGCTTAGTAATGCATATTACCCTTTCCATTGGAAAACAGCAGTGGAATAACCAATTCCAAAATGGAACAAAGACACTTCTATACCGACAAATCTCCGGTCAATAAGCCTTCTGCCGTGCATAATCACGTTATTCGAGAAGATAGTCATTAGAGCTCTTGAAGAATGGGTTGAAGAAAAAACAATTAATACCGGTAAACCAATTTGGCCTCATGCCGCGTCTAAATTGGTTTCCAACATCCAGTGGAATAGAAACAAAAACCAGTGCACAAGAGCCTGTCTGATTGACATGGAAAAAGCATTCGACGCCGTATGGTTAAAAGGTCTTTTCCTCAAGTTAGTCAGGCTCGGCATCCATAAATTGTTATATATGATCTATGACGTGGTAACAGGCAGATAGTTTGATGTGAAAAATGACAACGAAATTTCAGCTACCGTCTTCCATATAAAAAATGGGTTCCAACAAGGGGGGTGGGTTCGCCGATCTTGTTCACTATATTCAATTGCGATCTTATAGGTTCTATGCCCAACTTAATAGCGTTTGCCGATGATCTAATCGCGTACAGATCAGGTCCAAAAGTAGAAGAAATAAATGGTTTGTTGCAGAGTGACTTCGATGCAATTCAACGATTTTGCGAGGACTAGAAGTTGAAAATTAACTACCAGAAGTGTGAAACTTTCCTTTCAGAACCTCGTTGTCCACAACTTCAAGGGCCACGAAAATTAACTGACGCAAGTTCGGCATAGTTGACCCACTGGGACGCCCATTGACCGGGAAAAATGTAGTCAGATATCTGGACATCTGGTTGGACCAGTATCTATATGGTGGTATCCATGTGGATACAGCTTTGCCCAGAGCTAAGAATGCCTTAGCTATGGCAAGAGGGCTTATTTACAGCAGCCAACTTCAGAATAGAGTGAAGGGAATTTGCTACATGGACCTCATCCGGGCGCTCATGGTATATGGTTATCCTGTGTGGTTCAACGTGAGTTGTTCCCAAATGGAAAAGATTAAGGTGTTGGAGAGGCGGTACCTTCGAGCCTGTCTTCGTTTATGTCGACCACCAGAGTCTCAGTACAAGAAATTCTATCCCAACGAGGTCCTCTGAACCTTATAAGGAAAGATAACTTTATTATTAGGTTGATTCGTAGTCACACCGCTCGAGCCATGGCTTCAACCAACAGTCTAATCTTTGGGGATAACTACCAAATGAAATGTACCATGAAAGGGTACGTCTTCATTTCTCCTGAAGCTTTACTCTACTTGCACACTAAGGGCCTGATTCAAGATAGGGAAGGCTGCTTGCAGCCATAAGGATCTCCTATGGTTCAGTAGAGCGATTTCTACCCGAGACAGATCAGTTTCTGACAAGGAACGGCATTTCTGCTAGTGTTTGCACCAAAATCAGCTTTCGATGCCGCTACCTTCTTAAAGCAAGGACAGGGTAGTTGCGTCGCTAGGGCCACATTACATATGTCAAGATTTAAGGTTAAATAAAACCAAAAAACAAAAAATCAAAAATATAAAAATCAAAAAAATAAAATTGTAAAAATACAAAAAAGGTGCACCACGGCGTATTAGATATATATGTGAAACACTTAAATAACACATACGCTCTGGTGCACGTGTCCGTAGTATGTTACGGACATAGATTAAGTTTAGTGTACTTAGTTAATAAGCGTAGGTTTAAGTTATTCTAATATAGATTAGGTTTTAATTTCTTAGATTAAGTTAAGCACTTTAATTACCCAAGTTTTTCAAGTTTTCTTGGGTGTACATTAAATTAAGAACGATTTAAGAAAAAGGCAAATTATTAAGAAGCCCAAAGGCAAATAAAATTAACACTACGTTAACTTAGAGCAATTGTTAAGAGTCAGTAAGTTAGAATTAAGATCAGCAGATTAGATATTAAGCTAGGTTTAAGTATTTTTGTCTAGCATTCAAGAGAATAAAGAATAGAAAATAAAAATGCATTAAAAACAAAACAAACAACCGCTTGTGGTGTGTGAAAACAACAAGGTGCTGGTCCATTCGGACTTATGTGGTCCCATGGCATCCCAATCATTGAACAAGACGTTGTACGACTAATCCTGACGCCTACTTCATGCAAAAGAAAACAGAAGCAGTAGAAAAATGTAAACACTAAAATCGTTGAAAACGGATAATGGGAGTGAGAACAGGCACGCAAAATTTCAAGATTATCTGGAACTAAATGGAATAGATCACGAATTCTCTGCTCTATATATGTGCCCCGCAACAAAATGGTATAACCGAAAGGTATAACCGGACACTACAGGAGATAGCAAGGTGTATGAAGCTGGAATCAAAACTACCTGGCCAAACCAAATCAAACGTGCCTTCTTTTAAATTCATAAGTACAAAAGGATATGTACTGGATAAAGGAAAAAAACCTTGGAAAATTTGAAGCTAGAAGTACTGTACACGGCAGGAAGCCTGGAACCCGAATGGGACCTCTGTATTAGTGGAAAGACCAACTAATCGACAGATAATAAAATCGAAAGGGGTATTTAAAACCAAATATCTTTCAGATGGCACAATAGAGCGCAGAAAAGCAAGGTTAGTGGCCAAAGGGTTCGACCAAATCCATGGGATCGATTACATTGATATATACTCTCCGTACTCTCTACTCTCTACTATTCATTCAATCCAACATATTGGAATGGCGACCTCGACACCAACATACTCATAGAGCAACCCGAAGATTTCAGCGATGACGCTGCAAAAAAGTGTGCTTTTTAAGGAAGGCAAAATATGACCTTAAACAATCTAGCAGCCAATGGAACAGTAAGTTGTACAAAACTTTAAAGAGCATTGCATTTAATCAGTCCACATTCGATATGGTAAATGCATCTATTACAAAATTAAGACAAATTAAATTACAATTATAACCGTTTACTTCTAGCAACAAATGGCATTGATGAATATTCATTAATTTATCCGGCGTGATCAAGGGAGTTTGAAATCCGAGATTGGGAGTGAACCAAATTTATGTGTAAAAATGGGTTACATTAACAGTTTATTTGAGTCATACAATTTAAACGAAGCCAAACTGTCACGTTTACCTTTACAAGTCAATCTTAACATTCGAAAAGAACCAAAAAACGAGAGCGAATGCCAAAAAGGTGGAGACTACAAAATATTGGCAATTAGTGGGGCGCTTGCTTTATCTGGTCAAATTCAACAGACCATCGGTGTCATACATCGTCTCAACATGTTTTGGGACTTCAGACGTCATTGGAACGTCATTAGATACTTTACTGGAATCAAAACAACAGAAAAACAAACCAAGAACTTCAAGCATTTCCGGACTCGAATTGGGCAGCTAATGACAAAAAATCAAAATCTGGCTTCGTATTCCTTTACGCTTGTGGTGCAGTTCACTGTGGCATCAGTCTTTCATCTGTCGCCAAGGAAACGGTGTATCTTCGGAACATTTTACTTGAGCTCAAGCTACATGTCGGGTTCATTAATTTGTTCTGCGATAATCAAAGTGTAAATCACATCGCAGCCGATCAGTGTAACCAAGGAAGGACTACACTCGATGAATATCGATGTGCGCTACCACTTTATAAATAAAGCGGTTGCAGACAAAATCAATCAAGCCACCAATCAATTCAAGCATTTCACCGAGATGGGGATGGTTTTCGAGGTGTATGTGTTTATAGTATTATATTTCCTAGAACAATAATGAGCCTCAGTACAAGAAATTCTATCCCAACGAGGTCCTCTGAACCTTATAAGGAAAGATAACTTTATTATTAGGTTGATTCGTAGTCACACCGCTCGAGCCATGGCTTCAACCAACAGTCTAATCTTTGGGGATAACTACCAAATGAAATGTACCATGAAAGGGTACGTCTTCATTTCTCCTGAAGCTTTACTCTACTTGCACACTAAGGGCCTGATTCAAGATAGGGAAGGCTGCTTGCAGCCATAAGGATCTCCTATGGTTCAGTAGAGCGATTTCTACCCGAGACAGATCAGTTTCTGACAAGGAACGGCATTTCTGCTAGTGTTTGCACCAAAATCAGCTTTCGATGCCGCTACCTTCTTAAAGCAAGGACAGGGTAGTTGCGTCGCTAGGGCCACATTACATATGTCAAGATTTAAGGTTAAATAAAACCAAAAAACAAAAAATAAAAAATATAAAAAATAACGACAAAATATAAAAATCAAAAAAATAAAATTGTAAAAATACAAAAAAGGTGCACCACGGCGTATTAGATATATATGTGAAACACTTAAATAACACATACGCTCTGGTGCACGTGTCCGTAGTATGTTACGGACATAGATTAAGTTTAGTGTACTTAGTTAATAAGCGTAGGTTTAAGTTATTCTAATATAGATTAGGTTTTAATTTCTTAGATTAAGTTAAGCACTTTAATTACCCAAGTTTTTCAAGTTTTCTTGGGTGTACATTAAATTAAGAACGATTTAAGAAAAAGGCAAATTATTAAGAAGCCCAAAGGCAAATAAAATTAACACTACGTTAACTTAGAGCAATTGTTAAGAGTCAGTAAGTTAGAATTAAGATCAGCAGATTAGATATTAAGCTAGGTTTAAGTATTTTTGTCTAGCATTCAAGAGAATAAAGAATAGAAAATAAAAATGCATTAAAAACAAAACAAACAACCGCTTGTGGTGTGTGAAAACAACAAGGTGCTGGTCCATTCGGACTTATGTGGTCCCATGGCATCCCAATCATTGAACAAGACGTTGTACGACTAATCCTGACGCCTACTTCATGCAAAAGAAAACAGAAGCAGTAGAAAAATGTAAACACTAAAATCGTTGAAAACGGATAATGGGAGTGAGAACAGGCACGCAAAATTTGAAGATTATCTGGAACTAAATGGAATAGATCACGAATTCTCTGCTCTATATATGTGCCCCGCAACAAAATGGTATAACCGAAAGGTATAACCGGACACTACAGGAGATAGCAAGGTGTATGAAGCTGGAATCAAAACTACCTGGCCAAACCAAATCAAACGTGCCTTCTTTTAAATTCATAAGTACAAAAGGATATGTACTGGATAAAGGAAAAAAAACCTTGGAAAATTTGAAGCTAGAAGTACTGTACACGGCAGGAAGCCTGGAACCCGAATGGGACCTCTGTATTAGTGGAAAGACCAACTAATCGACAGATAATAAAATCGAAAGGGGTATTTAAAACCAAATATCTTTCAGATGGCACAATAGAGCGCAGAAAAGCAAGGTTAGTGGCCAAAGGGTTCGACCAAATCCATGGGATCGATTACATTGATATATACTCTCCGTACTCTCTACTCTCTACTATTCATTCAATCCGACATATTGGAATGGCGACCTCGACACCAACATACTCATAGAGCAACCCGAAGATTTCAGCGATGACGCTGCAAAAAAGTGTGCTTTTTAAGGAAGGCAAAATATGACCTTAAACAATCTAGCAGCCAATGGAACAGTAAGTTGTACAAAACTTTAAAGAGCATTGCATTTAATCAGTCCACATTCGATATGGTAAATGCATCTATTACAAAATTAAGACAAATTAAATTACAATTATAACCGTTTACTTCTAGCAACAAATGGCATTGATGAATATTCATTAATTTATCCGGCGTGATCAAGGGAGTTTGAAATCCGAGATTGGGAGTGAACCAAATTTATGTGTAAAAATGGGTTACATTAACAGTTTATTTGAGTCATACAATTTAAACGAAGCCAAACTGTCACGTTTACCTTTACAAGTCAATCTTAACATTCGAAAAGAACCAAAAAACGAGAGCGAATGCCAAAAAGGTGGAGACTACAAAATATTGGCAATTAGTGGGGCGCTTGCTTTATCTGGTCAAATTCAACAGACCATCGGTGTCATACATCGTCTCAACATGTTTTGGGACTTCAGACGTCATTGGAACGTCATTAGATACTTTACTGGAATCAAAACAACAGAAAAACAAACCAAGAACTTCAAGCATTTCCGGACTCGAATTGGGCAGCTAATGACAAAAAATCAAAATCTGGCTTCGTATTCCTTTACGCTTGTGGTGCAGTTCACTGTGGCATCAGTCTTTCATCTGTCGCCAAGGAAACGGTGTATCTTCGGAACATTTTACTTGAGCTCAAGCTACATGTCGGGTTCATTAATTTGTTCTGCGATAATCAAAGTGTAAATCACATCGCAGCCGATCAGTGTAACCAAGGAAGGACTACACTCGATGAATATCGATGTGCGCTACCACTTTATAAATAAAGCGGTTGCAGACAAAATCAATCAAGCCACCAATCAATTCAAGCATTTCACCGAGATGGGGATGGTTTTCGAGGTGTATGTGTTTATAGTATTATATTTCCTAGAACAATAATGAACTTGAGTTGATGTGTTGAGACCCACTCCATATGAAATGTATTTACACCTTAAACGATACACTATCAAGTTAAACTATTTTTATTTCTTTTTATTCTCTTCATTCTTGTATGTCAAATATTTTTTCTCATCCTTTCTCTTTTTCGTGTGAACTTATGCTGAAAGGAAGTCCTACTACAATTGTCCGTATTGAATCATAAAATAACGCGTTTATTTCAGCAGTCTCGAGCTCTGAGATAGGGTTAGGGTTTTAAAGTTCTGATGTGTAATCTGTGATCATGAACAAAATCTTCCCACTTTGAAGAGAGAGATGCGTGCGATCGCTATTTGTAGCACACTAAATCTACTTACTTCAATATTATATATAACCTTATAAAAGATGTTACTTTTAATCAAGAGGGCGATTCCGCCACCTTGAGTTTCAGCAACTCGAAAGAGGTTGTGCCGTGAAAAATTGGAGGTGTTCAGCCGGGAATCGAACCTAGACCCTTCGGCGTGTAAGCCTCGCACTCTACCCACTACGGCCACGGCGACCACAACAAATTAGAGAGCTCTAATTTCGTTCGATCCTTATCAACGTATTTATATTCACTACTAGGATCTTATGGATATTTTTCTTGGTTGAACCCATTATATCTGTACGCGCTTGTCTGCAGGCAGCTGAGAGAAGAGGAAATCTACTCTAGCCGTCTGCGTAAGAAAAGTGGTCTGTAGTTCGACCATCTGTTCTTGCATCGACTAGATGGAAGACAATGCATCCCTTATAAAATGCTTTTCCTCGGCTGTCTGGGCATAGGAGCCGGAGCAAACTTCGGTAGGTGATTGCCTGACACCATTTGGGCATAAGACATATCAGGCGTAACTGTAACTGTAGAAGCCATAACACGGGCCGTTGGCCTAACTGCTAATTTTTTGTCGTTCCTTCTTCTTCTTTTCTTCTTTTACTTTCTGTCGGAGTTCTTTAATTCGCGGGTAGTCTTATATGGCTTTTTCCACTGGCCACTACACACAGGCCACCTACGAAACGGATTTTTCGTAGGTTGTCAATTTTGGTTCCAGAGGATACTTGAACGAAGAAGAAGGGAAGTGGTTTCCTCTTCGCTTTCGCTGCCGCAGTGTTGAAAGGCTTAACTCCTACTTAATGTATCATGTCCCTCTCAACTTGGAGCAGCTTATCGAGGAGAACTTTCGAGCGAGTGGAGTTCGATGCCGCTAACTTTTAAAAATCTAAGCCCGCCCATTATTAGGCAGTGGACGGTGTGAGTTAATGTAGAATGAGTTATTATTGCTAACTCACATATTGTCTTCGTCGGTCCCAATGTCGAAGGAGTTGATGAACGGACAGGGCACTTTCGTGCTTTCTTGTTGTTGATTTTGCTGCTTCTGATGATTTCACTGCTGCTGGTTTTGCTTGGCAATTTTTCCGCCTCATTTCTGTCCGTTGATTGCTTGTTGACGAAGTTTGTATGACCGTTGAGCTTTTCCCTTTCCTCCAGATTTTAAGCTCTTCTTTTACTTCCCCTGCCTCATCATCGGCGTCCGAGGTTGCCAGCACTTGAAAGGGATTGCCGCTTCCTTTATATGTATACCGATATTCATTACCCTACAATTCGCATTGAAGGCCATCAATGTTGATAGCGGCTGTTGAAGAAGCCGACTGTGTTGTTACTGTTGCTGTTTCTGCTGCTGCTGTCTTTGTCGTCCGACGTTTGGTGATATTGGACATCTGCAGCCTCTTCCTTCTCTTCTTGGTTTCTGTGTTACGGCTCGTGGGTGGTCTGACGTTTCAGTGTTTTAAAATCACCCGATTTTCTAAGCTCGGGTCGGGTCGCTCATCACTCTCCATACTGAACCTTCTCACACCTTATTAAATTCTTTTTTAAAAATAAAATAAAAATATATCACTCTCGGGACTCAAACCCGAGCTCTACCACTAAGCTACCGATGTGACTTTAAATTACTGGTCCACTTAACGAAGAACGATTATTTACTTTTCAAAGCCGAAACACGTGTTTACTGCACGAAGGTCTATGAACGAACACTATACCTATACTCCGAAAAGGAAAACGGTACAAATGGTTGAATATTTCGGATGAGCCGAAGAACATCCTCAAGTCCCTTAAAGGACTGCAAATTGAATGGAGTTTGTTGGGATTATCCGCTTCTCCACCGTTCGGTCAAGGAAATGGCATAATGTATAATAAAGAGTCAAGTACAATAAGTTCTATGCTAATGAAATCTTGTACAACTCAGCAAACGTGAACAGGCTGGATAATTTTATCATTAAGCTGGTTCGAAGTTCGTCGTAAGACGAAAGGTGGACAAGCGGCTACTCGCAACGTGAAGACTGCAATCTGACTGATCTTCGGTTCAACACGGTGGCAGAGCTGTCGTCAGTTAAAGCATAAATTGGTCTCTCTACGTAGAGCTGGTATTTAGTATAAAGTAAACTAAGTGAGGTTGGAATGCAGTTTATAATAAAAATAGTCTAAAACAAAATATTGGAGAAGATATTTTTATTATGATTATTATGATATTTTAAGATATTTTTTTTTTTTTTGACATCAATTTTAATTCGAATAATAGTAATTAAAGAAGTATTGTTACCGCACACATTTACAATTTTGAAATATGATATATTATCTACCTTCTATAACATTTTACAACTAATTATGCAAAATTCTGTTTATTGAAAATGAGTAATTTTCTTTCTTTTAAAGGAAAATACGAAAAACAAACCTCCAATGCAAACAAAAAAATACAAATAAAAATAAAAAATATAATCAACGTACACAGGTTTTCCAATTTATAGACAATCCGTTTAATTGCAAATGCCTTTTAGGAATGAAGCAAGGCTTTCTTTTTCGTGTAAAAAAAATTGCTTGCATATTTTCCATTTCCATTTCCATTTAATTTGACCTTCCATTTGCTGAAATATTTTTCCACAACTCTGATCACATCTAAGAGATTGCTCTCAGTATTAAGAGCGAATACATTTGAGGAGAATATGGTGCTATCATCAGCAAAAAATTACAGTGTTACAATTTGGTAAATCTGGAAAGTCAGATATATAAATATTAAACAATATTAGAGCTGCCTGCCTGGTTTACTGTACCGTGGGCAGCTCAGATAATTGAGAAGCTCACTGATCATGTGGTAAACGAAGAGGCTCTTCTCAATTCAAGGTCAAATGGAAGTCGGCACACGAGTACGTCTGAAGCTGCATATACAGTAAGCATTAGCTGGAAGAGCTATAACAGAAACAAAACCAACAATGAAAGTAGAGGAAATTCAGCATAATTCATCATCATTCATCATCGTAAGGGCAAATGCAATTATTGTTCCAAGAAAGGACATTGGGCTCGAGATTGTTTCAGAAAACTGAGAGATTAACAAGTCAAAAGCCATGCTCAGTCATTTGTATTTGAAGCAAATCCACAAAACATGTCTTTTGCAGATAAAGCAGAGCTGCTCACAGTTGGTGTTTTAAGAGGGTCAATGAAAATGCCATGTGTTTGGGTCGGTGATTCCAGAGCCACAGATCATACGTGCTTCCATTGGGAGTATTTCACAAATTTCGTTGCATTTGATCAGAAAAATTTTCATGTTCGAGTTGGTGAGGTTTCTCTTTAGATGCAGCAGGTATTGGTGATATAGATATTCAGGGAAAATCGTCTCCAATACATACGATCAAGGAAGCACTTTATGTACCGCCGCTGAACAGGAATTTTATCTCTTTGCTGAAGACAACCGAGAAGGGATTAAGAGTGACACTTGAGGAAGGAGGTAAACGTGTAATATTTGCTAAAATAGGTCAATTGATTGTTAAAGGCAAAAAATGAAAAAAAGCCAAACTGTGGAAGGTTTGAGTCTAAGTGAGGATAATAACACCAAAAATCCATTTTACGAAGGCTGTGCATATGACAAGCAACACCGTTTAAGTTTTCCTAAGAAAGGCACAATACGTTCCACGATTCCTGGTAAGATTTTTCACCCCAATCTATGTATGACTTCTCTTGGCGGATCTCCTTACTTCATGCTGTTGACGGACGATTGTTCAAGGTATTTCTTTGTATTTTTCTTAAAAAAAAAAAGACAGATGTTTTGGAATGTTTAATGCAATTCTATGCGGAAGTTAAAGCAGATAGGCATCACATTAAAAATTGAGAACTGATGGAGGCTTAGAATTCTGTAACGAAGAGGTCAAACGTTTTTTGATATCTAATGGTATCAAGCATGAGGTGACTACGCCTAGAGCTCCAGGACGAAACGGATTTATAGAAAGACAAAATAGGACGGTTGTTGAATATGCTAAGGCAATGTTGCATGTACACAGCGGTATATATAAAGAATAGAACAGCATCTCGTACTCTCAATGGTAGCACCCCATATAAAATGTGACATGGAGTAAGTGGCCCATTTTAGAGTTTTTGGGTGTGATTGCTTTGTTCATATTCCTAAAGAACAACGAAATGGGAGATCAATTTTCTAAAATGTCACATGGTTGGATACAGCGAAGGAAATAAAGCATATAGAGTTTTTAATGCAGCAAAAAGAACAGTTTTGATTAGAAGGGATGTGATGTTCAATAAGAATTTGTCCCCATGTCACATTGTAGTAGATAAAGCAATAAATGTAGAGAAAGAGCATAATGAATACCCGAAAGAGAAAGATTTGTCAGTGGTTGTCAATAACGATCCTAAGAAGAAAAAGCGGAGTAATTTAATGCGAAGGAATCCAAGATTACCAATGCCGAGAGATCTATATCCAAAGCGGAAAGTCGGCTTACGTAGCAATATAGATCAAGAAAATGTCTCATGAAAAGAAGTTTATACGGCCTTAAGCAAACACCACGTCAATGGAACATGAAAATCATGAAATTTCTATTGGATTTTATATTCAAGCAATCAGTTACTGAAACATGCATTTTCTATAAGGAGTTAATCCACTTCTATCTTGCACTGTATGTTGACGATGGACTTGTATGTGGTGATGACATGACTAAAATTATACAACTTTTAAAATAATTACACAACAAATTTGATATAAACTATAAAGAAGCGGAATTTTTTGTAGGGATGCAGATCGAAAGAAACAAATAAGATAGAAAAATTAAAATACATTAACCAGCTTATGTAAGGAGGGTACTCCAGCGTTTTCATCACCCGTTGCAACTCCAGCTGATCTAAAGCAGGTACGGATATTGCCAGTAAAGCAAGTATTCCGCATCGTGAAGCTATTGGTTCTCTCATGTATTTAATCATTTCTACCCGACCTGATTTAGCTTTTATTGTCAGTGCTTTAAGCCGATATATGGAGGATCCTAAACAAATACATTGAAAGGGAGTAAAGCGGGTTTTTAAATACTTAAGGGAAACTTTAACATATGGTATTGCTTATGGTGTGGATACAAACAAAACTACATTGAGTGTGTATTCAGACGCTGGGTGGGTTTCCTCAACGGTGTACCTGTTTCTTGGAGTTCGGTGAAACAAAGTGAAGAAACTGAATTTGTTGCACTTTGTTCAGCAGCAAAGGCAACCGTGATCTTGAGGCGACTTTTATTAGACATACATTGCGAACAGACTAATCCAATAACAGTTCATTGTGACAATCAAAGAGCAATCACAATTGTTAAGAATCCAGACTTTTCGAAGAGGACAAAACATATCGACACACAGTTCTATTATATATAAAACGGCAGAAATAGTAAGATATGGTAGTGGTAAGTGAGCAATATTCATACAAAATATCATCTTTAGTGCTATTAAATGCCTCATCTCACTTGTGTTGTGATCAAAAATTCCTTATGAATATGAAATATCCTAAGGAGCAAATTGAATTTGCTGGAAACAATTATACGATCTTATTATCTCGGTATCAGGGTGAAGCTGTGGTTAAATATCTATATTGACTTATTTATCAAGTAATACTATTATTTTAGTGCATTCATGTTAAATTGCATATATAATAAATGTGATTATTAAATCGCGTTTTATCTCTAGTTAAACAGAATCATAATTGATGATGATGCTGAAATTGAGCGTCGCTCTGAAATTAAATTTCTCAATACGCAAGGAAAAAGTCAAAAAACTATTCATTAAGAGATGGTGGTTGTTTACCAGGGTTCCGCACTTTCATTATCAACTGTGCAAAAGTGGTCAAGTGAGTTCAAGAGAGGCAGAGAGAGCATTGAAGACGACCCCCGCTTCGGTGCCCCGGCTACTGCCTATACGGGAGAAAGCATCAAAGAAGTCGAAAAACTTGTTCTTGGGGATGCCCGAATAAAGGTGAAAATTATGGCAGAGATCACCAAGCATTCAACTGGTACCATTCACACCATTCTTCATGGCCATATTAGCCTTTCAAAGGTCAGTGCAAGGTGGGTGCCATGAGTGCTCACAGCGCCTCAGAAAAAAGTGAGAATCACATGCCGTAGAGAGTTTTTGGAGATGTGTAGCGGGAACGCTGACGGTGTTACGGATCAAATTATTATATATTATTATTATACTATGATCCTGAAAGCAACCAAGAGTCCATGCAATGGCATAAGAAAGGATTAGACCAACCAAAAAAGTTCAAAGTCACTCCGTCTGCCGGAAAGCTTATGGCCACAGTTTTTGGGAGTCAAAGGGAATCTTGCTCATTGAGTACAAGAAAAGGTAAAACCCTCAATGCCACATCCGACGCTTCCACTTTGCATAATTTGCGGGAGTTTCCAAGGCTGCTGCGCGAGATTTTGGTTTCGAAGAAATGCAACACCCACACTATGGTCCAGACCTTGTCCCTAGTGATTATTTTCTGTTTCCGGATTTGAATAAGTGTCTTCGTGGAAAAAGATTTTCGAAGCTTATCTCAAGATGTAACAAATGCATTGATGTTAGGGGAGATTGTATCGAAAAATAAAAACAATTAAATTGAATTCGCATTTTCCTTCAGATCGATACAGGGAATATATTCAACGCCCCTCGTAGTTAAGGCAAAGGTTATACTTCGTGATGTGCCGTATGTACCTGAAACGAAGACAATAATTTCAATTATTGGTATGTATTCAATTTTATCAAAATATAGTACTTGTTCAGGACAAACAAGGAAAATTAGAAATTTAAATGTGCGAAATTTAGACATTTATGTCAACAAAGGAAAAAAGAAAATGATTTTTACAATTGGCAAATTATGTTTGGTCATTTTGTTATATAGGGTTTATATATAATTTTTTTTTCAGAAGAATCTTTAATGAAAAGTAAGGAGTCTTTTAATCTAATTCAAAGCATTAGAAATTAATAAAGATGGGAATAAAGAAGCATAGAGTGGAAAAGGGCAGGAGAAGATTTCACTACCACTTTATCTTCTGTTGTTTGTTATTCTACAATACGACTTATTTTTGTTTTAATCGTAAAATATATAGGCAAGATAAACATGAAGAAGCTAAGGACATAATAATACGTAAACTTGTAATTGTTGATAAAGGAAATCTCGGATAATTTCTTGTTTTAGAAGTAAATCAAAATGAATCCAGAAATCATATAAAAAATTCTCAGTAACAAGCAAATCACCACACTATCCTTGTTAGTGCACAGGTTAAGTTGACAAGATAAACTTAAAAAACACATGGTGGTGAACCAATGTATGCAGCGAACGCCTCTCCCCGAGGGTTAAATGATGGGAAGAAGAGGAAGAAGAAGAAGAAGAAGGAAGAGAAAGCAGCGTTTGTTCGGATGCGAATTTATTGTTCGAGGTAGATTTAGGCAAAATGTGTTAAACTACGAACCCGTAAGCGAACGCCTCATGACAGTCCACATCATCTATTCACGCATCAATAGAGGAAAAGGATGGTGAGCTGCGACCTCACCGCGGGTAGCTGAATGCTCCCATACTTCATATCCATATAGAAACTTGGTAATTCCCCTATTTTATGCAAATTTTATTGTTAGTACTTCTGTCTCGGAAGAATTTCGGGAGCACGATGAGGATTCCGGCGTTGGTTAAAATAGATCGATTCACTGGGTGTTTCGACAGTGTTATGATGCTTTAGCATTTTTGTGCTTAGGTGTTACATTGTACGTTCTGTGTCCTCGTACATTGTGTGTTCTTAATAGCGTTCATCGTTTTGTTTGATGTAGGTCAGCTTTTTAGACGGCCGTCGTATCACTCCTGTATGTCGCAACAGTCACAGTGAATGAACTGTCTTATATTATACTCTGCTTTGTGCTTTCTGATATAACTTCCCCCTCATTAATGTGAGGTCCCGACAAACTTCTTACATTTTCTGAATTCTCTACATATTTAGGGATGCATTCTATTAACTAGGTTAAGGACATTTTGCAGCTCTCTAAAGTCACCATTGAATTCAGGCAACTGTCCCAGATATTTAAGGGGATCTATATCAAGGGATAACACTTCTGAGGATGGCATCGTACTTTTATTCTCAGTTTCCCTTGTTTTGGACACTAAACAACTGACAATTTTATTATTATTATTATTTTATGATTCTCGATTAGTTTCTCAAAGTCACTAAGCCAGACTCTTATTTGTTTATCATTGGTACGGGTATCAATATATGTACATATGTATGTATATTACACAAAAGTTTATGAAAATAATGGTGTATCTTGTAATATGTAGGACTAATTTTTATGTCTAGTTACATACGTATATAATTGTCTATGTTCCTTTTTTTAGTGTTGTCATCTGCGTTGACTTGTATTTCAAGTTAGATGGTGCCGCGGCTGCCCGTAGTTTCCAACTTCTCATTCTTTATTGCAGCGCCCTGAAAGGTTCCTGGAAATCGGCTGTGGCTTCGTCGTCGATCCACGATCTGGAGGTGTCTTCAGCTTCGGGTACGTGCACCTGTTGCAGTGGTGCTTCAGCTCCCTTTTGGACGCTTGCTTCTTCAGGCAGCATGAACGTTTTCTTTGTCACTTCGCGTTGTACACGGATAGTTGATTTTCTGATAGTCGTTCTGAAATTATCGTTTCCGAACGTTTTCTTTTCCAAATATTCGTTCTGAAATTGTTCACCACCATATTAAGGAAGGTTTCAAAGGAAAATTCAAATACAAATTTATGCAAAATTCGCGAGAAAGAATAGCAAAGTATTTTATGCAATTTTTATTATAAATACTTCTGCCGCAGAAGAATTTCGGTAGCACGGTGATACACTATGTAAAGTTCCGCGTTGGTTTATATAGATCGATTCACTGGGTGTCTCGACAGTGTTATGATGCGTTAGCATTTTTGTTCTTAGGTGTTACATTGTTCGTTCTGTGGCCTCGTATATTGTGTGTTTTGTGGCCACAATAGCGTTCATCATTTTGTTTGTTGTAAGTCACCTTTTTAGACGGTTTTTGTTATATTTCAGTATGTCGCAACAGTCACAGTGAATGAACTGTCTTATATTAAACTCTGCTCTGTGCTCTCTGATATAACTTCTAATCACGGAAGACGACTATCGTGCAAAGAGAATTTCACATAAAAAAAACTATATCGTTTTGCATTGCGCTTGCATACGTGTAATGAAAAAGTCAGAACAAAAATGTGATTAGTAATAACAAAATGTTTGGATAAAATCCTCAGCATACGCAAGTATGTATGTACATCCACAATTATTTAAAAAAAAAAATTACCTGAAATCAAACTTCATACATATAGTTGAGATAACCCAATACAAAAATACAAAAGCAACAAACGCAATTGAAGGCTGAGAACTTGACCGGCCGAGTCTCCCTGAAATTCGCTCAGATTTCGATGCTGTACTAACGATAGATGAAGACTGGAAACGTTGTCAACAAGTCGTCGAAGAAGCTGCCACTGATAAACTGGGTTTCACGTCACCACCTAGAAGGCACCAATCTAGAGCTAATTGTGAGCTCCACGAACAGAGAAGAAACGCTTCTCAGAAGGAAAAAAAAGGAGCACAATAGGGTGTCGAAATGGAAATGTTATGACATTAATGAAGTCCGAAGGTTTTACCGAAATGTTAAACAACTATCCGGAGGATACAAAGATCGGACGGAAGCCTGTCGAGAAAAAAGGGAGGACTATCCGCAGAATGGTCGCCGTGGCGTAGTGGGTAGAGTGCTATGCTCCCACGCCGAAGGGTCTAGGTTCGACTCCCAGTTCAACACCAATTTTTCTAATATTTCATGGCACCACCTCTTTCGAGCTGCTGACAAAATTTAAAGAGTAATAACTGTCTAAGAAAGCTTCTCAAATTTCGCCGTTCGGAGTCGGCAAAAAACTGTAGGTCCCTTCTACTCGTGAGAGAACAGTAGCGCGCTCAACACGAGTAGTTGATGAGCAAGCTTGGCCCTGGCCCTCCTTTGGACTGTAGCGCCAACAATTATTATTATCCGCAAAATGACAGTGTTTGGCTTATTTTTAAGTTATGGCCGAAGGAAAGCGTGCCCTGTGAGTGAAATCACAGTTTCGTTTCTACGAGAGAATATCCTCCTCAACATCGCCAATAAGCTTCTTCTTGCCATATTGCGTGAACCCCAAACACTGTTTTTTAACAATCTGATAGGTCCTTCACTGTATCACCCAGATTCGAAAGCTGCTGTACTGTATTATTCGTCGGGATTGATAACTTTGAGTATTAGATAGACCAGTGACACTCCTCTTCATCCTGCACATTTCTAGTACACCAGTCATCGATCATGTCTAGATCCACCTGTCCGCTTGGACTTAGAGCCGCAAGACAGGGTCCGGTGACGAGTGCGGGTACATCAACCTAATACGCATTGGCCTTGGTATTTTAATTTAAGGCGGAAAATAAAGAGTCAGGACGCAACCTTGCGACAGTCCTTGTTTACCCCCGACTAGTCGCAATCCGTTCATCAGCATTGTTTTTATCTACAACACCAATGATTCTTCTACGCCAAGTGAACTGCGAACGAGATTTTGAAGCACAGCATGTTGCATGTGAGACAGGTAATAACAACTTTATTCATTCATCAATTTCTTTTTAAATATAACAATAGTTTGCTTGCTAATATTTGAGTTGAGAAGGGACTTTACTTTAATATATTACATTTAACAAGTAAATAAGACAAACATTTCAAAACTTAGAGTTTACAATTTTCAATTCAAGAATAAGGTTTTAGGGTGCAAGAACTTTTGCATTTAATTTATATAGTACAATTGAAGTAAATATTTTCTTAATTTTTTTCATTTTCTTTTCAAATTTTGAATACATTTTGTTGATTGAGGTAGTACTTTAATTATTTTTGGAACAACATATCGGAATTCTCGATCTCCATAGGTGTTGTAAATTTCCGTGATTTTAAACATTTCTTGAGCTCGTCTTCTTTCATTTATCCTGTATTGCATAGGCTGTAAAAATCGTCGGTCGGTCATGTAGTACATTAGCGTGGTCATCCGGTAGTCTGCTTTGACGTCTAATACTTTAAAGATCTCACAAATTTAATACCAGAACTTGATGATTTGCGGAAAGCATTAATTTTCTGTTTTCATATGATGGAAAGTGCAGCAGAGTCGCTTCGAATGCTTGTCGAGGCATATGGTGATCATACTCTATCAGAAGCAACATGCAAAAGATGGTTTCAACGGTTCAGAAATAATGATTTTGATGTGAGAAATGAAGAACGTGGAAGACCACCAATTTGAAGACGCCGAATCGCAAACGAAATTGGATGGAGATGACACTTTGAGTCAAAAGCAAATGGCAGCAATGTTAGATGTTGCACAACAAACAATTTCTGACCGTTTAAAAGCTATGGGTGCCACATGAATTGAATGAAAGACAGATGGAAAACCGAAAAAACACTTGTGAAATTTTGCTTCAAAGACACGAAAGAAAATCGGTTTTGCATCGGATTGTTACTGGCGATGAAAAATGAATTTATTTTAAGAATCCTAAACGGAAAAAATTATGGGTAAATCTGGGACAACCATCAACATCGACTGCAAACCCAGATCGATTCGACAAGAAGACAATGCTGTGTGTTTGGTGGGACCAGAAAGGTGTGCTGTACCACCAGCTCCTGAAACCTGGTGAAACCGTTAATACTGATCGTTACCGACAACAAATGATCAATATGTACCATGCATTTATCGAGAAACGACCAGAGTGGGCCAGAAGGCCCGGCAAGGTAATTTTGCTCCATGACAATGCACCTGCACACAAAGTAAAACCGGTTCAGGATACAATCAAAACACTTGGCTGGGAGCAGCTACCCCACCCGCCGTATTCACCAGACTAGGCTTCTTCCGACTACCATTTGTTTTCATCGTTTGGCTGAGCAGCACTTTGATTCCTACGAGGAGATCGAAAATTGGGTGACTGAATGGTTGGCTTTAGACCACGAACAATTTTATTGGCGTGGTATTCACATATTGCCAGAAAGGTGGTAAAAATGTGTAGAAAACAATGACCAATACTTTGAATAAAATGTTTTTACTTTCCCATTAATTATTAGTGTTTTATTAAAAAAAAAAAAGCCTCATTTCATACCGGTATAACGTCACTCTAGTTTTTGCAGTATTTATAATAAGCCCATTATCGTGTCACCATTTTTATACTGCATTAAAATCTTTTTGTAAACTGTTTATGGCTACTTGCAGGTCTCGGTGCTATACCACGATTGCTATATCATCGGCATAGGCATAGGTCGTTCCCGTATTCAGTATCGTCAGTAGTTCATTCATGAAAAGATTGAATAGGATAGGTCCTAGTTTCGAGCCTTGTGGTACTCCATACTTAATTCTTTTTTCAGTGCTTGCTATGTCCGATACTTTAGCTTTTATCGTTCTGTCTATTAAATAATTTGTTGTGTAGAATTTTATGTTTGTTTATAAAGTTATATATGCGACTAGCGATTATATGCTCCATGCATGTTTCTACAGCTGATAAGATGGCAATTTTTATGTTTGCAAATTTCAGTTTGTAATAGTTTGCTTTAGTAAGTTAAATGTATTGATTAGTCTTATTTCTGTAGTTTTTATATTCGTTCTGATATGTCATATTCCGCGGATTATTCCTCCACCTCCTATAGAGCTCATCTCTCCTTTTGCACATCGATATTATTTCCGATGTAATCCAAGACTTACGCTTCCGCATTTTTTTGGGCCATGTTTATTTTACTTGCAGCTAAGTATATGTTGTTCATTTCCTGTACGAAATTATTGTATAGCTTTTCAACATCTGTTTCTTTCAGCATGTCTTGCCAGTTGGTTAGTTCTATAAGTTCGTTCACTTTTTTTTGATTAATTTTTTTTTTGTCTCCTTCAGGCGTATTTATTTTCTGTGGGCTTTTTGTTGCGTGCATAACAGCGTAATGGTCAGAAAGATCGGTTTCAACTACTGCCGAAAGTATGTCCATCTTACTGAGATTAACGTAAATATGGTCAATTAATGTGGCATTATTTCTTTTTATATCATTTCGCGATGGTTGCTATAAGACACATGTCATTTCTTTTGAAGCCATCATTTCCACATAGTTAAGTACCAGTGAATTGTTCTCGTCTTGTATATTAATGTTTACATCTCCTAGCAGAATATTGCTCTTTTGTCAATCGTGGCTCTTAGTTCTTCCACGAAATTGGTTATGCTCGATTTTGGACGTCTATATATTGCATGTATACATAATTAATGTATGCCTTCATAATTAATTGGACTAGATGGTATTATTGTAAATGTTATGTTATTTTTAATATAAATTGCCACTCCTCCACCTTTCATTCCATCGCGATTAATAAATTCTGATTTTAAACTGAATTTTATAGAATTCGTTCTTATTTGTTGGTATGTTAGTTTCAATTAAAACTAATATATGCACTTTAGTTAACACATTTTCGATTTCATTTCCCACGTTTTGGTAATTGATCTTATATTGAAAGTAATACAACAAAAATTAACATTTCTTAATAATTCTTTATCAATACCAGTAAGGTTGTTTCGTTTACGATTATCTTATTTCATCATATATAACTTCGGGCTTATGTGATCTTATTGACATTGTTGCCTGTTCCAATGTGTATTGTTTCACTGTTTTCAGTTTTTTTTTTTTGCAAGAATCTTACCTGTTCTCTCCCAAACAAACTCTTCTTGCAATTCGCTTCCTTTACATTATTTTTAATTAATCATAGAAGATGTTTATTTGTGGGCGTCAGGTGGTTGTTTACATAAACAATTGCATCAGTGTCGAGCAAGGTGGTGTTCATCGATGTGTCTGGTTCTGTATTTTTTTTTTAATTTCTCTTTTCTCTTCAATTTTAATTGCCTTATTTTTGAAGTTTGTAAAACTGACTACTATTGGTGACTTATTCTGGTTCGTTTTATTTATTCTGTATACGTCACTTATGTCGGTGTTACATATATTGTGGTCTATTATTTTGCACATAGCGTGAACAATTTCCATTAGGTTTTCGTTTTGCGTTTGGAGAATGTTTTTGATTTCAATGTTATTTTTCAATAGTTGTTGTTCTAGTGTGTTAACTTTTGTTTCCATGGAGAGTATTTGTAAGTGTGTGTAACATACATAATTCGTTGTCATGTGTTGTTTTAGCTCTTAGTATTTGTTTGCTAAAAAATCGGAACTTAACTTTATGACTGACATTATTTTTGCATTTTCTTCATTTCAGTTAGAACTAAGTCGTTATTGCTGACTATTTGTACTTCAATAGTGCCTGTTGTTTTATGGTGCTTTGTATCAGGGGAGCTTGCTGTTCTCATTCTTTTTGTAGATGATTGGGGTGGGGGTATCTCATCTACCACTTTGGCTACTGATTAGCTATCCGTAAACCCTTTCCTGCATGGTAAGCATCTCCAATCCTCCTTTTTTGATAACGCCATTTTCCTGTAGGATTTTTCGGAAATTGTTGTGCACCCAAAGTGCATTTTCCGTTCACACTTGTAGCATGTCACGAAGTCTCCATAAGTAGGTAGCATGGGAAGACATTCCGCACATGAGTGCAACAATGGAGAGTTCTTCTCCAACAATTTATATTGCCGTTGGAAATAAAGCGACAAAGGAATGAAAAATAAGAACTGCTAAAGCTACGAAAAACAATCCATTAAATCTGGTTTTACAGAGAAAAATTTGTAGCTGGATGGTATTACATTTAAGGACTGAAATCTCTGTGCTTTATATTGTTGTCATGTCACGATTATTAAAATAAACTTTATCTATTGCCTTTGTGTTAATCACTTGAATCGGGTAGTAGTTAATAAAAACGTCCGATCAACTCAACTGACACTTGACGTGATGTATTTGCAAAGCATTTTTGGGCAGAGTAGTCCCCCTTACCAATTTTTGGTATGAAGGCTACCTTGACTGTGCGCAAGGCTGAATCAACAGTAGTGGGTCTATGCCTTTTTAAAGCAGAGCTACGTATACGCAACTGTCGTGCAGTACAGTGCAGTGAGGTGAATCGGTAGAGCGCACACGATTCGCTCGTTTCGGTTTTAATATATGTACATATTTCTACTCTGCTTCGAAATCTAAGCCGAAGGAAGGTATGTTGAGATCTTTGCTAAGGTAAATAACTTAACCCAGCTTGTGAATGAGCCAAACGGAAACCTGATACTGCAGATCTTACCAATGTCTTCGACCTCTTTCTCAGGACACATTTTGAAAAAGATTCAGCTGATATGCTGTCGCCTAAACTGTTAGACTGCTGTGCAAATTTCCCGTACTTGCCTTTATCAATTGAAAGAAATTAACTTCCGGAACTTAACAGGGGAGTAGTCAAAGGGATCTGAAATGATTGCAATGCATTAATAAGACGTTTGCAAACGTCTTACAACCAAAAGTTGAGGTAAAAAGTCATACATTGTCATAAGGCTAGCAAGAATTTTTAGATATTCTTCAAAAAATCGTAAAGAATTCCGCTTCGTATTCGAACCATTAAAAATAACATTCCAGCTGTCAAATTGAAATGTTTACGAGTATGAGTAACATTACAATATACTTATTTATTTTCATGATTAGTAATTACTTTTTTTATCATTTGATGCATATAAATTCTCATAACACAAATGTACGTACCTTGAAATTTCCAAGTCTAAAATACCTTGAGCAACTGCAGATAGGAATTGCTTAACTTGCTCTTTATTCCAGTTGCTTTGCTTCCATGGATCAATCAGTTTTTCGCATAAATCTACGAATAGTCCTCTGAGTTCCCTATTCCGATGTAAATTGCATGCAATTGAAATAATAGATCTCCAATATGACCTGTTCAATAAAGTTTAAAGATAAAAATTATAAATTGTCCAAAAGATAGATAGCTAGTTTAATTCAAATGAATTATATTTGATTTAGTTTTCAGCACAATATTCATTACATGAATGTGACGCCAAATGATACATTTTTTATTCTAAGTTACGTATGTATAATGTTATTTGTCAAATTTGAAGGACAATGCGAGAAGAAACTTTAATACATATATATAAATAACACATATATATAAATAATACATATATATAAATAAAAAAATAATAGATTTGAATATATTAATAAATATACACAAACAACCAAATAATAAAAACTTTGTGCCGAATTTCGGAGTCGGTTACCGAAAATTTGAGACACGAGTTCTATTAATAAATGTTTTGACTTCACTTTAGGCCGATTATTAAGTATTCCAAATATTCAAACGGATTGTGTTTAATTATAAGAAAACTTTGTTAGGTACCTTTTTATAGCTTTTTATAGAGCATCGTACAGAAAAATCAGGGAATCGACTTATGTAGCATCTATCTTAGATAACAAAACAAAGGTAACTTCTGTGTAATTCTGCAATATATCCACATTTTATTTCTATATGCATTATTTTTTATCAATTATTCTTAGTTTTTACGTTGTTTGCGACATGAATTAAATCGGACCTCATATATATTCAGAACTATTGGAACTGACTTTTTTATCAACGTAAGGAAACTTTATTATGTCGTGAAACCTTAAGCTTATCTTTTATCTGCCTGACAGAGTTTTACCTCAACCTCAGATGAGCTATTCGTTTTCAAATTGAAAAAAAAAATGCACTAAGAGTTTTGTCTGTCAAAACACAAAAGAGAACGCCAATCGCCTAATAGATGCCTTTATGGCTAAACGTACCTTTCTTGTGATGCGCAGCATTCTCATTTTGTGCCCTTTTTTATGAAGTATCTACGTGATTCTATGAATCTGCCAAGTCGGGACAACATTTTATCAAATGTGTCACACATTCAAAAAACTACCCTTTTCTTTCGTGTTTTATTTTGGAGCGGTTTTGAGTAGAAGTAGCTAAGACAGTTCTGCACTAATGAATACGTGCTGTTATATGGTTTCAGCAATTGGACAGTGACAGACACTATCACAACAAGACCAACGTCAATTTTGAAGCGGGGGCTGCGAAACATATAGTGGTTAGGATTTACTGGTCGAATCATATCCCAAACGAATAGCTTCACCCGACAATGGGTCAGGAACTCATAAGAACAATGCAATGGATACCTTAGGAACGCATTATGTTGAAATTGTTTTTCTTTTTTACCAACATTTGCCTTTTCCGGCACTTTTTTCTTTATATTTATTAAATTCATGTACGCTTTTGCCTTAACTGTATTACACAATTTCAAAAGGAGAATCCCAAAGCTAGAGATGGTTTTACTAATAACTACTTGTATCACCAGTGCTTTTACATAAACTCTTATTGTATTGTGTGCTAGACTTGTGCCATACACTCTACGCGACACGATTTTTTAAAAGAATTATAAAACTCAACAGAAATGTGTTAGTATCTCATGTTTGACTAATTGAATGTGAATAAATTGTTTTCGGTGTTCAACGACGTATGTAGTTCGATCTTGTTTAAAACATGTATGCAAACTATGTTTGCAAACTCCAGTATTTTACGCCTGCCTTATTTGTCGCAGTATGCGCTTGATAAAAACGTAAGACATCTGTGAGGTACGTTTTCGTGAGAGTGCTCGCTGTCATATTTTCGCATTTTTCACACATTCAAACACATTCTCAGTGTCTCCAAATTTTTGTATGTAAAAATGTCCAAGAACGCTTAAGAAAACTTAATTAAACTACAATGTCTTCTTCGACTGTTCCACCGATGAAAAAAGTATTTCTTTGTAAATTGTACATAATCTCTTTCTTTCATTGCAACGAGAATAATAAAATTTAAGCCGATCTCTGGCCAATGTAGTTTTTTCATGATTCATCGCCTTTTAAAATGCATTTGGGGCCCTTTTTACAGTTATGTTCTGCCTCTTTTTGAAATTTTTAGGTCAACAAAATGCGTTCACTGTTCTTACTCTTTGAAGTGCACCAATTTTATACCAAAAAGTTCTGGCAAATCTGCCAAGTAATTATCGAGTGACAGATCGAGTGTTATCAAAACAAAATTGTTCATAATAATAAACCCATACCATAAATAAGGACATATACCAAACGCAACACGTCTCATCGAAGCATCGTTGGACACTGAAATCATCATCCATCAGTAGCTGACATAAAATAAAAGGGTCAATTCTCATTCGTGAATAATACCTTTGTTGTCGGTGACATCTGTGTTTGCGGCAAAGCTCCCTGGAAAAGGTGTGGATTCTAATAGCAAAAACAACAGTACTTTTCAGTGCTACACAGATAAGTATACCCAGATGTCTCACCGCCAAAGAAAGGACTGACATATGAAACTGAAGTGCTCGATGTGTATATCGATTTTATAAACTGGCAAATTTTGTTTCTATTGATCATTAGAAAGCAAAGCACTTTCAGTGAGAGGCAGTCTCTTTAAAGGATCTCCGTAACTAAAGCAAAAGAATAACAGAATACATGTGAAGTCTAGCTTGTGTATGGTACCAGCACAATCATACGTAACCCATGCGTTATCATAAATAGACAAAACTTGTTTCTTCCCTCTTTTCAAATGTTCGGCAAGATTTCCTTCATCTGATAAAATTATAGATTTTCAATTTTAGGGCGGACGGTTCGATTTTGTTGAAATTGATCAGGCAGTCACCTTAGGTTATTAAATAGAAAAAAAATGAAGTATTTAAGTATAATATGAGTCTTCGTTTGTTTGTTTCAAGCGAATGCAACGCATGTTTCTAATTTAATAATGAAAAAAAGACGCATATACATATGTTTAAACAACTTTTTATTTATTTAATTTAATTTTCTTTTTTCCTGGTTTATAATAATAATAATAATTGTTGGCGCGACAGTCCACAGGGGACCAGCTTGCTCATCAACTACTCGTGTGGTTCCCGCTTCTGTTCTCTCGCGAGTAGAAGGGACCTACAATTTTTCCCGGCTCCGAACGGCGAAGTTTGAGAAGCTTCGGCGTGTAAACGTCGCACTCTGCCCACTACGCCAAAGCGGCCACGACTTAAAAGTGCTAAAAAAATAATGAAGTTCTAATTCAACCATCAGACTCCTCGTACTATCGGCTATCATTAAAATGATTTGAAAAAATGACACAAAGTAGTACACATTTAGACCGAAAGAAAAAAGACGATTTAAAGCTGTGTTAAGAAACATGCACCACTCTACTGAGACAGATGATACCAAGAAAGAATGAAAACAGACATAGGGTTATGAATATACACAACATACAACAGAGGCATTCAAAAAAAACCCTGCCACTTTTTAATATAGAAATAACCGCGAGCGACAACAACAAATACATATACGACATTACACATTCACTACATTGCAAAGTATCCACCAATTGTCAAAGATACGGTCACACAAAAAATTATTGCACGAGAGACCCTGTATGCGTTATATGCGCGGGTCCTCACAAACACTTAAACTGCTAAATAACTTCAAATGAAGGCACAATTAAATGCGCCTTATGTAATGACTGTCAAACGGCAAATTACGAAGGCTGATAAATTTACAACACCTTAAAGATAAAGGGCTACCCCCAATGCGAAAAAAGGACCTCCCAATAATTGAAGAAGTAAAAAAACAGAAGGGTCCACGGAACTAAGACAAGATATAACACATTTCACGAGCAAAAGTTTAAGCAGAATACCAGGCGTTGTAGCCTACACCACAAATCACCCAGATCTAACGGTCCATGCTGGCGCAGCCATTATAGTAAACAAAAAGATAAACTGCATTGAACTAGGCACATTCTCCACTTGTGTGCTCCACTTTAGTCTAGGTCGTCCTCTGTTGCGTTGTCCCAATGGCTTGGATTCAAAGACTTTTCGGGCCGGAGCAGTGGTGTCCATACGCTCTACATGGCTTAGCCATCTTAAGTGTTGTATCCGTAGACGCTGGACCAGGCGCATGTCGCTGTACAGCCCATAGAGTTCGTCGTTAAATCTTATCCTCCAGATGCCATCAACGCAAACAGGACCAAAAATCATACGCAAAACTTTTCTCTTGAAAATATTAAGAGTTTCCTCATCCGCCTTTGTTAACGTCTAAGATTCCACGCCATAAAGTAGGACGGGGATGATGAAGCTATTATATAAAGCGAGCTTAGTCCTTCGACAGAGGCTTTTAATACTCAATTGCCTCTTGAGCCTAAAGAAACAGCGATTGGCAAGAGTGATTATGCATATGATTTCGGTAGTCGTATGATTTCGAAGTCCTGCTGCCTAGTGTGACCTTCTTGATGACAGCATGTATTTTGTTTTTCCCTCGTTAACCATCAGACCCATTTTAGCAATACCAGCGAATGCCTCATTGACGACTCGCTGTGTCCGTCCAATCACGTCAATGTCATCAGCGTAAGTTAGGAATTTAACTCACTTCTGGAAGATAGTGGCTCTGGTGTTGACATGTGAGTTACGCACGATCTTCTCGAGGATGATGTTAAAGAAATGAAGTTAAATTCAGCACATCAGTGGCAGCTTCTTTGATGGCTTCTTAACAACGTTTTCAGTCTTCTTCTATATAGTGCAGGCAGCGTCGAACTCTGAGCGAGTTTCAGGGAGACCCGGTCGGCAAAGTTCCCAGCGATCGGCTGCAATTGAAGCTTCCCGACGTCAAACCGTTTTGGTCTATCTCCACTCCGTTCTTACCTTGGCTACAACAAGGTGATGTTTCGAGTCGATGTTTGCACCTCGGAAGGTCGGACATCGAGAGTACTGGAAGAGTGCCTGAAGTCGATCGCAACGTGATCAATCTGGTTGACGGTGCATTAATCAGGAGATCGAAAGGTCCCTTTGTGAATATCCAGGTGTGAGAACCGCGTGCTAGACACAGAGAGGTTTCACCCTAGCTGAGCGTTGGAATCTCCTAAAATAATCTTGGTGTCGTAGCGTGGGCATCAATCATATGTTCTTTTTTAGGAGTTCATAGAAGTTATCCTTATTTTTGTCATCCATCTCCTCTGTTGGGGCGTGAGGGCAAATCAGGCTGTTTTTTCCGAATTTAGATTTGATGCGGATTGTCATGAGGCGTTCACTGACGTGGTCGTAGCTCAAGACTTTTTGCCTAAGTCGGTCTCGAACAACAAATCCGCATCTGAATAAACGCTGTTTTCTCCCTTTATAGCAATCGCTGTAGTAGATATCACAGTTCTTCATCGTTTTTATGCCAGGCCCATCCCATCGCATTTCCTGGATGGCGATAATGTCTGCCTCGTAGCAGTCAAGGGCCTCTGCAAGTTGTTCGGCCGCACGTGGCCTGTTAAGGGACCTTACATACCACGTGCAAAACCGAAAATCATTGTCCTTTAAACGTTTGCTGGGGTCGTCAGCAGTTGATCCTTCATTATCTGAGGCATGATGTTGTCTCTGAACTAATGGTTTTTACGTGGTTAGGAAGTTACCCTCAAGCACAACCCACAGCGGGGTAGGCCAGGCCCATTACTTAAACCCTAGGGCAGTCGGGCTCGCAGCATACATTGCTTCACCATACAACGGATGTTGTGATGCCTACCCAGCGGCCGCCGCGGGGAGGGGGGGGGGCTGTATGTCAACTTGACCTGTGCACTAAAGAGGATGGTGTTGGCAGCTCGCCTTGTTGAACGCAATCAAAAACGTTTCCTCGCGTGAACAGGCCCATACCCCCCTTAGCCATATACTGCCCCCCAAAACATAAAATAACAACCCTGCGGTATGATGACTACTTAAAGTCACTTTGGAAGTGCGTTGGCAAATACCTTAGCACCGCCGAACCTACTTACAGGCCTACTGACCCAAATAAAATACCTGATCTAATAGATTTCTGCATCACTAGGAATATACAGAAAAGAAATAATCCCAAATCAAATCTAAACTAACTATCATCGGCCCACTCTCCTATTTACATTAAATACTCAAATAGATTTCCATCCAACTAACCCTAAAAGCAATAGAATACTTAAGAAACATCTATAATTCATTAATCGAACTTAAATATTTCCCCAAACCTGGGGAAATATGCGAAATATATACGCTCAAATAACTGCCTGCTCAAATAACTGAACGCATCATCCTACAGACCTATATGCTTGCTTCCTATTTTAGGGAAAGTATTTGAAAAATTATTAACTGATCGACTGCTACCAATACTAAACAACAACAAGATAGTACCTGACCATCAATTCGGCTTTTGCAAGCAACACTCAACTATCCAACAAGTTCACAGAGTAGTTAACCAAATCGCGAACGACTTCTGGGAGAAGCATACTACAAGGTATGACACAAAAGACTTAAGGAAATTATATAACCTACTCCCAACAGACTTTTATCTCATCATCAAAAGCTACCTTATTGATCGTCATTTTTATGTTAAATGTGGTGATAATCTCTCGACCATCATTGAGACAAAGGCGGGAGTACCCCAAGGATCTGTTCTGGGACCACTCTTATATGATCTTTAAACCGCCGATATATCCCAACCTAAAGCTGCTGGAACCATGATGGCTACCTTTGCTGACGATACAATTCTGCTAATAGCTGATCAAAATCTAAGCAACACATGTTCTCAAGCTCAAAGTACATCTCGACAGAATGATGAAACGGTTCGACGACTGGATTATTACAACGAAGTAAACAACTCAACTATCCCACTAACAATTAAGGGCTAAATAATTCCAATAGTCAATGTGGCTAAATATCTTGGCGTGCATTTGGATAGCAAACTTACCTAGAAATACCATCATCAAAAAAAAGCGACCAAATAAAATTTAAATATAACCAGCTTCTGCTGGTTTCTACCAGCAACAAGCTACTGATATTCGTATACAGATCGATTATCAAACCTGCGTAGACATATGGCGTTCAACTGTGGGGAAGTCCAAAAACACAAATATTGCTATAATACAAAGACAACAATCAAAAATATTACGCACTATTATTAACGCGGACTGGTAAATACCTAACATCGACATTCATCGTGACCTGAATGTTCCAACAGTAGAAGAAAAAATTCAAACCACAAGCAGAAGACATCATACCAAATTAATAATCCATCAAAACATACGATGCAGTGGAACACTTGTTCCGGCTTCACAAATAGGTATGTGTAGAGAATACAAAAATAAATGTTTAACAAGAGCACCCGGTATATCATATTCTAAGTCTAGAAGTTGCTGCCCATAAATAAAAAACACTTTTTCTTTTTAAGTTCCTGTCCTTGTTTCGTTCAAAAGAGAATAAAACACCAATTCTCTATTAAAAGTTACAATTGGGGATTTCTCCTTCTGCAGTATAATCGTCATAATCATTTACACAATTAGGATGCTTTATGAATTTGCTGCTAAATACATGCACGACAATACAGCTGAAGTCGTAATTCTTGAAAAAATATGCCTAGACTTTAATGTGGCATTTAAATAAAGAGGAATATAAATGATTTAACACATTTTTCAAAAAGAAGTTAGGAAGGAACCATATCAGTTGTTTATACAAAAATGCAACCAAAAGCAAGCACCTGGAGCACAATATTCAACGACACAAAATTGACACTAATGCTGAAAAAGTAAAAGAACATCCTTTTAAAATAAATTTTGAGTTTTCGTTTTTTTTCTCTCGAAATTTCTCCCTCAACCTGGACGTTAGGCAGGTAAGTAAGTAAGAAGTGTTTGAGAAAAATATGCGTAGTGAGGAGAGCTATTAAATATTATTTTGGATATTTTCCGAATTGGTTGAACCTTTTGTATTTTCTCAGGGCAATCGATTTCTAATATATAGATTTCTGTTATTTTACGTTCATTCTTACCCATCGCCGCAGATATATATGGTTTCTTCTCTGTTTTGTTGCCTTCCGTTGTAAGATTGTATTATGGAGATTAATAGATTATCTCAGGAGGAATTGTCCGATAAGTTCGTATGTATTGGCCTGATAGCTAGTACGGTCTAGATGAAGAGGAAGTCGTTGCGGGCAGCCTGATTATTAAAACAACGCGGGTCACTTGAAGTAGTCGAGTACTCCTTTAAGTTCTCGCTGGCCATCGTGGAGGGTGATGAGAAACAAGAGAAGACGTATAGGTATAGGAAATAGCAACTTTAAGAATAGAGCAGGTGGCACCAGAAAAAGTAAAAAACTTATCCAAATGGGGATTGAGCCTCCCCCGGCAAGTTGGGGGGTTGTACGAAGTGTAGCTTCTTCAGCTCAAATCGGACTTTATTCCCATCAACTATGATGCAATTTTGGAAGAAATGCAAAGAAGAAACCAGGGGGACACAATTTATAAATAAGGACTTTTTTTCTAGTACGCGTCCAGTAGGAGATGCTTCGGGTGCCAAAAGTAATCTAATAAGATAGTCTCTTTTGCACCAGCAGAGCAGGAGCGTCGTTGCTTGCTGGCAAAAAGTCAGGGGAGGAAGTTGGAAGGTCAGAAAAATGATGTACGCTCTTATTTAGTAAGTGAATGAATGTGTTAGGAAAGCAGAATCAGACTAATGATTGGGTTAAGGTTTTAAGCGTACTGCTGTGTGCAAGGCACTGGATTTAGGGATAGTTATAGGACATAGTTTAACAAGTTGCGTCTCATAAGCTAATGGCGCAGAGGTAGAATAGAAAAATTTACCTACCTACTCCGCGCCATAAGTTAATTCTAAGATTCGACTTCCTAAACGAGCGGGGATTGCACTTGTTGTTGTTCCTGGCAAATGGAGTTTTCAAATGTAGCTAAAAACCCTTGTGAAGGGAGCATTCCGAGACGTGTCGTAAGGCATTGGGTATATTCATTTGGTAGAACACAAGATAAGGACGTCGTCCGATCAGTATCCCCTGCGGCTCAACAACGCACACGAGATGTCTTTGATCGCGTGGAATGTGAGGTCCCTTTATAGGCCACGTGCAGCCAAAGATCTTGCGGATACCCTTTGCTGTCATAAAGCTGACATCAACGCCATCCAGGAAGTGCAATGCAATTGATCGAGAAAACGAGCGTTATGGAACTGCGATGTCTACAATAACGCCCCATGACAATTCGCACCAAGCCTAATTTCGCAAATATCAGCCTAATCTGCAGTCAAACCCCGACAGAGGAGAAGAATGACAACATTAAGTATGGCTTCTAAGATCTTCCAGAAAGCACCACCATATGATGTATCACTTATGACACCAAGTTCAAGGAGGTTCCACCGCTAAGCTGGGAAAAGAAAAGACACTTTGCTGGAGTCCCCTGGAGTCCGCACGACTTCACATCTGGAAACGGATTAAAGCTGTTGGACTGTGTCTCGGGGCGTAACCTCAAATAGTAACATGACAATTTACTGACCAATCAATTAGATTTATCAATCAATTAGATTGGTCACTTTGCGATCGATGTCAAAAACTTTTTTAGTATTATCGGTGTCCGAACATTTCGAGATGCCAACATTAACTGGGATTTTTTTTTTTTTTTGCTGTAACCAAGGTCAAAATACGGGTATCGAGGGAGTAACGAAATCGAAACAGGCCAACTGGAAAATGCCTGCATTAACGATATATGAAAAATGGACATTTTTTCAAGAAGCCATCAAAGAACTGTCACTGATATGCTGAATTTCACGCCATCACCAAAATGGAAACCCATGGTCTGATAACGAAAATAGGCATGCGACCACACAAGACGCTTATAAGGCAACTTATCTAGCAAAATGAGTTGTTTTTGAGTTCTACGAACAGAAATGAAGGGAAGGGAACCGAACAGAATAAACAAGTAAGCGCATGAGTTCGAACTGAAGCCTGTTAGGGCCAAACCTGATACTCAAGCAGTAGAATCACAACCTGTGCTGAGGATCTGGGAGGATCATTTATTTATTAAGGAATTGACTTTCTAAACATCACCAAAAAGATCCTCTCCGATAAATTGCGTAAGCAACTAAAACCGCACGTCGATGATATGATATGTTAGCAGTGTCATTTAAAAAAGTCACTTTAAGGAAGGTCCTGGAAAAGACCGACACTCATCCCCATATGATAGTATACAAAGTGCCCGTGTCCGTTTCGGAATTGGTATAATACCGATGGAGAACTCTCTTTGTTCCGTCAAGGTAGGTAACGAGCTCACCGAGACGACTTTTTTAACATCATTCTTGAATAGATCATGCGTAACTCACAAGTTAATACCACTACCTACTTAAAATACTTCATTGCGCCGATGACATTGACGTAATTGGATGAACACAGCAAGCCCTCAATGAGGATTTTGCTGGCATTGAGACGGTGGTGGCTAGAATGGGTTTGGTGGTTAAGTAAAATAAGACTAAGTTCATACCGTTGCCAAGGAAGGGCAGCAGCCTTAGAGGTCAAGAACTTTGTTTGCATCGGTTGCACTAAAACCACAAACAAACACGTATACGTATGTAATGAATTGTAAGATTTTTAAGATTAAACTGCCTCTTCCACTTCACTCAAACAATGCATAGTGAGGAAAAATAACTACATTGTCTTATATGCTCTCTTGAATCACCGATAAATTCCCTAACATCGGTAATACAAGTAATTTGGAGTTATTCTTTTGGATCTATTGAAGGAGGGATCATAACGAATTGGAGGCTGTTCAACTTGACGCAAACGTACTGACTTTAGTTGACATTGAACCGGATGGGACCATGATGGACAATGAGTTTTTCGTTGTTGAGGATGCCCAAGAGAATGTACAAGCAATAGGAGCAGTTTTCCAGGAAGTGTATACGGCCAACGAATCTCGTAGGCCGAATCACGACTTGGAAAACATAGCCTTGCTTAACCATTGCAACCTTCAAAATGAAATACAGCAATGGCCTTATGGGAATCATGGTTTCGCCAGATTCGATAACGAAAACAAGGCAGATAATGCTATCGCCCAAATTGGCTCTAAAGCCATACTCATTTCGAAGGTAGAGTTCAGTGTTAATGACTTGTTAGTCAATACAGCAAACGTGAATGCACTGGATAATTTTGTTAGATGATTCAAGGACTCGAGCAGTGACCTCGGAAAACGAGTTGATATTTGGAGCTTACTACCCAAACGATGATATGCGTCGTTGCGCGATGCGAGAGCGCACACCGAAGTGGAATCACTCCGCCGAAAGCGTTCTTGTATCTGATTTCCGGTTCTATAGTACAGGAACCTTCCGAATTAAACCCACTTAGCGATCTGACCATTTTCCAGAAAGACTTCGAATCCTTACAGCTCTCTATTTTGTACGCCAGTTTTTTATAGTAAGAACTTGCAGAGCGATAAAAATAGCATTTCCGTAAATAGCGGAAAATACGAATATTGGCGTTTACCATTTGGGCTAAAGAATGCACCCAGAGGTGCTCCTGAGCAAGATAAGTGCTCATCAATCCCAAAATGTAAAAATCAAGCTAAACGAAAAACAATTGCGAGCTTTCAATAAATAAAGGAAATTTTTATATCGGAAGATGTCACATTATTGTACCCAGATTTCAGGTCGCCTTTCCACCTTACCACTGACGCTTCGTCACAAGGACTGGAAGCGGTTCTATACCAAAATGGGAGACCAATAACGATGATTTCAAGAACTCTTAAAGATAAAGATACCTCGCCACCACCGATGCGCTATCGCGACAGAAAATTCACACTCTTGAGGACGAAACATCCTCCCACGCTGCTACAGTTCATAGTGAATCATCATTAACATACATATAGAAACATATAGAAACAACAGAGAAACCAACAAATTGTTTTATGAATCAAATAAGTATAGAAGAGTCACCAGTGGCTCAACGCGCAATTTTATAATTTTCGTTACGAAAACTAGGCATCTCATATACTTCTCAGATAAAGACAAACTTATGGAAGCAGTGAAAGACGCGGTAAGATTCGATGTGGTGAATGCAATTTACTGTGACCTGCCCATTTTAGCTCATATTCAGAATAAACTCGTTGAATCATTTCCATCCACAAAATTTTGACATTCTAAAAGCTTTGTGGTGGAAATTTTCGACAAAGCCGATCAAAAAGAAATTGCGGCTGCTGAGCATAATGGGGCACATAGAGCCACTTAAGAAAACGTAAAGCAAATCTTGTGCGACTATTTATACCCAAGAATGACCAAGTTCGTGAATAAAATTGTAGCAAATTGAAAAATATGCGCAAAAGAAAAGTATGACCGGCACTTTCAAAAACAGTTGATTGGGAAAAGGCAAATTCCTTCATACTCAGACGAAATTCGGCACATCGACATAAAAATTTTTTCTCACTTGTGTTGATAAATTCTTAAAGTTTGCAGTAGTAAAGACACTAGTCTTGCAACTTATGAACATTTTCCCTGAGACAAAAAGTCTGAACCATTTTTTAATGTCCACATAGTAAATGCGCCTACATAGCATTTTTATAGAAATAGCAAGGTGTCTTAAACTTGAAAGAAAGATGGACGACACTGTTGTGCTGATACTCCAAGCTACCATTAAATATAATAGAACTATTCATTCAGTCACAAGTCGAAAACCACTCGATGTTATTCACTCGTCTCCTGCAGTGCTCAGGAAGGAAATAAAAAATAAGTTGACAAAAGCGCAAGAGGTATTACTTCAAAGGCAAAATAAATCAAAGCAGGATAGAACTTTTTGGGTGGGAGAAAAAGTATTGGTAAAAATTAATAAAAGGTTAGGAAATAAACTAACATCACTATACGTCGAAGAAAAGGTAGAAGCAGATTTAAGCTCGACAGTTCTTATTAGAGGGAGGGTGGTCACGAGGACAATCTTAGGTAGAATAGACTAGGATAGGATTCGGTATTTTAAGTTTAAAATTTTAATTACAAGAAAATGTAGCTTTCAGAATCTTGCTTACACTTGTTTCAATGGCATCTGGAAAGTTGATAGAATACACTAATTCCAGTTATATCCCAATCGAGGACGGGCACGTTGTACTTTGGTAAGACTATGGTTACCAATCAACACAAAAACACAGGAACAGATTAATAAACTACTTGACACTGTAAATGGTATTCTATTTAACTCTGTAAAGAAGCGAATTGATACGGAACACCTTTTCGAAACCTTATTGGCAAGAAATAGAATGATGATTACAGAGATAGAAAATTTGATACTGTAAATAACACTCGCCAAATTAAATCTAATAAACCAGTTATTCTGGTGGATAACGATTTGAAACATATAATTAATGAGCAATCCACAATTATTACTTTATCGGAATTAGTAGTAAGATCTGTAAAATAACCTAGACCTTAGTTATTGTGTAAGAAAGTTTTTACCGCAGCAATGTCATAAAGCTTTTGTAAGGAAATGCCTGGTGCAACCTGCGCGAGTTAAGTATTGGTCATAACACCATACTTCAATCCGATATTGCTTATGCTCACACATTTCGTCATTAACTCATTACATTGGGCAATGCACTCAGTACAAAACAAAAAGTTGACATCATCACTTGTATGTTGACCCATTAAAGTCACAATTTCCGGGAATGAAAAACTAAACCAATGCATTCAGTTAACCTATTGGGAAATAAGAATGCATTGGGTGACGAATTGTGAAATGGGAACACAAACAAGTGAATTGCCGACTCCAGAATGTTGTGGAAGTAGGTTAAGAAATTCTTCTGGCATTCGTAGATTTTCGTAAGTTAGTTGTAAGAAAAACTCACCAATGAATAGTACGGTGCAGCCCAGCTAAAGACAGCGGCCATATTATTCAGAAATAATAAAATATTGTAGACTCTTATAATAGCTAAGAAATAATAAAAGTTCTTTATAAAAAAAGAATATGTCTACAAATATTTATTTCGCGCAACAATTGCACTCTGGGAATGCTGCATACTGCAGCACTCAACCTAGCCACCTAGATCCTGTTACGATGATCGATGAAGGCATCATCATAGTAAATGATAGGAGAGCTGATAGGATAGAAAAGGTAATCAACGGCACATACCTTATTATGTTCAATGATAGAGATTGGGTCAACGAATCCCTGTTCGTTAATCGTAAGAACAAAGGAATGTGGCGACCAGAGACACCAATATCTGTATCGTTAAATATTATCAGTCATTAAGAGATATTAAGCTTGCATTACTTAAATAAAATTAATGAGCAAAATCCAAATAAAATCAAGAAGATGGGGATAAAAATAGTAATGAACACAATTATAGTTTGCTGCGGAAGTTTCGCCTTTGGTGTTATTTGCTATGTCATCATAATCAAAAGCAACATCAAAAGAAGAAACACTATGAACAACTCAGTGGTGAATGCCTCCGCCGAAAGTTTGCTGACTCCAGTATCTGTTGCCACCGACATCGAAGATAAGGGCAATATGATATTTTGCACACGCGGCAAGAATTGCATTTTGCCGGGTATCGGGCAGTTAGAGTTAGGAAGTGGCGGTCAGTTGATTCAGAGATTGTAAGCGACACAGTTCGCGAGCAAATTGTTTAAATAAAGTATTTAGTTATTAGCAAACGTAAATATGTCTTTTAAAGCTGTCTTTGCCGTAAATGCTTTTTTCATGGATATGATTGATATCTTAGTTAGACATTACGAGAAAGTCCAGGTTCCGTCACAAATTCTATCGACTCATCATCCAAAGACAAATATTCTCGAGCAGAAGTGCTTCCCCGACTAGTGCCGAAAACCATAATCCTTGACTTCGAGGTGTTATTCTTTAAGTCCCACAGGTTACATTAACTTCTCAATCTGTTTATTTGTAACTTCAGTCAGTAGTGTTTCAGTCAAAATAAATAGATCTTTAATGTTAACTCCTTTATTCCAAACAATCTGCTATGCCGTCGAAGAAGACACTACCATTCCATGCCGTAGCAGAGGTCTGATTGAGTTATAAGCTCCTCATAAATCCTAATAAAATTGATTGAGAGTCCAAGGGTCGATAGCTTATGTAATAAGGATACATATTTACTGTATCAAAAGCAGCTTTAAAATCCACAAAAACTGCACATAGCTTTTTGCCCTTTCTCTTAATCTCCCTGAAATCGTAGTTAATGCAAGTCCTGAAAAAAAACCAGCTTGAAAGACACTTAGACGATTATTGGTAAATTACAAAATAAAATTTGTGTGAAAACTTTCCTAAACGCTGAGAGCAGTGAAATACCCCTATAATTTCCCGGAATTCTATCATCACCATTTGTATGTATAGCATATATCACAGATTTAAGTCAAACATTTAAAACTATGTCTAAGTCTAATATTTTCTTGTAATTGTGTAGTAACATTTCGAGATAAACAGTGGAGAGATTTTAAATGAATGACAGGAAAACCATCAATCAAAACGGAGAGAATAAGCCGAACACTGATGGAGCGTGTCTGTTGTTGTCTGTTGTTCGATGCTTTATATAACAGACTATACAACAAAGCACAGAGAAGGTTCTAATCAGCGGAGGTGTTGTTTTTTTTTTGCGAGACAAAGGAGGTAATTGCATCATCTCAAAGCGAAATTGATTCTGTTCTTAGGCCAGAGACTGAAGAAATTGACGATTCAGGGAGGGACGATTCAAGTGATTCGCCAATTTTAAAACACGACTCAATTTCAATAGAATCAGTTGCAATTGAGTCTAGTCAATACTTCACCTTTGAAAAGTAAACAAATAAAAGCTCCGCTTCCACTAGTCAATAAGTAGAAGTAGCCTACGAATTAAGACAGTCCGGGCGAATAGCTAACAAACCTAAACTAAATTACAAACCTCCAAATTACAGCTTTGTTAACGCAATCAAAAATTTTAACAATGACCCCTCAACGCCTGAAGGAGCTTTTTACAACCAGATGCACACTTTTGGAAAAGGGACGTGATCTACCCACAAACAAAAGGGCAATCACATGTAAATGGATCTTCAAGACCAAGCGAGACGCGTATGGTGCCATCACTAAATACAAAGCTCGCTAAGTTGTGAAGGGGTGCTCGTGAAAATTTGGTTTTGATTTCAAAGAGACATTGGCACCAGTTGTAATGTATAATTCAATTCGCTTTCTGATTGCGTCGGCAGACAAGTACGGTTTGGAAATCTAACAAATGGATGCAGTTACAGTTTTTCTTAATGGTGACCTGAAAAGAAAGAGCGCGAGTGTCACGACCAGATATTAATTTCGCTGTTAATCTATTGAGTTAATATAGCATTAACCCAGGTAAGAGCACATTCTACCGCTACCATAAACAAACGGTTAATCTATAACAGCGCGCTCAGTGAGCTAGAGGGTTATTGCAACGCAGATTGGGCTAGCGATTTTGATAAAAGAAGTTCGATAACGGGCTATATATTCCAATTCCAAGGAGCCTCAATTTTTTGACTAACTAAATATTAATATTAAGAGTGGCCTCCCTTTTGGGCTATAACAGTTTTAAGCCCATTAGGATATGATTCTACTAATTTCTTCATCGTTGCACAAAGTATTCTTGGCCATTCTTCAATTAAATCTGTCTTCAGATCGTTTTTATTCGAAATTCTACGTTTATTTGCGTCCAAAACGGACCAGAGATTTTCAGTAACACTAAGATCTGGAGCCTGTGCTGGTGGCTTTATAACGTGGGGACAGTTATAAACAAGCCAAGATTGAACCATTCCCGAAGTAGTAGTAGTAGTATGACTTTTATTTCGATTTGAAATTCATTACATTAAATATATAATCTAAATCTATTTTGGTTTGGCCTATGGCCGTCTACCAGTTTTGTTTTTTTTAGTAGTAGTATGACTTTTATTTCGATTTGAAATTCATTACATTAAAAATATAATCTATTCCCGCAGTATGTTTCGGATCATTGTCTTGGTGAAACCGGAAAGTGTCTTTTATTCGCAATTGCTCTGTACTTTGAAGCAAGTCCTTAAGTATGTTAAGAAAGACCATTTTGCCCATTGTGCTTTCAATAAATTGTAACTTTCCTACTCCCGCTGCTGACATACAGGCCCAAACCATGACATGACCACCTCCATACCTGACTGTTGGCTGTTAGTGTTTATATTGCAACTCTGTATTTGGCTTTGATTACATAAGATCGTCCATCGGATCCAAAGATATTAAATTTGGACTCATCAGCAAATATGACTTGCTTCCAAAATCTTTAATCCTTCGTAATGTGCTCCTTTGCAAATTAAAAACAATCCCGATTTCTTTTATTAATAAAAGGCTTCTTTTGTGCGACTCTTCAGTTTAAATCGTTATTTCTCAGAATACGCCGGATGGTTTCTACGCAACAAAACTCTCCTATCATATTCTCCACCCCACTAGCTAGTTTTGGTACCCTTTCTTGAAGCTATTTTGTTTAAGTTTAAATCTCAATTAACCTTTCCGCTTTTTTATTTGTTTATAATTTTTTTTGTTTAGAAGCCATACTAGTTTTGCATGAGGAACAAACTGTGCTTACTTTATTATCTTTCGATACTGCGCATCGGGCGCGTTTTAGTTTTCCATCTACGGGCACCTGGACTTTTAAAATCGAATATCCCATGTTTTTTATGGCTTGGGCGGTAGGGCCGTATATATATTTGCCACGCCCAATTCTTTCATGATATGTGGATGGACTAATTCATCGCCAAGCTTTCGAAGGAAAGTGCGACGTTTATCCGTACGTAAATTCCAATTGGGAAACTTTGATTTGTAGAGATTAAATGCCGCAATACAGCCAACATCGAGCATATTGAAAAATAAAGTCATCGGCCATCGATTTGTCTTCCTTTTATATGTATAAGTCTTTACCATTTTATCCATTGAGCCAACTCCACCTTTCGTTTTATTGTAGTCGAGAATCATCAGTGGTTTTTGTTTTTGGTTGGAATCGATTTCGGCGGAGTGATGCATGGTGGACAAAAGGATTACATTTTCTTTCTTTTTAGGCACATAACTGACTAGAGTCATTGCTCTCGAGAAGACAAATCGGGAACTAAGCTCTTCTCGGCCCTTGATATTTATTAGTTTCGACGGAATATATGCTTTATTTTTCCGTATAGTACCCAGAATTGTTGTATTTAGGGATAGGAATTGTTCAGCAAGGTGAATGGACGTGAAAAAATGATCCATGGTTATGTTCCTTCCTGAAAATAAAACACATTTTTATTTACATTGAAAATTGCAAAACATTCTGGAAAGAAACCAGAAGAATTTCATTTACCTTTTTTCAGCCATGGCTGACAAATTCGTTGCACTAAATTCAATGCGTAATCACGTGTTTTTAATTCATGTGGTTGGCGGCCAACATAAATAAATAAATAACTGTTTTTCGAATCAGATAGCCAGAGGATTTTGATTCCATATCTTCCTGGTTTTGATGGAATGTATTGCCGAAATTTCGATCGTCCGCGGGTTGCTCTTCAACAGTCAAAAATGCTGTTGGCTTGTACGCAATTTTTAGCTGGTCTAGAAAAATGTTCCAGATGTTTTTTTTTATATATGAACATTCTATTACTCACATTTGCGACTTGGAAGATAAAAATACCGATTTTACGACGGGTAATACCGAACTTTTATCGCGAACTGTGATATTGATAATGATCTGCTTTTGCTTATGATGAAATTGTATTGCTTTGTCAAAACATTTCTTGAAAAGAAGAAAATAGGCACCACCGAATAACAGCATTCTTAAAAATATATTTACACGAAATTGGGAATAAGATATACTTCTCTCCTTCGAAATATAAGAACAGTTGTGTGGGGTCTATATGACCCCAAATGACGGTTTTAAGTTGTTTTTGCTTTCAGGTCAAACAAATATACCTTATCGGTAAGGTAAAGATCTGAATTTAGTATTAAAATGTGTGTGACGAGAAATTTGAGGATGTCGTAGACAATCAGCCAAATGCAATAATGCATATATAAAATAATCAACGGTTTATAGCCCTGTGGTCATATAGACCCCAACTTACAGTCAGAAGGTTAAGCGGAAAGAAATAAGCAACGAGGAAAATCGTGTAAGTAAGTAAGTTAGTTTTATTGATACAATAGTATAAGTACATTACATAGTTTTCCTGGAAAGCTAAGTGCTTATCTGCAGGTGGTTGTTTATCACTACAAATACTGCAGCAGTGTTGTCATCTGGAAAATAGCTTCGATATTTACCAGGTATACCGGTATGAAATATATATTTTTTTTGAAAATAAAACACTAATTATTAATGGGAAAGTAAAAACATTTTATTCAAAGTATTGGCCATTGTTTTCTACATAGTGTGCTGCTCAGCCAATGCGTGTCCCATCGATGAAAACAAATGGTACGGAAAAAGCCAAGTCTGGTGAATACGGCGGGTAGGGTAACTGCTCCCAGCCAAGTGTTTTGATTGTATCCTGAACTGGTTTTGCTTTGTGTGCAGGTAAATTGTCATGGAGCAAAATTACCTCGCCGTGTCTTCTGGCCCGTTCTGGTCGTTTCTCGATCAATGCATGGTTCAAATTGATCATTTGTTGTCGGTAGCGACCAGTATTAACGGTTTCACCAGGTTTTAGGAGCTCGTGGTCGATCGATCTGGTTTTGCAGACGATCCCAGATTTACCCATTATTTTTTCCGTTTACGATTCTTAAAATAAATCCACTTTTCATCGCCAGTAACAATCCGATGCAAAACCGATTTTCTTTCGTGTCTTTGAAGCAAAATTTCACAAGTTTGTTTTCGGTTTTCCATCTGTCTTTCATTCAATTAATGTGGCACCCATTTTCCACACTTTAGGATCTTTCCCATAGCTTTTAAACGGTCAGAAATTGTTTGTTGTGCAACAGTTAACATTGCTGCCATTTGCTTTTGACTCAAAGTGTCATCTCCATCCAATATCGTTTGCAATTCAGCGTCTTTAAACTTTTTTGGTGGTCTTCCACGTTCTTCATTTCTCACTTCAAAATCATTATTTCTGAACCATTGAAACCATCTTTTGCATGTTGCTTCTGATAGAGCACCATATCCCTCAGTCACTCACTTTTCTTCAAATGAAGTAGCTGTCCGAGTTCTTCGCAAATAAGGACGGGGGCTTCTACGAGAGTGGTTTTATTAAGTTGTTGTCTAGATGGAAACAGGTTATCGAACATTTATTCCCGACTTGAGTTCATTATCATCCGAAAATCTTTTTGCACGAAGACATTTTTTCATATACGAAAGCAGGAAATAATCAGTAGTGTAAAGGTCTGGACTATAGGGTGGGTGTTGGATTTCTTCGAAACCACATTCTCGCACAGCAGCCTTGGAAACTCAGGCAGTGTGAACAGGAGCGTTGTCATGAAGAAGCAACACATTTGCTGCGAGTTTACCCCGTCTTTTCTTTTTAATTTCCTCCCGCAAATTATGCAAAGTGGAAGCGTAGGATATGGCGTTGATGGTTTCACTTTTTCAAACAAGATTGAGTTCAAGATTTCTCTTGAGCTCACTCACTTTTGCACAGTTGATAATAAAGGTACGGAACCCTGGTAAACAGCCACCATCTCTCCATGAATAGTTTTTTGACTCTTTCCTTGATTAATGAGAAATTTAATTAAAGCGCGATGCTCAATTTTCACCATCATCGTCTCAGTTGCAATTATGATTCTGTTTAACTACATATAAAACGCGAATTAATAATCACATTTATATGAAATTTTACATGAATACACTTAAATAATTGTATTACTTGATAAATAAGTAAATTTATATATATATACAAAAAAGCTTCACCCGATACCGAATATATTGAACGCCCCTCGTACACATATAGTACTTTATCACTAAAGAGATAATTGTATGATTCGCAGCCAAACATAGATTTGCTGCATTGGTATTAAATAGATATATAAAGGATCCGCTTGACCATTATATATGGTCAGTTCTACTTTAACTAACGATTACAGCAGAATCCGATGCTCAGTTCAAATTAAAATCTTGTAAAACAAAAAGAAAAAGTCTTTTTTTTCATTCGGTGATGTTCTTATTGGGGGGGCATGGGCCTGTGCACGCGAGGTAACGCCGTTGATTGCGTACCCGCAGGAAAAAATGGAGGTACTAGGCGCGGTCTTCCAGGAATCGTATAAGGTTAATGTGAGTATTCGCCAGAACCACGACCTGGAGAATCGTGTACAATCTAGCAACTCACAACTTCGAGAAGATATGCAACAATGGCGATCTGAGAACATCGGCTTTGTCGTGTTCAATGACGTTAACATGGCAGATAATGTCATCGCCGTTGAAGGGGTTCATCCCCCGTTCATATCGAAGACAGAGCTCCATGCGGTCTTTGAAACATTAAAGAAGAAAAAGTCAGTGGGAATTGATGGGATCTCGAACATTGTGCTAAGACATCTCCCCCTAGATGTGGTTAACATGTACACTATCCTGTTTAACAATGCTCTAAATAATGCACATTATCCGGAGCATTGGAAAACTGCGATTGTGCAACCCATATCCAAGCGAGGTAAAGATTCTTCGAATCCGTGCAACCTCCGGTCAATTAGTCTCCTTCCGAACATCAGCAAGGTATTCGAGAAGGTGATAAATAGAGCTCTGATCAACTGGACAGAGGACAAACATATAATTCCGGATAACCAATTCGGTTTCAAAGCGGGGCATGACACTATTCATGCCGCGTCGAAACTGGTGTCGGATATCCAATGGAACAAGAGCCAGAAACAATGTACGGGCGCGTGCCTGATTGACCTGGAGAAGGCCTTCGACACCGTATGGTTAGAAGGACTTTTTTACAAGCTCAATGGGCTAGGCATTAGTAAACCACTACTGTACCTACTGTGTAACATGCTTACCGGTAGGAGGTTCGTCGTGAAGAATGGCAACGTGACCTCTTCAGGTATATTTGAAGTAAAAAATGGTCTCCAACAGGGTGCCGTCAATTCGCCGATCCTGTTTAACATTTTCTTAAGCGATCTGATAAGCTCTCTTCCTCATGTAATTGCGTACGCCGACGACTTGATCGTGTACAGATCAAGCAAAAAGATCGGGGACATCACTACGCTAGTGCAGAGTGACTTCGACTCATTCATGAGAAGTTGCGATGATTGGAAGTTGAATATCAACTTTCAGAAGTCGGAAACCATACTGTTCAGGACTCCGTTGTATAAGGCTTCAGCGGATACCAAAAAGAATTGGCGAAAGTTCTCAATTGTTGGGCGACAAGGACAACCACTGGCGCAAAGGACTGTAGTCAGATACCTGGGGATCTGGCTAGACCAATATCTATATTTTAACAAACATGTAGATGCTGCTCTGGCCCGAGCCCGAGGCGCTTTCGCTCTTACAAAGAGACTGTTTTACAACAGCCAACTCGATGCGAGGGTGAAGGTAATCTGCTACATGGCCCTCATCCGGCCAATGCTCACCTATGGTTGTCCCGTGTGGTTCAACGTGAGTGCAAGCTTGATGGAAAAGATTCGGTTGTTTGAGAGGGCCTGTCTTAGGGCTTGCCTTCGCCTTTACAGAACACCAGAGTCCCAGTACAAAAAATTCTATTCCAATGAGTTCCTATACAACAGGGCGGACCTGATACGAGTGGACAATTTCCTGTTGAAATTGATTCGAGGCCATATTGCCAGAGCGATGAACTCGGTCAATAACTTGATCTCTGGGGCCTACTACCCCAATCCACAATACCACGAAAGGGTACGTGACAGTGGCTTCTTCCCACCAGAAGCTTTTCTCTATTTCGATAAGCACGGTCTGATACAAGACATAAATGCGGTGCCGCTCCTCTTCCACATCGCCCGATCAACTATGGATGGGCGACTCAACCACGACCGTTCCGTCGCACAACGAGTTGAGGAAGGTCTCCTCCGTTTCAGTACGGCGGTATCAAGGCGGGATATTCGGGATGTTGCAATGCAGCATCGAAAATTCTGGTGGCTGGGTAGCGAGAGAACTCTAGCGTCGAACCCTTTAGACCCGCTGTAAAAAGGGTAGAAAGTGTAGTCCAGATCCCCTTATGGGATGCAGTCGGTCTCTGCAACCTATGGCCGACCTACATATCTTAGGTAGTTTTAAGGTAGTATTAAGGTAAACAAAAAAAAAAAAAAGTAGTAAACATGTTCTGATATTAAGTTTTTTGCAATTTTCTTAATCGTTACTTCTACAGTTAAATTTAAGTTAAATTTACATATGAATTGTTAGGTTAAGTCGAAAGACATAGTTAAAGATTAAGTTTAGCTTAGAGTGCCCGTCTAGGGCCAGTAAGTTAGTACTAATAACATTGTTCGTCCAACTAGTTTTAAACATTTTTGTCTAGTATGTAAGTTTGATATGAATTACTGAATAAAAATGAATTGAAAAGAAAAGAAGAAGCCGTTGATTGCGCTCAACATGGCGAGCTGCGAAGGCTATCCTCGTTAATGCACAGGTCAAGTTGACATACAGCTTCCACGCGGCGCCCCTTGGATAACCATCACAACACCCGTTGTATGGCGAACTAATGTACGCAGCAAGCCCCTCTGCACGAGGGTTTAAGTAATGGGCGTGGCCTACCAGTCTGCGGGTTGTGCGTGAGGTTAACACTTTAAACACGCTATTAAATAACGAAGAAAAAAAACACGAAATTTTACTCTTCACAAGACGTGTTCCCCTTATTGAATCTATCTTAAGCCAAATTTTTTGAACTTCAATAACTTACAAACTGACCTAAATAGCTTACTCTGCAGAAAGAACGGACGGTCGGTGTTCGCATGCAATAATTCATATAGGTGAGCGATCGATTCTACGAATTGTCGTGTCGCAAGTGTGCCGGATATTTACCAGACACTAATAATTCGTTCTTTATTGGGTTTGCATTCCTTCGTGGAATTTTTGAAGCATTCGAACACCTGCGTTAGCGAAATTATGTTTGCACTTAAATTATGTTTGTTTTAGCTGTGGGGGGGAATTGGTACTGTAACTGTTAAATTCCTTACCAGGACCAACTGTTGACGACCCCAGCAAACGTTTTAAGGACAACGATTTTCGGTTTTGCACGTGGAATGTGAGGTCCCTTAACAGGCCATGTGAGGCCGACCAACTTGCGGAGGCCCTTGATTGGTACAAGGCAGACATTTCCGCCATCCAGGAAATGCGATGGGATGGGCCTGGCATAAAAACGATAAGGAACTGCGATATCTACTATAGCAATTGCTAAAGAGAGAGAAGGCAGCGCTTATTCGGATGCGGATTTGTTATTAGAGGCAGACTTAGGCAAAAACACTTGAGCTACGACTCCGTCAGCGAACGCCTCATGCGCATCAAGGTTAAATTCGGGAACATCAGCCTAATTTGCGCTCACGCCCCGACAGAGGAGAATGATGACAACATCAAGGATGACTTCTATGATCTCCTAGAAAGAACATACGATCGATGCCCCAGCTATGACACTAAGATCGGACTAGGAGATTTCAACGCTCAACTAGGAAAGGAGGTCATCTTTGCTGGAGTCATCGGTAAACACAGTCTGCACGACAACACATCCGGAAACGGACTCAGGCTGTTGGACTTCGCCTCGGGGCGGAACCTCTCTGTGGCTAGTACGCGGTTCCCACGCCTGGACATTCACAAAGGGACCTGGCAATCTCCTGATCAATCAACCGTCAACCAGATTGATCACGTTGCGATTGACGTCAGACACTCCTAAAGTATTCTCGATGTCCGAACCTTCCGAGGATTATCACCTTGTTGTAGCCAAAGTAAGAACGAGGATATCGAGAGAGCAATGGAGTCGAGAAAGGCCATAACGGTTTGAATTCGAAGTTTTGAAGTCCGAAAGTTTTACCGAAAGGTAAAACGGCTATCCGGAGGATGCAAGGTTCAGACCAAGGCCTGCTGGGACCAAAACGGACAACTCGTAGTAGAGTCGCAGTCTATACTAAGATACTGGAAGCATTATTTCTGTAGACTCCTTAACGGCGATGACGGCCCAAATCCCGCTGTTAGGCAGAATGTTCCACTCAATTTGGACGATGAAAGACAAGCATTCCGTCCCCCCGACGGTGAGGTGAGGTAGCAATATCCCAGCTGAAGTCGAAAAAAGCTGCTGGAGCGGATGGACTGCAAGCAGAACTATTTAAAGCAGCTGGAGATGACCTGGTTGGGCGCATGCACCAGCTCATCTGTAAGATATGGTCGGAGGAAAGCATCCCCGATGAGTGGAATCTCACCGTCGTTGGCCAAGTTCACAAGAAAGGAGACCCCTTTGACTGCGCCAATTACCGAGGGATTAGTCTCCTCAGCATCGCATACAAGATCCTCTCTGCTGTATTATGTGGGTATCTGTTAGCGTTTGTTCATAACCCGATAACTCCCTATCAGTATGATTTCAGACCAGGAAAGTCCACAATAGACCAGATCTTCACATTCAGATCCTGGAAAAGACTCAAGAAGTGGAAATCGATACTCACCACCTATTCGTCGATTTCAAAGCCGCATAGAGCGTGCATAGTGCATAGAGACGAGCAATGTCTAGTTTTGACATTCCTACCAAAGTCGTTAGATTGTGAAGGATGACGATGGAGAACTCTCGCTGCTCTGTCCAGGTCGGTTACGAACTCACCGAGACCTTCAACGTCAAAAAAGGTTTTAGACAAGGCGATGCACTGTCATGTGATTTCTTTAACATCATCCTCGAGAAGGTCGTGCGTAACTCACATGTCAACAACAGAGACACGATCTTCCAGAAGTCAGTTCAATTGCTAGCTTACGCAGATGACATTGACGTGATTGGACGAACACAGAGAGTCGTCAATGAGGCATTTGCTGGTATAGAAACGGAAGCGGCTAAAATGGGTCTGATGGTTAACGAGGGAAAAACAAAGTACATGCTGTCATCAAAAAATTCACACTAGGCAGCAGGACTTCGAAATCATACGACTACCGAAAACATACGCATAATCACTCTTGCCAATCGCTGTTTCTTTGGGCTCAAGAGGCAATTGAGTAATAAAGGCCTCTGTCGAAGGACTAAGCTCGTTTTATATAATAGCTTGATCATCGCCGTCCTACTTTATGGCGTGGAATCTTAGACGTTAACAAAGGCGAATGAGGAAGCTCTTAGTCTTTTCGAGAGAAAAGTTATGCTGTGAGCTTGGGTCCTGTTTGCGTTGATGGCATCTGGAGGAGAAAATTTAACGACGAACTCTATGGACTGTACAGCGACATGCGCCTGGTCCAGCGTCTACGGATACAACACTAAAGATGGGTAAGCCATGTAGACCGTATGGACTCCACTGCTCCGGCCCGAAAAGTCTTTGAATCCGAACCATTGGGACAACGCAACAGAGGACGACCTAGACTAAAGTGGCGCACACAAGTGGAGAAGGACCTCAACCAACTTGGAGTGCGCAACTGGAGACAGCTGGCGAAAGATCGTGCTGGCTGGAGAGGCATGTTGGTTGAGGCCCAGGGCCACCCCGGACTGTAGCGCCACAAGAAGAAGGAGAACATGTTCTTGTTGGGAGAAAAATACAAGGTCGTATTTTTTTATTGATAAAAATATCAAACAAAAATTAAATACTGTGAGCGTCAAAAGTGAGTAAACAAATATCTGGTTACTGTATAAAGATTAAAATTGGGTCAAAAGGGAGACCAAAAAAATTAACACAAAGAGAAACAATGACATTTCGTTTTGGACAAACATTTTATTTAGTGATGAAAGCAACAAACATATTATATCAGTCATAAAACCGCTAAACAAAATATTTAAAAAATGCATCTTATCATTAAGAAAGGTCCCGTTACCGGAAATGCAGCCAAGTTTAAATGTGTAAAATAATAGCACCACGTCATTCTGAGGAACGTCTTCGAAGTGTACACCAGTCTTTTGAATTGTTTTTGGTTACAAACTAATTCTACACATATTATTGTAATTATTAAAAATATAATAATATAATAATATTGGGTATGGATTTCCTTATTCGAAGATCATTTGGGCTTACGGTTGCTATAACACTGTTATAAAGCAGCCTCTGATAGCCTCGTGATACAAAAGTGGGCATCCCTCCGCATTTTGGATTTATCCAATACGGTCAAGATGTAATTCCGGTGGAATGAATCCACTTCGGCGCGCATGCTCACGATATGCGTCATTGCGGTAGTAAGTTCTGAATATAAGTTCATTGTGAGAAGTCATGGCTCGTGCAAGGTGTCTTCGAATTAGCTTTATAATGAAATTATCCACCCTATTTACTTTGGCTTCGTTATTCAAACCTCATTGCGATAGAATTTTTTGTACCCAGATTCGTGTGTTCTGTATTTCTTGAGATAAGTGCGGAGACATTGCAGCTCGAACATCCTTACCTTTTCTATCTGGGAAGGAGTCACGTTGAACCACATTGGACAGCCATACAAAATGACTGGCCGGACCTGGGCCGTATAGATCACTTTTACTTTGGAGTTGAGTTGGCTGCTGTAAAACAACCTACTTACTATAGAAAACGCTTTCTTGGCTTTCTTTAGAACTGAAGCGGAATGGGTGTTACCATACAGAAACTGGTCCAACAAAAATCCAAGTTATTGTACTAAAGTCTTTACAGCTAATGGGTGTCCTTATAGGTCCCAGATGCTGAACTTACGCCAGTTTGTCTAGTATCTTTTGAGACTTTGCATAACGGATTCTTGAAGAGGATGCCTTCACACTTCTGGTTATTGATTTTCAACTTCCAAAATCGCTGGATTGTTTCGAAGTCACGTTGCAGGAGTGTGTTTATGACCTCAGTCTCCAGCGCTGTTCTGTATATGACCAAATCGTCAACGAACGCGATCAGATGCTGTATGGAGCCAGCTGCTGTGACTTAATTCCAATCATTTAAGTGTATATGTAACAATCCCTTTAGTGCGCGCCAATTATAAAACTGGTGATCAAGTTGTTTTCGAAATTGGTGCCGCATTTGCTCACAATGGTCCAAAAACAACAACGTGTCGACGATTCTGAGAACTGTTTGGAGCTTTTTCACCAGAATATACAGGACTTTTTGCGTCGGTATGTAACAATGGATGAAATATGGATCCACCACTAAACTGCAGAATAAAATCGACAGTCAGCGGAGTGGACAGCAACCGGTTAACCACGCCCAAAGCATTCACACACATAGGTCGACTAGGAAGATTATTGCATCCGTATTTTGGGGTGCGCACGGAATTTTATTCATCGACTATCTTGAGAAAGGCAAAAGGATCAACAGCAAATACTACAGGGCAATATTGATGCATTTGAAGGAAGAAATTGCAAAAACAAACGGTCCCATATGATGAAGAAAGAAATTCTCTTCCACCAAGACAATGCACCGTGTCACAATGGGCAATCTGTACGGATTAAAGTTTGAATTGCTTCCGCACCCACCGTATTCTCCAGATATAGAGCAAAGCTGCTAGGGCTTTCAGCTCGAAATTTCTATTGATACATCGTTATTCTGATAAGTATAAGTTTGGAAAGTACAGTGGAAAGAGTAAAAAAAACAGGATGAGTTTAAGATACTAAATTTATCTGTAATGTAATTTTAATATTAGTATTTTTGAAGTATGAGTGGACTTTTTGAATGTTATTGTACTCAAAGTTGTTAAAAATTGTAAGAATTGTTTGGTTGTTGGAAATTTTTTGTCTGAATTGAAGAGATGAATTGCATTCTATTTAGCCAAGCAGATGTTGTATGTTTGTTTTCGTATCAGTTGGTTGTGTTTGTTTGCATATCAGTTGGTCCCAAAAAAAATTTATTGTTATTGACGTGTGGTTTGGGTTGGTGATGGCTTTCAGTGCCGATAGGCTATCAGAACGGAAAGTCCTTATTTACTTTCCGTTTGGTCGTTGCCGTTGTTTTTATTCCTTCTGCAATTGCGAGTGCTTCGGCAATGAAGACTGAGGCGACAGGGTTGCATTTCTGATTAAGGTTTTATCTCCAAGAGTTACTGCGAATAACGTGTTTGCATTGATTTTTGATCCATCTGTGAATATAATGGTGTTCCTTGCGATTTAAAATAAGTCATTTTTTCTTAATAATACTTCTGAAATACGAGATTATTGGTGTATTGTTTTGTTAGTTTGGATAAGGTTAAATTTATTTCCTTTGGATGGATATACCAAGGCGGATAACTTTGTTTGTACTGTTTTATACGGTCCAAGGGAATGTTTAGAGACTTTGCGGTGCTAACTATTTTACAGATGGTTGAGGAGATGCGTTTGCCTTGTCGATGATGGAGCTGTATGAAAATGACTGACTATGAGCATTTAAAGGGCACTGTCAGATCGTTGCCATGATGTTCTGGATTCCAATGGTAATGTTGACATTTTTTATATTTATATTGTTTACTCTTAAGGTTGATTGAGGGCAAGAGGTTTTACGACAAACTTCTAGCGAGCGAAATCTTGGGTCCTGAGGTAGAACACCAGTTTATAATGTGTCTTAACACTTTGGAAATAATAGTTTTAACTCCTTCTGTATCACTATTTTACTTAGGATGTAATTATGTATGTATGTAGACGATACATACAGTGGTCTTAAGTTTTTCGTTTTGAGATAATTGTGTTAACTCGTCGAAAGCTGTGATAAATAGTATAACAAATAGAGGGGATCCTTGTGGTATACCGTTTTGGAGTGGGTAGGATAATGAAAAGATGTTATTTGCTTTTACTTTAATCTTTCTGTTGGAGAGAAAAGATTTTATGTTATTATACATCCGGGGACCTATGCCCCAGTGCCTCAATTTCTGAAGGATAAGATGTATTCCAATTCCATCAAAAGCCTTTTCAAAATCTAGGGACAACAATGTGACATGGTTTCGGGCTACTAAGGCGTTGGAGATATAGTGGTCGATGTGCAGTAGGGCGTCGACACATCTTCTATTGGGCTTGAATGCTACTTGGTTTGTACAAGTAAGATTTTGGGATAAGGGATGTGGGTCGGTATCCTTTGATGGAGTTGATTGGTTTATTTGGTTTCGGTATGGGTTTTCCAGTATTGCGGTATAGTGCTGGTTTTGAAAATAAGGCTATACAGGTTAAGGAGTCTTTTTTAGCTAAGGATGGTAGGTTTTCTTTATCATAGGATATGAAACGCGGTCTCTGCTTGGAGTTTTAACTTTTAATGTCTGTAGGGCGCTTTTGAGTTCTATGTTATGTGTTTATTATATATGTTTTGCCGATATAGAAAGATTTTTAATGATTGGGGGGCAGAATTGAGACTTTCGTTTTGGTTGATATGAAGTTTGGTGAGAAGTTTGTGTCATTAAACATATTTGACCAGGTTTGAGCAAAAAAGCTTATATCTGGAGGAGCTGTGATGGGTCCAATCGGGGTTTCGAGACTTCTATACCTGATGGGGTGTGATTTCCTGTAAGGCAGAGGATTTTACTCCAAATCGTTTGATGTCTTAAAATTTATAAGATTGTCTTTTGTTGGGTGTTTTTTGAAGATGTGTCAGTTTTTAATTTTTGTGTCCCTTAAGGATTTAAGAGAGGGGTTTCACCATGGAACATTTCTGTTTGGAGAAGTTTTGTGTGTTTGTGGGATTGTATCATACGCATTGCCTTTTGCAGAATTGCAGCTTCTTTATTTGTATGCGACGAGAGTGTTCTATTTGAGGGAAATTTATAAATTTTTTGATGATAGCTTTCCCAGTCTGCCATGTAAGTCTTAAATTTCGGACAAGTGGTGGTTTTGTGATTGCTAATGCATGTAGTAAGAGTGAAGAATATGGGGAAGTGATCGCTATTGTGCAGGTTTCCGAGTATTTTCATGGGTGAAAATCGAATGAGTAGAAAATTGTTGGCGACCCATCGTTTAATACCATGAGGTCTGAAGGAAATATGAAGTCCTCAATAATAGCTATATATAATAATAACCAACCTCTGTGGTTGGTTGATGGAGATCCCCAAAGGGTGTTGGGGTGTTAATTTGGTTTAGTATGTCCGTGAGGTCTTGTTTTGATAATGTTTGTTTCGGTAGGATGTACAGGGATGATAGAGTGAATTTAATGTTTAGGTTGATTTCAACAGCTATGGATAAGATAGGGGAGCCGTTTTTGTTTCAATTATTGTAGGGAAAGTTATGGAAGTAGCCTGTGTATGCTTTGGGGGTTATTGGCGAGGGTCCAAGGTACATTGTGTCTCTTGCAAAGTTATAGCACATGGTGAATTTTCTTTTATTAACATATTCAGTTCGTCATAGTTGTTGTTGTATCCTCGTTTGTTCCATTGGACTGTAATAACTAATTGTTGCGATTGTTGGCCTTGTATGTTGGCGTGTTAATGATGGTGCTGTTATAGTTCTGCTGTCCTGTGATTGAAGCATCGGAACTTGGGGGGAATTCCGATGTCATCATTTTCCATAGTTGAATTTAAGAAATAATTGTTTTTGTGTATAAGTTCTTGTGTGAGAGCGGAAATGGGAAATGGGTTTGTTGGTTGTGATATTTTTATTGGTTTTTGTTAGGCATATATGAGCATTGAAGTGCTTTGTTGTTGTTGGTGATGTGCTGTTTATAGTATTGGTGAAAGTTGTTTTCTCATTTAAAGAGGTATTTAATTTTGGTTGCGAGCAATTTAAATATGAATTTTGTGTTTTTTTGATTTATTATTTCTGGTGATGTGTTTGATGATTTTGTTTGTGAGTTGGTGGTTTATGGTGTGTTTTGCTGTTGTTGTATTTTGTCTGAGGACGAGATGATAGACTTTTCGTTGGAGCGTTGATTAATATTGAATTTTCTGTATTTATGCTCTCAACGACATTCGTCATGGTGGGTTTGAAGCGGGGTCCCTTTTTTGGATCTTCTAATAGGTGAAGTGTTGGGTTGTCGCTAAATATTTGGCAAGCTTCACGAGTTTTTATTTTGTTCGCTTACCGATCTGTGACGTAAAATGGCTGAGCATGTTGAGTCATAGGAGGTGTGGGTATCATCCTGGCAGTTAATGCAGAATATGCGTTCACATTTGCCGTGGGGTAGAGGGAGACAGCCATCCTTGCAGTTTTGTTTACCTTTGCAGTTTTTCATTGTGTGTCCTAGTTTCTGTCACTTTTTGCATCTCATAGGATTTGATATATATTCCTCCACTTTGCAGTTTAGCCATCCGATTTTGATATCAGATAAGGTCGAAGTTCACGATAGCAGCAGCCGCATAGTTGTCTTCGTTTTCTTTGTTTATTCTTACAATTTTTTTATAGCAATAACCTTCTAACTCTTGAGTTCGGCTAGCAATTCTTCTTCAGGAATATCAACGAAAATTCTGGAAAAAATTCTTCCTTGCACTGAGATAAGTTGGATGTGGGATTACGTTTTATCGGAATTGAATCTATATGGGGGGCATTAATAAATTTTTCGGCTATTGCAGCGTTGGAGACTTTAAGCAAAAGATCTCCAGTACGCATTGGCTTAATTTCCAACATTTCTTTAGAGATGTATTGATGTCCGCGGTATAATTGAAATGGATTGTATGACGATAATGGCTTCGACTTGCCTCCCCCAGATTCTAGTCCTGAGATGACTACAAAACGTGGAATGTTGTTATCCGAGAAGATGATTTTCGACATTTATGGGTATTTCTCGTCCGCTTTTGTTTTAATTTGAACGACCGGTTTAACAAAGCGTCGGGATCGAGCAACGCAAACCGGTTTTTTACTTTATTTAGTTTTAACTTTAATTAAAAGCAACAATTAATTTTAAAGGAACAGAGCTTATTGAGTGATGTGTTAAAACCAAATCTAAAATATTTTCGTGTTTTTGGAATCTGAGAACTTTTGAAAATTTCGTAAGTAGTAAGTTAAGTTCAAAATCTTCCGAGTGTGTTTTAGTTGGCTATAATGATGAATCGAACCCTTTCAGACGGTTTGAACCTGATTAAAAAAAATCATTGTTACCTCGATGTAGTTTTTGATGAGACTAATCTGCTCCAATCAAATAGGCTTGTTGAAAGACCGTTTTTCTCATCAGTAATTAAAAGTTTACCATCTATTTGCTAGAGGAGGCAATGCAGAGTAATGAACCACCATTATATAGCTTCAAAACGTAGAACTAGTTTCTTCCTGCTGTGTAGATTTTGATTGGTGTCTGTTTCAAAATTGAAAATCAAACCGACCGAATCAAATCGATTCGGATCGTCACAGTATAACACGTAAGATTGCAGATAAGCTTCATGTACCACATGCATGCATTGAATGAGTTGTTTACAACCATGACCAAAATCGTGGAGCAAATCAGGTGAAAGAGCTCAAATGTTTTTGTCTATGTCTTTGTCTTAGCAATGTGAGTATCTCAATCAGAATGTAATTATGCGTTTCAAAAATCAACAGTAACAAGGCAAATTTCGCCCAAATAAACAATTATTCATCCTTGGTCAATCAGTGACATGAGTGTTAAGTAAATGTATCTTTGAAAGACGGCGGGTGCGTTCTTTAGACTAAATGGCATAATTACATATTTGAACTGGCCAAAGGAAGCGACAAAAGCGGTGAGCTTGATGGATTGATTCGTATATGATTAAATCTCTCTTCCATGTCTAAAGTCGTAATTTGCATAATATTCTAAAAAATCATCGATCAGTGGCCGAGGAAAATTGAAAATTGGGATACTTTGGCTGTACTAAACTTCTCTATTTCATTGCTGCCCAAGGTATTTAAGGCATTTTCCACATCACCGATCCACTTCTTTATGTCATAATGACCGTCCACACTGAACGGGTGAACCATAGCTTCGAACGAGAGGAAATCGAACATCCGAGAAACGGCTGATTCATTCTTTAGTTTCTGAATTTCTTTTCTGCACTAAAGTAGGAAGATATCTTTTTTAATTCTGTGTGTGGTGTTCTCGCATTCAAATTCCGAAACAGAAGAAGGCGAACAGAAAGAAAATTATAAATAGAATCCGATAACAATCTGGAAGAATCAATTGAACTCTGTTTTTATGGGAAATATGACAGAGAGAACACATACTGAACTAAAAGAATATATTTTATAGGCACCATTTCAGATGTTAGCTTATATGTGTGTTATCTAAACCTTTAACTACTACCTAAATAACTCTCGGTCCCTTCTGCCCGAGGACTAAATAATGGGCCTGGACTGGGTTGTGCATGCGGTTAATTCCTTCACCAAGTAAAAATATATAGTCCAGAAACACCGACACGCCACGGATAAGGACGGATAGACTGTTAACGACCCCAGCAAACGTTTTAAGGACAACGATTTTCGGTTTTGCACGTGGAATGTGAGGTCCCTTAACAGACCCCGTGCAGCCGAAAAGATTGCGGAGGCCCTTGACTCCTATGAATGAGCCCGGTAGAAGAACGATTAAAAAGTACGATATCTACTACAGCGATTACTGCAAAGAGAGAAGGCAGCACTTATTCGGATGCGGATTTGTTGTTCGAGGTAGACTTAGGCAAAAGTTCTTGAGCTAAGATTCCGTCAGCGATAAGTCAACTAATTTCTTTGCCATATGCAAAAGAGAAGACATTGCAAATTTAACTAACTCTACTTGTATTCCAAATTAATTTAAGAGCGAAATAGCTACATGTAATCTAATAAATAGCTAACATATTCCCACAATAGAAGAATTGACACTTGGTATAATATTATTAAATGATTTTAAGGGAACTCTTAAAGCTAACTCCACTATGGATTGAAATCTCATTGGCACTTTCCTTATAAAATATGAAAAAAGGAACGTCACCATTAGCGACAGAATATTTGAGGCTAAAGAAGCATCCAGACACGCAATCCTCCCAGCGATCTTACAACCAATCCCCAAAGAAGACAAATTCCACATTATTCTTCTCGAGATAATGAGCGAATTACATATCAATAACACAAAACGAATCGTCTTACTAAAAACAAATAATGAATAGGAAACGTTCGTCGAATACGGAATAATCATATTTATGGCAGTCATCCTTATAACATTTGCAGCCCACAAAACCTGCGGCGGTAGAGGAAATACGAAAATTGTAGTTCAGCAACCGGAGATACAGACCATCGAAATTTCGTCACATCCAGAAAATACACTAGCAATTGATACTGCCATTGCCAGACCGAAAGGTCTTTGAAAATGAGATTGAGTTTTCTGTGGTATTTTGCCGTTAATTTGGAAAAGTGTGTCACCTGTATTTTTAACACCGCAGAGCTTAGAATCGGAAAAAATAGTGGAAAATTCCCCTTTATGAATACTTTAAACTAACATTATTTCGAGAATTAAGTGTTAAATACATTTGGACTTATTAGTCAAAAACATGAAAACGCTTCTCACTGCTTCGATTGATAAAGTAATTAGTCCAGTAAAGTCGCGCACACACATTACACATTGAAAATTTTGGGTCGTTCATAGACCTTCGTGCAGTAAATACGTGTTTCGGCTTTGAAAAGCAAGCCAATGATGAGGCGGAGAAAATAGAGGAAGAGCTAAAAAACTGGAGAAGCTCGACAAGGAAAGGGCAAAGCTCAACGCCCATATGAAATTCCTAAATGTGCAATCAGCGGAAAGAAAAGCGGCCGAAAAAGCGGCTAAGCAAAAACAGCAACAGCGGGAACTCTTGGAACTGCAACAGAGACAACAACTGCACAAGGAAAGGAAGCAGCGAGAGCTCCTTAAATCAAAAAAAGCGGACGAGCCTATACCGTCCATATCAAAGGCAGAGAAACGGCTACAGAAATTACAAAATCAACTGCAGCCAACAACAAAAGCAGCAGCAACTGAAACAAAAACGAGTTACCGCATTGAAGGCAGTTGAAGAGGACATGCAGCATGCAACAACATCAACAACAGCAGCCAGCAACAACAGCAGGAACAACAGAAGCTACAAGAGCAGGAAGAACAGCAGCAGCTAAACCATCAGAAGCAGTAGGATCAACAGCAGCCACAGCAAGAAAGCAGGAAAGTGCGCTGTCCGCCCATCAACGTCTTCGACATGGGGACCGACGAAAGAGACCCTTTGTGAGTTGGGCATAGGAAATAAGTTATTATTATAAGTTATTATATACAACATTCCCAGACATTGCTTCTGAAGGGTATTAATCCCTCCACTGAGCTAAAGGTTCTCCTCGGTAAGCTGTGCCAAGTTGAGAGCGACGAGGTCCATTTCGTAAGAGTTAAGCCTTTCAACACTGCGGCAGCGAAAAAAAAAACACTCCAAAATTGACAACCTACGAAAACTACGTTTCGTAGGTGGTCTGTGTGTAAAGTGGAAAAAACTAAATAAAACTGACCACGTACTTCAATGTTCGAGTACGTCACGGAGAACTGCAGTATGGAGATCCGCTGCGCACGATGCATCTGCAGCCACAAAAAACGGGAATGCCCTTTAGGGACGGATGATGTTAAGGATAAGACGCTTATCAAATGTGAACTCTGCGAAGAAAACGGACACCCCGCAAGCTATTTGGGGTGCCCACAATTAAAGAACTCCGGCAGACGAAGAAGCAAGAAACGACGAAAAGGTAACAGACATGACAGTGGCCCGCGCTATAGCTATCACTGTTACGCCTAGTTTCTTCCAAATAACGTCAGGCAGACAACCGGCACAGCAAAAAGTGCCGGTTCCAATGGCCAGGCAACCCGAAGCAGAGCCCTCTTGGAAACATCTCACTCCAAGGTGGAAAGAAGTTGTTCGTGATCGCTGAATATGCATCAGAACCTTAAAACCCTAACTGTTTTTTAAAGCTAGAGGCTCTCGTCTCTAGCCTCCGCTAAGATTCGGAAGAAAACTACTATATTTCAGCCGGAGATTTGAACGCGAACGAATGGAGAATGGGGTAACACTGTTCCAAATGAGCACATAGAACAAAACAGTATTGAGATCAGACTTGCAACTGATAGATCCTTTCCTAGAAGCGGGTCCACAGTCCACAGACGACTAACGTAACTCAACATGGAGCAACGCACGAGGAACTGTTTAACTACGGTTGAGTACGACAGTGATCACTGTGGTCTCGCCACGGTAATACAGCTCCCGAAAGATCTGAACAAACTAGAGGAATATGTCCAAATGCACTTGTATCATTGTAAAAAGGCCACGTATTTCTAGAGCCTTAGCCAAAGGAACAAGTTCGAGCACGAACAATTCTCCTACGAACAGAAACCTTGATGAGTACCCTACACAAATGGAGGAAGTCATTAAACGTACAATGGACAAGACGATCCCGAAGATGTCACTATAGAGACAACTATCGGAATTCTGAAATCGATGCACTTCACGTGCAAAACTGGAGACTCCTGTCATTACTAAAACTCTTGTACATGCGGTTTACAGATCAGCAAAATATAGAGATTCGGTCTTTGAAATCACAGATCAAAGTACTCCAACAGCTAATTTACAAAAATTACAGTCTAGCTGTAAGCTTACATTGGAGCAAACAGATTAGGGCTGTAATAAAATCTATCGGAGAAAAGACCATAACGACATTCAATGCGTTCAACTTGACAGAACAACAGACAACGCGAACCTATTTCTGTAAGTTGGAATCGATCCAGATAAGGCTGTGCTTGACAACGACTTTTTCATAGTAGAAGATCCCAAGGAGTAGGTAAAGGCAATTGGTGCTGTTTTCTAGAGAGTGTACACGGTCAACGAGACTCGTAGCCCTAACCATGACTTCAACCTTCGGAACGAAAAAAGTCAATGGCAATTCTAGAATCCTGGTTGAACAAGATTCAGTGACAACCTTCTGGCAAATAACGTCGTCGCTGATGTTCGACTTGACAGAACAACAGCCTAACATAAAAGGGTTTTCCGATGATATAATCGCATACAGAACAGGTCTGAAGGTAGGAGAAATAAACGGTTTATTGCAAAGTGACTACGATGCAATTCAACGATTTTGCCACGACTGGAAGTGGAAAATCAACAACCAGAAGTGTGAAACTATCCTTTTCAGAACTTCGCTGTACAAAGTCTCAAGGAACACGCAAATATACAAGTGGTAGTTCTACATAATTGACCCACTGGGACGGCCGTGGACCGTAAAAAGTATAGTAATGTAGATACAGCTCTGACCAAGACTAGACTGCCTTCGCTATGTTAAGAGGGCTGTTTCACAGCAGTCAACTTGACACCAGAGTGATGGTCATTTGCTACATGGCTCTCATCCGGCCAATCAACGTGAGTCCTTCCGAAATGGAAAAGATGAGGATGTTCATTGCCTTTGGGTCTGTCTTACTTTGTAACGAACACCAGAATCTGATGACAAAAACTTCTATCCCAACGAGGCTATGTACAATGTCTCAAACCTTATTAGGATAGATAATTTTATTATTAAGTTGATTCGGTGTCAAGCTGCTCGAGGCATGGCTTTAACCAAGAGTCTGATCTTTGGGGCTTACTACCCAAATGAAATGTACCATGAACAAGCGTGTCTTAACGGCTTCATTCCGCTTGAAGTTTTCCTCTACTTGGACATGTCGTACGCCGAACAGTAAAAAGGCAACTGCGCTCGCAGCCAAGAGGAACTCCTACGGTTCAATAGAGCTATTTCTGCCCGCGACAGAGCAGTCTCTGCAAAGGAATAACATATTTGCTGGTGGTTGCACTGGCTAGCCTTCGGTGCCGCTAACTTCTTAATGTAAAAGACGGGGTAGTTGAAACAGTAGTGCTAACTCACACAGGCTAAGATAGTTTTAAGACATTTTATAGAAAAACAAAAAAATACAAAAAACGTAAAAACAAAAAAGTGCAAAATGAAACGAAAAATCTAAAACAAATACAAAATAAACAAAAACAATAAGAAACTAAAATCAAAAACAAAAAAGGATCACCACGGCATATTAGATGTACATATGTTAAACATATAAATAACATATATGCCATAGTGCACTCGTTCTTAACGTTGTACGGACATAGTTAAGATTTCTGTAGATAGTTAAGTACAGTTAAGTTTTAAGTTTTTAAGGTTATATAATTGTAAATATAAGTTAAAAATGTAAGTTTAAGTTCAGGTTTACGGAAGTGTAGTTAGAATATAAGGTTTAGTTAGTTAGGTTTAGAAGAAGAAAAATGTAGAAATCCATGTTCCATGATGAAAAAATGAATTTAGGTTTAAGTACTGAATTTTAAAAATATGAACACCAATATTTTTCAAAGGAAGACCAATACCATACGCACACCTAGAAGCTCTTACAACTGAAGTGAAGCGATTAACTGACACAGAAACTTTTTTTATGTTATATCCATCACTGAGTAACACAAAACACTACGTTCTCTAAGTGTTAACTCTGGTAAATTTAGTAATATCACGAATAAACATGGCTGACGTTGCCTTACGCCTGAAACTTAAGGTTAGAAAGCCAATTGTTCTGCATCTTTCAACATAATTAGGAAGATCTTCAAAGGAATACAACTTTTGGAAAGCATATCTCGTGAAATTCTTTTGAACTCGTTCGAGTCTAAGTTCTTGATTATTGTAAGGTGAGTCCCAGACAATGAATGCATATTCCAAATAGGGTCTTACTAACGAAACAAGGATGTTCTCTAAACTGGATATGTCGCGAAAATCTTTACTATTTCTTTTTAAAAATCCTAACATAGAATACGACTTCGCAATGGTGTAATCATAATGTAGTGAGAAATCCAACTTGGGGTCGAATATTACTCCAAGGTCGTTAACTTCTTCTAGGCGATCAAGTTTATGATTATTGATAAAATAATCGTAAACAATTGGAGATGTTATTCTATGTGCCGTAAAAATTTTACATTTTGAAATGTTTAGATCTAGAGCATTATGTTTACACCATTCTGCTAGGTTATGTATATGCGACTGAAACTTAATGCAATCGGCTATACTATTAATCGACAAAAATAATTTAAAGTCATATACGAATGTTAGAATTTCGCAGAATTTAAATATTTCGTGAACATCGTTTATAAATAAAAGAAATAATAATGGGCCCAAGAGGCTACCCTGTGGCACACCCGATGTAACCTTTATTACGCGAGAAATATAACTATCGACTTTAACCATTTGCTTCCTCTGCTTCAAATAATTGGAAAACCATTCTAGCATTGCTGAATGAATGGATTTAAGTGTGATGTACTTTATCAAAGACTTTCGAAAAGTCAGTATAAAGTACATCAACTTGCAGGTGATGTTCTTAATTTGTAAATAAATAATTTGTAAATAAAGATAAGTTAGTAGAACATAACCTACCTCGCATGAAGCCATGTTACCTATTTGAAATAAACTCTTTTATTAGAAAATAAATTTTTTCTTTTACGAGGCTTTCAAACAATTTTGGAATGCAATAATTTTCTACTTTTTGTTTCAACCCGCTTTTATAAATTGGTGTTAAATAGGAATACTTCCATTCATCTAGGAATTCGCACTTTTTTAGCGATTGATTAAATATAATTCTAAGAGGTTGATACAATTAACTCCAACAATTTTTTTAAATTGCTGCCGGGACCCCATCGGGGCCTGGGCTGTAATTAAGTAATTAAGATTTTTCAATTTGTTAATTAGATTGTCATTCGATAGTTGCAACGTACCTAAGTCCAAAATTTCAGGTATTTTTGAGTAATAGTTCGTCATTAAATGGTCCTTAGTTTCATTATAAACTGACTCAAAAAAGTGGGCAAATAAATCGCAAGTTCCATTTAAGTCATTTGACATTACGTCTCCCAGTTCCATTGATTTAGGCAAGCCTAAAGAATTTCTCTTAGAATTAACGTACTTCCAAAATGCTGAACTATCGCTCTTCACCCAAGATTCTACGGACAAGATATATTACCTGTATAGATATCTATTCAAGAACTCATACTCTTTCCTAAGCCTCAAAAATCTTTCACGGCTTGATGTCGATTTGTTTGAAACAAACATAGAATATGATTTCCTTTTGACATTTCTTAAATTAACCAACTGTTTATTTGCCCATGGAGTTTTTAACCTGTAATTCCGACGAGTTTTTGGAACAAATAACTCTATACCAGAATTCAATTTATTCATACACCTATCAAAATTACCTTTCAAATCTGGAGAATTGAAGATGGCATCCCAGTTGACATTTTTTAAATAATCCATCAGAGCAACGAAGTTGGTTTTACGAAAATTGAAACTTAAATTGGCAATATTACTATTATTATCACTACCGTAGTTAAAGAATTCGAATTCCAACAACAACGCCTTGTGTTGTATTTTATTTGAATCAATTAGATTTAATGCCTCCGCTAATGTAAAGTTAATGTCGTTATTAAGAAATATTAAAACTTGGAAACCAATTGCCGCTTAGAAATGCAAAACACATGCAAGGCTCCCACGAAAATATTCTTAGAAGCGGATGAACTACATAGACCCTATGTTCACAACAAAGAACAGCATATTACAACGGATCAGGGTACTGATCATTCATGCGGAGTTCAATACCTTTCATCCAGATAGGGAGTTCAAAATGCCAACACAAAGACGAATCCTTTTGTACGTTTTGGATACGAAGCATCCTGCCAATTTTTGGTGCGGAGGACATCTTTATGTCTGCGCGGTAACCATACCCCGTTTAGCAATGTTATAATTTAACTTGTAATGTCTTGTAAGCAATTACACTAAAAAGATAAATAGTAAACTATAGATGAATTTAAATGAATTTGTTTCATTGTTATATACTAAAATAAATGTTAAAACATAAAAAAACTATCCACCTGAGTGAGACTATCCACCGATTGAAAACGAAAAATAAATAAAATTAATCCATTTATAAGAATCACTTACAACGGAGTTGAGTGAACACAGCGCTAGCATTCAGACCCATATTTCTGCCATAGCAACTACATCCCACGCTGGTAAGGAATATAGAGCAGTCAGCAGCACCATCAGTCCCTATAGTTACAACACTTTTGTCGCCATTGAACCTAATATTACCATTTAACCAGTCGTGTGATTGGGACCCACCCTAGATGCCATTGAGTCATTAAGTCAACAACCGAACCAACACAACACTACATACAGTCGAAAGGTTAATGATCTACCCGAATATACCGGATGGCCATTTTGAATGGAACATTTAAAAAGAAGTTGTTCTATTGCCTTCCAATGACTTCAACTTATTTTCCATTTTAATTTAAACGTTTACAGTTTCCAGTGCGACTCATCTATGCCATTACCGTTAACAAGGCACAAGGCAATCTTCACAAGTGTATGGCCTGAATTGAAAAAGGACGTGTTTCTCTAATGAACAACTTTATGTGGCCCGTTCAGTCGTCAAAATGCCTTCTGTTGCAATTTATTAATTTATGCTCCAGGCAGAAAAACAAAAAATATTGTACAGTGACTCACAGTGAAAATGGCCCACAACTGAAAAAATCATATTAATTGCGACATTTTCGTATGTTGTTAGAAAGAAAAACAACAAGTATTTTTTGTTAGTGTTTGATTTATTTATTCTTGTAACAAAAGGAAGAAAAGAACTTCCTTTTATAAAAGAAATAAACATAAAAAAGAATTAAAGACTATTTAATTTTACCACACAGTGAAAATGGTCCAATTAAATTAATTACACTTACCATCTTCGTGGTAATTTTCTTTTTATTTTTTCATTGTGCTCCCGATTTACAGATTAAACTTTACAAATTGCTTTACAATACCATTTAGCTAGATCGTGTTTATTCACAAGATATACTTGCAATTGCGCGTCACACTTCCACTGAGATCCGAGAGTTAGTTATAGAATTATAAAGATGGAAAAAGTCAACGGACTCTTGTTTTCATTTTGTTATAATAATGAATAAGTCAAATACAAACAAAAAATATTTATTGTTGTTCTTTGTGAAAAATTCGTATGTATGTTTTTCGCAATAAATATGATTTTTTCAGCTGTGGGCCATTTTGACTGTGAGTCACTGTATATTCAATAGCACTTTAATAAACAAACTAAAAAATACAAGTGTTCTTTCTAGCATATATACATTGACCTTTTTAAATTTTATTTATTTTATGTATAGCAAGGCACGCCGGGTACAGCTAGTATTACAAAAATGTAAAATAGAAAAAGAATAGTTATAAGTAATCTACGTAATATTTTACAGTCAATTATACTAACGGGAAATAATATTGTAAGTCCATTATTGTTAAATATTAAAGAAATAAAATTAATAGGTTCTAAAGAAAAAATTGTGAGTTCATTTAATGAATTATTTAAATTAAACCCTAGTATATTTAACAAAAATTCTTGTAGTTACTGAACGGAAACGCAAAAAAAAAACATATTGGTTGAACGTAAATTTGAACACAAAATGTCATTGCCTTACTTGCATAAGCTGCAAATTAGAAATAATGAAAAGATTGAAAATTGTAAAGTCATCATAGGAAGCAACAAAGAGGCATGGTATGAAGTCAGCATTGCAATAATAATAGCAATAATACAATAATAATATTACTCTACATCAAGTTGCGCCCGAAAAAATTGAGCTCCGAACCACTCAACCTGAAGAAAATATTGATAAAGATGCAATACGTCTAAGCAAACAGAGACGTTCAAATTTTAGAGAGGAAGTAGTTAATTGGGGTCAACTCACGCCCAATACATTTACTTTGCATTTCACATTCCCAGCGCATTCACCTCTATTCAATTTGCATTTCAGGCACGCGCTAGACATTTCCTAATTAGCATTTCCAAATATTATCGCGTTCATCCAAAAATGTATATTCTTGATTCAGCATTTTCCCACAATGTACATCACCAGTAAATTGTTCAAATAGGTTAAGAAAAAGAAAGAAGAAATAAACAAATTTTCAGTTTTGACTTTCCCTCATACTGTGAAAAGTGATCATAAAAAATCGATTCATATGGAAAGGTGATTAGCGAATTAAAACAACAATCATATGAGTTTTACACTCATGCTTAAAAAGTTGATAGATCATTCAAGACAGTTTTGTCTGGCTTACATTCTTCTAGCCATTTAACTCTCAAAACGAACCAATTTCATTAAGAACAAAGTGTTCAGATGTAAAACCAATTACAGCTGAAAAAACGCTAAATTTACATTGTGTACATCGAACGTGGCACAATTAAAATATCCGTACTATGATCGAAATATAGACTAAATTCACACTATAGTAAGATGGCAATTCAAAAAGCATCAACCGCACAAAATTACGCTATGTCACAATTGCCAGATATATGACCACGGGGCCATACACTGTCAAATCCGAAGTTTCTGCTCCACGTGCTCCGGAAGCCATAAAGCAACTACATATACAGAGTCAAACATACTAAGTTGTGGTAACTGCAGTGGATCGCATAAGTAAACTCACCAATCGTGTCCTAGCCGATCTCAATTCATTCAAACACGACAAAAACTCTCTTCGAGAAATAGTAATATTTCTCCAGCACCAACTCACCGGAAGAGAAACATAAGTATTAATCTCAACTCTTAAGACTTTCCACCATTGCGCTATCCTACCATCATCACCCAATATCATTCTGCGAGCAATGTGACCACTCACGCTGAAAATCTTATCGAAAACACGAGCATTACTCAACAAAACAACAACTTCTTATTCTCTGTGGATGAGATTTCTTCTCTACTTAATGATTTTCTTTCTGAACTCAGTTCATGTCGTTCAAAATTAGAGCGACTTTAATTTATGTCATTACAACTCCTCTTCCAACATTAGACTGTGAGAAGCATTCAAACTAGAGCTGTTGCGCTTTTTTTTTTGATTTCATGTTACGTGAGAAAATTGACATTACGATTTTAACAGAGACTTAATTAAAACATGATAAGAACTTATATCATCCGTGTTATGCATGTTAGGCTTGATTCAAGTATGCAATTCGAGAATGTGTTGCTGTTTTAGTAAACAAATCAAAAAGACATTCTGTATTACCAGTTCTGATGTAATAGAAGCAATAGCCCTTGAAGTGATCTTACACAAATCCACTAAACTTGTTTTTTCAGTATATTTCCACGGAGGAAATAGGAACTTAGAACAATTTTTTAACTTAGTAGTGACTTTTAAAAACTGGTTCGTATGAATGGTGGTTTTCTTTTAGGGGATGATTTGAATTGTAGGCACCTATCATCGGGGTGTTCAAAGGCAAGCTGTTGGGGAAATACCATTCATAATATCGTTGCTCCGTATTGGTATCTTGCATTAATATTTCCTCATAACCCTTAACACCTTCCTAGCAACCCCTAAAGACTCTATGATCACTTGCTAAACCAGGTTTGACATCATCATCATTATTGAAATTTTTAAAATTTAAAATTCAAGGAGTTTTGCAAAGACCGAAATAAAAAGTAATCAGATGGTGCAAGTTCAGAACCATCTGAAAACTACACAACCGATCAAAAAGTTTATTTAATGATTGACAGTTAAAGTACTAACTATCAAATAACAAAATGTGTTTGACATTTCGACTACGTCAGTAAGTCTAAAATTTAACTAAAACCATCTATAAGTGATCCACTTACTTAATTGCCAACCCAATAGACCATTCTTTGCATTAAAATTTGTGCTGATAAAAGTTTTTGACTCTTCAGACAGAAAATTATCCTACGCTTTGAAGCTATCTAATAGCGATTCATTATTATCCATTTTCCCTCTGAATCGCAAATAGATGGTGAACCAGAAATGATTACTGATAAAAAAACGGTCTTTCATCAAGCTCATTTGATTGGAGCAGTTTAGTCTAAACAAAAACAACATCGCGGTTGCATTCACACTGTCTGAAAGCTTTTGATTCACCATTATAGTCAACTAAAATACACTCAGAAAATCTTGGACTAAACTTACTACAACATTTTTTTGAAATATGCACAAGTTCTCAGCGGCCGAAAACAGGAAGATGTTTACTACTCTGGTTTTTATCTGCAAGGTACAAGGCTTTGTAAATAAGCATCAGTGACAGCTGCATATGCCTAGATCCGCTTATCCATACCAGAGTCCAACAACTTACGAGGCATGTTCAACTAATAAGGTGCATTCTCAAACTTCGTAGATTACATTTGACTATTGATTTTTTTTCAGTGTCTCGAACATATGTTCATAGTTTAAGCTACATATACAGAATATTTATTTAGTTTGTGAGAAGCATTTTAGTTTGAAGTCTTTTACGCGTTTTACGATTTTTCCGCTGTCGAAAAAAATTAATCAAAGCATTTGCATTCAATTTTCTGCTCAAAAACACTTAAAATGTTGTGGGGACGCGGGGAAGTGTGGGACGCCGTCGAATCATTGCTGATCCAACCAAATAATGTGACTAGTATAATGTTACAGTTGATTACTTAAATTTACCAGTGCAGATGCCGAACTAGGTTGAACCAGCAATGGAGTTCAGGCTCGTTTTCTCGGTACGAGAATGCGAAGCCTCAAGTCTAGAGTTCCGTTACGAATTATAGATTCGTCGAACGAGATGATCTTTGTAGTAACAAAGCTTGGTTGGCTCGCATATTGGAAGTCGGAAGGTTAAGCCGCTGGCGATGAATTTGTTCTCCATAGTAGCCAAATGAGCGAGGAGGGAGAAGGTCTGAGCTTCGATAAAATAACTGAAGCGTATGTCTTTGAAAAACTTTGGAGTGGAGAAGTCGACAAAGACACTTATGACTACAATAAATGAAAGGCTATTACGGATTTTAATGTCTACATTCGTGAGAATCAACGATCAGTTTCAGAAAGAATTGCTGTTTAAAGAAAACAAGTTCGAGGTTACAACGAGTTACGCAATGGCTAAGCTACGTCTACGCAGTCTAGAAAGGAGGTTCGTGCTTCCGGTTATCGCGACGTCATTGCGATCTAAATTCGAAAAGAATACCGCTGGAAATTATGGAAGGCTGAGTCTAAGGCCGAGAAAGGCCGTTAAATCTGACACCTGTCAAAAGTTCTATAAAATCCGTTTAATTTTCGACGCTGCCACCAAGATCGGGGTATCGTTAAGTTTTTTCTTAAAGATGGACACGTATGACCGTCCACCACTACCTGCAGTGCTGTTTAACTCCTGAATGATATACAAGAAATCTACCACAAGGTTTCCGCTAGCCAAAAGCGATCCAATCGAAGAGTACGTTGTGCAGGTGATGACATTTCGCACTAGGTGTTCTGTTTCACACTAGAAATCGCGAAAGCTGTGGCCCTCAATCACGCCGAAGGTGGCTACAAGTACCGCGGGCTCAAATTAAACTCCACACAAGCGCTAGATTCCATAACAGATCCTTGCCTGAGCCAACAGGATGAAGTCGTTGACTTGGAAGCCTACATAACATTGGAGGAGGCGCTGGACATGTGCTGGAAACCCTGGAACGTCTTCGTATTCAAGTTAAAATTCCCAAAACTTAACAGAAACATTATTATGTCCGATAAGATCCATACGAAGCAGGTTTCAACCCTCAGAGAGGGAGACCAGGTGCTCGTAAACGACGTTAACGTACCGAGGAATAAGTGGCCAAACGGAAGGATCAGAAGAGTTTTCGCAGGCGGCGACAATCCGATTCATTAACATCTGCCAGACTTGTGGAAAACCAATTCTCAAATTATTTGACGTATCTAGTCAACTAAAATTGTAACAGCATTAGCAGTAACGTATGGTTCAGAAACAAATTGAATGTTGCCTTCGAAAATACCTTGAATTTCGCGTCTTAATTTTGTAATGTTTTTTTGTAAAAAGGGTACAATCTCGAGAGCCGTTTGCAATTTTTACATCGTTTGCTCTAAATAAAGTTTTAATGATCCATGGCATTTGAAACAATATTGCCTTAAGATCACAATATTCACATAGGATTAGATTGGATCCTGTCGCTGTGTGATGAAATTGAGAATTTTTAGACCCTATTGTTATGTAAATAATATTGGTATAAGTAAACATATTTCTTTAAAACCATATACATAAGGCTTTGTATAATGAAAGTTGTAGGCCCAACCACTAATTGAAGGTAGAAAATTTCATGCAGCCATCTCATTAGTGCGGGGATGAAGGTATTAACTGAAATTTCGTGTATATGATGAAAGAGAGGGAAGAAAATTCAACGCGTCCATACCATCTATGGGGTTGGCAAGTAAGAATATGAAAGACAATTTTTACATGGAACGAAATTATTTTATTCTGTAATGTAATGCCCATTTTGAGCAATGACCTTTTACCATATTTCAGGCAACGTTATAATTCCACGTTCATAAAACTTCTGGTTTTTATGAGCGCACAAATAAACCAGGTATGGTTTGACATCATCATATTTATTGAAATTTTTACCTTTCATGGAGTTTTGCAACGATCGAAATAATCGGGAGATGGTGCAAAGTCGGATATTTATGATAGATGTGGCGAAACGGCCTAACCAAGTTCCAATAATTTTTCCCGTTTGACCAACGATGTGTGTGGCATTGCATTGTCATTATAGAATTTAACTCCTTTTCGATTTGTCAATTCGGGCCACTTTTCTTTAACTGCATTGTTCCAACTTGTTGGTTGCACAAAGTAGTCATCTGAATTGATCCTTCGTTTAGGTGGTAAAATTTCAAAGTAGACCATTACTTCGTAATCCACAACTTTCTTATAACATAACTTATAACATAACTTTCTTTAGATGATTTCAGCTTTCGACATTATTTAAGCTGGTTCACCTCCGCAATCTGTTCCGAATGGTATTGTTATAAGCCCATTTTTCATCACCAGTTATCAATCGTGTTGCAAATGGATCATATTCATTACGTTTCTTTTAACAAATCGCAGATGTTAATACGTTGTGTTAAAAGATTTTCCTTCAGTTCATAAGTAACCCATTAATCGGGTTTTTTTTTACATAGCAAAGTTGTTTTTTAGCGATTTGAAATGAATGAATGTGATACATAAAGCTTTTCTCCAATCTATCGTGTTATGTTGTGAAAAACAGAATCGATAATTGCTTTGGTCGTCACTAACTTCAACTGCATAGCAAGAACGTTTTTCATCTTTGATTGAATCACTAGAACGAAATTTGGCAAATAAATTATGACACTGCCGTTCTTGTAAAGCATAGTCATTATAAACAGCACATAAGCTTGAGATGCGAATTTTCCTTTCGGAAAATAAAAAAACAAAATATAAAGAAATTGTTTGTTTTGATTTTCCATTTTTCAACAGACGCCAAACAAAAACAACACACAACTACACACACACACTTTTTTACTACTTACTTACCAGCTATCTCATAACAAAATTTGTTTGATATGACGATTACTTCAGCAAACCTAAAGATTCAACTGAAATTCTATGTGAAAACTTTGCAATTACTAACTTGCCAACCCAATAATTCAGTTATCAGACACAATACCCACAACAACTATCACTTTTCAGCTGCTATTGTATTTCAAAGACATTGTAAAGAATACGTGCATATGAATCTTCATGGAATTAGTAACTATTGTTCGCATCCAGGTGCTTCTGGGTTAGCCAAAGAAACTGTTTGGATGTGGAGAAAGACGGCGGTACACTTGCGGTTGCTCAGCTTAAGTCGTCGGAAGAGGTGGTTCTTGTCCCCTCACTCGCACATCAGCAGCTGTATATATTCGAAAGCAAGGGAATTGGGACCCATATAAACTCAAGCCGAGACCAGTAACAAATAACCAGGATTGTTACTTGTGGTATGAAAAATGGATCGATTACGACAACCCCAAGCCATGGTGCGAAGGTAATGCTCTGTATTTTGTGGAATCAAATACGGTGCGCTGTATTATAAGCTGCTAAAACCGGGTAAAACTATCAATGCACAACGCTACCGAATACAATTAATCCATTTGAAGTAGGCAAAAACGCCCGCATAAAGCCACGAGAAACGATGCAATAAATTTTCATCATGGTTACGCTCGGCCCCATGCTGTTATTCCGGTTAAGACCTATTTAGAAACCAGTAGATAAGAAGTTGTACCTCACCCCTTGTAGCTCAGACCTTGCCCCTTCTGACGACCATATGTTCTAGTCGTTACAGAACGCTTTTACGAAATACGGTTCACATTAGAGTAATATATCAGAAATTGGTTTGGTTCATTCTTGGCTGCCAAGCTGGCGCAGTTCCTTTAAGATGGGATTCACAAATTACCAGAAAGATAGGAAAAAGTCGTAGCTTCAGATGGGTAATACTTTGAATAATATTATTGTACATGTCTTTCTTAAATAAATGTTCAATTAAAAAAAAAAACGAATGAAGTTAATTACCCAATAATAAGAATATGGTAGATATCAATAACTTATATCAACAAAGTTGTATTTAAATCAGCTTGGTTTGTCATCGGTAAATTCGTTATTCCGGATTGATACCTTTATAGAATATTTGGAAAAAACTATAAAGAATATAGAAAATTCATTACAGAGCCTTTTTGATAGAACTGACAAAGTTGCAATAGATATCAATGCTCTATAACCACTTAAGAGTATATATAAAACGGTAATGCGGTATCATACATTGTAATAATCTGAAGAACTATACATTTAAGTACAATAAAAGTAATATACTTACCTAAAATTCGAATCCAGTTCTTGGTACATTTTTTCTAACAAAATAGGCTTTAGGCGAAGGCAAACCAGGCTGAAATATAATTTAAAATAATTTATGTAATATTTACTGTTGTTTGAAATTACAGTAACAATTTTGAAAGAGAAATTGAAATGCTTTAAATAACAAATAGAAAAATGTTAACCCCTTACCGGTGATGATATTTTCGCTTAAATATTACAAATTTGCTTATTCTACTGTATTATTATGAAAACATGGCGAAACGAAATGCACAAAGGTGAATGAATCGTGCTGTTGTGCGTAAGCGCTGTGGTTCATCGTTCACCTAGATCACAAAGTGTTCGTTGCAAAATATTGATGATTTTCTCGGTCAATAAAAGTTGTCACGATGTTGGCGGACTTCATTTTTCTAAATTTTTTCAAGGCAGCACTGTCTAGTGCAATTACGATGACAAACGTTAATGCACCGCTTATTGAATATTGCAGAATCTTGTGGTATTGAATTTGATTTGACAGTACTTCTTGATTTTTTTGGAGAGTGATCTCATGTTGCAGTAGCAGGCGTCTCTTCGTTGAAGTAATTCTAATCAGCTGGAAATTCAGAAATATTTGGCAGAGCTAAATACGATGAAAATATCCTTGTTTTTACTGACTGACGTCCAGGAATTACGGTGTTGTATTGAAGAATCCTGCAGTTTGGTTGCAACTGCAATATTTCACTTGTCGTCAATTGGGCTGATGAAGATTATTTTCTACATGCTATGTTTACCTTGACAGCGGTACAGTTGAGGATTGACGGTTTGAATAACACAAGAAAATGGAATCTGGCTTGTATGTCTTAAGAGACCCATTTCACAGGAGCTAATAGAAGACTCGGTAATATGCTCCATGTCGCACCAGAATGATCCTGACGTTCATTACATACACACTGAGAATGATATTTCGTTTAATGGGCAGAAATGATCTCCTTCAACTTTGACTCAGAGTCGGGTGACGGCACGATAAAGACAAATTTATTTTCTTCCCAAGCTGGCACTGAAAGAAGTTTATACATCATGGAATCTTCACTATACAAGAATGGCAACGTTATTTCGATGATAACATTTTTCTCTGTTACTTGTGCTCTTGGTTTTAAAATCTTGTAACAATGAATAATTGACTCGTGAGTTACTTCTCCTGGTATCATCATGCGTCTTTAAATGTTGTTGTGAAACCGAGAGAAGTTCATCATTATTAACATCGCCGGAAAGGCTGTTGATACAAATATTTTGAAAGCATGCTAACTCTAACTTAGAAATCTAACTCTAATTCTAACTTAGAAATCTTAACTGGTTTTGAGTTACCGTACGATCTTCCTGAATAAAGTTGACTGTGGAGTCAATTCTGCTCGTTTGATTCTTCAATAGATTGAACAAATGGTTATCATTTTCTGTGACTTCTGCTATTCTCTGCTCATATTGAACCCCAAAGTCTTGATCTAGCACCCCAAACAATTTGTTGCTGATTGTTCGGATAAAATCAAAGGGTGATCGTTTCATCCTACGTTGTAATTCATTGTTTGCGTGACGCAGTAGATCATTGTTTCATTCAATTTGTGCCATTTGTTGATTAAATAAGTGTAGAGTGCTATCACAAAGCAGAGTGTTTGAGTTGGACAAATTTGTGTTTAGACAAATGTCCTTCATGTGTTTTATGAATTTTCTGTATGTATAGACATCCCATGGTTCGTCAGATTGATGAGCAATATGGTTTTCCACAATCCGACAACTATATTTATATGTCCAATATCTTCAAAATATATACCTGGGGTTGTGTTAAACATAATAATGTCATAGTTGTCGCTTAATTGTTAACAAATGTAGTGCTAATGACCAATACTAACGGACAATCCAAAAGAGTAGGTTGAATTTCATTTTTCCCAATAATACGGCAGGTTTGCCTTTCTTGCCTTGCTTTCAACAGAAGTTATTGGTTCGGCATTTTCTTCTATTGGCAGAGGATACAACTTTGTACGGTCTTATTGCGTACCTTTTGTTGCTGTATACAGTAATTGCTCGAATACGCCAGGTTTGCCTTTCTGGTCTGAGAAATTTACTTTGCTTTCAACAAAAGTTCTTGGTTCGGCATTTTCTTCTGTTGGTAGAACACACAACTTTGTAGGGTCTTATTGCGTACTTTTTGTTGCTGTATACAGTAACTGCTCGAACTTGTCCATCTGTCCAAGGATATACTTTAGTAATTTTTCTCAGATTCCATTTAGTGGGTGGAAAGCGTCCGTCTTTTATCAGTACCTACATTCTCTCTCTTCTGTTTCCATGTCCCACGATGTTGTAACTGGCTTAGATATTCTGATGACCACGATTGCCAAAAATCTTACACCATTTTTTGAATTAGTAGCCATTGGTATTCTTCTATTTGTGTTAACGTTGTACAGAATTCTTCAAAAGTGAGCGTGGTGGCACCGACGACTTTCCAGCTGGCCGAATAAAATTCCATTGTATAGCGTCCACGAGGAATTTTTCGGATACATCTGTTTTCAGTTGTTTGACAATAAGCTTGCAGATATTCTGTTACTCCTTGTTCGCTTTTAAAAAGTGTCCCAACAAGAACGCAAGATTTAAATTTTAAATAAATCGCAGATATTTAAAAATCGTGAATTCTTTATTTTATCGTAAAGGATGAGGTTATGTGTGGAATAACACATCGGCCAGATGGCCGCCGCGGGTTTGCTGGCACATACGCGATCTTTTAATTAAATTTTCAATGACCTTTTTGCAAAAATGCTACGATATTTCATTAACGCAGGGTTCAATTTTCTCTTTTAAGGCTTCCATCGTCGTCGGCTTATTCGCATAAGACATCGACTTCAAACAACCCCAAAGAAAAAAGTCCAATAGTGTTAAATCGCACGATCTAGGCGGCCAATTCAGGTCTCCAAAGCCTGGCTGTATGAGATGTGGCGCCGTCAGCTGCCTTCAGTTCCTGAGTCAATTGAGCTTTGTGTGCATGAACACGTAAATCTTTCGTCAAAATTCGCTGCATAGTGGATTTAGAAACACCAATTTGCTGAGCTCGGTGTCGAATTGAGGTGGATGAAGTTTGGGCGACATCATCACGTACTGCTGCGATATTTTCGGTCGATCGACCTGGTCGAAGGTGCGTTGTTTTCTCTACATCAGTTGCAGACCCAGTTCCAGTAAATTTTTCCATTAATCGCTTTACAGTTAACTCTTTTGGAGCATTATTGTAACCCCAAATTGATCGCCATTTGCGATCGTAGTAGCCGCAAAACTTTCACCATTTTGGTAAAACTATTTCACAATAAGAATGCGTTGTTCATTCGTGTAGCGCTCCATTTTTATTAACCTTTGCCTTCTACTAACAAACAAACGTCTTGCCTTTGGACGTCCGAAATAAGACTGTATGGAGGCAAACCCAAAGGATTTGACTACTTCAGATGGTACTCGCGACTGCGATAATCTACCCGTTGTCTTTTCGACATCGGCCGGGGCAAGGATTATGGAGGCCCCAACCACCATACCCAAAAAAACCCTCCGCCCGCAGGGGCGCTGAAAGCAATGACTGTTGCCACTCACACTACGATGCTCTCAGTAGAATGAGTTGAAAAACCGCAGAAAGCGGCAGAGAGGCTCAGCCTGATACGCCTAATCTCCCGGCTCAGGGTCAGGAAGCTTGCCAGAGTGCCACCTCTAATGGCGCGCCGCAGGAATCCGAAAAGGAGGAACGAGCACCAAAAGATCCGGCACCTAGGGGGGCCCCTGACTAAGAGCCAAAGGAATAAAAGGAGAAGGAAGTCTACCACCGAGCGGCGCAAAGAGATCACGAATGTGGTTGATGGCGCAAGCGTCGAAGGCAATACCCCTTCAATGGCGAAGGCAAAGAGGATTAGGTCAGTAGAAGTATCATCAAACAAAACTGGCCAATCCTCCGAAAACAACGCCATCCCCTTTCCTCTGACTCTCAAAGAAAAAAGCGAAAAACGTCTTCGCACGCTCCCGTTGGCAGCACTCCCCGCACGCAAGGTCCGCAAGACACTGGTGCCGCATCTAGTATTGCGGCTCGGATAAGCGGAAATTGACTGCTGCGGGAGAGCCCGCCAATAGACTCAAACTCGCGGAGCTAGTTAAGACAGAGAACGCTTGCTTCCAAGTGGAGGGCTGTGCTCTGGAAAACAGTACCTTTTCGGTGAAGTGCTCCACACAGAAATCTCTTGAGTGGCTGAGCACTTCCGTGCCGAAAATTCCCCCCTGGTAACCACAAGCTTTGAGGTTCTCAAGCCCTTAAAATTCACGCGCGAAACTCAGGAACACGGCGGATGTACTGGCGCGTCTCCGCATCTAGAACCCTGGTCTGGATGTCCATGTCGGACCACGGATACATAGAGTTCCGAATCGAATGCGAAACCAACGTCTCGCAGAGGAGCAGGAACTCTAGAAGAACAAACTGGCCAAAGTTTAACAAAGAGTTAGCAAATTGCACTGTGCTCAGAGTGTGCCCAAAGCTCAGAACGTGGCGTAAGGTTGAGGTGTCAGTTCGGAACCTGAACGACACCCTAACCAAATGTTTCGAACTGACATGCCCAGTAAAAAAAACACCCCTGCAGAACCCCGCGGAATTGCAGAGAAAGCGCAAGGAAACCAGAAAACTTCTGAATAGGTCATTCAAGACCAACCTGGAAGAGGACTGGGACCTGGTATCGATTAAAACAAAAAGAATATAAAAGGCTAATTCAAGTTTTGAAAATTGCCTCTTATAAAGACTTTTGTGAAAAAATCGAAACACTCAGTGAAAACAGCAGACTAGTGAAAGTCCTCAAAAGGGACAAAGCAGTAAGGCTGGAAACACTAAGAAAACCAGACGGTAGCTATACCGAGTCTAAAGGCTCCGGCACATAGAATACGTTACTTGCGTAGCGGCAAAATATCCGTTGACGGTGAAGTACGTGAAGGAAGGGGGTGACACAATGAATACTTCAACGCACAGCTGATTTCATTTGACAGTAGCTTTAAATTCAATTTGTTTCGGTAATAGTTTAGAGCGGTTTGACATATTTTTTTACAAAAATTCATCCAGACGAATTACTGAATTAACTATTGTGCTTAATGACAACATTTTTTTAATTTAGTTTAATTATTTTATTATACATACATACATGTTTTTTCAATATATATAACAAAAACAAAACAAAACATAAAATGTGTACGATGATTTGTTCTACACAATTGACTAGTTTGTCGCTGAGTTTCTGTGCGTTTTGGTAGCGGCATGTAGTAGGAAGTGGGACTGCTTGTGATGGTTGTTGTTTCCCTTTCCTAGTTGTATTAAGACTCACGGTATAAAGGAGAAATTGCATCTCTGTGAAAGTGCTGCTGCCTTCAGCTTACCAAGATATGTTCGAAAATCTCCTAAGAGAATAGGTTAATAGGAAATAAAATGTATGTTTTGAGATATCTACAAAAGAACGGTACATACCTTCGGGTGGCCACGTATCTCTTTACAGTGTAAAAACTTACCATCTATTACAACAACAGCCTGCAAAAAATTATGTTCACTCTAGGGTTTTCTTTCTATTTGTCCCTCCTTCCAAATGTTCCGAAGCTCCTGTTCACAACGTCCTGTGTTAATGTCTTTAATAAGTTAATGTTATTGTTATTATTAAAACTTGCGAATAAAAACCTTTGTTATTTTTCTGTGTGACTTCGACGAGAACTAACCTCAAACTCAACTAACGTAAATTTAAAATTCAAAAAAATTCTCTTGAAATGTCACAATGTTCGATTGTCAACGCTGACGGAGAGAGTTAAGTTAAAAGTTGAGCTACTAAATCCGTCGCGTGAACGGCAGCGTTGGTCTATGGACCAGTCCCCATAAGAATACATGTATTTCTATGTATCTGTCAAAGTATAGATGACGCAGACGCTAGTAACGTATTCTATGTGCCGGAGTCTTAAAGCTGTGACCCTCCAACTCATGCTTGAGACTCACTTCCCTGGGAACCAGATCACAGTCGGCTCAAAACCAGTGCCAATTTGCGAAACTGGGGATGAGCAGACAAATTCTACTCGCAGAGGCTGGTATATTTCATCGCTCAACGTAACTGATGAAGTCATCAAGTACGCTGTAGCGTCGTTTGATGGTTTCAAGTCACCGGGCACCGATGGCATATATGCAGCACCCTATACTGCCGGCTCTGAAAAGAATTTTCACTGCCAGCCTCGCGCTGGCATACAGTGAGGGTAACCTTTATACCGAAAACTGGTAAACGAGACTACTCACATGCCTCACCTCCTTCATGCTAAAAAGCTTGGAAAGGCTAATCGAACTGCACCTGCGCAAAAACGCTTTGCGATCACGCCCTCTACCTCAGATGCAACATGCCTACCAGCGTGATAAATCTTTCGAGACTGCACTTCCAAATCTCGTCGGTAGAATTGAAATTGCACTTGACAGGAAAGACTACGCACTGGGCATTTTCATCGACATAGAGGGCGCCTTCGACAATGCGACTTTTGATGGCATGTGCAACGCGGCCAGGAATCACGGCGTAGAGGAATCTTTGGTGTTGTGGATAAGAGCAATGCTAATGAACAGGACTATAATCGCGGAGGCGGAGTGTGACAAGTTTGTAATGTCGGAGGTAAACAGGGCCAGCCCAAAAGGCCGGGTCCTGTCTTTCCTCCTATGGTGCATGCAGGTCGATTCTCTGCTTTCCGTTTTGAATAGCTCTATCACCTATGCCCAGGCCTATGTAGACGATGTAACCGTATTGGTTACCGGACCATGACTTGCGACCGTCAGCGCACGCGGGCAGGCGACTCTTGACATGATCGATAGCTGGTGTACCAGGAATGGGCTTTCAGTCAACCCTCTCAAAACTGAGGTTGTTCTCTTTACGAGAAGGAATCCCACTTTTTGAAGCCAAATATCTAGCTGTTATCTTGGACAGTAAACTTCTCTGGAAAAGACACATTGAGACAAAAACCTCCAAGGCGCTGTCAGTCTTCTGACAATGCAAGGGAGTTTTTGGCAAAAACTGGAGTCCATCACACAAAAGAACCGTTTGGATCTACACGGCAATGATAAGACCACTTCTCTCTTATGCATCAATCGTTTGGTGGAACAAGCTTTTGCGCAAATACGTGACGTCCGCTTTCACCAAGTTTCAAAGAACAGTTTGACTCGGCTGCACAGGGGCTTTCCCCAGCACGCCTGGCTCTGCTCTTCATGCTCTGATTAATCACTCTTCACCACAACAATGCGAGCTCTCACACATCGGCTTTAACAACTGCACTTTTGAGCACTCAAAACATCGATTTGATGAGTTATCCGCCGTATAGTCCTGTCTTGGCGCCGAATGACTTCTTTCTATTCCCGTACGTAAGAAATAATATGAGATGTCACATTTTTCGACACCTGAAGAAGCGGTTGATGCGTTCAGAATGCATGTTTTGGAGATACCTCAATCAGAGTGGCAAAAGTGCTTCGATAATTGGTTCAAGCGCATGCAAAGGTGTATAGATCCTAATAGGGAATATTTTGAAAAATAATAATAAGTTATTTTCGATGATTAATATTTGTTTTTGTTCTCTAATCCTGAAATATAAAAGGCAAGCCTCGTATTAAACTTGAAGTGGAAGGTATCGTAAAAAGGATTCCAAGTTATGCCCAAAGTTTCGTGTTATCCTTGTTGACAGGCTGTTCGAATCTCAGATGACATCCATTAATTCGTTATGATTTGCAGCCTACTTTCGAAGATGAAATCCTCCACATTTTAATAAGCCTATAAGCTGCTTCTTCATGGTATGGTATATAGTATGCGCCTTTTTTTCGTTTCCATTTTGAGGAACTTCTTTCATATAACCGAAACTTATAAATTCCCTTATGAAATTACTATATGATATTCACGGTGCAAGAAAATGTCCTATTTGAATTTTTTCTCCAGTTGAGGTAGTCTTGCAAGTCTCTTGGCATTCCAAGACTATATTTCTGTTCCAATTGCTTGTTATATGGGGTCTCAACAATAAATTTGCCATCAATATCTCGACGGTGTGTTTCTTCGTTCTATTTTTCGCAATTAGGGTCGTGTTATGTTAATTGAATTTGTTCGGGTATGTCCTCTTGATCCCAAATATTTTTGAGCTGTCTTCCTGTGATGAACCATCTTAATTGCGATCTTTGTGCCATAAGAAAAACGTTTGGCCCCTTTTTAACGCCATTTAGGATGATGCCTCCGTTAACATTAGCTCCAAGAATCAGATCCGGGAATGTTATATTGGATCAGCTAACAACAGATTCTATAAGTTGTTAGGAATTTCATTAAATTTGTTTTTGTCGAGTCAGTCTTTAAGACAAGATCACCAGTTTAAAGTCTGATGCAAGTCTTGGTGCTAGTATTAATTCTAGCTTGTTACGAGCTGTTCCAGCATCAGTTTTTCCTACACCGCTGATTTCAGTACGTAGTTTTTGTTTAGGCAGACGTAATGATTGTGCACCTTCAGCAATAAGTGTTGCCTGCGATCCAGGATCAATGAGAGCTCGCAGTCTTCTTTTATAACCATTAATGTTCGTCGCTGTTATCAATGCTGTGCCAAGAAAAAAAAATCGTGATTTTGATTTCCATAAGTAGATTCGACTCCATCCGTATGCATTCTTCCGTTATTTGGTGAACGTACAGCAGCTTGTCTTCTAAAGGCAAAGTCCTCTTGGTGTAAGAGGGCATGGTGTTTCTTATTGCACTGCTAGCAAGCTAGTGTACACATCCTTCTTGTCACGCCTTAAGCAGTTTATACACAACTTAGCAAGTCTATCTTGTTCGCTTCGTTCTTTACAATGTTCGCAGTGAGGACATCTAGCTTGGTTGTTCTAAACCTTGCTCAAAAAGGTTTCTGCTTTCTTGATCTAACGCCTTCGTGATTAGATAAACAATAAGAAGGCCCCAAGATGTCGTATGAACTCCATATGTTGGCTATGTTAGACAAGCCTTCCTTCATTTCATCTAAGATTGCCTTAATGGAGTTTGATGTTGACTGGTTGCCTTGATGACCAGTCTTGAGCATTTTTTCGATATGGACTCAAAAAATTTATCTTTCGTTGTCATTCCTCCCTTTTACAGTTACTGTGCTGTATAAGTTGTTGTTTGTTGTTATACTCTGTTTCTAAATGGGTTTTTAGGTACTCCATTTTTTCTGTAATGCTGAGAGTTGTTCTGTTGTTTATAATGGTGGTGAATATATCACAAAATGATTGCCATTCCAAATAATTTCCTTTGAATATCAGAATTTTTAATTGTGGCAATCACTGACAAAGGGACTTCGACAAACTTTGTGACGGGATTACTGCTTTAAGCTCTGTGGATTTATTGCTGGTTGGTGACTTTAACACTAGGATTGGCTGCTCACAGAACAATTTTTCAAGTGGATCTGCTGATGTTATGTTTAATTCAACTCGTCGGTCAATGGATGATGTTTGCGATGAACAATAGAGGAAATAGCCTGTTCAAGACCACTAAAACTATTACCAAAGCTACATTGGGATAAAAGCTCGCATTTTTAAGGGCTTACCAAAATAAATTAAATGAGGAAAATAGGAAACAGAGCATGCAGCACGACGACCTTAACATGTCCATTCTAACTGAGATAATTAAAGCGGCCATCCCAGTTATCAACAAACGGACTATGCAATTCAAGCAGAAATGGTTTGACTGGCAATGCTTTAAAGCAAGAAAAAAAGCATTTACTTTTCTAAAACTTTTGAGAAAATACAACACGCCTGTCCATAAGATCATGTTTGCAGCAGCCAGCAACGATTTTAAGAAGATCTGCCCTGCCAAACGCAAGCTTAATGAAGGACAGTGTATAGACCGCTTTAACTCGGCGACATCCTCTGCAGAATTCTCGAAAGCGGCCAAAGCAATTAAAAGAAGGCCAAATAGGATTGGTTATTCACTGCAGGCATCTGAGCTACAGGAGCACTTTAAAATGCTGCTAAATGCGGCAGTATTTTCACCCCTCCCCAAAATGCAGCACCACTCTTTACAGACGAGCTCCTCGATTCGCCGTTTTCAGTTGAGGAAGTGCGGAAAGCATTAGAGGGTACAAAAACCGGAAAGGCACCAGGAGATGGCAGGATTCCTTCAGAGTTCTAAAATAACTGTACCTTAGAGTTCCTGCTGTTATTAAGCAAAGAATTTAATAAGATATTCGAAAATGCAGTTATATCAAGCTGTTTTAAAAAATCACTTATCTATCCCCTGCACAAAAAAGTTGCATACGATAACCCTACGAATTACTGGGCATCTCTTTTTTGAATTCTTCAGTGAAGTTATTCAGCTCATTGATTCTTAAACGACTTACAGAATGGGTAAACAATAAAAACATACTCAGCGTATACCAAGCTGGTTTAAGAAAAAAAAAAACACTCTACTGTTGACCAGATATTCACCTTATTCCACATTGCTGATAGCTTTATATGCAAAAAGAAGAAACTATATGCATTTTTTGTAGATATTCGAGCTGCTTTCGACTCGATTGATCGTAATGCATTGTTCTACATATTGTATATCTTGGGAGTTTCAACTAAAGTTGTGAATCTACTGAAAGCAATGTATAAAAGCAATGTTGCCTATGTTTGGGATGGCAAATATATGTCGAGCGATTTCGAAACGCAAATGGGAGTAAGGCAAGGATGCGTGCTGAGTACTTTGCTTTTCATTTTGTTTATAAATGATATTTTTGAGGAAGTTGGTGGAGGAATCGAGTTCGGTGGGTTGCGGATACCAGGTCTCATCTTTGCCGATGACATCGTTCTTCTTGCGGATACAGTAGAGGAAATGCAACTGATGATCAACCGACTAGAACGCTACTGTGACCGTTGGAATTTTACGGTGAATCTTGAAAAATCAAAAATGATGATCTTCAGGGAAGGAGGTGGTAGATATCCGAGGAAGGAAACGTGGAATTATAAAGGCCAAAATTTGGAGATTGTTCGAGAGTATAAGTACCTCGGCATCGTGATCTATTCTAACCTTAACTTTAAAAAAGCATTTTGTGGCCAAATTGGGTGAGGCGAAAAAAGCTATATCATCAGTCCGGGGCCGTTGCATGGAAAGCAGGTTTGTGGAGCATAGAGCAAAGGTCCATATATTTCTTATTACTGCTTCCTCCATTATGCTGTATGGTGGCCAAGTGTGGAGGTATTGGAAGTTCGATGCCACGGAACAGCTTTTTAGGTACTTCCTCAAACGAATTTTTCGGCTGCCGGTCAGTACACCGAACTATATGGTTAATCTGGAAAATACTATGTTACCGTTATACATAAATACATTAAACATGCACTTCAACTATATATTGAAAGTCTTAGAAATGGATGAAGGAAGATTGCCCCATCTTGAACTCAAAATAATGATCACCTTAAAAAGCAGCCTTGTGAAAGGATGGGAGGAAACAACGATCAAGTGTAGGGAAAGGTTTCAAATTCAAACGGACATTAGACCTGCCGTTCTATGAAATTGGTTTCATTGGATAATTCTTATTTCCTAAATATTACCACTCTCAATGATAAGCATTATATTTAAACTAAGGGGTGAAATTTTAAATCTCAACTACATTCCGCACCGCCCTGAGCTACCTACACTGTGTCATCTAAAGGAAAGATAAGACGTTTTCCATTTCATTGCTAGATGCCCGATTCTAAAAGAGTTTCGTGTGGTATTTTTCGGTAAGCCCATCCTCGATTTAAACGAAGCGCTATGTATTTTGAATGGAAGTCTCGGCTGGGAAAACTTATATAAATACTCGAAATTAGCACTGAGTTATAGATCCCGATTAGTCGAAGGTGACTTTTGAATCTAGTATACCTATTTGTCAACATCAATTAAACTTAAAGTTATTATAAAGTCCTACTGGTAGACGGCCATAGGCCATACCATATTATACATTTTGTTAATTTAAATAATTGTATTAATGTATATGAATTTTTTATAAATAAAGTATACCTAGTTAACTAACTAACTAATTAACTAATTGTGGCAATCGTGCCTCAACATATTGGTATCTCTCTTCAAGAGCTCATTCTCCGAAGCGTTTATCATAAAATCTGAAGCTTCTTAATTGGTCTAATAATATTTCTTGCTGTTGGTCATGCACTTCCGTTGAATTCAATGATATTATTATCCATATTAATTTTTAATTTGCGCAATCGTTGCAATTGCTCCCTCCCAGTTGTTCTTTTAAAGGACCTGGTTCGTTGGTGTACCGATTTTGTTGTTAAATTTTTGCCTTCAATTCTTCAGAGGGGACTGGTTCGCTGACATATGGGCTTGTTTTAGGTATTTTCTCCCGTAGCAGTTCATAAAGATGTCTTACTTTCTTTACTGTTTTATTTTGCATGTACGGAGTATCTGCATTACCCCTTTTTCAATGTTTTTGTGGATTTATAGAACCTCTGCCCAGATTTCCTCTGTGCGTTTTAGTTTCTCTTCCAAATATATGCTCGTATTTCGGGTTGCGCTGTCCCTTGAGAAATGAATGCTAGTTCTCTCGAGCTCTCTTTCCAGAGCTTTCTGCCTAACGACTACTATGATGTCTTCGGTTCTTTGATTTATTGTCACTACCAGTGTGAGCCCTGGTTACGCTTTTTCACTTCCAATGTGAGCCTTGGACAAGCTATGAAAATCCAATATGAGCCTTGGATAGGCTATTTAGGCCGCTGTGGTCGTTTTGTTATTATCGAAGGACCAAATATTCGCTTTAAATAACAAACAGAAAAATAAGGACACCTTATCGCTGATGGTGGGTGGTCAATGCTTGGTGCTTACTTTACTGATCTGGCCTTTATTTAAATATTTTTTCGCTTAAATACTACAAATTTAAGCGGTGTGGTTCATCGTTTGGCGTCGTGTTTGATTATTTGTTACCTTTTATATATTATAAATATAGATATGTTCATAATATATATATATATAGATATATAGATGAAATGTGTATTAATCTAATTTCTTAACTTTAAGGAAATATATTTAAAACTAGCTTCTTAAGAATGGTCTTAAATCTGCCTTACTGATATTAAGTAGGCGTTTTAAGGTACCTATATATGTACGTATGGTCTAGTTTAAATTCGCTTTGGTCATTTTCATTTTTATTTTTAATACATTTTTATTTCGAATTCATTGCAGACTTACGTACTAGACAAAAAAATGCTTAAAACTAGTTGGACGTGCTTTGTTTTTTTCCTACACTCTAACTTACTGGCCCCCTACGGGCACTCTAAGCTAAACTTATCCTTAATCTATTGTCTTTCGACCTAACCTTACATTTTATATATTTATGGAATTCATTACTACTTATTATTAAGAAAAATTTTAACGAAAAAACTTAATAACTGTACCATTTTTGTTTGGGTTAAAACTTATGGGCTAACTTACATACTACCTTAAAGTAACTTAAAACTAGCTTAACTAAATATTATACACACATATATACATGCGTGTATAATACTATACGCGCATATATACATGCGTGCACCTAACCTATGTACATTTGTATACACATGTGTACACACAATGTACAAATGTGTATACATACCTAGATTTTTGTTTTTTTTTTTTTTGGTTTTTTTTTTTGTTTTTTTTTTACTGTTATATACAAAACTTACAACTATCTTACACTAAGGCTGTAAGTCGGCCATAGGTAGCTGGATCACATCCGCTGCAAGACCGACTACTCCCTTGAAGGAGATCTGTGCTACCCATTACCCCGGGTCTAAAGAGTTCGACGAGGGAGTTCCCTCTGTCAGCCACCAAAACTTTCGATGTTGTAACGCGACATCTCTCTTATCCCGATTCGACACCGCCATACTAAAGCGGAGGAGATCTTCCTCAGCTCGTTGTGCGACGGAACGGTCGTAGTTAAGTCGCCCATCCACAGTTGAACGGGCGATGTGAAAGAGGAGCGGTACCCCATTTATGTCTTGTATAAGACCATGCCTGTCAAAATGGAGAAATGCTTCCGGGGGGACGAAGCCAGATTGACGTACCCTTTCGTGGTACTGTGGATTGGGGTAGTACGCCCCAGAGATCAAGTTATTAACCGAGTTCATCGCTCGTTGTATAATACCTCATTGGAGTAGAATTTAATGTACTGGGACTCTGGTGTTCTGTAGAGGCGAAGGCAAGCCCTAAGACAAGCCCTCTCAAACACCCGAATCTTTTCCATCAAGCTTGCACTCACGTTGAACCACACGGGACAGCCATAGGTGAGCATTGGCCGGATGAGGGCCATGTAGCAGACTACCTCCACCCTCGCATCGAGCTGGCTGTTGTAAAACAGTCTCTTTGTAAGAGCAAAAGCGCCTCTGGCTCTAGCCAGAGCTGCATCTACATGTTTGTTAAAATATAGATACTGATCTAGCCAGATCCCCAGGTATCTGACTACAGTCCTTTGCGCCAGTGGTTGCCCGTGTCGTCCAACAATTGAGAACTTTCGCCAATTCTTTTTTGTATCCGCCGAAGCCTTATACAACGGCGTTCTGAAGAGAATGGTTTCCGACTTCTGAAAGTTGATATTCAGCTTCCAGTCATCGCAATCTCTCATGAATGAGTCGAAGTCACCCTGCGCTAGCGTAGTGATGTCCTCGATTTTTTTGCCTGATCTGTACACGATCAAGTCGTCGGCATACGCAATTGCGTGAGGAAGAGAACTTATTAGATCGCTCAAGAAAATGTTGAACAGGATCGGCGAATTAACGGCACCCTGTTGGAGACCATTTTTCAATTCAAAAATACCTTTAGAGGTCACGTTGCCATTCTTGACTACGAACCGCCTACCAGTAAGCATGTTATGCAATAGGTACAGCAGTGGTTTACCAATGCCTAGCCGATTGAGCTTGTAGAAAAGTCCTTCTAACCATACGGTGTCGAAGGCTTTCTCCAGGTCAATCAAGCAAGCCCCCGTACATTGTTTCTGGCTCTTATACCATTGGATATCCGACACCAGTTTCGACGCGGCATGAATAGTGTCATGCCCCGCTCTGAGACCGAATTGGTTATCCGGAATTAAATGTTTGTCCTCTGTCCAGTTGATCAGAGCTCTATTTATCACCTTCTCGAATACCTTGCTGATGTTCGGGAGGAGACTAATTGACCGGAAGTTGCACGGATTCGGAGAATCTTTTCCTCGCTTGGATATGGGTTGTACAATCGCAGTTTTCCAATGCCCCGGATAATGTGCATTATTCAGGGCATTGTTAAACAGAATTGTGTACATAGTAACCACTTCCAGGGGGAGGTGTTTTAGCACAATGTTGGAGATCCCATCGATTCCAACCGACTTTTTCTTCTTTAGTGATGCGAAGACCGCTTGAAGATCTGCCTTCGAAATGAACGGGGGATGCACCGCTGTGTCGGCGATGACATTATCTGCCATATTATCGTCATTGAACACGACAAAGCCACTGTTCTCAGATCGCCATTGTTGCAGATCTTCTCGAAGTTGAGAGTTGCTAGAGTGCACGCTATTCTGCAGGTTGTGGTTCGGACGAACACTTTCGTTCACTTTGTACACTTCCTGGAAAACTGCGCCCAGTACTTCAACTTTTTCCTGCGGATCTTCGACAATAAAAAAAGTTGTCGTCGAATACGGCGTTGTTTGGATCAATACCCGCTGTAGTCAGTATCTGTTCATTGTCTGTAGTCCTGGGGAGCTTAAGGCACGGAAGATCGCTATTTTTCCTTCGAAAGAATTTATTAATTTGTGGAAACATGCTCGGGTTGTTAGATCTAACAGCTCGAATCTTAGTGTTCCAGTACGTGTTCACAGAAACTCTGTAATTCTGTACAATTAAAGTTTGTACGTTCTTAATGAGCGATTTCAGTGTCCTAACTTCCTCGCTACGTCTGTCAGTATACTGCCTGTACAAAGTTTTTAATGTTGACAAGAGCCTACTTTTTTGTTGGTGGAGTGCGTCAATTGTCGCATTGCGGTACAGATTTTCATTGTTTGTGCGTGTATATCGTGGTATCGTACTGTCCATAGTTCGTTTTATTGTCTCATCCAATTGAATTAGATACATGTCAATCTCTTCGTTTGACAAGTTTCTATTGGACGGAATGTGGAGCGCGTTCGAAGAGATTGCTCGAGTCATTTGACGGGAGAAGCGTAGCCAACGCGCCCTACTATAATTGTAGGTATGCGTTTGGACAAACTCTCCTAATTCCGCAATGTCGTTAGGGATCTTGAATTCGGCACTAAGTCCGCAATGGTCACTGAGATACACGAAAGTGTTCAAACAGTTCACCGCTTGTCCGTTTGTGTCAGTCAGCTGCAGTCTAGCGTCTAACAGCAGGAGATCCAAAAACGACCCGCATCTGGGGAAGGACGAGATCTATGTTGCTTTCAGATCGAGTCTATACTCAACACTATGCAAACAAAACCAGCTGTAAAGCAGGTCCCCTCTGTCATTGGAAACTGTGTTTCCCCAATATACATGACGGGCATTTAAGTCCCCGGCCATAATAAAATAGTTCTCCTCCGAGTACAGACTTAGACATCGAAAGAGTGCATCGAGCTCTGTTATAGTAGTTCTGGAATTGAGGGAGCCGGAGGAGTAGACCGAAACTGCATATAGCTTTCTTCCGCTGCGGAGCGAAATACACACGATGCAGGCCTCCAACACCTGGAACCGTCGTACTTCACTACTATACACTACCTTATGTTTAATATTATTCTTAATGAAGATCGCAACACCGCCTCCACCATTGGAGTTGGGCCGGTCCCTTCGAATAACATTATATCTACTGTGCTCCAATATGCCTCTCTGGGTTAGCTTGGTTTCGCTAATCAGACAAAGATCTGGGCTTTGGTCATCCAACAATCTGTAGAGCTCGTTTTTCCGAGGGATCCCTATCAATGAATTTGCATTCACTGCAAGGATCTTGAAAGTACTCTCCGTCTGCGCATCCATCAGGACTGGTGACGTGCTGGGTTCTGCAGGAGCGCCAGAATTTTGGCAACCTGCTCCTCTAACCGATCCATACGCCTTTCAATGGTAGATTTCCAGTCGGGCGTTGGATCGTGTGCTTTTTGAACTGAGGGTTGCGTAACCTTTGGTACTTGCTGCTTTTCCGTTCTCCTTTGACTTGACGCCATTTGGGCGAAAGTCACTTCAGGGGTGACGGGAGTAGCTGCTCCGAGTGGCTTTTTCACAGGAGGCTGCTTCTGCAGAACCACTTTTGCTTTCCGCTCTTGAAATCTAGGGCAACCCCGATAATTAGCGGTATGTCCCGCGTTCCCGCAGAGTGCGCATTTGAGCTGACTTCTGTCAGCTGCTCTGTCTTGCCCCAGAGGACAATTCTCCGCAATGTGGTTCTCGCTGCACTTTACGCATCGAGGCTGCATTTGGCAGTTCGACGCGGCGTGCCCGAACCTTGAATTTCCGCCCCTCCCTCTTAGCCTTTGCTGTGGTGAAGGGCTTGACCCCGACGATCTCGACACCATCACACACTTGCTCTCTGAGCAGTTGGAAAACCTTCTCTGCTCCTAACGGCACGCCTAACTTCAGCAAAATTGTCTGAAGTTTTTCTCCCTTTGGGGTAAAGGAGAAGAACTCCGTGGTCGAACGCTTTAAACACGTCCTTAGAACATTATGCTGCTCTACTGTTTTGCAGCGGATAGTATATTTATCGGCGCCTTTATTTTTCCTTATGCTAAAGTTACCACTACCTATGGCTCTCTTACATACCTGCGCAGTTTGTAGAATATCTGCCTTGAAGACGTTTATTGGTGGCACTTTTTCTTTTTTAGTTGTCTGCTGCTGTTGCTGGTGTGCTGCTGTCTGCTGTTGTTGTTGCGCTGCTGTATGTTGCTGCTGCTTACGTCGCTGTTGTGTGTCTAGTTGTTGTTGTTGAGCTGATTTTATTGGTTGTTGCTTTTTAAGCTGTGCTGACTTCTGCTGTTGCTGCTTCTTTTGCAGATTTGCAGGTTGTTGTTGTTGCTGTTGCGTTTGCGGCTGCTCACGGTCAGTCAACTGCTGCTGTTCTTGAGCGACCCGTAGAACCCTTTTCTCCTCCTCTTCCTTCTTTCTCCTTGCAAGGGTGCTTTCACGGAGTTTTTTGATCTCCTCGAGGAGTTTTTTTGTCTCCTCCCTCAGATCCGAGACCCTCTCTTTCTTGGCATGAATGATGGCCTCTATTTCTTCCTCTTCAGTATCGGAGGGGACAGATTCGAAGCTGTTGCTGCTTACCGTGAATCGTCCCTCTCCACCATCGGAAACATAGGAGTACCCTTCTTCTTCAGCATCGTCTTCAGTAGATGACGTAGAAGCTTTACTTTTTTTTCTTTTCTGGTGACGCATTGGTGTTACGTCGCTTAGAACTGTTGGAGGTCTGCTTCTTCCTCCTCTTCTTGGTTGCGCCGTCTAGCGGCACCGCTATTTGGTGGCGTGATTCTGCCACCGGTTGACTACTTTCACCGCCCGCTTTGGCGCGAGCGGTCTTCCCGTTCTCCTCCATTCCTTGTACTTACTGCCTACGCCAGTGCAGTATGCTGGTTTGACGGTGGAACACGGAAAAAAAAAACGAAGAAAACAGGGGCAGAGCCCCAACTGGGTCTCGAACTCGGACTCCTCTGCTTCGCGGGTGAAGCTCTTACGCACTCGGCTACGCGCTTGTTGCGGATCCCTTAATCGTTTGCACTTCTTCAATTTATAAAATCACTGAGTCTCACTACGTTGAATGACGTCTGAACAGTTCAGCGGTTTGTGAACGAATGTAAAATTCGCTTTGGTGCATAATAAGTGCGCATTTACCATAATCATATTGGTGTGGAGTGGAGGCAGGAGTCAAGCAACGACGCTGACGATGTTTGACACTGCATAAGTCAACTAACATCGTGTGCGAGGTCAGTATGCAGAGTCAGTACGTTGTTTGTTTATTTAGGTCGGGCAGTACCATTGGGGTGGATGTATCGCGTCAAAGGAAATCAATCCGGGTTTTATAAGCATCGGTCATCGCATCAGTGGCGTGAGTGATTCAATGAAGCAATCGTCTATATGAAGGCAGTGGTAAACAATTATACTGAAAGTGATAATTTCAGTTCGACTGCTAGTAGCCGAGGCGGTGGCCACTTTTTCGTGGAGAGTATGGGCATGGTATCGACTACTTTACACTCTACGAGTGTGGGGCCTCATAAACGTACTAAGTTGGCAGCTACAGTATGAAATTGGCAACTACATTACTCAGTTGGCTATTTGGCAGTACGCGGTAGAGAGTTGGTAGTTTTATGCATGCCTCATTCCACGGCCATTTTTCGTCAAAGTTATATTGTACTTTCAATTACTATTGTTTATATAAAATTATATACACCCATTCTACTTTAATATATGTTAAATTTGTTGCAACTAAAAGCTTGGTACTCAGTCTTTTTATATATATTATAAGAAATATAATGCTTAGTCCTTTTATATATATATATATTAGGACCAAAAATGAATTAAAACATAAATAAAACTGCTTCAAAATACTAAACTCCTCAATTTTCTGCAAACTACTTTAATGCAACCGTCATATGCGTACATATGCACCATGCCATATATGGGCTTCATATGCCGAACATATAAAAGAACTTAATAAGCATGGTACACATTTATTTATATTAATTATCTTTTTTTCTTAATTTGTACATAAAAACAAAACAGGACATACTTCAGTATCCTGTTGTAAGCCCTTTGGAATCTAAATACAAAAATGATTTCCTACCCATCATACGCCCTACACCCTTAGCCAGCAATAGCGCGGGCGCAAATAACACTGATGCCTGCTCCTTACTCTGTATCTGCAAGTTGGAAAACGGAAGAATGTGGCTTCATGCTATTGGACAGAAAACGCGCCGGAGTACCGTTTCGGATAATTCGGAAATCGAGTAACAATGAATCAGCCCTAAATGTAGGGGTACTTGAAAGGTTTTTGACAAGGAGCCAAATTAAAAGGAGAAGGATGGAAAGACCATCGAGCAGCGCAAAGAGACCTCGAAAGAGATAGAAGGCGCAAATTTCAAAATACAAAGAAAAAAAGATCAGCAGAGGTATCACCAATTGAATTGAAGGGTATGGCCAACTCTTTGAAATCAACACTGTCTCCTATTCTGCTTTTTCCAAGAACAAAAAAAAGGAAAATGACATGATAGAACTTGGCTGCTGGCAGCTATCCCTGCACACATAATCTGAGTGATGCCGATGCCGCAACCAGTAAAGGTTGCGGTGCTGGTGGACAAAAATTAGACAGTGCAGAAAAACCCGCCTACAGGGACAAACTCGCGCTTACGCAACAAGAAGGCAGCTATCTTTTCTTTGCTGTTGAGAATCGGGAAAGCTAGCAATCAAGACAGAAAGGACGACGCAGAATGTAAACACTGCGAAGATCAGGTATGGGATCTGCCCAAGGCAGAGAACGCTTGCTTCTAAGTAGAGAGCTGTGATAAAGGGAACACTTTTGATGAAGTGCTCCATACAGCAATCTCATGAGTGACTCAATACATCACTTGTTTTAATATCGGGTTTTACAAATAACGTATAAGTTAACCGAGGCCAACATACCGCACACTTAATACATTCACCCCACACTTCCGTCACACGTTCCCAGTACATTCACCGCAATAAACATTGCACTTCCCTCACACGCTACACTTTTCCCAATCGGCATTTCCCAATCCTAGCGCGATCACCCCAAACCCCGTATACCCGATACTTGCTCTCTAACAAGCCGTTTATTACTACTACATTCGGACCCGATCTGTACGCGATTGGATCATCGACAAACGCTATAATGTTAGACATAGAACCTCGCGTGTAGATAGTGAACAAGCTTGGCTATATAAATTTATATAAAACACAGTGGTGGAAATTTCATTTAAATTTTTCAGAACAAACTCTCTACATATTGTTCTATGAATTCCGAGCCTGACCAACTTAAAGAAGAGACTTTACTTCTATACAGTATCGACCACCTTTTCCATGTCAACCAGGCAGGCCCCTGTGCATTGTGTCTTGTTTTTATTCCACTGAATGGTCGAAACCAAAATATGTAGACGCGATAAGAATGGTATCGTGCCTCGCCTTGACACCTTGCTTATGCACAAAAAAAAAGACTTATTGGTCCGAGGTTTGTCGGCATAGCGATATTTTTATTGCGTAGTAGTAAGTTTTCCTGTAGTTTCCCAATGGATCGAATAATATTCATTAATCAGATCGTTGTTGATCAAAGTTGGGTTTACATCTACGGCTTCAGAGAGTGGATGGCGCAGAACAGTATTCGGTATCCCATCCATTTCCGCTGACTTCTCATTCTTCAGTGAGTTGAAGTTACCCTGAATTTATACATCGATAGAGTTGTTACCATCATCGGGAACGACATTATTTGCAGGAAGATCGTCACTAAAGTTGGTGAAACCAGAGTTCTTGGATCGCCATTGACTCCTATCGTTTCGTAGTTCAAAGTGGTTCCGCAAGGCTCTGTCTCCCAAGCCCTAGTGGGGTTTATTCGCACTTCCTAAAAGACTGCTCTGGGGAACTTAAACTATAAAGAAGTCGATGTAAAACATTGCCCCTCTTAGTACATAAGTTGACGCTGTCTGCCGATCTTCCAAGTCGGACTATTTTTATATCGTTTCCGCCTTTTCTCCTGAAGAATGTATTTACTTGTGGGAACATGCATGGAAAGTCACATCTTACAACCCCAATCTAATTTCCCCAGTACAAGCCTACAGTTAGACTGCATTGTTGACGAAGGAACTGTTAAGTCACCTTGATCTGCGATTTCAACAAAGAGATGTCGGTGGTCTGCTGATCTGTGAGCCACCTGTGCAAAAGTTAAAATATTGATAGTAATCTGCTTTTCTGGATGTGAATATTCTCCAGCTCGGAAAGCGTCGCACCCATATGTAAGGCGACGCCTCTTTCCTTTACCAATGATATCACTTTGATAAATTAAGCCCAACGGAAGGCGAATGCGTTGACCTTACTATTTATTTTGATACCATATCAAAATGACGGACCTACAGAACAGCTATCATCGGAACTCGATTGATTTGAAAAATCACAAATAAAAATCAGTTTGGTTTATGAAATTTTTGGAGTCCAGACCGGATAATCGAAAAGAGGATATTTTCAAAACAATTTACAACGTACAAATTGTAAGAAAAGCGAAAAGTCTGCTGTTGACGACACAGTTGACAACGTGCGTTGCACGTAGTAGAAACAACATCGACTATATATACAAATAACCATACTGGCAATAGTTATGACAGTAGACAAGCGGGTGATACACTCAGTCGTACACAGACCTCCAAGCGATACGGCCGTGTTTCGGCTTCACGAAAATACCAGTGTGTTACTAGTGTGAAAAAAACATCCAAGTATAAGCGGAGCAGTAGCCGAGTGTTAGGCAACAGTGGTGGTGATTCCAGGTTCGACTCCCGAAAGAACAATTGTTTTTTTTTTTTTTTCATTTGTATAAATTAATAATTCAAAAAAACATTAAGTGTGAGTGGGCAAGGCAACCATGGATAGTGAAGAGCTCTGCAAATCTGGTGATTTCCGAACACCGGTGGCTGAGGCATCAAGCTACCAAACGAGCGATGAAAGTATTCGCGTGGCTAGTCTAACTAGCCGTCCAACTACAGAAGCGGCGAATAGGAGAAGGAGGGGCAGCCGCAGCCAAGCTTAATCAAACGACGAACGACAACAACAGCGACGACTGATGAAGAAGTGATGACTGCTAGGAAGGCAAAAATAAAACCTAACAAACAAGCAACAGCAACAACAAAAGCGACTACTACAGCCGCAGTCATGGCATTAGAAGTGTTCCAATGTGAATCGGAAGGCAATGAATGCCGATAATCGGACAAAGGGAGCGACAACTCCTTCCAAGTGCTAGCTACCTCAGATGCAGATGACGAGGCTTAGGAAATCAAAGAAGAAGAGAGAAAGGAGAAGCTCGATGAGGAGAGGGAAACTCGACGCCCACATAATCGTAAAGCTTCTCTACGAGCAATCTGCTAAAAAGCAAGCAGGAGTATAGGAGATTTGCAAATTTGTCTGAAGTCACAGATCAAAGTACTCCAACAGTTAATCAAACATAATTACAGATTAGCTGTACGCTTGCATTGGGGCACTAAGATTCGGCGTGTAAATTCCAACAACTTTAGCATGTTCCCGCAAGTGAATAAAATCTTTCGGAAGAAAGATCATAATGACATTCAGACTTTACAGAACAATAGACAACATAAGAACAGTTGGAATTGATCAAGATAGGACACTACTACACGACTATTTCGTAGTTGAGGATTTCCATGAGAAGGGAAGAGGAATTGGTGCTGTTTTCCAAAGAGTGTATACGGTCAACGAGACTCGTAGCCCGAAACACGACGTGGAAAATAGAGCCTCTTTTTATAATTGACGCGCGCAAAAGGTTTGCGAGTACCCTTAAATGACCGGATCAAGTCACAGCACGGGCCGAAAATATAGAGGAAGAGAGGGAGATGAGGTACCGATGCATATTGGGGGAGGAAAAATCGAACTAGGAAGAGCATTCCAGATTCGTGTAGTGCGGCTAAAGAACGAGTCTCTGAATTTGACTGTACGTTCGAAAGTGAACATGAGGGTGAATTGGTGGGCATTCCTAGCGATGCGTGTATTGCGTGTGATTTCTCGAAGGGGAGGAATGTAACTGGCTAATTCATCTCAGCATTTCTTGTTAAAATAGTTACAAAAGAGCGACAACGACGCGACATTACGTCGGTGTTCTAACGAATCAATTAACTTCGCAATATAATTGTCACCTATAAGTTTTATCGCTCGCTTTTGAATTCTATCCAGCAGGTGCAGGGAGGTCTCAGAAGCACCTGACCAAATAGGAGCGTTATACTCTAGTTTTGGGCGTATGTAGGCCTTGTATGTTGTAGCCAGATCAGAGGGGGTGAAGTTCTTCTTGCATCGTTTGAGGAAGAATAGACATTTCGCAGCATATTTGGCGAACTCAAATATGTGATCGTTCCAACTAATTGTTGGGTTGATGCACATACCGACGTTGGAAAGTCTTTCGGTTTCAACAACGCAAGTGCCGTTTATGAATAACGACTAATTATTTTGTGATCGCTTTAACGACAGTAGACAGCACTGTGTTTTGGAAGCATTATATTCCACTCTATTCTTATTTCCCCAATCGATTATGCTGTCAAGATCGGAATACATACGCTGCCGTTCCGAGTCTATGGCCGAAGTGGAGGGACGTGAGCCAAGGAACGAATATGAAAAGCTGAGGGTACTGTCATCAGCGAAGGAATGAATAGGATTAGAAGTAGCAGACAAGAGATCATTTATAAAAATGAGGAAGAGTGTCGGAGACAAAACTGAGCCGTGGGGAACACCAGCATTAATATGGTGAATATCACACTTGAATCCATCCAAAACGACTTGTATTGAACGATTCGAAAGGTAATTTCTAATCCATTGAAGAAGAGACTCATCGATCCCAAAAGCACGCATTGTCGACAAGAGAGCCTGATGCCAGACCCTGTCAAATGCCTTTGAAATATCAAGCGCAACAATCTTGCTTTCTCCTACATTGTGCAAAGATTGGTTCCACTCCTCAGTGAGATATGCCATCAGATCACCATCAGATCACAAGAAGCTGGGACTCAAGATATTTCATAAGCTGACGGTTTATCAGCGTTTCCATGACCTTAGAGAGAAGGGACGTTAGTGCTATGGGTCGGTTAGAAGTGGGTGACGAATATTCGGCCTTTTTAGAGATGGGCTGGACAAATGCAGTTTTCCACTTACTCGGAAAGAGCCCTGAAGAGTAGGGCAGATGGAAAAGCTTATGCAGTGGTTTTGACAGCATAGAAGAACACCTCTTCAGAAAAACAGGGGGTATACCATCCAGGCCAGCGGATTTGAGTATGTTTAGATCTTTAAGTACTCTTACTACTGTACGAGTCCGAAAATGGATCTGCCCCATGGAGAAATTTACGCTCTCAAGTACAGGCGGGGACAAAGTGCTACCTGACTGCGTTGAGCTAGCTGCAAAGTGTGCAGCAAGCAGATTAGCTTTGTTAAAAGAGCTGACAGCTGGAATGTCATTGCAAATGAGCGTTGCGATCGAAGATGAGGCTGAATTCCTTATGTTTTTTACAAAAGACCAAAAGCTTCTGCTACCCTTGGGGCGTTGTAGAACTTTTTGCCTCAACTTTTGTTCAATGGAGAATTTAACGCGTCTTATTAATGCATTAGTCATTTCGGATCCATTTGAACTTTTTCCGGTCTTCCTCAGAAGGGTTGGCTTTGTAATCCCGGAAACTCAACTCTCTCATCCTGATAGCCTCTTTGCAGCTCAAGTCGAACCACGCGTTTGCCTTAGGGTTGATGCTCTTCACTCTGTGAGGAATGAAGGACCTCATGGCCAGCGAAATAATGTTTGTGATCGTATCAGCAACTGCATCCACGTCACTATCGAGGAAGCATAGTGACCAGTTAAAATTCTTAAAGAAGTTGTTCAGTCCGCTCCAGTTGGCTTTCTCGTAGAGCCATACTGTTCTTTTCGGAATTTGTTCTCTAACTGTCTGGGAGGAGTACGAGAATTTGGCTGATACTACACAGTGGTCGGACGAGCCTAGAGGCGACAATATCAATTGAATATTTTTCAGGTTGAGAGGTGAGCAACAGATCCAAGGTGTTGGCGGTATTTGTGTTGGCTCATTCACAAGCTGGGTTAAATTATTTACCTCAGCGAAGATTTCAACATACTTTCCCCTTCAGGTGTTGTCTGGCGTGAATGTCGAAGCCAAGTAGAATTATGTACATTGAAATCGCCCGCAACAGCGATTTCAGTGCAAAGATACAGGGATACAATTCTTGTGATGGAGTCGGACAGCGCATCAAACTTGTTATAAGTTGAGTTGATGTCCAGGTTTGGACTTCTATAAATAAAGCAGTAGGTGATTAAATGCTTACGGACAATGAGTTTTAACCACAGAAAATTAAATTCCGGATTAAAACAGTGGCCATATTGTGGTTGAATTTGGTAAGCAACATCACTACGCACATAAATAGCGAGACCGCGGTGTAAAAAAATAAGGCCACCAAGCTATATCCAGGCAGGTTTAAATCCGATAAATCGGTATTCTCACCCACCTGTGTTTCACACAGCGCCAAGATAGCAGTATGACGAGAGAGGTGGACGTAAACGGTTCTCAGTCCGCGAGTGTTGCTCTCGTCAACACGAAATTTCCCACTCGTGTCAGTCGTGGACAGCTGAAAACCAACTCCGACAATGCAGTTGGTGAAAATGAGCAGAGTTCAGAAGTGTTAATTCTGCGTTTAGCTTCGCAAAACAAATCAATGTAGGTGTTATGCCCGTACATTGACTTTAATTGGTCACTAACAAAAATTCACACTTCCGAATCCGCTATGTCAGATGCTAGGCAGACTCGGACATCGCCCCAGCCCGTCTGGTAGATCAAAAGGACGCAACCGAGAATCTCCAACAGTGTCTTGTGAAGGAGTGGGAGAGGAGGGAGCGGACCGCGTGCGCTCTACCGAAACACTTCACTGCACTGCACTTTTTTCTAAGATTTTTATTTTTTTTTTGTTTCACTCGCGGAGGTGTTGGACGGACCGCGTTAATAATTGTTAGTGTTTTTTTTTTACTTCGACGCGAAGAATTTTTTTTTTTGTTTTTTGTTAAGTGCATGCAGCGACGACACGGCACTCCTTGCGTCCTTGCGGAGGAAGACACGGCGCCTTTGCTAAGCCATGACTGTTTTCGTAATGAAATAAGTCAATGGCGATACACTGAGAACACTGGTTTCACCAGGTTCAGTGACGATCTTCCGGCAAATAATGTCGTCGCCGATGATGGAAACAACTCCATCCTTATTTTGAGAGATAAACTCTAAGATATTCTCAACTCATTGAAAAAGAATAAGTCAGTGGGAATTGATGGGATACCAAACATTGTTCTGCGCCATCTGCCTTCCGAGGCGGTGGATGTATACACAACTCTGCGCTGAGTAACGCATATTACCCGACGCATTGGAAAACAGCTGTGGTACAACCTATCCCGAAGCAGGGCAAATAAAAACCTCTATCCCGATGAAACTCTGGTCTATAAGTCTTCTTCCTTGCATAAGCAAGGTATTCGAGAAGATAGTCATTAGAGCTCTTAAAGAACGGGTTGAGGAACAAAAAATTAATTCCGGAAAACCAAGTTGGCTTCCGGACGGGGCACGATACCATTCATGTCGCGTCGAAAGTGGATTCCGACATTCAATAGAACAGAAATAAGGCACAGCCTGTTCCACATGACTGGTCGACATAGAAAAGGCGTTCGACACCGTATGGTTAAAAGGTCTCTTCCTCAAGTCAGGCTCGGCATTAATAAAACATTGCTATATAATCTATCACATGGTAACAGAAAGAAATTTTGTTGTGAACAATGAAAACGAAATTTCAGCTGCAGACTTTCATATAAATAATGGGTTGCAACAAGGGGTTTGGGTTCGCCGATCTTGTTCACTATATTCACTTGCGATCTTATAGGTTCTATGCCCAACTTAATAGCGTTTACCGATGACCTAATCGCGTACAGATCAGGTCCAAAGGTAGAAGAAATAAATGGTTTGTTGCAAAGTGACTTCGATGCAATTCAACGATTTTGCGACGACTAGAAGTTGAAAATTAACTACCAGAAGTGTGAAACCTTCCTTTCAGAACCTCGCTGTCCACAACTTCAAGGGCCACGAAAATTAACTGACGCAAGTTCGGCATAGTTGACCCACTGGGACGCCCATTGACCGGGAAAAATGTAGTCAGATATCTGGGCATCTGGTTGGACCAGTATCTATATGGTGGTATCCATGTGGATACAGCTTTGCAAAGAGCTAAGAATGCCTTCGCTATGGCAAGAGGGCTGTTTTACAGCAGCCAACTTGACAGCAGGGTGAAGGTAATCTGCTACATGGCCCTCATTTAGTTAAGTTAGATTAAGAGCAAAGAACTATATACAAATCCATTTTTTTTAATTTTCTTGGACTAATCTAAATATTCTATGTATACAATATTCTATTCTAAATTTTAAAAGAATACAAGAAGCCGAAAGGCATGAAACAAATATTTCCTAGATTAGCTTAGAGTACCCGTGAAGAGCTAAATAGCTTACCCTACGGCCAACACTACACTAAAACGTAATATAAGTTCCTACCCCTTGCTTATATTCCCAATTTTGAAAAACCGCTTACCGTTTTTACAGAAGTTTCCAAATTCGTTATTGATGCTATGAATGTAGGAGAAATAAATATAAGATCATTACTGATTACCAACCTAAGGTACCTGAATAAGAAATTGCAACTTGGATTGAAGAGGTTGATTAAGTAGATGAGGAGACTGAATTCAATCATATAACAGTGTATTCAACACAGGAACAACAAGCAGATCAAATAAAACATAATGTTGCAACCCAATTAAAAATCTCATTCATTTTAACAAATTCATGGTACAAGAATCATCTTTGTCGATATGACTTAGAATCAGTCATATTGACAAAATCTCTTCAAGTTTGTTCTCGAAAGAAGAAAAGTGGGTATTTATACGGAATTGCCGTACTCTGAGTAAAATAAAGTGCAGCAGTGTCTAATAAATCTTTTCAGAGGAAATAAATATGTATGTCTCGTTTACAAAGTGTACTAAGTTTTCTAAGTGGACACAAAAAATAAAAACTGAGTCAAAGATTTGCAAAAAAAATACCGTTGTATCAAGTAAAAGAAAGCAATCACTCAGAAACCTCTTTGAAACCTATAACACACTTAAAATGAAACTATATTTTACGGGACACTCAAGAAGGCAAGTACGATAGGAAACCCCTTAAGCCCGAATTCAAAACCTCTTCTAGAGCTAACGAAATTCTTCATATGGTGTACTATTTTAAAAAAAAAACATTCTTACGTCCTTTGATAAGCAAAAAATGCTTATAATTTAAATAGTAAAAACTGGGTAATTAAATAAGAAATAATTACAAATCATTTGACTAAATTCGAAAAGCCTTAGGATATTATTTGCGACAGTGAATTTCAATCTGAAAATATAGAAGAATACCTTAGGGAAGATATTAAAGTTAATTTCACTAAACCCAATACGCATATTCGAAATTCTGATATTGAACACTTCCACTCTACTCTCCTCGAAATCCACCTAACAATCAATAACAAACATCTCATAACAACACAAAGAATACACAAAGCCGTTCTAATTTACAATAACAGGTACCACTCAATTATTGGAATGAGTCCTAACCAAACAGTTAAAATTGACGTTCAGTTGCTCATTCAGAGGATTTCAGAACAGAGATATAGAATTCTAGTGCGGAGAAATAGAACTAGGGAAAACTAATACAAGCACTAAAGACACAAAAATGAATCATACACGAAAAAAAATAACTTATGTTCGTCCAACCAATATTAAAAACCAAAGGTACGAATTTGGTTTATGATGTTACTGCACCTCAAGGTGTGATAGGAGCAGAAATAGCCCTTCTAATAACACCAATTCAGAATGGCCAAGGTTACGCCAAAAAAGGATCAAAGGAACTATAGGGATAACAACTAAGTAATTGCGGATTTCATTCATAAGTGGCTTAAGTTGGTTTGCTGGCGTAATCGAAATGTTAAGCATATTTTGATATTTGATAGTTGGTACTACGTGTCTGCACGAATAGATTCATATATTTCTCTAAACTCTCTCTCTCTCTCTCTTTCATGACAATCATATGCGAAAGAAAAATGTAAAAATTATTACCACATTCAAGCAGCCAATCATTGTATATCATTCAATGACCTAATATCAAAATGAGTACTCTCTTTGTTTCTAGTCATAAAAGCGGTTTAGTATTTCAACTGTAAAATTACACTGATTCATTTAAAATATATTATGCTTAATTTTTTTTCTCTACCCATTTTATAACTTTTGGCACTCTCAAAGAAATAAAATCACAGATAAGGTCTTTTTCTTTAAATAATTTCACACTTGTATAAAACACGAATGAATTTCATATTTGTGAAAATGTGCTCGAATGGATTTCATGTTTGTGAAAATGTGCGCATTTAAAATGTTTTGAACAAACTTCAAAAAAATTAGAAGGTAAAGACTACCCAACTTACTATTTAACAATTGTTCCCATCCATCGTCTAAAAAAACTATGTGCTGTCATTTAGAAGAACTTAATGTCATGAAAAATTTTAAATTAAAATTGAATAATTTTTTGGATTGTACTGTCCTACAAAATTTAACAATATTTTATAAAATAGCTTTTTTTCTGTTTCCTCTTGCTAATAAATTAATTCAATTTAATGAAGATGAAAATAAATTGTCTACTCCAAGTGATGCTGCATCAGAACGAATATGTTTCTCAGCCAGACAGTTTATATCTGAACACAGAAGTCCAATTGGTTCCGATCCAATGCCAACCAAATAATGTCTTTACATTCTAATGTTAAAAAACTGATATTCAAAGGCATATGGAAGAAAATATAAGTATATTTTGAGAAATAAGACTATTCGTTGCATTAAACTGATTGAATGCATTGAATGCATTAAATGCGCTCATTGCACTCAGTGTTCATTCTTCGTGATTACACTGAACTAAATGTTTAGTTATAGATGGGTGAAGTAAACACACTATGCATTTCAGTTTTCAAGATGTGAGTCGAAAAAATATTTAGAAGAAAGAAACTGAATGTTTTGAAAATGATTTCTAGACATTCATTGCAGACTTTTAGTTTGTACTTCAAATGTAAATCAGTAAAAAAAATTGTTTGATTGGTTGTGTAAGCTCACAGAAAGTAATGTGCTATTTATGGTGATTAAGCTTTAAAAGAACAGCAGTGACAAAATTGGTTTGCCATTCTGATAATTTTTCAATCAAAGATGAGAAACGCTCTGGTCTTCGTATTAAAGTTGATGACGACCAACTCAAAGCAATAATCGATTCGGATCGCCACAGTACAAAACGTGAGATTACAAAGAAGCATCATGTATCATGTACATGCATTGAAAATCGCTTAGAACAACTTTGATATGTATAAAAACTCGATCTATGGGTTCCTCATGAACTGAAAGAAACCCATTTTATACAACATCTGCGATTTGTTAAAGAAACGGTATGAAAATAAGTTGTTTACAATAATGGTAATCAGAAAAGATCGTGGAGCAAGCCAAATGAACCACCTCAAACAACATCAAAAGTTAATATTCATCAAAAGTAAATGATGTAATAAGTTTGGTTGGATTACAAAAGAAATTGGTTATTTTGAACAACATCTGCGATTTGTTAAAGAAACGGTATGAAAATAAGTTGTTTACAACAATGGTAATCAGAAAAGATCGTGGAGCAAGCCAAATGAACCACCTCAAACAACATCAAAAGTTAATATTCATCAAAAGTAAATGATGTAATAAGTTTGGTTGGATTACAAAAGAAATTGGTTATTTTGAACCCTTACCACCCAAACGAACGATCAATTCAAATGTCAACAAGTAATAAAATTGAACAATGCATTTGAAGGTGTTTTTTTTTTTCTATTATGACTATGAAAGGCCACACACATATTTGGTCCCCCGAAAAATAATTTTTGAACCTGGGTTATGATATCCACCATATAGCCCTGACCTTGTAGCATCTGGTTACTTTTTATTTCAATTTTTGCAAAAAATTTTTAATGGTGGAAATTTCAATAACGATTATAATATCAAATCGTACCTGGTTCCTTTTTGTGCTGATAAAAACCAGAAGTTTTATAAACGTGATATTATGACATTACTGAATAAAGTTATTTCGTTCCATGAAATCTTTTATTTTTTATTTTCTAAAAAAATCCGTAATAACTTGCCAACCCTATAATTTTATTGGAGAAAATATTACTGCTGCAAGATCGTCATAGTTTAGCACATAAGCTAAGTCCTCTAGACCATACGGTATTAAGCTCAACTGAACATTAACATCATAAAATATCGCGAGGCATCATTGCATTGTTGTTGTGTTGTTGCATCGTTCCATATCAATCAATTTCTGTTAGGAACGCAGAAGCTTCATGCCCAATATCACTGCACTTTGTGAGGACCTTACCGAATTTTTTGGATGAAAGAACAAAATAAATTTCTAAATATCAAGCAGTCAAAACAGCAATTCATTTATCAATGCCATACAAATTAAAAAATTGGGTCGGCAGACCTAATCTTATTCTCTTTTAATACAGTTCTAAATTTTGACGCAATAATTGCAAGGATAGTTTATACATATGCAGATACACGCTCCCTTCATGTTTTCAAGAACCAGATGAGGTAGAATGTCGGTCACCGATTACTATGATAAAATAGAAAAAAATACACTAATAATTTATTAAATTTCAATGGATTATTCAAATGGATTGAACGAGTAGAGAAATATACAACTAATGCGTTGCGTGTCTTTACTTCATGATTCAGATTTCCTACACTTAATCAACGGAACAATCTTCACTATAACATGCCCTCAAAATAATTTGTACCAACAGACTACCTGTTGTTGCAGAAGACGACCATTTGAGAGTCGACAGTTAGAAGAAGTATAACAGAAATGATTCATTGTCGCGACAACAAATTAAAAGAAATGTTATATATGTAATATTATATATGTAAGAGGTTACTTGAACCAATCAAAAACATTCGAACCGCAAAAACCTTTTAAACGCGATCGAAAATCTAATAGAATCCTACTCCCAAAAACACAGCCGATTAACTGTTCGGATTCTAAACATGTTGATAATAAACGAGACTATCAAATCGTTGTGGAGTTTGAGTTCATTGTCTTAATTATTTATAATGTACATAGTTATATTTTCACATTTTTCGTGCTATAACCTAAAGGCCTTGAAGCGGTAAATAAGAGTCCATGTAAGACGTCAGTTGGCCTAATAGTGCTATTAACCATGTTATGTGTCTATTTAACATTATGACTTAAGACAATGTAAAATCTGCGAAGCCGAGAGGCTTTTCTGCAGAAGGTTACTCATAAGGAATCAATCACTATTTATGAGTAACTTTTGTTATTCTTGGAAGCACATATTATTTACATTTTCAAAGACTTATAGTGCTTTGTAAGATAAACTTTTTAAGTTTTCGTTTTATAATGTGTATCGACCGAATATTCCATAGAGAAAAAAATCGTTGGTACCACAAAGGGAAGTTGTTTTCTTCCATAGGAGTTGGGGATTCTTGGAATTTTCAAAAGTGCGTTTGCCCTTTGTCTTGTGTTGACGCAGTGATGAATGGGATGTTTGAAACGTTGGTCGTTGTAGGTCTCGTGTATTAACATTAAGAATAAAAAGTTTTTGTATAGTAAATAAATGAAAATTTTCACTAAGATAATACATATTTTCTATATTATAACTACCATACTTTGACCGTAGGAGAGTTTTAAATATTCTATTTTGAGCTTTTTGGAGTTCCATGATTTTGTAGCGCGCTGCATTACCCCACGCCTTTATTCCGTACTGAAGGATGGATTCTACTAGAGAGTATTAGCCAGCATCAGAACTTTAAACGACGCATAATTGCTTAGATGGTAAAGAGCGTATGTTGCCTGTCTAAGTCGCTTAGATAGGTACTTTAAGTGAGTATCCCATTTAAAGTAGCAATCTACCTCCACTCCGAGATACCGATATACATTAACTGCATCGATATATTCTGCGCAGTTATCTGTCGCAGAGATTTGATGAGACCTGTGGAATTTTATTCTTACAGGGCTACTTGTAAGGAAGTAAGGTCGGATATTCATAATTTTGGTTTTCTTTGAGTTTATTATAAGGTCATTGTCATGAAACCACCGAAGAATATTTTCAAACTCTGACCGCATTATATATGTAGCGGTGTTGATATCTTTATGACTCACAATTATGGCTGTGTCATCTGCATATTGGAAACCAACGCTTTTTTCCAGAATGGATGAAGAGAAGGGGCCCTAGGATGAATCCTTGGGGCACTCCGAATTCAACATTCTGAACACTGCTGTAGCTATTGGATACTTTCACTTTAAATCATGTGTTTTTAATACAACTTTCAAACCAATCTAATATCCTTCCGCGGACGCCTATTTTTTCCAGCATTTCAAATATCTTCGGATGACAGAGTGTACCAAAGGCTTTTTTAAAATCTATGAACAATACCAGCTTGTGAAAGTTTTTGTTCATATCGGAGTTTACAAGATTAGAGAACTCACACAATAGTTGGTTTACATCTCGATTTCTCAGAAAAATGTACTGATTTTTGTTAATAATCTAAAAGTGTTTAATGTAGTCCTGTAGTCTTTTCGACATTACTTCTACAATCACTGTCAACTGACTGATAGGATGGAAATAGTTCGGTAGTTTGCAACTTCATCTTTCTTACCGGACTTGTGTATGGGTCGTACAATGGAAATTTTAAGTTTTTCTGGAAATTTACATTCCTGAAAAGACTTATTAACCAGTTGTGTAACTGCTTTTGCTAAGGCATTAGTATTATGTTTTAGGTCTTTAGCCTTTATATTGTCAATGCCGGCTGATTTACTTATATTCATTTTACATAAGATGTTCTTAATTTCCGTTTCTTATACTTGTTCAATAAACATTGACTGGAATGTACTTGTTTCTCTACCATTATAGGTTTTTATATTGCATTCGTATGTTATATTCTTAATTTCGTCCCCGAATTGCTTAGCAATCTTATCTGCTATGTCAGATGTGGTTGAGACTGACTGAAAATTTTTACAGATCATTTCATCAATGTTATGTGGTCTTTCCTAATATATTGTTCATCAGACGACAGGTGTTTTTCGAATCCTTTCTATATTCTATAAATCTATTTTTATAATAGTCAGATTTTATATTTTTTATCCTTTTGTTTACGCAATTCCGAAGATGCTTATACCGATTTTCATAGCTTAAGAATTGTCTGTTGTTTTTATATTTGTTGTAAAGCTTACCTCTTTCTTTGCATAAAGCTAGGACTTCAAATGTTATCCATGGATTACGTCTCTCTCTTTCTTTCACCCTGATATTTATAAAGGATTTGTTATACGCGTTATTACATAATTATGAAAATTGCTCGTAATTGCCATTCACACTAGCTTCATTGTTTAAGAGGCTCCAATTAACTTAAGGTAATTTTTCATATAATTTACTTTCACTTAAGACTCTTTTCATCTCTACTTTGCTCTGTGGTTTTGAAGCTGTGGGTATTCCGCACATTAAAGTATAGTGGTCAGATACATTTGATTCTACAGTAGCTGCAAAGATTTTCTTAAATTCGTATCGTATCAAACAGGTTAGCTTTTTGTTTACAGAGTTTATTTGATGTTCTAATTCTTTTATGAAGCTAAGTACATTCAATTTTAATTGTATATACATTGCTAGAAGAGTAAGTTCTTTGTTGTTCATTTAAGCTTGTATTTGTATGTTTTCATAATGGCTTGTGCTATAAATTATTTTTTCGTACCAAATTTCTCTTCTCACAAAAATAGCGACTCCACCGCCACTTGTATGAAGTTTATTCAAAAATTTTGCGTTAAAACCATCTAATTTGCAAAATCCATTTTCTTCATAATAAATATTTGTTTCCACAGAGTTATGATTTTTATGTATTTAATAATATTATTTAAACAACATATAAAATTATCCCAATGTTTTTTTTTTCATGTACAAACACAAACATTCTAATCTCTTAATATCATTTATATTTATGTCAATGTAATTAATATTTGAAATTTTCACCCACTCGCTGTTATTGCTGTCATTTTATTTGTTGTTAAACAGATTGTTTTTGATCTTATGTACTTTGTTTGGTTGACGCCGTAGTTTAGTTTTGAAGTGTTAATTTAATTTATTTTGTTTAAATCTTCAATGTCCGTGATTCGTAGAACTATTTCTCCCTCATTTTTCCGTGGAAGTATTCTACCCTCTCTAATCCATACAAACTTCCAACCTGCAGTTCTGGCCTTGGTTTTTGTTTTCCATAGCAGTTGTTTGTTTGCATCAGTTAGTTGACTGTTAATGTATACTTTACTGTTTAGAATTTCTGTTTTTCTGCTTGCGGAAATATCGGGATTGTCAATTTTCATTATAATATTAATAGCTTTTAACGAACCACGAGATTAAACAGCTTTTAGAACTCTTTCTTTGCACATAGCGTTGGTGAAAAATATCACTATTTTTGGTGCTCGTCTGGTATGTTTTGTGTTTACTCGGTGTGTCTCGGCAAAAAAATGTAGGTTCCTTCTGCTCATGAGAGAACAGTAGCGCGCACAACAGGAGCAGTTGATAAGCAGGCTAGGCTCTGGTTCTCCTTTGGGCTGTAACACCAACAATTATTTTAAATTATTAACATACGTTGCCGTTTTAAGTCTATGGCCGAAGAGTAGTGTAGAAAAGCTGAGGGCTCTGTCATTAGCGAAGGAATGAACTGCATTAAAAGTGACGGACAGATGATAATTTATAAAAATGAGGAAGAGTGCCGGAGACAAAATGCAGCCCCGGGGAACACCAGCTAATATCGTGAATATCAGACTTGAACCCACCCAATACAACTTGCACCGAACGGTTCGAAAAGTAATTTGGAATCCATTGAAGAAGAGATTCATGGTCGCCAAAAGAACCCATTTTCAACAAGAGGGCCTGAAGCCAGACTCTGCCAAATGCTTTCGAAATATCAAGCGCAACGATCTTGCTTTCTCCTACATTGTGCAATCTGCCATGGAAAAATTAACGCTTCCAAGAACAGGGACGGGCAAAGCACAATCTGGAAGCGTTGAGCTGGCAGCTGGAATGTCGTTGGATAAAATATTGGACGTAGTATGTAGCCTACGCGTATTCTCTGGGAATCCAGCTGAATTTAGCTCATGGCGAAAAAGCATAGATCGTATCTTAAAAATGTATGATTCCATCAAGGGATCAGCGAAATATGTCGGGATGTTGAACACAATTAGAAATAAAATAACTGGAAATGCAGACCACGCCCTGGAGTCTTACAATACTCTATTAGACTGGAACTGCATATCCCGATGTTTGTTCAAAGATCTGACAGCTGGAATGTCATTGCAAATGAGCGTTCGAATTAAAGACGAGGCGTTTTATGGTTTTTACGAATGACCGAAAATTGTTCCTGCACTTAAGGCAATGTAGCAGGCAATGTAGTCTTTGCTTCAACATTTGATCATAGAATTTAACACGTCTTATTAATACTTTGTTTGTCATTTCGGGCCCATTTGAACTTTTTCTGGTTTTCCGGAATTACAGAATTTAAATTACACTAACTTAACTGTATTTATGTTTATACAAATGTGTACATATTTAAGAAGTTATATTCATTAATTTCAATGTATTTATATTGATATAAATATATATAAATTATTAAGATTGAAATATAGTTTATTATATGAATACATAAATCTAATCATATTAAGTTCTTACTTACTGCTTTATTTCCTTTTCCTTATCTAATAAGCAACGAATTTCACGTAAATCTAAAAGAAATTCTTTATCCATTTCCGTATCGTAATACTCTGGACCAGAATGCTGATATGTATATGTCCAATATTCCATAATTGACTGAGAGCAATAAAAGAAATCGGAGAAGCTCAAGTAATTTAATTTCTTTTTAGATGTTTCGAACCTTAAACATGCCAGGAAAACAATAGAGGCATATTTCCTGAAATATAAAAAAAAAAAAATATATATATATATATATTTATTAAGAACCGAAAACTTATTGAAGCAATTACTGCCTCAATCATAGGTTTTATGAGAACGCTGTTGGAAAACTATTTCCTTTTATGACAAGTGAAATCACTACGGATTGAATAATAACCTACAACCCTACCACGAAAAACAGCCAAATTGATAACCATGAAGAAAGTCTACAAACAATAAAAAATGCAGCAACAACAATGGAGTCAATAAAACAAACACCACAAAACATACCCATGCTCGTATATGATATGTTTACCTCTCTTTATATTTATTATTATATTCTTTTTTATTTTTTATTATTATATTCTTTTTAGTTTAATAGTCATTTTGGGCTGAGGTGATTGCATTGTTTTGCTTTGTTTTGGTAGCTAAGATAGATAATACAAAATTTGTAAGTTTTAACCAAAATATAACGCATTTTGACATTTCTAAGAAGTATTGACTAAGCTAAAAGAAATTATCGCGGGCAGGATTTGATAATCATGAAAAATGTACATATTTACGCGAACAATAAAGAATCAAACAAAGTTAACAAAGATATTACTTAAAAGCACTATGGATGAAGCTTAAGGAAAAGTTCACATCAAATTCACTTCTTATTGTTTATGTATAAGCAATGAACTTCACGCCACTGTTTATATAAATCAACCAGAACCGTTTGTTGACCAAATGTTCTTTAATAAAGTACTACAAATAAAAAAAAGCTATGGATTAAAACAAAGCGGGCAAGAGGACAGTGAAAAAATAGAATCTGTTCTTAAGGGTTTTCACGTTATATTAGTGAACAATGTGTGCACAAAAGGATCAATGGAAGTAGTTTTAACATAATTGTGAAAGATTCTTTTAGCAACTTCCAAATTCCATAAACTTACTAAGATCAAGGCTCATATAAAAATATGTTTGAAGAGGTGGATAGAGGTGAACTTAAGTTCTTCCTTGGGACTGGAGTATGTTAGGAAGAGGAAACTTCAGCTTCACGCGCAGACCAATCCAACATATATCATACCATCGAGTCAGCAAGTCTGCCGAACCAAACACCGGTCATCAAACCATAACGTCAGCAGCCCCCACGATTGACGCGCTGCTAACATCAAGGTGCCAAACTGCAGTATCAGCAAATATAGGGTATTTAAGTAACTTTACCTTAAGTTATTCATATTGTTCAATATCTTCGGAGGCAGAATCGCTGCCAGTTGAAAAAAAAATATTTTTTTTTTTTCATAAAAAAAACTATAAATAGTTTAATTGGCCCCCGAAAAGTGACATAGACAATCGTAAGTTCGAAACGGATTAAGCCGAACCTAATAAGCCCTTAAGTAGTGCAAAAATAATCGAACTGTCTATGTCCCGGAACCCATCGCGGGCGCGAAATGATCTCCGTGTCCTTAAGAAGTGCCAAAAGCTTAGTGTCGCGAAAAAAGAGACCCTCAAGTAGTGTCTAGAAGAGACACTCAAATAGTGTCTAGAAGAGACCCTCAAGTAGTGTCTAGAAGAGACCCTCAAGTAGTAGTAGACTCTTAAGTAGTGTCTTAAAAAAAGACTCTCAAGTAGTGTCACCAAAAACCATAGTGTAAGGAAAAGGGGTGTGGAAAACTCAAGGGCCCTCTAGTAGCAGAAGCAAACGGAAGCAACAGCTAGCCGCCAAGAAGATAAGGATCATCGTTTTATTGTAAGAATAATTTATTGAAAATATTGAAAACATATTATATAATATAAAATTTACTTAATTCATTGTGCAAATATCTTAAATTTATTTTGTTCATATCGTCTGAAATATTGTGAAAATAATTTGAATTTACCTTGATTATTTTTATTCTGATCTTGTGGAATCATCTTAAATTTATCTTGCTACATTATATTGTTCTATTGTGAAAAAATTGAAAGTTACCTTGATTATATCGATCTGTCATTAATTTATCCTGATCGTCTTAAACCTATTATAAAAATGAATGAAAATATAGTGAGACCTTCCAAGCAGCCGCTGTTCAAATGGCTCAAGCAGTATATGCTGGTCAAGCTAATCAACCTTCTACTTCTTTTAGAAGTGACAATGATCCTGTCATGAAACCCAAACTCCAATCTCTCATCACTTCCATGATACGTGAAGCCATAAATACTAAGGGTCGTGCTAATTCATTCAATCTAAAACCCATACGCGGATCAAGTCACGGGAATTGATCAAACCGTTTCACCAAATTAGAGTATTGATGATATCGATAAAATACCGGACGTAATACGTAGCCTAAGCGAATTCTCTGAGAATCCAGCTGAATTCAGCTCATGGCAAACGTATCTTAAAAATGTATGATTCCATCAAGGGATCAGCGAATTATGTCGGGATTTTGAACACAATTAGAAAAAAAATAACTGGAAATGCAGACCACGTTCTGGAGTCTTACAATACTCCATTAGACTGGAACTGCATATCCCGATGTTTGACTCTGCACTACGCAGACAAACGTGATTTGGGTACTCTAGAGTATCAAATTACGCCGTTAGTACAGGGTAACGCATTTATCCAGGAATTTTATCAGTCGGTGTACTCGCACCTTCCACTCATTCTTAACAAAATTGCATGCATGGATGTCAGCGCCGAATCCTTAAATTTGATCATGCAAACTTATAGAGATAAGGCACTTGACTCTTTTATTCGCGGTTTAAAAGGCGAAATTCCCAGATTGTTGGGTATACGAGAACCGGTAGATCTACCTCAAGCACTGCACTTGTGTTTGAGTTTAGAGAATCAGAATTACCGCTCGCAATACGCCATCGCAGCAGTCACAATAGAAGGATAAGCCATCCCGAGCCACCACCGATTCCAGCAAGATGAGTCCCAGTTCAAAATCAGCAACAATTTTATCCGGAATTAGCTCATTTTGTACGACCACACAAACAACATATGATACCTCAAGACAATGCAAGGCCCATTCCACTTCCGAGGCCTCGGAGACAGTTTGCACCACACCAATATCCACAACATCAATACCAGCAACAACGGTATCAGCAGCAACGCCCACAATTCTTTGCCACTCTTAGACAACCACCACCAAAGCCTATAGATGCAGAAACAATCCGGACGAACAAGGTCAATTATATGAATAGACCACGGATGGAGAATTGGCCTCCGGCACCAAAACGCTAATCAGCTCCTCTATCAATATGTGGAAGCACAAACAGGAAGTGAGGATTATGGCGAGACTTTGCAAGAATACACCGAGATGATGCAACCGGAATGTAAGATAATCCACACACCACACACTTAATACATTCACTCCACTCTTTCGTCACACGCTCCCAGTACATACAACGCAATAAACATTGCACTTCCCTCACACGCTACACTTTTCCCGATCGGCATTTCCCAACCCTAGGGCGATCAACCCAAAACGAGTATCCCCGAATCAGCAATTCTCGCATAAGTCCCAGCACCGCTAATTGTCAAAGTAGGTTAAGGAAGATGAAAGAGAAATAAAAACTAATCAGTCTTGATTTGACTGTGTTTTAACTTATACTAACTCAAATAATGTCACGGAATTAAGCGGCTTTTCGCTGCCGTATTTCGAATGCGTAACGAAGAGTGGTGAGATTTTAAGAATCTTAATTCACACGGGATCCAATAAAATGTATATACAGCCGTCCTTCATACATAAACCACTACCAAAGGAGAAACCATTATATTGCAATTCAATTGGTGGTGACCATACGTTTATTAGTCTTTTTGGTATTAAAAACATCAAACATAATTTCTTCCTCATGAGAAAGTTAAAATCTTTTCACGCGATCCTTGGAAATGATAGTTTAAAGAATCGGCTGTCATTCACACCAAGGATAACTATATGCTTGTTAATAATCAAATAAAAATACGTATTAAACAGATGTCTTCGCAATCTGTTAACACTATAAATATCCGAACCGATCATATGTCTCCGGAACAAACAACTTCTATTGATAAAATCGTACTTGACTTTGCCACACCTTTTCAAAGATCCAGAGGAAAAATTAACTTACACAACAAGAGTAAAAGGCGAAATCAGAACTACATCTGATTGACCGGTATACACTAAATTTTACCCATATCCCATGTCCCTTAAAGCGAGGTTGAAGATCAAATAAAACAGCTTCTCACTGATGGAAAAATTCGGTCCCCATAAAATTCCCCGGTATGGATAGTACCAACAAAAATCGGATGCTTCAGGCAAGAAGAAATATCGGGTTGTAATAGATTATAGAAAGCTAAACAACATAACTATTCCGGATCGATATCCGATTCCCCAAATTAACAAAATTCTTACACATCTTGGCGATAACATATATTTTTCCGTTATAAACTTGAAAAATGGTTTTCATCAGATCCCCTTAAAGGAATCTGATATCAAAAAGACAGCATTTTCAATTAAAAATGGAAAATTCGAATTCCTAAAGCTTCCATTCGGTCTCAAAAATGCACCGACCATATTTCAAAGGAAGCTTGACGACATTATTTGTGACCATATTGGTAAAATATGCGATGTTTACGTAGATGACATAGTCATTTACAGCAAAGAAGAAACCACGCATAAACAAAATATTCTGAAAGTTTTTCAAACTCTACACGACGCGATTATGAAGGTTCAACTGGATAAGTGCGAATTCTACAAACAAGAAGTAGAATTTTTAAGTTTTGTCATTTCGCCTAAGAGCATTAAAATCAATCCAGTAAAAATCAAAGCAAAGAACATCAATCCTTTCTTGGACTGTCAGGGCACTATCGCCGCTTCATTAGGGACTACGCCAAGCTGGCGAAACCCCTAACTCTTAAGGGGGGAGGATGGACGATTGTCCAAAAGCTTTTCAAAAAATCAAAAACACCCTAGCATAAGAGGAAGTTGTACTAGCTTACCCAGACTTCACAAAACCTTTCGAATTAGTAACTGATGATTCCAACTACGCCCTTGTCGCAGTTTTGTCACAAGGAGATAAACCCATTATGTCCATATCTAGAACACTAAGCAAAACTGAAGAGACCTATGCAGCCAATGAAAAAGAAATGCTAGCTAGATTATGGGCACTTAACAACTTGAGAAATTGTCTCTATGGAACAGTGAAAGTAAGAATTCATACTGACCACCAACCCTTAATCTATTCCCTGAGCAATAAAACAATAACTCTAAACTAAAAAGATGGAAGGCCATTTTAGAAGAGTACAACTACGAAATAAAATATAAACCTGGCAAAATAAACGTAGTTGTAGACGTGCTTACCAGACCTCCCATCCGATCCGAAATAAATTCCCTTACTCCAACAATACACAGTGATGAAAGTTAATCACATGGACTTATATTCAGTGTATACCTACCTACCAATGTATTTAAAAATGAAATATTCCTCAACACAGGTAATACAAGTAACTATAAGTTTCGCATAGATTTTCCCATATATCACAGGCATATTATAACAGAACAATCTTACACAACTGACTAATTGAAATTCTTAAAGCCAGACTAAACTCTACGGTTACCAACTGCATAAAGACGGAATAACGAATTCAGAGAATGAAGAAATTAAAAGAGAAAATTTTGCGAATTATCGTGTGAGATTCTCTCAAGCAATTGTAGAAGACGTAAGTAATGAAACTAGACAGAAAGAAATCATCATTAACACTCACCAACGTGTCACGTAAAATAAAAAGAGTAATCAAACCTTATCCTATTTGCAGAGAAAACAAATAAGACCGTCACCCCGACAAAATTGAAATTCAAGCATCCCCGATACCAACTTATCCTGGACAAATTATTCATGTTGATAATTTTTAACCGAGGGCAATTTAGTGTTAACATCACTTGATAAATTGATTGATTGAGGATATTAGGCAGCCTCTCAGAGAATTCATATTTGCCTATGGAATACCGAGGACAATAGTATTCAATAACGAGAAGTCTTTTAATTCCTCACCAATCACATTTATGCTTAAGAATGAATTTGGCATGGAGATATTTACAACACCCCCATATACGTGCACATCGAACGGTCAAGTTGAATGATTTCATTCGACTCTTGCTGAACTTATGTGTTGCATTAAAATAGAACAAGTACATAGATTCTTCACGGAATTACTCGAAACTGCAGTCAAAGCCTATAATTTTACATTACACCCGGTAATACGAAAAAAAAAACCAGTGGACATTTTTTTTATTAAAAACATTGAACCCCCTCTAGTTAACCAAATTCGTTCGGAAGTAAAAGCCAGATTAGAAGACAAACAACAACACGACTTGACCTATAATAACGAAGTAAAACCTTCAATAAAAGACTACACAACAGGATATATATTTTATGACAGAAAAAATAAGAGAGTAGGATCAAAACTCTCTCTAATATATCCAAAAGAAATTGTGAAAGAAAATAACAAAACTACAGTTCTCACACAATCCGGCAAAGCTGTTCACAAAACTCACATACAATTTTAATTCCGAAATTTCTTTCCAGACTTTTAGTGACTGACTATTTATGTGACGTACAAGTACTGGCCTATACGACCGCACGACACCGGAACATCTAGAATACAAATAGGGACAAACTAATCCATGAAATAGACTTATCGGTATATCCAAAAGCCTTGAGTACCATAGAATCGTACATGAGAGATAACTTCCCATCCCAGTTTCTATTTTCTATCTGAAGGAATTTCATCTATTAGATCCCTACTTTCACGTCTAATCCCCAACCAACATACAGCTAAAAGATCGCTTGACTTCCTTGGAAGCGCTTGGAAGTTCATAGCAGGTATCGCCGATAACCATGACTTAGATATAATCAAGGAGAAAATAAACACTGCACTGCCAACCTTTTAGTAAATAAAATGGAAGATATAATAAGTAAAACAAATACTAAAATAAATAATAAAATTCTAGGACAAAATACAAAAGAAACTATTTTTAATATAAAATACAGATTGGATATTCTAAAAGATAAATTAAAAAACATTATATATGCATTACATTGGGCAAAAGCCAATATCATAAACTCCTATATTTTATCAAAAACTAAAGTAAATGTAATTAAGGAAATAATAAATAAAAAAATTATACTATTCAAAGATATAGAAGAAGCAATTGACTTCGCAGAGATAAAAATAGCTTTTAATAATATATTGTATACATTGTAAGTCTACCTACAGTTAACGAAGAAATATGTTAAAAATTAACTACTAAGCCGATTAAGAAAAAAAAATAAAATTGTGCAAATAGAATTTAATGAAATTTTAAAATGCGAAAACGAAATATGGATTTATACCGTATATTTCGTTTTCACAAATTGTAAAAAAAATAAATAAATTTTCAATTTGTAACAAAAATAACATTATAAATTTAGGTAACTCTAATTGTATACGAAATCTATTAAATAGTAAACTAGCGAACTGCACTGCAAGTAATGGCCAGCAAATTCTAGACCTTGAAGAAATATCGCCTGACATCATTTTTCTTAACCAATATGATGAAGAAATCATAATCGACGACGAACCAGTTGCTCTCAATGGCGCGTTCCTGATAATACAAATTGGGAAAAGAATATTCAAATATTTCGACTCAACGCATCTCAGTCCTCTCCCGGTAATCATTCAACAAACATCAGCGCACCACGAAGTAGAAAAAAATTATCGTTGGAACTTATAAAAGAGCTACATACAAACAACTTACTCGTATGTACTCGTACTCATGACCATTATAGCCATAATCTACAGAAGTATACTAACTACCAAACCAAAGTTAGGCACTATCAACGCAGATTCACAGATCAAATCCCCGCCAGCATCTTCATCATCACCTTTATCAACGCCTTCACCATCACCTCTTCCAAAAGCTACAACTTCCCGCCTAAGTCAAATAACATTTTTCTAAGTAAACGGGGACGTTTACTCTTAAGGACGGAGGAGTTAAGGCAACAAAGTATGTCCCCAACTTGAACACGCGCTGACAAATCCAACACACGCCGCATTCATATTATCGAGTCAGCAAGTCTGCCGAACGAAAGACCGGTAATCAATCCCCAACGTCAGCAGCGTTAACACGATCGACGCGCTGTTTACATCAAGGTGCCAAAATGCATCAGTAAATATGGGGTATTTATAGTAGAGTTAAGTTATTTATATTGTACAGTATCTTTGAAGGCGGAATCGCTGCCATTTCAAAATAAATATTTTGTTTTCTAATGAAAAAAAAAAAATATAAAACGTATAATTTATACCTTCTGAATCAGTATGGAAGACAACTGCCGGCACAAGAAGGCAGAATATCAGGTTAACTGTAATAGTGATAGCTGTAAAAGGAATAATCCCATAGAGTATCAGTCTCTTATAGGTGGGCTGATGTATCTGCAACTTTCCCCTCGTCCCGCAATATTGAACCTCACATATCATGTATAGGTATGTACTAAGATATTTAATGAAAACCACTGACTTCAACATTCATTATTACAAAACATAACAACGTATTCAATGTTTCGTCGATGCAGACTTGTGATAAGAATTGAGCAACAATCCTATAGTCCTATACTGAGTCTTCATTTTAACAGAAAGCGTATTTTCGTGGGAGTTACGTAAACAAAATTAAATTATGCTCCTCTTGCAGTAAAGGAGGCATTTTATTTAAAAAAGTTGATAATCGAAATGTGATTTGGTGACATTGGGCTGTTATCTATGAACAGCGACAACCAAAGTGCTCATCATTTGATAAAAATCCTGTCTACCATGCTTGCATGCACCTTGTTCCTGATTTATATACATTAATTACACAATGTTGGTACTAATTAAATGATGCCAGATTTAACAAAGAATTTATTTAAGATTAAACACTGTTTATTTACACAATCCGTAGGATTGTATTAAATCTATTTTTGTAATTTATAGATTTCAAATTAATTATATGAAGGAGTTTTACAAGCAAGCAATTCTGAAGGTCATTCATATAAAGTAATATTCCATCTCTAAACTTATTTAATTAAAAACAAAGCTTCTATGTCGCCATTCAGTAGATCCAGCACATTACTCGGACGAAGTAATGGCACATGTCACCCGATCTACATCCCATGTAAAGTGACTGTATATTCAAGCGGGAGGCGGCACAAAATGTTTTTTTAATGCATTTTTGTATTACTTCATCATAGTTTTCTTAAATACTAGTTGAAAATACTTGACTTTTCACAAGTATTGTAAACTCACCTAGAATTATTTTTGGCTTCTGCCTTTCGGCCTATTTTATTTTTCCCTTTGTGTTTTTTATAAATGTCCCAGTTTTAATTTCAATTTTCTCCCGAGTAAACTTGGACATTTAAAATCTTAACTTAACATAATACTAAAACTAAAACCTATGCTAAAATTACTTAACTCTAACTTACGCCTAAACTTAGCATGTGTACTTAACTATTTACATTGGTCTTAACCATGCCTGTACTACTATACGGGCGCAGGAACCATATGCTTATTCATATGCCTTACATATACATATATTTTTTTCGTTTTTTTTTTATTTATTATTATATTATTTGTTTTTTGGAAGGAATAAAGGCGTTAGGGCGTATCCTTCATGGTACATTTCATTTAGTTAGTATGCCCCAAAGATCAAACTGTTGGTTGAACCCATGCCGTTATTCTCCAATACTTTGCTTATACGAGGGTGACTTTTTATAATTCGGGATTAGAGAACAAAAACAAATATTTATCATCGAAAATAGCTGTATTGTTTTTCAAAATATTCCCCGTTAAGATCTATACACTTTTGCATGCATTTGAACCAATTATCGAAGCACTTTTGCCACTCTGATTGAGGTATCTCCAAAACATGCATTTTGAACACATCAACCGATTCCTCAGTTGTCGAAAAACGTTGACCTCTCATTTTATATTTTACGTACGGGAATAAAAAGAAGTCGTTCGGTGCCAAGTCAGGATTATACGGCAGATGACTCGTCAGTGCTCGAAAATACTATTGTTTGAGCCGATGTGTGAGAGCTCGCATTGTTGTGGTGAGGAGTGATCGGTCTTCGGCGGTTGGTTTTCATGATTTCCTGGAAGACAACTGGTAAACAAATGGTTGTGTCTGTTTTGCGTTGTGCTATTGGTATGGTTGCGACATGTCAAGTTTTTCCGGAAAAACAAACACTTATTTGCTTGAAAGTGCTTCGTGCGCAATCAACTTTTGTTGGATTTGACTCAATTTGACACACCAATACAGTCGACTGCTGGGCTCATACGCGTAAATCCACGATTTATTACCTGTCACGATGACGTGTTTCGAAGCACCGCGATCATATTTTTGGAGCATTTCTTTCGACGGTTAAATGTTCATGCAATATTGAATGTATGCTGGTCCCACTAATGCCTAAGGTTGTCGCAATCTCACGACAGGTCACAGGACGATCTTACAATATCAGTTGGCGCCAGCATCAATGGTTTTCGGAACAACAACTGATTTAGGACGATCTTCACGAAATTCGTCTTGGAGTGAACTACGACATCTGTTGAATTCATCATACCATCGGTAGACACTGGTCCTTAATTTAGCTTCATAGTCAAAAATTGATTTAAATTCATCGATGCACTGTTGTTGAGTTAATCCATACCAAAAGTTGTAAAAAATAATCACACGAAAATGTTCACTATTTAATTCCATTTTTTGGCGAAATGAATCTTTTAAGTTACTGTAAACAACACATATAGCGCTCGTATGTCAAAACGTTTTGAGTACGTAAAACCTCAAAAATGTCAAACTTTACGATAGAAATGGCAGTTGCCACATTGCAACGCTAGGGTTGCCCAATCCCAAAATATAAAAGGCAACCTTCGTACACAAAAGAAGACTTATAGAATAAGTAATATGCATTACTCAGCGCAGAGTTGTGTATACATCCACCGCCTCGGAGGGTAGATAGCGAAAAACAATAATTGGTATCTCATCATTAACACTGAATTATTTTTCTTCAGTGAGTTAAGGGTACCTTGGAGTTTATCTTTCGAAATAAAGATGGAAATGTTTTCATCATCGGCGACGACATTATTTACCGGAAGATCGTCATTGAACCTGGTGAAGCCGTGGTCCGCTGATCGCCATTGACTTTTCTCGTTACGTAGGCCTTACGTCGCCATCATCAACTTGTGATACATTCGGGATATCTTTTTGTTTGTTCGATTAATTACTGCGTTCATTTGTGTCAGGTATCCATCAACCCCTTCGTTCGTTAGGGTTCTATTCAAAGACGGATTGATCACACTCGAACTTATTTCTCTGGCTAAAATTCTAGAGAAATGTGGCCAGCGCGCCTTATTGCATTAATAAGGATGCATTTGGACATATTTCAAATCAAATCTACAGCTAATATATACAAGACTTCTTCCGAGTTCAAGCAGAGGCTGCTGAAAAGAAAAAGCCGTGGTCCGCTGATTGCCATTGACTTTTCTCGTTACGTAGGCGTTACGTCGCCATCATCAACTTGTGATACCTTCAGGATATCTTTTTGTTTGTTCGATTAATTACTGCGTCCATTTGTGTCAGGTATCCATCAACCCCTTCGTTCGTTAGGGTTCTATTCAAAGACGGATTGATCACACTCGAACTTATTTCTCTGGCTAAAATTCTAGAGATATGTGGCCAGCGCGCCTTATTGCATTAATAAGGATGCATTTGGACATATTTCAAATCAAATCTACAGCTAATATATACAAGACTTCTTCCGAGTTCAAGCAGCGGCTGAAAAGACCCTCAAGCTCTGAAAAAAGTTATGGTTTTGAGCGTCTGATGCGTAAGCAGCGATTAGAAAGAGCTTCTTACCACCTTGGAGGGAGACGCACGTCTGGTTTGGCTTAGTTTTGCTAACCGTCAGCACGTTAGGATTGAGGGTTTGCACCAAATTAAAAAGCGTCAGTTTTCGTTCGATCCTTATTAAAGAATTTACATTCGCTGGTAAGGGTTCTTATCTCACGTGACCCCATTATATCTATGGCTGTTGGTTCTCGGGCAGCTGAGAGCCGTCTGCGTAAGAAGACTGGGCTGTAGTTCGACTGTTTCCGCAAGGCAGTCATCTGCGCTTGTATCGACTGAATGGAAGACATTACATCCCTTATTGAGGGCTCTGCCTCGAGTTGCCTAGTCAAATGACACCGTGCAACCTCAGGCAATGTCGGTTATACCGGTTCTTTACCTGACTTCAATTGGGCAATTGTAGCTGCAGCACGGCCTACTGTCCTGGCTTTTATTTTTCTGTTGTTCCTTACCTCTTTTACTCTCTGGCGCAGTTCTTTGACTCGTGGATACCCCAAATATGTTGCGGGGTGTCCATTTCCTCCGCATTTGAGGAGCGACTTATCACCCGTACCAAAAGGACATACCCCTTTGTTGTCACTGAAAGTGAATCGTTCGCAGCGGAACTCCATATTGCAGTTCTCTGCGAAGTGCAATGTCTGTGGTCTTTCTCCTTTGGGGTTGCTTGAATAGAAGTCAGCGTTTGCTGACTCCTTACTTCTCTTTAAGGAATCTGAGTCCGTCCATTGTGAGGCAAAGGACTATGTGGGTTTTTTGGAGTCTTATATTTAATATAAAATAATTTACTTCCTGGAGCCAACTCATATAAGGTCTCCAGTTCGTCAGTCCCCATTCCGAAAACGTTGAGTGGTGGGCAGCAAACCTTTTGCTGCTGTTGCTGTTACACCGGATGTTTTTGTTGTTGTCGTTGAGGCTGCTGTTCCTGCTCATACGCAGCTTTCAAGGCAGCAGACCGCGCTTGCTTTTGCTGCTACTGTCGTTTCTGCTAGTGCTGTTCTTGTCGCTGTCTCAGTCACTGTTCGGTTCTTTGTAACAGTTGCGCTGCTTTCGACATTGAAGGCATTGGTTCAGGCTCCTGTTTCTGCCTCAGTTCCTGTCTCTTGCGTTGTAGTTCTAGAAGCTCCTTTTTGTATACCTTCTGTTTGCCCGTTTTCTCAGGAGCTCTTCTTGCAGTCAACCTGTTATAGGGAACTTAATATTGGCGTCGAACTTTGCCTTTAACTCGTTCTGCAAAACTGCTTCTGTAGTTTTAGCTCCTCCTCCCATATTTGCTCTACCTCATCGTATTGTCGTTCCCTCTATAAGAAAATCGGCATTGGTTGAGCTTTAACTCGCTAACGAGGGCATCTATGTCAGTTGCAGCTGCTTTTGTTGTTGCTGCCATTGTCTTTGGTGGTGTTTTTTCTTTGCCACCAATTTGGTGTGATTGTTGTTGCGCTATGGGAGAATAGGCAGCGACTGCAGCCTCCTTTTCCTGTTCTTTATATTGGTAGTGCGGGTAGTGGGGCTGGCCACGCAGATGCTACCCTTACTGGTTTGGTGGCCAGGCGTCCCAGTCACCGGTCATTTAAAACCACCGGATTTGCTGAGTTCAGGTCTCTCGTCACTCTTGTTCACACTAATTGTTATTGTTATTTTAATTAAAAATACCCAGTATTTCTAATCACCACACTTGTATCTACTATCAGAGGTATCGATCCCGCACAAAGGTACTAGTTTTTTTTTGTCACTTCAGTACACAAAGCGTTTCTCTAATGTCCGTACTCCGCGGAGGCCGGCGGCGCAGCATGTGATTGATGATGGGTATACCAAGAATGGGTCTTTAGTTAATCCTTCCTCTTCAGGAGGAGGAGGTGCTATATCATTGCATTTTCTAGTGGAGCTTAACATCTGGGAGTTATCCTATATAAAAAAAAGGTATTTGGAAAAAACACATCGAAACGACTACGGGCGAAGTAAGGCCTCTAAGCATTTGCAAGAGGTAAACTTTTATATTTCGGGATTAGAGAACAAAAACAAATATTAATCATCGAAAATAGCATTATTACGTATCAAAATATTCCTCATTCAGCAATCGCCTCTGAGACACACTGTTACTTTCTTAAAAGCTCAAAGCTTTTTCCAAACCGCCATTCCTTTTGACATTTTTTTTTCTTCTTCACTTGACATTTCTCAGCGGAAAGTTAAACACATATATAACCGTCTCTTTTCCACCAATTGCTTTAATTCTACCGGGACCGCGTGTTGAATACAACTAGGTGAACGGTGAACACCTGTCAACAAGCACTATGGCCCCGGGGCCAAGAAGAAAAAAACCGGGTACAGATTTGATTTGTTAACAGATTCCATAAATTTTAACCGAGCGCAAGGAAAATCAAAAACTGCTCTCTAACTGACTTCCCTCTACTCTCTGAAATAACCAGAAATAAAAACCCCAAGTTCATAACAATCTCTCAAAACAAAAAACTAAATCACAAAACACAGCTGATAAATTTCTAAAAATTACAAAATTAGCAGAAATACATGTCACCTGTAGAGTTGCTTGCAAATATAAACTCAACAAAAGGCGTGGTCTCTGCTCCATGTCTAATACACCAAAAGAAGAAATATTAGAGGAGCTAAGACCACAAGTCATCGATGTGCACAAGTTTATTAAAAAAAACTACCACAGGCGAACGAACGACTGGAATCAAGCTGTTCACTTTTGACCGCTACCAGCTACCATCTTCAATAGATATTGCTTGATATAAAGCCAAAGTAAATGAGTACATTCCAAACCCTATGAGATGCAAAAAGTGTCAGCTCTTGGGTCACACAAAAAAATAGCGAAGAAGAAATAAGTGTAAACTGCAATGCAAATTGCAAGGAAGCACATCCATAATCTTCCAATGCATGCCCGGCTTACCCACAAAACAAGGAATTACTGATTATCAAAACTAAAGATAAGTGTAGTCTGGGCGAAGCAAAACCTATATACTGGCAAAACAATCCGACAAATTGGCAAAACTAATCGTTGATCGTTGTCGAGAGCGGACGTGTTTTCCTTTTATTTCTTAAACCGAATACGTAACTGCAAGAAAACTAACAAGTAATGTAGACCAAAGTTATCTGAGAGAACTATCGTCGTGGTGCGCGTTACGAGCGAGTTATCCGTTGCGATGGATGGTTTTTGTGGAAAATGCGAAAGACAATTTAGCCGGAACGATGTGTACATAGTACCATGTAGCGGGTTCTGCAAGAGAGTGTACCACCGCGGGTGCTGCGAAGGACAGTTGTCAGAATACGATGTCTTCAAGCAGTTAAGAATTTGGGATACCATTGCCAAAACTGTATTGGAGCTTCTGGGAAAATTCTGAGACAATATGAAACGTTAATCGAGTCACAAAGGAACAAGTATGAAAATACAATCCAGCAATTGAACAGTAACACGAAGCTGTTAACTGATCAAATTACCGAAATGGCAAAGAAAATGCAGAGTGAAATATGTAAACAAAACAAATAAAGAGAGAAAGATAGTGAAGATATCAGTAAAAAATTACAGGGGCTGTCAGAAACAGTAGAGGAAATAAAAGAGTTACCAAAAGTAAAGGCATGAAGTGGAAATAAAAAGAAAAGGGTTGTTTATATATCTAAATCTATGAACGAAATAAAAGAAGAATTAAAAAACTATAATGAAAAGAGTGTGTGTGGTGTAGTTGAAGCAAATCAGGCGGAGAGTGATGATAAAGTATTATATGCGGCTCAAGTGAAGAAAGGACCACAAGTTATACTTAAACCAAAATGTAGTCAGCAGTGCAAGAAGACGAAAGAGGATAAAGAAGTAGATAAAACCATTAGCTATGTCAATTAACGTCAATGGTTTACAGAATAGGAAAGACGGGGCGATAGCAATAAAATGTGGTATTGAAGAGGCAAGTGAGAAAATACAATCGGTTCTTAAAACAAAATGAATCAAAAATATGAGATTATTTTGCACACCAAAATTTCGGTTTCATTTCGGTTAACGGGAATTTTCTTGTCTTAAAATGCATCTTCGCTTATCTTGTTTTTTTTTTTCATTTTATTACTGATACCCAACAGCGTGTCTTTACATGAGCATGGAGAAAAGTAATTAGCATCCAAAGTACAGACCTCAACGTGGTGCTATTTTTTTGCACAGAGCTGTATATATGTAAATGATCTAAATAAACAGGCAGAAAACATTAGCAACGTACTCGAAAAAGCAGTGTGTTGTATGAAAAATAAGAAGTATGTATGCGCTAGTAGTGTAAACCAGTGGTTTAAAAAGACCTTAAAATATTAAAAAATAAAAAGTTACAAACTTATATAATATATATATATTATAAAACTCAACAAATAGTTGGGAAGAGTATAGAATAGCTCGTAATGCGTTCAAATCGGCACTAGTTAAAGCAAAAAATAATTATATTACTAAGAAAATAGAATCATCTAAGGACCAACGAGACGTGTGGAAAAATATTAAATCGTTAATCCTAAAAGAACAGAAAAGCGTAATAAAAAGTGTTGTCTTCGATAATGTCCCAATTAATGACTTTAGCACAAAACTTTAATGTCTTTTTCGTTAAAAGTGTTTATGAACTAAATAAAGCGACACCGTGTGTACCTTATAAAAGTCTCATTGCTCAAACAGACGAGTGTCCTCAATTTAAATTTAAATGTATCACATATAATGGTCTCAAAAACATAATAAAAACATTAAAAAATAAATAAGACTATAAAATTTTGAGTGTGAAAATGATAATCGACATCCTCCCAATAATCGGTCCAATTATGTGAAACAATATATAGATCGTTGACGAGTGGCAATTTTCCATAAGTATGGAAAGAATCGAGAGTAATTCCAATTGAAAAAATAAAGAACTCAACTAAACCAGCTGACTACCAACATGCTACAAAATGAAGCAAAAGTGCTAGAAAAAGGAGTGCAACAACATTTACAGAATTAATTAGAATCAAATAAAATATTTGCGAAGTGTCAATCTGGATTTAGAAGCGGGCATAGTTGCGAATCCCTTTTGAATTTAGTTATTGCCGACGGGAAGGATGCAGTACAGAATAATCTCAAAATTGTTGCAGTGTTCATAGATCTGAGAAGAACGTTCGAGACAGTTGACAGGAGCATAATAGTCGATATTTTAAATAAGTATGGTGTCAGAAAGAGAGAGCTGACATGGTTCACATCATATCTTGAAGGAAGAACTCCAAGAATTAAAGTGGACAATAAAATATCAAGTACAATAAATGTGACTTCAGCTGTACCGCAGGACTCTATGTTAATGACATGCAGATGTGGTGAAGTTATCGACATTACAGTTATTTGCTGATGATGGGCTACACTTTGTTGCATGTAGAAATATAAATGAGTGTGTAAATACAATTAATCAGGATCTACGCACTCTAAGTGAATGGTTAAAGATGAACAAATTAAGTCTAAATGTTATCAAAACTAAATGTATGAACATAAATGGATACACAGATTCAAATGTCGTAATAGATAATGAGATAGTTGAAAATGTTAAAGAGATTAAATATCTAGGTGTTACTGATAGAATGTTGTGATTTAACAATTATACCGACTATATATCAAAAAAACAAAATATGTAAAAAAATTAGTTTCTTTAGAAGAATAAGAAAAAGATTACCAATTCTCTGTGCAATAAATGTACACAATAGTATACTAAAGCCTCATTTTAAGTATTGTTCGACGATTATTCATCTGTCAAATAGTACAATGTATGATAGACTACAAAAGTTCCGGAACAGAGCTATGCGTAGCGTAGCATTCTACAGTGCCGCTGGTTAACACCAATTAATTGCATGTTAAATGTGCTTAAATGGCGTAGTGTGAACCAAAAAACATAAATGAATGTACTTGTTTTCGTATTTAAAATGAAAAATAATTTATTACCTGAGTACCTGTCAAACAAAATAATATATGTTAATCACAAACATGATTATAATGTAAGAAACAAAAATGATTTCCGTCTTCCACTGTTAAGAACAAATCGAGCACAAAATACTATATTTTATAGAGGGTTTAAGTTATTTAATAAATTACCAAACGATTTGAAACAAGAAACCCGTCTAAAAGATTTTAAAAGAAAGATAATAGACTATATAAAAATAAAATTTAATTGAAATGTACAAAACAAACTAGCAATTAAGAGAAATGTGAAGTAGAAAATCAATATATATCTAATAGCAAACCTTAGCTAAATAAATGAAATAAAATAAAACAAAACTCTTCTCCCCTACAAAATCGTACGCGCAAAAGTCCGAACAAGACAATAACACAACAAATAACAAGCCGTCAGCAAAACCTAAAGAGTGTCCAAACGTCCCTACTTGCAATGAAAACACCAAGGCAAACACAAGATCAACGTCGACAAAACCCAAAGGGTGTCCTTTCAATTCTGCCTGTAATGAAATCACCAATCCAAACACAAAATCAACGTCGCCCAAACCTCAACATCCACTGCACCCCCTCTAAAAACACCAATTGAACCACATCTCCAATCGAATCAAAAAATACAAAAACAAAACCTCCCCCTTCCACCACCACCCCAAACTACACATATCACAAGAATGTCAAAATACTCATCAAAAAAAACAAGCCTCACCAACAAAAATATTAACATTCCTAATTTACCAATCTCTTATACAACAAAAAATCTCATACAAGAAGGCGATTACTTCGTGTCTGTTCAGATTGCGAAGAAAATGCACAATAATCCAACCCCATCAACTCACCAAAGGTTGTGGACTTGTACAACAAAACCAGCCATTCACAAGCACACACGCAAACACAAACATAAAAATTCTCCAATGGAACATCCAAAGGTTTTAAAACAACCTTCCCTTTTTAGACATCCTAAAAAAATACAACCCCGAAATAATTGCACTGCAATAACCTAAAATTCTTGCAAAAAAAGCGCCAACAAAATACAAGAACTACACAACCTACTTCAACAACAAGTCACATAAACGAAACAAAGACGGCACCGCTTTTCTAATCAAATCATGTATTCTTCATACCTACACTAGTTGTCAAAACACAGTACTTACCCAAACACTAACAATTGATCTTCCCTCTCATCCTATTACCATTCAAGATATATACAGGCAAACAGAACATAACGTAGCCCTGGAGGAATACCTTAACCTGTACTCAAATCGCCAGACACAGTATTGTCTTAGGTGACTTCAATGCCAAAAACACTATGTGGGGCTCACCACATACAAATAGCGGAGGGATAGTCGTCGCTGAATGGTTACAATGCTCCGATCTTGTTTTACTAAATGATGGGTCGCCAACCCATTATTAAACAAGGTACACCTTCACTGCCATAGATCTCACCATCGCTTCACCAACGATTGCTATTATAGCTCTTTGGAAAACAAACGACTTCTTGGAAGGTAGCGATCATTTTCCAATCATAATTAATACAGGTACTGCATACAGTTTGAACAAAAAATTTCAATCCCGTTTCATGGAATCTAAAGCGGATGGCACAATCTCTATTGCCATCCCTAACTCAGATAATATTAATAAAGAAGCGGTTAATATTACAAAAATTATTAGAAAAGCGGCCTCTACGACTATTCCATCCTCCCGCCCTTCCCACAAAGACGCAAGTTATATATGGTGCGGTGCTGAAATAGGAAACTTAGTAATAATAATTGTTGGCGCTACAGTCCAAAGGGGGACCAGGGCCTAGCTTGCTCATCAACTACTCGTGTTGTGCGCGCTACTGTTCTCTCACGAGTAGAAGGGACCTACAGTTTTTTGCCGACTCCGAACGGCGAAATTTGAGAAGCTTTCTTAGACAGTTATTACTCTTTGAGTGTTGTCAGCAGCTCGAAAGAGGTGGTGCCGTGAAATATTAGAAAAATTGGTGTTGAACTGGGAGTCGAACCTAGACCCTTCGGCGTGTGAGCGTCGCACTCTACCCACTACGCCACGGCGGCCACAAAAAAATAAAATAAGGAAACTTAACAAAGAAAAAAAGAAATGCCTGAAACACTGTGAAAAGAAACCGCAACAACACCAATATAATCGCATACAGACGCGTAGCAGCCAAAGTTAAACGCAAGAAATGAGAAGCAAAAGCAGACACCTGGACCAACTTTGTCAATAGCATAAACCCTGCAATGGACTCCACGACGCTTTGGAACAAAATAAAGGTAATACACGGAAATCATTCGAGTCGCAACATCACAGCTTACAGGAAAAACTCGACATCAGTCAATGACACATATGAAATCGCACAACTTCTTGCAGCCAACTTCTTCTGCAATGGGCAGGATTCAGCTCCAATGCAAACTTTTCCCCACAAATAGTTCAACAAAAATGCATAAAATACAAAATAAGAGGCCTTGCAACGAATTCAGAAATAAGAATATCAATCTTAGAAATGATGAAAACTCTCAACACAACGAAAGTTTTCACTCCTGGATCAGATAAAATAACATTTAAGATGTTGAGGAAATTGCCTACGTAGTCCTATCAAGACAGTCTTTAACAGGCCTCCCCAGAGAGTGGTTCATTCATGTGAGTGCATTAAGAAAAAACAGAAAGCTTAAAATAAAGACATACATATAGTGTTGTTGTCAAACGATTTTACAAGTGTCGTTTGGTCCGGTGCGTAGAACCAATGCTCGGGACACGAGATTCCTAGGTTCGATCCCCAGAGCGGAAAACTGTTTTTTCTTATTTTCTTTAAAATTTTAAACAATAACTCAACTAGTGAAATGAGTGAGAGTTACGGAAACGCGCGTGTCGCTCCCAAAAGACTATAAACAAGCGGTGGCGGTTTAAAGGCACTGGCCTACGGTGAAAGAAGGCACTCTTAAAAGAAGGTGGAAGGAAACCAATTCCACCAGCAGCACAAAGTCGGAGGAAACCAAACACCGCAACACAAAGGCTCCCCCTAAGGGTCTGAAGGGGGAAGAGCACGTTGAAGCGTGAACAATAATTTTCGACAAGGAACTCGAGGTCTCTAGATTGAGAGAGAAGACAAAGGCTCTCCAGCTAGAATTCAGAGAGCTATGAGAAGCCAATAATAAAAGAAATCAAATCACGCAAACAGAACGAGGACAGAGTACACCAAAAGTGTAACACACCGAAAAAAGAGAACAAAAACTACAACAACCGCAGCAACAAAGTAAAGCTGCCAGTGCAGCAACAGCAGCAAATGTCCCAGCAACAGCAGGAAAAATTCCAGCAACAGCAGGCAAGAACGCAGGAACGTCAGCAACATCACAACAACAGCAGTCGCCCCCAAAAAAGGACAGAGTATCACCAATCAACGTATTAAGGACGTATATTACTAAAACGGCTAAGGTATGTAAGTCGGCCATTGGTGAAGGCTATTTTGTTATTAAAAAAGGCAATGGTTCTGAAAAATGTTCGACCAACTGCCAAACAGTAGATCAGTACAACAGAATCAATAAGTGTTTGGAGATTTCGACTACGAAGTTTTTTTTTCATTCACGCCAAAAGGCGAAAAGCTTCGCGTCGTTCTGTTGAAACTCCCTCAGCCGCTGGAAACGGAGAAGGTTTTGTTTTCAGGGTCAACCTCGATGGTAAGTTGTATCACTGCTGGAGAAGAAGTGATACGGCTCGCATGCAGAAAATGTCGGGGGGCAAATCTCTTCGTTTAACATGTTGTGTGCATTGATAAATCGTTGTCCAGGGACTGAGCTCCTTAAGTTCCTGACGATTGGACGATTGGGTTAGGATGGATTTCCGTTTCGCATAACTGTTTCTTGGAAAGTTGCACCAAGACCTTCTTGTTTCTATGATGTTTCATCCGGTCCTTGTCAAAGGTGAGACCGGTGCAGATTCGTAGTATCTTCCTTTCGAAGACCGATAGTTTCTCCTGCTGGTCTTGGAGATGCTATACCATACAGGGGAGCCATACGCTATAATGGGTCGTATGAGCTGCTTGTACAGTAATAGCTTCATCTTCTCCGCAAGTCCGTTCTCACGTCGCATCAATGGGTAGATGCCATGGAAAGCGAAACTGGCCTTTTGAAGAATCACTTTGGAGTGAGGATTGAACTTCAACCTTTCAGTGAAGTTCACTCCAAGATACTTTGCCTTGTCTGTTGTCGTTAATGCTATCCCGTTGGGTAGCACTACCTTAATGCTCCGGCATTTTCCGGTTGTTCGGGAACCTCGTCGTCTTGGTCTCCGCAGACACATGAGGACCGATTTATTAGTATTGATGCGGATGCCCCACTTCTGATAGTAGAAGTAGAGCTTCTCCAATTGTTGTTCGATCCTCCGCGCTACTATCTGCGGTGACGCCGATGTTGAGTATGTTAACGAATCGTCCGCGAACAGGCAACAGTTAACAGATGGAGATAATGGCGGTTGATCTGCGGTGTAGATGTTAAACAGTATAAGTCCCAGTCGCGATCCCTGTGCAACGCCTGCCTGGATGTTCCTTGTTCTTGATTTGCTTCCTTCTATTTCCACATAGAATCACCTGGCTTGAAGAGCGCGTCTCCGGTCATAATGGGTACGCCTGTGGGCGCAACTTACAAAATCCTTGCAGTGAATGTAATCTCACTAGTAGGAAGCGAACGTAGATCAGAGCTCTTTAAACTGTTGGACGACAAAAGCCCAGACTTTCTACTGGTTAGGGAAAATAAGCTAACCCAGAAAAACAAAATGGTGCACAGCAAATATAATGTTATTAGAAGAGATCGACCCAACTCCCAAAGTGGAGGCGGCGTCGCGATCTTTGTTAACAACAAAATAAAACATGAACAGTGAACAGTAGCGAAGTACGTCGGTTTCAGGGGTTAGAGGCTTGCGTTGCGTGCATCTCTCTATGTAGCGGGAGGAAATTGTACGTAGTGTCGGTCTATACCTCCGAATCCCCTCACGCCAGATCAACTATTTCAGGGCTCAATTCACTCTTTTAATGCTTAAGGCTTGATTCGGAAGAAAACTATTACATTTTGGTCGGAGACTTAAATGCCCGACATGTATTTTGGAGTAATACACTTCCCAATCCTCGAGGGAAAACACTCTACAACTGGTTCTGTTTGCACAGTAGACTCGATTTGGAATCAACCGAGATCTCGTCTTTTCCACGAAGTGGTTCGTTTCTGGATCTCATGCTGTTAGACGCACGACTACCTACAACTATCGTAGGGCACGTTATCCACGCTTCTCCAGACATTTGTTAAGAACAATCTCCTCAAACGTTCTCCACATACCACCCAACAGAAACTTGTTTAATGAGTAGATCGACATGTATCTGCTACAGTTGGACGACTCAATTAAACAAACAATGGACTGCACTCTACCACGGTATAGGCAAACGGAAATCGAGAACTTATACCACAATGCGACAATTGACGCACTTCACCGACGCAAAATAACTCAAAATTTTAGACTTTCTGTAAATTCGTATTGGAAAAACAAGATTCGGGCTGTGAAGTTCAAAAACCCGAGCATGTTCCCACAGATAAATAAGTTCTTCAGGAGTAACAGGCAAAGTGATCTTCCGTGTCTTAAGCTCCCCAGAACAACAGACAACGAACGCATACTGACAACAGCAGGAGTTTATCCAGATAACGCTATTCTAGATAATAGTATTTTCGTAATCGAAGACCCGCACGAAAAAATGGAAGTTCTTGGCGCAACCTTTCAAGAAGTGTATAAGGTGAATGAAAACATTCGCCCTAACTACAATCTGAAAAACCGTGTTCTGGTCAAGAACTCCCGTCTCCGGTATGATCTGCAACAATGGCGATCTGAGAACACTGGCTTTGTCCTGTTCAGTGATGATAACATGGCAGATAATGCCATCGCCATTAAAGGGGTACAGCCCCCATTCATAACAGTTACGGAGCTTCAAGCGATCTTCGAATCACTGAAGAAGAAAAAGTCTATGGGAATTGATGGGATCTCAAACATTGTGCTGAGACATCTCCCTCAAGAAGTGGTAAAGATGTACACGATCCTGTTTAACAATGGCCTGGATAATGCACATTATCCGGAGCATTTTAAGACAGCGATAGTGCACCCCATAACCAAAAGAGGAAAGGATTCGTCTGATCCGTGCAACCTTCGGTCGATAGGTCTCCTTCCGAATATTAGCAAGGTTTGCGAAAAGGTGATTTACAGAACCCTGCTTGAATGGGTAGGGAATAAAAATATCATACCAGATAACCAGTTCGGTTTCAAGGCGGTGCATGATACAATACATGCCGCGTCGAAACTAGTTTCTGCCATTCAGTGAAACGAGTGCAAGAAACAGTGCACAGGTGTGGTGCTAATTGATCAGGAGAAGGCCCTCGACACCGTTTGGTTGGAAGGACTTTTTTACAAGCTCAGTCGGCTCGGCATGGATAAATCGCTAGTATTCCTACTGTTTAGCATGCTTCCTGGCAGACCTTTCGTAGTCAAATATGGCAACGTTACTTCGATGGGCATATTCCGTATTAAAAATGGTCTCCAACAGGGTGCCGTAAACTAGCCAATCCTATTTAACATTTACTTCAGCGATCTTTTAAGTTCTCTTCATTACGTACGCAGATGACTTGATAGTGTACAGATCAGGTCCAAAGATTGAGGAAATTGCCACCTTGCAAAGTGACTTTGACTCCTTCAGACGAGATTGCGACAGCTGGAAGTTAAAAATTAACTTCGAGAAGTCGGAAACCATCCTGTTCAGGACGCCATTGCATAAGGATTCGGCGGACACAAAAAAGAATTGGCGTAAGCTCGAAATCAAAGGACAACACGGGCGACCACTAGCGCAGAGGACGGTAGTCAGATACCTCGGAATCTGGTTAGATCAGTATTTGTATTTTAACTAACATATAGATGCTGCTCTGACCAGAGCTCGAGGCGCCTTTGCTCTTTCAAAGAGACTGTTTTACCTCAGCCAACTCGATGCGAGGGTTAAGGTAATCTCTCTCTCTACGTGGCCCTAATCAGGCCAATGTTTACCTATGGCTGTCCCGTGTGGTTCAACGTGGGAGCTAGACTGATGGAAAGGATGAGGTTGTTCGAGAGGGCATGCCTTCGGGCCTGTTTTCAACCTTACCGAACTCCTTGGTCCGAGTACAAGAAATTTTACTCTAATGAAGTCTTATACAACAGGGCTAAACTGATCAGAGTGGATAACTTCATCCTGAAGCTTATTCGGAGACAAACTGCTAGAGCAATGGGCTCCGATAACAATCTAATTTCGGTAGCTTACTATCCTAACACACAATACAATAAAAAAGTGCGCCATAATGGTTTCGTTCCTCCAAAAGCATTCGCCTATTTTGATAAGCTAGGTGTGTTACAAGACAAGAAAGCGGTACCGCTCATCTTTATAGTGCATCGTTATAGACCAATTGCACTACTCTCCGTTCTGTCGAAATTATTTGAAAAAATAATATCCAACAGTATCAAATGGTCTACAGAAAAATGTCTAGATAACAGCCAACATGGCTTTAGACCGTCAAGAGGTACAAGCACTCTGCTGCACCTGCTTGATCAAGCAGTACACACAGCACTAGCCCTTCAAAATCACTCAGTGCTCTTGTCTATGGATTTGGAAAAGCCTTTTTAAAAGATTACCAGCTACAAAGTTATGGAAAAATTACAAGACTGTAGTATAAGCCCAAAATTATTAAAAATAATCTATTCGTTCATGTTCAGCAGAAGAATAATAGTGTCCATATATGGACATCAGACCACTGCATTGAAAACGGCGTTCCACAAGGATCCCCCATCTCGACAATGCTTTACAATGCATACGTAAATTCTCTCCTCAAAGAATTACAAACAGACGACAAAAGCATATTAACATTTGCCGACAACATTTTCATATTAGGTTCAGGCAACCCAGAAAAGGTAGCACGCGCCCTTCGACAAACTGAGAGTAAAGCTAAAGATTCCGACTACCCATCGGAAATATGGTGACACTGCATATATGTAGAAAGAAAAGCTGCCCTAATATAGGCATCACATTTAACGGCTCAGTTATTCCTCTTAAAGAAAACATGAAAATCCTTGGGCTCATTTGCACAAAAACGTGGAAATGGCACACACATGGCAAACAAGTAGAAGAACGACTTGACAAAGCTCTAAACCTGTTAAAAATTATTTGCCAAAAACAAAGACCTCACCTAATCACAGCTATAAAAGTAGCAAAAACACTTATAAGAGGCGCCATTCTACATGGATTTTCCATTTATTCTAACTGGACAAAAAACAACGATCAACGTATCCAAAGAAAAATCAATGCTATACTTCGACAAGCCACAGGAGCTTTGCCTTCTACACATATCGAAGCGCTGCTAGCCGACACCAATACCCTAAACTACGTTGACACTAAAAAAATTATAATTTACAAATCGATAGCAAAAAGCCTTAATAATAATAATAATAATAATAATAATAATAATAATAATAATAATAATAATAATAATAAAAATAATAATAATAATAATAATAATAATAATAATAATAATAATAATAATAATAATAATAATAATAATAATAATAATAATAATAATAATAATAATAATAATAATAATAGTACTAGTAATAATAATAATAATAATAATAATAATAATAATAATAATAATAATAATAAAATACTCCTTGAGTGTTGTCAGCAGCTCGAAAGAGGTGATGCCGTGAAATATTAGAAAATTTGGTGTTGAACTGGGAGTCGAACCTAGACCCTTCGCCGTGTGAGCGTTGCACTCTACCCACTACGCCACGGCGACCACGCAAAAAGCCTTACAGACGCTAAACAACCACTGCATGAAGTCTGCAGAATAGGTTCGGAAACCGCCACCCTGGCTGTTTCCTAAAAATAACATCAATATTTCTCTTAGCAAAATGCCTAAGGATAATTCTGCGCGAGTAGTCTATAGGAAACAATTTACCGGAATCATCGCAAATGGTAAATTCGATTGCATACTTTATACCGATGCCAGTACAAACGGCACAACCAGCTGTTGTGTGTACAGGTGCGACACAAAATTCAGCAAGGTCATATCTCAAAAGCTGACCACACCAAACCAAAGTCCATTCATTGGCGAAGTAATGGCACTACTGAATGCTCTTGAAATCGCGAAAGACGTCAATGACAAAACCGTCATTTGCAGTGATTCACTAAGTGCTTTAGATAGCATAAAAAACAATAAATTCAAGACTCCTATATTCAAGTACGTACGTGCAATACTCCGCACCAACTTCCGAAGAATCCTTCTAATTTGGAACCCAGGACACATTGGAATAGCAGGAAACGAGAAGGCTGATGCAGCTGCAAAGGAAACTATGAAATTACCACTAATTTTCACACCTCCCCCGTTCGCCTCATCAATATACAACATCATAGTAAATGATATTCACAATAAGGCAAACATGCGTTAGAATAACTCCAAATCCTTTTTGAGGCAACATAAAATAAACCTAGAACCAACGATCTACAACAATCCCTTAAGCCGAACACAAGCGGTGCAGCTATGCCGCATAAGGTTGGGTCATGCGTTACTCAATAAGAAATATATCTACAAAAAGGACACTCCCCCAATATGTACCTGCCAACAAAGTCTAATCATGCAACATATACTACAAAAGTGTCCCATCACTACACAACACTTCTCTAACAACGTTCCAAATTTACATTCACTACTAGACACAGCTTTAAAACCCGAAGATTCTGAACTCTTTCCACTTTTGAAAAAACGAAATATCACAGCCAGTCAAATTTAAAGAAGCCAAGAAAATTAACAAACATATTTAAGAAATGTATGCCCTATGGGCTCGGTTCCCCTGCGTAATACTTTTTGGACTGTACAAATTTATTTGTATTGTACCTATAACAAATAAATAAATATTCCTCATTAAGATCTATACACTTTTGCATGCATTTGAACCAATTGTCGAAACACTTTTGCCACTCATATTGAGGTATCTCCAAAACATGCATTATGAACGCCTCAACTGCTTCTTCATGTGCACAAAAACATCTCATTTTATTTTTACGTACGGGGATAAAGAGAAGTCATTCGATGCCAAGTCAGGACTATATAGCGAATGACTCATCAAATCGATATTTTAAGTGCACAAAAATTCAGTTGTTTGAGCCGATATGTGAGAGCTCGCACTGTCGTGGTGAAGAGTGATCCGTCTTCGGCGATTGGTTTTCCTGATTTCTTGGAAGACAAATGGCAAATAAATGGTTGTGTACCACTAGTGGTACGGTTGCGACATGTCCAGTTTTTCCGAAAAAAATAGGGGACCATTTGCTTGGAAGTGGATTTGGCCCAATTTGAATTTGTCATATACGTGTTTCGAAGCACCGATTGACAACTGTGTCGGTCAAATATTCATGCAATATTGAATGCTTGCTGGTCCCACTAATGCTTAAGGTTGTCTCAATCTCACGATAGGTCACATGACGATCTTGCAATATCAGTTGGCGAGTAGCATCAATATTTTCCGGAACAACAACTGATTTTGGACGACCTTCACGAAATTCGTCTTGGAGTGAACTTCGACCTTGGTTGAATTCACCATACCATCGATAAACACTGCTCGCTTCATCGCGAAAAATTAAATTAAGTCCATCGATGCACTGTTGAGTTAATCTACGTCGAAAGTTGTTAAAAATAATCACACAAAAATTTTCACGATTTAATTCCATTTTTTGGGCGAGATGAATCTTTTATGTTACTGTAAACAACAGAAATAGCTCTCGTATGTCAAAAGGTTCTGAGTACGTATAACCTCAAAAATTTCAAACTTTACAATAGAGCTGGCAGTTGCCAGATTGCTACACTATTGTTGCCCAATCCCGAAATATAAAAGGCAACTCTCATAGTACGGAAATACAAGTCTTCCCTTAATTTGTTCAGGCGAGATATTCCTAATAACAAACAACGTGTTCGAAAAAAATACACTGAGCCGAGTAGGGGCGAAGTAAGATAGTACGTGCAACTCTCCCTTTAATTTGACCGGCAGAATAAATTCTCTTTGAGCCGCCCGTATTCCGAAATTAAATTGCCAATTAACTTGAAAGCAAAGGAACAAAAAAGACATTGAAGAAGCCAGAACCTATAGTGGGAACGTTTTTCAACGGCAAAACCAGGTTTGTCATGACTCTCCAGGATGCAGGTTAATGAAGCGCATGCTTCGAAACGGAAACTGCAGACTTCAATGGTGATCGAGATTCAAACTTAATATATAGCTTCAATAATAAAAAACTTAGCCGACACGAAAAGAATGCAATTTCATCTCTACAGCCACGAATACAATGATGAACTATCAGAACACTCAAAACATTGTTATGTCTACAGAACAGAGGAGAATTTATCCTTCATTCCCAGTGAGAATCAATTGACAAAATACGAATATACGATAATGCCCCTCGAACCCGTAAGATACCGAAAGAACCACATTATGAGTCCTTAACATTATGAGTTTCTTAACTGTACAAGGATCTCCATACGAAACAAAGAGTAATAACCAACAATTTTATTAGAAAAAATTTCGAGCCCCCTACTGTTTAATGAGGAGTTCAAGGTGTTCCACGTATTCCCAGTTCCAACCTGGCACAACGGAAACTTCACGTACTTAATACCATTCAAGAGAACCGATACTGGCCCATGACTAAGCAAGAAGTCTTCTTCACCAGATCTACACATCGGGGTCCACTGTCATTTTTTTTTTCATTTTTAATACATTTTTATTTCAAATTCATTGCAGACTTACGTACTAGACAAAAAATGATTAAAACTAGTTGGACGTGCTTTGTTTTCTTTTTTCTACAATCTAACTTACTGGCCCCATACGGGCACTCTAAGCTAAACTTATCCTTAATCTATTGTCTTTCGACCTAACCTTACATTTTATATATTTATGGAGTTCATTACAAGTAGTAATTAAGAAAAATTTAAAGAGAAAAAACTTAATAACTGAACCTTTTTTTTGTGTTAAAACTTATGGGCTAACTTACATACTACCTTAAAATAACTTAAAACTAGCTTAACTAAACATACACACATATATACATGCGTGTACACTCAATGTACAAATGTGTATACCTATGTTTTCTTTTGCACATTTATATACAAAACTTACAAATATCTTACACTAAGTCTGTAAGTCGGCCATAGGTAGCTGGATCACATCTACCCATTACCCCGGGTCTAAAGGGTTCGACGAGGGAGTTCTCTCTGTCACGAGGTCCACTGTTGCATGGGTAACATTCTCCAAATGAAGACTTTACTGTCTAAAATATGCGCAACACACAGAGGACCTTATTCAATATTAAATACATAGCTTTGATTAAATAAAATCAACACGACGCCGAAAGGCAATCCTACTACATAATTATATTAAGTTAGGGCGCTCGCAATAGGGTCAGTAAGAAAGTTCTTATTACACCTTACTTTGTAACTACTAGAATAAGTATTTCTGTATCTTCCTCTTCTTCTTTTGGCGCTACAGTCCGGGGTGGACCTGGGCCTCAACCAACATGCCTCTCCAGCCAGCACGATCTTTCGCCAGCTGTCTCCAGTTGCGCACTCCAAGTTGGTTGAGGTCCTTTTCCACTTGTGTGCGTCACTTTAGTCTAGGTCGTCCTCTGTTGCGTTGTCCCAATGGTATGGATTCAAAGACGTTACGGGCCGTAGCAGTGGTGTCCATACGCTCCACATGGCTTAGCCATCTTAAACGGCGTATCTGTAAACGCTCGATCAGGCGCATGTCGCTGTACAGCCCATAGAGTTCGTCATTAAATCTTCTCCTTCAGATGCCATCAACGCAAACAGGACAAAAAGTCGCAAGCAAAACTTTAATCTCGAAAAGACTAAGTGCTTCCTCATACGCTGTTGATAACGTCCAAGATTCCGCGCCATAAATTAGGACGGTGATGATCAAGCTGTTATATCAAGCGAGCTTAGTCCTTCGACAGAGGCCTTTATTACTCAATTGCAACTTGAGCCCAAAAAAAACAGCGATTGGCAAGAGGGATTCTGCGTATGATTTCGGTACTTATGTTGCTGTCCCTGTTTACCGCGGAGCCGAGGTAGACGCAGTTCTTGACTACCTCAAAGTTTCTGCTGCCTAGTGTGACGCTTTGTCCGAGACGTCGATGTCGTGTGTCCTTCCTTGATGACAGCATGTACTTAGTTTTATCCTCATTTACCGCCAGACCCGTTTCAGCCGCTTCGGCTTCAATGCCAGCAAACGCCTCATTGACGGCTGGCTGTGTTCGTCCACTCACGTCAATGTCATCAGCGTAGGCTAGTAATTGAAGTGACTTCTGGAAGATCGTGCCTCTGGCGTTGACTTGTGAGTTACGCACGATCTTCTCGAGGATGATGTTAAAAAGTCACATGACAGTGCGTCGCCTTGTCTAAAACATTTTTGACATTGAAGGTCTCGGTGAGTTGGTTAACGACCTTTACGTAGCTGCGAGAGTTTTCCATCGTCATCCTACACAATCTAGTTTGGTAAGAATGTCAAAACTAGACATGACACTATATAGTTCGTCTCTATGCACACTGTCATATACGGCCTTGAATTCGACGATAGGTGCAGAGTGTCAGGTTGCATTGATTGGGTCGTACTGCGAACAACTGGTCTATTGTGGACATCCCTGGCCTAAACCACACTGATAGAAGTGAGAGAGAAGCAGGTGCTCTTCCCTTCTTCTCTGTTCGTAGAGCTCACGTACAGCTTTCGTTGATAGATGCAGCGTCGCCTTATAGGCGAGTCTTGTTTAGCTGCGTGCACTTGCCTGCACTCGTCGTCAAACCATGGGTTCATTCTGGTTGGTGACGTGAAACCCGGCACATCAGTTGCAGCTTCTTTGATGGCTTCTTGACAACGTTTCCAATCTTCTTCTATGTTTAGTGCAGGCAGCGTCAAACTCGGAGTGAGTTTCAGGGAGACTCGGTAGGCAAAGTTCCCAACAATCGACTGCGATTGTAGCTTTTCGACGTCAAACCATTTTGGCCTGTCTCGACTCCATTGCTCTTTCGATATCCGGGCTCTTACCTTGGCTACAACAAGGTGATGATCCGAGACGATGTTTGCACCCCGAAAGGTTCGGACATCTAGAATACTGGAGGAGTGTCTGACGTCGATCGCAACGTAATCAATCTGGTTGACGGATGATTGATCATGTGATGGGCAAGTATCTTTATGAATGTTGAGGTGGGGGAACCACGTGCTAGCCACAGAGAGGTTCCGCCTCGAGGCGAAGTCCGTTTCCGGATGTGTTGTCGTGCAGTCTGTGTTTACCGATGAATCCAGGAAAGATGTCCTCCTTTCCCAGCTGAGCGTTGAAATTTCCTAGAATGATCTTGGTGTAGTTGCTGGGGTATCGATTGTATGTTCTTTCGAGAAGATCATAGAATTCATCCTTGATATCGTCATCCTTCTCCTCTGTTCCCGAATTTAGCCTTGATGCGGATTGTGATGTGGCGTTCGCTGACGGGGCGTAGCTCAAGACCTTTTGCCTAATTCTGCCTCGAACAACAAATCCGCATCCGAATAAGCGCCTGCCTTCTCTCTATAGCAATTGCTGTAGAAGATATAGCAGTTCTTCATCGTTTTTATGGCAGGCCCATTCCATTGCACTTCCTGGATGGCGGTAATATCTGCCCTGTAGCAGTGAAGGGCCTCCGCAAGTTGTTCAGCTGCAAGTGGTCTGTTAAGGGACCTCACATTCCATGTGCACAACCGAAAATCGTTGTCCTTAAAACGTTTGCTGGGGTCGGCAACAGTTAATCGGTTCTTATCCGAGGCATCGGGTTTTCAAAACTATATTATTTTTACGTGGTGAGGAAGTTAACCTGACCTCAACCAACTTGGAGTGCGCAATTGGAGACAACTGGCGAAAGATCGTGCTGGCTGGAGAGGCAGGTTGGTTGAGGCCCAGGTCCACCCCGGACTGTAGCGCCACAAGAAGAAGAAGAAGAAGAAGAGGAAGTTAACCTCACGTACAACCCACTGGTAGGCGGCCATGCCCATTATTTAAACCCTCGGGAAGAGGGGCTCGCTGCATGCATGTTGTTGTGATGACTATCCAGGAGGCTGTATGTCAACTTGACCTGTGTACTAACGAGGAGAGCCTCGGCAGCTCGCCATGTTGGCGCAATCAACGACGTTACCCCGCCTGCACAGGCCCATGCCCCTTTTGTATCTAGATACAAGAAATCAGACAAAACGACAGCAATAACAAACACATTTAAAAAAAAATAAAAAAAAATAACAAAGGCCCTAGTTACGATGACCGAAGCCACACGAAGAAATCTGATACCCTGCAGGCGCAATCAATTTACCTGCACGCGCAGTTGCTGCACTGCACGCACAAATTAAACTTTTGCAATTAATGAAAATTTATTTATCGTATTTTGTTTACAAAACTCGTCGTTAATTCGGCATTTTATATGTACAAAAAGACAGACCAAACTACGAGAAATACCATAGTGCATAAGAAAGAAAGCAGTAGTTCATTTACTACGCCGTACAATACAATGCCAAGAAACTTCAAGGAATGAAGCTTTTAATATATAAAACAGAAACAATTTTGTAAAACGGATATATTATCCGCCACCCAGACCAACACAATCAAAAACCGGCAGAGTCCATGGATGTCGACAGATCGGTACAAACGAAGCAAGTAAATTATATGAATAGACCAAATTTTACAACGCCGAATAGACAACCAGGATCACCGAACATCCCACAGAAGCAACAACGACTCTACAATATTGAGTCACACGAAGACGAAGAACAAAACCAAGAGTACATACAACAACGTATAACGTCTCTAGCTGAAGATTACAATGAGGAACACGAAGAAAGATATTCAGAAATAAATTTTATGACAGATGCCTCTCTAGTGTTCCCTATATAGAATATAGGACACGAGATGGCAAGAGATGAAATTCTTTATAGATACTGGTGCCAACAAAAATTTTGTTAAAACTGAAATTGCACAATCAGCACAAGTGAATAACCTAAATATAAGAGATGGCCATTTAGACGCCGACACTAAAATCAAAGTCAGAAATCTAATTGAAAAACATAAAGTTATCTTTAGACCAATAAATGATGAGGAAATTATTGATAATAAAGTAAGGGCAGAAATTCGCACAACGACGAACGAACCTGTCTATGTTGAAACTTACCCATATCCAGTTAATGTGACAGAAGAAGTCAACAAGCAAATCTAAAAACTGCTTGCCCCTATAATGCTCCCATTATGGTTGTTCCCAAAAGAGAGGATGCTTCAGGAATCAGGAAATATCGAATGGTTATCGGTTTTAAGAAACTTAATTGGATTACTGTACCCGTTACCTACCCAATTCCCGATATTTCCAGCACAATATACAGTTTGGGGAAAGCGAAACTTTTTACAACCCTGGATTTGATGTAAGGATTTCATAAAATTATAATGCATGAAAAAGACATACCAAAAACCGAATTTTCCACTCTAAATGGAAAATTCGAATTTTGGTATAAAAAATGGACCAGCAATATTTGAACGAATGATAACCTGGACACAATTTTCCAAAGACGAAAAGAAGCAAATTTAAGGGTAAACCTTAAACACATGGCAGTTTGCAATCAAAAATATATGAGAATATTCTGAAGTTAAAAAAGGCTAAAGCCAAAATTGTGGTATCTGTAGATGAGTCGCTTTATGTTCACATACAAAATGCTGATTCTGCATTACAGATATGGCTTAACTCGCAAAATTTACTAAGAAAATTTATAACAATACGTCGAGATGCGTGTTCATCAATGTCAAATTATATTAGTCAGATTACTAGTACTGCGAATAAACTGCTTGGAATACGTTTTTCCTATTAGTGATAAGTGGATAGGCGCAATAATGCTTGCTGGCCTCGGTGATGCATATAAACCATTAATCATGGGTATCGAGAGCAGTGGCATAGAAGTTAATGGTGATGCTATCAAATCAAAGCTTATCGATTTGGATGGTAGGACTCATGAAAGTGTGGTTTTCAGCACTAACAAGTACAACAAAAAGTGGACGAAAACAAATAATCAGCCAAAATGTTACACATGCAAAAGAGGTCATAAAAGTTTTAAATGTGTGCCGATAAGTCAAACAGGCGAGAACATCCAGTGGCAACAGGTCCAAGGGTTAACGCGAAATTTGTTCAAAATGCATTCACTGCATTACCTATTGGATATGGTAAGGAACCGTATACCAGGCTTATTGACAGTGAAGCATCTCGCCAAATATAAGTGCTTTATCAGAGGTGAGTGACACACAAATCAAAGAAATATTGAGAGCGAACAATAGCCGAATGAAAGTAAACGGTTCAGGTACAGTAATTTAGAGAGTAAACAACATTGACATTAGCATAAAGAATATTCTGCATATGCCTAACCTGCCAGGGAATTTATTGTCAGTAGCACAAATTGTGGAAAAAGGAAATAAATTTGTATTTGATAAGAAAGATTGTTCAATTTTTAATGAAAGAGATGAGTTACTTATGCATACTAAGTCCGAAGCTGGAATGTATAAAATTACTAATCAATCTTTGCATGGCTTGATTGCTTGTGATCCGAATGATGAATTGATGACATGCCATAGGCGTCTTGGTCATATTAACTATAGAGACTTGTGTACAATGAAGTCTGATGGAATTATTGATGGCTTAAATTTTGATAAAGGAGTCACTTTGATAAATCGTTGTCCCGTTTGTATTCAAGCTAAATTATCAAGATCTCCATTTAAGCACACAGCAGTTCGAGCAAATTACCAATTAGACATTATACACAGCGATCTGTGTGGACCTATGGAGAATGCTTGGTGGTGCTAACTATTTCTTGAATTTTATTGATGATTACCCTCGGAAAATTTTCATATATTTTTTAAAACATAAATGCGACGTTGTGCATTATTTTAAGGAATTCAAGCAGATGGTAGAAACACAAAAGGAACGAAAAATTAAAGTCATAGGCTCTGATAATGGCACTGAATATTGTGGAAGTGATTTTGAAAGCTTTTGAAAACGAAACGGAATTATTCACCAAACGACCTCACCAGAACGGCGTGGCGGAACGCATGAACCGCACAACAGTTGAACGTGCTAAGTGCATGCTGTTGGATGCTGTCTTAAGCAAGGCATATTGGGCTGAAGCTGTAAACATGGCATCATATGTAATAAATAGATCCCTAAGTTCGTCATTAGGGAAAAACACACCTAAAGGTCTATGGTCAAACTCAAAAGTTGATGTTGATCACATAAAGATTTTTGGATCACCTGTAATGTAATGTGACATGTACCAAAACTTCTTCGCAAAAAATGGGATATGAAAGCAAGACAAATGAACTTTGTTGGATATAGTGATGTGACATAAGGTGTTCGTTGCATTGACCTTAAAACTAATAAGATAGTCATAAGCCGAGACGTTGTTTTCCTAGAAATCAAACCCCAGGTAATTGATCAAAGTATAAATTTAATTGAAGATGATCTAGTTTCAGTTGGGGAAAAAAGTGAAGTTCTAAAGACAATTGTAGAAGAACCTGATATTAAATGTGAATCAGAAATCAAGTACACTAATCCGGAAGACATGGTAAGAGAATCAACGTCCGTCAAACCGCCTATTCGTTACACTGACTTATTATATTTAGCTTGTGATGATTCGGAACACATTCCCAATAATCTTAACGAAGCTATATCTGTATCAGATGCAAAATTTTTGAAAACTGCAAAAGTGAACTAAAGTCGTTGCAAGATAACAGAACCTGGTCAGTGACAGATCCATCTTTTGGCAGAAAGGCAATTCCGACGAAACGGGTCTTCAGTACTAAGAAAGACAGTAATAGTAACATCATACGATATAAAATGGGATTAGTGGCAAAAGTATGTTCACAAAAATATGGTGAAGACTACTCTAAAACTTATTCCCCTGTTTAGCAGCAAAACATGACCTAAAAATCGACCAAATGGACGCCGTAACCGCTTTTCTTCAAGGTGATCTTAATGAGGAAATCTATATTCAACCACCAGAGGGTTTTCATGATGGTAGCAACAAAGTGTACAAGTTGCATAAGGCCATGTACGGACTGAAACAAAGTGGTAGACAATGGAATGTTAAACTAGAAAAAACTCTCAAATCATTTAGCTTGCAAAAATCAGCTGTTGATCAGTGTGTATATTTTATTAAAGACGCATTTCTAATTGTCGCCACTTATGTTGACGACATATTAATTTTTTGGAAAGATCGTCTGATGCGAGATAAATTAAAAACAGCTTTGACTGGTGCATTTCATATTAAAGATATGGTTGCTGCAAGGCAATGTGTGGACTTGAACATTTCATACAATCAAGAACCGAAGGGTATATGGATTGACCAGGCACAGTATGTACAAAATCTTTTACAAAAATGTAGCATGCATGATTGCAAACCAGTTGCGACTCCAAGTGATCCAAATCAGAAACTGTTGATGTATATGGCTGAAGCTGGCAGTCGTTCACAGACCTTTAAGTAGTGCAGTGATAGTGCGTGAGTGTTTCGACTTCAACGAAATAAAAAAGGAACGTTAATCGGATTGATTAAATACTGCAATTGCCTCAAGTTTCTTTAACAAACGATTGGGCGAATAGGTAGAGTCAGTGCTCTTGGCTCCACAGGCGTAGGTTCGATCCCCGCTGGGGACCTAGGGAAAGTATCATCCTTTTTTTTTTTCATTCCGAAAAGGAACTACTCATATAATTGAGTGAGTGCAGAGAAATGGAATCCCACGAGCGGTCCGCGCTCTTTAAAGAGGACAAAACGAAACAACAACAGCAGGTGGCAGAATCAGGCCACTAGTCAACGGTGCCCAAAGAAGGCACACTTCTCCAAGCAGTTCCAAACGCCGCAACACCAAGGCGTCCCCCCAGGGGGTAGAGATGAGGGCAGAGGCTGCGACGTCTGAAGCAGCAGCAGCCGACACAGAAGAAGATGACAATGTCCACTATGTGTCCGACGAAGGGGAAGGCCTGTTTGCAATTAGCAGCAACACCTTCGAGTCGTTGGCCTCGGACACAGAAGATGATGTGAAGCGAGTACTTCGTTCCAAAGAAAGCGAAATACAAGACATAGGAGAGAAAAAAGCGTCTTTTCACTGAAATAAGAATACTGAGAGCTAGAACTATCGCTAGGCGAGCGATGGAACAATAACAAAAGCGCTAAAAAGAGCCATCTTTGCAAAAGAAAGCAGCCCAGTAACAAAAACAGCCAGCAGCTCAGCAACAACAGCCAGCAGCACAGCAGCAACCAGTAGCGCAACAGCATCAACAGCCAGCAACACAACCGAAGCAAAAGCAGCAGTATAGAGCAGCAGACCAGCAACATCAGCATCCAGCAGTTCATCAGCAACAGCAGCGGCCACAAAAAAAAAAGAGAAGGTTTCATTCATTAATCTCTACAAGCCCGATGTAGAACAAACTGCTAGGGTATGTAAGGTAGTGGCAATTTTATTATAAAAAAAAATTAAGGTTACGAAAAATTCTCAATCCACTGCAAGACGGTGGATCAATATAATAAAATTATAGGATATTTAAGGATTTCGTCGTTAGAGTTATTTTCCTACATTCCAAAAAGTGAAAAAAGCCAGTCAGTGCTCTTAAAGCTCCCCGTGCCGCTTGAAACGGAGAGGATCTTTCAAATGCTCAACGAGCAAGTTTGTGACGGTGACGAGATCGTCGGGGTCAAGCCATTCACCACAGCTAAGGCAAGGAGAGAAAGGCGGAAACTACCAATGTATATTGTGTCACCCACAGGCAAGACAGATAATCTAAAGAAAATTGAGGTCTTAGATTATCTGAAATGCGTCTGGGAAAGTATTAGAAGGCGCAACGAATTATCCAATGCGTTCGCTGCCAAAGGTTTGGCCACGTCGCGTCAAACAGCCAAATGTAGCCTCGATGCGCGAAGTGCAGCGATAGCCACAAGGCGGAGAACTGCCCGCTGGGAAAAGAGGGAGCAGCTAACAAAAGTCAGCTCAAGTGCGTACTTTGCAGGAACGCGGGACACGCCGCTAATTATCGGGGTTGACCTAAGTTCCAGGAACAAAAAGCAAAAACAGTTCTGCAGAAGCAGCTCCAGTGAAAAATCGACTCCGGACAGCCATAACCTTCACCCCTCAAGTGACCTACGCCCAAATGGCGTCTGGTCAGAGGAGCAAGGGAATGGAGCTACCAAAGGTAGTGCCGCAACCTTCAGTGCCAAGAGCACACGATCCAACATTCGATTGGAAATCCTCCATTGAAAGACGTATGGATCGGTTAGAGAAGCAGGTAAGTCAAATTCTGGTGCTCCTGCAGAACCAAGCACGTCACCAGTCCTAATGGTTGCGCAGACAGAGAGTACTTACAAGATCCTTGCAGTAAATGCAAATTCATTGATGGGAATCCTGCGAAAAAACGAGCTCTTTAGTCTGTTGGACGATCAAAATCCAGAGCTATTTCCAATTAGCTTGGTCTCGCTAATCGGAAATAGCTAACCAGAGAGGCATATTGGAGCACAGTAATTATAATGTTATTAGAAGAGACCGGCCCAACTTCAATGGTGGAGCCGGTGTTGCGATCTGCATTAAAAATAACATTAAACATAAAGTAGTGTATAGTAGTGAAGTAAGACGATTTTAGGAGTTGGAGGCCTGCATCGTGTGCATTTCTCTCCGCAGTGGAAGGAAGTTGTATGCGATGTCGGTCTACTCCTCCGGCCCCCCTAGTTCCAGTAAAACCATATCAGAGCTCAATTCACTCTTTCACCTTTTGGCCGGAGACTTAAATGCCCGGCACGGATATTCGGGAAACATAGTTTCCAATAGTAGAAGGGACCAGCTTTACAGCTGGTATTGTTTGCAGTGTCGAGTATAGACTCGATTTGAAAGCTACAGAGATCTCGACCTTCCCCAGAAACGGTTCTTATCTGGATCTGCTGTTTGACGCAAGACTACAGCTGACAGACACAAACTCACAAACTGTAAACTGTTTAAACACCGTGTATCTCAGTTACCATTGCGGACTTAGTGCCGAAATCAAGATCCCCAACGATGTTGCGGAAGTAGGAGAGTTTGTTCAACCGTATCCCTACAATTACAGTAGGACACGCTGGACACGCTTCTCCAGACAAATGACGAGTCTCTTTAAATGCGCACCACATACCGTCCAATAGAAACTTGTCAAATGAGGAGATTACCATGTATCTTATACAATTGGACGAGACAATAAAACGAACGATGGACAGTACAATACCACGGTTTGCACGGACAAACAACGAAAACCTGTACCGCAATGCGACAATGGACGCACTACACCAACGAAAAAGTAGACTTCTGTCAAGAATCAAAATCTTGTACAGAAGGTTTACTGACTGACAAGATGAGGAAATTAGAACACTGAAATCGCTCATCAAAAACATTCAAACATTAATTGTTCAGAACTACTGAGTTTCTGTTAACATGTATTGGGACAATAATATTCGGGCTGTAAGATCCAACAACCCGAGCATATTCCCGCAGATAAATAAATTCTTTCGTAGTAAGCATAGTCCCTTCCATTTCTGGATGCCTTGTCGCGGCAGAAGGGCTTAAGAGTCAATGAACCTCGGTTCGACAGATCCCAGGTGAGACGTCGAACTAAAGTCCAGAAACGTCTTGTCTTTGGACGTTCTAAATAAAGACTGTATGGAGGCAAACCCAAAGGATTTCGCTACTCCAGGTGGTACTCGCGACTGGGATAATCCACCCGTTGTCTTTTCGACAGCGGTCGGGGCAAGGATACTGGAGGCCCAAACCACCATACCCAAAACACCCTCCGCCCGCTGTGGCGCTGAAAAAAATGGCTCTTGCCACTCACTCTACGATGCCCTCAGTAGAATGAGTTGGAAAACCGGAGAAAGCGGCGGAGAGGCTCAGCCTAATACGCCTAATTTCCCGGCACAGTCTCAGAAAGCTTGCCAGAGTGCCACCTCTAATGGCGCGCCTCAGGAATCCGAAAAGGAGGAACGAGCCCCTAAAGATTTTGCACCTGGGGGGCCCCTGACAAAGAGCCAAAGGAATAGGAGGAGATCACGAAAGTGGTTGAAGGCGCAAGCGTCGAAGGCAGTACCCCTTCAATGGCGAAGGCAAAGAGGATCAGGTCAGTAGAAGTATCACCAACCGAAACTGGCCAATCCTCCGAAACCAACGCCGCCCCCTCTTCTTCTGGCTCTAAAAGAAAAAAGCGAAAAACATCTTCGCACGCTCCCGTTGACAGCACTCCTCGCACGCAAGGTCCGCAAGACACCGGTGCCGCACCTAACTCTGGCTGCGGCTCGGATAAGCGGAAATTGACTGCTGCGGGAGAGCCTGCCAATAGACTCAAACCCGCGGCAAGCGGAGAACGAGATCCGCAGTCCTATAGAAGGCTGCTATCCTTTCTCTGCTGCTGCGAATAGGGAAAGCTGGCAATGACGACAGCATGACCGACGCAGAATGCAAATACTGCGAAGATCAGCTGTGGGAGCTGGCTAAGGCAGAGAACGCTTGCTTCCAAGTGGAGGGCTGTGCTCTGGAAAACGGAACCTTTTTGGTGAAGTGCTCCACACAGCAATCTCTTGAGTGGCTGAGCACCTCCGTGCCGAAAATCCCCCCCTGGGAACCACAAGCTTTAAGGGTCTCAGGCCCATAAAAATCACGCGCGATCTGCTGGATCCCGGGACCACACATGAACACGGCGGATGTGCTGGCGCGTCTCCGCATCCAGAACCCTGGTCTCGAAACCAGAAGGTGGAAGGTTTTCTCCCATAGGGAGAGCAAGAACCGGGAAAGCAAAGACGGTTCTACTCTCGTTGTGGGCCTGGACCGACCTTCGGTTGAGACCATCGTCTCCAGATACGGCTCTCGTCCCTATCTGCACCTTGGACGGATTAATTTCCGCCACATGTCCAAGGTTTGCGAATAAGGGATGTTTTCCACGGTAACTCTGTATGCCACTGTTTACCCAAATCAACCCTCATCATCCTAAGGATGCTACTGCAATCCTATGTAGCAGACTTTCCATGATGAAGACAAAATTACACATCGTGTCTATCCAGGAACCATGGGTGTGGAAAAATCGCATCTGTGGCCTTGGTAGTCTACGAGGCTTTTCCCCACTCTACGATGAGCGAACGGAAAGACCGAGAGCTTGTCTTATTGTGCCAAATCTTCTCCCAGCAACCAAGCTTGGACAATTCTGTGGACAAGATTTAGTTGCTGCGGTCATAAACTGCAAATCAGGCAGATCATGGCATAATTTTGTCGTGGCTTCGGCCAACTTCCCCTACGATTCCGTCCTACCACCTCCAACAAGGGAAGTAGCGGAACTCGTAGAGTACTGCGAATCGAAAAAGATGGGTCTCGCTATCTGTTGTGACGCTAATGCTCAGAACATCTTCTGGGGCAGCAGCAAATGTAACAGAAGAGGGTCGTATCTTCTCGATTTCGCACTTTCGTCTGGCTTGACCATAAACAACGTTGGATCGCAACCAGCGTTTGTCACGACAAGAAGACAGGAAGTGATTGACTTAACGTAATCAAATAGATATCTTAAGGAGATCACAGACTGAAAAGTTCTGTCGGAAGTGTCCATGTCGGACCATAGATACATAGAGTTCCGAATCGAATGTGAAACCAATGTTTCGCAGAGGAGCAGGAACCCTAGGAGAATAAACAGGCCAAAGTTTAGGGAAGAGTTAGCAAATCGCACGGTGCCTCTCCCAAAACTCAGAACGAGGTGCAAGGTTGAGGTAGCAGTTCGGAACCTGAATGACACCCTAACCCAATGTTTCGAACTGACATGCCCAGTCAAAAAACATCCCTGCAGAACCCCTGTTCCGTATTGAAACTCGGAATTGCAGAGAAAGCGCTAGGAAACCAAAAAACTTCTGAATAGGTCACTTAAGACCAATCTGGAAGAGGACTGGGACCTGTATCGATTAAAGCAAAAAGAATATAAAAGGCTTATTCGAGCTTGGAAAAGTGCCTCTTATAAAGATTTTTGTGGGAAAATCGAAACACTCAGCGAAACCAGTAGACTAGTGAAAGTCCTCAAAAGCGACAAAGCAGTGAGGCTAGACACACTAAGAAAACCAGACGGTACCTACGGTCTAAAGCTGAGACCCTCCAACTCATGCTTCAGACTCACTTCCCTGTGAACCGGATTACAGTGCCGATTTCCAAAACTGGGGATGAGCAGACAAATTCTACTCGCAGAAGCTAGTATATTTCATCGCTCTTCGTAACTGATGAAGCCATCAAGTACGCTGTAGCGTCTTTTGATGGTTTCAAGTCACCCGGCACCGATGGCATATATGCAGCACTGCTGCAAAAGGGCATAGACCCTATACTGCCGGCTCTGAAAAGAATTTTCACTGCCAGCCTCGCACTGGCATACATTCCAAGTACCTGGCGTACAGTGAGAGTAGCCTTTATGCCGAAAACTGGTAAAGGAGACTACTCACTCGCCAAAAACTTCAGGCCTATCAGTCTTACCTCCTTCATGCTAAAATGCTTGGAGAGGCTGGTCGAACTGCACATGCGCAAAAACGCGCTGCGATCACACCCTCTATCTCAAATGCAGCATGCCTACCAGCGCGGAAAATCTTGCGAGACAGCACTTCAAAATCTCGTCGGTAGAATTGAAAGTGCACTTGACAGGAAAGACTGCGCACTGGGCATTTTCATCGACATAGAGGGCGCCTTCGACAATGCGACTTTTGATGGCATGTGTAACGCGGCCAGGAATCACGGCGTAGAGGAATCATTGGTGTTGTGGATAAGAGCAATGCTAATGAACAGGACTATAATCGCGGAGGTGGAGCGTGACAAGTTTGTAATGTCGGAGGTTAACAGGGGCTGCCCCCAAGGCGGGGTCCTGTCTCCCCTTTCATGGTGCATGCTGGTTGATTTTCTGCTTTCCGTTTTGAATAGTTCTATCACCTATGCCCAGGCTTATGCAGACGATGTAGCCGTATTGGTTACCAGACCATGCCTTGCGGCCGTCAGCGCACGTGGGCAGGCGGCTCTTGACATGATCGATAGCTGGTGTACCAGAAATGGGCTTTCCGTCAACCCTCTTAAAACTGAGGTTGTTCTCTTTAGGATAAGGAGGAATATCACTGGTTTGACTCAACTGGTACTTAAAGGCGTCAATATCCCACTTTCCAATGAAGGCAAATATCTAGGTGTTATCCTGGACAGTAAACTTCTCTGGAAAAGACACATTGACACAAAAACCTCCAAGGCGCTGTCAGTCTTCTGGCAATGCAAGAGAGTTTTTAGCAAAACCTGGGGTCTATCACCCAAAAGATCCGTTTGGATCTATACGCCAATGATAAGACCACTCCTCTCTTATGCATCAGTTGTTTGGTGGAACAAGCTTTCGCGCAAATATGTGACTGCCGCTTTCACCGAGTTTCAAAGAACAGTTTGTCTCGGCTGCACAGGGGCTTTCCCCAGCACGGCTGGCTCTGCTCTCGATGCTCCCTCCCCCCCCTTGATCCCCACATCATGGGATGTACACTCAAGGCCATCTCTCTTGGAGTAAGTCTTGAAAGTGAAAGACGTGTTTTTCTTAAGTGCCTTCAAGCCCTAAATAATTATTTAAAGTGCTACCCCAGGAATCACATCAACCAAATCAAACAAGAGGGTTTGTAAGATTTTATTTTTCAAAGTTATTTACAAATACTAAATAAATAAATAAAAAACAAAAATGGTTCGGTGTGGAAACTGGGAGGAAGACATCTCCAGTGAGAGTGATTGCGTCAAGTGTTCCGTATGTCCAAGGAAACTGCACTTTGGCTGCACCACCATTTCAGCCCGAATTTTCAGGGGCATGTCGAACGAGCAGAAGAAATCCTGGAAATGCCAATACTGTCGTGCACGTCCCTCGGCACTTAATGATCAACGCCCGCAAGAGGACAAGCATCCTGATGTGCATGAGCTTAGGGCACCCACAGAAACCATAAGCGCAGATGTTAAAAAGGACATCACAGAAATTAAAGAAACGCTGAAAGATCTTTTGAGATCTGTTGAATTCTTGTCTAAAGGTTATGATGACATGAAGGAGACAATACGCAAAAATAATGAACTCCTACATGCATTGACAGGACAAGTGAACGATCTTAAAACACAATGTCAACAGGAAGACAATGTCATCAGAGACATGCAAAAGCAAATTAACAAATTGGAACAAGAGACAATTAAGAACAACATAGAAATTACAAACATTCCTTTCAACAAAAATGAAAACTTGCTGGACGTGGTGAAAGACATTGCTGCTGCGGTAGGCTCTGAAATAAAAGAAACCGATATTGAATGCGTATATCGCAAAAACACTCGACAAACCTCAGAAGCACCTAAGCTAGTGATATCTTTTACAAATGCGATGTGCAAACAGACGATATTGCAATCAGCCAAATCACGAGGATCTTTGAAAACCATGGATGTTGTTACAAAACTCAATATGCCGCAAATCCCTGAAAGTAGGAAAAAAACTGAAATACTCCACAGTAAAATCTACATTAACAGTCAACTAACGGCGGCAAACAGAAAACTCTTATGGCAAACAAAAACAAAGGCCAGAACTGCCGGTTGGAAATTTGTGTGGATTACTGACTGTCAAATACTGGCACGCAAAGATGTAGGAAAAACAGTACTACGAATTACGGACATTGAAGACATAAACAAAATTATATAAAAAGATTTATTTCCTTCTTCACATGTCAAGCACAGTAAAAAAAATTAAAACGTCAAAATGCTTGACACTAACTTAAATGACAACAATGAAAATGAAAATGGGTGTGTTCAAATGTCAAGTGTAAATTATAGGGTATATGATGTGTTTACCGACATAAATCTAAATGATTTGGAAAATTTGGATTGTCTTTGTTTGTACATGAACATAAGTTCAATAAGAAAACACTGGAATAATTTTGTGTGTAGCATAAAAAATATTATTAAATACATTAAAATAGTCATACTTGTGGAAACAAACATCTACGATGAAGAAAAATGCCTTTATCAACTAGACGGTTTTAAGGCTGAATTCCTAAATAGACCATATAGAAGTGGTGGTGGAATTGTTATGTTTATAAGGAAAGAGATTCGTTACGAAAGAGCCGTCTACATAACCAGGAATTATGAAAATTTACAGATAAAAGCTAACGTAAACAATAAAGAATTTACTTTCCTGGCGATCTATAGACCACCAAGATTATCTGTATACAATTTCACAGAAGAACTAGAAAAGCATATAAATTCAGCTAGGAACAACCGAAATCTAGTTTTAATGGGTGACATGAATATTGATGTTAACAAGGATTACGATACTGACGCAGCAAGATACCTTGAAATGATAAGTGGTAAAGGTCTGCAGAATATTGTTAAATCAAACACCAGAGTTGATCTAAACAGACTTTCCAGTACAACAATTGATCATTGTTTGGTACGATGTGAGCTTAAAACAATATTTGCAGCTACTGTAGAGTCGACTATATCAGATCACTACACACTGATGTTTGGAATTCCCAAAAACTCGACACAGAGCAAAGCAACGATAAAACATGTACTAAGTGAGAGAAAAGTGCGAGAACAACTGTCGAAAGTTAACTGGAGCCTTCTGAACAATGAAACTAATGTTGATGATATGTATGACAAGATAGCTGATATATTCAAAGGTGTGTACAAAGAGTCCTACGTAAACATTAAGGTAAAGGAAAGGGAAAACCCACCTCCATGGATAACAGCCGAAATCCTAGATCTGTGCAAGACAAGAGATAAGCTGTACCACAAATGGAAAAATAACAGACAGTGCCTGAGTTACGAAAATCAGTATAAATATTTCCGAAATTATGTAAATAAAAGGATAAAACCATAAAATCGGAATATTACAAAAACAAATTTGCAGAGTATAGAAAGGATGCAAATAGTACCTGACGACTAATAAATAATTTACTAGGAAAGACCACCAATAACATAGATGAAAATATCAACAGAAGTTTCGCATCGGCTTATAATGCAACAGATATAGCTAACAAATTTGCTACACAATTCTCTGGTGAAATAAAGTCAATTGTTCACAAGTGCAATATAAAAACGTATAATGACAGAGAGTCGAGTTCAACTCAATCAATGTTCCTTGGTCACGTTTCGCAAACCGAGATAACGAACATCATGAACAATATGAACGCAAGTAAGTCTCCCGGCGTAGATAATATCAGGGCTAAGGACTTGAAACACAACTCGAGTATCCTAGCACCCACAATCACGCAATTGGTGAATAAGTCTTTAGAGGAAAGTCGATTTCCGAAGAAACTTAAAACGGCCATTGTACGACCTATCTACAAGTCTGGACTGAAAACCGATGTTTCGAACTACCGCCCCATCTCAATACTACCAGCGATTGACAAAGTGTTGGAAGAAGTAATGGCGAGAAGGCTGCAAGAGTATATTGGCAAATACAAAATCATTAACATAAACCAGTATGGTTTCCTTAGAAACCGAAATGTAAATCAACTACTGAGTGAGTTTGCCAATTATATAAACTGCAGTTTGAATAAGAACTTCCACTCGCTGGTGATCTTTGTAGATTTCAAGAAAGCCTTCGATACACTTTGTCACACAAAAACAATCCGAATGCTGGAGAAGATAGGCATCCGTGGTCGAATATTGGACTGGTTTGCGAGTTATCTTCGGAATAGGGATTTCAAGGTAAAGATATCTAACAGCTTTAGCAATGTGCAAAATATGGAATTCGGGGTACCTCAAGGGTCGATTCTAGGACCGCTTCTTTTCGTTATATATGTAAACGATATGTTGTCAGTGCTGAAAAATAGCGTCGGTTTTCAATATGCTGATGATACGGCCATAATTGTGAGCCACAAAGATATTAACATCGCCACTCAAACAATGCAATCAGAGTTCGATAGTATTCTGCGATGGTGTCACGATAATGGTCTTATTATTAACTCGAAGAAAACCAAGATCATGCATATTCGTCCTTATCACATAATAGGAATACCTTAACGGATAAAATTCCATAGTTTTGATTGCCTGCACAGGTCACCTCAAACTACTGAGACAGATGAATGCGCCGAGTACATTGAAGAAGTTAACGTGTACAGATATCTCGGCGTGGAAGTAGACTGCAACTTTAAGTGGGACTACCACATTAAGTACTTATGCAGGCGACTTCGGCAGTCCACATATGCTCTTTACCATCTGAGCAAATACACGAAGTTTGAAGTACTGAAGCAAGTATACTACTCACTGATTGAGTCGATTCTTCAGTACGGAATAACGGCGTGGGGTAATGCAGCGCATTACAGAATAATGGAAATTCAAAGAATTCAAAATAGAATATTCAAGATTCTCTGGCGAGTAAAGAATCATACATGTGATGTCGAAAATATATGTTACCTTAGCGAAAATTTAAATATACTAACAGTAAAAAATCTTATTCTATTCAATGTAATCAACGAGACGTATAATGATACAAGTTTCAAACATCCGATCGACCACTGTGTCAACACCAGACAAAGAGCGAATGGACTCTTGAAGATCCCGAGGATCCATAACTCCTATGGAAGAAGACAACTTGCTTTTGTGGTTCCAACTATATACAACCAACTTCCACGGTCCCTATGGAATATCCAGCCAATACACACAAGAAAACGACACATAAAAAACTATATCTTACAACACAATGTTAACCTTTAAATATAATTTGAAATCACAACACTAACAAGAAGTTACTCATAAATAAATTAATGAATTCCTTTCTGAATAATCTTCTGCAGAAAAGCCTTTAGTTTATGTGCTTTTAATAATCTTATAAGGCCAATCAATATCTTACATGGACTCTCTTCTGACGCTTCAGGGTTCAGGAAGCTTTTAAGAAATTAATATTGAATTGTATTATAAAAAACTGTAACATTCTCTAAGACAACAATAAACTCAAAGCCGCGAATAAAAAAAGGAATGGTCTCTGGTTCCACTCGCACTGGAGCTTTGTTGACCTTGCACACCGCATCTCCTATGATACTACTCTCATGGACATGCCGTCTGATGCGAGGTCGCCAATAATATAGTTGCGACGCTTGTACAAAGTCGACTTTCCACGTGTCCTGGACTGGCTGTTGCCAGAAACTGAACCGGGAAAAGAATGTATTCGGATTTTCACGGACGGCTCCAAGACAACGGAGGGTTCTGGAGCTGGGACCTTCGCGGAAAACGACAACATTAGAATTCACGCCTCCTTAGGAAACTTCGCGTCGGTCTTCCAGGCGGAAGCCTTCGCGATCCTAATGGCCACCAACTACATTGTGAAGAATAGGTGGAAGGGAAGAAGTATCTGTGTCTGCAGCGACAGTCAAGCTGTGCTCAAGGCCTAACTCAACCCTTTAACCACTTCCAAGATAGTGCAAGAATGCAAGTATTCCCTTAATTCGGTCGGCAGGCTGAATTCGCTTAGACTTGTCTGGGTCCCGGGTCATCAAACGCCTGCAAGAAATCCGCTTCTTTTCTGCTATCTCTAGACAGAAACGAGTGCAGAAGACTTGTTGGCGTATTAACGGGACACTTTACCTTCGCTATGCACTTCGCTATGCATGAAGGTTACTGCCTTTTAGTACAATGGACCAGTATTTGAATCTGAGTGCTCCAGTGTAGTTGATCCCAACCTCCAACAAAAAAAAAAAAAGCATAGTGATCTTCCGTGTCTTAAGCTCCACAGAACGACGGACAACGAACAAATACTGACTACAGCAAGTATTGATCCAGATAACGCAATACTCGACAATAATTTCTTTGTGGTTGAAGACCCACAAGAAAAAATGGAGGTACTAGGCGCGGTTTTTCAGGACTCGTATAAGGTGAATGTGAGTATTCGCATGAACCAGGACCTGGAGAATCGTGTACAATCTAGCATCACAACTTCGAGAAGATATGCAACAATGGCGATCTGAGAACATCGGCTTTGTCGTGTTCAATGACGTTAACATGGCAGATAATGTCGTCGCCGTTGAAGGGGTTCATCCCCCGTTCATATCGAAGACAGGGCTCCATGCGGTCTAAATGCGCACTAAAGAAGAAAAAGTCAGTAGGAATCGACGGGATCTGGAACATTGTGCTAAGACATCTCCCCCTATATGTTGTTAACATGTACACTATTTTGTTTAACAATGCTCTGAATAATGCACATTATCCGGAGCATTGGAAAACTGCGATTGTGCAACCCATATCCGAGCGAGGTAAAGCAACCTCCGGTCAATTAGTCTCCTTCCGAACATCAGCAAGGTATTCGAGGTGATAAATAGGACTCTGATCAACTGGACAGAGGACAAATATATAATTCCGTATAACCAATTTGGTATTCATGCCGGAACAAGAGCCAGAATCTATGTACGGGTGCCTGCCTGATTGACCTGGAGAAGGCTTTTTTACAAGCTCAATGGGCTAGGCATTAGTAAACCACTACTGTACCTACTGTGTAACATGCTTACCGGTAGGAGGTTCGTCGTGGATAATGGCAACGCGACCTCTTCAGGTGTATTTGAAGTAAAAAATGGTCTCCAACAGGGTGCCATCAATTCGCCGATCCTGTTCAACATTTTCTTGAGCGATCTGATAAGTTCTCTTCCTCACGAAATTGCGTACGCCGACGTGTACATCGTGTACAGATCAAGCAAAAAGATCGAGGACATCACAACTCTAGCACAGAGTGACTTCGACTCATTCATGAGAAGTTGCGAAGGTTGGAAATGAAATATCAACTTTCAGAAGTCGGAAACCATACTGTTCAGGACTCCGTTGTATAAGGCTTCGGCGGATACCAAAAAGAATTTACGAAAGTTCTCAATTGGTGGGCGACACGGAAAACCACTGGCACAAAGGACTGTAGTCAGATACCTGGGGATCTGGCTAGACCAATATCTACATTTTAACAAACATGTAGATGCTGCTCTGGCCCGAGCCCGAGGGGCTTTCGCTCTTACAAAGAGACTGTTTTACAACAGCCAACTCGATGCGAGGGTGAAGGTAATCTGCTACATGGCCCTCATCCGGACAATGCTCACCTATGGTTGTCCCGTGTGGTTCAACATGAGTGCAAGCTTGATGGAAAAGATTCGGTTGCTTGAGAGGGCTTGTCTTAGGGCTTGCCTTCGCCTTTACAGAACACCAGAGTCCCACTACAAAAAATTCTACTCCAATGAGTTCCTATACAACAGGGCGGACCTGATGCGAGTGGACAATTTCCTGTTGAAATTGACGAAGTCATATTGCCAGAGCGATGAACTCGGTCAATAACTTGATCTCTGGGGCCTACTACCCCAATCCACAATACCACGAAAGGGTACGTGACAGTGGCTTCGTTCCCCCAAAAGCTTTTCTTCATTTCGAAAAGCACGGTCTGATACAAAACAAAAATGCGGTGCCGCTCCTCTTCCACATCGCCCGATCAACGGTGGATGGGCTGAGGAAGGTCTCCTCCGTTTCAGTACGGCGGTAGCAAGGCGGGATATTCGGGATGTTGCAATGCAGCGTCGAAAATGCTGGTGGCTGGGTAGCGAGAGAAATCTAACGTCCAACATTTAGACCCGCGGTAGAAAGGGTAGAAAGTGTAGTACAGATCCCCTTATGGGATGCACTCGGTCTCTGTTTTGCAGCGGACTATATGGCTATCCATCACTTACATAGTTTAAGATTAAGTTTAGCTTATAGTGCCCGCCTAGGGCCAGTAAGTTAGTAGTAATGACAATGTTCGTCCAACTAGTTTTAAACATTTTTGTCTAGAATTGAAATGAATGAAAATGGCTGAAGCTGTTGAAGAGAAAAAAATTGGGCAGGTACCATATCAAGAAGTTGTGGGAAGTTTGCTTTATCTTTCCCAAGGCACCATGTCCGATATTACCTTTGCAGTAAATGATGTCAGTCGCTTTAATAACAACTACAAACAGGCGCACTGGACTGCCGTTAAACGAATTTTAAGGTACTTAAGAGGCACTGTTAATTATAAAATATTCTTTTCAGGTATTGAATCGCTCACCGGGTATTCTAATGCTGATTGGGCCTCGGATGTGGACAAAAGACGTTCCTGTATTGGCTATCTCTTTAAGTCATCAGGCGGTGCTATTTCATGGGCTAGTAAGAGACAACCAACGGTGGCCTTGTCCAGCCGAGTATATTGCCTTGTCGTCTGCGATCCAAGAAGCTATTTGGCTAAAGCAATTGGGACAGGAACTCGATCATCAAATGAAGGAGAATCCAATAAAAATCAATTGTGATAATCAGAGTACAATTGTATTGGCTAATTTAGATGTTTACCATGCTCGATCGAAACATATTGATGTGAGACATCACTACATAAGGGATCGCATTAACAATGGATCAGTGTTAGTGGAATATATTTCTACAAACGAAATGTTTGCGGATAATACTTGATTGAATCCCCGCGGAAAAAAAATTTATTTTTATTCGAACTTTGCGCGTACGTTCTTTATTGTGGTTCAAATCCAACTTACTTGACAAAGAATAATATCTTAACGACCTATCCTGCTTATTCAGGTGTTTTAACCTGTCGTACATAATTCGCTTAACTTGCACATGTGATTGTATTGTCGCGATTCTTTGAATTGAATTTGCGTCCGGACTTCGGCCAGACGCTTTGTCATCATAAATGGACGATCCCGTGTGTATTTCATTGAATCATGATATATCATATATCACATGATACATTTTATGGTGGGAACATTACGTTCAACTGTAACATCCCCATCGTTAGCTTGAGGCTCCAACGAAACCTTTACAATTTTTTGTTTTATTTTTTGTCTTAGAAAAGTAAATACATATGGGTGTAATTGTTACAAATATATTTATGATACAAAAGATATATTAATAATTGCTGTTTTTTCAATTCGTTCGGTATTTTTTATACGTCTAGTATATAGTTCATATAAGATCTATGAACTATATATTATATTATATATTAGATATTAATTGACTTTCATTAATCTTAGTCATCAAATTGGTTACTATCGCTAATATTTTTCTTTCAAAGTGTTCGAATGTTTCATTTTGGATAATTACTTTACAATTATTATACTTTATTACTTAGTTACCTTGAAAAGTCATATTCTTATCATTACAATTATGCTTAATTTTGATCTTATACGCATTTTTTATAATAATAGTTCCTGATGTGACTTCCTTGATGTCCTTAGATGTTTCTCGTATTTTGGGACATATTGCTTCGGTAAATGTCATAATGTTTTTGATGCAGATATCTGTTATTGGTAATAAATTTCTTTTCAAGTTATCTTTAGGGATTTTAAATACATTATTCTTTTCGTCTTTTAGTATTAACCTGTCGTTAATAAAAAGTGTTTTATTTTGCTGATCCGGTAAGGGCTCTATAAGAATTTTGGTGTAGCTGAGATCAGATAGTCTAGGAATTAAGAGGATTAGTATAATTTGATCCTGATAGTGTGAAACTGCGATTTTTCCTTAAAGGCTTACATATCTGAGATCATATCAATTTGCTCGGAACTCAAATATTTTTGGTAAGAATTCCTAATTTACTCGTAAAAAAAGTTGTTCAATATTGTCAATATGTTTGCTTAATATCATTATTAATCTGGTACAAATGTTGCATTAAGTTTACTTCGTCTTCTAGTGTTATTATTTTGTTACCTAGATCTTTGTTGAAAGAGTTAAGGTACGTCTTTATGATGGTTTGTTGTTTGTTAATGTGGGTCGTAATGTTCTTTATCTGTTCAGTAATTTCTTCGTTAACGTGTACTTGGCCGTTCGTTTTTTCTTTCGTCTTCTAAGAGTTCGTCAAGTTTTGCCTTTATTTGTCTTTTGTCTTCGTGGTCCATGGTTCCTGCTATTATCTTTAATCCTGTACCTAAAACGTCTATGAGACCTCTTTTCGACCTGATATGGGGTCTAATATTCTTTACTTTTGCTTCTGATAAGATTAAGTTTTGACTGATTGCATTGTACATAGGGTTTACCAAAATGGATTTATTCTGGAATATTAAAATATTGGACTTGATACGTTCCTTAGCTATTTCGAATTCAGTTGAGTTTATTATGTGTAGCACCTTTATGTAGTCTTGGTGATCTTCCGCTTCCAAAAACCAATGTCAAGTATCCATTATCGTTGTTCATGTCACGTAGAATTAACTCCTGGGTCATGATCGTTGTAAGAATCGTTGTAAGAATAAGGACAGATACGAATGAAGTCATATGTAAATGAAATTTGTAAAAATTTACTACTTGTTTCTAGTTCATCAGCGTTGATATTTCTTCTTTTTCTTTATATGTGTTCTGTAATATACTTTTCCATTCCTTGTCTTTTAGGTGATCTTCGTCCACTTTCTCCGTTTTAATTTTCCTGTATTTGAAATGGTTCTTTCCTCCTCTTACTTCTTTCACGTAATTTTGTCCGCTTGTTAAAGGAAAACCCTGTTTGTTTCGATTGATCTTGTCTATAACTTTCTGCTTCACTTCTAACATTCGGGTCTGGATGCTTTTGTATTCGTCTTCATGTATCTTACCATCAACAAAGTTTATAGTTGAGTGGATGGTATTGTTATAGAATGTTATGATTCTTGATATTTTTTCTTCAACAGAACCTTCGTTGTTAATTTCATCATTTTACAGACTTCACAATTATTAATAAATTGGGTAACTCTTTCCATTGTTTTTTGATGGTAGTAGTTTAGAGATATTTCTTTATAGACTTGCTCAATTCCTCTGTGGTTATTCCTTAAGTGTTCCTTTTCGATTAATGTTGCCAACTTTTCTTCGCTGGTAACATCTTCTAATAATTTTAAACATCTTATAATTTTAAGTTTATTATTTTCGTTAAAATGTTTCAAAAAGGTTTGTTCGATAACATTAAAAAGGCTTTCAGCGTCTATCAAGATAGCATTCAAGTTCCTAGGATTGAAATGGCTCTTTAGAAGAGTTGTAACACTTTCTTCCTCTAAAGTTTTTGTATAGATTGTTGTACGGTTCCCGTTAATTATCTTCGTCTTTTTAATTGTAAGAGATCTAGAATGAGATTTTCGGATAATAATCTGATTTGTGAATACATTAATGCAAGATTTACTTTTTGAGATAATTTCATTTTCGATAAAGTTGATTTCAGAATGAATTATTCGAGAAAGAGTGTCAGCGTTCATGTTCTTTGTACCTTTTTTGTATTGGATGTCGTAATCGTATTCTGAAAGTTTCAACCGCCATCTCACTAACTTCGAATTCGGCTCTTTGACAGAGAACAGCTATGTAAACCACATACATGGTCAGTTTCAATAAGAAATTTCCTACCGAAAAGGTATGGACGAAAAACTCCTGTTGCCCATAAAGCTAAAAGCTCCTTTGCAATGGTGCTATAGTTTATTTCATGCTCGTTCAAGGTACGGCTAGCGTATCATATAGGGTTATTATCCTGTGAGAGGACAGCACCTAAAGCGTACTGACTAGCATCTGCTATGAGAACGAAGTTTTTGATGAAATCAGGGTATGTAAGATTCATTAGAAGGGGTTTTAAAGTATTGAAGGATTCTATGTATTGGGGATCAGTTACATTAACTTTAACATCTTTTTTGAGATATTTCGTCATTGGTTTTGCAATTTTGGAGTAATCTTTAATAAACTTCGCGTAGTAGCCGGTAAGACCTAAGAATTGTTTAATTTGCTTATTAGTTTTTGGGATTTAGTAATCTTGAACACATTCTACCTTTTTCGGATTTGGAAATTCAGTTTCCTTTTTAAGAAACTCGGATTTATCAAATTGTACCTTCAAATTGACTTCCTTAAGTCGTTTGAAGACCTTTGGTAAGGCAACCAGATGCTCTTGCAATGACGTAAAAAATACTATTATATCGTCCATGTACACGAGTATATTAATATTAATGAAATCTTTTAGAACATCATTCATAAGACACTGGAAGGTAGCTGGAGCTGTTTTCAGGTAGAAAGGCATACGCAGAAATTCGTAGTGTCCGTTCTCGACGCTGAATGCGATCTTATGAATGTCCTCCTTATCTATTTCTATTTGGTAGAATCCCTTCGCCAAGTCGAGTGTCATAAAATACTGACATCTTCCAAGCTTGTCGAGCATTTCGTCTATGCATGGGATGGGGTACTTGTCGCCGATCGTTACCTCATTCAATTTCCGATAATCTACGACAAGCCTCTATTTTTGTTTGCCGCTTGCAGGGACGTGCTGACGGTGCTGAATACGGTGAGTTGCTTTGGCGTATAATCTTTTTGTCTAGCATCTCTTTAATTTGTCTTTGTACTTCACCCTTGTGAATGTATGGATATCTATAACTCTTAGTTTGGATAGGGACATTGTTAGTGGTTCTTATTTTGTATTTAATTGCATTAGTGAAACTTAAGTTCCCGTTCTCCTTGTAGAATACATCTTTGTATTTCTTTATAACATTCATCAGACCTGTTTTTTCTTCACTATTCAGGTGGTCAAGCCTTAGTTGTTCCAATGATAGTGGTATTTTGTTATCTTCGATGACGTTAAAGTTTTGACTATCCACGGGTTACGTGATAAGAGGATGAATTTTACAGGTTCCTTCTTAGGATGGTTGTCATTTTTAAACATAATTTTAGCTACAACTTCATGTTTTTGCACTTCGTATACTCCTAACTTTACGACTGCTTTGTCATCTGCTGAATTTTGTTTTTTAAAATATATACTTAAACTCGAACACATGGCTCTGATTCCACCTGACGAAGTAAGTAAGAACCTCGTACATCAGTTTTATCTCCCACGCCCACAATCACTGAACTCTTCTCTTAAAATTCGAGTCGTCTTCAAAGGTTCGGCAAAAGATTCCGCCGGTGTCTTGTTAAATAGTCAGTTGTTAATCGGGCCACCCAGTTAGCGGGATTTGGTAGGCGTTTCTCTTCGCTTTCGCCAGTGGAAGTTTGTTTTCACGGCGGATGTCGTTAAGATGTTCCGCCAAATTTGGGTCAACGAGAAACAGACTAACTTTCAACGTATAGTTTGGCATGAAAATCCGCTCGATAACATTCAGCACTATCGGTTGCACACCATGGCCTACGGCACGGCTCCTTTTCTTTCTGTTAGCGTACTCAAGCAATTTGCTGAGGACTATCAGGTCGAATATCCTTTCGTGTCGAAAGTGTTGCTTTAAGACGGTGCAGATTCCGTTGAAGAATTGGTTTCGCTAAAGTCGGAGTTAGTTTCGCTGTTGTTGAGAGAAAGTCTCCAACTTCGGAAGGGGAATTCTAACTGTGTGACTCTACTTCCTGCGCTGCCTTGTTGCTGACTCGTCTGAAACACCTTATAACTTGTTCTCTCCACATTAGGCCCAGCAACATTTTCGCTTCGTGTGATTCAGAGATTGTGTTACATTTCTTGTCGTCATATATTATATATTAGGTATTAATTGACTTTCATTAATCTTAGTCATCAAATTTGGTAGTATTACTATCGCTAATATTTTTCTTTCAAAGTGTTCGAATGTTTCATTTTGGATAATTACTTTACAATTATTATACTTTATTACTTAGTTACCTTGAAAAGTCATATTCTTATCATTACAATTATGCTTAATTTTGATCTTATACGCATTTTTTATAATAATAGTTCCTGATGTGACTTCCTTGATTTCCTTAGATGTTTCTAGTATTTTGGGACATATTGCTTCGGTAAATGTCATAATGTTTTTGATGCAGATATCTGTTATTGGTAATAAATTTTTTTTCAAGTTATCTTTAGGGATTTTAAATACATTATTCTTTTCGTCTTTTAGTATTAACCTGTCGTTAATAAAAAGTGTTTTATTTTGCTGATCCGGTAAGGGCTCTATAAGAATTTTGGTGTAGCTGAGATCAGATAGTCTAGGAATTAAGAGGATTAGTATAATTTGATCCTGATAGTGTGAAACTGCGATTTTTCCTTAAAGGCTTACATATCTGAGATCATATCAATTTGCTCGGAACTCAAATATTTTTGGTAAGAATTCCTAATTTACTCGTAAAAAAAGTTGTTCAATATTGTCAATATGTTTGCTTAATATCATTATTAATCTGGTACAAATGTTGCATTAAGTTTACTTCGTCTTCTAGTGTTATTATTTTGTTACCTAGATCTTTGTTGAAAGAGTTAAGGTACGTCTTTATGATGGTTTGTTGTTTGTTAATGTGGGTCGTAATGTTCTTTATCTGTTCAGTAATTTCTTCGTTAACGTGTACTTGGCCGTTCGTTTTTTCTTTCGTCTTCTAAGAGTTCGTCAAGTTTTGCCTTTATTTGTCTTTTGTCTTCGTGGTCCATGGTTCCTGCTATTATCTTTAATCCTGTACCTAAAACGTCTATGAGACCTCTTTTCGACCTGATATGGGGTCTAATATTCTTTACTTTTGCTTCTGATAAGATTAAGTTTTGACTGATTGCATTGTACATAGGGTTTACCAAAATGGATTTATTCTGGAATATTAAAATATTGGACTTGATACGTTCCTTAGCTATTTCGAATTCAGTTGAGTTTATTATGTGTAGCACCTTTATGTAGTCTTGGTGATCTTCCGCTTCCAAAAACCAATGTCAAGTATCCATTATCGTTGTTCATGTCACGTAGAATTAACTCCTGGGTCATGATCGTTGTTAGAATCGTTGTAAGAATAAGGACAGATACGAATGAAGTCATATGTAAATGAAATTTGTAAAAATTTACTACTTGTTTCTAGTTCATCAGCGTTGATATTTCTTCTTTTTCTTTATATGTGTTCTGTAATATACTTTTCCATTCCTTGTCTTTTAGGTGATCTTCGTCTACTTTCTCCGTTTTAATTTTCCTGTATTTGAAATGGTTCTTTCCTCCTCTTACTTCTTTCACGTAATTTTGTCCGCTTGTTAAAGGAAAACCCTGTTTGTTTCGATTGATCTTGTCTATAACTTTCTGTTTCACTTCTAACATTCGGGTCTGGATGCTTTTGTATTCGCCTTCATGTATCTTACCATTAACAAAGTCTATAGGTCATTTATTAGTCGTTGAGTGGATGGTATTGCTATAGAATGTTATGATTCTTGATATTTTTTCTTCAACAGAACCTTCGTTGTTAATTTCATCATTTTACAGACTTCACAATTATTAATAAATTGGGTAACTCTTTCCATTGTTTTTGGATGGTAGTAGTTTAGAGATATTTCTTTATAGACTTGCTCAATTCCTCTGTGGTTATTCCTTAAGTGTTCCTTTTCGATTAATGTTGCCAACTTTTCTTCGCTGGTAACATCTTCTAATAATTTTAAACATCTTATAATTTTAAGTTTATTATTTTCGTTAAAATGTTTCAAAAAGGTTTGTTCGATAACATTAAAAAGGCTTTCATCGTCTATCAAGATAGCATTCAAGTTCCTAGGATTGAAATGGCTCTTTAGAAGAGTTGTAACACTTTCTTCCTCTAAAGTTTTTGTATAGATTGTTGTACGGTTCCCGTTAAATATCTTCGTCTTTTTAATTGTAAGAGATCTAGAATGAGATTTTCGGATAATAATCTGATTTGTGAATACATTAATGCAAGATTTACTTTTTGAGATAATTTCATTTTCGATAAAGTTGATTTCAGAATGAATTATTCGAGAAAGAGTGTCAGCGTTCATGTTCTTTGTACCTTTTTTGTATTGGATGTCGTAATCGTATTCTGAAAGTTTCAACCGCCATCTCACTAACTTCGAATTCGGCTCTTTGACAGAGAACAGCTATGTAAACCACATACATGGTCAGTTTCAATAAGAAATTTCCTACCGAAAAGGTATGGACGAAAAACTCCTGTTGCCCATAAAGCTAAAAGCTCCTTTGCAATGGTGCTATAGTTTATTTCATGCTCGTTCAAGGTACGGCTAGCGTATCATATAGGGTTATTATCCTGTGAGAGGACAGCACCTAAAGCGTACTGACTAGCATCTGCTATGAGAACGAAGTTTTTGATGAAATCAGGGTATGTAAGATTCATTAGAAGGGGTTTTAAAGTATTGAAGGATTCTATGTATTGGGGATCAGTTACATTAACTTTAACATCTTTTTTGAGATATTTCGTCATTGGTTTTGCAATTTTGGAGTAATCTTTAATAAACTTCGCGTAGTAGCCGGTAAGACCTAAGAATTGTTTAATTTGCTTATTAGTTTTTGGGATTTAGTAATCTTGAACACATTCTACCTTTTTCGGATTTGGAAATTCAGTTTCCTTTTTAAGAAACTCGGATTTATCAAATTGTACCTTCAAATTGACTTCCTTAAGTCGTTTGAAGACCTTTGGTAAGGCAACCAGATGCTCTTGCAATGACGTAAAAAATACTATTATATCGTCCATGTACACGAGTATATTAATATTAATGAAATCTTTTAGAACATCATTCATAAGACACTGGAAGGTAGCTGGAGCTGTTTTCAGGTAGAAAGGCATACGCAGAAATTCGTAGTGTCCGTTCTCGACGCTGAATGCGATCTTATGAATGTCCTCCTTATCTATTTCTATTTGGTAGAATCCCTTCGCCAAGTCGAGTGTCATAAAATACTGACATCTTCCAAGCTTGTCGAGCATTTCGTCTATGCATGGGATGGGGTACTTGTCGCCGATCGTTACCTCATTCAATTTCCGATAATCTACGACAAGCCTCTATTTTTGTTTGCCGCTTGCAGGGACGTGCTGACGGTGCTGAATACGGTGAGTTGCTTTGGCGTATAATCTTTTTGTCTAGCATCTCTTTAATTTGTCTTTGTACTTCACCCTTGTGAATGTATGGATATCTATAACTCTTAGTTTGGATAGGGACATTGTTAGTGGTTCTTATTTTGTATTTAATTGCATTAGTGAAACTTAAGTTCCCGTTCTCCTTGTAGAATACATCTTTGTATTTCTTTATAACATTCATCAGACCTGTTTTTTCTTCACTATTCAGGTGGTCAAGCCTTAGTTGTTCCAATGATAGTGGTATTTTGTTATCTTCGATGACGTTAAAGTTTTGACTATCCACGGGTTACGTGATAAGAGGATGAATTTTACAGGTTCCTTCTTAGGATGGTTGTCATTTTTAAACATAATTTTAGCTACAACTTCATGTTTTTGCACTTCGTATACTCCTAACTTTACGACTGCTTTGTCATCTGCTGAATTTTGTTTTTTAAAATATATACTTAAACTCGAACACATGGCTCTGATTCCACCTGACGAAGTAAGTAAGAACCTCGTACATCAGTTTTATCTCCCACGCCCACAATCACTGAACTCTTCTCTTAAAATTCGAGTCGTCTTCAAAGGTTCGGCAAAAGATTCCGCCGGTGTCTTGTTAAATAGTCAGTTGTTAATCGGGCCACCCAGTTAGCGGGATTTGGTAGGCGTTTCTCTTCGCTTTCGCCAGTGGAAGTTTGTTTTCACGGCGGATGTCGTTAAGATGTTCCGCCAAATTTGGGTCAACGAGAAACAGACTAACTTTCAACGTATAGTTTGGCATGAAAATCCGCTCGATAACATTCAGCACTATCGGTTGCACACCATGGCCTACGGCACGGCTCCTTTTCTTTCTGTTAGCGTACTCAAGCAATTTGCTGAGGACTATCAGGTCGAATATCCTTTCGTGTCGAAAGTGTTGCTTTAAGACGGTGCAGATTCCGTTGAAGAATTGGTTTCGCTAAAGTCGGAGTTAGTTTCGCTGTTGTTGAGAGAAAGTCTCCAACTTCGGAAGGGGAATTCTAACTGTGTGACTCTACTTCCTGCGCTGCCTTGTTGCTGACTCGTCTGAAACACCTTATAACTTGTTCTCTCCACATTAGGCCCAGCAACATTTTCGCTTCGTGTGATTCAGAGATTGTGTTACATTTCTTGTCGTCATATATTATATATTAGGTATTAATTGACTTTCATTAATCTTAGTCATCAAATTTGGTAGTATTACTATCGCTAATATTTTTCTTTCAAAGTGTTCGAATGTTTCATTTTGGATAATTACTTTACAATTATTATACTTTATTACTTAGTTACCTTGAAAAGTCATATTCTTATCATTACAATTATGCTTAATTTTGATCTTATACGCATTTTTTATAATAATAGTTCCTGATGTGACTTCCTTGATGTCCTTAGATGTTTCTCGTATTTTGGGACATATTGCTTCGGTAAATGTCATAATGTTTTTGATGCAGATATCTGTTATTGGTAATAAATTTTTTTTCAAGTTATCTTTAGGGATTTTAAATACATTATTCTTTTCGTCTTTTAGTATTAACCTGTCGTTAATAAAAAGTGTTTTATTTTGCTGATCCGGTAAGGGCTCTATAAGAATTTTGGTGTAGCTGAGATCAGATAGTCTAGGAATTAAGAGGATTAGTATAATTTGATCCTGATAGTGTGAAACTGCGATTTTTCCTTAAAGGCTTACATATCTGAGATCATATCAATTTGCTCGGAACTCAAATATTTTTGGTAAGAATTCCTAATTTACTCGTAAAAAAAGTTGTTCAATATTGTCAATATGTTTGCTTAATATCATTATTAATCTGGTACAAATGTTGCATTAAGTTTACTTCGTCTTCTAGTGTTATTATTTTGTTACCTAGATCTTTGTTGAAAGAGTTAAGGTACGTCTTTATGATGGTTTGTTGTTTGTTAATGTGGGTCGTAATGTTCTTTATCTGTTCAGTAATTTCTTCGTTAACGTGTACTTGGCCGTTCGTTTTTTCTTTCGTCTTCTAAGAGTTCGTCAAGTTTTGCCTTTATTTGTCTTTTGTCTTCGTGGTCCATGGTTCCTGCTATTATCTTTAATCCTGTACCTAAAACGTCTATGAGACCTCTTTTCGACCTGATATGGGGTCTAATATTCTTTACTGTTGCTTCTGATAAGATTAAGTTTTGACTGATTGCATTGTACATAGGGTTTATTCTGGAATATTAAAATATTGGACTTGATACGTTCCTTAGCTATTTCGAATTCAGTTGAGTTTATTATGTGTAGCACCTTTATGTAGTCTTGGTGATCTTCCGCTTCCAAAAACCAATGTCAAGTATCCATTATCGTTGTTCATGTCACGTAGAATTAACTCCTGGGTCATGATCGTTGTAAGAATCGTTGTAAGAATAAGGACAGATACGAATGAAGTCATATGTAAATGAAATTTGTAAAAATTTACTACTTGTTTCTAGTTCATCAGCGTTGATATTTCTTCTTTTTCTTTATATGTGTTCTGTAATATACTTTTCCATTCCTTGTCTTTTAGGTGATCTTCGTCCACTTTCTCCGTTTTAATTTTCCTGTATTTGAAATGGTTCTTTCCTCCTCTTACTTCTTTCACGTAATTTTGTCCGCTTGTTAAAGGAAAACCCTGTTTGTTTCGATTGATCTTGTCTATAACTTTCTGCTTCACTTCTAACATTCGGGTCTGGATGCTTTTGTATTCGTCTTCATGTATCTTACCATCAACAAAGTTTATAGTTGAGTGGATGGTATTGTTATAGAATGTTATGATTCTTGATATTTTTTCTTCAACAGAACCTTCGTTGTTAATTTCATCATTTTACAGACTTCACAATTATTAATAAATTGGGTAACTCTTTCCATTGTTTTTTGATGGTAGTAGTTTAGAGATATTTCTTTATAGACTTGCTCAATTCCTCTGTGGTTATTCCTTAAGTGTTCCTTTTCGATTAATGTTGCCAACTTTTCTTCGCTGGTAACATCTTCTAATAATTTTAAACATCTTATAATTTTAAGTTTATTATTTTCGTTAAAATGTTTCAAAAAGGTTTGTTCGATAACATTAAAAAGGCTTTCATCGTCTATCAAGATAGCATTCAAGTTCCTAGGATTGAAATGGCTCTTTAGAAGAGTTGTAACACTTTCTTCCTCTAAAGTTTTTGTATAGATTGTTGTACGGTTCCCGTTAAATATCTTCGTCTTTTTAATTGTAAGAGATTTGTGAATACATTAATACAAGATTTACTTTTTGAGATAATTTCATTTTCGATAAAGTTGATTTCAGAATGAATTATTCGAGAAAGAGTGTCAGCGTTCATGTTCTTTGTACCTTTTTTGTATTGGATGTCGTAATCGTATTCTGAAAGTTTCAACCGCCATCTCACTAACTTCGAATTCGGCTCTTTGACAGAGAACAGCTATGTAAACCACATACATGGTCAGTTTCAATAAGAAATTTCCTACTGAAAAGGTATGGACGAAAATATCCTATTGCCCATATGCTATAGTATGCCCATGGTGCTATAGTTTATTTCATGCTCGTTCAAGGTACGGCTATATAGGGTTATTATCCTGTGAGTGGACAGCACCTAAAGCGTACTGACTAGCATCTGCTATGAGAACGAAGTTTTTGATGAAATCAGGGTATGTAAGGTTCATTAGAAGGGGTTTTAAAGTATTGAAGGATTCTATGTATTGGGGATCAGTTACATTAACTTTAACATCTTTTTTGAGATATTTCGTCATTGGTTTTGCAATTTTGGAGTAATCTTTAATAAACTTCGCGTAGTAGCCGGTAAGACCTAAGAATTGTTTAATTTGCTTATTAGTTTTTGGGATTTAGTAATCTTGAATACATTCTACCTTTTTCGGATTTGGAAATTCAGTTTCCTTGAAATGGCTCTTTAGAAGAGTTGTAACACTTTCTTCCTCTAAAGTTTTTGTATAGATTGTTGTACGGTTCCCGTTAAATATCTTCGTCTTTTTAATTGTAAGAGATTTGTGAATACATTAATGCAAGATTTACTTTTTGAGATAATTTCATTTTCGATAAAGTTGATTTCAGAATGAATTATTCGAGAAAGAGTGTCAGCGTTTATGTTCTTTGTACCTTTTTTGTATTGGATGTCGTAATCGTATTCCGAAAGTTTCAACCGCCATCTCACTAACTTCGAATTCGGCTCTTTGACAGAGAACAGCTATGTAAACCACATACATGGTCAGTTTCAATAAGAAATTTCCTACTGAAAAGGTATGGACGAAAATATCCTATTGCCCATATGCTATAGTATGCCCATGGTGCTATAGTTTATTTCATGCTCGTTCAAGGTACGGCTATATAGGGTTATTATCCTGTGAGTGGACAGCACCTAAAGCGTACTGACTAGCATCTGCTATGAGAACGAAGTTTTTGATGAAATCAGGGTATGTAAGATTCATTAGAAGGGGTTTTAAAGAATTGAAGGATTCTATGTATTGGGGATCAGTTACATTAACTTTAACATCTTTTTTGAGATATTTCGTCATTGGTTTTGCAATTTTGGAGTAATCTTTAATAAACTTCGCGTAGTAGCCGGTAAGACCTAAGAATTGTTTAATTTGCTTATTAGTTTTTGGGATTTAGTAATCTTGAATACATTCTACCTTTTTCGGATTTGGAAATTCAGTTTCCTTGAAATGGCTCTTTAGAAGAGTTGTAACACTTTCTTCCTCTAAAGTTTTTGTATAGATTGTTGTACGGTTCCCGTTAAATATCTTCGTCTTTTTAATTGTAAGAGATTTGTGAATACATTAATGCAAGATTTACTTTTTGAGATAATTTCATTTTCGATAAAGTTGATTTCAGAATGAATTATTCGAGAAAGAGTGTCAGCGTTCATGTTCTTTGTACCTTTTTTGTATTGGATGTCGTAATCGTATTCTGAAAGTTTCAACCGCCATCTCACTAACTTCGAATTCGGCTCTTTGACAGAGAACAGCTATGTAAACCACATACATGGTCAGTTTCAATAAGAAATTTCCTACTGAAAAGGTATGGACGAAAATATCCTATTGCCCATATGCTATAGTATGCCCATGGTGCTATAGTTTATTTCATGCTCGTTCAAGGTACGGCTATATAGGGTTATTATCCTGTGAGTGGACAGCACCTAAAGCGTACTGACTAGCATCTGCTATGAGAACGAAGTTTTTGATGAAATCAGGGTATGTAAGATTCATTAGAAGGGGTTTTAAAGTATTGAAGGATTCTATGTATTGGGGATCAGTTACATTAACTTTAACGTCTTTTTTGAGATATTTCGTCATTGGTTTTGCAATTTTGGAGTAATCTTTAATAAACTTCGCGTAGTAGCCGGTAAGACCTAAGAATTGTTTAATTTGCTTATTAGTTTTTGGGATTTAGTAATCTTGAATACATTCTACCTTTTTCGGATTTGGAAATTCAGTTTCCTTTTTAAGAAACTCGGATTTATCAAATTGTACCTTCAAATTGACTTCCTTAAGTCGTTTGAAGACCTTTGGTAAGGCAACCAGATGCTCTTGCAATGACGTAAAAAATACTATTATATCGTCCATGTACACGAGTATATTAATATTAATGAAATCTTTTAGAACATCATTCATAAGACACTGGAAGGTAGCTGGAGCTGTTTTCAGGTAGAAAGGCATACGCAGAAATTCGTAGTGTCCGTTCTCGACGCTGAATGCGATCTTATGAATGTCCTCCTTATCTATTTCTATTTGGTAGAATCCCTTCGCCAAGTCGAGTGTCATAAAATACTGACATCTTCCAAGCTTGTCGAGCATTTCGTCTATGCATGGGATGGGGTACTTGTCGCCGATCGTTACCTCATTCAATTTCCGATAATCTACGACAAGCCTCTATTTTTTTTTGCCGCTTGCAGGGACGTGCTGACGGTGCTGAATACGGTGAGTTGCTTTGGCGTATAATCTTTTTGTCTAGCATCTCTTTAATTTGTCTTTGTACTTCACCCTTGTGAATGTATGGATATCTATAACTCTTAGTTTGGATAGGGACATTGTTAGTGGTTCTTATTTTGTATTTAATTGCATTAGTGAAACTTAAGTTCCCGTTCTCCTTGTAGAATACATCTTTGTATTTCTCTATGATATTCATCAGACCTGTTTTTTCTTCACTATTCAGGTGGTCCAGCTTTAGTTGTTCCAATGATAGTGGTATTTTGTTATCTTCGATGACGTTAAAGTTTTGACTATCCACGGGTTACGTGATAAGAGGATGAATTTTACAGGTTCCTTCTTAGGATGGTTGTCATTTTTAAACATAATTTTAGCTACAACTTCATGTTTTTGCACTTCGTATACTCCTAACTTTACGACTGCTTTGTCATCTGCTGAATTTTGTTTTTTAAAATATATACTAAAACTCGAACACATGACTCTGATTCCACCTGACGAAGTAAGTAAGAACCTCGTACATCAGTTTTATCTCCCACGCCCACAATCACTGAACTCTTCTCTTAAAATTCGAGTCGTCTTCAAAGGTTCGGCAAAAGATTCCGCCGGTGTCTTGTTAAATAGTCAGTTGTTAATCGGGCCACCCAGTTAGCGGGATTTGGTAGGCGATTCTCTTCGCTTTCGCCAGTGGAAGTTTGTTTTCACGGCGGATGTCGTTAAGATGTTCCGCCAAATTTGGGTCAACGAGAAACAGACTAACTTTCAACGTATAGTTTGGCATGAAAATCCGCTCGATAACATTCAGCACTATCGGTTGCACACCATGGCCTACGGCACGGCTCCTTTTCTTTCTGTTAGCGTACTCAAGCAATTTGCTGAGGACTATCAGGTCGAATATCCTTTCGTGTCGAAAGTGTTGCTTTAAGACGGTGCAGATTCCGTTGAAGAATTGGTTTCGCTAAAGTCGGAGTTAGTTTCGCTGTTGTTGAGAGAAAGTCTCCAACTTCGGAAGGGGAATTCTAACTGTGTGACTCTACTTCCTGCGCTGCCTTGTTGCTGACTCGTCTGAAACACCTTATAACTTGTTCTCTCAACATTAGGCCCAGCAACATTTTCGCTTCGTGTGATTCAGAGATTGTGTTACATTTCTTGTCGTCATATATTATATATTAGGTATTAATTGACTTTCATTAATCTTAGTCATCAAATTTGGTAGTATTACTATCGCTAATATTTTTCTTTCAAAGTGTTCGAATGTTTCATTTTGGATAATTACTTTACAATTATTATACTTTATTACTTAGTTACCTTGAAAAGTCATATTCTTATCATTACAATTATGCTTAATTTTGATCTTATACGCATTTTTTATAATAATAGTTCCTGATGTGACTTCCTTGATGTCCTTAGATGTTTCTCGTATTTTGGGACATATTGCTTCGGTAAATGTCATAATGTTTTTGATGCAGATATCTGTTATTGGTAATAAATTTCTTTTCAAGTTATCTTTAGGGATTTTAAATACATTATTCTTTTCGTCTTTTAGTATTAACCTGTCGTTAATAAAAAGTGTTTTATTTTGCTGATCCGGTAAGGGCTCTATAAGAATTTTGGTGTAGCTGAGATCAGATAGTCTAGGAATTAAGAGGATTAGTATAATTTGATCCTGATAGTGTGAAACTGCGATTTTTCCTTAAAGGCTTACATATCTGAGATCATATCAATTTGCTCGGAACTCAAATATTTTTGGTAAGAATTCCTAATTTACTCGTAAAAAAAGTTGTTCAATATTGTCAATATGTTTGCTTAATATCATTATTAATCTGGTACAAATGTTGCATTAAGTTTACTTCGTCTTCTAGTGTTATTATTTTGTTACCTAGATCTTTGTTGAAAGAGTTAAGGTACGTCTTTATGATGGTTTGTTGTTTGTTAATGTGGGTCGTAATGTTCTTTATCTGTTCAGTAATTTCTTCGTTAACGTGTACTTGGCCGTTCGTTTTTTCTTTCGTCTTCTAAGAGTTCGTCAAGTTTTGCCTTTATTTGTCTTTTGTCTTCGTGGTCCATGGTTCCTGCTATTATCTTTAATCCTGTACCTAAAACGTCTATGAGACCTCTTTTCGACCTGATATGGGGTCTAATATTCTTTACTTTTGCTTCTGATAAGATTAAGTTTTGACTGATTGCATTGTACATAGGGTTTACCAAAATGGATTTATTCTGGAATATTAAAATATTGGACTTGATACGTTCCTTAGCTATTTCGAATTCAGTTGAGTTTATTATGTGTAGCACCTTTATGTAGTCTTGGTGATCTTCCGCTTCCAAAAACCAATGTCAAGTATCCATTATCGTTGTTCATGTCACGTAGAATTAACTCCTGGGTCATGATCGTTGTAAGAATCGTTGTAAGAATAAGGACAGATACGAATGAAGTCATATGTAAATGAAATTTGTAAAAATTTACTACTTGTTTCTAGTTCATCAGCGTTGATATTTCTTCTTTTTCTTTATATGTGTTCTGTAATATACTTTTCCATTCCTTGTCTTTTAGGTGATCTTCGTCCACTTTCTCCGTTTTAATTTTCCTGTATTTGAAATGGTTCTTTCCTCCTCTTACTTCTTTCACGTAATTTTGTCCGCTTGTTAAAGGAAAACCCTGTTTGTTTCGATTGATCTTGTCTATAACTTTCTGTTTCACTTCTAACATTCGGGTCTGGATGCTTTTGTATTCGTCTTCATGTATCTTACCATTAACAAAGTCTATAGTTGAGTGGATGGTATTGTTATAGAATGTTATGATTCTTGATATTTTTTCTTCAACAGAACCTTCGTTGTTAATTTCATCATTTTACAGACTTCACAATTATTAATAAATTGGGTAACTCTTTCCATTGTTTTTTGATGGTAGTAGTTTAGAGATATTTCTTTATAGACTTGCTCAATTCCTCTGTGGTTATTCCTTAAGTGTTCCTTTTCGATTAATGTTGCCAACTTTTCTTCGCTGGTAACATCTTCTAATAATTTTAAACATCTTATAATTTTAAGTTTATTATTTTCGTTAAAATGTTTCAAAAAGATTTGTTCGATAACATTAAAAAGGCTTTCAGCGTCTATCAAGATAGCATTCAAGTTCCTAGGATTGAAATGGCTCTTTAGAAGAGTTGTAACACTTTCTTCCTCTAAAGTTTTTGTATAGATTGTTGTACGGTTCCCGTTAATTATCTTCGTCTTTTTAATTGTAAGAGATCTAGAATGAGATTTTCGGATAATAATCTGATTTGTGAATACATTAATGCAAGATTTACTTTTTGAGATAATTTCATTTTCGATAAAGTTGATTTCAGAATGAATTATTCGAGAAAGAGTGTCAGCGTTCATGTTCTTTGTACCTTTTTTGTATTGGATGTCCTAATCGTATTCTGAAAGTTTCAACCGCCATCTCACTAACTTCGAATTCGGCTCTTTGACAGAGAACAGCCATGTAAACCACATACATGGTCAGTTTCAATAAGAAATTTCCTACCGAAAAGGTATGGACGAAAATATCCTATTGCCCATATGCTATAGTATGCCCATGGTGCTATAGTTTATTTCATGCTCGTTCAAGGTACGGCTATATAGGGTTATTATCCTGTGAGTGGACAGCACCTAAAGCGTACTGACTAGCATCTGCTATGAGAACGAAGTTTTTGATGAAATCAGGGTATGTAAGATTCATTAGAAGGGGTTTTAAAGTATTGAAGGATTCTATGTATTGGGGATCAGTTACATTAACTTTAACGTCTTTTTTGAGATATTTCGTCATTGGTTTTGCAATTTTGGAGTAATCTTTAATAAACTTCGCGTAGTAGCCGGTAAGACCTAAGAATTGTTTAATTTGCTTATTAGTTTTTGGGATTTAGTAATCTTGAATACATTCTACCTTTTTCGGATTTGGAAATTCAGTTTCCTTTTTAAGAAACTCGGATTTATCAAATTGTACCTTCAAATTGACTTCCTTAAGTCGTTTGAAGACCTTTGGTAAGGCAACCAGATGCTCTTGCAATGACGTAAAAAATACTATTATATCGTCCATGTACACGAGTATATTAATATTAATGAAATCTTTTAGAACATCATTCATAAGACACTGGAAGGTAGCTGGAGCTGTTTTCAGGTAGAAAGGCATACGCAGAAATTCGTAGTGTCCGTTCTCGACGCTGAATGCGATCTTATGAATGTCCTCCTTATCTATTTCTATTTGGTAGAATCCCTTCGCCAAGTCGAGTGTCATAAAATACTGACATCTTCCAAGCTTGTCGAGCATTTCGTCTATGCATGGGATGGGGTACTTGTCGCCGATCGTTACCTCATTCAATTTCCGATAATCTACGACAAGCCTCTATTTTTTTTTTTTTGCCGCTTGCAGGGACGTGCTGACGGTGCTGAATACGGTGAGTTGCTTTGGCGTATAATCTTTTTGTCTAGCATCTCTTTAATTTGTCTTTGTACTTCACCCTTGTGAATGTATGGATATCTATAACTCTTAGTTTGGATAGGGACATTGTTAGTGGTTCTTATTTTGTATTTAATTGCATTAGTGAAACTTAAGTTCCCGTTCTCCTTGTAGAATACATCTTTGTATTTCTTTATAATATTCATCAGACCTGTTTTTTCTTCACTATTCAGGTAGTCAAGCTTTAGTTGTTCCAATGATAGTGGTATTTTGTTATCTTCGATGACGTTAAAGTTTTGACTATCCACGGGTTACGTGATAAGAGGATGAATTTTACAGGTTCCTTCTTAGGATGGTTGTCATTTTTAAACATAATTTTAGCTAGAACTTCATGTTTTTGCACTTCGTATACTCCTAACTTTACGACTGCTTTGTCATCTGCTGAATTTTGTTTTTTAAAATATATACTTAAACTCGAACACATGACTCTGATTCCACCTGACGAAGTAAGTAAGAACCTCGTACATCAGTTTTATCTCCCAAGCCCACAATCACTGAACTCTTCTCTTAAAATTCGAGTCGTCTTCAAAGGTTCGGCAAAAGATTCCGCCGGTGTCTTGTTAAATAGTCAGTTGTTAATCGGGCCACCCAGTTAGCGGGATTTGGTAGGCGTTTCTCTTCGCTTTCGCCAGTGGAAGTTTGTTTTCACGGCGGATGTCGTTAAGATGTTCCGCCAAATTTGGGTCAACGAGAAACAGACTAACTTTCAACGTATAGTTTGGCATGAAAATCCGCTCGATAACATTCAGCACTATCGGTTGCACACCATGGCCTACGGCACGGCTCCTTTTCTTTCTGTCCGCTTACTCAAGCAATTTGCTGAGGACTATCAGGTCGAATATCCTTTCGTGTCGAAAGTGTTGCTTTAAGACGTCTACGTTGACGACATTATGACCGGTGCAGATTCCGTTGAAAAATTGGTTTCGCTAAAGTCGGAGTTAGTTTCGCTGTTGTTGAGAGCAAGTCTCCAACTTCGGAAGGGGAATTCTAACTGTGTGACTCTACTTCCTGCGCTGCCTTGTTGCTGACTCGTCTGAAACACCTTATAACTTGTTCTCTCAACATTAGGCCCAGCAACATTTTCGCTTCGTGTGATTCAGAGATTGTGTTACATTTCTTGTCGTCACCCCCTTCCCGTTGGGCAACCTTCGTGGCTAATCTGGCGGCCGCCATTCTTGAAGACATTCAACGTCATTGCTGGCATTACATTTCCTCTGAATCGAACCTAGTTGACCGCGCCTCGAGAGTAGTGATTTCATCGTTTCTCCCTTCTCAACATCTCTGGTGGAATGGACCATCCTGGCTTTCCAGTGATAGCAACTCTTGGTCTGAATCAAAATTCCACATTAATGTCAACAACTACAACTTGGAGTAACGCGTGAATCCAAAACATTCGCGGTCATTCCTAACGATAACTGTGTTAAATTACCCTATAACGATCTAAAAACCTCTGTAGACTTCGCTTTTTTCGCTTTCTCTTTTTTCAGCTTGGTCGCGTTTGTATTGTGTAATTGGTATGTGTCTTCGGTATCGCGTTAACTCTCGGTTTAAAAAACTTGGAATAGATCGACTCATCACCACCCTATCGGTCCAGGAGCTTAACAATGCCAAAAATTCCATAATAAGACTTGCTCAAATCAGTGATTCAGAGATTCGAACGATATCAGTACCTTAAAACGGGATGGACCGCTACCGAGTAAATCATAACTTTTAAAATATGCTCCATTTATTGACAATCAGGGTATTCTTCGAGTCGGCTTCGAAATACTCAGTTATCTACCAATATAAAACATACCATTATTCTATGCCATAAGCATCCAATCTCCATTCTCATCGTGACGGACATTCGTCACCGATACTTGCACCCCAGGGTCTCCGCAACGTTCTCTAACGTGCGGCAACAATTTTTGTCGTAACCTTAAGATGTGATTTATGCAGCGGAAGGAAACGAGTCGTCAGCTGATGGTTCAACTGCCACCATTTCGAGCCCAGTCTTGTCGACCATTTACGAAAACGGACTGTGATTACGCAGGACCGATCACTATAAAGCTGTGAAGAACATGGAATGCGAAGACTCTTTGTTAGTATGGCAACAAAGACTATTCATTTGGAGCTAGTAGCGACCTCAGAACAGATGCGTGCTTGGCAGCCTTACAAAGATTCTTCGCCCGTCGCGGAAGAGCTGGACGTTGTCTTTCGGAAATGCAGAGGCTGGCTATGTCGGAAGCCCACAACAATCTCATTTCAGCACGGATCGCTTCCCACGGTATTGCTTGACACTTCTCTTCACCCCCTAGCCCACACTTTGGTGCCCTGTGGGAGGCCGGAGTTAAGTCGGCCAAGTTTCACTTACGTCGTGTTGTGCGATCGGCAGTTCTTGTGTTTGTAGACCTTTGCACAATTTTATATCAAATTGAGGCTGTACTAAATTCTTGTTTTCTATGTGCTATGTCAGATTCAGACTTAAATCCACTAACCCCTGCACACTTTCCTACAGGTGAGCCTCTAACGGCGTTACCAGGACCCAGTTATATACTTTCAAAGTTTAGTTCAAAGATTTTGGCGAAGATGGCACTCCGAATATCTTACGTACCTCCAGGAGAGACGCAACTGGCATACATCTACCACCAACATAAACGTCGGCGACCTTGTGGTTCTAAAGGACCTATGGGAAATAGTGGACATCAGCCCAAGTCCAGGCAAGCATGTGAGGGTAGTTTCAATAAAAACAGCCTCGGGTGTTCTCACGAAGCCCGTCACAAAGGTTTCCATTTTACCCACTTCAACTATTCCAGAGGGGCCAGGATGTTGCGGATTGGATAGCTTATACTTCAATTTTTATACATATGAATTTATTTCTGAATTGTTAATCATTTTCAATTTTGTTTTACATTTTTTTTAATATTTACTTTTGTCACTTACAATCTTTTATATAATTGCATTTATTCATTTTAATTCATGCTTGCTTTATTAACTTCACATTGAGTCACTGAACACGTACCAATATTTATTATGCACTCTCATCGTCATCTCACACTTCTAGTTATACATACATTTCTTGTTCTACATATCTTCGTTAATGAGCAGACGTATCATCCGATCTATTACGTATTGATTTTACTTCAAAGGCTCTCTTTATACTTTATAACTCAAGTGCGAGTACAGTTCCTCTCTAACAATAAATTTCTACGTGATACTCATTTGCCAATGGTTCTCACGCACATATTCTTCATCCCTCACATATTTTTTTGCATTCTCATTAAATGCGAGAAAATAACACTGCCTTTGTTATGCGTGGAATGCAGAGCAAGTGGTTACCGCGAAGATCTTTCTCGTCCACTTAGATTTTGGACACACATCAGATATATACCGTCTCATGTATCTTACCATTAACAAAGTCTATAGTTGAGTGGATGGTATTGTTATAGAATGTTATGATTCTTGATATTTTTTCTTCAACAGAACCTTCGTTGTTAATTTCATCATTTTACAGACTTCACAATTATTAATAAATTGGGTAACTCTTTCCATTGTTTTTTGATGGTAGTAGTTTAGAGATATTTCTTTATAGACTTGCTCAATTCCTCTGTGGTTATTCCTTAAGTGTTCCTTTTCGATTAATGTTGCCAACTTTTCTTCGCTGGTAACATCTTCTAATAATTTTAAACATCGTATAATTTTAAGTTTATTATTTTCGTTAAAATGTTTCAAAAAGGTTTGTTCGATAACATTAAAAAGGCTTTCATCGTCTATCAAGATAGCATTCATGTTCCTAGGATTGAAATGGCTCTTTAGAAGAGTTGTAACACTTTCTTCCTCTAAAGTTTTTGTATAGATTGTTGTACGGTTCCCGTTAAATATCTTCGTCTTTTTAATTGTAAGAGATTTGTGAATACATTAATGCAAGATTTACTTTTTGAGATAATTTCATTTTCGATAAAGTTGATTTCAGAATGAATTATTCGAGAAAGAGTGTCAGCGTTCATGTTCTTTGTACCTTTTTTGTATTGGATGTCCTAATCGTATTCTGAAAGTTTCAACCGCCATCTCACTAACTTCGAATTCGGCTCTTTGACAGAGAACAGCCATGTAAACCACATACATGGTCAGTTTCAATAAGAAATTTCCTACCGAAAAGGTATGGACGAAAATATCCTATTGCCCATATGCTATAGTATGCCCATGGTGCTATAGTTTATTTCATGCTCGTTCAAGGTACGGCTATATAGGGTTATTATCCTGTGAGTGGACAGCACCTAAAGCGTACTGACTAGCATCTGCTATGAGAACGAAGTTTTTGATGAAATCAGGGTATGTAAGATTCATTAGAAGGGGTTTTAAAGTATTGAAGGATTCTATGTATTGGGGATCAGTTACATTAACTTTAACATCTTTTTTGAGATGTTTCGTCATTGGTTTTGCAATTTTGGAGTAATCTTTAATAAACTTCGCGTAGTAGCCGGTAAGACCTAAGAATTGTTTAATTTGCTTATTAGTTTTTGAGATTTAGTAATCTTGAACACATTCTACCTTTTTCGGATTTGGAAATTCAGTTTCCTTTTTAAGAAACTCGGATTTATCAAATTGTACCTTCAAATTGACTTCCTTAAGTCGTTTGAAGACCTTTGGTAAGGCAACCAGATGCTCTTGCAATGACGTAAAAAATACTATTATATCATCCATGTACACGAGTATATTAATATTAATGAAATCTTTTAGAACATCATTCATAAGACGCTGGAAGGTAGCTGGAGCTGTTTTGAGGTCGAAAGGCATACGCAGAAATTCGGAGTGTTTCGTCTATGCATGGGATGGGGTACTTGTCGCCGATCGTTACCTCATTCAATTTCCGATAATCTACGACAAGCCTCTATTTTTTTTTTTTGCCGCTTGCAGGGACGTGCTGACGGTGCTGAATACGGTGAGTTGCTTTGGCGTATAATCTTTTTGTCTAGCATCTCTTTAATTTGTCTTTGTACTTCACCCTTGTGAATGTATGGATATCTATAACTCTTAGTTTGGATAGGGACATTGTTAGTGGTTCTTATTTTGTATTTAATTGCATTAGTGAAACTTAAGTTCCCGTTCTCCTTGTAGAATACATCTTTGTATTTCTTTATAATATTCATCAGACCTGTTTTTTCTTCACTATTCAGGTGGTCAAGCCTTAGTTGTTCCAATGATAGTGGTATTTTGTTATCTTCGATGACGTTAAAGTTTTGACTATCCACGGGTTACGTGATAAGAGGATAAATTTTACAGGTTCCTTGTTAGGATGGTTGTCATTTTTAAACATAATTTTAGCTAGAACTTCATGTTTTTGCACTTCGTATACTCCTAACTTTACGACTGCTTTGTCATCTGCTGAATTTTGTTTTTTAAAATATATACTTAAACTCGAACACATGACTCTGATTCCACCTGACGAAGTAAGTAAGAACCTCGTACATCAGTTTTATCTCCCAAGCCCACAATCACTGAACTCTTCTCTTAAAATTCGAGTCGTCTTCAAAGGTTCGGCAAAAGATTCCGCCGGTGTCTTGTTAAATAGTCAGTTGTTAATCGGGCCACCCAGTTAGCGGGATTTGGTAGGCGTTTCTCTTCGCTTTCGCCAGTGGAAGTTTGTTTTCACGGCGGATGTCGTTAAGATGTTCCGCCAAATTTGGGTCAACGAGAAACAGACTAACTTTCAACGTATAGTTTGGCATGAAAATCCGCTCGATAACATTCAGCACTATCGGTTGCACACCATGGCCTACGGCACGGCTCCTTTTCTTTCTGTCCGCTTACTCAAGCAATTTGCTGAGGACTATCAGGTCGAATATCCTTTCGTGTCGAAAGTGTTGCTTTAAGACGTCTACGTTGACGACATTATGACCGGTGCAGATTCCGTTGAAAAATTGGTTTCGCTAAAGTCGGAGTTAGTTTCGCTGTTGTTGAGAGCAAGTCTCCAACTTCGGAAGGGGAATTCTAACTGTGTGACTCTACTTCCTGCGCTGCCTTGTTGCTGACTCGTCTGAAACACCTTATAACTTGTTCTCTCAACATTAGGCCCAGCAACATTTTCGCTTCGTGTGATTCAGAGATTGTGTTACATTTCTTGTCGTCACCCCCTTCCCGTTGGGCAACCTTCGTGGCTAATCTGGCGGCCGCCATTCTTGAAGACATTCAACGTCATTGCTGGCATTACATTTCCTCTGAATCGAACCTAGTTGACCGCGCCTCGAGAGTAGTGATTTCATCGTTTCTCCCTTCTCAACATCTCTGGTGGAATGGACCATCCTGGCTTTCCAGTGATAGCAACTCTTGGTCTGAATCAAAATTCCACATTAATGTCAACAACTACAACTTGGAGTAACGCGTGAATCCAAAACATTCGCGGTCATTCCTAACGATAACTGTGTTAAATTACCCTATAACGATCTAAAAACCTCTGTAGACTTCGCTTTTTTCGCTTTCTCTTTTTTCAGCTTGGTCGCGTTTGTATTGTGTAATTGGTATGTGTCTTCGGTATCGCGTTAACTCTCGGTTTAAAAAACTTGGAATAGATCGACTCATCACCACCCTATCGGTCCAGGAGCTTAACAATGCCAAAAATTCCATATCAAGACTTGCTCAAATCAGTGATTCAGAGATTCGAACGATATCAGTACCTTAAAACGGGATGGACCGCTACCGAGTAAATCATAACTTTTAAAATATGCTCCATTTATTGACAATCAGGTATACTCAGTTATCTACCAATATAAAACATACCATTATTCTATGCCATAAGCATCCAATCTCCATTCTCATCGTGACGGACATTCGTCACCGATACTTGCACCCCAGGGTCTCCGCAACGTTCTCTAACGTGCGGCAACAATTTTTGTCGTAACCTTAAGATGTGATTTATGCAACGGAAGGAAACGAGTCGTCAGCTGATGGTTCAACTGCCACCATTTCGAGCCCAGTCTTGTCGACCATTTACGAAAACGGACTGTGATTACGCAGGACCGATCACTATAAAGCTGTGAAGAACATGGAATGCGAAGACTCTTTGTTAGTATGGCAACAAAGACTATTCATTTGGAGCTAGTAGCGACCTCAGAACAGATGCGTGCTTGGCAGCCTTACAAAGATTCTTCGCCCGTCGCGGAAGAGCTGGACGTTGTCTTTCGGAAATGCAGAGGCTGGCTATGTCGGAAGCCCACAACAATCTCATTTCAGCACGGATCGCTTCCCACGGTATTGCTTGACACTTCTCTTCACCCCCTAGCCCACACTTTGGTGCCCTGTGGGAGGCCGGAGTTAAGTCGGCCAAGTTTCACTTACGTCGTGTTGTGCGATCGGCAGTTCTTGTGTTTGTAGACCTTTGCACAATTTTATATCAAATTGAGGCTGTACTAAATTCTTGTTTTCTATGTGCTATGTCAGATTCAGACTTAAATCCACTAACCCCTGCACACTTTCCTACAGGTGAGCCTCTAACGGCGTTACCAGGACCCAGTTATATACTTTCAAAGTTTAGTTCAAAGATTTTGGCGAAGATGGCACTCCGAATATCTTACGTACCTCCAGGAGAGACGCAACTGGCATACATCTACCACCAACATAAACGTCGGCGACCTTGTGGTTCTAAAGGACCTATGGGAAATAGTGGACATCAGCCCAAGTCCAGGCAAGCATGTGAGGGTAGTTTCAATAAAAACAGCCTCGGGTGTTCTCACGAAGCCCGTCACAAAGGTTTCCATTTTACCCACTTCAACTATTCCAGAGGGGCCAGGATGTTGCGGATTGGATAGCTTATACTTCAATTTTTATACATATGAATTTATTTCTGAATTGTTAATCATTTTCAATTTTGTTTTACATTTTTTTTAATATTTACTTTTGTCACTTACAATCTTTTATATAATTGCATTTATTCATTTTAATTCATGCTTGCTTTATTAACTTCACATTGAGTCACTGAACACACTGCACTCTCATCGTCATCTCACACTTCTCCTTATACATACATTTCTTGTTCTACATATCTTCGTTAATGAGCAGACGTATCATCCGATCTATTACGTATTGATTTTACTTCAAAGGCTCTCTTTATACTTTATAACTCAAGTGCGAGTACAGTTCCTCTCTAACAATAAATTTCTACGTGATACTCATTTGCCAATGGTTCTCACGCACATATTCTTCATCCCTCACATATTTTTTTGCATTCTCATTAAATGCGAGAAAATAACACTGCCTTTGTTATGCGTGGAATGCAGAGCAAGTGGTTACCGCGAAGATCTTTCTCGTCCACTTAGATTTTGGACACACATCAGATATATACCGTCTCATGTATCTTACCATTAACAAAGTCTATAGTTGAGTGGATGGTATTGTTATAGAATGTTATGATTCTTGATATTTTTTCTTCAACAGAACCTTCGTTGTTAATTTCATCATTTTACAGACTTCACAATTATTAATAAATTGGGTAACTCTTTCCATTGTTTTTTGATGGTAGTAGTTTAGAGATATTTCTTTATAGACTTGCTCAATTCCTCTGTGGTTATTCCTTAAGTGTTCCTTTTCGATTAATGTTGCCAACTTTTCTTCGCTGGTAACATCTTCTAATAATTTTAAACATCGTATAATTTTAAGTTTATTATTTTCGTTAAAATGTTTCAAAAAGGTTTGTTCGATAACATTAAAAAGGCTTTCATCGTCTATCAAGATAGCATTCATGTTCCTAGGATTGAAATGGCTCTTTAGAAGAGTTGTAACACTTTCTTCCTCTAAAGTTTTTGTATAGATTGTTGTACGGTTCCCGTTAAATATCTTCGTCTTTTTAATTGTAAGAGATTTGTGAATACATTAATGCAAGATTTACTTTTTGAGATAATTTCATTTTCGATAAAGTTGATTTCAGAATGAATTATTCGAGAAAGAGTGTCAGCGTTCATGTTCTTTGTACCTTTTTTGTATTGGATGTCCTAATCGTATTCTGAAAGTTTCAACCGCCATCTCACTAACTTCGAATTCGGCTCTTTGACAGAGAACAGCCATGTAAACCACATACATGGTCAGTTTCAATAAGAAATTTCCTACCGAAAAGGTATGGACGAAAATATCCTATTGCCCATATGCTATAGTATGCCCATGGTGCTATAGTTTATTTCATGCTCGTTCAAGGTACGGCTATATAGGGTTATTATCCTGTGAGTGGACAGCACCTAAAGCGTACTGACTAGCATCTGCTATGAGAACGAAGTTTTTGATGAAATCAGGGTATGTAAGATTCATTAGAAGGGGTTTTAAAGTATTGAAGGATTCTATGTATTGGGGATCAGTTACATTAACTTTAACATCTTTTTTGAGATATTTCGTCATTGGTTTTGCAATTTTGGAGTAATCTTTAATAAACTTCGCGTAGTAGCCGGTAAGACCTAAGAATTGTTTAATTTGCTTATTAGTTTTTGAGATTTAGTAATCTTGAACACATTCTACCTTTTTCGGATTTGGAAATTCAGTTTCCTTTTTAAGAAACTCGGATTTATCAAATTGTACCTTCAAATTGACTTCCTTAAGTCGTTTGAAGACCTTTGGTAAGGCAACCAGATGCTCTTGCAATGACGTAAAAAATACTATTATATCATCCATGTACACGAGTATATTAATATTAATGAAATCTTTTAGAACATCATTCATAAGACGCTGGAAGGTAGCTGGAGCTGTTTTGAGGTCGAAAGGCATACGCAGAAATTCGGAGTGTTTCGTCTATGCATGGGATGGGGTACTTGTCGCCGATCGTTACCTCATTCAATTTCCGATAATCTACGACAAGCCTCTATTTTTTTTTTTTGCCGCTTGCAGGGACGTGCTGACGGTGCTGAATACGGTGAGTTGCTTTGGCGTATAATCTTTTTGTCTAGCATCTCTTTAATTTGTCTTTGTACTTCACCCTTGTGAATGTATGGATATCTATAACTCTTAGTTTGGATAGGGACATTGTTAGTGGTTCTTATTTTGTATTTAATTGCATTAGTGAAACTTAAGTTCCCGTTCTCCTTGTAGAATACATCTTTGTATTTCTTTATAATATTCATCAGACCTGTTTTTTCTTCACTATTCAGGTGGTCAAGCCTTAGTTGTTCCAATGATAGTGGTATTTTGTTATCTTCGATGACGTTAAAGTTTTGACTATCCACGGGTTACGTGATAAGAGGATGAATTTTACAGGTTCCTTCTTAGGATGGTTGTCATTTTTAAACATAATTTTAGCTACAACTTCATGTTTTTGCACTTCGTATACTCCTAACTTTACGACTGCTTTGTCATCTGCTGAATTTTGTTTTTTAAAATATATACTTAAACTTGAACACATGACTCTGATTCCACCTGACGAAGTAAGTAAGAACCTCGTACATCAGTTTTATCTCCCAAGCCCACAATCACTGAACTCTTCTCTTAAAATTCGAGTCGTCTTCAAAGGTTCGGCAAAAGATTCCGCCGGTGTCTTGTTAAATAGTCAGTTGTTAATCGGGCCACCCAGTTAGCGGGATTTGGTAGGCGTTTCTCTTCGCTTTCGCCAGTGGAAGTTTGTTTTCACGGCGGATGTCGTTAAGATGTTCCGCCAAATTTGGGTCAACGAGAAACAGACTAACTTTCAACGTATAGTTTGGCATGAAAATCCGCTCGATAACATTCAGCACTATCGGTTGCACACCATGGCCTACGGCACGGCTCCTTTTCTTTCTGTCCGCTTACTCAAGCAATTTGCTGAGGACTATCAGGTCGAATATCCTTTCGTGTCGAAAGTGTTGCTTTAAGACGTCTACGTTGACGACATTATGACCGGTGCAGATTCCGTTGAAAAATTGGTTTCGCTAAAGTCGGAGTTAGTTTCGCTGTTGTTGAGAGCAAGTCTCCAACTTCGGAAGGGGAATTCTAACTGTGTGACTCTACTTCCTGCGCTGCCTTGTTGCTGACTCGTCTGAAACACCTTATAACTTGTTCTCTCAACATTAGGCCCAGCAACATTTTCGCTTCGTGTGATTCAGAGATTGTGTTACATTTCTTGTCGTCACCCCCTTCCCGTTGGGCAACCTTCGTGGCTAATCTGGCGGCCGCCATTCTTGAAGACATTCAACGTCATTGCTGGCATTACATTTCCTCTGAATCGAACCTAGTTGACCGCGCCTCGAGAGTAGTGATTTCATCGTTTCTCCCTTCTCAACATCTCTGGTGGAATGGACCATCCTGGCTTTCCAGTGATAGCAACTCTTGGTCTGAATCAAAATTCCACATTAATGTCAACAACTACAACTTGGAGTAACGCGTGAATCCAAAACATTCGCGGTCATTCCTAACGATAACTGTGTTAAATTACCCTATAACGATCTAAAAACCTCTGTAGACTTCGCTTTTTTCGCTTTCTCTTTTTTCAGCATGGTCGCGTTTGTATTGTGTAATTGGTATGTGTCTTCGGTATCGCGTTAACTCTCGGTTTAAAAAACTTGGAATAGATCGACTCATCACCACCCTATCGGTCCAGGAGCTTAACAATGCCAAAAATTCCATAATAAGACTTGCTCAAATCAGTGATTCAGAGATTCGAATGATATCAGTACCTTAAAACGGGATGGACCGCTACCGAGTAAATCATAACTTTTAAAATATGCTCCATTTATTGACAATCAGGGTATTCTTCGAGTCGGCTTCGAAATACTCAGTTATCTACCAATATAAAACATACCATTATTCTATGCCATAAGCATCCAATCTCCATTCTCATCGTGACGGACATTCGTCACCGATACTTGCACCCCAGGGTCTCCGCAACGTTCTCTAACGTGCGGCAACAATTTTTGTCGTAACCTTAAGATGTGATTTATGCAACGGAAGGAAACGAGTCGTCAGTTGATGGTTCAACTGCCACCATTTCGAGCCCAGTCTTGTCGACCATTTACGAAAACGGACTGTGATTACGCAGGACCGATCACTATAAAGCTGTGAAGAACATGGAATGCGAAGACTCTTTGTTAGTATGGCAACAAAGACTATTCATTTGGAGCTAGTAGCGACCTCAGAACAGATGCGTGCTTGGCAGCCTTACAAAGATTCTTCGCCCGTCGCGGAAGAGCTGGACGTTGTCTTTCGGAAATGCAGAGGCTGGCTATGTCGGAAGCCCACAACAATCTCATTTCAGCACGGATCGCTTCCCACGGTATTGCTTGACACTTCTCTTCACCCCCTAGCCCACACTTTGGTGCCCTGTGGGAGGCCGGAGTTAAGTCGGCCAAGTTTCACTTACGTCGTGTTGTGCGATCGGCAGTTCTTGTGTTTGTAGACCTTTGCACAATTTTATATCAAATTGAGGCTGTACTAAATTCTTGTTTTCTATGTGCTATGTCAGATTCAGACTTAAATCCACTAACCTCTGCACACTTTCCTACAGGTGAGCCTCTAACGGCGTTACCAGGACCCAGTTATATACTTTCAAAGTTAAGTTCAAAGATTTTGGCGAAGATGGCACTCCGAATATCTTACGTACCTCCAGGAGAGACGCAACTGGCATACATCTACCACCAACATAAACGTCGGCGACCTTGTGGTTCTAAAGGACCTATGGGAAATAGTGGACATCAGCCCAAGTCCAGGCAAGCATGTGAGGGTAGTTTCAATAAAAACAGCCTCGGGTGTTCTCACGAAGCCCGTCACAAAGGTTTCCATTTTACCCACTTCAACTATTCCAGAAAGGCCAGGATGTTGCGGATTGGATAGCTTATACTTCAATTTTTATACATATGAATTTATTTCTGAATTGTTAATCATTTTCAATTTTGTTTTACATTTTTTTTAATATTTACTTTTGTCACTTACAATCTTTTATATAATTGCATTTATTCATTTTAATTCATGCTTGCTTTATTAACTTCACATTGAGTCACTGAACACACTGCACTCTCATCGTCATCTCACACTTCTCCTTATACATACATTTCTTGTTCTACATATCTTCGTTAATGAGCAGACGTATCATCCGATCTATTACGTATTGATTTTACTTCAAAGGCTCTCTTTATACTTTATAACTCAAGTGCGAGTACAGTTCCTCTCTAACAATAAATTTCTACGTGATACTCATTTGCCAATGGTTCTCACGCACATATTCTTCATCCCTCACATATTTTTTTGCATTCTCATTAAATGCGAGAAAATAACACTGCCTTTGTTATGCGTGGAATGCAGAGCAAGTGGTTACCGCGAAGATCTTTCTCGTCCACTTAGATTTTGGACACACATCAGATATATACCGTCTCATGTATCTTACCATTAACAAAGTCTATAGTTGAGTGGATGGTATTGTTATAGAATGTTATGATTCTTGATATTTTTTCTTCAACAGAACCTTCGTTGTTAATTTCATCATTTTACAGACTTCACAATTATTAATAAATTGGGTAACTCTTTCCATTGTTTTTTGATGGTAGTAGTTTAGAGATATTTCTTTATAGACTTGCTCAATTCCTCTGTGGTTATTCCTTAAGTGTTCCTTTTCGATTAATGTTGCCAACTTTTCTTCGCTGGTAACATCTTCTAATAATTTTAAACATCGTATAATTTTAAGTTTATTATTTTCGTTAAAATGTTTCAAAAAGGTTTGTTCGATAACATTAAAAAGGCTTTCATCGTCTATCAAGATAGCATTCATGTTCCTAGGATTGAAATGGCTCTTTAGAAGAGTTGTAACACTTTCTTCCTCTAAAGTTTTTGTATAGATTGTTGTACGGTTCCCGTTAAATATCTTCGTCTTTTTAATTGTAAGAGATTTGTGAATACATTAATGCAAGATTTACTTTTTGAGATAATTTCATTTTCGATAAAGTTGATTTCAGAATGAATTATTCGAGAAAGAGTGTCAGCGTTCATGTTCTTTGTACCTTTTTTGTATTGGATGTCCTAATCGTATTCTGAAAGTTTCAACCGCCATCTCACTAACTTCGAATTCGGCTCTTTGACAGAGAACAGCCATGTAAACCACATACATGGTCAGTTTCAATAAGAAATTTCCTACCGAAAAGGTATGGACGAAAATATCCTATTGCCCATATGCTATAGTATGCCCATGGTGCTATAGTTTATTTCATGCTCGTTCAAGGTACGGCTATATAGGGTTATTATCCTGTGAGTGGACAGCACCTAAAGCGTACTGACTAGCATCTGCTATGAGAACGAAGTTTTTGATGAAATCAGGGTATGTAAGATTCATTAGAAGGGGTTTTAAAGTATTGAAGGATTCTATGTATTGGGGATCAGTTACATTAACTTTAACATCTTTTTTGAGATATTTCGTCATTGGTTTTGCAATTTTGGAGTAATCTTTAATAAACTTCGCGTAGTAGCCGGTAAGACCTAAGAATTGTTTAATTTGCTTATTAGTTTTTGAGATTTAGTAATCTTGAACACATTCTACCTTTTTCGGATTTGGAAATTCAGTTTCCTTTTTAAGAAACTCGGATTTATCAAATTGTACCTTCAAATTGACTTCCTTAAGTCGTTTGAAGACCTTTGGTAAGGCAACCAGATGCTCTTGCAATGACGTAAAAAATACTATTATATCATCCATGTACACGAGTATATTAATATTAATGAAATCTTTTAGAACATCATTCATAAGACGCTGGAAGGTAGCTGGAGCTGTTTTGAGGTCGAAAGGCATACGCAGAAATTCGGAGTGTTTCGTCTATGCATGGGATGGGGTACTTGTCGCCGATCGTTACCTCATTCAATTTCCGATAATCTACGACAAGCCTCTATTTTTTTTTTTTTGCCGCTTGCAGGGACGTGCTGACGGTGCTGAATACGGTGAGTTGCTTTGGCGTATAATCTTTTTGTCTAGCATCTCTTTAATTTGTCTTTGTACTTCACCCTTGTGAATGTATGGATATCTATAACTCTTAGTTTGGATAGGGACATTGTTAGTGGTTCTTATTTTGTATTTAATTGCATTAGTGAAACTTAAGTTCCCGTTCTCCTTGTAGAATACATCTTTGTATTTCTTTATAATATTCATCAGACCTGTTTTTTCTTCACTATTCAGGTGGTCAAGCCTTAGTTGTTCCAATGATAGTGGTATTTTGTTATCTTCGATGACGTTAAAGTTTTGACTATCCACGGGTTACGTGATAAGAGGATGAATTTTACAGGTTCCTTCTTAGGATGGTTGTCATTTTTAAACATAATTTTAGCTACAACTTCATGTTTTTGCACTTCGTATACTCCTAACTTTACGACTGCTTTGTCATCTGCTGAATTTTGTTTTTTAAAATATATACTTAAACTTGAACACATGACTCTGATTCCACCTGACGAAGTAAGTAAGAACCTCGTACATCAGTTTTATCTCCCAAGCCCACAATCACTGAACTCTTCTCTTAAAATTCGAGTCGTCTTCAAAGGTTCGGCAAAAGATTCCGCCGGTGTCTTGTTAAATAGTCAGTTGTTAATCGGGCCACCCAGTTAGCGGGATTTGGTAGGAGTTTCTCTTCGCTTTCGCCAGTGGAAGTTTGTTTTCACGGCGGATGTCGTTAAGATGTTCCGCCAAATTTGGGTCAACCAGAAACAGACTAACTTTCAACGTATAGTTTGGCATGAAAATCCGCTCGATAACATTCAGCACTATCGGTTGCACACCATGGCCTACGGCACGGCTCCTTTTCTTTCTGTCCGCTTACTCAAGCAATTTGCTGAGGACTATCAGGTCGAATATCCTTTCGTGTCGAAAGTGTTTCTTTAAGACGTCTACGTTGACGACATTATGACCGGTGCAGATTCCGTTGAAAAATTGGTTTCGCTAAAGTCGGAGTTAGTTTCGCTGTTGTTGAGAGCAAGTCTCCAACTTCGGAAGGGGAATTCTAACTGTGTGACTCTACTTCCTGCGCTGCCTTGTTGCTGACTCGTCTGAAACACCTTATAACTTGTTCTCTCAACATTAGGCCCAGCAACATTTTCGCTTCGTGTGATTCAGAGATTGTGTTACATTTCTTGTCGTCACCCCCTTCCCGTTGGGCAACCTTCGTGGCTAATCTGGCGGCCGCCATTCTTGAAGACATTCAACGTCATTGCTGGCATTACATTTCCTCTGAATCGAACCTAGTTGACCGCGCCTCGAGAGTAGTGATTTCATCGTTTCTCCCTTCTCAACATCTCTGGTGGAATGGACCATCCTGGCTTTCCAGTGATAGCAACTCTTGGTCTGAATCAAAATTCCACATTAATGTCAACAACTACAACTTGGAGTAACGCGTGAATCCAAAACATTCGCGGTCATTCCTAACGATAACTGTGTTAAATTACCCTATAACGATCTAAAAACCTCTGTAGACTTCGCTTTTTTCGCTTTCTCTTTTTTCAGCATGGTCGCGTTTGTATTGTGTAATTGGTATGTGTCTTCGGTATCGCGTTAACTCTCGGTTTAAAAAACTTGGAATAGATCGACTCATCACCACCCTATCGGTCCAGGAGCTTAACAATGCCAAAAATTCCATAATAAGACTTGCTCAAATCAGTGATTCAGAGATTCGAATGATATCAGTACCTTAAAACGGGATGGACCGCTACCGAGTAAATCATAACTTTTAAAATATGCTCCATTTATTGACAATCAGGGTATTCTTCGAGTCGGCTTCGAAATACTCAGTTATCTACCAATATAAAACATACCATTATTCTATGCCATAAGCATCCAATCTCCATTCTCATCGTGACGGACATTCGTCACCGATACTTGCACCCCAGGGTCTCCGCAACGTTCTCTAACGTGCGGCAACAATTTTTGTCGTAACCTTAAGATGTGATTTATGCAACGGAAGGAAACGAGTCGTCAGCTGATGGTTCAACTGCCACCATTTCGAGCCCAGTCTTGTCGACCATTTACGAAAACGGACTGTGATTACGCAGGACCGATCACTATAAAGCTGTGAAGAACATGGAATGCGAAGACTCTTTGTTAGTATGGCAACAAAGACTATTCATTTGGAGCTAGTAGCGACCTCAGAACAGATGCGTGCTTGGCAGCCTTACAAAGATTCTTCGCCCGTCGCGGAAGAGCTGGACGTTGTCTTTCGGAAATGCAGAGGCTGGCTATGTCGGAAGCCCACAACAATCTCATTTCAGCACGGATCGCTTCCCACGGTATTGCTTGACACTTCTCTTCACCCCCTAGCCCACACTTTGGTGCCCTGTGGGAGGCCGGAGTTAAGTCGGCCAAGTTTCACTTACGTCGTGTTGTGCGATCGGCAGTTCTTGTGTTTGTAGACCTTTGCACAATTTTATATCAAATTGAGGCTGTACTAAATTCTTGTTTTCTATGTGCTATGTCAGATTCAGACTTAAATCCACTAACCCCTGCACACTTTCCTACAGGTGAGCCTCTAACGGCGTTACCAGGACCCAGTTATATACTTTCAATGTTTAGTTCAAAGATTTTGGCGAAGATGGCACTCCGAATATCTTACGTACCTCCAGGAGAGACGCAACTGGCATACATCTACCACCAACATAAACGTCGGCGACCTTGTGGTTCTAAAGGACCTATGGGAAATAGTGGACATCAGCCCAAGTCCAGGCAAGCATGTGAGGGTAGTTTCAATAAAAACAGCCTCGGGTGTTCTCACGAAGCCCGTCACAAAGGTTTCCATTTTACCCACTTCAACTATTCCAGAGGGGCCAGGATGTTGCGGATTGGATAGCTTATACTTCAATTTTTATACATATGAATTTATTTCTGAATTGTTAATCATTTTCAATTTTGTTTTACATTTTTTTTAATATTTACTTTTGTCACTTACAATCTTTTATACGATTGCATTTATTCATTTTAATTCATGCTTGCTTTATTAACTTCACATTGAGTCACTGAACACACTGCACTCTCATCGTCATCTCACACTTCTCCTTATACATACATTTCTTGTTCTACATATCTTCGTTAATGAGCAGACGTATCATCCGATCTATTACGTATTGATTTTACTTCAAAGGCTCTCTTTATACTTTATAACTCAAGTGCGAGTACAGTTCCTCTCTAACAATAAATTTCTACGTGATACTCATTTGCCAATGGTTCTCACGCACATATTCTTCATCCCTCACATATTTTTTTGCATTCTCATTAAATGCGAGAAAATAACACTGCCTTTGTTATGCGTGGAATGCAGAGCAAGTGGTTACCGCGAAGATCTTTCTCGTCCACTTAGATTTTGGACACACATCAGATATATACCGTCTCATGTATCTTACCATTAACAAAGTCTATAGTTGAGTGGATGGTATTGTTATAGAATGTTATGATTCTTGATATTTTTTCTTCAACAGAACCTTCGTTGTTAATTTCATCATTTTACAGACTTCACAATTATTAATAAATTGGGTAACTCTTTCCATTGTTTTTTGATGGTAGTAGTTTAGAGATATTTCTTTATAGACTTGCTCAATTCCTCTGTGGTTATTCCTTAAGTGTTCCTTTTCGATTAATGTTGCCAACTTTTCTTCGCTGGTAACATCTTCTAATAATTTTAAACATCGTATAATTTTAAGTTTATTATTTTCGTTAAAATGTTTCAAAAAGGTTTGTTCGATAACATTAAAAAGGCTTTCATCGTCTATCAAGATAGCATTCATGTTCCTAGGATTGAAATGGCTCTTTAGAAGAGTTGTAACACTTTCTTCCTCTAAAGTTTTTGTATAGATTGTTGTACGGTTCCCGTTAAATATCTTCGTCTTTTTAATTGTAAGAGATTTGTGAATACATTAATGCAAGATTTACTTTTTGAGATAATTTCATTTTCGATAAAGTTGATTTCAGAATGAATTATTCGAGAAAGAGTGTCAGCGTTCATGTTCTTTGTACCTTTTTTGTATTGGATGTCCTAATCGTATTCTGAAAGTTTCAACCGCCATCTCACTAACTTCGAATTCGGCTCTTTGACAGAGAACAGCCATGTAAACCACATACATGGTCAGTTTCAATAAGAAATTTCCTACCGAAAAGGTATGGACGAAAATATCCTATTGCCCATATGCTATAGTATGCCCATGGTGCTATAGTTTATTTCATGCTCGTTCAAGGTACGGCTATATAGGGTTATTATCCTGTGAGTGGACAGCACCTAAAGCGTACTGACTAGCATCTGCTATGAGAACGAAGTTTTTGATGAAATCAGGGTATGTAAGATTCATTAGAAGGGGTTTTAAAGTATTGAAGGATTCTATGTATTGGGGATCAGTTACATTAACTTTAACATCTTTTTTGAGATATTTCGTCATTGGTTTTGCAATTTTGGAGTAATCTTTAATAAACTTCGCGTAGTAGCCGGTAAGACCTAAGAATTGTTTAATTTGCTTATTAGTTTTTGAGATTTAGTAATCTTGAACACATTCTACCTTTTTCGGATTTGGAAATTCAGTTTCCTTTTTAAGAAACTCGGATTTATCAAATTGTACCTTCAAATTGACTTCCTTAAGTCGTTTGAAGACCTTTGGTAAGGCAACCAGATGCTCTTGCAATGACGTAAAAAATACTATTATATCATCCATGTACACGAGTATATTAATATTAATGAAATCTTTTAGAACATCATTCATAAGACGCTGGAAGGTAGCTGGAGCTGTTTTGAGGTCGAAAGGCATACGCAGAAATTCGGAGTGTTTCGTCTATGCATGGGATGGGGTACTTGTCGCCGATCGTTACCTCATTCAATTTCCGATAATCTACGACAAGCCTCTATTTTTTTTTTTTTGCCGCTTGCAGGGACGTGCTGACGGTGCTGAATACGGTGAGTTGCTTTGGCGTATAATCTTTTTGTCTAGCATCTCTTTAATTTGTCTTTGTACTTCACCCTTGTGAATGTATGGATATCTATAACTCTTAGTTTGGATAGGGACATTGTTAGTGGTTCTTATTTTGTATTTAATTGCATTAGTGAAACTTAAGTTCCCGTTCTCCTTGTAGAATACATCTTTGTATTTCTTTATAATATTCATCAGACCTGTTTTTTCTTCACTATTCAGGTGGTCAAGCCTTAGTTGTTCCAATGATAGTGGTATTTTGTTATCTTCGATGACGTTAAAGTTTTGACTATCCACGGGTTACGTGATAAGAGGATGAATTTTACAGGTTCCTTCTTAGGATGGTTGTCATTTTTAAACATAATTTTAGCTACAACTTCATGTTTTTGCACTTCGTATACTCCTAACTTTACGACTGCTTTGTCATCTGCTGAATTTTGTTTTTTAAAATATATACTTAAACTTGAACACATGACTCTGATTCCACCTGACGAAGTAAGTAAGAACCTCGTACATCAGTTTTATCTCCCAAGCCCACAATCACTGAACTCTTCTCTTAAAATTCGAGTCGTCTTCAAAGGTTCGGCAAAAGATTCCGCCGGTGTCTTGTTAAATAGTCAGTTGTTAATCGGGCCACCCAGTTAGCGGGATTTGGTAGGAGTTTCTCTTCGCTTTCGCCAGTGGAAGTTTGTTTTCACGGCGGATGTCGTTAAGATGTTCCGCCAAATTTGGGTCAACCAGAAACAGACTAACTTTCAACGTATAGTTTGGCATGAAAATCCGCTCGATAACATTCAGCACTATCGGTTGCACACCATGGCCTACGGCACGGCTCCTTTTCTTTCTGTCCGCTTACTCAAGCAATTTGCTGAGGACTATCAGGTCGAATATCCTTTCGTGTCGAAAGTGTTTCTTTAAGACGTCTACGTTGACGACATTATGACCGGTGCAGATTCCGTTGAAAAATTGGTTTCGCTAAAGTCGGAGTTAGTTTCGCTGTTGTTGAGAGCAAGTCTCCAACTTCGGAAGGGGAATTCTAACTGTGTGACTCTACTTCCTGCGCTGCCTTGTTGCTGACTCGTCTGAAACACCTTATAACTTGTTCTCTCAACATTAGGCCCAGCAACATTTTCGCTTCGTGTGATTCAGAGATTGTGTTACATTTCTTGTCGTCACCCCCTTCCCGTTGGGCAACCTTCGTGGCTAATCTGGCGGCCGCCATTCTTGAAGACATTCAACGTCATTGCTGGCATTACATTTCCTCTGAATCGAACCTAGTTGACCGCGCCTCGAGAGTAGTGATTTCATCGTTTCTCCCTTCTCAACATCTCTGGTGGAATGGACCATCCTGGCTTTCCAGTGATAGCAACTCTTGGTCTGAATCAAAATTCCACATTAATGTCAACAACTACAACTTGGAGTAACGCGTGAATCCAAAACATTCGCGGTCATTCCTAACGATAACTGTGTTAAATTACCCTATAACGATCTAAAAACCTCTGTAGACTTCGCTTTTTTCGCTTTCTCTTTTTTCAGCATGGTCGCGTTTGTATTGTGTAATTGGTATGTGTCTTCGGTATCGCGTTAACTCTCGGTTTAAAAAACTTGGAATAGATCGACTCATCACCACCCTATCGGTCCAGGAGCTTAACAATGCCAAAAATTCCATAATAAGACTTGCTCAAATCAGTGATTCAGAGATTCGAATGATATCAGTACCTTAAAACGGGATGGACCGCTACCGAGTAAATCATAACTTTTAAAATATGCTCCATTTATTGACAATCAGGGTATTCTTCGAGTCGGCTTCGAAATACTCAGTTATCTACCAATATAAAACATACCATTATTCTATGCCATAAGCATCCAATCTCCATTCTCATCGTGACGGACATTCGTCACCGATACTTGCACCCCAGGGTCTCCGCAACGTTCTCTAACGTGCGGCAACAATTTTTGTCGTAACCTTAAGATGTGATTTATGCAACGGAAGGAAACGAGTCGTCAGCTGATGGTTCAACTGCCACCATTTCGAGCCCAGTCTTGTCGACCATTTACGAAAACGGACTGTGATTACGCAGGACCGATCACTATAAAGCTGTGAAGAACATGGAATGCGAAGACTCTTTGTTAGTATGGCAACAAAGACTATTCATTTGGAGCTAGTAGCGACCTCAGAACAGATGCGTGCTTGGCAGCCTTACAAAGATTCTTCGCCCGTCGCGGAAGAGCTGGACGTTGTCTTTCGGAAATGCAGAGGCTGGCTATGTCGGAAGCCCACAACAATCTCATTTCAGCACGGATCGCTTCCCACGGTATTGCTTGACACTTCTCTTCACCCCCTAGCCCACACTTTGGTGCCCTGTGGGAGGCCGGAGTTAAGTCGGCCAAGTTTCACTTACGTCGTGTTGTGCGATCGGCAGTTCTTGTGTTTGTAGACCTTTGCACAATTTTATATCAAATTGAGGCTGTACTAAATTCTTGTTTTCTATGTGCTATGTCAGATTCAGACTTAAATCCACTAACCCCTGCACACTTTCCTACAGGTGAGCCTCTAACGGCGTTACCAGGACCCAGTTATATACTTTCAATGTTTAGTTCAAAGATTTTGGCGAAGATGGCACTCCGAATATCTTACGTACCTCCAGGAGAGACGCAACTGGCATACATCTACCACCAACATAAACGTCGGCGACCTTGTGGTTCTAAAGGACCTATGGGAAATAGTGGACATCAGCCCAAGTCCAGGCAAGCATGTGAGGGTAGTTTCAATAAAAACAGCCTCGGGTGTTCTCACGAAGCCCGTCACAAAGGTTTCCATTTTACCCACTTCAACTATTCCAGAGGGGCCAGGATGTTGCGGATTGGATAGCTTATACTTCAATTTTTATACATATGAATTTATTTCTGAATTGTTAATCATTTTCAATTTTGTTTTACATTTTTTTTAATATTTACTTTTGTCACTTACAATCTTTTATACGATTGCATTTATTCATTTTAATTCATGCTTGCTTTATTAACTTCACATTGAGTCACTGAACACACTGCACTCTCATCGTCATCTCACACTTCTCCTTATACATACATTTCTTGTTCTACATATCTTCGTTAATGAGCAGACGTATCATCCGATCTATTACGTATTGATTTTACTTCAAAGGCTCTCTTTATACTTTATAACTCAAGTGCGAGTACAGTTCCTCTCTAACAATAAATTTCTACGTGATACTCATTTGCCAATGGTTCTCACGCACATATTCTTCATCCCTCACATATTTTTTTGCATTCTCATTAAATGCGAGAAAATAACACTGCCTTTGTTATGCGTGGAATGCAGAGCAAGTGGTTACCGCGAAGATCTTTCTCGTCCACTTAGATTTTGGACACACATCAGATATATACCGTCTCATGTATCTTACCATTAACAAAGTCTATAGTTGAGTGGATGGTATTGTTATAGAATGTTATGATTCTTGATATTTTTTCTTCAACAGAACCTTCGTTGTTAATTTCATCATTTTACAGACTTCACAATTATTAATAAATTGGGTAACTCTTTCCATTGTTTTTTGATGGTAGTAGTTTAGAGATATTTCTTTATAGACTTGCTCAATTCCTCTGTGGTTATTCCTTAAGTGTTCCTTTTCGATTAATGTTGCCAACTTTTCTTCGCTGGTAACATCTTCTAATAATTTTAAACATCGTATAATTTTAAGTTTATTATTTTCGTTAAAATGTTTCAAAAAGGTTTGTTCGATAACATTAAAAAGGCTTTCATCGTCTATCAAGATAGCATTCATGTTCCTAGGATTGAAATGGCTCTTTAGAAGAGTTGTAACACTTTCTTCCTCTAAAGTTTTTGTATAGATTGTTGTACGGTTCCCGTTAAATATCTTCGTCTTTTTAATTGTAAGAGATTTGTGAATACATTAATGCAAGATTTACTTTTTGAGATAATTTCATTTTCGATAAAGTTGATTTCAGAATGAATTATTCGAGAAAGAGTGTCAGCGTTCATGTTCTTTGTACCTTTTTTGTATTGGATGTCCTAATCGTATTCTGAAAGTTTCAACCGCCATCTCACTAACTTCGAATTCGGCTCTTTGACAGAGAACAGCCATGTAAACCACATACATGGTCAGTTTCAATAAGAAATTTCCTACCGAAAAGGTATGGACGAAAATATCCTATTGCCCATATGCTATAGTATGCCCATGGTGCTATAGTTTATTTCATGCTCGTTCAAGGTACGGCTATATAGGGTTATTATCCTGTGAGTGGACAGCACCTAAAGCGTACTGACTAGCATCTGCTATGAGAACGAAGTTTTTGATGAAATCAGGGTATGTAAGATTCATTAGAAGGGGTTTTAAAGTATTGAAGGATTCTATGTATTGGGGATCAGTTACATTAACTTTAACATCTTTTTTGAGATATTTCGTCATTGGTTTTGCAATTTTGGAGTAATCTTTAATAAACTTCGCGTAGTAGCCGGTAAGACCTAAGAATTGTTTAATTTGCTTATTAGTTTTTGAGATTTAGTAATCTTGAACACATTCTACCTTTTTCGGATTTGGAAATTCAGTTTCCTTTTTAAGAAACTCGGATTTATCAAATTGTACCTTCAAATTGACTTCCTTAAGTCGTTTGAAGACCTTTGGTAAGGCAACCAGATGCTCTTGCAATGACGTAAAAAATACTATTATATCATCCATGTACACGAGTATATTAATATTAATGAAATCTTTTAGAACATCATTCATAAGACGCTGGAAGGTAGCTGGAGCTGTTTTGAGGTCGAAAGGCATACGCAGAAATTCGGAGTGTCCGTTCTCGACGCTGAATGCGGTCTTATGAATGTCCTCCTTATCTTTTTCTATTTGGTAGAATCCCTTCGCCAAGTCGAGTGTCATAAAATACTGACATCTTCCAAGCTTGTCGAGCATTTCGTCTATGCATGGGATGGGGTACTTGTCGCCGATCGTTACCTCATTCAATTTCCGATAATCTACGACAAGCCTCTATTTTTTTTTTGCCGCTTGCAGGGACGTGCTGACGGTGCTGAATACGGTGAGTTGCTTTGGCGTATAATCTTTTTGTCTAGCATCTCTTTAATTTGTCTTTGTACTTCACCCTTGTGAATGTATGGATATCTATAACTCTTAGTTTGGATAGGGACATTGTTAGTGGTTCTTATTTTGTATTTAATTGCATTAGTGAAACTTAAGTTCCCGTTCTCCTTGTAGAATACATCTTTGTATTTCTTTATAATATTCATCAGACCTGTTTTTTCTTCACTATTCAGGTGGTCAAGCCTTAGTTGTTCCAATGATAGTGGTATTTTGTTATCTTCGATGACGTTAAAGTTTTGACTATCCACGGGTTACGTGATAAGAGGATGAATTTTACAGGTTCCTTCTTAGGATGGTTGTCATTTTTAAACATAATTTTAGCTAGAACTTCATGTTTTTGCACTTCGTATACTCCTAACTTTACGACTGCTTTGTCATCTGCTGAATTTTGTTTTTTAAAATATATACTTAAACTTGAACACATGACTCTGATTCCACCTGACGAAGTAAGTAAGAACCTCGTACATCAGTTTTATCCCCCAAGCCCACAATCACTGAACTCTTCTCTTAAAATTCGAGTCGTCTTCAAAGGTTCGGCAAAAGATTCCGCCGGTGTCTTGTTAAATAGTCAGTTGTTAATCGGGCCACCCAGTTAGCGGGATTTGGTAGGCGTTTCTCTTCGCTTTCGCCAGTGGAAGTTTGTTTTCACGGCGGATGTCGTTAAGATGTTCCGCCAAATTTGGGTCAACGAGAAACAGACTAACTTTCAACGTATAGTTTGGCATGAAAATCCGCTCGATAACATTCAGCACTATCGGTTGCACACCATGGCCTACGGCACGGCTCCTTTTCTTTCTGTCCGCTTACTCAAGCAATTTGCTGAGGACTATCAGGTCGAATATCCTTTCATGTCGAAAGTGTTGCTTTAAGACGTCTACGTTGACGACATTATGACCGGTGCAGATTCCGTTGAAAAATTGGTTTCGCTAAAGTCGGAGTTAGTTTCGCTGTTGTTGAGAGCAAGTCTCCAACTTCGGAAGGGGAATTCTAACTGTGTGACTCTACTTCCTGCGCTGCCTTGTTGCTGACTCGTCTGAAACACCTTATAACTTGTTCTCTCAACATTAGGCCCAGCAACATTTTCGCTTCGTGTGATTCAGAGATTGTGTTACATTTCTTGTCGTCACCCCCTTCCCGTTGGGCAACCTTCGTGGCTAATCTGGCGGCCGCCATTCTTGAAGACATTCAACGTCATTGCTGGCATTACATTTCCTCTGAATCGAACCTAGTTGACCGCGCCTCGAGAGTAGTGATTTCATCGTTTCTCCCTTCTCAACATCTCTGGTGGAATGGACCATCCTGGCTTTCCAGTGATAGCAACTCTTGGTCTGAATCAAAATTCCACATTAATGTCAACAACTACAACTTCAAGTAACGCGTGAATCCAAAACATTCGCGGTCATTCCTAACGATAACTGTGTTAAATTACCCTATAACGATCTAAAAACCTCTGTAGACTTCGCTTTTTTCGCTTTCTCTTTTTTCAGCATGGTCGCGTTTGTATTGTGTAATTGGTATGTGTCTTCGGTATCGCGTTAACTCTCGGTTTAAAAAACTTGGAATAGATCGACTCATCACCACCCTATCGGTCCAGGAGCTTAACAATGCCAAAAATTCCATAATAAGACTTGCTCAAATCAGTGATTCAGAGATTCGAACGATATCAGTACCTTAAAACGGGATGGACCGCTACCGAGTAAATCATAACTTTTAAAATATGCTCCATTTATTGACAATCAGGGTATTCTTCGAGTCGGCTTCGAAATACTCAGTTATCTACCAATATAAAACATACCATTATTCTATGCCATAAGCATCCAATCTCCATTCTCATCGTGACGGACATTCGTCACCGATACTTGCACCCCAGGGTCTCCGCAACGTTCTCTAACGTGCGGCAACAATTTTTGTCGTAACCTTAAGATGTGATTTATGCAACGGAAGGAAACGAGTCGTCAGCTGATGGTTCAACTGCCACCATTTCGAGCCCAGTCTTGTCGACCATTTACGAAAACGGACTGTGATTACGCAGGACCGATCACTATAAAGCTGTGAAGAACATGGAATGCGAAGACTCTTTGTTAGTATGGCAACAAAGACTATTCATTTGGAGCTAGTAGCGACCTCAGAACAGATGCGTGCTTGGCAGCCTTACAAAGATTCTTCGCCCGTCGCGGAAGAGCTGGACGTTGTCTTTCGGAAATGCAGAGGCTGGCTATGTCGGAAGCCCACAACAATCTCATTTCAGCACGGATCGCTTCCCACGGTATTGCTTGACACTTCTCTTCACCCCCTAGCCCACACTTTGGTGCCCTGTGGGAGGCCGGAGTTAAGTCGGCCAAGTTTCACTTACGTCGTGTTGTGCGATCGGCAGTTCTTGTGTTTGTAGACCTTTGCACAATTTTATATCAAATTGAGGCTGTACTAAATTCTTGTTTTCTATGTGCTATGTCAGATTCAGACTTAAATCCACTAACCCCTGCACACTTTCCTACAGGTGAGCCTCTAACGGCGTTACCAGGACCCAGTTATATACTTTCAAAGTTTAGTTCAAAGATTTTGGCGAAGATGGCACTCCGAATATCTTACGTACCTCCAGGAGAGACGCAACTGGCATACATCTACCACCAACATAAACGTCGGCGACCTTGTGGTTCTAAAGGACCTATGGGAAATAGTGGACATCAGCCCAAGTCCAGGCAAGCATGTGAGGGTAGTTTCAATAAAAACAGCCTCGGGTGTTCTCACGAAGCCCGTCACAAAGGTTTCCATTTTACCCACTTCAACTATTCCAGAGGGGCCAGGATGTTGCGGATTGGATAGCTTATACTTCAATTTTTATACATATGAATTTATTTCTGAATTGTTAATCATTTTCAATTTTGTTTTACATTTTTTTTAATATTTACTTTTGTCACTTACAATCTTTTATATAATTGCATTTATTCATTTTAATTCATGCTTGCTTTATTAACTTCACATTGAGTCACTGAACACACTGCACTCTCATCGTCATCTCACACTTCTCCTTATACATACATTTCTTGTTCTACATATCTTCGTTAATGAGCAGACGTATCATCCGATCTATTACGTATTGATTTTACTTCAAAGGCTCTCTTTATACTTTATAACTCAAGTGCGAGTACAGTTCCTCTCTAACAATAAATTTCTACGTGATACTCATTTGCCAATGGTTCTCACGCACATATTCTTCATCCCTCACATATTTTTTTGCATTCTCATTAAATGCGAGAAAATAACACTGCCTTTGTTATGCGTGGAATGCAGAGCAAGTGGTTACCGCGAAGATCTTTCCCGTCCACTTAGATTTTGGACACACATCAGATATATACCGTCTCATGTATCTTACCATTAACAAAGTCTATAGTTGAGTGGATGGTATTGTTATAGAATGTTATGATTCTTGATATTTTTTCTTCAACAGAACCTTCGTTGTTAATTTCATCATTTTACAGACTTCACAATTATTAATAAATTGGGTAACTCTTTCCATTGTTTTTTGATGGTAGTAGTTTAGAGATATTTCTTTATAGACTTGCTCAATTCCTCTGTGGTTATTCCTTAAGTGTTCCTTTTCGATTAATGTTGCCAACTTTTCTTCGCTGGTAACATCTTCTAATAATTTTAAACATCGTATAATTTTAAGTTTATTATTTTCGTTAAAATGCTTCAAAAAGGTTTGTTCGATAACATTAAAATGGCTTTCATCGTCTATCAAGATAGCATTCATGTTCCCAGGATTGAAATGGCTCTTTAGAAGAGTTGTAACACTTTCTTCCTCTAAAGTTTTTGTATAGATTGTTGTACGGTTCCCGTTAAATATCTTCGTCTTTTTAATTGTAAGAGATTTGTGAATACATTAATGCAAGATTTACTTTTTGAGATAATTTCATTTTCGATAAAGTTGATTTCAGAATGAATTATTCGAGAAAGAGTGTCAGCGTTCATGTTCTTTGTACCTTTTTTGTATTGGATGTCGTAATCGTATTCTGAAAGTTTCAACCGCCATCTCACTAACTTCGAATTCGGCTCTTTGACAGAGAACAGCCATGTAAACCACATACATGGTCAGTTTCAATAAGAAATTTCCTACCGAAAAGGTATGGACGAAAATATCCTATTGCCCATATGCTATAGTATGCCCATGGTGCTATAGTTTATTTCATGCTCGTTCAAGGTACGGCTATATAGGGTTATTATCCTGTGAGTGGACAGCACCTAAAGCGTACTGACTAGCATCTGCTATGAGAACGAAGTTTTTGATGAAATCAGGGTATGTAAGATTCATTAGAAGGGGTTTTAAAGTATTGAAGGATTCTATGTATTGGGGATCAGTTACATTAACTTTAACATCTTTTTTGAGATATTTCGTCATTGGTTTTGCAATTTTGGAGTAATCTTTAATAAACTTCGCGTAGTAGCCGGTAAGACCTAAGAATTGTTTAATTTGCTTATTAGTTTTTGAGATTTAGTAATCTTGAACACATTCTACCTTTTTCGGATTTGGAAATTCAGTTTCCTTTTTAAGAAACTCGGATTTATCAAATTGTACCTTCAAATTGACTTCCTTAAGTCGTTTGAAGACCTTTGGTAAGGCAACCAGATGCTCTTGCAATGACGTAAAAAATACTATTATATCATCCATGTACACGAGTATATTAATATTAATGAAATCTTTTAGAACATCATTCATAAGACGCTGGAAGGTAGCTGGAGCTGTTTTGAGGTCGAAAGGCATACGCAGAAATTCGGAGTGTCCGTTCTCGACGCTGAATGCGGTCTTATGAATGTCCTCCTTATCTTTTTCTATTTGGTAGAATCCCTTCGCCAAGTCGAGTGTCATAAAATACTGACATCTTCCAAGCTTGTCGAGCATTTCGTCTATGCATGGGATGGGGTACTTGTCGCCGATCGTTACCTCATTCAATTTCCGATAATCTACGACAAGCCTCTATTTTTTTTTTGCCGCTTGCAGGGACGTGCTGACGGTGCTGAATACGGTGAGTTGCTTTGGCGTATAATCTTTTTGTCTAGCATCTCTTTAATTTGTCTTTGTACTTCACCCTTGTGAATGTATGGATATCTATAACTCTTAGTTTGGATAGGGACATTGTTAGTGGTTCTTATTTTGTATTTAATTGCATTAGTGAAACTTAAGTTCCCGTTCTCCTTGTAGAATACATCTTTGTATTTCTTTATAATATTCATCAGACCTGTTTTTTCTTCACTATTCAGGTGGTCAAGCCTTAGTTGTTCCAATGATAGTGGTATTTTGTTATCTTCGATGACGTTAAAGTTTTGACTATCCACGGGTTACGTGATAAGAGGATGAATTTTACAGGTTCCTTCTTAGGATGGTTGTCATTTTTAAACATAATTTTAGCTAGAACTTCATGTTTTTGCACTTCGTATACTCCTAACTTTACGACTGCTTTGTCATCTGCTGAATTTTGTTTTTTAAAATATATACTTAAACTTGAACACATGACTCTGATTCCACCTGACGAAGTAAGTAAGAACCTCGTACATCAGTTTTATCCCCCAAGCCCACAATCACTGAACTCTTCTCTTAAAATTCGAGTCGTCTTCAAAGGTTCGGCAAAAGATTCCGCCGGTGTCTTGTTAAATAGTCAGTTGTTAATCGGGCCACCCAGTTAGCGGGATTTGGTAGGCGTTTCTCTTCGCTTTCGCCAGTGGAAGTTTGTTTTCACGGCGGATGTCGTTAAGATGTTCCGCCAAATTTGGGTCAACGAGAAACAGACTAACTTTCAACGTATAGTTTGGCATGAAAATCCGCTCGATAACATTCAGCACTATCGGTTGCACACCATGGCCTACGGCACGGCTCCTTTTCTTTCTGTCCGCTTACTCAAGCAATTTGCTGAGGACTATCAGGTCGAATATCGAAATATAACTTGTTCTCTCAACATTAGGCCCAGCAACATTTTCGCTTCGTGTGATTCAGAGATTGTGTTACATTTCTTGTCGTCACCCCCTTCCCGTTGGGCAACCTTCGTGGCTAATCTGGCGGCCGCCATTCTTGAAGACATTCAACGTCATTGCTGGCATTACATTTCCTCTGAATCGAACCTAGTTGACCGCGCCTCGAGAGTAGTGATTTCATCGTTTCTCCCTTCTCAACATCTCTGGTGGAATGGACCATCCTGGCTTTCCAGTGATAGCAACTCTTGGTCTGAATCAAAATTCCACATTAATGTCAACAACTACAACTTGGAGTAACGCGTGAATCCAAAACATTCGCGGTCATTCCTAACGATAACTGTGTTAAATTACCCTATAACGATCTAAAAACCTCTGTAGACTTCGCTTTTTTCGCTTTCTCTTTTTTCAGCATGGTCGCGTTTGTATTGTGTAATTGGTATGTGTCTTCGGTATCGCGTTAACTCTCGGTTTAAAAAACTTGGAATAGATCGACTCATCACCACCCTATCGGTCCAGGAGCTTAACAATGCCAAAAATTCCATAATAAGACTTGCTCAAATCAGTGATTCAGAGATTCGAACGATATCAGTACCTTAAAACGGGATGGACCGCTACCGAGTAAATCATAACTTTTAAAATATGCTCCATTTATTGACAATCAGGGTATTCTTCGAGTCGGCTTCGAAATACTCAGTTATCTACCAATATAAAACATACCATTATTCTATGCCATAAGCATCCAATCTCCATTCTCATCGTGACGGACATTCGTCACCGATACTTGCACCCCAGGGTCTCCGCAACGTTCTCTAACGTGCGGCAACAATTTTTGTCGTAACCTTAAGATGTGATTTATGCAACGGAAGGAAACGAGTCGTCAGCTGATGGTTCAACTGCCACCATTTCGAGCCCAGTCTTGTCGACCATTTACGAAAACGGACTGTGATTACGCAGGACCGATCACTATAAAGCTGTGAAGAACATGGAATGCGAAGACTCTTTGTTAGTATGGCAACAAAGACTATTCATTTGGAGCTAGTAGCGACCTCAGAACAGATGCGTGCTTGGCAGCCTTACAAAGATTCTTCGCCCGTCGCGGAAGAGCTGGACGTTGTCTTTCGGAAATGCAGAGGCTGGCTATGTCGGAAGCCCACAACAATCTCATTTCAGCACGGATCGCTTCCCACGGTATTGCTTGACACTTCTCTTCACCCCCTAGCCCACACTTTGGTGGCCTGTGGGAGGCCGGAGTTAAGTCGGCCAAGTTTCACTTACGTCGTGTTGTGCGATCGGCAGTTCTTGTGTTTGTAGACCTTTGCACAATTTTATATCAAATTGAGGCTGTACTAAATTCTTGTTTTCTATGTGCTATGTCAGATTCAGACTTAAATCCACTAACCCCTGCACACTTTCCTACAGGTGAGCCTCTAACGGCGTTACCAGGACCCAGTTATATACTTTCAAAGTTTAGTTCAAAGATTTTGGCGAAGATGGCACTCCGAATATCTTACGTACCTCCAGGAGAGACGCAACTGGCATACATCTACCACCAACATAAACGTCGGCGACCTTGTGGTTCTAAAGGACCTATGGGAAATAGTGGACATCAGCCCAAGTCCAGGCAAGCATGTGAGGGTAGTTTCAATAAAAACAGCCTCGGGTGTTCTCACGAAGCCCGTCACAAAGGTTTCCATTTTACCCACTTCAACTATTCCAGAGGGGCCAGGATGTTGCGGATTGGATAGCTTATACTTCAATTTTTATACATATGAATTTATTTCTGAATTGTTAATCATTTTCAATTTTGTTTTACATTTTTTTTAATATTTACTTTTGTCACTTACAATCTTTTATATAATTGCATTTATTCATTTTAATTCATGCTTGCTTTATTAACTTCACATTGAGTCACTGAACACGTACCAATATTTATTATGCACTCTCATCGTCATCTCACACTTCTCCTTATACATACATTTCTTGTTCTACATATCTTCGTTAATGAGCAGACGTATCATCCGATCTATTACGTATTGATTTTACTTCAAAGGCTCTCTTTATACTTTATAACTCAAGTGCGAGTACAGTTCCTCTCTAACAATAAATTTCTACGTGATACTCATTTGCCAATGGTTCTCACGCACATATTCTTCATCCCTCACATATTTTTTTGCATTCTCATTAAATGCGAGAAAATAACACTGCCTTTGTTATGCGTGGAATGCAGAGCAAGTGGTTACCGCGAAGATCTTTCTCGTCCACTTAGATTTTGGACACACATCAGATATATACCGTCTCATGTATCTTACCATTAACAAAGTCTATAGTTGAGTGGATGGTATTGTTATAGAATGTTATGATTCTTGATATTTTTTCTTCAACAGAACCTTCGTTGTTAATTTCATCATTTTACAGACTTCACAATTATTAATAAATTGGGTAACTCTTTCCATTGTTTTTTGATGGTAGTAGTTTAGAGATATTTCTTTATAGACTTGCTCAATTCCTCTGTGGTTATTCCTTAAGTGTTCCTTTTCGATTAATGTTGCCAACTTTTCTTCGCTGGTAACATCTTCTAATAATTTTAAACATCGTATAATTTTAAGTTTATTATTTTCGTTAAAATGTTTCAAAAAGGTTTGTTCGATAACATTAAAATGGCTTTCATCGTCTATCAAGATAGCATTCATGTTCCTAGGATTGAAATGGCTCTTTAGAAGAGTTGTAACACTTTCTTCCTCTAAAGTTTTTGTATAGATTGTTGTACGGTTCCCGTTAAATATCTTCGTCTTTTTAATTGTAAGAGATTTGTGAATACATTAATGCAAGATTTACTTTTTGAGATAATTTCATTTTCGATAAAGTTGATTTCAGAATGAATTATTCGAGAAAGAGTGTCAGCGTTCATGTTCTTTGTACCTTTTTTGTATTGGATGTCGTAATCGTATTCTGAAAGTTTCAACCGCCATCTCACTAACTTCGAATTCGGCTCTTTGACAGAGAACAGCCATGTAAACCACATACATGGTCAGTTTCAATAAGAAATTTCCTACCGAAAAGGTATGGACGAAAATATCCTATTGCCCATATGCTATAGTATGCCCATGGTGCTATAGTTTATTTCATGCTCGTTCAAGGTACGGCTATATAGGGTTATTATCCTGTGAGTGGACAGCACCTAAAGCGTACTGACTAGCATCTGCTATGAGAACGAAGTTTTTGATGAAATCAGGGTATGTAAGATTCATTAGAAGGGGTTTTAAAGTATTGAAGGATTCTATGTATTGGGGATCAGTTACATTAACTTTAACATCTTTTTTGAGATATTTCGTCATTGGTTTTGCAATTTTGGAGTAATCTTTAATAAACTTCGCGTAGTAGCCGGTAAGACCTAAGAATTGTTTAATTTGCTTATTAGTTTTTGAGATTTAGTAATCTTGAACACATTCTACCTTTTTCGGATTTGGAAATTCAGTTTCCTTTTTAAGAAACTCGGATTTATCAAATTGTACCTTCAAATTGACTTCCTTAAGTCGTTTGAAGACCTTTGGTAAGGCAACCAGATGCTCTTGCAATGACGTAAAAAATACTATTATATCATCCATGTACACGAGTATATTAATATTAATGAAATCTTTTAGAACATCATTCATAAGACGCTGGAAGGTAGCTGGAGCTGTTTTGAGGTCGAAAGGCATACGCAGAAATTCGGAGTGTCCGTTCTCGACGCTGAATGCGGTCTTATGAATGTCCTCCTTATCTTTTTCTATTTGGTAGAATCCCTTCGCCAAGTCGAGTGTCATAAAATACTGACATCTTCCAAGCTTGTCGAGCATTTCGTCTATGCATGGGATGGGGTACTTGTCGCCGATCGTTACCTCATTCAATTTCCGATAATCTACGACAAGCCTCTATTTTTTTTTTGCCGCTTGCAGGGACGTGCTGACGGTGCTGAATACGGTGAGTTGCTTTGGCGTATAATCTTTTTGTCTAGCATCTCTTTAATTTGTCTTTGTACTTCACCCTTGTGAATGTATGGATATCTATAACTCTTAGTTTGGATAGGGACATTGTTAGTGGTTCTTATTTTGTATTTAATTGCATTAGTGAAACTTAAGTTCCCGTTCTCCTTGTAGAATACATCTTTGTATTTCTTTATAATATTCATCAGACCTGTTTTTTCTTCACTATTCAGGTGGTCAAGCCTTAGTTGTTCCAATGATAGTGGTATTTTGTTATCTTCGATGACGTTAAAGTTTTGACTATCCACGGGTTACGTGATAAGAGGATGAATTTTACAGGTTCCTTCTTAGGATGGTTGTCATTTTTAAACATAATTTTAGCTACAACTTCATGTTTTTGCACTTCGTATACTCCTAACTTTACGACTGCTTTGTCATCTGCTGAATTTTGTTTTTTAAAATATATACTTAAACTCGAACACATGACTCTGATTCCACCTGACGAAGTAAGTAAGAACCTCGTACATCAGTTTTATCTCCCAAGCCCACAATCACTGAACTCTTCTCTTAAAATTCGAGTCGTCTTCAAAGGTTCGGCAAAAGATTCCGCCGGTGTCTTGTTAAATACTCAGTTGTTAATCGGGCCACCCAGTTAGCGGGATTTGGTAGGCGTTTCTCTTCGCTTTCGCCAGTGGAAGTTTGTTTTCACGGCGGATGTCGTTAAGATGTTCCGCCAAATTTGGGTCAACGAGAAACAGACTAACTTTCAACGTATAGTTTGGCATGAAAATCCGCTCGATAACATTCAGCACTATCGGTTGCACACCATGGCCTACGGCACGGCTCCTTTTCTTTCTGTCCGCTTACTCAAGCAATTTGCTGAGGACTATCAGGTCGAATATCCTTTCGTGTCGAAAGTGTTGCTTTAAGACGTCTACGTTGACGACATTATGACCGGTGCAGATTCCGTTGAAAAATTGGTTTCGCTAAAGTCGGAGTTAGTTTCGCTGTTGTTGAGAGCAAGTCTCCAACTTCGGAAGGGGAATTCTAACTGTGTGACTCTACTTCCTGCGCTGCCTTGTTGCTGACTCGTCTGAAACACCTTATAACTTGTTCTCTCAACATTAGGCCCAGCAACATTTTCGCTTCGTGTGATTCAGAGATTGTGTTACATTTCTTGTCGTCACCCCCTTCCCGTTGGGCAACCTTCGTGGCTAATCTGGCGGCCGCCATTCTTGAAGACATTCAACGTCATTGCTGGCATTACATTTCCTCTGAATCGAACCTAGTTGACCGCGCCTCGAGAGTAGTGATTTCATCGTTTCTCCCTTCTCAACATCTCTGGTGGAATGGACCATCCTGGCTTTCCAGTGATAGCAACTCTTGGTCTGAATCAAAATTCCACATTAATGTCAACAACTACAACTTGGAGTAACGCGTGAATCCAAAACATTCGCGGTCATTCCTAACGATAACTGTGTTAAATTACCCTATAACGATCTAAAAACCTCTGTAGACTTCGCTTTTTTCGCTTTCTCTTTTTTCAGCATGGTCGCGTTTGTTTTGTGTAATTGGTATGTGTCTTCGGTATCGCGTTAACTCTCGGTTTAAAAAACTTGGAATAGATCGACTCATCACCACCCTATCGGTCCAGGAGCTTAACAATGCCAAAAATTCCATAATAAGACTTGCTCAAATCAGTGATTCAGAGATTCGAACGATATCAGTACCTTAAAACGGGATGGACCGCTACCGAGTAAATCATAACTTTTAAAATATGCTCCATTTATTGACAATCAGGGTATTCTTCGAGTCGGCTTCGAAATACTCAGTTATCTACCAATATAAAACATACCATTATTCTATGCCATAAGCATCCAATCTCCATTCTCATCGTGACGGACATTCGTCACCGATACTTGCACCCCAGGGTCTCCGCAACGTTCTCTAACGTGCGGCAACAATTTTTGTCGTAACCTTAAGATGTGATTTATGCAACGGAAGGAAACGAGTCGTCAGCTGATGGTTCAACTGCCACCATTTCGAGCCCAGTCTTGTCGACCATTTACGAAAACGGACTGTGATTACGCAGGACCGATCACTATAAAGCTGTGAAGAACATGGAATGCGAAGACTCTTTGTTAGTATGGCAACAAAGACTATTCATTTGGAGCTAGTAGCGACCTCAGAACAGATGCGTGCTTGGCAGCCTTACAAAGATTCTTCGCCCGTCGCGGAAGAGCTGGACGTTGTCTTTCGGAAATGCAGAGGCTGGCTATGTCGGAAGCCCACAACAATCTCATTTCAGCACGGATCGCTTCCCACGGTATTGCTTGACACTTCTCTTCACCCCCTAGCCCACACTTTGGTGGCCTGTGGGAGGCCGGAGTTAAGTCGGCCAAGTTTCACTTACGTCGTGTTGTGCGATCGGCAGTTCTTGTGTTTGTAGACCTTTGCACAATTTTATATCAAATTGAGGCTGTACTAAATTCTTGTTTTCTATGTGCTATGTCAGATTCAGACTTAAATCCACTAACCCCTGCACACTTTCCTACAGGTGAGCCTCTAACGGCGTTACCAGGACCCAGTTATATACTTTCAAAGTTTAGTTCAAAGATTTTGGCGAAGATGGCACTCCGAATATCTTACGTACCTCCAGGAGAGACGCAACTGGCATACATCTACCACCAACATAAACGTCGGCGACCTTGTGGTTCTAAAGGACCTATGGGAAATAGTGGACATCAGCCCAAGTCCAGGCAAGCATGTGAGGGTAGTTTCAATAAAAACAGCCTCGGGTGTTCTCACGAAGCCCGTCACAAAGGTTTCCATTTTACCCACTTCAACTATTCCAGAGGGGCCAGGATGTTGCGGATTGGATAGCTTATACTTCAATTTTTATACATATGAATTTATTTCTGAATTGTTAATCATTTTCAATTTTGTTTTACATTTTTTTTAATATTTACTTTTGTCACTTACAATCTTTTATATAATTGCATTTATTCATTTTAATTCATGCTTGCTTTATTAACTTCACATTGAGTCACTGAACACGTACCAATATTTATTATGCACTCTCATCGTCATCTCACACTTCTCCTTATACATACATTTCTTGTTCTACATATCTTCGTTAATGAGCAGACGTATCATCCGATCTATTACGTATTGATTTTACTTCAAAGGCTCTCTTTATACTTTATAACTCAAGTGCGAGTACAGTTCCTCTCTAACAATAAATTTCTACGTGATACTCATTTGCCAATGGTTCTCACGCACATATTCTTCATCCCTCACATATTTTTTTGCATTCTCATTAAATGCGAGAAAATAACACTGCCTTTGTTTTGCGTGGAATGCAGAGCAAGTGGTTACCGCGAAGATCTTTCTCGTCCACTTAGATTTTGGACACACATCAGATATATACCAGATGAATCCGATTTGTCACTTTTCATATTGTTTGCTTTCTCTATTATTATTATTCTTTAATTTGTACCTGAATAAAAGCTTTACACTTTGATATTTTTTCAAGTGCCTTATTCCCACGTATTACAACTTTGTAATCGTCCCCTGGCATTCGTTCAAGAGCAGTTCTGAACAGATAAATGAATTCATTGTGCTGTTCAAAAAAAGGTGGCAGCTCAACTTCTAGTGTCCCTTTTGAATCGGCAAGGTTGATTGATATCATGTGTTTCTCACCTATAATATTTGTAGCGCCGAACGATGTCATTTTATCTTATACTTCCCAATGTTTCCCAAGAAATGTTTCGGTGGACTTGTGTTTCTGCGTACTAATATGAACAATGGATCAGGTGGTGGATTTCTTGCAATTTAACTTTCCCAGCCCCGCAGCGATTCCGGGTGTTTCACTCTTAGATTTGAATGTAATACAATACACACATAGTTTATATATTCTCCCAAAAACACTCGGATAAAAGCTGTAGTAATTAAATTTTTCCATAATGGAACGCACACAGCTCTCCCGTTCTCCGAAATTATAACATTTTGCATCTCTTTAACAAGCTCTGTTAATCAACAAATTGCCGTCCGCCACAGCTTTTTCATGCTTTCCCTACAAAAGACCGCAATGTCAAGAGCACAAAATCGGCAAACAAAACGCCACCAGTGGTTATTTTGAAATTCCACCTTTCTTATAATAGAAATTCTGCTTAGCAGCAGCGAAACACCGCAAAGAAACAAGAGTGTTGAAGCTTAGTAACGTGTTGGCATTGATCATAATGGAAATTATTATGTCACTGAAAGTCTCACCAAAAACTTTCGCTCTCTTCTTGAAGCTGCTCTTATTTCAAAGAGGAAGAAACAACTGTCTTCTATGTATACTTAAGCAGGAATCGTATATGCTAAAGACTACCAATGAACGAAGTTTTGCCGTCAAGAGCTCTGAAGCTGCACTAATTTAATGCTGATGATACTGCTGGTGCCGTTGCTGCAAGTTAATACACGTACAACTATCTCTCTTTAACATATATTTTCTACTCCTACTCACCTCTCTCCCCCTTTCCCATGCTCTATCTACCTTTCTTCCTTTTTTATGTTTCTCTTTTCCCTTTTGTGTGGCATTTTTGAACTAATATCTACAGCATAAATGAAAAAAACTGCATATACTATAATTAATATCTTATCAAACTTTCGAGCTGGTCTTAGAGTTTTCTTTTTCAATGGTCGTAGTCTTGATCAATGTAAATTAGACTACCTTAGATACAGTTTGTCAAGAAAGTGTTTACACTAGGTAAAAAAAACAACAATTTCTACTTTCTCTACATCACCAATTTCCCCTAACATCAACAAAGAAGCTTCAAGGAAAAAAGATTATAAGAAACGCAGCAAAGATAAGCATTCCTACATTCAAACCGATCCCTAAGACTAACCCCATTTAACAACACTCATGGACCCTAGTACAACGTAGTCCTACAACGGCAAATTGTGTACTATACATGAAGGCATTTGCAAAAGCCAGGAAAGCATGCATACAAGCCAAGAGGATGGCGCGGGACAATTCTATCAACACAATGGACCTTAAACTAGACTCAAGAATTCTATGGAACCGTATCAGATCACTCAGAACTAGTAGATATACCCCAATCTTTCCATCCATGTTTAATAATGATATTTTGATGAAAAGTGATCTCCAGACCATAGCGAACAACTTCGCAAATAAATGGTAAAACCAGAGATAAGCAAGGAGATATCCAACTCCCTCGTCTTCCACCCTTTGAGGTGAACTGACAGCGTTTTTTAAACCCCTGTCTGTGAATACGTGTGAGCTGTCTTGATCAGCTGATTCCAAACAGCTGATCAGTTTTTGAGGTGAAATATCTTGACAGGAAGTAAAATCATAAGGGTGCGAGAGTATAATTCAGGTAATGGATATTTATTCTTAAAACGCAAACGCAATTAAAACGACAATAAAGTATGTTTCTTAATAAACCTGAAATATCAGCAGTAAGTAATTAAGTTGACAAACAGAGAACTGCTTAAACTCTTTTAATAAGCAAGTATGATATATGTTGATAGCAAGGATTTAACGGCAGTCATAAATTTTTAATAATATAAAGTACAATTGTTGGTTATTAATCTTTTTTCTTTTTTGTTTTATAAGGTATTCAATTATATGGAATGAAGACGTAAATACAAATTGATTATAAGGCTTAAAATATTTTTTGAAAAGCATTTCCACACCACCCATGGGGTATGCTTATGGTACGTTAACCGATTTTTTGTTCACTATGTGTTTGGTTTCCCCAAGAGGCCTATTGCAACCGAACTTAAATAGATTAGATACGTTTTTGTATATTTAGCGATCCAACAAGAATTGCATTTAACTCAAAAAATTAACAGAAAAATAAAAAATGTTAGCGACATGAATATATGGAAGACAAAGTTTTGATTTAAAAATTTTCACAAATGTCTAACACGGAGCATTATTATTTTTGAAATTATGGTCACTTAAATCCCTGTTTCAAAATTGAGTGACAAAATAAATTCGAATTCTAATAAAATAACTTAAGATGAAGTCTGGTGGCAAATTTTTACAGCAGGTATATTTCTTTTCAGTAATCAGTAAAGTAAGAAGATGCTGTGCAACTCCCCTTACATAATAACATTTGTCGAATGAGTCCAAAAACCTTTGCTCAAGTTCTCGGACGTATTCCACAAAATCACTTGGCGCCGCTATAAGATTGCATCCATCGAATTGCTTAAAAGTTGTAAAGCTTTAAGCCAGGCGAAGCATCTGCTGTTCCTACTGTGGGTAAAGGCATACTACACGTATGGCTTTCGTGACACTTTCTGACATATACATTCTCTTTCACTTGCATTTATATCCTTTTTAAGATACAACGCGGAAGTGCACTTTGGCCTGTCGCATATTTTGCCTTGCACCCAAGATGTTTCCATTACATTAGGGGTTGATTGCTGATGGACTGCAACTTTTCTGCTTCAACATTTTCACAATTTCCGGGACTCATAATTTTCAAATATTGAACTCCCAAAGTTTTTGGAAAATTGATTTGAACTGTTGAGCAGTCACGCGTGTATTTTTCCTCCAACACTTCTGGCTTCACCGAAAAACTGCTCTAAACAATCTTGATTCAAATTCTTTTTATCACAATTCACTTCAATTACAATTGTTTAAATAGGACAAGCAGGCACATTGTAATAATTTAGTCCTTACCAAATATGCAAATATATTAAGCACTTTAAATCGCTTTTAAGGAATCAAAAGAACAATTACTAGTAATTGTAAATAATTTTTATAACCGTACCGTACCGTACAAAGTTGCCATGACTGTGATTTATACCGACCCTTCACTTCTTCCTGTTCTCTCTAAGATTTTTTAAAAAATCATTGCATGACGATTAGGTTAGGCAATCGAAAACCCTACCTCCCTACCTAGCTACCTCATTAAATGCTACCTCCAACAGAGAACCAACTTTACTCAAGAAAACCTCGGTCTATGTTTTCCGTGGATGGATGAAAGAGGTAACCTGTTTTCGCTTAACATCTATTGGAGTATATCTAGAAGTTAGCCATGTTAATGTGGTCATATTCTGACAACTTATTGTTAATAGTGAATTCTAAACTGGTACCGTACTTACTATTTCGAGTTTATCATCATAGTATAGTATTAGGCAAGGAGCGAAAGGGCACAACCGAATTTGAAATAAGAATTACCTGAGATTTCTTTGGATTTTTATTATTATTTTATTACAAGTAGAAGACTATAAAGTAAATTTATAAACTCTATAAGGTAGGGCTTTTGGGCAATTAAAGCCGTGTGCTGCCGTTAATACTTTAATCCTAACAATTCAAATACATTAATTTTTACATATACACGTTTGTATTAGAGCAATGAACAAAAATACATGTCTTCATATTTCCGGGTATTTCGAGTGATGTGATGTAGCAGTTTTGATGTTACTAATTGCTTCTTTATTTGCTGGGTTCAAGAGTTCGGCCAGTTTTTTCATAACGTCCATTTTACCACCAACTTGTTTGAACCTTGGGCATTCGACGAAAATGTGTCATACGGAAAGGGCAATACCACAGTGCTGACAGAGTTTAGGAGGCTGACCGACGACGACTGACGAATAAGTGTTTGCAGCAGAACAGTGGTATTTTCTAGTAAATATGCTGTTGTAGCGAATTCATTTAAGTTGTTCTATGTGTGATCTCAGCAAACATGTACACTTGTTTCCTTTCAAAATTCCAAGGTTGTCGGAGCAAATTAGTGTTTTTCCAGGTCAATTTTTAGCTTTTATAGATCTTTCAATCCCCGCCAGATCAGTGGTATTTTCTAGTAAATATGCTGTTGTAGGGAATTCGTTTAAGTTGTTCTATGTGTGATCTCAGCAAACATGTACACTTGTTTCCTTTCAAAATTCCAAGGTTGTCGGAGCAAATTAGTGTTTTTCCAGGGCCAATTTTTAGCTATTATAGATCTTTCAAACCCTGCCAGTTCAGCAATGTAGATTTCTGCTGCATGTGGCAGTTGTTCTCGATAAAGGTTTACTGTTTGAACAGTACCTTGCCATTTAATTACTGCGTATGAGCAGAGCGTTTCTGTGTACGAACCACACAGTAAGAATCATATGAGAATCGCGTAAAGAATCAGTTATGGGTTAATAGATTCTATAAGTTCTGCGTGTACATTTTTAAAGATGTGGTTTATAGCATTATTCTTCCTGAAGTTTGTGATGTGCTTTTATCTACAGAATGTAGGTGCCTTTTACATGATTGTTTGCGATCTGGTCCTTACATGTGTCTTTCTGATTGACCCTGATAGAAAGAAGACACAATTATTGCTAAACGTTTCATCGCTGATGTTAATTTATTTTTCCCTCTATAATGACCGGTTGGATGCAGAGCATTCATTCGTGAAGTGGATGTAGTTGATCTGCTAATGCCTTGCATCTTATGTTGGAAGCTTTTCTTGTGAATAATACACAAAATGATGAGTATACGGCTTCGACTCGCAGCGCCTCGATTGGTGTTGTTCTAAGAGCACATGTTGCTGTTCGGCAGTACTCATTTATTTCAGCGTCTATTTTTTGTTTGTTAATTTTTGATGTCCACATGTAAATTCCAAATGTAAAGTTTTCGTTATACGTACTGCTGTTTCCATCTGTGGTTCTTTGTTTGCGTGAGCATATTATTTTAAGAAGGTCATTGTTTGTTTTTAGTTTATGCAATATTATTTTAACATGACTGTCCAATTTAAGGTTCCTAGCCTTGTGTGATACCAAGAAGTTTGAGCTCTTTTTTATGTGGGATTAAGCCGTTTCGAATTTCAATAGGTCTTGTGGAGCATTTGTGTATGTTTCTATTTTAGAAACATGTACATGTACTACTGCTCCTCTCTTCTGTCCCCAAGCCTGGATGACTGAATCGACTCTTATTAGCTTGCGTTTAACAGCGTCGTGGTCACCTGATGAGAATATATAAATGTTGTCCGCATATACCCCTATGAAGTCTAAATTATACTCTTGTTGACTAATTTCAACTATGAACGAGTCAATGTATGCTTTAGGCTAGGCTTTTAGCTATTTTATTTTCCAGCATGTGGACTAATGTATAAACCCTCTATTGTGTCAATATGCATGTTGTCCCGAGCTTGTTTTAGCCTATTATCATTAAATGCTAGACAGGTAGGGTACATTTATGGTTTACGCAGAGTTGATCGTGTATACGAGTATAGTAAAAGTTTATTAGGAACTTTTCTCTATCGCTATAACACCATTATATCTATAAAATTACCTCAATTTTGTTCGATCTGTCAGAACACATGCTCTAATACCATCTCGTCACCTCTACACTTACTCGTCGCGTCTCTTTTTCATCTATGCTATTATACTCTGGAACTCATTACCAAGAAATATACGAACTATTATTAATACTAAACGTTTTAAACATGCCGTTCTTTTCTACCTTTCTTCCCTTTCCTAAGCCTTCTTTTTCTATTTTTCCTATATCTATATATAAGAAATTTAAATTGTTTTCTATTCTCTTGATGTTTATACATTAGTATTATAAAAGACGCATGTCTTATTCTACCCTTATGAGTTGAATTGATTTGAACTGAAATTGTTCGTGCTGGTTTGACTTCGAGTCTTTCTTCACGTTGATCACTTGTTTCAAACGAAAGGAATTCAACTGTCCGTAATCGTTGGACTTCGCGTCTTTCCTCAAGTTGCTCGCTTGTTTCAGATGATCAGGCTTCAAATATACGTAATCATTGAGCTTCGAGTTTTTGCTCACGTTGCTTGCTTGTTTAAGGCGATCGTTCTTGAACTGTGCGTAATCGTTGATCTTCGAGTCTTTGCTCACTTTGCTCGCTTGTTTCAGACGACCAGAATTCAACAGTGCGTAATATTTGTTGCTCGTTTGGGAGGCATATTTTTTAAATATACGTAAATCACAATCTGAAATCTCACCCGTTTCAATACTAAATGTTATTATTTTTCAAGGCATGTACTTAGCATGCGCTGCAAGAAAACTGTTGAAATTCAAAGGCAAATGGGTTAAAACTGTTTGAAATAGGTTAAAACTATTTTGATATTAATTGAAATGAGATTTAACAGCATTGACTATGCAATGTAAGAAAACTTCAAAAAAAAGGAACACAAAATGCGCCAAAAATATACAATGTTATTCATACACTAAACAAATTTAATGAAATAAAAAATTATTCGTTATTCGCACTTACAGTCACTAACTCTTTTGCTGGAACTCGAACTTCTAATGTAAAGTAAATGCTTTTACTCAATCATCAACTTCAATCGGGAAAGCTGCTACTTAGCTTTTTTCTAATTACTACCCTAATAATTGTCCCACTCGTCGTCCGAAACTACCCGTAAATATTCCAGTGCAGTTTTAAACTCGAAATGTAGTTTTCGGGCCTTTGCAGTCTTGTTGTAGTAGCAACTCAAACTTCTCAAGGAGCAATTTTTATAATCTAAAACACTATTATCTATAAACGGGTGTAGGGTTAACGTAAACAAACAATATGAAAATATGAAAGCGTGAGTCAGTGTATATCTGGTGGAAATGTGATTAAGTTGTACATCTGGTGGAAATGTGAGTGAGTTGTGCATCTGGAGGAAAGATTTTATTTGCAAACGTAAATGTAAACTAATTTCTTTCAAAAAATCATCCTCCACAGCTACAACTTGATACGAATTTCCACTTTTATCACGCATAATCATGCATTATACGAAATGTAGACACAGTACACTATTCACATACATATGCATGCACTTGTACCCATTTGCGTTCTAACTAGTGCTGAATCTAAGTACAGCCATACACACATCTACGTACGCATAGTCATACATACTTTCCATAGAAGACACTATCACTTCTTCCAGCGTGCACTGTGTGTATATTTAGGGGCTTAGGGGTACAATGTGCGTGACTTCACTAAACTACGTATGAATTCACTGATGACAGCGAGAAATATTTTGATCTCAATGGCTTGACTTATAACTCAAAATACACATATATCACATAGTTCTCACGTAATTTTAGCTGAAACTATTCATAAATGTGGAAACTAAAGTACTATAAAAAGTACCCTTTTTCTAACTCCTCCCCTTCCTCCTAAAAAAAAAAAACATTGGTACCAAAACCTTTTTGAAAGAATTCCAGACAGAGTTGCCAAAGACATCAATACTATATATCTTACCATTTATGAGTGCAAACAGACAAACAAACATCACAATTAACAATAAAAATAAATAATTCTGGATATAGAATCACTTAAAATTTGTTTCTTTTCTTTTCTTAAATACCACTATTTCTGAAGATATTTTGTTCTCTCAATCTTACTTTAAATGTCTCTAGTCTTTTAACTTCAAACTAGTTTGTACTTATGAATTCTCACGAAAAGTTCACCGACAATTCATATGAAATAAGAAGAATCTGTTGCAATTAATTTGCTTTGATTTCACATTTTTATCCCTCTTATGAAATTATTAAAATTTTTTGTTCAGAAGGCAATATGTCTTCATAAGTAGATACAAAATATAAGGGCCCACAATGATATTTTTACGATTCACTATTTTGGTTATATTTACATGGATGCGTTAAGATTTAATTGATCCGAATATTCCAATTAAGTAAATTAATTGAGTTTATGTACCAAGAATTGCAAGTCTCTTTGCAGCAAAGAATTCCTTCCAAAATGGGATGGTTCACAGCACGTCACGGAAAAGTAAACAAGATTCTCGTATTGTTCAAGAGTTAATACATCACAAAATCGTACTTCGGTCCACTCTTGAAATTACCAAAGTTTCGACAAAAAACTAAAAGTTTGGGCGCCCATAACTTTTATTCACCTGCTTGCTTATTATTTGCGACGGACTTCAGACCGTACTCACGACACAATGAAATAAGCAAGCTTCCGTTGGATGGAAATGGCACACCTTCAACACCCAGAAGGCAGACTCTCAGTCTACTTCTTTATCTTCTTCCGGAGTGAAAAAAGACCGTCAACCAGCATGCCTCTCCAACCAGCACGATCTTTTGCTAGCTCCAACTGCGCACCCCAAATTGGTTGGGGTCCCTCTCCATTCGCGTGCGCCTAGGCCGTCCTCTGTTGCGTTGTCCCAATGGCTCTGATTCGAAGACCTTTTGGGCCGGAGCAGTGGTGTCCATACTGATGCCCAAAGATTTTGTCATTATATCTTCTCCTTCAGATGCCATCAACGCAAACGGAGAAAAAATCGCACACAAAACTGTTCTCTCGAAAAGACTAAGGGCTTACTCAGGCGCTTTTAGTAACGGCCAGGGTTGTAATCATGGAACTTTTCAAGCGAATATCGTTCTGACGATCCACCAAAGCGATAACGTCGATAATTGGCATCATGTAACCCAACCACTATCGTCTTGCTACGGTCTATTTTACCAAGTATACCGGTATAAGGAGAGCGTCAAATGGCTCGATAAGGAACATTTGTTGTGAACGAGCCCTTATTTTTTTTTTTTTTTTGTTTGTTTGAAATATATTTAGTATACATCAAGTCATTGAACAGACAACATCATATATTTTCATCGTGTAAAAAATGTCGAATTTTGTACCAGAAAGTGATGATTTGCGGAAAGCATTAATTTTTTGTTTTTATTTGAAGAAAAGTGCTGAAGAGTCGCATCGAATGCTTGTCGAGGCATATGGTGATCATGCTCTATCAGAAGCAACATGCAAAAAATGGTTTCAATGGGTCAGAATTAAAGATTTTGATGTGAGAAATGAAGAACGTGGAAGACCACCAAAAAAGTTGAAGACCCCGAATTGAACACGATATTGGATGGAGATATCACTTTGAATATAAAGCAAATGGCAGCAATGTTAAAGTTGCAGAACAAACAATTTCTGCCGTTTAAAAGCAGTGGGAAAGAGCCAAAAGTGTGGAAAATGGGCACCACATGAACTGAATGAAAAACAGATGGAAAACCAAAAACAGACTTATGAAATTTTGCTTCAAAGACACGAAATAAAATCGGTTTTGCATCGGATTGTTACTGGCGATGAAAAATGGATTTATTTTAAGAATCCTTAACGGAAAAAATCATGGGCTAATCTGGGACAGCTATCAACCACGACAGCAAAACCAGATCGATTCTTCAAGAAGACAATGCTGTGTGTTTGGTGAGACCATAAAGGTGTGCAGTACCACGAGCTCCTAAAACCTGGTGAAACCGTTAATACAGATCGCTACCGACAACAAATAATCAGTTTGAACCATGCATTGATCGAGAAACGACCAAAATGGGCCAGAACACACGACAAGGTAATTTTGCTCCATGACAATGCACCTGCACAGAAAGCAAAACCGGTTCAGGATACAATCAAAACACTTGGCTTGGAGCAGCTACCCCACCCACCGTATTCACCAGACTTGGCTCCTTCCGACTACCATTTGTTTTCATCGATGGGACACGCATTGGCCGAGCAGCACTTTGATTCCTACGAGGAGGTCGAAAATTGGGTGTCTGATTGGTTTGATTTAAAAGACGAACTATTTTATTGGCGTGGTATTCACAAATTGCCAGAAAGGTGGTCAAAATGTGTAGAAAACAATGGCCAATACTTTGAATAAAATGTTTTTACTTTCCCATAAATAATTAGTGTTTTATTAAAAAAAGAAAAACGCCATTTCATACTGGTATTGACAGCTCTCATATTGGTACTGCTACTGAAAGCAACATATCTTTTATCGTAATTGTACACACACAGGAAAACAATGAATAACAGCGGCATGAATATTTTCATTGTTTTTTTGTGTGTGAACGTGAACGTGGAGCTCATAATATATATATGAAGTTTGATTTCAGAAAATATTTGTTGAAATAATTTTGGATGTACATTCATAGTGAAATAGGCATTGTCAAAAACCGATCATCAGGACGATAGCGATTGGCAGTTTGAGAGTACAACCAAAATGATATCGTTTTGTCAATATTGATTTTTTTTTTGCTTACGCGGTGCAAAACTCTCGTGATCCGTGATTAGACCCCAGATTTAAGTACCATAGAGTAGGACTGGGTTGATTAAGCTGTTATATATCATAAAGCGATCTTAGTCCTAGAGAGTCCCCATGCACATTGTCATATGCGGCCTTAAGATCGACGAATAGTTGGTGAGTGTCGATTTGTACTTTTAGAGTCCTTTCCGGGATCTGTCGTAGAGTGAAGATCTGGTATATCGTGGACTCCCCTGGTCTGAAACCAGACTGATAGGACTCTATCAGGTTATGGACAAACGGTTTCAGACGCTCACACAATACGGCAAAGAGGATCTTGTATGCGATGCTAAGCTCCATATCTTACAGATGAGCTGGTGCATGCCGCCAACCAGGTTATCTCCATCTGCTTAAAATAGTTCTGGGGGTAGTGCGTCGGCTCTAGCAGCTTTGTTCGTTAAGAAGTCTACAGAGTCTTTCTAGATTCTCAGTACCGAATGGGACTCTACCACGAGTTGTCCATTCTGGTCCCGGGAGGCTTCGGTCCGAACCTTGCATTCTTCGAATAGTTATTTTACTTTCCCATAAAAATTTCGGACTTCATTCCTGCCATAACACCTTTCCATTTCCTCGACCGCGCGGTTCTCTCCTTTTTATTTTCTTCTGAAAAGTCTAAGAGCATCGGCTTTTATTTCTGTTAGTAGAGTTCACGAACAACACTCGTTGTTGGATGAAGCGTTGCCTTGTAGGCATCTTGTATGGCTGCATGCCCTTACCTGTACTCTTCGTCAAACCATGGCTACCTTCTGTGTGGTGACTCGGTCACCAAAGTTCCCAGCAATCAGTTGCGATTGTAGCTTTCCGACATCAAACCGTATTGGCCTCACTCGATATTGAGGGATATCTATATACGTTGATATCTCGATATCCGGGTTCTTACCTTGGCTACAACAAGGTGATGATTCATGTCGATGTTTGCACCTCGGAAGGTTCGAACATCGAGAATATTGGAGGAGTGTCTGACATCGATCACAAGGTGATCAATCTGATTGACGGTGGATTGATCAGGGGATTGTCTACTTCCTTTGTGAATGTTCAGTGGAAACCGCGTGCTAACCACAGAGAGGTATCGCCCCGAAGCGAAGTCCAGCAATCTGAGTCCGTTTCCGGATATTGTTGAAGACTGCTAGGAAGATCTTGGTGTCGTCCCCCAGTCATCGATCGTATGTTCTTTCTAGGAGATCATAGAAGCCGTCCTTGGTGCTGTCATCCTTCTGCTCTGTTGGGACGTGAGCGCTAATTAGACTGATATTCCCGAATTTAGCATTGATGCGGACTTTTTGTCTAAGTCTTGCTCGAAACAACAAATCCGCATCCGAATAAGCGCAGCTCTTTATCGTTTTTATGCCAGGCCCATCCCATCGCATTTCCTGGATGGCGGTAATGTCTCCTTTGTAGCAGTCAAGGCCCTCCGCAAGTTGTTCAGCTGCACGTGGCCTGTTAAGGAACTTCATATTCCATGTGCAAAACCGAAAGGCGTAAACGTATTTTGGGGTCGTCAGCAGTTAGTCCGTCCTTTTCCGAGGCATGATGTCTCTGAACTGGTGTTGTTTTACGTGGTGACGAAGTTATCCTCACGCACATCCCAAAGACTGGTAGGCAAGGCCCAATATTTAAACCCTCAGGCAGAGGGGCTCGCTGCATTCAATGGTTCATCATACACCGCCTGTAGCTTGTATGTCAACTTGGTCTGTGCACTAACGAGGATAGTGTTGGAACGTTACCTCTCATGAATAGGCCCATGCCCCCAGTCATACAATTCACAGAAATAAATTTATTCTTTAAATATCTATTTATTTTTTGTTATGAAACGTCGTTCCAATAAATATTTATATATAAAAATAATTTTAAAAATATTGAACTTTTCGTCTGTTTTATATTTTGGTTTTCTTGAAAATCGGGCTACAACAAGACAACATGACACTGCATTTAGAAATCTCACCCGTTTCAATACTAAATGTTATTATTTTTCAAGGCATGTACTTAGCATGCGCTGCAAGAAAACTGTTGAAATTCAAAGGCAAATGGGTTAAAACTGTTTGAAATAGGTTAAAACTATTTTGATATTAATTGAAATGAGATTTAACAGCATTGACTATGCAATGTAAGAAAACTTCAAAAAAAAGGAACACAAAATGCGCCAAAAATATACAATGTTATTCATACACTAAACAAATTTAATGAAATAAAAAATTATTCGTTATTCGCACTTACAGTCACTAACTCTTTTGCTGGAACTCGAACTTCTAATGTAAAGTAAATGCTTTTACTCAATCATCAACTTCAATCGGGAAAGCTGCTACTTAGCTTTTTTCTAATTACTACCCTAATAATTGTCCCACTCGTCGTCCGAAACTACCCGTAAATATTCCAGTGCAGTTTTAAACTCGAAATGTAGTTTTCGGGCCTTTGCAGTCTTGTTGTAGTAGCAACTCAAACTTCTCAAGGAGCAATTTTTATAATCTAAAACACTATTATCTATAAACGGGTGTAGGGTTAACGTAAACAAACAATATGAAAATATGAAAGCGTGAGTCAGTGTATATCTGGTGGAAATGTGATTAAGTTGTACATCTGGTGGAAATGTGAGTGAGTTGTGCATCTGGAGGAAAGATTTTATTTGCAAACGTAAATGTAAACTAATTTCTTTCAAAAAATCATCCTCCACAGCTACAACTTGATACGAATTTCCACTTTTATCACGCATAATCATGCATTATACGAAATGTAGACACAGTACACTATTCACATACATATGCATGCACTTGTACCCATTTGCGTTCTAACTAGTGCTGAATCTAAGTACAGCCATACACACATCTACGTACGCATAGTCATACATACTTTCCATAGAAGACACTATCACTTCTTCCAGCGTGCACTGTGTGTATATTTAGGGGCTTAGGGGTACAATGTGCGTGACTTCACTAAACTACGTATGAATTCACTGATGACAGCGAGAAATATTTTGATCTCAATGGCTTGACTTATAACTCAAAATACACATATATCACATAGTTCTCACGTAATTTTAGCTGAAACTATTCATAAATGTGGAAACTAAAGTACTATAAAAAGTACCCTTTTTCTAACTCCTCCCCTTCCTCCTAAAAAAAAAAAACATTGGTACCAAAACCTTTTTGAAAGAATTCCAGACAGAGTTGCCAAAGACATCAATACTATATATCTTACCATTTATGAGTGCAAACAGACAAACAAACATCACAATTAACAATAAAAATAAATAATTCTGGATATAGAATCACTTAAAATTTGTTTCTTTTCTTTTCTTAAATACCACTATTTCTGAAGATATTTTGTTCTCTCAATCTTACTTTAAATGTCTCTAGTCTTTTAACTTCAAACTAGTTTGTACTTATGAATTCTCACGAAAAGTTCACCGACAATTCATATGAAATAAGAAGAATCTGTTGCAATTAATTTGCTTTGATTTCACATTTTTATCCCTCTTATGAAATTATTAAAATTTTTTGTTCAGAAGGCAATATGTCTTCATAAGTAGATACAAAATATAAGGGCCCACAATGATATTTTTACGATTCACTATTTTGGTTATATTTACATGGATGCGTTAAGATTTAATTGATCCGAATATTCCAATTAAGTAAATTAATTGAGTTTATGTACCAAGAATTGCAAGTCTCTTTGCAGCAAAGAATTCCTTCCAAAATGGGATGGTTCACAGCACGTCACGGAAAAGTAAACAAGATTCTCGTATTGTTCAAGAGTTAATACATCACAAAATCGTACTTCGGTCCACTCTTGAAATTACCAAAGTTTCGACAAAAAACTAAAAGTTTGGGCGCCCATAACTTTTATTCACCTGCTTGCTTATTATTTGCGACGGACTTCAGACCGTACTCACGACACAATGAAATAAGCAAGCTTCCGTTGGATGGAAATGGCACACCTTCAACACCCAGAAGGCAGACTCTCAGTCTACTTCTTTATCTTCTTCCGGAGTGAAAAAAGACCGTCAACCAGCATGCCTCTCCAACCAGCACGATCTTTTGCTAGCTCCAACTGCGCACCCCAAATTGGTTGGGGTCCCTCTCCATTCGCGTGCGCCTAGGCCGTCCTCTGTTGCGTTGTCCCAATGGCTCTGATTCGAAGACCTTTTGGGCCGGAGCAGTGGTGTCCATACTGATGCCCAAAGATTTTGTCATTATATCTTCTCCTTCAGATGCCATCAACGCAAACGGAGAAAAAATCGCACACAAAACTGTTCTCTCGAAAAGACTAAGGGCTTACTCAGGCGCTTTTAGTAACGGCCAGGGTTGTAATCATGGAACTTTTCAAGCGAATATCGTTCTGACGATCCACCAAAGCGATAACGTCGATAATTGGCATCATGTAACCCAACCACTATCGTCTTGCTACGGTCTATTTTACCAAGTATACCGGTATAAGGAGAGCGTCAAATGGCTCGATAAGGAACATTTGTTGTGAACGAGCCCTTATTTTTTTTTTTTTTTTGTTTGTTTGAAATATATTTAGTATACATCAAGTCATTGAACAGACAACATCATATATTTTCATCGTGTAAAAAATGTCGAATTTTGTACCAGAAAGTGATGATTTGCGGAAAGCATTAATTTTTTGTTTTTATTTGAAGAAAAGTGCTGAAGAGTCGCATCGAATGCTTGTCGAGGCATATGGTGATCATGCTCTATCAGAAGCAACATGCAAAAAATGGTTTCAATGGGTCAGAATTAAAGATTTTGATGTGAGAAATGAAGAACGTGGAAGACCACCAAAAAAGTTGAAGACCCCGAATTGAACACGATATTGGATGGAGATATCACTTTGAATATAAAGCAAATGGCAGCAATGTTAAAGTTGCAGAACAAACAATTTCTGCCGTTTAAAAGCAGTGGGAAAGAGCCAAAAGTGTGGAAAATGGGCACCACATGAACTGAATGAAAAACAGATGGAAAACCAAAAACAGACTTATGAAATTTTGCTTCAAAGACACGAAATAAAATCGGTTTTGCATCGGATTGTTACTGGCGATGAAAAATGGATTTATTTTAAGAATCCTTAACGGAAAAAATCATGGGCTAATCTGGGACAGCTATCAACCACGACAGCAAAACCAGATCGATTCTTCAAGAAGACAATGCTGTGTGTTTGGTGAGACCATAAAGGTGTGCAGTACCACGAGCTCCTAAAACCTGGTGAAACCGTTAATACAGATCGCTACCGACAACAAATAATCAGTTTGAACCATGCATTGATCGAGAAACGACCAAAATGGGCCAGAACACACGGCAAGGTAATTTTGCTCCATGACAATGCACCTGCACAGAAAGCAAAACCGGTTCAGGATACAATCAAAACACTTGGCTTGGAGCAGCTACCCCACCCACCGTATTCACCAGACTTGGCTCCTTCCGACTACCATTTGTTTTCATCGATGGGACACGCATTGGCTGAGCAGCACTTTGATTCCTACGAGGAGGTCGAAAATTGGGTGTCTGATTGGTTTGATTTAAAAGACGAACTATTTTATTGGCGTGGTATTCACAAATTGCCAGAAAGGTGGTCAAAATGTGTAGAAAACAATGGCCAATACTTTGAATAAAATGTTTTTACTTTCCCATAAATAATTAGTGTTTTATTAAAAAAAGAAAAACGCCATTTCATACTGGTATTGACAGCTCTCATATTGGTACTGCTACTGAAAGCAACATATCTTTTATCGTAATTGTACACACACAGGAAAACAATGAATAACAGCGGCATGAATATTTTCATTGTTTTTTTGTGTGTGAACGTGAACGTGGAGCTCATAATATATATATGAAGTTTGATTTCAGAAAATATTTGTTGAAATAATTTTGGATGTACATTCATAGTGAAATAGGCATTGTCAAAAACCGATCATCAGGACGATAGCGATTGGCAGTTTGAGAGTACAACCAAAATGATATCGTTTTGTCAATATTGATTTTTTTTTTGCTTACGCGGTGCAAAACTCTCGTGATCCGTGATTAGACCCCAGATTTAAGTACCATAGAGTAGGACTGGGTTGATTAAGCTGTTATATATCATAAAGCGATCTTAGTCCTAGAGAGTCCCCATGCACATTGTCATATGCGGCCTTAAGATCGACGAATAGTTGGTGAGTGTCGATTTGTACTTTTAGAGTCCTTTCCGGGATCTGTCGTAGAGTGAAGATCTGGTATATCGTGGACTCCCCTGGTCTGAAACCAGACTGATAGGACTCTATCAGGTTATGGACAAACGGTTTCAGACGCTCACACAATACGGCAAAGAGGATCTTGTATGCGATGCTAAGCTCCATATCTTACAGATGAGCTGGTGCATGCCGCCAACCAGGTTATCTCCATCTGCTTAAAATAGTTCTGGGGGTAGTGCGTCGGCTCTAGCAGCTTTGTTCGTTAAGAAGTCTACAGAGTCTTTCTAGATTCTCAGTACCGAATGGGACTCTACCACGAGTTGTCCATTCTGGTCCCGGGAGGCTTCGGTCCGAACCTTGCATTCTTCGAATAGTTATTTTACTTTCCCATAAAAATTTCGGACTTCATTCCTGCCATAACACCTTTCCATTTCCTCGACCGCGCGGTTCTCTCCTTTTTATTTTCTTCTGAAAAGTCTAAGAGCATCGGCTTTTATTTCTGTTAGTAGAGTTCACGAACAACACTCGTTGTTGGATGAAGCGTTGCCTTGTAGGCATCTTGTATGGCTGCATGCCCTTACCTGTACTCTTCGTCAAACCATGGCTACCTTCTGTGTGGTGACTCGGTCACCAAAGTTCCCAGCAATCAGTTGCGATTGTAGCTTTCCGACATCAAACCGTATTGGCCTCACTCGATATTGAGGGATATCTATATACGTTGATATCTCGATATCCGGGTTCTTACCTTGGCTACAACAAGGTGATGATTCATGTCGATGTTTGCACCTCGGAAGGTTCGAACATCGAGAATATTGGAGGAGTGTCTGACATCGATCACAAGGTGATCAATCTGATTGACGGTGGATTGATCAGGGGATTGTCTACTTCCTTTGTGAATGTTCAGTGGAAACCGCGTGCTAACCACAGAGAGGTATCGCCCCGAAGCGAAGTCCAGCAATCTGAGTCCGTTTCCGGATATTGTTGAAGACTGCTAGGAAGATCTTGGTGTCGTCCCCCAGTCATCGATCGTATGTTCTTTCTAGGAGATCATAGAAGCCGTCCTTGGTGCTGTCATCCTTCTGCTCTGTTGGGACGTGAGCGCTAATTAGACTGATATTCCCGAATTTAGCATTGATGCGGACTTTTTGTCTAAGTCTTGCTCGAAACAACAAATCCGCATCCGAATAAGCGCAGCTCTTTATCGTTTTTATGCCAGGCCCATCCCATCGCATTTCCTGGATGGCGGTAATGTCTCCTTTGTAGCAGTCAAGGCCCTCCGCAAGTTGTTCAGCTGCACGTGGCCTGTTAAGGAACTTCATATTCCATGTGCAAAACCGAAAGGCGTAAACGTATTTTGGGGTCGTCAGCAGTTAGTCCGTCCTTTTCCGAGGCATGATGTCTCTGAACTGGTGTTGTTTTACGTGGTGACGAAGTTATCCTCACGCACATCCCAAAGACTGGTAGGCAAGGCCCAATATTTAAACCCTCAGGCAGAGGGGCTCGCTGCATTCAATGGTTCATCATACACCGCCTGTAGCTTGTATGTCAACTTGGTCTGTGCACTAACGAGGATAGTGTTGGAACGTTACCTCTCATGAATAGGCCCATGCCCCCAGTCATACAATTCACAGAAATAAATTTATTCTTTAAATATCTATTTATTTTTTGTTATGAAACGTCGTTCCAATAAATATTTATATATAAAAATAATTTTAAAAATATTGAACTTTTCGTCTGTTTTATATTTTGGTTTTCTTGAAAATCGGGCTACAACAAGACAACATGACACTGCATTTAGAAATGAGTTTCTTAATTTTTAGAAATTTTAGTACTAACGAGTAATCGACAATTTATATTGCTATGTTTAAAATCGTTTTGTAAAAAAGGTTATTCTAAATATAAAAGTAAATATAACAGTTATAGGACTTACTTTGCTAAATCATCAGAAAGCATAAAATTTTGCTTAATATTGTTAGTCAAATTTCCAGGCATTTCCTCTACAGTCTTAAAAATTCTTTTTACGTTATCAAACTGGCGCCTGAAATATAAAAAGGCAAATTAGATAAATTTTCCACGAATTATTTCAAAATATTTTGTACGTATGTATGTATGTACATAATTGCAAGATTTTTCTGTTTAAAGTTGTTTATTGAAATTGACCAAATCAATTATTTTTTCGCAGGGGAAACTTTCTTTTCTTCGTCGGCTTTGTTGGTCACTGTCGATTTTCAATGAAACCAGGTTATTTGCAAGAATTGGTTTGCACTTGCAGTGCCCGCCGGCGTGTGCAGTGCAATCAGTTCGCGTACAGGCGAATCGAATTTCTTGATGAGCGTGTGGCTTTGGCCATCATACCTCCTCTGTCCTTAAGAATCTACGTCCCTTAGATATTAAATGTTGATCCTGTCCATACAAACAAGGCGAGTTGCCAATAATATTCTCCATAATGCACAGGTCAAGTTGGTATACAGCCTCCTTGCGGTGCCTTCGAAATAACATCACAACATCTGTTGTTTGGTGAACCAATGTGTGCAAAGAACCCCTCTGTTCTGTGTCTGGCCTACAAGTCTGTGGTTTGTGCGTGAGCTGAACTACCTCACCACATAAAAAAAAAAATAGTTCAGAAAGCCCGAGTCGGATAAGGACGGATCAAATGTTGACGACCCATGCAAAAGTATTAAAAACAACGACTTTCGGTTTTGCACGTGGAATGTGAGATCCCTCAACAGACCACGTGCAGCTGAACACCTTGCGGGAGCAATGGAGTGCTACAAAGCAGACATCACCGCCACCCAGGAAGTGCAATAGGATGGACCAGGCACAAAAAACACGATGAAAAACTGGGAAATCTACTACAGCGGTTGCTACAGAGAGAAAAGGCAGCGCATATTCGCATGCGGATTTATTGTTCGAGACTTAGGCAAAAAGTCTTGAGCTACAACCTTGTCAGCGAACACCTCATGACAATCCGCATCAAGGCTAAATTCAGGAACATCAGCCTAGTTTGCACTCACGCCCCGACAGACGAGAAGAATGATAACATCAAGGATGACTTCAATGATATCCTAGAATGAACATACGATCAATGTCACAACTACGACACCAGGATAGTTCTAGGACAGCTTTAATGAGAAGGAGGAGGGCGGCGGTACGCTTGGGGTAGCTAGTCGGACGGGGTGGTTTTTGTTCACCTCACTCGTACATCACCCATTGCAAACAAACATTTTTGTCTGAGCTGGTGACCACCCTGTGAAATAAAATATGTATGTGTAAATGTGGGGTCTCATCCCTCTTTGCGCGTACACTCACAAAACTTTTTCCCCGACAGCTAGGACTATATCAAATAGTCCTCCTTTTTTACAGAAATTGTTTTTTGTTTTGCTATAGCAAACGAGGCAACAGGTAAGTCGATGGTGATTTTTTTCCAGTAATCTTATTATTAATATTTCGTTTTCTTGCAAGAATTGGGTATCCAGCCTTCAGAACACTTCATACGCTTGTCCATGTCTGGCCAATAATACTTTTGTTTTAGCCTAGATAAGGTTTTATGGATGCTCCCATGTCGTGCAGATGATTCATTATGTGCAGTCTCCAACCAGAGTTTCCATACCATGTAGTCATGAATGTCCCCGCTGTGTAAGTCGGTTCGTCTATACAAAAACCCATCAGAAAAGCACAGGTCAGGTAGTTTGGTTCCGTTGTCTGTTATTGTCTTCTTTAACTTTTCATACTATGTTGTAGCAAAATATGGAGAGTCAAAGTCAACTTCCATCGCCTGTTTGTATGCGAGCTCCTCCAAAAAGACCCGTCAGAGAGTATCACGGACTACGTTTTCGAAATCCTTTCTATGCTCGATCACAAAGTCAAAGGCATAGAGCTTCAGACTCCATCAGGGCAGGTGACCAAATAGAACCAAATAAACCCTCAACGTAAGCCCTGAACTTCTTTACTGACAGAACGGCCGCATAGCACTAAAGTTCGGTCACACTATAATTCCGCTAGGTGGGATTAAGTTTCTGAGACATGAATGCTATCGGTCGTACGTTATTCTCCACATCTATTTGGAAGAGCACACTTCCGACGCCGGTCGTTGAAGCGTCGCGCTATATGTAGAAGCGTTTCATAAAGTCTGCGTTTGTGAGTGTTGGTGCGGACACCAAAGTCTCTTTAAGTAAGTCAAACGCGTTAAACGCTTCGTCTGTTATCAGAATCGTCTTACCTTTTTTCAACTCTTCTCCACGTTGATGGTCAGCTCAATATAGATTCTTTAAGCATGCTGCTACTTTTGGTCGCCGTCGCGTAGTGGGTAGAGTGCGACGCTCACACGCCGAAGGGTCTAGATTCGATTCCCAGCACAACACCAATTTTTCGAATTTTTCACGGCACCACTTCTTTGGAGCTGCTGACAACACTCAAAGAGTAATAACTGTCTGAGAAAGCTTCTCAAATTTCGCCGTTTGGAGTCCGCAAAAAACTGTAGGTCCCTCTACTCGTGAGAGAACAGTAGCGCGCACAACACAAGTAGTTGATGAGCAAGCTAGGCCCTGGTCCCCCGTTAGACTGTAGCACCAACAATTATTATTACTTCTCCGAGCAGTATTATGTGTGATTCAAAATCTGGAGAACAAACCAGATAAACAAAGACATTCTCATTCAACCGAGTGGGTATAAATTTGTCCATCAGCCTACACATTCACTGAGCGGCATTACACAATCTGAACGACTTCACCGTGAACTGGAATAACGGCCGTCCAGGGACCGTGAAAGCCGTCTTCTCTCTTGACATGGGCTCTAGAAAGATCTAGCATCTTTAAGATCTATCCCGGAGATGTAGCGAGTCTCCTGTAGTCTGCTAAGGAGACTCTCAATGTGAGCAAACGGGTAAGCGTCTTTTTTTTGTTACCGTACTCACTTTCCGTGAATCCAGGCACAACCTCTTTTTACCAGGCTTGCGGACCAACACAACTGGAGAACTCCAAGCACTGTCCTCAATAACTCCCAACGAGAGCATCCTATCGAACTCGTCGTATAGGAGATTCTCGCTTGGAGAAATTGGGTAATGCTTCTGCTTGATGTGCATCTTTTCGTCTTCCACCTCAATAATGTGTTCATCAAGACTAGTTTTACCTTATTCCATCACAGCGAAGGGTGGGAACTGTGGCGAGGGAATCTGTAGTGGGTTACCTGTACTCGGAGGTGACGGAATGTCAACTACTGCAACTATGCTGAGAGCGACCTTTAACGCGCTCCAAAAGCCAACCCCTAAGTATAGCTCTTGCTGGAGGCTCGGCACTACATAAATGTCAATTTCTTGCGATTTTCCTCCCCAATAGACCCTAGTCTTAAATCGTCCCTCTATGTTTTAATGACCCCCGTCTGTTGTTTTCACTTCAAGATTTGGCATCTTTAACTAAATCTTGTGTCTCTGCATGAATTATCTTGCTCTATTTCCCAGGCACGTCACTGAGGCTCAGCTATCCAACAGGCCCAACATTTCTTGATTTTGGTGCTTGGAGGTGCTTCGATTCCGGGACTTCCTTCTCACGTCCCGCTCACTCCGCCAACTCTTCCGTATCCCTGACAGGCTGCACAAATGAAATACAGACTGCCCTGACCGCAGGCGAAGCAAGTCAGGGAATGAAACGGCGACTGGCAGACGATCGACGCGATAGCTGTGCTCTGGCCCTGTGTGTGTTCGTCTCGTCGAGTTCGTTCGTCCTTGTGTATTGTTCTATTTACCTTGTTCGTTTAGGTCTTGTCTGTCTGCCTCAGTGATTGTCTGGACTGTAGTGCAGCTATCAACTTCTCTAAGAAATCTACTTTCCCTCGACCTCAGGTGCTTTTCCGCTCTCCTGCATTCATCTCGGATGCTACCTAATTTGCATCTTAACACAAGCATCGCAATCTTGTCCTCCAGAGTTAGTCTCAATATCGCTAAAAGGTCTTCCTCAAGTGGTCTATTCTTCATTCTGATTATTTTGCTCCTAATGCCTAATGGCGTTGTAACTCCGCTTTGAGATCATAGTAATTGAAGAACTCGTCGCCCTGCGTCTCTTCCATGATCTGCCAATACCATTGTTCCGCAATGCCCGTCAATAAGTGGTGGAAGTGGCTCTCTACTATGGGATGGGAAAGGTTCTAACCTGTTCAAAATAGCAGCAGGCAGGCTGAACTGGTTTCAACACGTCCATATCATGGGCGCCATCTGGGCCATGTTGCTGTTAATCACAGACAGCATCTCCTTCTGGCTGCCTCCAACCGCCGCAGAGAGCATATCCTGGAACTGACGGTATAAGGGATCTTCCGTCCATTGGATAGGTCTGTCCTTGTCTTCGGACTGAGAGCCGCCAGCTTCGTCTAAATCCATTGCACCGTGTGGAACTCCTTCACTTCTCCCACGGTCTGTACCTCTTTGTCCAATGTCCTGTCGTTATCTGGGTAGAACTAGTCCTTGCGGCTCATCTTCCCACAAGTGGGGAATGGGGCATGGTACCTCCGGTCGCGTTTGTAAATACCACATCTTCCGGTGGCTCCCGTTTCTGGTTCGTCAGTTGGTATCGTCCTTCATTTACCGCCAGACTCGTGTAACGTTCTTGTGCAGCTCCGGTGCCTGGTTCTGCTTGGCGGTCGTCGTTCTCGGTTTCGGGGTGAAACTATGGTTATATACATAAATTGACTAACTTATCAAGTAATACTATTATTTTGGTGCATTCATGTAAAATTTCATATAAATGTGATCATTAATTCGCGTTTTATCTCTGGTTAAACAGAATCGTAAAGGCAACTGAGACGATGATGGTTAAAATTGAGCATCGGGCTGTAATTAAATTTTTCACTAAACATGGAAAAAGTAAAAATACTATTCATGAAGAGATGGTGGCTGTTTACCAGGGTTCCGCACCTTCATTATCAACTGTGCCAAAATGGTCAAGTGAGTTCAAGAGAGGCAGAGAGACCATTGAAGACGACCCCCGCTCCGACGCTCCGGCTACAGCTTGTACGGGAGGAAGCATCAAAGAAGTCGAAAACATTGTTCTTGAGGATGCCCGAATAAAGGTGAAAATGATAGCAGAGATCAACAAGCTTTCAACTGGTGCCATTCACACCATTTTTCATTACCATTTTGACCTTTCAAAGGTCAGTGAAAGGTGGGTGCCACGAACGCTCACAGCGCCTCAGAAAAAAGTGATAATCCCATGCTGTAGAAAGCTTTTGGGAATGTGTAGTGAGAACGCGGACAGCTACGGATCGAATTGTTACTGAAGACGAAACATGGGTTCACCACTATGACCCTGAAAGCAAACAATAGTCCATGCAGTGGCATAAAAAAGGAACAGACCCCCGGAGAAGTTCAAAGTCACTCCGTCTAACAGGAAGCTCATGGCCACAGTTTTTTGGGACTCAAAGAGAATTTTGCTTATTGAGTATAAAGAAAAGGTGAAATTATCAACGCCACATCCTACGCTTCTACTTTCCATAATTTGCGGGACGAAATTAAAAATAAAAGACGGGGTAAACTCGCAGCGGTTGTGTTGCTTCTTCATGACAGCGCTCATGTTCACATGGCGCAAGTTTCCAAGGCTGCTCCGCGATATGTGGTTTCGAAGAAATCCAACACCCATCCTATAGTCCAGACCTTGCCCCTAGTTATTATTTTCTGTTTCCGGATTTAAAAGAATGGGGGGCATCTGCCTATGCACGCGAGGTAATGTCGTTGATTGCGCTCAACATGGCGAGCTGCCAAGGCTATCCTCGTTAGTGCACAGGTCTAGTTGACATACAGCCTCCATGCGGCGCCCCCTGGATAGCCATCACAACACCCGTTGTATGTTGAACTAATGTATACAGCGAACCCCTCAGCCCGAGGATTTAAATAATGGGCCTGGCCTACCAGTCTGTGGGTTGTGTGTGAGGGTAACTTCCTCACCACGTAAAACAATATTAGTTCAGAGACAAAAATATGCCTCGGATAATGAAGGATCACCCGTTGACGACCCCAGCAAACGTTTAAAGGACATTGATTTTCGGTTTTGCACGTGGAATGTGAGGTCCCTTAGAAGGCCACGTGCAGCCGAACAACTTGCGGAGGTCCTTGACTGCTATAAGGCAGACATAACCGCTATCCAGGAAGTGCGATGGGAAGGGCCTTACATAAAAGCGATGAAGAACTGCGATATCTACTACAGCAATTGCTATAGAGAGAGAAGGCAGCGCTTATTCAGATGCGGATTTGTTGTTCGAGGCAGACTTAGGCAAAAAGTCTTGAGCTACGACCCCGTCAGCGAACGCCTCATGACGATTCGCATCAAGGTTAAATTCGGGAACATCAGCCTAATTTGCACTCACGCCCCTATAGAGGAGAAGGATGACAACATCAAGGATGATTTCCATGATCTCCTAGAAAGAACATACGATCGATGCCCCAGCTATGACACCAAGATCGTTCTAGGAGATTTCAACGCTCAGCTGGGAAAGGAGGACATCTTTGCTGGAGTCATCGGTAAACACAGCCTGCACGACAACACATCCGGAAACGGACTCAGGCTGTTGAACTTCGCCTCGGGGAGGAATCTCTCTGTAGCTAGCACGCGGTTCCCACACCTGGACATTCACAAAAGAACCTGGCGATCTTGTGATCAATCAAACGTCAACCGATTGATCACGTTGCGATCGACGTCAGACACTCCTCCAGTATTCTCGGTGTTTCGATGTCGATTTGTAGCCAAGGTAAGAGCCCGGATGTCGAAAGAGCAACGGAGTCGAGAAAGGCCAAAACGGTTTGATGCCGAAAAGCTACAATCGCAACCGATTGCTGGAAACTTTGCCTACCGAGTCTCCCTGAAACTCGCTCAGAGTTCGACGCTTCCTGCTCTAAGCATAGAAGAAGAATGGAAACGTTGTCAAGAAGCCATCAAAGAAGCTGCCACTGATGTGCTGGGTTTCACGTCACCACCCAGAAGGAACCCATGGTTTGACGACGAGTGCAGGCAAGCGCACGCAGCTAAACAAAACGCCTATGAGGCGACGCTGCATCGAACAACGAGGGCTGTTCGTGAGCTCTACGAACAGAGAAGAAGGAAAGAGCACGGGTTTCTCAGAAGGTAGAAGAAGGATCATGAGAAGCGCGCGGTCGAGGAAATGGAAAGGTGCTATGGCAGGAATGAAGTCCAAGCGTTTTACCGAAAGGTAAAACAGCTATCCGGAGGATACAAGGTTCGGACCAAGGCCTTCCGGGACCAAAATGGACAACTCGTAGTAGAGTCGCAGTCTGTGCTGAGAATGTGGAAAGATCATTTTTGCATACTCCTTAACGGCGATGACGGCCCAAATCCCACTGTTAGGCAGAATGTTCCGCTCAATTTGGACGATGATAGACAAGCATTCCGTCCCCCCGACTTAGACGAGGTGAATATAGCAATATCCAAGCTGAGGTCGAACAAAGCTGCTGGAGCGGACGGACTGTCCGCAGAACTATTTAAAGCAGCTGGAGATGACCTGGTTGGGCGCATGCACCAGCTCATCTGTAACATATCGTCGGAGGAAAGCATGCCCGATGAGTGGAATCTCAGCGTCGTTTGCCCGGTTCACAAGAAAGGAGACCCCTTTGACTGCGCCAACTACCGAGGGATTAGTACGCCAGGGAAGTCCACAATATACCAGATCTTCACATTACGGCAGATTTTGAAAAAGACCCAAGAAATGCAAATTGACACTCACCACCTACTCGTCGATTTCAAGGCTGCATACGACAGTGTGCATAGAGATGAGCTATACAGTGCCATGTCTAGTTTTGGCATTCCTACCAAACTCGTCAGATTGTGTAGAATAACGATGGAGAACTCTCGCTGCTCCGTCAAGGTCGGTACCGAACTCACCGAGACCTTCTATTTCAAAAAAGGTTTTAGACAAGGCGACGCACTGTCATGTGACTTCTTTAACATCATCCTCGAGAAGATCGTGCGTAACTCACAAGTCAACACCAGAGGCACGATCTTCCAGAAGTCAGTTCAATTGCTAGCCTACGCTGATGACATTGACGTGATTGGACGAACACAAAATACATGCTGTCATCAAGGAAGGACACACAACATCGACGTCTCGGACGGAGCGTCAAACTAGGCAGCAGAAACTTCTAGGTAGTCAAGGACTTCTGTAGGGTCACAAGAAGAAGAAGGATTTAAAAAAATGTCTTCATGGAAAAAGATTTTTCGAATGATGGAGAGCTTAAGTCGGTGATAAATGGGTATTTTGCAGAGAAAGAGGAAATTTATTATGTAACACACGCATTGATGTTTGGGGAGATTATATTGAAAAATAAAAACAATTTAAATTGAATTTGCATTTTCCTTCATATCGATACTGAGAATATATTGAATGCCCCTCGTATATACAACTTATTTCTTGGTAAGTTTTAGTTAAGTTTAAATTTAGGATAAGCTAGGATAGCTTAAACAAAGGAGCCAAGTTCTTCTACCTTTTCTCGAAAAAAATAATATATTTTTATATTATAAATATAAATCATTTAACAAAACTATGCCCAAAGAGAATTTTTAAATTAGATATCGTTTAGCTTAGAATACCTGTGTATAATAAATGTAAGCTAGTTAAAAGTATTTTTCTAAAATTAAGATACGATTATTTTATATATTTAATAAAATATGCCAAACACTCAAAATTAGAAAACGAGGGTTCTACTCAATTTGGGTAACGATAGACAAGAACTCCGTTCCAGCGACGTAGACATAGTGATGATAGCAATATCGAGTGTGGAGCGGAAGGATTGCCCTCAGAACTATTTAAAGCAGCTGGAGATGACCTGATTGGGCGTATGAACCAGCTCATCTATAAGATATGGTCGGAGGAAAGTATGCCCAATTAGTGGAATCTCGGCGTCGTTTGCCCGGTCTACAAGAAAGGAGACCCCTTTGACTGTGCCAAGTGTGAGAGTGTTACATTGAAATTGGTCAGGTAAATTGTGTTATTGCCTATATATTCAATGATTGAACCGTTGTTCTGATGATTATCACATCTAGCATTGTTTCCTCTTACTAACTGTGCTATGCAGTAGTCCTCTGCCAATGGTTGTAATGAATTCCTTCTGCAGATTATATTCTTTTGCGTGGGTCTGCATGCGGAAATAATTCCAAACTGTTTCTTACTGCTTACATTTGTTGTGAACGGGCCCTTATTTTTTTTTTTTTTTTGTTTGCTATAACATTGGCAGCAATGTTAAATGTTACACAACAAACAATTTCTGACCGTTTAAAAGCAGTGGAAACAGTGAAAGATCCAAAAGTGTGGAAAATGGGTACCACATGAACTGAATGAAAAACAGATGGAAAACAAAAAAAACACTTTTGAAAATTTGCTTCAAAGGTTTTGCACCGGATTGTTACTGGCGATGAAAAATGGATTTATTTTAAGAATCCTTAACGGAAAAAATCATGGGCTAATCTGGGACAATCATCAACATCCACTGCAAAACCAGATCGATTCGGCAAGAAGACAATGCTGTGTGCTTGGTCGAACCAGAAAGGTGTACTGTACCACGAGCTCCTAAAACCTTAGGAAACCCTTAATAGGTAATTTTGCTCCATGACAATGCACCTGCACACAAAGTAAAACCGGTTCAGGATACAATCAAAACACTTGACTGGGAGCAGCTACCCCACCCGCCGTATTCACCAGACTTGGCTCCTTCCGGCTACCATTTGTTTTCATCGATGGGACACGCATTGGCTGAACAGCACTTTGATTGCTACGAGGAGGTCTAAAATTGCGTGTCTGATTGGTTTGCTTTAAAACACGAACAATTTTATTGGCGTGGTATTCACAAAGGAAAGGTGGTCAAAATATGTAGAAAACAATGGCCAATACTTTGAATAACATGTTTTTACTTTCCCATTAATATATAGTGTTTTATTTTCAAAAAAAAAACGCTCATTTAATAGCGGTAAACCTGGTAGGCATAATGACGTTCTGAGGTAATTGTTGGACTTATGAGGATGTGGTTGAATTCCATTCCTTAAGTATCAAGTTTATGTTGTTATGGCCAACAACTTCAATTCATTGGCAGCAGAGTTATATTTTGTCTTATTTAATGAGTTGGATATGCATGTTATTGGTTTCTCCTTTCCAATTTCTTCTTGAGTTAGCACTGCTCCAATGGTATGGATGCGTCTGCAGTTATTATAAATCATTTATCATAGTCTGCAAATTATTTCGTATAATACCAGCAAGATTTTAAGGTTCTGAAATACTTCTTTTTCCATTTCATTTATTTGAGTTCTTATATTTTTTGATCGATTCGCTTTAGATTGCGATTTCGGACCTCTCGTAAGATTTGTTAATGGTTTTGCTATCTTCGCACAATCCCTAATAAAGTAACCGTAATAAGATGCTAGTCCAAGTAATCCTCAATTCTCAGGTGCTGTAGGTGCTGTGATTTTCTGGGTTGCATGGGCTTTTTTAGGATCTGGCGTTATACCGTCGTTGGTAATTAGAAATTATAGGATTTCGGTTGGTTATAAAAGATTTAGTTTTATCGTGATTTACCCTTAAATTTGCTTCCTTTACGTCATAAAAGTCCTTTTAGACACATATATGGTATGTACCATACGTTGAAATACCGCTGGCTCATTTAGAGTGGAAAATGCAGTTTCTGGAATGTCCTTTTCATTCATCTTGATTTGTGGAAACCTACAAGTCAAGGTTTGTAAAATGTTTCGCATTCCCTAAATTCGAGAGCGTGCTAGAAATATAATAATAAATAAAATTGATAACCATGATAACCATGGCGACAACTCAAATGGAAGCGTTATTGGAGCTTTTTGACGGCCGCATAATTCCATCCGCAAGGAGTTTCGAAATTTGTTTGTTCACTTCTTCTCTCATGTTTACCGGATACGGGTATGTTTGACGTAGGCTTCTTAATACTTCTTTCTCCTGATGTCGGCTTGGCGCTTTTGGCAATTTCAGGTTTTATGAAACTTTTGTTGGCACCAGTGCCTATTAAAAATTTTAGAATGTTATTGTCCCGTATCCTATATTCTATAAAGAGAATACTAGATAGACATTTGTCATTGTGCATTGTTCGATCTAATCTTGATTCTGTTCTTCGTCCTTGTGTAGTTCCATGTTACGAGTCTATGTTGCTTTTGTGGAATATTCGAAAAGCCAAGTGGTCTATTCGGCATTATGTAATTTGGCCTGTTCATATAAAGGGTAATTTTGTAGCTATTACCTTTTTGGCAACGCTGGTTTAAACAGCTGACGGACGTTTTGAGTTTTGTTTCACTGTCAAGCATCTTCAGTTTGGTCTATAATTTAACCCTGAATCATCTAACAAACGAACAACGCTTGCAAATTATTGAATTTTATTATCATGGACGAAGCTCATTTTTGACTCAATGGGTACGTCAATAAACAGAATTGTCGATTTTGGAGTGAATATCAGCCAGAAGCATTGCAAGAGCTTCCAATGCATCCAGAAAGTCACAGTTTGGTGCGGTTTATGTGCTGATGGCATCAATAGACCGTACTTCTTCAATGATGATGCGAATCGTAACTTAAATGAGAATGGTGACCGCTACCGTGAGATGATATCCAACTTTTTTTGCGCTAAATGCAAGAGCTTGACTTGCATGAAATGTGGTTTCAACAAGACGGCGCCACATGCCACACAGCACGCGTAACAATTGAGAGGCGAGTTCGGTGAACATTTTATTTCACATTCGGGATCGGTCAATTGGCCGCCTAGATCACGCGATTTAACGCCTTTAGACTATATTTTGTGGGGCTATGTTAAAACTCATGTCTATACATACAAGCCCGCTTCAATTGACGCATTGGAAGACAACATTGAAGCATTTATTCGTAAGATACCGGCCGAAATGTTGAAAAGAGTATGCCAAAATTGGACTGAGCGGATGGACCATTTGAGCGCAGTCAAGGTCAACATTTGCATAAAATAATCTTCAAACATTAAATTATATGGACTGACTATCGATTCAAATAAAATTTTCATGAATTTTTCTGATTTTTTTTTTTTTTTTTGAAAAACTTTCCTATAGCTTTTACAAAAATCGCCCTTTAGTTGAGTGGTTGAGACATTCATGTGTTTTGCGGTTTTGGCAGCGTATTCTATTTCCATTTCTACAGTTTGCGATGAGTGCATTGGTTGATTTATCGAAATAATCTTCGGTCTTCAATTTTTCAAATATCAGCGATTTCTGGTAATTCACACGCGCGTACTGTTCGTCGATCGATAAAACACCTTGGATCAGCGTATTTGTCTGATGCTCGAGTGAATATCGCTTTTATCAGTATAGCGTAAGGATAAAAATTTTTTATTCGAACTATATTATAAGAAAGGAGTTTCGTAACTTGCCTTGATCGTTGTTCAATCCGGTGAGTCCATTTTGGTCTATTCCAACGTTGTCCCTTCTAATTTTAATTTGGTTTAGTGGCTGCCGTGGCGTAGTGGGTAAACTGCGACACACGCCGAAGGGCAGTTTCGATTCCCGGCTGAACATCGAATTTTTCACGGCAGCACGACTTTCGAGTTGCTGACAACGCCCAAAAAGTAATAACTGTCTAAGAAAGCTTCTCAAACTTCACCGTTCGGAGTTGGCAAAAAAAGTAGGTTCCTTCTACTCGTGAGAGAACAAGCAATGGCCCCTTGTGGATTTTCGCGGCATACAATTATTATCTATTGCTTTAAGATACTCGTCTTTTTCTTCCCTATATGCCTCATCCATAGTATCTAATAACAAATTCTGAGCGGTTCCTTCCAAATTTATAATTCCTATTTGAAATCGTGCCTTAAAAGACATCATACGTACACGTATTTTTGTATAGATAGACAATCTTTTTCGATACCTTTTTTATAGAACGATTTATCTTTGGCCTCAAAATAGGCTTCAGTTTCTGAGATCACCTCCTCATTCGAACTATATTTTTTTTCCGGCGAGCATCGTTTTGTCTGAAAAGAGGTTGAAGTCGCTGGGGACTAGATTTGGAGAATACAGGGGGTGCGGAAGCAATTCAAATTCAATTCACTATGGTAGCCATTACTTGTGACACGGTGCATTGTCTTGGACAAATGTTCTTGCAAAATACACATTGTACATTACCGTCTGATATATTTAAGGTGTTTCCTGTTTTACGCAATTTCACTTTGTGAAATTGTTAGGTGTTAGGTGTAACCAACTCAATTGGCCTTAAAGAGCGTTCAGCACTGTTGGTATCTATACGACCACGATTAAAGTCAGCATACCACCGAAAAATATTTGTTTTTGATGGAACAAGCCCTGGAACACTTTTCAAGAAATTGCTGAGCTTGCGCGGTATTTTTTCCCATTAAAAAGCAGTTTATAATCAACACACGAAATTCTGTTTTTTTCAATTGTATAAAAATCGCAAAAGTAGCGTCACTTGAAGCACTGTAACTTGTAGCCCAATAATAAAATTTTCATGAACATTCTTGTACTTCCTAAAAATAATATGGATTTTTTGTTAGTTATGTTACATATACATCAAAATGGGTTAACATAAAAATAATATATTTCATGTTTTTATTGTATTGATTGTAAAGCATTTATATAACCCGCTTTCATATCATTTTGTTAGCTGTCAAGTAATTTATTTTAAGTTTATAATAAATAATATAATAATTTAAGATATAATAATTTAAGAAATATTTCAAATAAAGTAAATTTAATGCATTATTTAATTTCAAAGTTCTATACCCCAAACCAATTTTCCTATAGAGTCCTCCTCTACTCCTTTCCTCTACACACGTTAAAAATTGAGTGTAAATTTCAAAAGGATACTTTTTGTCATTGAAGGCTGAACACGAGTACCATGCTGTATGGAGGCGATTACCTAATTTGCAAATATTGTTAGATCTGAGTATACCATTGTTTCGGAGGTATATGGCAATCGTCTAAACACTCATTGGGACCTGTGGCAGATGATTAGAATAGTTGCAGACCAATGTACAATTCTCAGATGTGCTTTGTTTATTGCATTAAATTTTTATGTGTACATTGAATAAGATCATTAAAATAATATACCAATAGATAGGGCTTATCCACACGAGTTAACGTTGTCGAGCTGCCAACAATATCCTCCTTAGTACATAGGTCAAGTTGACATAAAGCCTCCCAGCGGCGCTCCTTGTTAACATTCACAACACCCGTTGTGTGGGGAACCAAAGTACGCACCGAACGTCTCTGCCCGAGGGTTAAATAATGGGCCTGGCCTACCAGTCTATGTGTAGTGCGTGAGGGTAACTTCCTCGCCACGTAAAAAAATCAGTTCAGTGACGGCAACATGCCTCGAACGGACCAACTGTCGAACTGGAATGTGCAGTCGAACCCTGGACTGCTACAAAGCAGATATCACCGCCATCCAAGAAGTGCAATGGGATGGGCACGGCACAAAAAAAGATGAAAAACTGCGACATATACTGCAGCGATTGCTACAGCGAGAGAAGGGAGCGCTCATTCAGATGAGGTTTTATTGTTCAAGTTACACTTAGGCAAAAAGTCTTGAAGTACGATCCCGTCAGTGAACGCCTCATAACAATCCGCATCAAGGCTAAATTTGAAAACATCAGCCTAATTTGTGCTCACGCCCCGACAGAGAAGGATAACTTCTATGATCTCCTAGAATGAACAGACGATCGATGCCCCAGCTAAAAGACCACCGTCCTAGGAGACTTCAAAGCTCAGCTGGTAAAGAAGGACATTTTTGCTGGAGTCATCGGAAAATACAGCCTGCACAACAACACACCCGAAAACGGACACAGGCTGTTGGACTTTGCCTGTGGGCTGAATCTCTCGGTGGCTAGCACCAGTGAATGAATCCCAACATAGCATGTATCCCACCCGTATACAACATGTTCACTCTGAACCCTTAACAACAGACTCCCCAGTCGATCACAGACTTCCGAGGAGTACGCACGTGTGTCGGCTTCCTAAGAAAAATATTTAGTGTGCTGAAGTAGCAAAACAAAAACAGTTCGTTTAGGCGTGATCGGTAGCTCTGGTGGTAGAGCATCAGTGCAGTGTTATCAAAAAACATACCCGGGTTCGAATCCCGTGGGTGTAAAGAAAAAAAAAAATTTTTTTTTTTTGTATTCTAAATAAAATACAGCAAAGACACTAAGTGTGAGTTAGAGAAAAGAGCATGGAGAGTGACGAGCGACCCGAGCTCAGCAAATCGGGTGATTTTAAAACACCGGTGGCTGGGACGTCAGGCCACCACACCAGTGACGGTAGCATCCGCGTGGCGAGCCCCACTAGCCGGACTACTGACATAAAAAAAAGGAGAAAGAGGCTGCAGCCGCTGCCCATCCTCCCAAAGCGTCGGACGACAACAGCAATGACGTCAGACGAGGAATCGGTCGCACCGACCAGAGGCGGATCGGTGGCGGCCAGTAATACACCGCCCAAAACAGGGACAACAACAAAATTACCATCAATCGACATTGATGCCCTCGAATGCCAGTCAGAGGGCAACGAATGCCGATTTTCATATAAGGGGAGCGACAACTCCTTTCAGGTTCTCGCAACATCAGATGCTGACGATGAGGCAGAGCACATAAGGGAGGAGGAACTGAAACTTCAGAGGCTCGATGAAGAAAGGGCAAAGCTCGACGCCCATATACGCTTCCTCTACACCCAATCCACGGCGAGAAGAGCTGCCGAAAAAAAAGCAAAACAAGAAGAACAGCAGAAAGAGCTTCAGGAGCTGCAACAAAAAAGGCAGCAACTGAAACAGAAACAGCAGCCTCAAAACAAACAACAACAGCCTGAATCGATGCCTTCCACGTCGAAAGCAGCACAACAAATACAAAAAGCTGAGCAATTAAGTAAACTGCGACAGCAACAACACCAAACGCGCTCTGCTACAACAAAAACTGCTCAACAACAACATGAGCAGCAACGGGCACAAAAGAAACAGCAGCAACAGCCGCAGAAACAGCAGAAGCAGCCGCAGAAACAGCAGCAACAGCCGCAGAAACAACAAAGTCAGCAGAGACAACAGGAGCATCACCAACAACAAAAACAACAGCAACAGCAGCAGAAGGTTCGCTGCCCACCAATCAACGTCTTCGGAATGGGAACTGATGAGCTGGAGACCTTATGTGAGTTGGCTCTAGGAAATAAGAATTTCTACATTAAATATAAAACCCCCTCAATTCACACCGTCCACTGCCTTACAATGGACGGTTTTAGATTCCTTAAAGAGAAGTTAGCGGCATCGAACGCTGACTTCTATACGTACACCCCTAGAGGGGAAAGGCCACAGACCTTGCTCCTCAAAGGCATAAATCCCTCCACTGACCCGAAGGTTCTCCTCAACAAGCTGCGCCAAGTTGAGAGCGACGAGGTCCAGTTTGTAGGGGTTAAGCCCTTCATCACTGCGGCAGCGAAAGCGAAGAAGAAGGCACTTCCCTTCTTCTTGGTACAGGTATCCCACAGCACTAAAATCGACAGCCTACGTAAAATCCGTTACGTAGGCGGTTTGTGTGTAATGTGGGAAAAATTAAATAAAACTGACCACGTACTTCAATGTGCGAAGTGCAGAAGGCTGGGGCACGTCGCGGAGAACTGCAATATGGAGTTCCGCTGCGCACGATGCACGTTCAGCCACAACAAAGGGGAATGTCCTTTAGGTATGAATGAAGTCGAGGATAAGGCGCTCCTCAAATGTGTACTCTGCGGAGGAAATGGACATCCCGCAACCTATTTGGGGTGTCCACGAATCAAAGAACTTCGTCAGAGAGTAAAGGTGATAAGGAATGAAAAAAAGGTAGCAGCCAGGCCAACAGCCTGTGCTGTAGCTACTACTGTTACGCCAGCCATCTCCTACGCCCAAATGGTGTTAGGCAGAGAGCCGGCACAACGGACAGCGCCAAAGAATGCCCCGGCTCCAATGGCCAGGCAACCCGAGGCAGAGCCCTCCATGAGAGATGTTATGTCTTCCATTCAGTCGATGCAAGCGCAGATGATTGCCTTGCAGAAACAGATGGTCGAACTACAGACCAGTTTCCTTACGCAGACAGCTAGAGTAGATTTCCTCTTCTCTCAGCTGCCTGCAAACAAACGCGCTCAGATATAATGGGCTCTCGCGAGGTAAGAACCCTTAAGATCCTAGCAGTGAATGTAAATTCGCTGATAAGGATCGAACGGAAACTGACGCTCTCCAACTTGTTGCAGTCCCATAATCCTGATGTGCTGATGGCTAGCGAAACTAAGCTAAACCAGACGCGAAATCTCAGGTACAAAAATTACCATATTATTAGAAGAGACCGACCCCAATCCACTCGAGGTGGCGGAGTCGCACTCTTAATTAACAAGAAAATTGGTCATAAGGTCATATATAGCAATGAAGTCAGAAGATCTGGTGTGCTAGAAGCAGCCATCGCACGCATCTCTCTCCAAGGTGGAAAGAAGTTGTTTTTGATCGCTGCTTACGCATCAGACGCTCAAAACCCTAACTTTCTTTCAGAGCTTGAGGCCCTCTTCACTAGTCTCTGCTTGAACTCGGAAGAAAACTTCTATATATTAGCCGGGGATTTGAACGCCAAACACGGTGAATGGGGTAATACTGTTCCAAACGAGAGGGGAAACGCTCTCTTAGAATGGATGGAACAAAACAATATTGAATTCAGGCTGGATTTGCTGGCAACCGATAGACCATCATTCCCTAGAAGCAGGTCTTATCTGGATGTGATGCTAATCGACAGACGACTAACAATACTAAACGTGGAACGACATACGAGAAACTGTTTAACTACGGTTGAGTACGACAGTGATCACTGTGGTCTTGCCGCGGTAATACAGCTCCCGAACAAGCTGGAGGAACTGGAGGAATATGTCCAAACGCATCCTTATAATTACAATAAGGCGCGATGGCCACGTTTCTCTAGAACCTTAGCCAGAGAAATAAGTTCGAGTGTGATCAATCCTCCGACGAACAGAAACCTAACGAACGAAGAGGTTGATGGGTACCTCACACAAATGGACGAAGTCATAAAACGAACAATGGACAAAACTATTCCGAAGGTAGCACAAGCCGATGATGGCGACATTTATCGGAATGCTACCATCGATGCACTTCACGTGCAAAAAAGTAGACTCCTGTCAAGACTTAAACTCTTGTACAGGAGATTTACAGAATGTGGAGATTCGCTTTCTGAAGTCACAGATCAAAGTACTCCAACAGTTAATAAAACATAATTACAGATTAGCTGTAAGCTTGCATTGGGACAATAAGATTCGGGCTGTAAGATCCAACAACCCGAGCATGTTCCCCCAAGTAAATAAAATCTTTCGGAGGAAAGACCATAATGACATTCAGAGCGTTCGACTTGACAGAACAACAGACAACGCGAACCTACTTACTTCAGTTGGCATCGATCCTGATAGGGCTGTGCTTGACAACGACTATTTTGTAGTTGAGGATCCCCAGGAGAAGGTGAAAGCAATTGGTGCTGTCTTCCAGAGAGTGTATACGGTCAACGAGACTCGAAATCCGTATCACGATCTGGAGAACAGAGCCTTGCTTAACCATGTCTCTCTTCGGAATGAAATAAGGCAATGGCGATCCGAGAACCCTGGTTTCACCAGGTTCAGTGACGATTTTCCGGCAAATAATGTCGTCGCCGATGATGGAAACAACTCCATCCTTATTTCAAAAAATGAACTCCAAGGTATCCTCAACTCACTAAAAAAGAAGAAGTCAGTGGGAATAGATGGGATACCAAATATTGTTCTGCGCCATCTACCCTCTGAGGCGGTGGACGTATACACAACTCTGTTTAACAATGCGCTGAGTAATGCATATTACCCGGCTCATTGGAAAACAGCTGTGGTACAGCCAATTCCGAAACGGGGCAAAGATACCTCCATCCCGACGAATCTCCGTTATATAAGTCTTCTTCCGTGCATAAGCAAGGTATTCGAGAAGATAGTCATTAGAGCTCTGAAAGGATGGGTTGAGGAAAAACAATTAATACCGGAAAACCAATTTGGCTTCAGGGCGGGGCACGACACTATTCATGCTGCGTCTAAACTGGTTTCCGACATTCAGTGGAATAGAAATAAGACACAGTGCACAGGAGCCTGCTTGATCGACATGGAAAAGGCTTTCGACACCGTATGGTTAGAAGGGCTCTTCCTCAAGTTGGTCAGGCTTGGCATCCATAAAACATTGCTATATATGATCTACGACATGGTAACAGGTAGGAAGTTCGTTGTAAAAAACGGCAACGAAATTTCTACCACTGTGTTCCATATAAAAAATGGGTTGCAACAAGGGGCGGTGGGTTCGCCGATCTTGTTCACTATATTCACTAGCGATCTTATAGGTTCTATGCCTAACATAATAGCGTTTGCCGATGATCTTATCGCGTACAGATCAGGTCCGAAGGTAGAAGAAATAAACGGTTTGTTGCAGAGTGACTTCGATGCAATTCAACGATTTTGCGACGACTGGAAGTTGAAAATCAATTACCAGAAGTGTGAGACTATCCTTTTCAGAACCCCGTTGTCCAGAGCCTCAAGAGACACGAAAATGAACTGGCGCAAGTTCGGCATAGTTGATCCACTGGGACGGCCGTTGACCGTTAAGAATGTAGTAAGATATCTAGGCATCTGGTTGGACCAGTATCTATATGGTGATATCCATGCAGATACTGCTCTGACCAGGGCTAAGAATGCCTTCGCTATGGCAAGAGGACTGTTTTACAGCCGTCAACTTGACACCAGAGTGAAGGTAATCTGCTACATGGTCCTCATCCGACCAATCATGGTATATGGTTGTCCTGTGTGGTTTAACGTGAGTCCTTCCCAGATGGAAAAGATGAGGGTGTTCGAAAGGCGGTGCCTTCGAGCCTGTCTTCACTTATATCGAACACCAGAATCTCAGTACAAGAAATTCTACCCCAACGAGGTTCTGTACAACGAGGCAAACCTTATAAGGATAGATAATTTTATTATTAAGTTGATTCGTAGTCACACTGCTCGAGCCATGGCTTCAACCAACAGTCTGATCTTTGGGGCTTACTACCCAAATGAAATGTACCATGAACGGGTGCGCCTTAACGGCTTCATTCCACCTGAAGCTTTCCTCTACTTGGACACTAAAGGCCTGATTCAAGATAGGGAAGGCTGCCCTATCATCTTCCATGTCGTACGCCGAACAGTGGAAAGGCGACTTCAATACGAGCCGGATGTCGCTCGCAGCCACGAGGAACTCCTACGGTTCAGTAGAGCGATTTCGGCCCGCGACGGAGCAGTATCTGCAAAAGAACGGCTTTTTTATTGGTGGCTACACCAGAACCAGCCTTCGGTGCCGCTAACTTCTTAAGACATATGACGGGGTAGTTGTGTAAAGTAAAGTAAAGCCAACTCACGTAGGTTAAGGTAGTTTTAAGGCATTTTAAAGAAAAAAAGAAAAATAAAAAAAAACAAAAAAACAAAAATAAAAGAAGAAAAAAATAAAAAAATAAAAAAATAAAAAACAAAAACAACAAAAAACATAACATAAAAATAAAAAAAATAAAAAAAACGTGCACCACAGCGTATTGGATATATATGTAAAGCATATAAGTAACACATACGCCCTGATGCACGCGTCCGTATAGCTATACGGACATAGTTAAGAGCATTTATAGTAGCTAAGTAGAGTTAAGATTTTAGGTTTATAGACATAGTTTTAGTGTAAATAGTTTTTTAGGTATGTAGTTAGGATAGATAGTATAATAAGTTAGGTTAAGAATAAAAAATACAGAAATCCGAGTTTTTTACAATTTTCTTGGATGAAGTCATTAAATAAATATATATATATATGTAGGTTTAAGTACATATTAAAATAATAAAATAATATATGAAGCCGAAAGGCAAAAAACAAAAACCCTAGATTAGCTTAGAGTACTCATGAAGAGTTAGTAAGTTAAAATTAAGATCAGTAGATTACTTTGGTAAGCTAGTTTTAAGTATTTTTGTCTAGCATGTAAGAAACTGAATTAAGATAAATAAAAATGCATTATAAACTAAACTAAAAAACAACAGACTCCCGTATTCATAACCCAGCAAAATGTGTATCGAACTATAGCTTTCAAGTGTATGGAGTAACAAATATCATCATAACAATGACATTAATGGTGTAGTGCATTGAACATACAAAACGGCACGGCAACATCTGCACATATCAGACACTGATAGAGTACACCGTACCGCACCTACATTACAGATGGGGAGAGTTTTCAAGCATCACACACTCTATGCTCACAAACATATTCCTTACACAATTGGAATGTACAGTACTTAGCTAAACTTAAGAAATATCATTGTCACTTTTGTAAGAGCAGTCAATTAAAGCAGACATTGGTATAATACTACAAACGATCATTTTATTTTAAATAATATTTATAACTGGCGTAGTCGGTAGGACAATATTTTCGACTGTATATCGGAATCTTAGCATTGTCGAACCTAAAAATAATAAGGAAAAGAATTGTATGAAAATTAAAAAACACAATTTCGTTTTGTGAAATCAACGACGAAAATAAAAATAAAGAATCAAATAAAGTTTTCAATACATTTAATCATATATTTGTTGGGGTAAGTCTAATTTCTTTTTTTTTTGTTAATTCCTACAAGGGACGTTAAATATATTCTCGGTATCGGGGTGGCTATACATATATAAATTGACTTATTTATCAAGTAATACTATTATTTTAGTGCATTCACGAAAATTTCATATAAATGTGATTAATAATTCGCGTTTTATATCACGCTAAACAGAATCATAATGGCAACTGAGACGATGACAGTGAAAATTAAGCATCGCGCTGTAATTAAATTTCTCGCTAAGCATGGAAAAAGTCAAAAAACTATTCATGAAGAGATGGTGGAAGGTGCAGGGTTCTGCACCTTCATTACCAACTGTGCAAAAGTGGTCAAGTGAGTTCAAGAGAGGCAAAGAGAGCATTGAAGACAACCCCCGCTCCGGCGACCCAGCTACTGCTAGTACGGGAGAAAGCATTAAAGAAGTTGAAAAACTTGTTCTTGAGGATGCCCGAATAAAGGTGAAAATGATGGCAGAGATCAACAAGCTTTCAACTGGCACCATTCACACCATTCCTCATGACCATCTTAACCTGTCAAAGGTCAGTGCAAGGTGGGTGCCACGAATGCTCACAGCGCCTCAGAAAAAAGTGAGAATTGCATGCTGTAGAGACCTTTTGGACATGCGTAGTGAGAACGCGGACAGTGGATTGAATTGTTACTGGGGACGAAACATGGGTCACCACTATGACCCCGAAAGCAAACAAGAGTCCATGCAGTGGCATAAAAAAGGAACAGACCCACCGAAGAAGTTCAAAGTCACTTCGTCTGCCGGGAAGCTCATGGTCACAGTTGTTTGGGATTCAAAAGGAATCTTGCTCATTGAGTACAAAAAAAATTGAAACCATCAACGCCACACCCTACGCTCCCACTTTGCATAATTTGCGGGAGGAAATTAAAAAGAAAAGACGGGAAACCCGCATGGGGAGGTGTGTTTCTTCTGCATGACAGCGCTCCTGTTCACCCGGCGCGAGTTTCCAAGGCTGCTGCGCGAGATTGTGGTTTCGAAGAAATCCAACACCCACCCTATGGTCCAAACCTTGCCCTTAGTAATTATTCCCTGTTTCCGGATTTGAAAAAATGTCTTCGTGGAAATAGATTTTCGGACGATGAAGAACTCAAGTCCGCAATAAATGGGTATTTTTCAGAGAAAGAGGAAATTTATTTTTTCAAATGCATTGATATTACGGGAGATTATATTGAAAAACAAAAACAATTTAAATTGAATTCGCATTTTCCTTCATATCGATACCGAGAATATATTGAACGCCCTGGAGGCAAACGCATTTAAAACACCCCGTAGATCAAAATAAATTAGTAACAAAATCTTTATACACTCCAAGTTGGAGGCATTGTAAAAAGTCTAGTTGGAGTTGGAGACATTGTAAAAAGTCAAGTCAATTTTCAACTAAGTTGCTTCAGTGAATTCACTGTTAAATTTGAGCAGGACTTCGATATAATTGGTGAAAGCGTAAAGCCATACGAATTGAATCAATTTTCTCATAAATCAAATAACTGTACTGCGTTGACTAACAACCAACAGCAAATTGTCATGTATGTTTTCAATACTCTCAGGAGACCTGAAGCCGTGAAAGATATTCAGACTTTTGATGGTAATCCGCGTTTGCTTTATGATTTAATCAATAATATATATATACGGGACTCCGTTGGAGTAAGAGAAAATTAAAAATAATCTACTTATTCATTATTCAGATAAGAAAAACGAAACGAGTTTAATACGTGATTTGCATATTGTTATATCTGGGTTCTAACCTCCTACCCATACTGTACATACCAATATTACTTGCAAGACATAGTTTATCTCTGAGCCGAGATGCAGCGCGTGTAACATGATACGCAGTCACTCGTCGAGCAGATCTGCCATATTTTGCATACGTAGCACATTTCATCCTATGGGATGTGCAGCACAGTTTATATCTCTTGGCTAAATCAAAATTCAGAATGTAAGTTAAAATTTAGTTTCGTATAAACTCTGGTCGCACTTGGACCACGTAATTGGCGCAGTCGGTAAAGCGAAAAATATATCTCAAACGTTAAATGTCAGAGAATATCTTGTCAAACGTTCTAAGTTTGAAAACAATTTCTTCTCCCAAGAGTTAAATGTTTGTGAAAAGCTAAAAACGAAAAAAAAAGAAATATTCTTTAACGTTCAAAGTTAGAATTTAAACGTTTGTTTGTAGAAAAGTGCTGAAAGTAAATTAAAAGTTATATTTTTTTCTTTTCCCAAAAATGCACCAACATTTTTTTTTCTCTAGCGTTACATGTCTGTGGAAATTAAAGAGTTTGATCTCAAACGTCACATGTTTGTGGAAATCTGAAAGTTTCTGAAAGGAAAATAAAACAAACATTTTACTCCTAACGTTCAAAGTCTGATCTCAACCGTAGTGAAAAATTTAATGTGTCGAAACAAGAGTGCGGATATTTAAAAAAAATTGGAGTAAGGAAACAAGAATTATTTCTCCTCAACTCAACTACCAAGGATTACCGAAACTACACAGCGTTTTAGAAATATTATGTTTTAATTAAATAGTAAGTAATTTGTTCATTGTTAAAGCGAGAATATAAGTACGTATCATAAAATGGAGGAATTGCCCATTTCGGAAAAATTCAAAATTGTCCTTGATTTTATTTCCCGCCTACCCCAGTTTACCGGTGAGGCAAATAACCTAATAGAATGCATAGAACGCGTAGATTCGATAGCGCCAACACTGACAACGTTCAATCCGGTTAACTGTAATATCCTAACCGGATATCAGAGATAAGCAAGGAGATATTCAACTCCCTCGTCTTTGAGGTGAACTGACAGCGTCAGCGTTACCAGATAATTTTATTTAATCCTGCTACAGCTAGAAAGAAAAACTGCAAAATCAGCTAGAAAAAAAAACTAAAAAATGCTAAAAAACTGCGATTGCTTTTTCGTTGAAGGATATTATTTTTTTTTATTATTAACATAAATTAAGTCAAATATTTGGATTCCATATTGCATTTTAAAAGTTCTACATTTCTTATTTTGTATAACTTAAGATATATAATATTTTTGATAAATAAATATTTTTATGGAATGGAAAAATTAAACCGTCATTACATTTGTGTTATTAAATGCTATTAAATGAAATTATTGTGACGCTTTGTAAAGAACATTAGAATTCATTAAAGATACCAAATTTTCGTTTTTTATAGTAAATAAAACGGTGCAGAACATAAGTTTCTACTTTTACTACTATACGTTTTTTAATTTTATTTTTTTAAAAAACTGCTAAAAACTGCGAAATTTCAAGAAATGCTGAAAAATCTGAAAAATGTGGTTTTGTTGCTAAAATCGCAGTAAACTGCTAAATCTGGTAAGGCTGGACAGCGTTTTTTATAAACCCCTGTGTGTGAATATGTGTGAGCTGTCTTGATCAGCTGATTGCAAACAGCTTAAAATTTTTTTGAAAAGCATTTCCACACCACCAATGGGGTATTTGTCAACCGGTTGTTAGGTCTCCCCAGGAAGCCTATTGCACCCGAACTAAAATAAATTAGATACGTATTTGTATATTTAGATGTGGTCGCCGTGGCGTAGTGGGTAGAGTGCGACGCTCACACGCCGATGGGTTTAGCCGCACTTCACGTATCTGGAATGCTCTTCCCAGCTCGATTTTTCCTCCTCATTACAATCATTTAAAACCAATGTGCATCGGTACCTCCTCTCCCTCTCTTCCTCTATACCTTCGGCCCGTGCTGTGACTTTATCCGGTCACTTAAGGGTACTCGCAACACCTTCTGCACGCGTCAATTATTAAAAAAAAAAGGTTCAACTTCCAGCTCAACACCAATTTGTCGAATTTTTCACGATACCACCTCTTTCGAGCTGCTGACAACACTCAAAGAGTAATAACTGTCTAAAAAAGCTTCTCAAATTTCACCGTTCGGAGTCGGCAAAAAACTGTAGGTCCCTTCTACTCCTGAGAGAACAGTAGCGCGCACAACGCGAGTAGTTGATGAGCAAGCTAGGTCCTGGTCCCCCTTTGGACTGTAGCGCCAACAATTATTATTATTATATTTAGATAATTTAACTTAGTGTAACATTTCTTCTTCTTCTTCTTCTTGTGGCGCTACAGTCCGGGGTGGACCTGGGCCTCAACCAACATGCCTCTCCAGCCAGCACGATCTTTCGCTAGCTGTCTCCAGTTGCGTACTCCAAGTTGGTTGAGGTCCTTCTCCACTTGTGTGCGCCACTTTAGTCTAGGTCGTCCTCTGTTGCGTTGTCCCAATGGCACGGATTTAAAGACTTTTCGGGCCGGAGCAGTGGTGTCCATACGCTCTACATGGCCTAGCCATCTTAAGCGTTGTATCCGTAGACGCTTAACCAGGCGCATGTCGATGTACAGCCTATAGAGTTCGTCATTAAATCTTCTCCTCCAGATGCCATCAACGCAAACAGGACCAAAAATCGCACGCAAAACTTTTCTCCCGAAAAGACTAAGGGCTTCGTCATCCGCCTTTGCTAACGTCCAAGATTCTGCGCCATATAGTAGGACGGGGATGATCAAGCTGTTATATAAAGCTAGTTTAGTCCTTCTAGAGAGGGCTTTATTACTCAATTGCCTCTTGAGCCCAAAGAAACAGCGGTTGGCAAGAGTAATTCTGCGTTTGATTTCGGTACTGATGTTGTTGTCCCTATTTACCGCGGAGCCGAGGTAGACGAAGTCCTTAACTACCTCGAAGTTTCTGCTGCCTACTGTGACGCTCCGTCCGAGACGTCGATGTTGTGTGTCCTTCCTTGATGACAGCATGTACTTCGTTTTGCCCTCATTTACCGCAAGACCCATTTTAGCCGCTTCCGCTTCAATGCCAGCAAACGCCTCATTGACGGCTCGCTGTGTTCGTCCAATCACGTCAATGTCATCAGCGTAAGCTAACAGTTGAACTGACTTCTGGAAGATCGTGCCTCTGGTGTTGACTTGTGAGTTACGCACGATCTTCTCGAGGATGATGTTAAAGAAGTCACATGACAGTGCGTCGTCTTGTCTAAAACCTTTTTTGACATTGAAGGTCTCGGTGAGTTCGGTACCGACCTTGACGGAGCAGCGAGAGTTCTCCATCGTCATCCTACACAATCTGACGAGTTTGGTAGGAATGCCAAAACTAGACATGGCACTGTATAGCTCGTCTCTATGCACACTGTCATATGCAGCCTTGAAATCGACGAATAGGTGGTGAGTGTCAATTTGCATTTCTTGGGTCTTTTCCAGGATCTGCCGTAATGTGAAGATCTGGTCTATTGTGGACTTCCCTGGTCTGAAACCACACTGATAGGGACCTATCAGGTCATGGACAAATGGTTTCAGACGCTCACACAATACGGCAGAGAGGATCTTGTATGCGATGTTCAGGAGACTAATCCCTCTGTAGTTGGCGCAGTCAAAGGGGTCTCCTTTCTTGTGGACCGGGCAAACGACGCTGAGATTCCACTCATCGGGCATGCTTTCCTCCGACCATATCTTACAGATGAGCTGGTGCATGCGCCCAGCCAGGTCATCTCCAGCTGCTTTAAATAGTTCTGCGGACAGTCCGTCCGCTCCAGCAGCTTTGTTCGACTTTAGCTTGGATATTGCTATCCTCACCTCGTCTAAGTCGGGGGGACGGAATGCTTGTCTATAATCGTCCAAATTGAGTGGAACATTCTGCCTAACAGCGGGATTTGGGTCGTCATCGCCGTTTAGGAGTCTGCAAAAATGATCCTTTCAGATTCTCAGCACAGACTGCGACTCTACTACTAGTTGTCCATTTTGGTCCCGGCAGGCCTTGGTCCGAACCTTGTATCCTCCGGATAGCTGTTTTACCTTTCGGTAAAACTTTCGGACTTCATTCCTGCCAAATCACCTTTCCATTTCCACGACCGCGCGCTTCTCATGCTCCTTCTTCTTCCTTCTGAGAAGCCGGTGCTCTTCCCTTCTTCTCTGTTCGTAGAGTTCACGAACAGCTCGCGTTGTTCGATGCAGCGTCGCTTTATAGGCGTCTTGTTTAGCTGCGTGCGCTTGCCTGCACTCGTCGTCAAACCATGGGTTCCTTCTGGGTGGTGACGTGAAACCCAGCACATAAGTGGCAGCATCTTTGATGGCTTCTTGACAACGTTTCCATTCTTCTTCTATGCTTAGTGCAGGAAGCGTCGAACTCTGGGCGAGTTTCCGGGAGACTCGGTCGGCAAAGTTCCCAGCAATCAGCTGCGATTGTAGCTTTTCGACGTCAAACCGTTTTGGCCTTTCTCGACTCCGTTGCTCTCTCGATATCCGGGTTCTTACCTTGGCTACAACAAGGTGATGATCCGAGTCAATGTTTGCACCTCGGAAGGTTCGAACATCGAGAATACTGGAGGAGTGTCTGACGTCGATCGCAACTTGATCATGAGGTCAAAAAAAAATAAATATTTTAATTACTATTTAAACATATTCGAAAAACTTTTTACCACAATTCACTACAATTATAATTGTTTAAATAGAACAAGGAGGCACTTTATTATAATTTAGTCTTTACTAAATATGCAAATATATTAAGCACTTGAAAAGGCATTTTAAGAATTAAAAGAACAATTACTAGTAATTGTCAGAGAGTAATTTATTTTAATTGCTTTCTATAACCGTACCCAATCACTTTTACTGCACATTTTGTTCTCATGAGCAAAATCGCATAGGAAATAAGCAAATTTTTGGCAGAATTTTGCAAAATTAACAAGTACGCGAACACTCCGGCGATCTTACCACGAAAAGTTGGGTAATTAAGGAGTTCATAAATTATGCTTGATGTGTTCATAATAGTTTTCATTTATACCATTGATGAAAACACAGATTAGACACAGGGTCTTAGAACGAAATCACTTTCTGTGATAAATGCATGAATATAATTTTCAATTCATAGTAACACTGCGAATTATTTATCTTTTTGAAGTATTGGCGAATCTCAAGAGATTTCTCACACAACTACAAAATCCCTGGATTAAACAGGCATAGGGCCAGAGCAAAAAACTGGTCTAAGATGAGTATCTCATTGATTTCCTTATCTGTGCTGGATATATTAAAGACAAAATAGTAGGCAAAGCGCGAAACGTAGTTCAGAGACAGGGCAGGATTGAGACCTGGAGACAAATCAAAGAAATTTTAAAAGCTAATTTTGGAGAGAGACTTAGCAAGAATGCTCTCTTAGATAAAATTCGAACAGAGCGCGTTACCACTACTGTTGATGAATATTATAATAACCTAAGCAACTATCTAAGTAGGATTAATAATAAACATTTGCTGAACGACGAAAATAACCCAGAAATGTTAGAATCCAATAACCGCATAGCTCTTGATTGTAGAGTAATCTTCCGGAACCAACTAAAACAATTGTACTTTCGCGAAACCCCAGTACAATGAACGAAGCATTTAAAATAATACTAGAAGTAAATCACCAGCACTTTGGTCCCAATAAACATCCCTGCAAATTATTCGGGGGATTAACGCATAATGCAACCAATAAGTTAAGATCGCACCTAGTTTATAATCAACACAACGGGAATTATAGTTCCGGGTACCAGAATCAAGATAATAGACGTATGGGAAGTAGTGGAAGCCACCAAAGGCATACACTAGGAACTACAGCTACGCCAGTAAATTCTCAAAACCAAAGATCTGACAATGTAACTAGATAAAGAATTAACTCAAAAAGATTCAGTGCACATTCCCGTCAAACTAACATTTTAGGAACCATTTTAGGAACAGTTACAGCGATAGAAGTTTACAACACAATAATGATGTAGAACCCTTGGATGTCCCCACGAATGAAGCAAATTTTCAAGTGAACGCCTCAAAAACATACCCTATATAGTAATAAATAATCCAATTAAGAATATGCGATTTTTAATTGATTCTGGCGCAGAATACAGCTTAATAAGTCCAGGAATTTTTAGGAAAATGAAAAAAAAACACAACAGAAGTCAGCCTACGAACACTTAATAGGACAGTCCCCATAAGCACAATCTGTTCTTTTCCAGTATTTCCAGAATTTAATTAAAATAATTACTACGTAGAATTTTTGGAATACAAGTTTATTGACAGGTTCGACGGACTGATCGGAAATAACATTCTTTGTAGTCTCAATGCGAAGATTGATTATAAAGATCGTATTTCAAGTACAGAAAATGCACAAATAAAGTTCTTCCTAAATTCAAGCGAAGAAGATTACTTTCATAAAGCGTATAAAGACAATGAAATACAAATTTTCAGTAATGATGCCAAGAACTGGAATATTTGAGAATTTATAAAGGATGATCACCTTAATCATGAGGAAAAAAAGCACTGCATAAACTTATACTACAAAACAAAAGTGTTTTCTATAAAGATAATGATGACCTTACATTCACAAACGAAATAAAACATAAAATACAAATAAAAGATGATACTCCAGTATACAGTAAACTCTACAGATATCCCGAAATACACCGAAAGGAAGTAGATGCACAAGCTAATGAAATGTTACGTCAAGGGATAATAAAGGAGTCTAACAGTCCTTATAATAGTCCCGTATGGATACCCAAAAAACTGATGTGACCCATCATCATACGCAAGTGGCGTATGGTTATTGAAACAGAAAATTGAATCTGGTTACAGTTGATGACAAGTTTCCTATCCCCAATACCGACGATTTATTTGACAAACCGGGAAAATGTGTTTATTTCTCAAAACTCGATCTGGCAAGGGGTTTTTACCGAATCGAAGTGGATGAAGCAGACCAACAAAAAACAGCATTTTCTACGGCAACTGGTCACTACGACTTTACCAGAATGCCGTTCGGATTAAAAAACGCACCGGCAACATTCCAACGGATGATTAATAGGGTATTACATAAAATCTGTGAAGCATACCAGGTATACCACTATAAAATGAGCGTTTTTTTTTTTTTTGAAAATAAAACACTAATTATTAATGGGAAAGTAAAAACATTTTATTCAAAGTATTGCCCATTGTTTTCTACACAATGTGACCACCTTTTTGGCAATTTGTGAATACCACGCCAATAAAATTGTTCGTCTTTTAAAGCAAACCAATCAGACACCCAATTTTCGACCTCCTCGTAGGAATCTAAGTGCTGCTCAGCCAATGCGTTTCCCATCGATGAAACAAATGATAGTCGGAAGGAGCCAAGTCTGGTGAATACCTTGCCGTGTGTTCTGGCCCATTCTGGTCGTTTCTCGATCAATGCATGGTTCAAATTAATCATTTGTTGTCGGTAGCGATCAGTATTAACGGTTTTAGGAGCTCGTGGTGCAGCACACCTTTCTGGTCCCACCAAACACACAGCATTGTCTTCTTGCCGAATTGATCTGGCTTTGCAGACGATGTTGATGGTTGTCCAAAATTAACTCATGATATTTTCCGTTTAGGATTCTTAAAATAAATCAAAAAAAAATAAGGGCTCGTTCTCAACAAATGTTCCCTATCGAGACATTTGTATCTTGACGTTCACTTCATACGGGTATACCTAGTATGTGGACGACGTGTTAGCTTTTTCTACCAGTTTAGAGGAACACATTAACTCTCTAAAACTAATACTAAAAAGGTTTTATGAAGCCAACTTAAAAGAAATGCGAATTTATAAAAAAAGAAACAGAGTTTCTAGGTCACATAATTTCTGATGAAGGCATTAAGCCAATCACGAATAAAATGGCAGCAATCCAAGCCATTGCTTTACTAAAATCACGAAAAAGAAATTAAAATATTTCTTGAGATGACCGGTTATTACAGACGATTTATTAAGGATTATTCCCGAATTGCTTATCCGATGGTAAAATACTTAAAGAAAAATAAAAGAACTGATCTTAATAATAAAGATTACATTCAATAAACTGAAATCTCAAAAACAGAACCTGTACTACTATACCCAGATTGTAATAAAAAGTTCGTATTAGTGACTGACACCTCCAATTTCGCAATTGGCGGGATTCTAATGAAAGAATATCACATTATTCCCTACTATAGTCGAACATTAAATGATCATGGGAAGCAATACTCTACAATAGATAAAGGATTATTAGCAATTGTAGCATCGACAATGGGGATGGATAGCCATCGCAACACCTGTTGTATGGTGAACCAATGTATGCAGCAAGCCCCTCTGCCCGAGGGTTTAAATAATGGGCCTGGCCTACCAGTCTGTGGGTTGTGTGTGAGGGTAATTTCCTCACCACGTAATACAATATTAGTTCAGAGACAAAAACATGCCTCGGATAATGAAGGATCACCCGTTGACGACCCCAGCAAACGTTTAAATGACATTGATTTTCGGTTTTGCACGTGGAATGTGGGCCACGTGCAGCCGAACAACTTGCGGAGGCCCTTGACTGCTATAAGGCAGACATAACCGCCCTCCAGGAAGTGCGATGGGAAGGGCCTTACATAAAAGCGATGAAGAACTGCGATATCTACTACAGCAATTGCTATAGAGAGAGAAGGCAGCGCTTATTCGGATGCGGATTTGTTGTTCGAGGCAGACTTATGCAAAAAGTCTTGAGCTACGACCCCGTCAGCGAACGCCTCATGACGATTCGCATCAAGGCTAAATTCAGAAACATCAACCGTCAACCAGATTGATCACGTTGCGATCGACGTCAGACACTCCTCCAGTATTTTCTATGTCCGAACCTTCCGAGGTGCAAACATTGACTCGGATCATCACTTTGTTGTAGCCAATTTAAGAATATGGATATCGAAAGAGCAACGGAGTCGAGAAAGGGCAAAACGGTTTGATGTCGAAAAACTACAATCGCAACCGATTGCTGGAAACTTCGCCGACCGAGTCTTCCTGAAACACGCTCAGAGTTCGACGCTTCCTGCACTAAGCATAGAAGAAGAATGGAAACGTTGTCAAGAAGCCATCAAAGAAGCTGCCACTGATGTGCTGGGTTTCACGTCACCACCCAGAAGGAACCCATGGTTTGACGACGAGTGCAGGCAAGCGCACGCAGCTAAACAAGATGCCTATAAGGCGACGCTGCATCGAACAACGAGGGCTGTTCGTGAGCTCTACGAACAGAGAAGAAGGGAAGAGCACCGGCTTCTAAGAAGGAAAAAGAAGGAGCATGAGAAGCGCGCGGTCGAGGAAATGGAAAGGTGTTACGGCAGAAATCCGGAGAATACAAGGTTCGGACCAAAGCCTTCCGGGACCAAAACGGACAACTCGTAGTAGAGTCGCAGTCTGTGCTGAGAATGTGGAAGGATCATTTCTGCAGACTCCTTAACGGCGATGACGGCCCAAATCCCGCTGTTAGGCAAAATGTTCCACTCAATTTGGACGATGATAGACAAGCATTCCGTCCCCCCGACTTAGACGAGGTGAGGATAGCAATATCCAAGCTGAAGTCGAACAAAGCTGCTGGAGCGGACGGACTGTCCGCAGAACTATTTAAAGCAGCTGGAGATGACCTGGTTGGGCGCATGCACCAGCTCATCTGTAAGATATGGTGGAATCTTAGCGTCGTTTACTCGGTTCACAAAAAAGGAGACGCCTTTGACTGCGCCAACTACCGAAGGATAAGTCTCCTGAACATTGCATACAAGATCCTCTCTGCCGTATTGTGTGAGCGTCTGAAGCCGTTTGTCCATGACCTGATAGGTTCCTATCAGTGTGGTTTCAGGCCAGGGAAGTCTACAATAGACCAGATCTTTACATTACGGCAGATCCTGGGAAAGACCCAAGAAATTCAAATTGACACTCACCACCTATTCGTCGATTTCAAGGCTGCATATGACAGTGTGCATAGAGACGAGCTATACGGTGCCATGTCTAGTTTTGCCATTCCTACCAAACTCGTCAGATTGTGTAGGATGACAATGGAGAATTCTCGCTGCTCCATCAAGGTCGGTAACGAACTCACCGAGACCTTCAATGTTAAAAAAGGTTTTAGACAAAGCGACTCACTGTCATGTGACTTCTTTAACATCATCCTGGAGAAGATTGTGCGTAACTCACAAGTCAACACCAGAGGCACGATCTTCCAGAAGTCAGTTCAACTGTTAGCTTACGCTGATGACATTGACGTGATTGGACGAACACAGCAAGCCCTCAATGAGGCGTTTGCTGGCATTGAAGCGGAAGCGGCTAAAATGGGTCTTGCGGTAAATGAGGGCAAAACTAAGTACATGCTGTCATCAAGGAAGGACACACATCATCGCCGTCTCGGACGGAGCGTCACAGTAGGCAGCAGAAACTTCGAGGCAGTCAAGGACTTCGTCTACCTCGGCTCCGCGGTAAATAGGGACAGCAACACCAGTACCGAAATCAAACGCAGAATCACTCTTGCCAATCGCTGTTTCTTTGGGCTCAAGAGGCAATTGAGTAATAAAGTCCTCTCTCAAAGGACTATGCTCGCTTTATATAACAGCTTGATCACCCCCGTCCTACTTTATGACGCGGAATCTTGGACGTAAGCAAAGTCCCTTCGAGAGAAAAGTTCTGCGTGCGGTTTTTGGTCCTGTTTGCGTTGATGGCATCTGGAGGAGAAGATTTAATGACGAACTCTATGGGCTGTACAGCGACATGCACCTGGTCTAGCGTCTACGGATACAACGCTTAAGATGGCTAGGCCATGTAGAGCGTATGGAAACCACTGCTCCGGCCCGAAAAGTCTTTAAATCCGTGCCATTGGGACAACGCAACAGAGGACGACCTAGACTAAAGTGGCGCACACAAGTGGAGAAGGACCTCAACCAACTTGGAGTACGCAACTGGAGACAGCTAGCGAAAGATCGTGCTGGCTGGAGAGGCATGTTGGTTGAGGCCCAGGTCCACCCCGGACTGTAGCGCCACAAGAAGAAGAAGAAGCATCGACAAAATATTTTCAACCTTATATGTTTGGTCGAAAGTTTGTGATAAAAACAGATCAAAGACCTTTAATTTGGTTGGATTCATTGAAGGAACCAAATTCTAAGCTACAACGATGGAAAACGAAACTGAAAGAGTTTGAGTATTCCGTCGAATATGTTACAGAAAAAAATAATGGCGTAGCGGACGCAATCAGTAGACTGACAACACAAAAATAATTGGAATAAATAATAACGAAAAAGATAGTAATGATATAGGTGATGATGAAGCAGATAATAATGATATAAGATTCGAGTTCGATAAGTTTATAGAAAAGCATTACGGAACCCAAACACGAAATGTTACAGTGGACCAGAACGAACAATATTCAACAGCAAAAACAATTCACTCAGTAAATGAGGATAGTCAAAATAATATCCCTATCATTGCAAAGCCGATTAACATTTATAAAAATCAATTATAGCTGTATTACGGCAATGAGGAAAAAATCACTCAAAGAATTGTTCATAAAAAAATTCAAAATACCGTTTATGTATCAAATACTAGTGATCTTTTAAATATAATGAAAAGAGTTTTATTCGATAAAGGTACAATGGTGATTTATTGTGAAGATACAAGTCTTTACGCACAATTCCAGAATCTATATTTGGAACACTTCTCCGGAAGCAAAAAGTTTTTAAAAGACTTTTAAAAACTTTAACAAAACTCATCAACATAAAAGATCTAAATGAAGTCCTCAAAATTATAGCAGCTAATAATCTAAATAATAATCATAGAGGCATAAACAAAATGTATAACGAATTAAAAGCTACATACTTTTATTTTAACTACAAATCCAAATCCAAAAGTATGTCAATAATTGCGATATTTGCAACATAGCGAAACAAGACCGTAATCCCGTTTCAATTCAAAAAACTACAAGACACTTCAACGACATTATGCACTTGGATATCTGGTTTCCACAACGAAATATTATGTCATAATGGGTTTTCTCACTTCTGAACTGGACGTATTCTTCTTCATACCTAACATAAAATTAAGGACGGTCGATTTTGCGACTATAAATGTCTGCTATATCTAGTTAATATAAATTGAACAATTTAACTTCTTTGCTCAATTATACCTGTAAATTAGAAGCCAAAAGAAGAAGCTGACATTGTGTGTTGAAGTTTTAGGCTTAATTCATTCGCGGTACATAGCGTAATGCACTTTCAATAAAAATGTTATCAATTAAAAGTGATATATGTTTTTTTTATAACTTTCCCGTGTAATATCAATATAGAATGCGCATGAATGCAGATAAACAATGAACTAAAAATTGGTGGCTGCACCACAACCAGCCTTCGGTGCCGCTAACTTCTTAAAGCATATACGGGGTAGTTGGGCTAGTAAAGCCAACTCACGTAGGTTAAGGTAGTTTTAAGGCATTTTATAGACAAAAAAAAGTCAAAAAAAAAAGGTGCACCACGGCGTATTGGATATATATGTTAAGCATATAATTAACACATACGCCCTGATGCACGCGTCCGTAAAGCTATACGGACATAGTTAAGATAACTTATAGTAGTTGAACAGAGTTAAGTTAATTATATATAGTCATAAGTTTAGGTGTATAGTTTTTTATTTTTTAGGCATGCAGTTAGGTTAATAGTTTAATAAGTTAGGTTAAGAATAAAAAATGTAAATCCGAGTTTTTTACAATTTTCTTGGATAAATTCATTAAATATATGAATGTAGGTTTAAGTACTTATTAAAATAATAAAATAATATATGAAGCCGAAAGGCAAAAGACAAAACCCTAGATTAGCTTAGAGTACTCATGAAGAGTCAGTAAGTTAGAATTAAGATCAGTAGATTACTTTGGTAAGCTAGTTTTAAGTATTTTTGTCTAGCATGTAAGAAACTGAATTAAGTAAATAAAAAAAAAATGCAGTATAAACTAAAACAATGGACTAAACAGTCGTTCACAGACCGCCGCGGAGTACGCTTGTGTTTCGACTTCTGCGAAAAATAAATATAGTGTGTTCTTAAAGTGATAAAAACATCAAATTTAAATCAAGTCGGTAGCTCGGGCGGTAGAGCACTAGCGTAGTAACTGATAAACCCGGGTTCGAATCCCGTGGGGGAAAATAAAATTCATTTTTTTTCTTTTTTTAATTAACAAAGACACTAAGTGAAGACATGGAGAGTGAAGAGCAACCCGAGCTCAGCAAATCGGCTAAATCGGGTGATTTTAAGACACCGGTGGCTGGGGCGTTAGGCCATCTTACAAGTGACGGTAGTATCCGTCTGGCTAGTCCCACCAGCCAAAATACAGAAGTGAAGAAGAGTAGGAAAAGACTTCAGCCGCAGCACGTTCAAAACAAACGTCGGACTCTGACGATGAGGAGGAGGAACTCAAGGAGAAGGAAACAAAGCTCATGAGACTTGATGAGGAAAGAGCAAAACTAAACGCTCACATCAAGTTTCTCTATGAGCAGGCTACAGCTAGAAAGATTTCTGAGAAAGCAGCAAACGAAAAAGAGCAGCATAGCGAAATTCTTAAGCTGCAGCAAAAGAGGCAGCAAAAGAAACAGGAGAAGGAAAACCTGCAAAAACCTCAAGATTCGCTACCTTCTACATCAAAGGCAGCGCAGCTCAACATGAGCACAAGCTGCAGCAATAAAAACAGACGCAACAACAGCAACAGCAGAAACAGAAGCCACAGCAACCTCTACAGCAGCAACAGAAACACCAGCAAACACTTCAGCAAAAACAGCAGCAGCCACAGTTGCAGAAGCATCAGCGACCACAGCGGAAACAACAAAAGCAACAGGAACAGCATCAGCCACAACAACATCAAGAGCAACAGGAGCCACAGCAACAGCGGCAGAAGCCCAAAGTACGCTGCCCACCTATCCATGTCTTTGGCATGGGTACCGACGAGCTGCAGACATTATGTGAGTTGGCCCTAGACAATAAGACTTTTTATATAAAATATAAAACACCCACAACTCATACCGTCCACTGCCTCACAATGGACGGCTCTAGATTTTTCAAAGAGAAGTTAGCGGCATCGAACGCTGATTTCTATACATATACCCCAAGAGGAGAAAAACCACAGACCTTGCTCCTCAAAGCCATAAATCCCTCAACTGACCCGAAGGTCCTCCTCGACAAGCTGCTCCATGTTGAGAGCGACGAGGTCCAGTTTGTAGGGGTCAAGTCTTTTATAACTGCGGCAGCGAGAACGAAGAAGAAGGCACTCCCCTTCTTCTTAGTACAGGTAACCCATAGCACCAAAATTGACAGCCTTAGAAAAATTCGTTTCGTAGGCGGTCTGAGTGTGAAGTGGGAACAATTAAACAAGTCTGACCACGTACTCCAATGTGCGAGATGCAGAAGGCTGGGGCACGTCGCGGAGAACTGCAATATGGAGTTCCGCTGCGCACGATGCACCTTCAGCCACAACAAAGGGGAATGCCCTTTAGGGGCAGAAGAAGTCGAGGATAAGGCGCTCCTCAAATGTGTACACTGCGGAGGAAATGGACATCCTGCCACTTATTTAGGGTGTCCACGAATTAAGGAGCTCCGTCAGAGAGTAAAGGAGGTAAGGAACAAAAAAAAAGTAGAAGCCAGGCCAGTAGCCCGCGCTGTAGCTACTACTGTTACGCTTGGTATCTCCTACACCCAAATGGTGTCAGGCAGACAACCGGCACAACAGACAGTGCCGAAGGTTGCCCCGGCTCCTATGGCCAGGCAATCTGAAGCTGAGCCCTCCATAAGGGATGTAATGTCTTCCATTCAGTCGATGCAAGCGCAGATGATTGCCTTGCAGAAACAGATGATCGAATTACAGACCAGTTTCCTTACGCAGACGGCTAGAGTAGATTTCCTCTTCTCTCAGCTGCCTGCAGACAAGCGCGCTCAGATATAATGGGCTCACGCGAGGTAAGAACCTTTAAGATCCTAGCAGTGAATGTAAATTCGCTGATAAGAATCGAGCGAAAACTATCGCTCTCTAATTTGTTGCAAACCCACAAACCTGATGTGCTGATGGTTAGCGAATCTAAGCTAAGCCAGACGCACAATCTCAGGTACAAAAATTACCATATAATTAGAAGAGACCGACCCCAATCCACTAGAGGTGGCGGGGTCGCCCTCTTGATAAAAAGTAACATTTATCATAAGGTTATATATAGCAATGATGTGCGTAGATTTCGTGTGTTAGAAGCAGCGATTGCACGCATCTCTCTCCAAGGTGGAAAGAAGTTGTTCGTGATCGCTGCTTACGCATCAGAACCTCGAAACCCTAACTTTCTATCTGAGCTCGAGGCTCTCTTCTCTAGCCTCCGATTAAATTCGGAAGAAAATTACTATATTTTAGCCGGAGATCTGAACGCTAAACACGGTGATTGGGGTAACACTGTTCCGAATGAGAGAGGAAGCGCCCTCTTAGAGTGGATGGAGCAGAACAATATCGAGTTCAGGCTAGATCTGCTTGCAACTGATAGACCATCCTTTCATAGAAGCGGGTCTTATCTGGATGTGATGATAATAGACAGACGACTTACGTTACTAAAAGTGGATCGTGGATCGATCGATTAAACGAGGAACTGTTTAACTACGGTCGAGTACGACAGTGATCACTGTGGTCTTGCCGCGGTAATACAGCTCCCGAATAAGCTGTAGGAACTGGAGGAATATGCCCAAACGCATCCTTATAATTACAATAAGGCGCGTTGGCCACGTTTCTCTAGAACCTTAGTCAGATAAATAAGTTCGAGTGTGATCAATCCTCCTACGAACAGAAACCTAACAAACGAAGAGGTTGATGGGTACCTCAGGCAAATGGACGAAGCCATTGAACGAACAATGGACAAAACAATCCCGAAGGTAGCACGAACCGATTATGGCGACATTTATCGGAATGCTACTATCGATGCACTTCACGTGCAAAAAAGTAGACTCCTGTCAAGACTTAGACTCTTGTACAGACGGTTTACGGACCCACAGGGTGCAAAAATTCGCTCTCTGAAGTCTCAGATAAAAGTACTCCAACGTTTAATAAAACATAATTACAGACTAGCTGTAAGCTTGCATTGGGGCAATAAGATTCGGGCTGTACAATCCAACAACTCGATCATGTTCCCGCAAATAAATAAAATCTTCCGGAGGAAAGACCATAATGATATCCAACGTGTTCGACTTAACAAAACAATGGATAACGCGAATCTACAGACAACAATTAGGATCGATCCAGATAGGGCAGTGCTTGACAACGACTATTTCGTAGTCGAGTATCCCCAGGAGAAGGTGAGAGCAATTGGTGCTGTATTCTAGAGAATGTATACGGTCAACGAGACTCGTAATCCAAATCACGACCTGGAAACCCGGGCCTTGCTAAACCATGTCTGCCTGCGAAATGAAATAAGTCAATGGCGATCCGAGAACCCTGGTTTCACCAGGTTCAGTGACGATCTTCTGGCAAACAATGTCGTCGCCGATGATGGAAACAACTCCATCCTTATTTCTAAAGACGAACTGCAAGGTATCCCCAACTCACTGAAGAAGAAGAAGTCAGTGGGAATAGATGGCATACCAAATATTGTTCTGCGCCATCTACCCTCTGAGGCGGTGGACGTATACACAACTCTGTTCAACAATGCGCTGAGTAATGCATATTACCCAGCGCATTGGAAAACAGCTGTGGTACAGCCAATTCCAAAACGGGGAAAAGATACCTCCATCCCGACGAATCTCCGTTCTATAAGTCTTCTTCCGTGCATAAGCAAGGTATTCGAGAAGATAGTCATTAGAGCTCTGAAAGAATGGGTTGAGGAAAATCAATTAATACCGGAAAACCAATTTGGCTTCAGGGCGGGGCGCGACACTATGGAATAGAAGCAAAACACAATGCACAGGAGCCTGCCTGATTGACATGGAAAAGGCGCTCGACACCGTATGGCTAGAAGGTCTCTTCCTAAAGTTAGTCAGGCTCGGCATTAATAAAACATTGCTATATATGATCTATGACATGACAGGCAGAAAGTTTGGTGTGAAAAATGGCAACGAAATTTCAGCAACTGTCTTCCATATAAAAAATGGATTGCAACAAGGGGCGGTGAGTTCGCCGATCTTGTTCACTATATTCACTAGCGATCTTATAGGTTCTATGTCTAACATAATAGCGTTTGCCGATGATCTAATCGCGTACAGATCAAATCCGAAGGTAGAAGAAATAAATGGTTTGTTGCAAAGTGACTTCGATACGATTCAACGATTTTGCAACGACTGGAAGTTGAAAATCAACTACCAGAAGTGTGAAACTATCCTTTTCAGAACCCCGCTTTCCAGAGCCTCAAGAGACACGAAAATGAACTGGCGCAAGTTCGGCATAGTTGACCCACTGGGACGGCCATCGGCCGTGAAAAGTGTAGTAAGATATCTAGGCATTTGGTTGGACCAGTATCTATATGGTGGTATCCATGTAGATACAGCTCTGACCAGGGCTAAGAATGCTTTCGCTATGGCAAGAGGGCTGTTTTACAGCAGTCAACTCGACAGCAGGGTGAAGGCAATCTGCTACATGGCCCTTATCCGGCCAATCATGGTATATGGTTGTCCTGTGTGGTTCAACGTGAGTCCTTCCCAAATGGAAAAGATGAGGGTGTTCGAGAGGCGGTGCCTACGGGTGTGTCTTCGATTATATCGAACGCCAGAATCCTAGTACAAGAAATTCTATCCCAACGAGGTTCTGTACAACGAGGCAAACCTTATAAGGATAAATAATTTTATTATTAAGTTGATTCGGAGTCACACTGCACGAGGTATAACTTCAACTAACAGCTTGATCTTTGGGGCTTACTACCCTAATGACATGTACCATGAACGGGTGCGTCTTATCGGCTTCATTCCACCTACAGCTTTCCTCTACTTGGACACTATAGGCCTGATACAAGATATGGAAGGCTGTCCTATCATCTTCCATGTCGTACGCCGAACAGTAGAAAGGCGACTTCAATACGCTCTTACGGTTCAGTAGAGCGATTTCTACCCGCGACAGAGCAGTATCTGCAAAGGAACGGCTTTTTTACTGGTGGTTACACCAAAATCAGCTTTCGATGCCGTTAACTTCTTAAAGCAAAGGTCAGGATAGTTGATTCACCAGGGTCAACTCACATAGGTTAAGGTAATTTTAAGACAAGAAATTTTAAGAACACAAAAAAAAATAAAAAACATTAAATAAATAAACAAAAATATAAAAAAGCAATAAAAAACAAAAACCAAAAAAATATACATATGCCCTGGTGGACGAGTCCGTATAGTTTTACGAGCATAGCTAAGCTTAATAGAGTTAAGTAGAGTTAAGTTTTAGGCTTATTTAGTTCTATATAGTTAATAGTTTAGTTTTAATTAGATTACATAGTTACGTAAGTTAGGTTAAGAACAAGAACAAATATGACATCTAAGTTTTTGTAATTTTCTTGGAGGAATTAAATATATATATATATATATATATAGATTTAAGCCCTTAATTGAAACACATATATAAGAACCCGAAAGGCACAAAGAAAAAAGAGCTTAGAGCACTCGGGAAGAGTCAGTAAGTTAGAATTAAGATCAGTAGATTATATAAGTAAGCTAGATTTAAGTATTTTTGTCTAGAAACTAAGAAAATGGATTAATGACAATAAAAATGCATTAAAAACAAAACAAACGAAATATTATGTATTTACCCACAATTGACAAATTTTCGAAATATGTTACAGTCCATTTACTCGATGATAGAAATTGACTATCTATCCTTAACGCCATTAAGCAAAGAATTTAATTTCTTGGAAAACCAAAGAAAACCAGATGGGGAAACATATGTAATGCATTCAGCAGTTAGCCACTTCCTAAAAGAAAACAATATTACATTTCACAAAACTACCGCAGCCCTAAAAACCGGCGATGGAGATATTATGGCGACATTTATCGGAATGCTACTATCGATGCACTTCACGTGCAAAAAAGTAGACTCCTGTCAAGACTTAGACTCTTGTACAGACGGTTTACGGACCCACAGGGTGCAAAAATTCGCTCTCTGAAGTCTCAGATAAAAGTACTCCAACGTTTAATAAAACATAATTACAGACTAGCTGTAAGCTTGCATTGGGGCAATAAGATTCGGGCTGTACAATCCAACAACTCGATCATGTTCCCGCAAATAAATAAAATCTTCCGGAGGAAAGACCATAATGATATCCAACGTGTTCGACTTAACAAAACAATGGATAACGCGAATCTACAGACAACAATTAGGATCGATCCAGATAGGGCAGTGCTTGACAACGACTATTTCGTAGTCGAGTATCCCCAGGAGAAGGTGAGAGCAATTGGTGCTGTATTCTAGAGAATGTATACGGTCAACGAGACTCGTAATCCAAATCACGACCTGGAAACCCGGGCCTTGCTAAACCATGTCTGCCTGCGAAATGAAATAAGTCAATGGCGATCCGAGAACCCTGGTTTCACCAGGTTCAGTGACGATCTTCTGGCAAACAATGTCGTCGCCGATGATGGAAACAACTCCATCCTTATTTCTAAAGACGAACTGCAAGGTATCCCCAACTCACTGAAGAAGAAGAAGTCAGTGGGAATAGATGGCATACCAAATATTGTTCTGCGCCATCTACCCTCTGAGGCGGTGGACGTATACACAACTCTGTTCAACAATGCGCTGAGTAATGCATATTACCCAGCGCATTGGAAAACAGCTGTGGTACAGCCAATTCCAAAACGGGGAAAAGATACCTCCATCCCGACGAATCTCCGTTCTATAAGTCTTCTTCCGTGCATAAGCAAGGTATTCGAGAAGATAGTCATTAGAGCTCTGAAAGAATGGGTTGAGGAAAATCAATTAATACCGGAAAACCAATTTGGCTTCAGGGCGGGGCGCGACACTATGGAATAGAAGCAAAACACAATGCACAGGAGCCTGCCTGATTGACATGGAAAAGGCGCTCGACACCGTATGGCTAGAAGGTCTCTTCCTAAAGTTAGTCAGGCTCGGCATTAATAAAACATTGCTATATATGATCTATGACATGACAGGCAGAAAGTTTGGTGTGAAAAATGGCAACGAAATTTCAGCAACTGTCTTCCATATAAAAAATGGATTGCAACAAGGGGCGGTGAGTTCGCCGATCTTGTTCACTATATTCACTAGCGATCTTATAGGTTCTATGTCTAACATAATAGCGTTTGCCGATGATCTAATCGCGTACAGATCAAATCCGAAGGTAGAAGAAATAAATGGTTTGTTGCAAAGTGACTTCGATACGATTCAACGATTTTGCAACGACTGGAAGTTGAAAATCAACTACCAGAAGTGTGAAACTATCCTTTTCAGAACCCCGCTTTCCAGAGCCTCAAGAGACACGAAAATGAACTGGCGCAAGTTCGGCATAGTTGACCCACTGGGACGGCCATCGGCCGTGAAAAGTGTAGTAAGATATCTAGGCATTTGGTTGGACCAGTATCTATATGGTGGTATCCATGTAGATACAGCTCTGACCAGGGCTAAGAATGCTTTCGCTATGGCAAGAGGGCTGTTTTACAGCAGTCAACTCGACAGCAGGGTGAAGGCAATCTGCTACATGGCCCTTATCCGGCCAATCATGGTATATGGTTGTCCTGTGTGGTTCAACGTGAGTCCTTCCCAAATGGAAAAGATGAGGGTGTTCGAGAGGCGGTGCCTACGGGTGTGTCTTCGATTATATCGAACGCCAGAATCCTAGTACAAGAAATTCTATCCCAACGAGGTTCTGTACAACGAGGCAAACCTTATAAGGATAAATAATTTTATTATTAAGTTGATTCGGAGTCACACTGCACGAGGTATAACTTCAACTAACAGCTTGATCTTTGGGGCTTACTACCCTAATGACATGTACCATGAACGGGTGCGTCTTATCGGCTTCATTCCACCTACAGCTTTCCTCTACTTGGACACTATAGGCCTGATACAAGATATGGAAGGCTGTCCTATCATCTTCCATGTCGTACGCCGAACAGTAGAAAGGCGACTTCAATACGCTCTTACGGTTCAGTAGAGCGATTTCTACCCGCGACAGAGCAGTATCTGCAAAGGAACGGCTTTTTTACTGGTGGTTACACCAAAATCAGCTTTCGATGCCGTTAACTTCTTAAAGCAAAGGTCAGGATAGTTGATTCACCAGGGTCAACTCACATAGGTTAAGGTAATTTTAAGACAAGAAATTTTAAGAACACAAAAAAAAATAAAAAACATTAAATAAATAAACAAAAATATAAAAAAGCAATAAAAAACAAAAACCAAAAAAATATACATATGCCCTGGTGGACGAGTCCGTATAGTTTTACGAGCATAGCTAAGCTTAATAGAGTTAAGTAGAGTTAAGTTTTAGGCTTATTTAGTTCTATATAGTTAATAGTTTAGTTTTAATTAGATTACATAGTTACGTAAGTTAGGTTAAGAACAAGAACAAATATGACATCTAAGTTTTTGTAATTTTCTTGGAGGAATTAAATATATATATATATATATATATAGATTTAAGCCCTTAATTGAAACACATATATAAGAACCCGAAAGGCACAAAGAAAAAAGAGCTTAGAGCACTCGGGAAGAGTCAGTAAGTTAGAATTAAGATCAGTAGATTATATAAGTAAGCTAGATTTAAGTATTTTTGTCTAGAAACTAAGAAAATGGATTAATGACAATAAAAATGCATTAAAAACAAAACAAACGAAATATTATGTATTTACCCACAATTGACAAATTTTCGAAATATGTTACAGTCCATTTACTCGATGATAGAAATTGACTATCTATCCTTAACGCCATTAAGCAAAGAATTTAATTTCTTGGAAAACCAAAGAAAACCAGATGGGGAAACATATGTAATGCATTCAGCAGTTAGCCACTTCCTAAAAGAAAACAATATTACATTTCACAAAACTACCGCAGCCCTAAAAACCGGCGATGGAGATATCGAAAAATTATAAAAAACATTAAACGAGCATCTTACAATAATGAACGCAGGAAAGAATACATCAGATTGGAACGAAACATTTTTAAAGCTGTATAAATTTATAATAGAACAATACATTCAACAACAAGGTTGAAACCTTTAAATTTCACAAATAAAAACCTAACTGCAGAGGATGTTAAAATTTTATCAAATAAATATCACGACGAAAAAGTTGGGAATTTCGATCATTTAAATAAAAACAAAACTCGTACTTATCATCAATGCGAAAATATTGTTAAAAATTGAAGTATTGTAAAAAAATCATCCTAAGTACCTAAACAAAAAATTAAACGAGTTTTCCACAGAAGGAAATTACACTTTAGATAAGTCAACAAAAACAAATACGAGTTATCACAAGAGACAACTGAAACCGAAATACAAATTCCAAACATCATAGTACTGTCTGTTCAATCCCCTTTATCTTTTTTCTTACAGAAAAAAAAATTACTATGCTCATATTTTTATTACTTCCCCAGTCCATGGTCCAACAACTTGAAGTGACGCCATTGTATAAGCATAAGTGGAAGAAAAACGTATTGTAGAAAAATACGTGAGATTCATTCATGTAATTAATTTGGACGAATATATAGAAATAACGTTATAGAAAGTAACATAGAGGCATTGCAACTAAATCCACTTGACATTATAGATTAAAAACTCGAAGAGAGAGAGAGAACTTCATCAGCTGCGCGAAAATATAAACAAAATTATTCAAAAGAGAGGTCTTATCAACATCCTTGGAAATTCACTAAATTTCTTGATAGGCGTAATGGTCAATGAGGATGCTAAAGAAATATACACACATCTAAACAATTTGGAACGGAACTCTAAACAACTTACAAGCGAAATGAACAAACAAATAAAAATTAACAACGACCTAATAACATCGGTGGAAATAATAAAAAAACACACTAACGAGCAACAAAAACAAATGAATGTATTTTTGAGAGCAATAACAAATGAATCAGGAAACATCAAAAATGTAACAAATGAAATCAAATATGTTCTTGCAATTCTAAGTGATATTACCACTTTGAATAAACAGGTGGAAAAGATTAAAGATAGCATTTCACTTAGTAGACTCCAGGTACTCGCTCACGATGTCCTAACAAATGAAGATAGGATAAATATCTTGCCACACATTATAAGTAATGTTTCGTTGATAAAAATACAATTCTTTTACACATTCAACACCAATATTCAAAAAAGAAAAATATTTTGTAGCACTTGTAATTCCTTTGCCAAATAAAAATCACGAAGAACTTCAGTCAGAAACCACAGAGACAAAACCAAATGTTTAATTTGTAATATAGGTATCAAGATATTAACCAAAGAGTACCAGGTGTACCGGTATCAAATTGGGGAAGTAGAAACATTTTATTCAAAGTATTAGCCATTGCTTTCTTCACATTTTGACCACCTTTCCTTTGTGAATACCACGCCAATAAAAATGTTCGTGTTTTAAAGCAAACCAATCAGACACCCAATTTTCGACCTCCTCGTAGGAATCAAAGTGCTACTCAGCCAATGCGTGTCCCATCGATGAAAACAAATGGTAGTCGGAAGGAGCCAAGTCTGGTAAATACGGCGGGTGGGGTAGCTGCTCCCAGCCAAGTGCTTTGATTGTGTCCTGAACCGGTTTCGCTTTGTGTGTAAGTGCGTTGTCATGGAGCAAAATTACCTTGCCGTGTCTTCTGGCCCATTCTGGTCGTTTCACGATCAATGCATGGTTCAAATTGATCATTTGTTGTCGGTAGCGATCACTATTAACGGTTTCAACGGGTTTTAGGAGCTCGTGGTACAGCACACCTTTCTGGTCCCACCAAACACACAGCATTGTCTTCTTGCCGAATCGATCTGGTTTTGCAGTCGATTTTGATGGTTGTCCCAGATTTACCCATGATTTTTTTCATTTATGATTCTTAAAATAAATCCATTTTTCATCGCCAGTAACAATCCGATACAAAACAAGTGTTTTTTCGGTTTTCATCTGTCTTTCATTCAATTCATGTGGCACCCATTTTCCACACTTTTGGATCTTTCCCATAGCTTTTAAACGGTCAGAAATTGTTTGTTGTGTAACATTTAAATTGCTGCCATTTGCTTTTGACTCACAGTGTCATCTCCATCCAATATCGTTTGCAATTCGGCGTCTTTAAAATTTTTTGGTGGTCTTCCACATTCTTTATTTCTCACATCAAAATCATTATTTCTGAACCATTGAAACCATCTTTTGCATCGATGCGACTCTGCAGCACTTTTCTTCAAAAATTAATGCTTTCTGCAGATCATCACTTTCTGGAACAAAATTCGACATTTTTAACACGATGAAAAAATATGATGTCTTTTCACTGACTTGATGTATACTAAATATTTTTCACAGATGTCATAGCAAACAAACAAACAAAAAATAAGCGCTCGTTCACAACAAATTTTCCCTATCGAGACATTTGTATCTCGACGCTAACTTCATACCGGTACACCTGATATATAGAAACACTCAAGACAATCGTTATTATATTCCTCAAAATTATTATCCGGATAGATACACCAGCAGAATTAGAACTTAGTGCTCAAGTAGACGACAAAAATGTTCGCCCAAGTGCCTCGGAAACCCAATAGATTATATTGATATGAACAATTTCAAGACTAATACAAATATTGCCGTATATAGGTAGGTGGGTAGGTTAAGATGGCTTATGAATGCACTTAGTCCCATACAGAACCATTCTGCTACCACACCATGTGGGAAGAACCTAAAACCAGCTGGAACCGATAATAAAGTTTAAAATGTCGGCGGGAGGGGTTTTATTGAGGTCATGTAGGCCGTTGAGGAAATAGCTTCCAAAGTGTTTGTGTCAGAGGCGCGAGAGCGCCGGGCATGTGCATAACAGGTGTAGGAGAGTTTCTGATTCTTCCTCTTCCCTGCAGCTTCTGCAAAAATCGTCTAGCATGCTCACCGATTAGACAGTGCCCGGTTATGGCTCCCATGACCAGGCTTATGTCTGATCTTTTGAGCGATAGTAGCAGTCTGGAGCGTTTGAGTTCAAGAGAGGGCCACACCTCCTTAGAGACGCGACAAAGGTTATGGTTAGACCATCTTTGATTAGTCTGATGGATTGCGTTCAAATGTAGTACTAACTTGCATGTGGCGGGAGGGATACCTAGCTGTTCGTATTCCTGAAGTAGTGGTTGCAGTGTGGCAAGCCTGGCCAATTCGTCTGCTTGACAGTTGCCCAGAATGTCTCTGTAACCTGGCACCCAGCACAGGCTAATGTTGAACTGCTCAGCCATCTCATCAAAGCGTGTGCGGCAGTTCATGACCGTCTTGGAGTTTGTTGAGACAGATTCCAGGGCCCTGAGTGCTGCCTGACTATCCGTAAGAATAAGGATATCAGCTGAGGATATACTATTTCTCTTTAGCCAAGACAGTGCTTCGCGAATGGTTATTACTTCAGATTGGAAAACGCAACAGTGATTGGGAAGCCTAAATTTTAGACTAAGGTTCAGATCCTCAGAGTAGACTCCGCAACCAACGCCTTCGTTTGTTATTGATCCGTCGGTGTAGATGCACGTAGCGTCAGCAACCCATTTTGAGTTAGCCGACCACGCGTCTCGTTCAGTGATCATAGTGCGGAAATTTTGTGCCAAAAAGACCTTCGGTGCCACATAGTCAAGGTTCTGGTATACAAAGCCTCTTTGAAGGATTCTTGAGTGTCCGTGAGACACTTTCCATTGTAATGAGATCAGTCTTGTGGTTGTACTAGCCGCCGCCTGTTGGGCAAACAGATCTATGGGCATAAGGTTGAGAATGACGTTCAATGCATCTGATGGGGTGGTTCTTAGAGCACCGAAGATACATATGGAGGCCAATCGCTGGACTTTTCTGATAGTGTTATAGTGGGAGGTTGTGTCTAGTACAGGCCACCAAATTGCAACGCCATAAAATAGAATAGGGCGCACCACAGCCGTTTAGATCCAGGCCATCATATGCGGTTGGATACCCCATTTAGACCCAATAGCTCTTCTGCACATGTAGAGTGCTGTCGTGGCTTTGCGGGCGCGCTCGGCAATATTTGCCTTCCAGCTGAGTTTCCTGTCCAGCGTAAGTCCTAGGAACTTGGCTGTCTCGGAAAAAGAGCATTGCTGGCCGCTGATGGTCGGTGGGTCAACTAGAGGAACTTTGTATTTCGTGGTGAAGAGGACTAGTTCTATTTTTTGGCATTGATGCTTAGTCCATTTTTGCTCGTCCACTTTGAAAGGAGCACTTTGCATAAGGTCCCTAAATACCAAGGGATGTTTGCCGGAGAGCGCAATAGCAATATCATCCGCATAAGCTATCACCTTCCAGGAGTAGTAACAGTTCGTTGACTACTATGTTCCATAGAAGACTCCACCTTGGGGAGTGCCTCTGCTAACGTATCTGGAAGTAGTGGTGGACCCCAATTTGGCCGTGATACGCCTAGCTTTTGTATCAGGGAGGTGAGCCCAACATACACGCCAAAAAATGTCAGTGCATTAGATATCGAATGCGGGAAGACATTGCTAAAAGCGCCTTCTATATCCACGAAGGCTACTAAGAAATAGTCGTTGTGGAAGAGAGATTTCTCAATATGATGCACAAGTGAGTGTATGGCTGTATCCAAGGACTTGCCCTTACAGTATGCATGTTGGGAGGTTGCCAGCCTGTGCGCAGGGACTGTGCAGCGGATGTGAATGTCAATTATCCTCTCCAATAGTTTGATAAGGAATGAGGATAAACTAATGGGGCTGAGATCATTAGGTTGGACATGGGAGCTTCGTCCCGCTTTGGGTATGAATACCACCTTAACTACTGTCAAGCTAGTTAATATGTATGAAAAGCAGAGACAACCGTTAAAAATGACCTCAAGCCATGGGAGAATTAACTCTGAGGACCGCAGGAGTTCCGCAGGTGTAATGCCATCGGGTCCAGGTGACTTGTACGGTTTGCAACTCCGAATGGCCCAGAGTATCTTGCGCTCTGTGACGAGATGAGGGAGGCAGCTTTGTTGACCGGTTGATTCTTGAGTCCTCGGAGATTCCGCCGTACTGCCTGGAAAGTGTGTGTCGAGTAGAATACTAAGGGATTCTCCACTGGTCATAGTCCATTCACCATCCTGCCTTTTGTAGAAGCAGGGTATGGTTGGACTGCTGGAGAGGACTTTTCTAAGGCTCGAGACTTCAACAACTTCTTCTATTTTGCCACAGAAGAGTCTCCAAGATTCCGATTTGGATTTCTTGATTTTGGTTTTATACGCTTTGAGATATTGTTTATAGGCGTCCCTGTCAATATCCAATCTTGCGGACTTAGCTTTGTTAAATAATCGTCGCATGATTAGTTTGGTTCAAGAGTTATAGACAACATGGAGTTCACTTACACCAAAATTCGCGCTAGTTTAAAGTTTTCCTTCGTTAAAGGCAAATCCGCTAGAAAAACGTTCCGTGAAATTAATTGTGTTTTGGGGGATGGTACTCTATCACTTCGAACCGCTGAGGGATGGACTAAGAATCAATGAAAACGACACCATGGATAAGCCAGCCAGCGAAAGACCTGTGACGACGAATACCGATCGAATCATGGAAATAATCGAATAAGACCGGCATGTGGCATCTCGGGACATCGCCCAGGAGATGTAAGTTAGTCACCAAACCATTTTAAACCATCTGTAGAAGGCTGAATACAAAAACAAGCTTGATGTTTGGTTGCCGCAAAAAAACCTTTGGACCGAATCAACGCCTCCGATATGCTGCTGAAACGGAACGAACTAGAACCATTTTTGAATTGAATGGTGACTGGCGACAAAAAATGGATCACATACGACATATCAAGCCAAAACGGTCGTGGTTGAAGGCCGGTGAATCGTCCCAAACAGTAGCCAAGACGGGATTGACGGCCAGGAAGGTTTTGCTGTGTAATTGGTGAGATTGGAAGGGAATCATACACTATGAGCTGCTCCTATATGGCCAGACGATTAATTCTATCATCTACTGTGAACAATTGGACCGCTTGGATCACCACCTGTTCCTGTCCATGGCGAACGCCCTGGGTGGTGTGAAGTTGAACTCAAAAGAGGCTTGTGAAAAGTGGCTGTCCGAGTTCTTCGCAAATAAGGAGGAGGGTTTCTACGAGGGGGGTATTATGAATTTACCGCCTAGATGGAAACAGATTATCGAACCGGGAATCGAACTTAGACCCATCGGCGTGTGAGCGTCGCACTCTGCTCACTACGGCACGGCGGTTACATCAGAGGGTATACAGTTGTGTTCATAAAAATATCAGTGCTCCTCAAAAAAGACAAATAATTTTCTACATATTCATTTTTTTTTTTTTTTCAAAAAACGTATACAAAAGTAAAGTATTTCAGTCTTAACATGTATATCACAAAATAAACGTTGTTCATAGCATACTATTTTTTTTTTGGTCGTAATAATATTTTGCAATTGTTCATAAAACTAGCAGTGTTTTGAATTATGCTATGCTTAGACATCAGAAATTAATGAAACAATATGAAATCATTATTATTTACAGCTTACCATTAGTACTTTGTGGCAAGGCCTTTGTTTTTCATCATGGCATTGAGTCCACCAGACTCCGACATCTCTCAACTTTTATAGCTTCCCATGAGTCTCGCCGTAGCTCCCACAATTCATTGGCGTCTGTTGGTTTGGCCTCATGGACAGAATTTTTAAGGGTTTAGGTCAGGGGATTGTGCTGGCCACTCCATAACAGTTGTTCTTTTTTCATCAAACCCAGATTTTGACCGTTTTGAAGTATATTTTGGGTCACTATCTTGTTGATATACCCAAACTAGTGGCATTTCCTCCTCGGTATATGACAGCATAACCTCTCTATAATTGTAACGTACTCACCATCGTCCAATATACCGTTGATAGGATATATAGGCCCAACCCCATTATATGAGAAACAGGCCCCAATCATTAATTTTGCTCCCCCGTGTTTAACAGTTGTAACTGTATAATGGGGATTATTTTCTAGATTCTTCTGTCTTCTTACATATTCCCGACAACCCTTGGACCCAAATAAGACTATTTTGCTTTCATCGCACAGAATATTCCTCCATTTCTCCTTAGACCAATCCAAGCGGTACTTTTCGCGGGATTCGAGCTGGTAGCTTAATCTCTAGCAGAAGTCTTCTAACCGTACCAGCACTCACCGGAAGTTAGAAATCATCCCTTATCTGTCTGGAGCTTATTGAAAGGTTCTAATTTGCCATTTTGATAAATTTTCGGTCAGTTCGCTTAGTCGTCACTCGTTTTGGACCGCGCGTTTCGCGCCTAGCTTTCCAGTTTAGCGCATTGCTAACCATTTTCGCTGAGCATCCTATGATTTTCTGGATTGAAGCATATGTTTTTCCCTTCGAACGAAATCTTTTGATCAAATTCCGCATATCTTCTGTACAATGTTTTGATCGACCCATATTTCTAACTTTAAAGTATGTTAATAAAAGACAACATATACAAAAACATTCACTTACCAAACAAGAATACACAAATATTTTTTTACACTCTAAACAACAATTTCTGAAACACTTTATGGTAAAACCAAAAACCGCTGCTATTTTTATGAGCAGGCTTCAATCAACAGATTTCAATGAATGAGTGAAAAAAGGAGAAAGTAAGTCTTTATTTTTTATTTCTGGTATGGTATCTTAGTTACCGGAAAATACAATAAAACCGGATATACATTTGGAAAAAGGATCTTCTTAGAAATATGTTGCTAATTGTCTAAAAAAAAAAGTCGTATATCTGCTGCTATTTTTATGAACACAACTGTACATCTCGCTAAAAATTGGTTTTCACTTATCGAAGTAGTTAATTTGTCCGGTTCTGAACAAATATTTGTAATTGAACAACCCTGTAAAGATTTTTACAGAGAAGCAAACACATTTTACATATTTGCAAGACCGCCTTTTCTGTCGATAACGATTATGGATTTGTCCGTATGCCCTTCGGTCTTAAAAATGCTCCTGCTACATTTCAGCGTGTTGTGGATAACGTTTTTGAGGGACTATCAGGGCAAATTCTACTTGGTGTATATGGATGATATAATCGTGTATTCTACTTCGCTCCAAGAGCATGTTCAAATACAGACAGCAATATTTCAAAAAGTAAGAAATCGAAGACTAAATTCCTTCGTAAGGAAGTTTTATTTCAGGCCAAGTTGCTATAGCACGATTGAGAAAGAGTTGTTAGCTATTGTCTTTGCAACAAAGTATTCCGATTTTACCTGTACGGTAGAAACCACAAGCAACTAACCTCGCTCTTTTCACTTAGATATTTGTTCGGTGGCAATTAATGTTAGAGGAGTTTGATTATTCGGTGGTTTACAAAAAGGTAAGACAAACTCAAACGCGGATGCTTTGTCCCGGATTGAAGTTAATTTTAATAAGTTAAGCACAATTTATATCTATTGAAAATAACATTAATGAATCTGAAAGTATATCCAACTGTGCAATCTGGATATGAAAATATAAACGATGAAATTCCGCTTAATGACTTTTCAAAACAATTTGTCATTTTTAAAAACAAACGGCACAAGAACGTATCAATTAAACTGAAGGTTCTATTTAGAAGGAAAAAAAGATACACCACAATGTTCTATACATTGTGAACCCACAAATGAAGACACTATTATATATACAGCTCTGTGCAAAAAAATAGCACCACGTTGAGGTCTGCACTTTGGATGCTAATTACTTTTCTCCATGCTTATGTAAAGACACGATAATTATTGTAGGGCATCTGTTGGGTATCAGTAATAAAATTCAAAAAACAAGATAAGCGAAGATGTATTTTAAGACAAGAAAATTCCCGTTATACGAAATGAAACCGAAATTTCGGTGTGCAAAATAAAAAATAGCACCATGCAATTTTAAAAAGTGTTTGGTGGTGTTTAGTTGTGCGTCAAAAAATTTAAGTAAAAATATTTAAGTATTTTGAAACTAGTATTTTTAAAATATAACGTTATAAACAATTAAAATGGGTCGCGGTGTGCATTGTACTCCTAAGAAACGTGAACTTATAAAGAAATTAATTTCTGACGGAAAAACGTACAAATTTATTCGGGAAATCGTTGGTTGTTCGAATAAAATGATTACTAATGCAAAAAAAAACACGTCGAAAAAGAAGAAACAAGAGGTAGAAAATCGAAATTAACCTCTACCGACGACCGAAGAATGATAAGATTAGTGAAACAAAACCCATTCATCTCATCAAACAAAATAAAAGAGGAACTAAATCTGCCCGTATCAACATCAACCATAAGAAGAAAGTTGATAGAGAAGGAACTACCTGCCAGAAGTCCCAGAAAAGTACCCTTGCTGACAAATGTTCATCTTCATAAAAGAAAACAATTTGCGCAAGAAAATTTGAACTGGGAAGTAACCAAATGGCGTAATATATTATGGACAGATGAGTATAAAATTGTTTTATTGGAACTCCTGGGACCAGGACATTTCGTTCGCAGACAAAAAACCAAGAGTTTAAACCGGAGTGTACTTTAAAAACCATTAAGCACGGCGGTGCGAAAATTAACATATGGGGATGCTTCTCCTACAACGGTACTGGTACTTTATTTTGGATAAAACCAATGATGACCGCCGAAGTTTATGTTGTCATAATGAGGGAAACCATGTTGCCCTACGCCGAGTGGAATATGCACACCAACATTTCGGTTTCATTTCGTATAATGGGAATTTTCTTGTCTTAAAATGCATCTTCGCTTATCTTGTTTTTTGAGTTTTATTACTGATACCCAACAGATGTCCTACAATAAATATCGTGTCTTTACATGAGCATGGAGAAAAGTAATTAGCATCCAAAGTGCAGACCTCAACGTGGTGCTATTTTTTTTGCACAGAGCTGTGTGTATATTTGAAAATTACTTGAGCTCTGATAAATTAAGCGCTAAATTAACTGATGACGCAAAATTTAATTCAATACAATTAATATATTCCAAGTATTTTAGTAATTCTAATTTCAAGTCAAGTCAAGAGTTTTCTTAATGACTTCACAAATGTTGACGAACAAGAAAAAATGGTAAAATACTATCACAAAAATTTTCACCAAAGAGGCATAACCGAAACTTTCCAACACTTAAGAAAACACTCATATTTTAACAATATGATCCAAACAAATACTCGCCTTATTAACAACTGTGAGGTTTGTCACAGGTTTTAATATGATCGGACAAGAGAACAACTAAAATAGAGACAGAAACCCCGTTTAAACCCTTTCATATAGTTCATCTAGATGTATACGAAGGTTGCCTTTTATATTTCGGGATTGGACAACCCTAGTGTTGCAACCTGCAACTGACAGCTCTATCGTAAGCTTTGACATTTTTTAGGTTATACGTACTCAAAACATTTTGACATACGAGCGCTATTTGTGCTGTTTATAGTAACTTAAAAAATTCATATCGCCCAAAATTAAATCGTGAAAAATTTCGTGAGATTATTTTTTGGAACTTTCGACGTGAATTAACTCAACAATAGTGCATCGATGAACTTAATTCAATTTTTCGCGATGAAGCTCCATCAAGAATCAGCGCTTATCTATGGTATGGTGAATTCAACCGAGGCCGTAGTTCACTCCTAAACGTATTTCGTGAAGGTCGTCCAAAATCAGTTGTTGTTCCGAAAACCATGGATGCTGTGTGCCAACTGAGATTGCAAGATCGTCATGTGACCTGAAAGTAAAGTGAGCCCGAAAGTAAGCAGCAGTCGACTGTATGGGTGTTTAAAAATGAGCCAAATCCAATAAAAGTTGCTCGCGCACGAAGCGCGTCCAAGCATATGGTCGCCTGTTTTTTCGGAAACAACGCAGAACAGTCAATTCAATCAATTTGTTTGCCAGTTGTCTTCCAAGAAATCAGTAAATGCGAGCTTTTACACATAGGCTCAAACAACTGCATTTTTGGGCACTCAAAGCATCGATCCGCCGTATAGTCCTGACTTGGCACCGAATGACTTCTTTTTATTCCCGTACGTAAACATAAAATGAGAGGTCGAAAAACGTTGTTTCGACAACTGAAGAATCGGTTGATGCGTTCAGAATGCATGTTTTGGAGATACCCCAATCAGAGTGGCAAAAGTGCTTCGACAATTGGTTTAAACGCATGCAAAAGTGTATAGATCTTAATGGGGAATATTTTGAAAAACAAAAAACCTAGTTTCGATAATTTTTTTTTTTATTTGTTTTTGTTACGATAAGTGTATATTTACTGCCATCAAGGAATAGTATAAGCCTTTTTAAATTTTTAAAGCACTTCTTCTCGCACTCTTTTTAAAGGCTTCTTAGAAATATATGTATATACCATACATAATATAGATCACAAGATTTGTGCAAGGAGCTCCAATGGAAATTTCCCTGTGGAAAGATTGCACTCCACATTGGAAGAGCTAATACGTATAATAAAATCTCAAAATAAAGAAAAAACAATTAATGATATTATTGATGAGGAAGTTTAAAATTATAATAACTCTCACTCTCACTCAACTTCGAAGTTATCACAATTTGAGTTACTTTAAGGACACTTCAGTACAAGGCAAATTTGACTTGACATTTTGACATCATCGTTGTCTAAAATATAAACGCAGTCTAATAAAAAACCTGTTTGTGCCCCAAATAGATTCCCCTGATTACGTACCTTTCGAATAAATCTATGAATTGGATGATAGAGGAGATAAGTTAGCACCTCGATATAATATTTATATGATCATATAGTTAAAGAAAATAACAAAATTACAATTGACACAAACAAACGAAAAGTACACAAGCAGAAAATAAAGAAAAAAGGTAAAATAATTTCACCTTAAAATATTAGCAGCGGATATGTCTTAAGTTTTTTATTAATGTATTGCATTAATACATTTTTTTGAATCCTGATTAAGTTCCGAAACGAAATTGTTGAAACCTGTTTTTCTCATTTTATTTGTTTGAATTCATAAATAGTTTTATACTCGTATAAATATACGCTTATGTCGTTCTGTAATACTTTACCTAACCATCATATCTAAACCGCAATTTTAAAACACTGAAATGAGCCACTACGCGTTGATCTGTGAAAAGATAGCAAGAACTTCAATACTTCAGTTCGTAGTGAAGCGGATTAAGTTAAGAATCCCAAAATGTTGACTCCGAACCATTACCAACAGATTTCCGTATTCATAACCCAGGAAAATGTATATAGAACTACAGCTTACAAGTTTATGGAGTAGCAGACGATTGCGAAAGAATATGATCATAACAATAATCATTGAACATACAAGAGAGATGACACAGCAACTGTACATATCAGACGCTGATAGTCGGATATGTGCAGGTGATAAAAGACAATTGAAATGCACAGTCTGACTTAGCTAAACTTAAAAAATATCATTGTCACTTTTGTAAGAGCAGCCAATTAAAGCAGACATTAATCTGTTTATATCCAGACTTGAACATTCAGAAAGGAACCTGGCGGTCTCCTGATCAATCCACCGTCAATCAAATTGATCACGTTGCGACCGACGTCAGAAACTTCTCCAGTATTCTCAATGTCCGAACCTTCCGAGATGCAAACATGGACTCGGATCATCACCTTGTTGTAGTCAAGGTAAGATCCCGCATATCATCTCGAGAGAGAGAGAGAGAGAGAGAGAGAGAGAGAGAGAGAGAGCGAGAGAGAGAGAGCGAGAGAGAGAGAGAGAGAGCGAGAGAGAGAGAGCGAGAGAGAGAGAGCGAGAGAGAGAGAGAGAGCGAGAGAGAGAGCGCGAGAGAGAGAGAGAGAGAAACGGCGATGACGGCCCAAATTCCGCTGTTAGGCAGATTGTTCTACTTCATTTGGACGAAAATAGACAAGAATTCCGTCCCCCGACTTAGACGAGACGAAGATAGCAATTTTGAAGCTGAAGACAAACAAAGCCGCTAGAGCGGACGGACTGTCCGCTGAAATGTTTAAAAAAGCTGCGACTACTTTCAATTTCTTGCCATTTTCCAAATCTGTGAACATTTTCTTCAATGAATTTTTCATAATAAAATTGAAAAATAATAAAGTTGGACTCTTTGTTTTTAATTACAGCGGTATTTAGTTTGATATTACAATTTTGATTATTATTAATATAATTTCCTATCAGAACTAAGTCTATGACGTCACAATTATTCTGCACAGTTTTATATATTTTAGTGTTTCTGACAAGATAAGTTTATTTCATTTACATTAATAATTCCAAATGCCTATTATTTTTTTACACAATATTGTTTAAAAATGCAATAATTACTCATTCGTAAATTAACATTATTTTTTCCATTGTCATATTCCTTGTATACGGTTATTCCATTATAACAATTGTATGCGATTATAACAAATTGTTCTTAATTTACTTCTTGAGCTTTTGTAAAGATTGTTAGACATTCTGTTTTATTTCTAGGTTTATCCAATTCTACCAGCTTATTTAACTTAAGGATGTAAAGAACGGTTTGGGTCTGGTTAATAATCTCGAGTTTTCCCATCGTGAATCGGCTTTTATGCTCGATTGGTGTTATTACAATTGGCCGATTGTGCTGAGTTTAGATCAATGAACGAATCTACAAATAGTCTTGGTCGTTTAATATTTATTTTATGCACTATATGTAACTTTTTCAATCTGAAGTTTTCGCCTTGCATGTTTGTAGTTTTTGATATAACTTTTTTTTTGTCTTCCCTGTCTCGATTCCTTTCGTTTATAACATTTGCTTTCCTGTTTTCAACACTCTTTACTACTGTTTTTATGTATGTATATTAGACTTGCTCCGGTAATATGCCAATCGTAGTACCAGGTATAAAGTGAGCGTCAAGATACAAATGTCTCGAAAGGGAACATTTGTTGTGAACGGGCTTATTTTTTTTTTTTTTTTTTTTTTTTTCTATGACATCTGTGAAAATATTTAGTATACATCAAGTCATTGAACAGACAACACCATATTTTCTTTTTTTTTTTCAACGTGTTAAAAATGTCGGATTTTGTACCAGAAAGTGATGATTTGCGGAAAGCATTAATTTTTTGTTTTCATTTGAAGAAAAGTGCTGAAGAGTCGCATCAAATGCTTGTCGAGGCATATGGTGATCATGCTCTATCAGAAGCAACATGCAAAATATGGTTTCAACGGTTCAGAAATAATGATTTCGATGTCAGAAATGAAAAACGTGGAAACCACCAAAAAAGTTTGAAGACGCCGAATTGCAAACGATATTGGATGGAGATGACACTTTGAGTCAAAAGCAAATGGCACCAATGTTAAATGTTTCACAACAAACAATTTCTGACCGTTTAAAATCTATCCAGTGAAAAATGGGTGCCACATGAATTGAATGAAAGACAGATGAAAAGCGAAAAAACACTTGTGTAATTTTGCTTCAGAGACACGAAAGAAAATCGGGTTTGCATCGGATTGTTACTGGCGATGAAAAATAGATTTATTTTAAGAAGCCTAAACGGAAAAAATCAGGGGTAATCTGGGACAACCATCAATATCGACTGCAAAACCAGATCGATTTGGCAAGAAGACAATACTGTGTGTTTGGTGGGACCAGAAAGGTGTCCTATGCCAGGAGCTCCTAAATAGAAATTGTTAACACTGATTGCTACTACCGACAACAAATGGTCATTTTGAACCATGCATTGATCGAGAAACGACCAGAATGGGCCAGAAGACACGGCAAGGAAATTTTGCTCCATGACAATGCACCTGCACACAAAGCAAAACCGGTTCAGGATACAATCAAAACACTTGGCTGGGAGCAGATACTCCACCACCGTATTCACCAGACTTGGCTCCTTCCGACTACCATTTGTTTTCATCGATGGGACACGTATTGGCTGAGCAGCACTTTGATTCCTACGAGGAGGGCGAAAATTGGGTGTCTGATTGGTTTGCTTTAAAAGACGAACAATTTTATTGGCGTGGTATTCACAAATTGCCAGAAAAGTGGTCAAAATTAGTAGAAAGGAATACTTTGAATAAAAATGAAAACGCTAATTTCATACTGTTATGACTTTTGAGTTGTTCCTCCGTTTTAAGGAGTCAAAGAGTTTTTTTTTATTGTACCTGCTTTATAAGGATTCGGCATTATGTTGATGAGTTTTTTAAGCCCAAAAGGCATCCGAAAATATTCATATAATCCCTGTGGTGTTATAAATGCACTTCCTTCTATATAATTTGCTGAATTTTAAGTTGAAAATTGCTTTTCTGCCCTATCAAGTCGCTACTGCAACTGATATCTACTCATAATCTTCCTGATTACAAGATTTTCCTCCATTTTTGTAATCTGCTTAGCAACTTCATTTCATCGATATTGGATATCTTGAATTCATTTATTAAGGAGGCCAATCTAGATTGTTGTTCGCGATTGAGACTGCCGAATTCAGGATTTATTTCTTCTAAATTATTACAGAACAACTCTTGTCCACGCTTTATCTTCAGAGTGGTCTCGTTTCTCAAAGTTATCTTTCCTTGCTCGATATCAATAGGTAGTCATATCTATCTATAAAAATGTAGAGTAAAGTTAGTAACTATTGTCATTAGTTGTCATTGGTGGTTCTACTGAACTGATCTCCTGTCTGATATGATCTTTGGTCAGTCTGAACATTATTTGTATGAAAGGGCTGTGGCCTTAAGAACGAAAATTGTCTGCTACTCTCTGATGGTCTTGGTTCCTATAGTGATATCTCTTAATTTATTTATAATAATATTCTAAAGAAATATTTTCTCTGGCTCTGGATTATCAGCAAGTAAGACATAATTTTTTACCTTACTCAGTGAATGTTCTAAATTATTAACTAAATCATAAATGGAGCTCACTTTTATGTCTAATACTTCCCTCGTCAAATCAGTGCTGCTGATGATAGGCCGGTAATTGTGTTTGAAGAGCTCCTTCGCCTGGTCAAACAATGATTAGATCCGTAGCTCATCCTTTGATTTTGGTATGTTGAATTATTGTTCGTGTGGCTTGCAGATCCCCTCATGTATTTGAGAGATGATTTTCCACCATTTTTATGAAATGTGTAAGGCTTTTACTGTCACTTTTGAACTCGGATATGCGTTCAATTTCGCTCAATACATGACTGGCGATGCTAGCCGGTCGAATTCTAGCCACTATAACGATAAAGCTATTCAAAATGTCTCGATTATAGACTTCTGGCATCTTCATGCTATGTTGTGCCATATTTTTTTTTTCTTATTTAACGTAATAGTAAGCACAAAGGGTACTTCACAAATCCATTTATTACATTTATTTTCTAGGCTATCGTGACTCTGCAATTTTAAGAGTTACACGTATTGAACTTTTACATTTTGGGTCAGGATAGTTGTACATGACCCTACCGACTGTGCCAAATAAATAAATTGGATTCCGTAATTTTTCCCCCCTCTTTATCTTTATTATAATATAAGACTCTATGAGTAACGTATGTATGTAATACTGTCCCAGCCTAGGCAGGGCTGTACCGTACTGTTATGTTTGGAGTTTTGAATCAAACTAAAACGTATAGCTAAAGAAGCGCCAGAAGAAAGTTTAGTATTCTCAAAGATTACGACATAATTCAGACATGAATTGCTTGCATTTACATGTTTTGTCCATTTATTTCAAAAGGTTACTCCAATGTATTGGTCTACTTTCTTGTTTACGTTATTCGATAGTTGTCCTTTCAATGGGTCAACATAAAAGTGATGATAATTATTTCTGGTATGGACAAATTTAATAATGTAAACACAGGCAAATATGGTAGGGTACAAGGTATGGTTTTATGACGAAACTGTACTCACGCGTATTCGTTTTTAAATTTAAGATGTGCGAGACCACCAAAGGCAAAATATTATCGGTATGTTTAGAACCCATGCGCAAAAATTATGATACAATTTAGGCTTCTCAGATCTTCATTCACATGGAAATTTAAATTCTCTTCAGTCAGCGTCTGAAGCCATTGAAACCTTCATCCTAACACCATTTTTTCCGTTTGTATAGATCACGAGATCTATTTGTGGTCATTCTGATCAGAGTCGTTTGGATATTTGTTTGATTTTCTTGAAATGAGAAAGCAACCCGTCGAAACAAACATGAACGGTAAATTATTATTTGAGTTACATTTATGATTAAGCTTAGCATAGTAGAATTATTACAGAAAAAGATATATTCTATATCGATGATATATTCATCAATATGATCATTTTAAATCTAAAACCTTCAAAAATGTCAAACGGTATAAAGCATTTAGAAATGACTTCCAATTTTTTTTTCCCCGATTTCTGAGAAGAGAGTTCCAAAATGCAAATAAGGATATAACTTCCTAGTAAAAATAAGTATTTTTGCTTGTCAGATTCTCATAGCAGATAATACAAATCTTTTGACTCTAATAGAAAACAATTTAAGTGGAGGAAACCTTGCTGTCAGGAATATCGTAAAGGTAATCCATAAAGAAGTGAAGCTGCATTTCAGTTTAAGAACCTGGAAAATTATACATGTCTTTGGAACCAATGCTAATTTTTGAAATTTTGATAGAGAGGAGAAATTTTTGACAGAGGTGGTTTCATCTTCAACCAAGACAACGAATTTTAGTCTTTAATTGCGAAGACATGACTCCTTCACAATTGCCTATATAATACAATCAGTGGTATATCGAAATAACTCCACCCACCTTTCTTCAACGATTTCGTTTCTTGAAGTAAACTTCATAACAGACACAACCTTAGAGAACTCTAGTTTCTTTAAACCGAAAAAAAACCGAGATTAACCTACGTATTATACAGAAAACATGACCGAGATTGTTCTTAGGTTGTAATATCTTGATAATTTATTGATACTATAAACACACGTTCTTGTACTTGTTGTTGCGGTTGTATCATACGATAGCAGATGGGAAAAGAAATACTACTATTCGGTAAAACTAATGCCAACGAAAAGAAATACAAAATATACTTTAGTCACAATGTTGAAGAACATTTTCATGTTCTTGAAACTAGTAATTTATGGATATTATTTTACTTACGCGCTGTCATAAAAAAATAAATGATTTTACCTGCATGATTTAAGCTTTACAAAAGTCTTTTCCGATACTTCATCCAAATCCTTTCGGTAACGGGAGGATAACTTCTTGCCTAGAATTTCCCTTGCGACGGAATCGTCAATTGAATAATACCTTTAAGAAATTAGAATCGATATGTAGTTGACAGCTATTAATTTTTAATTTACTTTTCGATAATAAAGGCCCTTGTTTGCAAATCTAACTGAAAAGACGATTGCTCTGATAATTTTAAAGGCGCATGAAGTAATCGTTCTAGCAACGAATATGTCCTGTACTGATCTAGAATATCAGAAACTATAAGGTCTACATGAGCGCCCATGAACTGACTGAAACACTTTTGCTTTAAGTAGGATGAAGCTTCCGAGGCTTTAAAAACAAAATATTTGTTAGTTCAAGAGAATGGGTATTGTACATAGTAAAACTTACTAGAGTATCCCTCAATCCATTGTTGAAATATGTCAGAATCAATTAATGTGTAATTACTTATAAAAACATCAATCTCAGCATTCATTTTCAAACCACTGCAAAGAACAGTTGTCATAGACCAGTTTTTGCCTCTGGCCATATGCCAGGCCAATCACGGGATTTTGTCAGAGATAAGCAAGAAGATATCCAACTCCCTCGTCAGCACCCCTTTCAAATGAACTGACAGAGTTTTTTATACACCACTGTCTGTGAATACGTGTGAGCTCTCTTGATCAACTGATTGCAAACAGCTGAGCAGCCACTGAGGTGAAATATCTTGAAAGGGAGTAAAATCATAAGGGTGCGTAAGTATTTAGGGTGCGAGAGTATAAATCAGGTAATGGATATTAATTCTTAAAACGCGAAAGGATAATAAAGTACTGCAATATCACCAATACAGTAATTAAGTTGACAAACACAGAACTGTTTAAACTCTTTTAATAAGCAATTATGATATAAATTCGAATTCGAATAAAATAATATAAGATGAAGTCTGGTGGCAAAATTTTACAGCAGATATATTTATTTTTAGTTATCAGTAAAGTAAGAAGGAGTTGCGCGACACCCCTTACATAATAAAATTTGTCGAATGAGTCGAAAAACTTTTCAAACTCAAGTTTTCGTATGTATTCCACAAAATTACTTGGCGCCGCAGTAAGATTGCATCCATCAATCTGCTAAAAAGTTGTAAAACTCAAGCCAGGCGAAGCATCTGCTGTCCCTAATGTGGGGAAAGGCATAATACACGTATGGCTTTCGTTACACTTTCGGAAGAGCCACCCACAAAAATATATGAAAATAATCTCTTTCAAGATTTCATTCATTCATATTCATACATAATAAAATTTGTCGAATGAGTCGAAAAACTTTTCAAACTCAAGTTTTCGTATGTATTCCACAAAATTACTTGGCGCCGCAGTAAGATTGCATCCATCAATCTGCTTAAAAGTTGTAAAACTCAAGCCAGGCGAAGCATCTGCTGTCCCTAATGTGGGGAAAGGCATAATACACGTATGGCTTTCGTTACACTTTCGGAAGAGCCACCCACAAAAATATATGAAAATAATCTCTTTCAAGATTTCATTCATTCATATTCATACATAATAAAATTTGTCGAATGAGTCGAAAAACTTTTCAAACTCAAGTTTTCGTATGTATTCCACAAAATTACTTGGCGCCGCAGTAAGATTGCATCCATCAATCTGCTTAAAAGTTGTAAAACTCAAGCCAGGCGAAGCATCTGCTGTCCCTAATGTGGGGAAAGGCATAATACACGTATGGCTTTCGTTACACTTTCGGAAGAGCCACCCACAAAAATATATGAAAATAATCTCTTTCAAGATTTCATTCATTCATTCCATAGGTATGGAGGTATCCTTGGCACTAAAGAACATAAGGTTTTAATATTAAAATTTGAATAACATATATATATATATATATTTATATATTTTAATAAGTATAAGTTCAAAAAAATTACATATATTAATAATTTTTTTTAAAAATTCAAAAACTTATAACAATTCACTACAATTACAATTGTTTAATTAGAACAAGCAGACACTTATATAATAATTTAGTTTTTACCAAATATGAAAATATATTGAGCAATTTAAATTGTTTTAAAGTAATTCAAAGAACAATTACTAGTAATTATCAGTGAGTAATTTACTCTAACTAAAATTGCTTTTTAATAGCCGTACCACTGCACATTTTGTTCCCGTACGCAAAATCGCGTAAGAAATAAGCCAATTTGTGGCAAAATTTTGCAAAATTAACGAGTACGCGAACACTCCTGCGATTTCACCACGAGAAGTTAGGTAATTTAGGAGTTCAAAAATTATGCTTGATATGTTCATAATGTTTTTCATATACACCATTGATGAAAACACCGATTTTTGAACAAAATTTCAATATATATTGTGTATTTTGTACAAAACATCAATGTGTAACATTTGTTTTTTAAAGAGAATCATTTACACACATAAAAGAGGTGAGTGCGGATTTAAGAACCAAATCATTTTCTGTGATAAATGCGTGAATATCATTTTCAATTCAGTGGCTGCCAGAGACCTCGTCTACCCCCTGGGATTCGTTTTGTTAAGGTTTTTCTTACAACTCTTTTTCTCTTGAACAGTTGATTCACAGATGGGATTTTTTTATTTTGAAATGAGAATACGTGTGAACTGTCTATACTCTTGAAACTGTTAGAAGCAGAGGGCATATAAAACAAAAAATTGAATAAGAAAAAGTATAGTTTTTTCCAACACAAATTAATGGTTGCCGATAGCCGCTTTCAGATATTAAGTTTGTAAGGCAGTAGTTGCATTAGAAAAATAATATTCTTAAAACCTTATGACTAATTCAAGAATAAAATGAGGATATAAACTTATAACTTAGTGACGCTCACACGCCGAAGGGTTCGACTCCCAGCTCAACACCGATTTTTCGAGATTTCCACGGCACCACCTCTTTCGAGCTGCTGACATCATTCAAAGAGTTATAACAGTCTAAAGAAGCTTTTCAAATTTCGCCGTTAGGAGTCGGCAAAAAACTGTAGGTCCCTTCTGCTCGTGAGAGAACAATAGCGCACACAACAAGAGTAGTTGATGAGCAGGCTAGGCCCTGCTCCCCCTTTGGACTGTAGCGTCAATAATTATTATTATTATATTAAATGTATTACAAATGTCATATATCTTCGTTCTGAGTTAAATTAGACAAAAATGTTTTGCAAAATTATATTCGCTTTATTTGTACTGTTATTAATAGCACGAAACATGTTTATTATATGTTTTGTGGGTTAAGTTTCATTATTTTTATTGATTACAACCCCGACCATATTGAATTGATGTCATTTGGACAATAAAAATAATATTTTGTAATAATAATATTCAATACCAAATATTTATGTTAATTATAATACGCTTAACTCGGAATATCAATTGATAATAAGTCTTTTCCGAATGTGATACTTCTCATCACGCGTTACTCTCCTGTTTTTCTACACATTTCATAAGTTATTATAAATATAAATGCTATCAAATTATCCATTTATTAGAAATACATCCCATTTAAAGTTTCGGTTACACTTACTTCCGTAAACAATTTGCAGTAGATTTTCCGAACGCGTTGTGTTTAATGTACACAAATTGGCTGACGAATTGACGAACAATATACAATTTACGCGTGTTTGACATTATTGAAGGCACAAATTGACGTATTAGCCGCCATCTTTCCAATTTTAGAGGGGTAACGTATAGATGCGTGAGTAAAATAAGACAATGTTCGATGTTACGTAAATAACTTTCAGAAATTGGGGTTATTTCTACAAGACCACATAAATAACAATCAAACGACCGAATGACAAAGGGGAAATCAGCTGTTTGATCAGCTGTTCAGTTGACTCTCTCCTTCCTGAATGGTTTCTGGTGGTTCAGATGATCAAGACAGCTCACACGTATTCACATACTGGTGGAAATAAAAAGCCTCATTAGTTTTTTCTCAAAGAGTGGAAGACGAGGGAGTTGAATATCTCCGTGCATATCTCTGATCATAATAATGGCGGAAAACAATGGAGTCAGAGACCAATAGGGAGACAGTCAACTCTCTCGTCGCCCGCCCTTGAATTCATTTTGACCACATTTTTTATAACATTTCCCCTCCTGAACAGCTGATTCACAGACAGGATTTTTTTGTTTTTAAATGAGAATACGTGTGAGCTGCCTTTATGGTGGATCTCCTCACTCTTCAAACTGTTAGATGGTGATGGCAGATAAATCAAAAAATTGGAAGAGAGTAGGTACATATAGTGTGTTCCAACGCAAAGTAATGGTTAACGATAGCTGCGTTCCGAAATGATGTTTGTAAGGCAGAAGTTGCATCACAAAAGCAATATACTTAAAAATTTTATGATTATTTCAAAAACAAAATTAGGACATAATCTAAGTTTAAACGCAAACAGTTTTTTAATAGTTCTTATGAAAAATTGAAAATTACAAAACACTGAATAACTGCTACTGATTTTAAACACTAAAACTCATTGTCTAAACATATGTACCAATCTTATAACTATTGTAATATTATGTCTGAAATTATTTAAAATCGTATTTATCGCCTGAAATAATACTCAAAAGGTATCTTGAATTTGTAAATATGGTCTCATTTTGAAGCGATTTAATTGTTTTAGGTTTATGTAATGTGTTACAATTGTCATATATCTTCGCTCTGAGTTAAATTATACAAAGATGTTTTGCAAAATATATTCGTTCTTTTCTTATTGTTGTTATTTTCATTGCACGAAATATGTTTTATATACGTTCTTGTGTTAGGTTTGATTGTTTTTATTGATTACAACATCTTTCATATTGAATGGATGTCATTTGGACAGTAAAAATAACATTTTGCAAGAATAATATGTAACATCAAATATTTGTTTTGATTATAATACGCGTAACTCGGAACATCAATTGATAATAAATCTTTCCCAAATGTGCGACTTTTCAGCACGAGTTACTCTCCTGTTTTTCTAAATATTTCATAAGTTATTATAAACATATATGCTATCGGATTATCAATTTATAAAAATTAATCCTTTTTAAAGTTTCGGTTACACTTACCTGTGTAAACAATTTGCAGTTTGTTTTCTGAACACGTTTTGCTGACTGTACACAAAATGGCTGATGAATTCACGAACAGGTGACAATTTACGAATGTTTGACACTATTGATGGCAAAAATTGACAAATCAGCCGCCATCTTTTCAATTTTGGTAGGGAAACGTAAACATGTGTGAGTAAAGTGAGACAAAGTTCGATGATACGTAAATAACTTTCAGAAATTGAGGTTATGTCCGGGTTATGTCTACTAAAACACGTAAATAACAGTCAAATGGTCGAAAGACAAAGGGGAAATCAGCTGGTTGATCAGCTGTGCAGTTGACCATCTCCTTCCTTATTGGTTTCTGAATGGAGTTGAATATCTCCTTGGTTTTCTCTGACAGTTGTAAAGCAACAGCACAGACCACATGACGTCGGCATCACAGACCACCTAAGGTAGTCACGCGTTTTCGATTGGAAAAATCCCCTTAACTTTTAGAAAACACGCATACTCTCTTATTCCCAAGCCATATTTCACCATCCTTTTACAATTGGTAACTTCCAAAAATCAAATTCGCCCTTAATAATTTCAAATAAATGGCGAATACCACAAAACGACAGACGAAAAGTATCCAATTGGAAATCGTATGGAATAGTATCTCTCAAAAGCAGAATTCGCCTAGTTGGTTTCATCCGTTTCTTATCAATTAATCGGATGGATGGTTTGTTCCATATAATATGATTTAATCGGATTTTCATAACTTTTTAAGGAATTATAACTACGCGTAGGTCTGTTTATAATTGAATGCATATGCAAGGACAGGGTATAAAAAAGTTTACATTTTACTTTTATATATATTATAACTGGTATACAGTTTTCAGATATATGCAAACACTATCTTGTTTTATTTAGGTGGTTTGTGAGCAATAACTACCATCAAATCGTAAGTTAAACGTATATCTTAATCAGAGATACAGGAATCAAGAAGATACACATCTTAGACCACTTTTTTCCACTGGCCTTATGCCTGACCAATCCAGGGATTTTGTAGTTGGGTGAGAAATGCCTTGAGATTCGCCCACACTTTAAAAAAATCCCTAGTTCTTAGACCAAATCTGTGGATAATGGTGGCAAATCGGTGGATCCACCACTGATGGTAAATCCGCGGATTCACATCCGTAACGGTCGAAAAACTATGAATTTTTCAAGACATGGCGTAAGATTTGGCGATTTGCCCAATGGTTGTAAAACTATGTTTTTGTAGGAATATTACGATATACTTAAACTGTTTTAAAAAATAAATAATTCAAAAGGTTACTATGAATTGAAAATGATATTCGTGCATTTATCACAGAAAGTGATTTCGGTCTACGACCCGCATTCATCTCTTGTATGTGCGAAAAAGATTCTCATTAAGAACAGATGTTACACATTGATGTTTTGTACGAAAAAAAAAATATATATTGAAACATCTGTGTTTTCATCAGTGGTATAAATGAAATATATTATGAACACATCAGGTATAATTTAGGAATTTCTTAAATACCCAACTTTTTGTGGTGAAATCGCACATTTGCTTACATTTATTGCGGTTTCGTATACAAGAACAAAATGTACAGTAAATGTGTCTGGGTACTGTTACTTATAAGCAGTTATAGTAAAAGTAATTTTCTCTCTGATAATTACTAGTAATTTCTTCTTTAAATTCTTCAAAAGCAATTTAAAATGTGACCCTAATTTAAAGAATAAGATGCTTTGCGTTAGACATTTATAATAATTTTTAAATCAAAAAATTGTGTTTCATTTATGCATGCCGTAAAATTTTTAATTTTTCTATATGTAAATACACGCACGTAATTTATGTATATCTGTTTTTATTTTACTACGAGTGCAATAGGCCTCCTGGGGAAACCGAACACCCGGTTAAAAAAATCGGTTAATGCACCGTAAGCATACCCCATGGGTGGTTTGGAAATACTTTTCAAAAATAATTTTAAGCCTAATAAACAATTTGTTTTTAAGTCTTATGGTAGTTTCATATAGTCGCATACATAAATAAGGAAAAATTTTAATACCCAATAATTGTACATATTATTACAAAACAGGCGTTAAGTTCTTGCTATCACCTCCTCTATTATTCTTCTCTTTTACTTGCTTTTTAGAAGAGCTTAAGCAGTTCTGTGTTTGTCAACTTTTTTATTACTCTAATGGTGATATTTCAGATTTACTAGGTAACATACATAAATGTCGTTTCGCGTTTTGCGAAAAAAAAGCCTTTTCATGATTTATACTCTCGCACCTTTATTGTTGTACGCAACCTTATGATTTTACTCACTGTTAAGATATTTCACCTCAGTGGCTGCTCAGTTGTTTGCAGTCAGCTGATCAAGCCAGATCACACGTATTCACAGATAGGTACTTATAAAAAACGCTGTCAGATAAACTCAAAAAAAGGAAGACAAGGGAGTTGAATATCTCCTTGCTTATCACTGATCTTAAGGCTTAACTTTAATGAAATGTTTAGTCATGTTTGCAAAAAAAATCATGTCTACCCGTAATGAACAGGTGCGCGCATGTACAGCAGGCAGTTAGTGACAATTCGCAGATTAAAACAAATAAGTTTAATATTTTAAGCAATTTCTATACAAAAACAAATGAGTAACTTTTCAATGATCAATTGAATTAATTCCATTTCGACAGTTTCATTTTTGTTTGCCATTTAACTGTTTATGACCCATCTGTTAAATTCGCATATGCTCGGTGTGATTCATTTCGCACTAGGTCCGTTCCAATTGCTCTGAATTGCTACGAATGTCTACGAATTTGCCCGAAAAACTACGAAAAAGCGTTCCATTAGTTTAATCAGAGCATCAAGAGCAGAACCAGCCGTGCTGGGGAAAGCCCCTGTGCAGCTGAGACAAACTGTTTTTTGAAGCTTGGTGAAAGCAGCAGTCACGTATTTGCGCGAAAGCTTGTTCCCTCAAACGACTGATACATAAGAGAGAAGTGATCTTATCATTACCGTGTGGATCCAAACTGATCTTTTGAATGATAGACCCCAGGTTTTGCCAAAAACTCCCTACATTGTCAGAAAACTGACAACGCCTTAGAGGTTTTTGTGTCAATGTGCCTTTTCCAGGGAAGTTTTCTGTCCAGGATAACACTTAGATATTTGGCTTGGTAAGTGGGATATTGACGCCTTTAAGTACCAGTTCAGTCAGACCAATCATATTTCTCCTTCTCGTAAAGAGAACAACCTGTTTTTAAAGGGTTGACTGAAAGCCAAGTACACCAGTTATCGATCATGTCAAGAGCCGCCAGCCCACTTGCTCTAACGGCCGCAAGGCATGGTTTGGTAACCAGTATGGCTACATTATCTGCATAAGCCTGGACGTAGGTAATGCAACTATTTAAAGCGAAAAGCAAAGAACCGTCCAGCATGCACCATAGGAGGGGAGAAAGGACGCAGCCTTGGGGGCAGCCCCTATTGACTTCCGACATTAAAAACTTGTCACACTCCGCCTCCGCGATTATAGTCCTGTTTATTAGCATTGCCATTATCCACAATACCAATGATTCTTCTTTGCCGGGTTCCCTGGCCGCGTTACACATGCCATCGAAAGTCGCATTGTCGAAAGCACCCTCTATGTCGATGAAAATGCCCAGTGCGAATACTTTCCTGTCAAGTGCACTTTCAATTCTACCCACAAGATTTTGAAGTACAGTCTCGTAAGATTTTCCGCGCTGGTAGGCATGTTTCATCTAAAATAGGAAATGTGATCGCAAAGCGTTTTTGCTCAGGTACAGTTCGACCAGCCTCCCCACGCTTTTTAGCATAAAGGAAGTGACACTTATAGGCCTTAAATTTTTGGCAAGAAAGTGGTCTCCTTTACTAATTTTTGTATAGGGTCTATGCCCTTTTTCAGTAGTGCTGCATATATGCCATAGGTGCCCAGTGACTTGAAACCAGCCTCTACTTGTAGTATTTGTCTGCTCGTCCCCAGTTTCGGAAATCGGCACTGGTTTTAAGCCAACTGTGATCTGGATCCCAGGAAAGTGAGCATGAGTTGGAGGGTCTCAACTTTAGACTCGGTATAGGTACCGTCTGGTTTTCTAATTGTATCCAGCCTTACTGCTTTGTCGCTTTTGAGGACTTTCGCTAGTCTGCTGGTTTCACTAAGTGCTTCGATTTTTTCAGAAAAATCTTTATAAGCCCGAATTAGTTTTTTATAATCGTTTTGTTTTAATCGATACAGTTTCCTCTTCCAGATTGGTTATGAGTAACTTATTCAGCAGTTTTCTAATTTCCTTCTCTGCAAATCTGCGTTTCACCATGGGACAGGGGTTCCGCAGGGGTGTTTTCGACTGGGCATGTCAGTTCGAAACATTTTGTTAGGGAATCGTTTAGATTCCGAACTGCCACCTCAACCTTACGCCTCGTTCTGAGTTTTGGGAGAGGCATAGTGCGATTTGCTAACTCCTTCTAAACTTTAGCAAGTTTGTTCTCCTAGCGTTCCTGCTCTTATGCGAGATGTTGGTTTCGCATTCGGTTCGGAACTCTATGTATCTATGGTCCGACATGGACACTTCCGACAGAACTTTCCAGTCTGTCATCTCCTTAAGATATCAAAATTGTGCCATGATCCGCCTGATTGAGAGTTAATGATCGCAGCAACTAATTCTTGTCCACAGAATTGTCCAAGCTCAGTTACTGGGAGAAGATTGGGCACATTAAAATAAGCTGTCGGTCTCTCCGATAGCTAGTTGAAGAGTTGAGAGAAGCCTCGTATCCTACCAAGGCCACAGATGCGATTTTCCACACCCATGGTTCCTGGATAGACACGGCATGTGATATTGTCTTCATCATGGAAAATCTGCTACATAGTATTGCAGTAGCATCCTTAGAATGATGAAGGTTGATTTGGGTAAACAGTGGCATACAGAATTACCGTGAAAAGCATCCCTTATTCGCGTTCCTTGACTCTTAAGCCCTTCCGCTGCAACAAGGCATCCAGAAAGGAAGGGCACGAAATGCAGCAGAAGAAAACTCTATGGGCTGCAGATGACTGTCAAAGTGAAAACTAAAAAACTTCTGACGTTTCATATATCTGATAACTGTTTACATTTAATTCTGCAAATATCTAGGAAAAGTCGTTTCTCAAGTTTTGGTAGAGCTACTACCAAGAGAAATTCTTACCGAAACTACTCAACTACGAATTTTTGTACACAAATGAATTGAAACAGACCTAGTGTTAAATATTCGTAAATTATGCACGGCTTTCCTTTATTCAGTAGCCATTTTGAAACATATATTAGACTGCGTTCGTAAGGAACAGGAGAAAATCTGATATTAAAATTAATGTAATCAAAACCTCATATAGGATGCTATATAATATAATATTATCCTTATCAATTATTTCTTTGTCTGTATTCAGTAGATAGCGTCCGTTCACGTAAGCAATAATTCCACAACCGAATTTTGTTAATGTTATATGCAGCTTTCTAGCTAATAATTTCTGATTTCCCTTAGAAATAAGGTCTGGTACACTAGACTTATGAAATGTTGTGGATGATCTTTAACTTTCTAGTAATATTATGTTTTTGGCTGACTGTTATTCGTTTTTTTAGAGAAGCGGATGAAATCTTGTGGAGTTCATAAAGCAGATTGTTGCGATCGCAGTGACGTCAGCAATCGCTTCATAGGTGCATGGAATCACCCACACCCAACAATAGCCCCAAACTTCAAAACACACACACGTATACATGTACCACTGGCAAATGTAAGCAAAATAAATTCAAATATAAAGGGACGACACAAAATAAAATAACGTATGCAATTATAACGTTGACAGGCAGTGGTTTTATTTCAATTTTGCAGTAAATTCTACAGTTGTTCTTTAAATTCTTTGTTATACAAATTTTCTTTGTTCAACAAGTTTCTTTGTCCAAAAACGGGACACCGGTAGTTCAAAACCCGAACATTTTGGTCCTTCGAGCCGGATTAAACGTAACGTAATTTTTTTTTAAATAAGTGAATATCTCACTTTTAAATAAGTGTATATCTACATTTTTAAACAAAAAAAAAAAAAAATCTGGAAAATTGTGCGGCGATTCTGCTCCCTCATCTGTTCGACATCCTGCTGAAGTTTACTTGCTGGATCTCGTGCTGCTGCTGAAAAATTGCTGACCGTTTCCTTGGCTTCCTGTTTCAACTGCGTTTTATCTGCTGTTGCCTGCTATTATCCTGCGTTCATCGGATTTCACCGACTGCTGGAATTCGCAACCCAAATTGAAGAAGACTGCGACTAAGAAGTATCGTGAGTACATTTGTGTTAGAGTTGTTCGAGTTGTAGTTAGAGGGTTAAGTAGAAACATAAAATGACAACCAAGATGTTGAATAAAATGCTTTCCCAGCTAGAAAAAGATATCTCTAATTTCGGGAAAAGAGGAGCTAGTACAAGAACAGTCAATTATCTCTCAGGGCGTTTGCTGTTATTAGAAAAATCGATACAGTCAGCAGAAAGTGCGTTTGATAAATGTGTAAATGCGGTTCCAGATGACGAGTTTCCAAAGGTGGAAGATGTTTTCGAAATGATCCGTGAATTATACCTTGATTATCGAGCAGATTTACTCAACGCGATGGACATAGCGCAGGCATCGACCACAAATGATGTTTAAAGCGACGTCAAATCTACAACCGCCACGCAATGTTCAGGAATTCGTTTACAACGAATTCCGGTTCTAGTATTTGCTGGCTCATATGAGAGCTGGCGGTCGTTTCGTGATTTATTTGTATCGTTAGTACATCAAAATGTAGCATTAATCGAAGCACAAAAGCTACATTATTAGGATCTTAGCACATTTACCTATTATAAATGGTAATTATGCGAAGGCATGGCCCATTTTACAAGATCGTTACGATCACCAACCAGCGATTACAGAAGAACGATCAGAAGCGATCAGGGAATTGATGGACACCTCCAGTGAAATTGTGCACAGTCTCAACAGTCTGAATGTACCGGTTCAGCACTGGGATGCAGTTTTGGTGTACGTCTTACTGCTGTGATTACCAACGAAGACACAGCAGCTCTGGGAGGAGAAACTGGGAGCGAAACAGAACACAAAGGAGCTACCGACGTTTGCAGAATTCATCCAATTCCTAGAATCACGATTTCGCACACTGGAGCCGGGGAGCTATCAACAGTGCAAACCGGTAGTGGATCATCCTAAGAAAGCAACAAACCGTCCGTCGTTCCTTGCTCAACCAAAGGAACATCAATTTATTTGTAAAATTTGTAATAAAGGTCAACATGCCATTAGGAAATGTAACAAATTTCTTAAAATGGCCATTCCCGATAAGTTGAAATGTGTAAATAAGTTTAACATTTGTTGTAATTGCCTTGCATACAGCCATACTGTACAGAATTTTATAAGTTCAAGCAGATTTTACTATTGTCAACAACCACACCACTCAATGTTACATAATAGATCACACAATCACTCACAAATAAGCACCCCTTCACAAAACCATAATCATTTTTTTAATACCATTCAATCCAACAATAGTAACCACTCATTTCAGTCATACCCTAGCAAAACACACACTCAACGACCTCAACGGCCACATATACACATCTCATCCAATCTCAACAATCAAGCTCAAGATTTTCAGCAACACGATAATGAAAAGCCATCCACCAGCTCACCAGTAAGAACTCATCATTCAACACACAACTCAAAAACGCAAATTTTGTTAGCTACGGCAGTGGTAAAAGTAATGACGTCATCAGGAGCTACAATACCACTGCGTCATTTATCACCAAGGCTGTTGTACAACTTTTAAGGCTGAAGAGAAGCTATACCCATGTCGAAGTGTCTGGTCTAGGATCTGTGAGCAGCGGTGTTTGTAAAAGAAGCGTTGAAGTTCACATCGGCTCATACCATTCACCATTCAAGACCTCCATTCAGGTCCTCCTTTACAAATCCCTATCTGGCCATCTACCATCACGTTCTTTATGTGTGGATAATTGGGCGCACTTAAGCAACTTACAGCTCGCCGATCCTAACTTCTATAAACCAGCCAAAATCGACATGCTGTTAGGCAGCGATGTGTTAGCTGAAGTCCTGCTTCCAGAGCTCATACGGCATGAAAATAAAAGCATTCCTCTTACACAGAAGACCAAGTTTGGATGGGTATTGTTTGGCAAATCAGCTGTAGTATCAGAAAGAGTAAGAAACTGTTTTCAACACTCCGACATCGACACACTAATGAGAAAGTTTTGGGAGATCGAAGGAGCTCCTTTTGAAAAGAAGATAGACCCAGAAGATACAGCTTGTGAAGAGCATTTTGCTAGGAACGTGAAGCGACATGAAGACGGACGCTATCAAGTAGCTCTTCCATTCAAGGAAGACACACACCCAGGTCTTGGCTGTTCTAGCGAAGGAGCTCTTCGTCGTTTCAAGGCACTGGAAAGACGACTGACCAATGATTCCAAACTAAAGGAACAATACGTTTCCTGCATGGAGGAATACATTCAACTTGGTCACATGTGCGAGGTGGATGAAGTAGCGATTGGCAATAGACGACATTTCTATTAACCACATCACGCAGTCATTAAACACAATAGCTCGACGACAAAGGTGAGGGTAGTTTTCGATGCATCTTACAAGACATCGGATGGAACGTCGCTAAAGACCATCTGAGAACGAGGCCTTGCGATGGAGGCTATATCAGCTCCCGTTTTCAGTCGATGGAGGCTATATCAGTTCTCGTTTTCAGCCGATATAGAGAAAATGTACCGACAAATGTGGGTATCAGAGTTGGACTCCCATTACCAAATAATATATTGGCGCAAGAGCTCTACCGACAAATTAAAAGTCTTTCGGCTGAAAACGGTGTCTTTTGGAACTGTATCAGCCCCCTACTTAACGATTAGAACCCTGATGAAAATTGCGAAGGTTGAAGAAACGACATATCTAAGGGCTTCAAAGATGATCCAGACTGAGATGTATGTTGACGACTTGATTTCTGGCGCAGATACCATTGCTGAAGCTGATGTGAAAAGAAAGGAAGTTCAAGCAGTGTTAGAAGCAGCAAGCTTCTACTTACGAAAATGGACAGGTTACGCAGAAGAGATTCTCAGAGGAATACCAATAAAAGAGCGAGAATCATCCTTTGCCATACACAGTGAATCGCTTGATTACGTTAAAACTCTAGGCATTTATTGGATCCCTAGTGAAGATTACTTCTACTACCGTGTCACTCCACCAGATAACCTGCGGCCGACTAAACGCTCCATTCTTTCAACAACAGCAAGGTTATTCGATCCAATGGGCTGGATTGCACCATGCATTCTAATAGCGAAATTTATCATGCAGTCCATATGGAAAAACAAACTCGCTTGCGATGACAACCTAAGAGGAGAACATTTATTAGAATGGAAAAATTTCTATAAAGGTCCAGACATCAGGCGGAAATGTTAGAAAAGAACTCCATGGATTCAGCGACGCGTCTGAGAAAGCAGTGGTTTATCTTCGAACCTCCTGATGTCCAAGTCCAAGGTTGCACCGATACAACCAGTAAGTCTGCCACGTTTGGAGCTATGTGGAGCGGTGATGATGGCCAAACTGCTACATCATGTTGCTGAAACTCTCGAGCCGAAACACATCAAGATGTACGCTCGCATGGATCCAGTCACCAGCGTCACGATGGGAGACCTTCGTTAGAAACCGGGTAGGTGAAATTCAGCGATTGACAGAGGTTCGTATTTGAAACCATATCTCCACTAAAGATAACCCAGCTGATTCAGCATCTCGAAGTATGCTGCCGTCACATCTCATCTCCGAAGACTTATGGTGGAACGGCCCACATTTATTACAAACAAAGAGGGATATCGACATACTTATTCAACCAACAATACATAACACATTAGAAACAGCAACAACAGTGACACTGAATCACATCAATGTGACGGACCTGTCAGCCATAATCGAGCGGTTCTCGGACTTAAATCGTCTTACACGCACCATAGGTTAGTTTATCCAGAATGCGCGGAGGCCCCATGGTTCCAGGATCTCTGGTCCCTTATGTCCAGACGAAACCAGCGAAGCGCACAACACGCTTATCCGATGTGTACAACAACATTCGTTTCCCGAGGAGATTCGTAGGCCCAGAGGCATGGAAGCCCTCAACCCATTCAAGGACAAGGATGGAATTCTTAGAGTCGGGGGGAGGCTCAAACACTCACAGCTTTCTTACGATCAAATACACCCCATCATCCTCAGCCCCGAACACCACTCGCACACGAACGAACACTACACGGTGGGTTACAATTAATGGTCTGCTGGCTAAGAGAAAGGTATTGGATTCTGCGTTATCTGTCATCGGTTTCGCAGTAAGGCAGCACAACAGATGATGGGAGAGCTTCCAGCACCGAGAGTCAGGATTTCCAGATCTTTTACACACGTGGGTGTAGATTACGCTGGGCCAATCTCAGTCAAAACTTGGAAAGGGCGAGGAGCCAAATGTCTCAAGGGGTATATCGCAGTTTTTGTCTGTCTATCCACGAAGGCAATGCATTAAGAGGCGGTAAGTTATCTGACTATTCAAGCATTTTTGGCGGCATTTCGACGCTTCACAGCCAGAAGAGGCTTTTGCAGTCAAGTCTACAGCGATTGTGGGACAAATTTCGTAGGAGTAGAAGCCGAATAAGTCGTCTTCTAAAAACAAGTACAACGGACTGGAAGAACATCGCTGGAGAGTCATCAAACGGCATAAGGTTGAATTTCATTCCCCCTGCTTCTTCCCACTTCGGATGACTATGGGAAGCAGGAGTCAAGAGTGTCAAACATCATCTTAAAAGACTCATAGGAAGTGGCACTCTAATATTCGAAGAACTCACCACGCTTCTGTCACAGATAGAAGCATGTTTGAATTCAAGACCACTATGCCCTATGTCAAATGATCCCGATGACTTTCTAGCACTAACGCCAGTACACTTCATCATTGGAAATAAGATGTTCACAGTCCCGAAATCAGATTGGTCCGAATGCAAGCACACCCTACAGGATCGTTGGAAAATGATCCAAACTCGCCTTCAGGACTTCTGGAAACAATGGCAAGGCGAATATTTGGCTCGACTCCAACAACGGCCGAAGTGGTTGAAACAGCATCCCCAGCTACAGATTGATGACCTTGTGTTGATCAAGAATGAACGACTCCCTCCAGCACGCTGGAGCCTCGGTCGAATCATCGCCACTCACCCTGGTACAGACGAGCTAACGAGGGTAGTAACAGTTAGAACTCAGCACGGAGAATTCCGAAGGCCTTTTACCAAATTATGTCCATTGCCAATCAACAGGTCAGAAGATCCACAACAAACCCAAACACAAGAAAACACTCACCAGGTATGATTTAACAAATGAAGTAACTATTTGGCGAATGGCTATCATCATACCGCACACTCTGCATACCAAATATACACACATATTCATTCGTATACTTTTCACAAGCATATCAAACGTACAGTCCACTTATTGTCTGGCTAACACAAACCACCCAATCTGTATGCACTTATAACACTCAATCACTCAATGCATTCACGAAAACAATTTTTCGAATGCAAACATACACAAATATTTTATACCATTTAAATGAATCCAACCCAAACTCTAAATAAATAATTAAATTAGTTGTATGTAATAACACCAATCAATAAATAATACAATTCAAACACTTATCACACTACATTAACGCACATTCAAGAAATCAATACGCACATTTCCTGCACATGTGGCACACAAAAAAAAAACAAATGTAGTACACATCACACCTCATACGGATTTCCAACCCATATGCTGGCAATCAAAAGGGTACGTCGCCCTCCTCACTCCAGATTCCAGTCAACATGCTGGATAACCAGAAGAACGTCTGTCACTCCTCAACATTAGTTCCAGTCCATCGTTGCATATACACAACCGAGTCGTCACTTATGTGTCGTTTTCATTGTCTTTCATAAGGCATGTGTTCCGTTCACTAATATATCTTTCTTACCATTGCATGAGCCAAGCATGATTGTCCAGATAGTGAAAGAGGTTTAGAAGACGTCAACTGGCAGCGGATGAGCAGTGCTTCAATCAACAGTTAATTGCATCGGAAGGATGAATTAAACTTGCAGCGGATGAGCAACCATACAAAGAGCACCATAAGAGCACCGAGAAGCAGAGAGAGGACGTTGAGAACGTTGTTCACCGACGAGGAGAATGTTGCGATCGCAGTGACGTCAGCAATAGCTTCATGGGTGCATGGAACCACCCCCACCCAATAATAACCTTAAACTTCGAAACACACACACACATGTACATGTACCACGGGCAAATATAAACAAAATAAATTCAAATATAAAGGGACGACACAAAATAAAATAATGTATGCAATTATAACGTTGACAGGCAGTGGTTTTATTTCAATTTTGCAGTAAATTCTACAGTTGTTCTTTAAATTCTTTGTTATAAAAATTTCCTTTGTTCAACAAGTTTCTTTGTCCAAAAAAGGGACACCGGTAGTTCAAAACCCGAACAAGATATCAATTCTCATTTCAAATAGTGAAGATGTATAAATCCTAACTTTTAATATTGTATTCATCTCATAACAGCGAATTCAATATACATATATTTTTTTATTATTATTTAAGCACACACTCTACTATTTACATTACATAATGCAACTTTTTGCGGGGACAATTAGATTTTTTATTAGTTTTTCTTACTTCTTTTTCTTATATTCTAGACAAAAATACTTAAGCTAGCTTATTAATCTAATCTACTGATCTTAATTCTAGCTTACTGACTCTTAACGGGTGCTCTAAGCTAACCTAGGAGTAATTTATTTTTTAACCTTTCCGCTTCTTTATTAAATTTTTGTTTTTTTTAATTCATTGTTAATTCTAATATTTACCCAAGACAAGAGAAAAACAATTTTTTAACTTATCCTAACTTAAGACTAAATACTAGCTAAAAATTAAAAGTAAAATTTAAAATAAAAACCTTAAACGTAACTCTTTGACAACTAAGCTTACATCTACTAAACTATGTCCGTAAGACTACGTACGCATCCACCAGGACGTATATTTTATAAATATGCGTAACATGTATATTTAATACGCCGTGGTGCATCTGTTTTTATTGTATTTTATTTTTATTTATTTATTTTTTTTTGTGATTTTCGTTGTTATTAAATGTCTTAAAACTACCTTAGCCTATGTGAGTTGGCCGAAGACACAACTACCCCGTTAATGTTTTTAAGAATCTAGTGGCATCGAAATGATTCTGATTCTGGTGTAACCACCAGTAGAAATGGCGTTCTTTGTCTGTTAATGCTCTATCGCGGGCAGAAATCGCTCTACTAAACCGTAGGATATCCTCGTGGCTGCGAGCGACGTCCGGTTCGTATTGAAGTTGGCTTTCTACTGCCTTTTCCATGTCAATCAAGCAGGCCCCGGTGCACTGTGTTTTGTTTCTATCCCACTGGATGTCGGAAACCATTTTTGACGCGGCATGGATGGTGTCATGCCCCGCCCTGAAGCCAAATTGGTTTTCCGGTATTATTTGTTTTTCCTCAACCCATTCTTTCAGAGCTTTAATGACTATCTTCTCAAACACCTTGCTTATGCACGGAAGAAGACTTATAGAACGGAGATTTGTCGGGATGGAGGTATCTTTGCCCCGTTTCGGGATAGACTGTACTACAGCTGTTTTCCAATGCGTCGGGTAATATGCATTACTTAGCGCATTGTTGAACAGAGTTGTGTATACATCCACCGCCTCAGAGGGCAGATGGCGCAGAACAATATTTGGTATCCCATCTATTCCCACTGACTTCTTCTTTTTCAGTGAGTTAAAGATACCTTGGGGTTCATCTTTTGAAATAAGGAAGGAGTTGTTTCCATCATTGGCGACGACATTATTTGCCAAAAGATCGTCACTGAACCTGGTGAAACCAGGATTCTCGGATTGCCATTGACTTATTTCGATCTGAAGATAGACATGGTTTAGCAAGGGTCTGTTTTCCAGGTCGTGATTCGGACGACGAGTCTCGTTGACCATATAAACTCTCTGGAAAACAGCACCAACTGCTTTCACCTTCTCGTGGGGATACTCAACTACGAAATAGTTGTTGTCAAGCACTGCCCTATCTGGATCGATGCCAACTGAAGTAAGGAGGTCCGCGTTGTCTATTGTTCTGTCAAGTCGAACGCTCTGAATGTCGTTATGGTCTTTCCTCCGAAAAATGTTATTTACTTGCGGGAACATGCTCGGGTTGTTGGATCTTACAGCCCGAATCCTACTGCCCTAATGCAAGCTTACAGATAGACTGTAATTTTGCCGAATTAACTGTTGGTGTTCTGTAACCTGAGTCTCTGATGGACGAACATGACAACATTACCCTATTCTGAATATCTCTTTTTTTGTGTAATCATATATTTTTTCTTTTGTTCTTTTTTATCATCCTTTCTTATTCTATGTTTTCTCATTATGTTATGCATTTCTCATTATGTTAATTGCTCTTTGCCAACACTCATGTTAAGCATATGTATGAACCAGTTCTGTTAATGATCATATTAATTCTCGAATGTAATAATTTTTAACTACAATATGTAACTAAGATAAGTTCTCAATTTCAAGGTTATAATTTATGCTCATGCCATTTTTCCGAAGCATAGCTCTGTCTATTTGCCGGTGACCATCAATCTGTTCAGATCGTTCGTAACAAATAAATTCAGTTTTGTACAGTCTTACTTGCTCATTTGTTTTATTAAATTTCACAATCCTTAACAAATTTTCTGGTCCTTCTAAGCCGAATTAATTATTGAACAATTAATTATTAAATAAATATATTAAAAAGACGAACTTATGGACAAATAAGCGTCACACAAGACTCAAATTTGATATGGTTTTTTAATATTCAATTTGCTATTCGTGTTTAATATAAATTTGTGTATGTGAAAAAAAACTGTGAATTATAATATAATATCCGATAAAAGTAACTTTGCTTCGTTCAGTCTTGCAGACCCTTACTTCAATCGTCCCAACCACATCGATATTTTAATCGGCGCCGACGAAGTGTACAGCATATTCAATGGATCACCGATTAGGGGTAAAGAAGGCACACCTGATCTCCTTCCCACAATTTTAGGCTAGGTTGTTTGCAGAAACACTGACTCACGTCTTCGAATAATAACTCTGTCGAAACCTTTTGTATTCAAGTAAATAGAGATCTAACTTTTGATCTAGAACGAAGTATTTGCGAGACGAATATATTCATTTTATGGATGAGTACGAAGTATTAGGACACATGGAAGAGATATCTCCCAGTGAATTGACTCAAGTTCATGTTATTATTTACCCCACCATGCTGTGTTAAAGGAAAACAGCAGCACTACCAGAGTGAGGGTGGTTTTCGATGGCTCTGCGAAACTACAGAATAGGCAATCGCTTAATGAAGCACTTCTACCAGGTAAAAATTATCAACGAGACCTTTTCTCCATTTGCACTCGGTTTCGCTTTCATTTGTATACTATATCTGGAGATATAGAAAATATGTTTCGACAAATAAGGATAACTAGGGAGCATACCGATTATCAAAGAATCGTATGGAGGAAATCACGCGACTTGCCGTTGAAGCATTATCGTCTTTTGACTGTTACATATGGAACAACTTCAGTACCTTTTCTAGCAGTTCGAACTTTGTACCAACTAGCTCAATCTTTTTATTACACACTACGCAACTCATATTAAATAATAAGATCGAACTGACTGTTGGCCCGTGCTTATCTCCTTACCAGAAAATCAACGTGAAATTTCTCCAATTGAATTCGAAGAGTGTTCTGCTGTAAAGGTATTGGGTATGCAATAGTGCCCTTCCAAGGATTGTTTCTTCTTCAAGGTTCGTTTGAAGTTTTCAATTGTACACACAAAACGCAGTATACTATGCGAATCATCAAGGAGGCTCCAGTAACGATTGTCATAAAAATACTATTACAGGACCTTTGGCGCAGAGGACACAATTAATAATAATTGTTGGCGCTACAGTCCAAAGGGGGACCAGGGCCTAGCTTGCTCATCAACTACTCGTGTTGTGCGCGCTACTGTTCTCTCACGAGTAGAAGGGACCTACAGTTTTTTGCCGACTCCGAATGGCGAAATTTGAGAAGCTTTCTTAGACAGTTATTACTCTTTGAGTGTTGTCAGCAGCTCGAAAGAGATGGTGCCGTGAAAAATTCGAAAAATTGGTGTTGAGCTGGGAATCGAACCGACACCCTTCGGCGTGTGAGCGTCGCACTCTACCCACTACGCCACGGCGACCACAGAGGACACAATTGGGATGAAAAAATATAGTGAATAGTGAACTTGCTGAACGATGGAATTCGATTCGTAGAGAACTTCCACTACTAGAATCTATAACTATATCCAGGTTTATATGGAACAACAAACATAGTTTTGAATTACATGCCTTTTGTGATGCATCACTTAATGCGTATTCTGCAGTTGTATATTGTCGTAGTGTCACTTAATGCGTATTCTGCAGTTGTATATTGTCGTAGTGTGAACACTGACGGATTAATTAATGTATCTCTCGTGGCAGCGAAAACTAAGGTCGCTCCTTTGAAGGTCTTATCTCTACCTCGACTTGAGCTATGTGAAGCTATTCTTCTAACTAAACTAATTAATAAAGTTAAGACTTCTTTTTAGGAAAAAGAAATTAAAGTTTTTGCGTGAACAGATTCTTCGATTGTTTTACATTGGCTCTCTGAATCGCCCAAGAAATGGTTTGTCTTTATAGCAAATCGGACTTCTGAAATCCTGACATCTATTCCCCAGCAACATTGGAACCACGTTTGATCAACTAATAGTCCTGCAGATATCGCTACGGGCGGAATACTACCATCTCTTTTACAAACAAATGAGATGTGGTAGAAAGGTCCCTCGTAGCTTTGGAAGGAGATGGAGAAATGGCCAGTGTCTGAACCTTGCATCAATGGAGTTAGAACGAAGAAGTATAGTAAAGGCGCAAGTATTACTCTCTAACATATCATCAAATAATAAATTCGAAGAAATTTTTCTCAATTCGTCCAATTGGTTTAGAACGGTTCGTGTCGTGGCATACGTTCTACGACTCATTTCGAACCTTCACCTCAAAAGTAATCACCAGCATAATCATCTAACAACAGACGAGATTGTGAATTCTAAAAACCTTCTTATAAAATTCGCTCAAAAATCTTGGTTTTAATTTAAAATAAGCCTTCTTTAAAGTCAGTGTGTATTACCGATAAAAAGTAAATTGAGATCTGTATCAGTGGTCGGTTAAATAAATCAGAAATTCCATATAGTGCTAAACACCCTATAATCCTTCACAAATCTCATTAAATTTCGCGACTTATTGTTGAATATTTCCATAAAAAATATCTCCATTCTGGTGCATCACAACTTTTTGGATTTATTGGACAAGAATTTTATATATTAGGATGCAGAAATCTTGTTCGAAATGTAGTGAATAAATGCGTAATTTGTATTCCTTATAGACAGCGTTTATCAAAGCAACTGATGGGAAATCTACCAAGGGAATGAATTCGGTATTCGCGACCTTTTACCCATTTGACACTTCGGTTACGGCGAGGAAGAAATCCTACATTCAGTAAATGCTATATAGCACTGTTCATCAGTGATCTCTCAACGAACGCGTTTTTGTCGGCATTAGATCGTTTCGTAGCTCGTCGCGGTAAACCAACTGAAATTTGGAGCGATAATGGCACCCATTTTCATGGAGCAAAGAAATCACTTGAATGTTTGCTCGTCTTCTGAATCAACAACATCAGAACATAGTTGCAGATCATCTTTCAGCAGATAACATCGCATGGAAATTTATACCTCCATCCGCACCTCACTTTGGAGGACTATGGGAGGCTGGTCTTAAATCTGTTAAGACCCATCTTAAACGAGTTATTGAAAATCATGTACTAACATACGAGGATCTTTATACACTTTTAACAAAAATTGAATTGCTGAATTCTCGCCCTATGTGGCCAATGTGCGACAGCGAGCCCACTGTGTTGACACCTGCTCACTTTATGATCGGTCAGCAGAACATACTAATTCACCTAAATCCAATTGGCATCTTTTACAGGTTCTCGTGCAAGGGTTTTTGAAGAAGTGGCACCAAGAATACTTGTCATCACTGCAACAAAGTCCGGGCAAGGTATTCAGCCAGATCTTAAGTTAGATGACATCGTGCTCCTAAAGGAACCCAGCTTGCCTCCATCAAAATGGCTACTTGGGCGTGTCATTACGATTCATCCAGGCAGCGACAGCAAGATTCGTGTTGTCACCGTCAAGACGAAATTTAAGGAATACGTGCGACCAATTGTGAAGATTGTGCCTCTTTCTATAACTGAAAGACCGGAGTCTTTCAGGGGGGCTGAAGGTCCGCGTTGTCTATTGTTCTGTCAAGTCGAACGCTCTGAATGTCGTTATGGTCTTTCCTCCGAAAAATGTTATTTACTTGCGGGAACATGCTCGGGTTGTTGGATCTTACAGCCCGAATCTTACTGCCCCAATGCAAGCTTACAGATAGACTGTAATTTTGCCGAATTAACTGTTGGTGTTCTGTAACCTGCGTCTTTGATGGACGAACATGACAACATTACCCTATTCTGAATTTCTCTTTTTTTGTTTAATCATATATTTTTTCTTTAGTTCTCTTCTATCATCCTTTCTCATTCTATGTTTTTTCATTATGTTAATTGCTCTTTGCCAACACTCATGTTAAGCATATGTATGAACCAGTTCTGTTAATGATCATATCAATTCTCGAATGTAATAATTTTTAACTACAATATGTAACTGAGATAAATTCTCAATTTCAAGGTTATAATTTATGGTCATGCCATTTTTTCGAAGTGTGGCTCAATCTATTTGCCAGTGACTATCAATCTGTTCAGATTGTTCCAAACAAATAAATTCACTATTGTACAGTCTTACTTGCTCATTTGTTTTATTAAATTTCACAATCCTTAACAGTTGGAGTACTTTGATCTGTGACTTCAGACAGCGAATCTTCGCATTCTGTGGATCTGTACATCTCCTGTACAAGAGTTTAAGACTTGACAAGAGTCTACTTTTTTGCACGTGAAGTGCATCGATGGTAGCATTCCGATAAATGTCGCCATCATCGGTATGTGCTACCTTCGGAATAGTTTTGTCCATTGTACGTTTAATAACATCGTCCATTTTTCAGTCGTTCATAGACCTCCGCGGAGTACACATGTGCGTCAACTACATTATTGTGAAAACCGTGTGAATTAAGTACATAAATTAAGAAAGTGAAAACAAACGAGTTCGGTAGCTCAATTGGCAGAGCAGCAGTTCTAGTGAACTGATAATCCCGGGTTCGAATCCCGAAGAAAGAAAAAAAAATCTTTTTTTTTAATTAAAGAAAAGTGGACACTAAGTGTGAACTAAAAAATGGAAAGTGACGAGCGACCTGAGCTCAGCAAATCAGGCAACTTTAAAACACCGGTGGCTGGGACGTCAGGCCACCACACAAGTGACGGTAGTATCCGCATGGCTAGCCCCGCGAGCCGGAATACCGATACAAAAAAACGGAGGAAGAGGACGCAGCCGCAGCCCAGCCTTACAAAGCGTCGTACTACCACATTGACGTCAGACGAAGAAGTGGTCCCACCGAACAGAGGCGGGGATCGGTGTCGAAAACTTAATTTGGACGATGATAGACAAGCATTCCGTCCCCCCGACTTATATATCCAAGCTAAAGTCGAAGAAAGCTGCTGGAGCGGACGGACTGTCTACAGAACTATTTAAAGCAGCTGGAGATGACCTGGTTGGGCGCATGCACCAGCTCATCTGTAAGATATGGTCGGAGGAAAGCATGCCCAAAAGGTAAAACAGCTATACGGAGGATACAAGGTTCGGACCAAGGCCTGCCGGGACCAAAATGGACAACTAGTAGTAGAGTCGCAGTCTGTGCTGAGAATCTGGAAGGATCATTTCTGCAGACTCCTAAACGGCGATAACGACCCAAATCCCGCTGTTAGGCAGAATGTTCCACTCAATTTGGACGATGATAGACAAGCATTCCGTCCCCCCGACTTATATATCCAAGCTAAAGTCGAAGAAAGCTGCTGGAGCGGACGGACTGTCTACAGAACTATTTAAAGCAGCCGGAGATGACCTGGTTGGGCGCATGTAGCAGCTCATCTGTAAGATATGGTCGGAGGAAAGCATGCCCGATGAGTAGAACGTCAGCGTCGTTTGACCGGTTCACAAGAAAGGAGACTCCTTTGACTGAGCCAACTACAGAGGGATTAGTCTCCTGAACATCGCATACAAGATCCTCTCTGCCGTATTGTGTGAGCGTCTGAAACCATTTGTCCATGACCTGATAGGTCCCTATCAGTGTGGTTTCAGACCAGGGAAGTCCACAATAGACCAGATCTTCACATTACGGCAGATCCTGGAAAAGACCCAAGAAATGCAAATTGACACTCACCACCTATTCGTCGATTTCAAGGCTGCATATGACAGTGTGCATAGAGACGAGCTATACAGTGCCATGTCTAGTTTTGGCATTCCTACCAAACTCGTCAGATTGTGTAGGATGACGATGGAGAACTCTCGCTGCTCCGTCAAGGTCGGTAACGAACTCACCGAGACCTTCAATGTCAAAAAAGGTTTTAGACAAGGCGACGCACTATCATGTGACTTCTTTAACATCATCCTCGAGAAGATCGTGCGTAACTCACAAGTCAACACCAGAGGCACGATCTTCCAGAAGTCAGTTCAATTGTTAGCTTACGCTGATGACATTGACGTGATTGGACGAACACAGCGAGCCGTCAATGAGGCGTTTGCTGGCATTGGAGCGGAAGCGGCTAAAATGGGTCTTGCGGTAAATGAGGGCTAAACGAAGTACATGCTGTCATCAAGGAAGGACACACAACATCGACGTCTCGGACGGAGCGTCACACTAGGCAGCAGAAACTTCGAGGTAGTTAAGGACTTCGTCTACAACATCAGTACCGAAATCAAACGCAGAATCACTCTTGCCAACCGCTGTTTCTTTGGGCTCAAGAGGCAATTGAGTAATAAACCACTCTCTCGAAGGACTAAACTAGCTTTATATAACAGCTTGATCGTCCCCGTCCTACTATATGGCGCAGAATCTTGGACGTTAGCAAAGGCGGATGAGGAAGCCCTTAGTCTTTTCGAGAGAAAAGTTTTGCGTGCGATTTTTGGTCCTGTTTGCGTTGATGGCATCTGGAGGAGAAGATTTAATGACGAACTCTATAGGCTGTACAGCGACATGCGCCTGGTTAAGCGTCTACGGATACAACGCTTAAGATGGCTAGGCCATGTAGAGCGTATGGACACCACTGCTCCGGCCCGAAAAGTCTTTGAATCCGAGCCATTGGGACAACGCAACAGAGGACGGCCTAGACTGAAGTGGCGCACACAAGTGGAGAAGGACCTCAACCACATGGAGTGCGCAACTGGAGACAGCTGGCGAAAGATCGTGCTGGCTGGAGAGGCATGTTGGTTGAGGCCCAGGTCCACCCCGGACTGTAGCGCCACAAGAAGAAGAAGAAGAAGCCCCACGAGCCGGAATACCGTTACAAAAAAAGGAAGGAAGAGAACGCAGCCGCAGCCCAGCCTTTCAAAGCGTCGTACTACCACACTGACGTCAGTCGAAGAAATGGTCGCATCGAACAAAGGCGGATCGGTGTCGACCAAAAAAACACCGCCAACAACAACAACTGGTAAACCAAAACCTAAATCGGCTTCACCAGCAGCCGCCATCGACATCGAAAGCCTCCAATGTGAATCGGAAGGCAATGAATGCCGGTACTCTTATAAAGGTAGCGACAATTCCTTTCAGGTTCTCGCCACATCGGACGCAGACGATGAGGCGGAACAAATAAGGGAGGAGGAATGGAAACTTCGCCTGCTGGATGAGGAGAGAGCAAAGCTCGATGCTCACATAAATTTCCTCCACTTGCAGTCCACGGCGAGGAAAGCTGCTGAGAAAGCAGCTAAACAAAGGGAACAAAAAGAGGAGCTCCTCAAGTTGCAAGAGAAAAGAAAGCAGCTGAAACAAAAACAGGGAGAAACCCAGGAATCGCTGCCTTCAACATCAAAGGCAGCGCAACGGTTGCAAGAAGTTCAAAAAAAGTTAAAACTTTAACAGCAACGGGTATTAAAATAGCAGCAGAGATCAAAACAAGAACACTCTGCAACATTGAAGGCAGCCCAACAACAACCGTCGCAGCAACAACAGAAGAAGCAGCAGAACAACCACCAACACCACCAGCAACAACTGCAGCAACAGAAACAACAACAGACACAGCAGCAGAGACAACAACAGCAGCAGAAGCTCAAGGAACACTGCCCTCCAATTAACGTCTTCGGCATGGGCACGGAAGAACTGGAGACCCTATCTGAGTTGGCCTTAGTAAATAAGACATACTTCATTAAATATAGAACTCCTCAAATTCATACCGTCCATTGCCTAACAATGGACGGGTTTAGATTTCTAAAAGAGAAGTTAGCGGCATCGAACGCTGACTTCTACACGTACACCCCCAGAGGAGAAAGGACACAGACCTTGCTCCTCAAAGGTATAAATCCCTCCACCGATCCGAAGGTTCTCCTTGGCAAGCTACGCCAAGTTGAGAGCGACGAGGTCGATTTCGTAGGGGTTAAGCCTTTCACCACTGCGGCAGCGAAAGCGAAGAAGAAGGCACTTCCCTTCTTCTTAGTTCAGGTATCTCACGGCACCAAAATTGACAGCCTACGAAAAATCCGTTTCGTAGGCGGTCTATGTGTAAAGTGGGAGAAATTAAACAAGTCTGATCACGTACTACAATGTGCGAAGTGCAGACGGCTGGGGCACGTCGCGGAGAACTGCAACATGGAGTTCCGCTGCGCACGATGCACATTCAGCCATAACAAAGGGGACTGTCCTTTAAGGACGGAAGAAGTTGAGGATAAGACGCTCCTCAAATGCGTACTTTGCGGAGGAAATGGACACCCTGCAACCTATCTGGGCTGTCCACGAATTAAAGAACTCCGACAGAGAGTAAAAGAAGCAAGGAACGATAATAAGGTAGCAGCCAGACCAGCGGGTCATGGTATGGCTACCACAGTTACGCCTGGAGTCTCCTACGCCCAAATGGTGTCAGGCAGACAACCGACACAACGTACATTACCGAAGGATGTCCCGGCTCAACAGATCAGGCAACCCGAGGTAGAACCCTCAATAAGGGATGTAATGTCGTCCATTCAGTCGATGCAAGCGCAGATGATTGCCTTGCAAAAACAAATGGTCGAACTACAGACCAGTTTCCTTACGCAGACGGCTAGAGTCGATTTCCTCTTCTCTCAGCTGCCTGCAAACAAGCGCCCTCAGATATAATGGGCTCACGCGAGGTAAGAACCCTAAAGATCCTTGCTGTGAATGTAAACTCTCTGATAAGGATCGAAAGAAAACTATCGCTCTCTACTTTGTTGCAAGCCCATAATCCTGATGTGCTGATGGCTATCGAAACTAAGCTAAACCAGACCCGCAACCTCAGGTACAATAATTACAATATTATAAGAAGGGACCGACCCCAATCCACTCGAGGAGGCGGAGTCGCCCTCTTAATTAAAAAGAATATTAGTCATAAGGGTATATATAGCAATGAAGTTAGAATATCTAATGTGCTAGAAGCGGCCATCGCACGCATCTCTCTCCAAGGTGGAAAGAAGCTGTTTGTGATCGCTGCTTACGCATCAGAACCTCAAAACCCTAACTTTCTTTTGGAGCTTGAGGCTCTTTTCACCAGCCTCTGCTTGAGCTCTGAAGAAAACTGTTATATATTAGCCGGGGACTTAAACGCCAAACACGGTGAATGGGGTAACGCTGTTTCAAATGAGCGAGGTAACGTTCTCTTAGAGTGGATGAAACAAAATGATATTGAGTTCAGGTTGGATTTGCTAGCAACCGATAGACCATCATTTCCTAGAAGCGGGTCCTATCTGGATGTGATGCTAATCGACAGACGCCTAACAATACTTAACGTGGAGCGACATTCGAGGAACTGTTTAACTACGGTCGAGTATGACAGTGACCACTGTGGTCTCGCCGCGGTAATACAGCTCCCGAATAAGCTGGAGGAACTGGAGGAATATGTCCAAACGCACCCTTATAATTACAATAAGGCGCGCTGGCCACGTTTCTCTAGAACCTTAACCAGAGAAATAAGTTCGAGTGTGATCAATCCTCCTACAAACAGAAACCTAATGAACGAAGAGGTTGATTGGTACCTCATACAAATTCACGATGTCGTTTGTTTGTTTTCGATGATTTTTTATTTTTTTTTCTTACTTCTTTTTCTTATATTCTAGACAAAAATACTTAAACTAGCTTATTAATCTAATCTAATGATCTTAATTCTAGCTTACTGACTCTTAACAAGTGCTCTAAGCTAACCTAGGAGTAATTAATTTTTTAACCTTTCGGCTTCTTTATTAAAGTTTTGTTGTTTTTAATTCATTGTTTATTCTAATACTTACCCAAGAAAAAGGAAAAACTTGGGATAACAATTTTTCAACTTATCCTAACTTAAGACTAAGTCTACATACTAGCTAAAAACTAAAAGTAAAATTTAAAATAAAAACCTTAAACGTAACTGTCTAAGAACTAAGCTTATATCTACTTAACTATGTCCGTAAGAATACGAACGCATCCACCAGGACGTATATTTTATAAATATGCTTAACATATATATTTAATACGCCGTGGTGCATCTGTTTTTATTTTTTTTTTATTTTTTTTTTGTATGTTTTTTTTTTGTCAAATATTTTTTTTTTTAGTCATTTTCGTTGTTATTAAATTAAAACTAGCTTAGCCTATGTGAGTTGGCCGAAGACACAACTACCCCGTTAATTTTTTTAAGAATCTAGTGGCATCGAAAGCTGATTCTGGTGCAACCACCAGTAGAAATGCCGCTCTATGTCTGTTAATGCTCTATCGCGGGCAAAATCGCTCGACTAAACCGTAGGATATCCTCGTGGCTGCGAGCGACGTCTGGCTCGTATTGAAGTTGCCTTTCTACTGTTCAGCGTGCAACGCGGAAGATGATGGGGCAGCCATCCTCATCTTGTATCAGGCCTTTTGCGTCCAAATAGAGGAAAGCTTCGGGCGGAATAAAGCCGTTAAGGCGTACCCTCTCATGGTGCATTATGTTAGGGTAGTAAGCCCCAAAGATCAGACTGTTGGTTGAAGTCATTGCTCGAGCAATGTGACCCCGTATCAACTTGATAATAAAATTGTCTATCCTTATAAAATTTGCCTCGTTGTACAAAACCTCGTTGGGGTAGAATTTCTTGTACTGGGATTCTGGTGTTCGATATAAACGAAGACAGGCCCGAAGGCACCGCCTCTCGAACAACCTCATCTTTTCCATCTGAGAAGGACTCACGTTAAACCACACAGGACAACCATATATCATGATTGGTCGGATAAGGGCCATGTAGCAGATTACCTTCACTCTGGTGTCAAGTTGGCAGCTGTAAAACAGTCCTCTTTCCAAAGCGAAGGCATTCCTACCCCTGGTCTGAGCTGTGTCTACATGGATGCCACCATATAGAAACTGGTCTAACCATATGCCTAGATATCTTACTACACTTTTCACGGTTAATGGTTGTCCCAGTGGATCAACAATGCCGAACTTGTTTAGTTTATTTTCGTGTCCCTTGAGGCTCTGGACAGCGGGGTTCTGAAAAGAATAGTTTCACACTTCTGGTAGTTGATTTTCAACTTCCAGTCGTCGCAAAATCGTTGTATTGCATCGAAGTCTCTCTGCAATAAACTGTTTATTTCTTCAACCTTCGGACCTGATCTGTACGCGATTAGATCATCGGCAAACGCTATTATGTTAGACATAGAACCTATAAGATCGCTAGTGAATATAGTGAACAAGATTGGCGAACCCACTGCCCCTTGTTGCAACCCATTTTTTATATGGAACACAGTTGTGGAAATTTCGTTGCCATTTTTCACAACGAACTTTCTACCTGTTACCATGTCGTAGATCATATATAGCAATGTTTTATTAATGCCGAGCCTGACTAATTTGAGGAAGAGACCTTCTAACCATACGGTATCGAATGCCTTTTCCATGTCAATCAAGCAGGCCCCTGTGCACTGTGTTCTGTTTCTATTCCACTGGATGTCGGAAACCAATTTTGACGCGGCATGGGTGGTGTCATGCCCCGCCCTGAAGCCAAATTGGTTTTCCGGTATTATTTGTTTTTCCTCAACCCATTCTTTCAGAGCTTTAATGACTATCTTCTCAAACACCTTGCTTATGCACGGAAGAAGACTTATAGAACGGAGATACGTCGGGATGGAGGTATCTTTGCCCCGTTTCGGGATAGGCTGTACTACACCTGTTTTCCATTGCGTCGGGTAATATGCATTACTCAGCGCATTGTTGAAGAGAATTGTTTATACATCCACCTCCTCAGAGGGCAGATGGCGCATAACAATATTTGGTATCCCATCTATTCCCACTGCCTTCTTTTTTTTTCAGTGAATAAGGATACCTTGGAGTTCATCTTTTGAATTAAGGATGGAGTTGTTTCCATCATTGGCGACGACATTATTTGCCGAAAGATCGTCACTGAACCTGGTGAAACCAGGATTCTCGGATCGCCATTGACTTAATTCATTGCGAAGAGCGACATGGTTTAGCGAGGCTCCGTTTTCCAGGTCGTGATTCGGACGACGAGTCTCGTTGACCGTATACACTCTCTGGAAAACAGCACCAATTGCTTTCACCTTCTCTTGGGGATCCTCAACTACGAAATAGTTGTGGTCAAGCACTGCCCTATCTGGATCGATGCCAACTGAAGTAAAAAGGTCCGCGTTGTCTATTGTTCTGTCAAGTCGAACGCTCTGAATGTCGTTATGGTCTTTCCTCCGAAAAATTTTATTTACTTGCGGGAACATGCTCGGGTTGTTGGATCTTACAGCCCGAATCTTATTGCCCCAATGCAAGCTTACAGCTAGTCTGTAATTATGTTTTATTAAACGTTGGAGTACTTTTATCTGAGACTTCAGAGAGCGAATTTTTGCACCCTGTGGGTCCGTAAACCGTCTGTACAAGAGTTTAAGTCCTGACAGGAGTCTACTTTTTTGCACGTGAAGTGCATCGATGGTAGCAGTCCGGTAAATGTCGCCATTATCGGTTAGTGCTACCTTCGGAATAGTTTTGTCTATTGTTCGTTTAATGAATTCGTCCATTTGTGTGAGGTACCCACCAACCTCTTCGTTCGTTAGGTTTCTGTTCGTAGAAGGATTGATCACACTCGAACTTATTTCTCTGGTTAAGGTTCTAAAGAAACGTGGCCAGCGCGCCTTATTGTAATGATAAGGGTGCGTTTGGACATATTCCTCCAGTTCCTCCAGCTTATTCGGGAGCTGTATTACCGCGGCGAGACCACAGTGGTCACTGTCATACTCGACCGTAGTTAAACAGTTCCTCGAATGTCGCTCCACGTTAAGTATTGTTAGGCGTCTGTCGATTAGCATCACATCCATATATGACCCGCTTCTAGGAAATGATGGTCTATCAGTTGCTAGTAAATCCAACCTCAACTCAATATCATTTTGTTCCATCCACTCTAAGAGAGCGTTACCTCGCTCATTTGAAACAGCGTTACCCCATTTATCGTGTTTGGCGTTCAAGTCCCCTTCTAATATATAAAAGTTTTCTTCAGAGCTCAAGCAGAAGCTGGTGAAGAGAGCCTCGACCTCCAAAAGAAAGTTAGGAGGTTCTGCTGCGTAAGCAGCGATCACAAATAGCTTCTTTCCACCTTGGAGAGAGATGCGTGCGATGGCCGCTTCTAGCACATTACATATTCTAACTTCATTGCTATATATGACCTTATGACTAATATTCTTTTTAATTAAGAGGGCGACTCCGCCCCCTTGAGTGGATTGGGATCCATTCCACTCTTATTCTTATGATATTGTAATTTTTGTACCTGAGGTTGCGGGACTGGTTTAGCTTAGTTTCGCTAGCCATCAGCACATCAGGATTGTGGGCTTGCAACAAATTAGAGAGCGATAGTTTTCTTTCGATCCTTATCAGAGAGTTTACATTCACTGCAAGAATCTTCAGGGTTCTTACCTCGCATGAGCCCATTATATCTGAGAGCGCTTGTTTGCAGGCAGCTGAGAGAAGAGGAAATCTACTCTAGCCGTCTGCGAAAGGAAACTGGTCTGTAGTTCGACCATTTGTTTCTGCAAGGCAATCATCTGCGCTTGCATCGGCCGAATGGACGACATTACATCCCTTATTGAGGGTTCTACCTCGGGTTGCTTGACCAGTTGAGCCGGGACATCCTTCGGTACTGTACGTTGTGTCGGTTGTCTGCCTGACACCATTTGGGCGTATGAGACTCCAGGCGTAACTGTGGTAGCCATAGCACGAGCCGCTGTCCTGGCTGCTACTTTTTTATCGTTCCTTGCTTCTTTTACTCTCTGTCGGAGTTCTTTAATTCGTGAACGGCCCAGAAAGGTTGCAGGGTGTCCATTTCCTCCGCAGAGTACGCATTTGAGGAGCGTCTTATCCTCAACCTCTTCCGTCCCTAAAGGACAGTCCCCTTTGTTATGACTGAATGTGCATCGTGCGCAGGGAACTCCATGTTGCAGTTCTCCGCGAAGTGCCCCAGCCGTCTGCACTTCGCACATTGAAGTACGTAATCAGACTTGTTTAATTTCTCCCACTTTACACATAGACCGCCTACGAAACAGATTTTTCGTAGGCTGTGTTAAAATTAATATTTGCATATGGCAAGGCTTACAACGTGTATGTCAGTTATATGTATACCACTATTATTTGTTCTGTTTGTCATTTTTCTATTGTACATTCCTGAATTGTCATGAAAGTATTCACATCAGTTTTTATAAAGTCGTTCAAAATAAAATTTAACAGGCTGTCAATTTTGGTGCTGTGGGATACCTGAACTAAGAAGAAGCGAAGTGCCTTCTTCTTCGCTTTTGCTGCCGCAGTGGTGAAAGGCTTAACCCCTACGAAATCGACCTCGTCGCTCTCAACTTGGCGCAGCTTGCCAAGGAGAACCTTCGGGTCGGTGGAGGGATTTATACCTTTGAGGAGCAAGGTCTGTGGCCTTTCTCCTCTGGGGGTGTACGTGTAGAAGTCACTTTTAGAAATCTAAACCCGTCCATTGTTAGGCGATGAACGGTATGAATTTGAGGAGTCTTATATTTAATGAAGTATGTCTTATTTACTAAGGCCAATTCACATAGGATCTACAGTTCTTCCGTGCCCATGCCGAAGACGTTAATTGGAGGGCAGTGTTCCTTGGGCTTCTGCTGCTGTTGTTGTCTCTGCTGCTGTGTCTGTTGTTGTTTCTGTTGCTGCAGTTGTTGCTGGTGGTGTTGGTGGTGGTTCTGCTGCTTCTTCTGTTGTTGCTGCGACGGTTGTTGTTGGGCTGCCTTCAATGTTGCAGAGTGTTCTTCTTTTGATCTCTGCTGCTATTTTAATACCCGTTGCTGTTAAAGTTCTAACTTTTTTTGAACTTCTTGCAACCGTTGCGCTGCCTTTGATGTTGAAGGCAGCGATTCCTGGGTTTCTCTCTATTTTTGTTTCAGCTGCTTTCTTTTTTCTTGCAGCTTGAGGAGCTCCTCTTCTTGCAAGTGGAGGAACTTTATGTGAGCATCGAGCTTTGCTCTCTCCTCATCCAGCAGGCGAAGTTTCCATTCCTCCTCCCTTATTTGTTCCGCCTCATCGTCTGCGTCCGATGTGGCGAGAACCTGAAAGGAATTGTCGCTACCTTTATAAGAGTACCGGCATTCATTGCCTTCCGATTCACATTGGAGGCTTTCGATGTCGATGGCGGCTGCTGGTGAAGCCGATTTAGGTTTTGGTTTACCAGTTGTTGTTGTTGGCGGTGTTTTTTTGGTCGACACCGATCCGCCTTTGTTCGATGCGACCATTTCTTCGACTGACGTCAGTGTGGTAGTACGACGCTTTGAAAGGCTGGGCTGCGGCTGCGTTCTCTTCCTTCCTTTTTTTGTAACGGTATTCCGGCTCGTGGGGCTTCTTCTTCTTCTTCTTGTGGCGCTACAGTCCGGGGTGGACCTGGGCCTCAACCAACATGCCTCTCCAGCCAGCACGATCTTTCGCCAGCTGTCTCCAGTTGCGCACTCCATGTGGTTGAGGTCCTTCTCCACTTGTGTGCGCCACTTCAGTCTAGGCCGTCCTCTGTTGCGTTGTCCCAATGGCTCGGATTCAAAGACTTTTCGGGCCGGAGCAGTGGTGTCCATACGCTCTACATGGCCTAGCCATCTTAAGCGTTGTATCCGTAGACGCTTAACCAGGCGCATGTCGCTGTGCAGCCTATAGAGTTCGTCATTAAATCTTCTCCTCCAGATGCCATCAACGCAAACAGGACCAAAAATCGCACGCAAAACTTTTCTCTCGAAAAGACTAAGGGCTTCCTCATCCGCCTTTGCTAACGTCCAAGATTCTGCGCCATATAGTAGGACGGGGACGATCAAGCTGTTATATAAAGCTAGTTTAGTCCTTCGAGAGAGTGGTTTATTACTCAATTGCCTCTTGAGCCCAAAGAAACAGCGGTTGGCAAGAGTGATTCTGCGTTTGATTTCGGTACTGATGTTGTAGACGAAGTCCTTAACTACCTCGAAGTTTCTGCTGCCTAGTGTGACGCTCCGTCCGAGACGTCGATGTTGTGTGTCCTTCCTTGATGACAGCATGTACTTCGTTTAGCCCTCATTTACCGCAAGACCCATTTTAGCCGCTTCCGCTCCAATGCCAGCAAACGCCTCATTGACGGCTCGCTGTGTTCGTCCAATCACGTCAATGTCATCAGCGTAAGCTAACAATTGAACTGACTTCTGGAAGATCGTGCCTCTGGTGTTGACTTGTGAGTTACGCACGATCTTCTCGAGGATGATGTTAAAGAAGTCACATGATAGTGCGTCGCCTTGTCTAAAACCTTTTTTGACATTGAAGGTCTCGGTGAGTTCGTTACCGACCTTGACGGAGCAGCGAGAGTTCTCCATCGTCATCCTACACAATCTGACGAGTTTGGTAGGAATGCCAAAACTAGACATGGCACTGTATAGCTCGTCTCTATGCACACTGTCATATGCAGCCTTGAAATCGACGAATAGGTGGTGAGTGTCAATTTGCATTTCTTGGGTCTTTTCCAGGATCTGCCGTAATGTGAAGATCTGGTCTATTGTGGACTTCCCTGGTCTGAAACCACACTGATAGGGACCTATCAGGTCATGGACAAATGGTTTCAGACGCTCACACAATACGGACAGTCCGTCCGCTCCAGCAGCTTTGTTCAACTTTAGCTTGGATATTGCTATCTTCACCTCGTCTAAGTCGGGGGGACGGAATGCTTGTCTATCATCGTCCAAATTGAGTGGAACATTCTGCCTAACAGCGGGATTTGGGTCGTCATCGCCGTTTAGGAGTCTGTAGAAATGATTCTTCCAGATTATCAGCACAGACTGCGACTCTACTACTAGTTGTCCATTTTGGTCCCGGCAGGCCTTGGTCCGAACCTTGTATCCTCCGGATAGCTGTTTTACCTTTCGGTAAAACTTTCGGACTTCATTCCTGCCAAAGCACCTTTCCATTTCCTCGACCGCGCGCTTCTCATGCTCCTTCTTCTTCCTTCTGAGAAGCCGGTGCTCTTCCCTTCTTCTCTGTTCGTAGAGTTCACGAAAAGCTCGCGTTGTTCGATGCAGCGTCGCCTTATAGGCGTCTTGTTTAGCTGCGTGCGCTTGCCTGCACTCGTCGTCAAACCATGGGTTCCTTCTGGGTGGTGACGTGAAACCCAGCACATCAGTGGCAGCATCTTTGATGGCTTCCTGACAACGTTTCCATTCTTCTTCTATGCTTAGTGCAGGAAGCGTCGAACTCTGGGCGAGTTTCCGGGAGACTCGGTCGGCAAAGTTCCCAGCAATCAGCTGCCATTGTAGCTTTTCGACGTCAAACCGTTTTGGCCTTTCTCGACTCCGTTGCTCTCTCGATATTCGGGTTCTTACCTTGGCTACAACAAGGTGATGATCCGAGTCAATGTTTGCACCTCGGAAGGTTCGGACATCGAGAATACTGGAGGAGTGTCTGACGTCGATCGCAACGAGATCAATCTGGTTGACGGTTGATTGATCAGGAGATCGCCAGGTTCCTTTGTGAATGTTCAGGTGTGGGAACCGCGTGCTAGCCACAGAGAGGTCTTGCCCCGAGGCGAAGTCCAACAGCCTGAGTCCGTTTCCGGATGTGTTGTCGTGCAGGCTGTGTTTACCGATGACTCCAGCAAAGATGTCCTCCTTTCCCAGCTGAGCGTTGAAATCTCCTAGAACGATCTTGGTGTCATAGCTGGGACATCGATCGTATGTTCTTTCTAGGAGATCATAGAAGTCATCCTTGATGTTGTCATCCTTCTCCTCTGTCGGGGAGTGAGCGCATATTAGGCTGATGTTCCCGAATTTAGCCTTGATGCGGATTGTCATGAGGCGCTCGCTGACTGGGTCGTAGCTCAAGACATTTTGCCTAAGTCTGCCTCGAACAACAAATCCGCATCCGAATAAGCGCTGCCTTCTCTCTCTATAGCAATTGCTGTAGTAGATATCGCAGTTCTTCATCGCTTTTATGCCAGGCCCATCCCATCGCACTTCCTGGATGGCGGTTATGTCAGCTTTGTAGCTGTCAAGGGCCTCCGCAAGTTGTTCGGCTGCAGGTGGCCTGTTAAGAGACCTCACATTCTACGTGCAAAACCGAAAATCGTTGTCCTTTAAACGTTTGCTGGCGTCGTCAACAGTTAATCCGTCCTTATCCGAGGCATATCGGTTTTTCTGAACTATTTTATTTTTACGTGGTAAGGAAGTTACCCTCACGCACAACCCACAGACTGGTAGGCCAGGCCCATTATTTAAATCCTCGGGCAGAGGGGGTTGCTGCATACATTAGTTCACCATACAACGGGTGTTGTGATGGCTATCCATAGGGCGCCACGTGGAGGCTGTATGTCAACTTGACCTGTGCACTAACGAGGATTGCCTTGGCAGCTCGCCATGTTGAGCACAATCAACGACGTTACCACGCGTGCATAGGCCCATGGGCTCGTGGGGCTAGCTATGCGGATACTACCGTCACTTGTGTGGTGGCCTGACGTCCCAGTCACCGGTGTTTTAAAGTCGGTGTTTGCTGAGCTCAGGTCGCTCGTCACTTTCCATTTCTTAATTCACACAAAATGTCCACTTTTATTTAATAAAAAAAAAAAATAGTTTTTTTTTTCTTTCCTCGGGATTCGAACCCGGGATTCTCAGTTCACTATAACTACTGCTCAGCTAATTGAGTTACCGAACTCATTTATTTTAACTGTCTTAATTTGAGTAATTAATTCACACTGTTTTCACTATATTGTAGTCGACACACATGTGTACTCCGCGGAGGTCTGTGAACGACTGTGGCAATTAGGCAGTTAGTTATCTCGCGTGAACAGGCGCAGGGCATGGATCTGTTCACGCGAGGCAACGTTGTTGATTGCGCTCAACAAGGCAAGCTGCCAACGCTATACTTGATAGTGCACAGATCAATTTGACATACAGCCTGAATCACAGCACCCATTGAACCAATGAATGCAGCGATCCCCTCTACCCGAGGGTTTAAATAATGGGCCTGGCCTACCAGTCTATGGCTTGTGCGTGAGAGTAATTTCCTCGTCGTGTAAAAAATCATTAGTTCAGAGGCAACAACATGACATAATAATGAAGGATTAACTTTTAACGACCCTAGCAAACGTTTGAAGGACAACGATTGTCGGTTTTGCACGTAGAATGTGAGGTCTCTTAACACGCCACGTGTAGCCGAACAACTTGCGGAGGCCCTTGACTACTACAAGGCAGACATTACCGCCAACCAAGAAGTGCGATGGGATGGGCCCGGCAAAAAAAAACTATGAAAAGCTGTGACACATACTACAGCGGTTGCTACACAGAGAGAGAAGGCAGCACTTATTCGGATGCGGATTTCTTGTGCGAGGCAGACTTAGGCATAAGTCTAAAGCTACGACACCATCAGCGAACGCTTCACGACGAATGACCAAGTGAATCGGGAACGTCAGTCTAATATGCGGTCACGCCCCAACAGAGGAGAAAGATAATAGCCTCAAGGCTGACTTTTATGATCTCCTAGAAAGAACATACGATTGATGCCCCAGCTACGACACCAAAATCGTTCTAGGAAATTTTAACACTCAGCTGGGAAAGGAGTGGATCATCACCTTGTTGTAGCCAAGGTAAGAACCCGGGTATCGTGAGAGTGACGGAGTCGATATAGACCAAAACGGTTTGACGTCGGAAAGCTACAATCGTATCCGATCGCTGGGAACGTTGCCGACCGAGTCTCCCTGAATACTTGCTCAGAGTTCGACGCCACCTGCATCGACAATACAGTTGATCGTGAGTTCGACGGTCCCAGACGTTGACATTACAGTTGATTGTGAGTTCGTAGTTGAGGGGCGACGGGGGCAGTGCCGAGCCATATTTGCTGGAACAGCAGTTAGGTGTCGTAGTACAGTTGGCATGAGTGGATGAGGGGCATCCGGTGTACAGGCGGATGCAATACTATAGTTGATCGTCGTTGGCGTTGGATGTTCCAGGGGCGACGCGTGTGATGTGTGTGCAGGCAGGTGCTGTAACTCTTCCTTTCCCTGTAATATATTTTATTGCCGACCCTAATCCGTTTATAAGACCACGTTTTGTCTTTTAAAGGGATATAGCGACTCTAGCTTTCTATTTAGCTCATTGAACTTACGTTTTATTATCTATAGAGTAGATGTTATTGTTGCTATTTGTTCAAATACATATAGGGCATCGACTATGTCATCTACGTTTTTGTGATAATCGTCTAGGTCAATCAAGTGTACGAATACAAAGTTATGGTAGTTATTTATGAATCTAAAAGTTCCTAAACGGAGTAGTTTAGTTTAGTTTAGTAGAAGCCTGTGGTCGATATATCAGATATATCAGTCGATATATCTCAGTAAGGGTAGAGTGCAGTCTTTCTACTGGAGAGTTGCTACTGCTTTGTTGAAAGGATGTAACATGAAGTTCGATGTCGTGTTGCTGACAAAAGTTTTTGAAGATATTTGACATAAATTCTGACCCTTGATCGCAAACTATTTTCCTTGGAATGCCGTAAAGAATAATATAGTTTTTCAAATAATTAAGCACATGCTACTTTGACAGCTAAGGTATAACCACACGCGAATCTAGAAAATGTATCTATTACAGTTAATATTTGATTATTGTTTATGCTGTAAACGTCAATAGGGAGTATATCAAGGGGTTTCAGGGGTATTTCGGGTTTTTGAAAACATGGTTTGAGAGGGTTTCTATCATATTAGAGAATCTTGCACTTTTTGCAATTGTTAATTGTTTCAGTAATTTTATCCTTCATATTAGGGAAAAAGAATTCCCTTTTCAAATGCGAAAGGGATTCGTTAATTCCCCTATGGTTTGATTTTATACGATATGACCTTTTGATATGACTGCTCCCAGTGCGCAATTACTCGCATCAGTCGTAAGTATAAAAGGTTTTTCGAAATCGGGATGTTGGAGGATTGGATCGTGCATCAATAAATGTTTACACGTTTCGTATGCACTTTGGCAATTGTCATCAATCACAACATCTGAATCTTTCTTCAGACAAGTCAATTTGGCAAGATCAATAATGAATTTTTGGTAATAGCCAATTAGACCTAGGACAGGTTTTACCTCTCTTTTTGTCTTTGGCAAAGGAAAGTTCTCTATAGCGTTAATTTTCGCATAATTTAGCTTAATCCCTTCCGGAGTTCTAAAGTGTCCAGAAAAGCTATTTCTTTTCTAAGTCTTATTTTGAAGACTAATTCAATGCTGTTTAATTGCTCTTGCAAGGACCTTGAAAATATGATGATATCATCAAGATAAACTAGACAAATTTTATCATTTAAATCCGGCAAGACATTGTCAATTGACAAAGATCCGCCTGCTCTGTATAGGATGTCGCTATAGACCTAGCATACTTCAATTATTTATTTCGTTCCTCCGTGTTGAGATGATTTGTCTTTATAAGGTTAACGACTTCATTTTGTTATGAATTTCCATGTTTTTCGAGTCGTAGGGTTCGACGTTTAAGGGTTGTTCGAATAGGACCGTTTAGTCATTTTCTGACAGATTTGTCGGTTCAACTATGCTGTAACCACGTTCAGCGCTATATAAACCTTGATTAACAAAGGATTTTTTTTTATTTCCGCGTCGTTTATTTATATACTTTCGTGGCTCACCGGAAGTTTTGTTAGAATTTTAGATCTAGTAGGGATAGCGATCAAATCAGAGGAAGGATTACGAGTGAGATGTAATTTAGTAATAGAAATTTGCGTGTAGAGGATTTTAATTTCGAGGTCAAGTTCAACATCGAAGAAATTATGGAATTTAAAAATCAGGAATTTTAGGGAACCGTGTTGGTTAAACTCGATAAATACATGCAGAGTGACTTGATTATTTACTGAGTATTTTTTAAATTTAATCACTACAGTGGTGATTAGTGTTATGGGTTCACAACCATTTTGTCGATTTTGGGGAATAAACTTGGGATAGACGAAAGACGAAGATGCTCCGGGGTCAAGGAGAAATCTAAGCCAACACCCACGCGGTGACGAGATAGTAACATATGGAAGAGTTGTGAGGTTCAAACATCGCACGCAGGACTTTTCTCTCGAAGAGACCAAGGACTTCCTCATCCGCTTTTAGTAGCGTCCAGGTTTCTGCGCAGTAAAGCAGGACTGGGTTGATCAAAGTGTTGTAAAAAGTCACTTTGGTCGTTCGAGAGAGGGCTTTATTACTCAATTGCCTCTTAAGCCCAAAGAAACAGCTATTGGCAAGAGTGATTCTGCGCTTGATTTCGGTAATGATGTTGTTGTCTCTATTCACCGTGGAGCCGAGATAGACGAAGTCCTTGACTACTTCGAAGTGTCTGCTGCCCATAGTGACGCTCTGTCCGAGACATCGATGCTCTGTGTCGTTCTTCGATGACAGCATATACTTCGTTTTGCCCTCGTTTAATACTAGTTCCACTTCAGCCGCTTCCGCTTCGATGCTAGCAAACGCTCCATTGACGGCTCGCTGAGTTCGGCCGATAACGTCAATGTCATCCGCATAAGCTAGCAGTTGAACAGTGCGTCGCCTTGTCTAAATCCTTTTTTGACATCGAAGGTCATGGCGAGTTCGCTACCGACCTTGACGAAGCAGTGAGAGTTCTCCATCGCCATCCTACATCCTAGGGATGCCAAAACTAGACATGGCACTGTATAGCTCGTCTCTATGCACGCTGTCATACGCGGCCTTGAAATCGACGAATGGATGGTGGGTGTCGATTTGTACTTATTGGGACTTCTCCAGGATCTGCCGCAGTGTGAAGATCTGGTCGATTATGGATTTCCCTGGGTTGAAACCACACTGATAAAGACCTATCAGGTTGTTGACTAACGGTTTCAGGCGCTCACACAATACGGCAGAGAAAACCTTATACTTGGTGCAGTCGAAGGGGTCTTCTTTCTTGTAGACCGGACAAACGATGCTGAGATTCCTCGTCGGGCATGCTTTTCTCTGACCATATCTAACAGATGAGCTGGTGCATGCACCCAACCAGCTCTTCCCCAGCCGCTTTGAACAGCTCTGCGGATAATCCGTCCGCTCCAGCAGCTTTGTTTGACTTCAGTCTCGATATTGCTATCTTGACCTCGTCGAAATCAGTGGGACGGAATTCTTGTCCATCGTCGTCCAAATTGAGTGGAACATTCTGCCTAACAGCGGGATTTGCGTCGCCGTCGCCGTTTAGGAGTCTGCAGAAATGATACTTCCAAATTATCAGTACCGACTGCGACTCTACCACCAGTTGTCCATTTTGGTCCCGGTAGGCTTCCGCCCGAGGCTTATAACCTCCGGATAACTGTTTTATCTTGCGGTAAAAATTTCGGACGTCATTTGTGCCATAGCACCTCTCCATTTCCTAGACCGCGCGCTTCTCGTGCTCTTTCTTCTTTTTTCTGAGAAGCCAGTTCTCTTTCCTTCTTCTCTGTTTGTAGAGCTCACAAACAGCTCTCGACGTTCGATGCAGCGTTGCCTTGTATGCTTCTTGTTTCGCTGCATGCACCTGCCTGCTCTCGTCGTCAAACCATGAGTTCCTCTTAGGTGGCGGCGTGAAACCCAGTACATCAGTGGTGGCCTTTGATGGCTTCTTTACAACGTTTCCACTTGTCATCTATTGTTTGTGCAGGCAGCGTCGAGCTTTGAGACAAGTTCAAGGAGAATCAATCGGCAAAGGCTCTAGCGATCGGCTGCGATTGTAGCTTTCCGACATCAAACCGTTTTGGACTCCGTTGCTCTCTCGGTATCCGGGTTCTTATCTTGGCTACAACAAGGTGATGATCCGAGTCGATGTTTGCACCTCGGAAGGTTTGGACAACACCACCAATCTGGTTGACGGTTGATTGATCAAATGATCGCCAGGTACCTTTATGAATGTATGCCAGGTACCTGGCCACAGAGAGATTTCGCCCCGAGGCGAAGTCAACTAGCCTGAGTCCGTTTCCGGAGGTGTTGGCGTGCAGGCTGTGTCTTCCGATGACCTTAGCAAAGACTTCATCTCTTCCCAGCTGAGCGTTGAAATCTCCTAGAACGATCTTGGTGTGGTAGCTGGGGCATCGATCGTATGTCCTTTCTAGGAGGTGATAGAAGCCTTCTTTACTGCTGTCATCTTTTTCCTCTGTCGGGGCGTGGGCATATGAGGCTTATATTCCTGAATTTAGCCTTGATGTGGATTATTATGAGGCGTTCGCTTATGTATTGGAAGCTTAAGATTTTTTGCCTAAGTCTGTATTAAACAACAAAACCGCATCCAAATAAGCGTTTCCCTCTCTCCCTGTAGCAGTCGCCGTGGTATATGTCGCAGTTTCTCACTTTTCTCTTGCTCGGCCCATCCCACCGCATTTCCTGAATCGCGGTAATGTCTGCTTTATAGCAGTCCAGTTAAGGGACCTCACATTCCATGTGTATATCCGTAAAACATTATCCTTTTTTCGTTTGCGAGGATCGTCAACAGTGTATCCATCCGTATCCCAAGCATTCGGTTGGTCCATAGCTGGTGATTTTTTATGTGGCCGGGCAGTTACACCGACGCATACCACCAACATGGAGGACCAGGCCCTTTTTTATACCTCTTGGGCGGTGGTCGCACTTATAGGTTTAGCAAGTTGAGTTCGGATGAACAACAAGCAGTACCCGGTGACTACCAACGTGGAAATAGAATAAGCACAATTGATGTGTGGGAGACAGTTACAACACCTGGGCATCGCCAGGTTGATACCAATCAGAAATTTGTGAAGGATATGAAAAAGTTGGTGAAGAATTTAGGATATGGATAAGTTGGCAAAATTTAGATGCGGAAAAGAAGGTCTATGTTGGAACTTAGATTACGGTTTATTGTATTTATATTAAACCTTGGCGATTGATTATCATTTTGTATAGGTTTGTATAGGAAAAGGTCTCCTTGATACAGTAGGTGAGAGCAACTACCAATGAATTCGGACTCATTACCCTTGCACTAAGAGCTTCATTTAGGCTGGTGAGGAATGCGTTCAAGCACGTCTTTGAATAGAGACCTTTTTGAGGTCTAATGACATTTGCGTCAGTTTCATGTATTTGTATATTATTTGAGAGGGTTATTATTTGAGAGGCTTTTAGATAGTTGTCTAAATTTATAGGGTACAAATCTTGCTTTGGACTTTTGATTGGTTTTTTGTTTATCAGACATTGGAGTAAAGGAAAGAGATAATAATTGCTGGACTTAACACAATATATGTATGTATATATATGCTTTTTTTGTATATAAATAATTTTGTATTAATAAAGGTTGTAAGTATGTATATGGGCACAATATTTCTATAACTTTTGTATTATCTGTTATTATATATAGTATATGTATATGGTATATATATTTTTCACTTTCCTTAACATGTATTTTATTGGAAACTTATATTGCTCGATGCAATATTGATTTAAATCCGCTTCAATCTCTTTGCAATTGTTAACAAGTAAACTTTCACTGAACTTCTGACTGCACCAGTTACGATATCCACGCGTGTTCTCTCCAAAAAACAAACCAGGTTGGGCGCATGCACCAGCTCATCGGTAAGATATGGTCGGAGGAAAGCATACCTGATGAGTGGAATCTCAGCGTCGTTTCTCTGGTTTTCAAGAAATGGGACCCCTTTGACGCTTAGATTTGTCTCCTGAACATCGCATACAAGATCCACTCTGCCGTATTGTGTGAGCGTCTGAAACCATTATCCACAGCCTGATAGGTCAATATCATTGTGGTTTCAGGCCAGGTAAGTCCATTATAAACCAGATGTTTACTTTACGGCAGGGTAAAACTAGGTACATATTATCATCAAGTAAGGACACACAACATCGACGTCTCGGATAGAACGTCACACTAGGCAGCAGAAACTTCGAGGTAGTTCAGGACTTCGTCTAGTTCGGCTCCGCAGGAAACAGGGACACTAAAAAGTACCGAAATCAAACGAAGAATCACTTTTTCTCTGGGCTCAAGAGGCAATTGGGTAATAAAGCCCTTTCTCGAAGGACTAAGCTCGCTTTATGCAACAGCTTGATCATCCTAGTCCTACTTTGTGGCACGGAAACCTGGACGTTGCCAAAGACGGATAAGGAACCCTTAGTCTTTTAGATAGAAAAGTTTTGCATGCGATTTTTGATTCTGTTTGCATTGTAGGCAACTGGAGGAGAAGACTTAACGACAAACTCTATGGGATGAACAAGGACATGCGCCTGATCAAGCGTCTACGGATACAGCGCATAAGATATCTAGGCTATGTAGAGCGTATGGGCACTGGACTAAAGTGGCACACACAAGTTGAGAAGGACCTCAACCAACTTAGAGTGCGCAACTGAAGTCAGCTGGCAAAAGATCGTACTGTCTGGAGAGGCATGTTAGTTGAGGCCCAGGTCCATCCCAGACTGTAGCGCCACAAGAAGAAGAAGAAGTTATAGAAATTCTATTCGGATTTTAAGTCAGATGGATGTTTCTCCTATTTAAAGTATATATGGTATATTGTGTAACGTAGAAACTTTACTAAAAGGATACGTTTAGTATTATAGTATTTATTAATTATTATGTCCTAGGGTTGGGTATGAAAAATTAATAACAGACACAGATCACGGATCATTTCTGCAGACTCCTTAACGGCGATGACGGCCCAAATCCCGCTGTTAGGCAGAATGTTCCACTCAATTTGGACGATGACAGCATTAGACAAGCATTCCGTCCCCCCGACTTAGAGGAAGTGAAGATATCACTATCCAAACTGAGGTCGAACAAAGCTGCTGGAGCGGACGGACTGTCCGCAGAACTATTTAAAGCAGCTGGAGATGACCTGGTTGCCCCACGCACCAGCTCATCTGTAAGATATGGTCGGAGGAAAGCATGCCCGATGAGTGGAATCTCAGCGTCGTTTGCCCCCTTTGACGGCGCCAACTACCGAGGAATTAGTCTCCTCAGCATCGCATGCAAGATCCTCTTTGCCGTATTGTGTGAAAATCGTTTGTCCATGACCTGATAGGTCCCTATCAGTGTGGTTTCAGGCCAGGAAAGTCGGCAGATCCTGGAAAAGATACAAGAAATGCAAATTGACACTCACCACCTATTCGTCGATTTCAAGGCTGCATATGACAATGTGTATAGAGCCGAGCAATACAGTGCCATATCTAGTTTTGGCATTCCTACCAAACTCGTCAGATTGTGTAGGATGATGATGGATATCTCTCGCTGCTCCGACAAGGTCGGTAACGAACTCACCGAGACCTTCAATGTCAAAAATGTCTTAGACAAGGCAACGCACTGTAATGTGACTTCTTTAACATCATTTTCGAGAAGATCGTGCGCAACTCACAAGTCAATACCAGAGGCACGATCTTCCAAAAGTCAGTTCAATTGCTAGCTTACACTAATGACATTGACGTGATTGGGCGAACACAGCGAGCCGTCAATCAGCCGTTTGCTGGCATTGAAGCGGAAGCGGCTAAAATAGGTATTGCGTTAAATGAGGGTGAAACTAAGTACACTCTGTCATCAAGGAAGGACACACGACATCGGCGTCTCGGACAGAGCGTCACACTAGGCAGCAGAAACTTCGAGGTAGTCAAAGACTTCATCTACCTCAGCTCCGCGGTAAACAGGGACAACAACATCAGTACCAAAATCAAAAGCATAATCACTCTTGCCAATCGCTGTTTCTTTGGGCTCAAGAGGCTATTGAGTAATAAAGGCCTCTCTCGAAGGACTAAGCTAGCCTTATATAACAGCTTAATCATCCCCGTCCTACTTTATGGCGCGGAATCTTTGACGTAAGCAAAGCTGTACAGCGACATGTGCCTGGTCAAGCGTTTACGGATACAACGCTTAAGATGGCTATGCCATGTAGAGCGTATGGGCACCGCTGCTACTGCCCATTAAGTCTTTGAATCCATACCATTGGGACAACGCAACAGAGGACGACGTAGACTAAAGTGGCGCACACAAGTGGAGAAGGATCTCAACCAACTTGGAGTGTGCAACTGGCGACAGCTGGCGAAAGATCGTGCTGGCTGGAGAAGCCCAGGTCCACCCCAGACTGTAGCGCCATAAGAAGAAGAAGAAGAAGAAGAAGAAGAAGGGGAAGACACAGATCACCTATAGGTCTCCGACTGACGGACAACGGGAGTTGCCAAGTAAGAACGTCCTCTTTTTCCTTTTGTTCCTTAGGTACGATTTATTTTGTATGTGCTCCCGTCAGATCTTCGTCAGATCCTCCACTGTCAGATCGTCGTACAAAAATGGTAAGCAAGGGTCAAATGAGTCCCTAAACTGAAAATCATGGCGATCTATAACAACAACAACACATTTTGATCTGACGGGAAACTTGAGAACGGGCGGATACGTTCAGTGCTTAAAAATTTATAACTATAAATCATTTAATTAATTCTTTAAAATCCCGAGCCCCGTGAATATTTAACATCCTAGATTCATCAACATCAAGTCTTACTAGAATATGCGTTGTTCGCTTCAGGATGCCGGAACTCGTCTTCGCATTTCGCACTTACAGATCTTTCCCAGGGAATGTTGAATTCTCCTCATCGGCCAGGCTTATCAATGCACAGCACTGTCGCACCCCAAGGCCAAATCACCTACCGCCAGAGGTTGGACCGGTTGGTGTCACTTCGTTCTTCGACATAAGTAGGGAAGATACTCGTCGATCCACTTCTTCCAAAAGCACTGAATCAGCTGCTCCTCGTGTGGGTGAGAAGTCTGTTCAGATTTCGCTATACCTTGCAATTTTTCATTAAATAATGCCTATCCCATCGCCCTCTTTACGCTTCTTACTAGACGCTCCCAGCACTCCCCTGCGTGTGGATTCAGAGGACAGTTAAAGAGCCATTCGATGTACTTACTTGCAAGTGCATTCGCGATCTTTCAATGATCAAATTCATCCTTTTGCTGTTTCAATTCCAGGTGTGCTTTGATGAAATTCGTTCCGTTATCAGATCTAATCCGTACAGGGATTCCTTTTCTGTTCATGAAGTTACGTATACATAACAAACATGAATCCGTCGACAGGTCTCTTGAAATTTCCATATGTACAGCACGAGTGGTAAAACACGTGAAGAGTGCAATCCACCTTTCCTCCGTTCTTCGTCCCTACATAATCGTAAGGGGGCCCATTTATGGTAGCTTAGGCCCGTGTAAAAGAACGATTCCACGTAAGGGGTCAACCTGTCCGCAGGTATCTGTGCGGAGCGGAAAAGCTGGTTTCGCCCTTCTAATTTTACAAATCTGAACTTCGTACTACCGATCTAATGATCGGACTCCACAATTTTCGGCGAATCTCAGCAATGATCGCATTCTCGTTCTGATGTTTCCATTGGCAATGATATAGGTCAACTACAAGCCTGGTGACGTAATGATCTTTCAGAAGTATAATCGGCCTACATGTGCCCGGCCGTTTAAACGGATTATACTTTCCTTATCTTTATAAGACGTTAACTTTCAGAGCTTACTTTCACTTTCTATTTGTTCATGTTGTTGAAGAGAACAATAATTGGCTGAAAAGACTTCCTTTTGCACGCTTTGGTAGATCGAAAGTTTCGCTCCATTGGGTTCCCTTATGCTCAATTGTCCATTCTTGTGATTGCCTGTAGACAATTATCCCGAAAACGGAAAATCAACGCCACTACTCTTTTTAGCCTTAGGAAACACAAAAATCTGGTAAAGATGTCAAAAACTATACTGACGTGAAAAAAGGTAGATTTTGGATGAACTTCCTCCATTGTTTCTCCACTGACCTCCCCCGAGGCCATTTGCATTCGTCTTCTAACAAGAACTTTGGAGCAGTTATCCAGAAATACTCCCACTTCTTGTAGTTGGCACGCGTAACGAAGTCAGCCAGGTTAAGAGCGCTTGGTATGCATCTTCAATCAGAGATCATCGTGCTCTCTTATATCTCGTTGACAAGATGAGCAATGTAACGCTCCACATGTCAATCCGAGCTGGTGTTACATCATGACTACTTAATACCATCTAACGAATCTTTGCCCCTAGTACAGCCGATTTTAATTCGAGACGCGGTATCGATATTTATTTATTGGAGCACATTTGGTCTTTCCAATTACGAATGACAAGCTCGCCTGCGAAATATCTGTCTTCGCCACCCTTTAGTAGGCAACTGTGGGAACTGGCATCAGTAAATATATGCAACTCTGGCTGCTGTCTTTTCACCTAATGTAACATCTGTTTGCAATCTATCTGTTTGCGCCAGGTCAATTGCAGTGTCAACTTCGCCATCAGCGAGTACTCCGCGGCTAAACCAAATGGAGCAAATAACGACATCGTTATCCTTAGCACTTCGCGCTTGCTGGGCTTCCTATCACCCTTTAACGAAGCGGGGTTGACCCTTCCGAATGCTAGCACGAACTTGAGCTCATCTTTTTCTGTGTTCCACTGCAAACCGAGTACCTTTTGGTTATTACAGTTGTCTCCCTGGTCCAAAATTCAAAACGAATGGCGTTGTTTTGCTTTTATTCAGTTCTTGATTTGCTACCGATGAGTTCGAAACGAATTTCTCAAGTTCGAAGTCGCCTTGGGCATGAATCTAGGTGACGTCTCTAGTTACTCGTATTGCTTCACTTTCAGTGCTGAAGCAGTGATTATAGTCGTTAACGTAGTGGTGATTCCCGATTGCGGCTGCGGCTACTTTTCTCGAAAATCATTAGCATTTCGATTTTTTACACACTGTGCCGAGCTTGGTGAACATTTACCGCCAAAAGTCATCACTGTCATCATCTTAACCTGGTGGAACATCTTAACGATGCTGGCATAGACGGCTATCGGTTTATGTCTGAATTTAAGGAGAATTACCGCCAGTGACTTACATAAATCCGGGCCAGCGAGCAACTGAATTCAACTATGTATCACCTGCCTTTGTTGCAGCGTCGAACACCAATCGCAATTTTCCCGGCTTATTAGGGTTGTATACAGCAAAGTGAGGTAGGTATCACGTTCGATCCCCCTTAGTTGCTGCTTCGGCTTCGTTCAGCTTCCGCGCAAAGCACTTGTGGAAGTATTCCGTCATGGTGGAACTTCTTGTCACAACGGAACTTCTTTTCTAAAGACAGGAATCTTCTTTAAAGGAGTATGATGTCTTCACCCTTCCATAACAATCCCGTTTCAAACCGTGACCCTTTACGAACCATAGTGTTTTCAAGCAGCTGCTTTGCTCTTACAATGTCACAAGAATCTGCTCGTTCTTCGACTTAGCAATGTTGTCCTCCACGAGTCGATTCAAGTCACTATTCTTCTCGGCAGCAAGTTTTACAAAGAATGACCAAAATCTTCTTCCGATTTACACCTGTTGACAGAACCATAGACCACCCAGCCGAGCCTTGTCGAGGTAGCAACGAGTCCATTTTTACAGCTGGCGATAACCTTTCGAGCCACAAGTAAGTGCGCGTTGTCCAATACAATCAATATTTCCGGTATAGCTGCCTTGTAATCAGCAGTTGGGAGTTTCTTCGTTGGTAACTCGCTTACATCCAATGTCTGAGTAAGATGCCGAAGATCCCTCACAGTTCTTACTATCCACCCTTAAGCCGCAACTTTTTGGAACTTTCTCCAATGCCTGATATGTCCATACTGACACAACGCGATTGCTCTCTCACCGTTTTGTCACCGAACCATTTTAATTGTAGACTCTCTGTCGGGTCCTTCAATCCAAGTCGATCCGCCTTCGTCAAAGAACGCATAATAATGTACCTCTTTACAGTTGGGAACGACTTAAACAGAAGTATTTTTGTAAAAAACGCTTATAGTTTGTGGGCGAATCACCGAACTCGTACATACCCGTCGAGTATCTTGCTTGTTGCCGTTGAGATCTCGAAAGCTGTGCAGGAGACCATGGAGCTTCCTAGTGCATTCGCCTTCCTGGCTCCTTCCTTCCTTCCTGTTCACAGCTGCTCCTCCGGTGACCCATACCCAAACAGTTAAATCTGAGCTTCTTCTAACGCACAGCTGCGGAATTTCCATCTCAAAAAATTTATCACAGCTGTAAATGGTATGCTTTCTTAAACACACAATGCAGCCTCCACATTTTGCCTTATCTGCGTGGAAGAATCGGGATCGTTCTCCAGCCCTCGGCTGCTGTCGTTATTCAAAGCACTTGGTGTCTCTTCACTTTGTGATGAAGCCCGGTTGTTCTTCATTATTTCCGCCTGCAGATTCTGGATCATGGTCATCATTTCTTGAAGCCTCGCCTCGATAGATGAGCCGTGAGCTGGTGCATCCTTGTCGCGCATCGTAGGGGGGATAACCGACAGACAACCCACAAAACAGTAAACCAAATAACTAAAAACCAATTCTCAAAAGGTACTCACCTGGATGCTTCGCTGGTGGCGCTATTCTTCACAGCTGGTTTTTTGGTGTGTTTGGCTTTTTTTTTGTTGGAGGTTGAGATAAACTACACTGGAGCGCTCAGATTCAAATACTGGTCCATTATACTATCAGGCAGTAACCCTCAACCTACATTTAATGTAATTTCTTGGTTTTCCGAAGAAAAACCAAGATGCGCTTCTGTGATATAGAACTTAGGTTTTCAGTTCCCACCACATCAGCGCCAAATAACCGCCATCTAATACGAGCGAAAGCAGGACACTGACAGAGAAAGCCGACTCAGGTGCATAGCGAAGGTAAAGTGTCCCATTAGTACACCGACAAGTCGTCTGCACTCGTTTCTGTCTAGAGATAGCACAAACGAAGCGGATTTCTTGTAGACGTTTGGGAGCATACTCTTGGTCACCCTACTTCCTGGAGAGTCACGCCATCTCTAGTTGTGCTGTAGAGAGACCCAACCATCGACGAAGGCCCTGACCAGGGACGTGGGTAATCCCAAGGTGGGTTCGGACCCTACGAATGACTCTGCTGAACCTAGCCTAGCTAGTTCATCGGCAGTTTTATTTCCCAGGATCCTGTGATGACCAGGGATCCAGACAAGTCTTAGCGAATTCAGCCTGCCGACCGAATTAAGGAAAGACTTGCATTCTTGCACTATCTTGGAAGTGGTTAAAGGATTGAGTAAGGCCTTGAGCACAGCTTGACTGTCGCTGCAGACACAGATACTTCTTCCCTTCAACTTATTCTTCACAATGTAGTTGGTGGCCCTTAGGATCGCGAAGGCTTCCGCCTGGAAGACCGACGCGAAGTTTCCTAAGGAGGCGTGAAATCTAATGTTGTCGTTTTCCACGAAGGCCCCAGCTCCAGAACCCTCCGTTGTCTTGAAGCCGTCCGTGAAAATCCGACTACATTCCTTTCCCGGTTCAGTTTCTGGCCACAGCCAGTCCAGGACACGTGGGAAGTCGACTTTGCATCAGACGGCATGTCCATGAGAGTTGTATCATAGGAGATGCGGTGTGCGAGGTCAACAAAGCTCCAGTGCGAGTGGAACCAGAGACCATTCCTTTTTAGTCGAGAGATGGCCTTGAGTGTACATCCCATGATGTGGAGATCAACGGTGGGGAGATTAAACAGAGCATCGAGAGCAGAGCCAGGCGTGCTGGGGAAAGCCCCTGTGCAGCCGAAACAAACTGTTCTTTGAAACTTGGTGAAAGCAGCAGCCACGTATTTGCGCGAAAGCTTGTTTTACCAAACGACTGATGCATAAGAGAGGAGTGGTCTTATCATTGCCGTATAAATCCAAACGGATCTTTTGGGTGATAGACCCCAGGTATTGCCAAAAACTCCCTTGCATTGTCAGAAGACTGACAGCGCCTTGGAGGTTTTCGTCTCAATGTGTCTTTTCCAGAAAAGTTTACAGTCCAGGATAACACCTAGATATTTGGCTTCATTGGAAAGTGTGATATTGACGCCTTTCAGTACCAGTTGAGTCAAACCAGTCATATTCCTCCTTCTCGTAAAGAGAACAACCTCAGTTTTAAGAGGGTTGACGGAAAGCCCATTCCTGGTACACCAGCTATCGGTCATGTCAAGAGCCGCCTGCCCGCGTGCACTGACGGCCGCAAGACATGGTCCGGAAAGCAGAGAATCAACCAGCATGCACCATAGGAGGGGAGACAGGACCCCGCCTTTGGGCCAGCCCCTGTTAACCTCCGACATTACAAACTTGTCACGCTCCACCTCTGCGATTATAGTCCTGTTCATTAGCATTGCTCTTATCCACAACACCAATGATTCCTCTACGCCGTGATTCCTGGCCGCGTTATACATGCCATCAAAAGTCGCATTGTCGAAAGCGCCCTCTATGTCGATGAAAATGCCCAGTGCGTAGTCTTTCCTGTCAAGTGCACTTTCAATTCTACCGACGAGATTTTGAAGTGCTGTCTCGCAAGATTTTCCGCGCTGGTAGGCATGTTGCATTTGAGATAGAGGGTGTGATCGCAGAGCGTTTTTGCGCATGTGCCGTTCGACCAGCCTCTCCAAACATTTTAACATGAAGGAGGTGAGACTGATAGGCCTGAAGTTTTTGGCGAATGAGAAGTCTCCTTTACCAGTTTTCGGTATGAAGGCTACCCTCACTGTACGCCAGGTACTTGAAATGTATGCCAGCGCCAGGCTGGCAGTGAAAATTCTTTTCAGAGCCGGCAGTATAGGGTCTATGCCCTTTTGCAGCAGTGCTGCATATATGCCATCGGTGCCCGGTGACTTGAAACCATCAAAAGACGCTACAGCATACTTTATGGCTTCATCAGTTACGACGAGCGATGAGCCGTATCTGGAGACGATGGTCTCAATCGAAAGTCGGTCCAGGCCCACAACGAGAGTAGAACCGTCATTGCTTTCCCGGTTCTTGCTCTCCCTGTGGGAGAAAACCTTCCACCTTCTGGTTTCGAGACCAGGGTTCTGGATGCGGAGACGCGCCAGCACATCCGCCGTGTTCCTGAGTGGCCCCGGGATCCAGCAGATGGCACGCGTGAGTTTTATGGGTCTGAGAACCTCAAAACTTGTGGTTGCCAGGGGGGAATTTTCGGCACGGAAGTGCTTAGCCACATAAGAGATTGCATAAGAGAGAGCACTTCACCAAAAAGGTTCCGTTTTCCAGAGCACAGCCTTTCACTTGGAAGCAAGCGTTCTCTTCCTTAACCAGCTCCCACAGCCGATCTTCGCAGTATTTACATTCTGCGTCGGTCATGCTGTCGTCATTGCCAGCTTTCCCTATTCGCAGCAGCAGAGAAAAGATAGCAGCCTTCTTATAGGGCTGCGGATCTCGTTTTTCGCTTGCCACGAGTTTGAGTCTATTGGCGGGCTCTCCCGCAGCAGTCGATTTTCGCTTATCCAAGCAGAAATACTAGGTGCGGCACCGGTGACTTGTGAACCTTGCGTGTGGGGAGTGCTGCTAACGGGAGCGTGCGAAGACGTTTTTTCTTTGACAGCCTGAGGATGAGGGGGCTGCGTTGGTTTTGGAGGATTGACCAGTTTCGGTTGGTGATACTTCTACTGACCTAATCCACTTTGACTTTGCCATCGGTGGCAACCTTCCTTCTCCTCCTATTCCTTTGGCTTTTAGTCAGCGGCCCCCAGGTACCGGATCTTTTGGTGCTCGTTCCTCCTTTTCGGATTCCTGAGGCACGCCATTAGAGGTCGCACTCTGGCAATTTTCCTGACCCAGGGCCGGGAGATTAGGCGTATAAGGCTGAGCCTCTCCGCCGCTTTCTCCGGTTTTCCAACTTATTCTACTGAGGATGTTTTAGGTATGGTGGTTGGGACCTCCAGAATCCTTGCCCCGGCCGATGTCGAAAAGACAACGTGTGGATTATCGACGTCGCGAGTACCACCTGGAGGAGTTAAATCCTTTGGGTTTGCCTTCATACAGTCTTTATTTAGGACGTCCAAAGACAAGACGTTTCTAGACTTTAGTTCAGCGTCTCACCTGGGATCTATCCTCCGACCATATCTTACAGATGAGCTGGTGCATGGACCAACCAAGTCGTCTCCGGCTGGTTTAAATAGTTCTGCGGGCAGTCCATCCACTCCAGTAGCTTTGTTCGACTTCAGCTTGGATATTGCTATCTTCACCTCGTCTAATTCGGGGGGACGGAATACTTGTCTATCATCGTCCAAATTGAGTGGAACATTCTGCCTAACAGCGGAATTGATGCCGTCATTGCCGTTAATGAGTCTGCAGAAATGGTCCTTCCAGATTGTCAGCACAGGCTGCGACTCTACCACGAGTTGTCCACTTGGATCCCGGCAGGCTTTGGTCCGAACTTTGTATCCTCCGGATATTACCTTTCGATTAAACTTTCGCACTTCATTCCTGCCATAACACCTTTCCATTTCCTCGACCGCGTGCTTCTAATGCTCTTCTTTTTCCTTCTGAGAAGCCGTTGCTCTTCCCTTCTTCTCTGTTCGTAGAGTTCACGAACAGCCCTTGTTGTTCGATGAAGCGTTGCCTTATAGGCGTCTTGTTTGGCTGCATGCACTTGCCTGCACTCGTTGTCAAACCATGGGTTAGTTTTGGGTGGTGAAGTGAAACCCAGCTTCTTGATGGCTTCTTGACAACGTTTCCAGTCTTCTTCTATGGTCAGTGCAGGCAGCGTTCAACTCTGAGCAAGTTTCAGGGAGACTCGGTCGGTACAGTTCATAGCGACCTGTTGCGATTGTAGCTTTCCGACGTCAAACCGATTTGGCCAGTCTCGACTCCGTTGCTCTTTCGACATCCGGGCTCTTACCTTGGCTACAAATCGACATCGAAACACCGAGAATACTGGAGGAGTGTCTGACGTCGATCGCAACGTGATCAATCGGTTGACGTTTGATTGATCACAAGATCGCCAGGTTCCTTTGTGGATGTTCTGGTGCGGGAATCGCGTGCTAACCACAGAGCGGCTCCTCCCCGAGGCGAAGTCCAACAGCCTGAGCCCGTTTCCGGATGTGTTGTCGTGTAGGCTGTGATGACTCCGATGACTCCAGCAAAGATGCCCTCCTTTCCCAGCTGAGAGTTGAAGTCTCCTCGAACGATCTTGGTGTCGTAGCTGGTGCATCGATCGTATGTTCTTTTTTGGAGATCATAGAAGTCATCCTTGGTGTTGTCATCCTTCTCCTTTGTCGGGGCGTGAACGCATATGAGGCTGATTTTCCCGAATTTGGCATTAATACGGATTGCCATGAGGCGTTCGCTGACGGGATCGTAGCTCAAGACTTTTTGCCTAAGTCTGCCTCGAATAACAAATTCGCAGCCAAATAAGCGCTGCCTTCTCTCTCTATAGCAATTGCTGTAGTATATATCGCAGTTCTTCATCGTTTTTATGCCAGGCCCTTCCCATTGCACTTCCTGGATGTTACCTTCGCACAACCAACAGGCTGGTAGGTCAGGTCCATTATTTAAGCTCTCGGGCAGAGTTGTTCGCTGCATACATTGCTTCACTATACAACGGGTGTTGTGATGGCTATCCAGGGGGTCCCGCCAGAAGGCTGTATGACAACTTGACCTGTGCACTAACGAGGATAATGTTGGCAGTTCGCCTTGTAGAGCGTAATCAACAGTGCTACCTCGCGTGAACAGGTCTATGCCCCCACGTTATCAGCACGAATAAATTGAATAAAAAATTGAATAAAAAGGCTTTACTTCACCAAGATTTACAAAAGTATAAACTTGCAGAAATTCAATGAAAGGGATTATTCGACATGGAAGTTGCATATTCTAGTATGCCCATGATGTGAACGGCGCACAGAAGCGTCGGCCCTTGTTGATTGAGTTCAGAAAGGTAACAAGGCACAACTCATCAACACTCCGTTAATGTACTTTAACGAGCAAAATTTCTTTGTTACAAGTGACTCGGCAGCCAAAATGTAAGCCAAACATTCTCCCATTTATGAGCAGAGATCAGGAATCTAATCTTTTTATAACTCGTGATGATAAAATTCCGACCTAATTAAGTATCCAAATATCTGCATTTTAGTGCTCGTCATTTTTGAACCAGAAGCGAAGCAATGTCAGCAGAGTCCATCTAAAGAAATAAACCAAAACTATGTACCAGTTGAGGTTCAAATAGACCTTCTGGAACTTATGTGCGAAAACGATACCACTTCAAGCCAAGAGAAAGATTTCACAGATGAACGGTACCTGTTAAGAAATCGAATCCAGCAATGTGTGTTCCATAACTGCGACCGATGAAAGACCACTTTATGATAAGGCTATATCAAGTAACTAAAATCTCAATGGTTGAGTGCTCTGGCTGAAGAAATAGAATCACTTCGAGAATCTAACACGTATGAAGTATTTCAACTTGTGGCCTGGATGAAACCAATTCAAAGCAAATGTGTTCTCAAACGCAAAACTGATTTTGATGGTCTTCCAAGTCGCTACAAAGCAAGACTTGTTGTGCAAGGATGCTTTCCGAAATCCGGAATTGATTATGAGGAGACATTTGCCCTCGTGGTAAGATATGACTTTGTAAGAGTCTTCACATACGGCAATTCGATACACAAACTCGGCAATTCAAAGAAAGTCTCAATAAGTATAAGCTTCAACAGTGTCATCCGTATGTTTATTTAATGAACAATAATGACATTTTGATTCTTGCGCTTTACTTTGATGATGGTCTTGTATTCTCATCCAGCAAAACCATTTTGGAAAATTTAATGTAACATCTTAAGATCGACTATAAAGTCAGGGACCTGGAAGCTAAATATTTTCTCGGACTTCATATCATCTCTACTGCATCAAAACTAGTCATTAACTAGAAGCAGTATTATGAACGAGTTTTGAGTAATTTTTACATATCGTATTCATCTACAGTTAGCATACCTGCTGATCCAAATATCAAGTCCAAAGCTACAAAAGAAGACAATATATCAACATTTTCATATCGAGAGGCTTTTGGAAGTCTCATGTACCTCGCTGTTGCCACCAGACCGGATATCGCCTGTGCAGTAAATGTTCTCATCTAATGTCTCGACACATCATCTCCTGCACACATAATAGAGGTCAAACGAATTTTAAGTATCTCAAAGAAACTATGGACTATGGAATTGTATACTCCAAAGATTCAGAATTTAATGAACTAAATGAATATTGTGATTCTGACCTCGTTGGTGATGTAAACACTCGCCGTTCCCGATTTGGACATTTGTTCATGTTGAATGGGTCATGTGTAACCGGGATTAGCGAAAAACAGAAAACAGTGTCGTTATTATCCACTGAGGCGGATGTTCTGCAGCAAAAGAAGCTTTGCGAACTTTTCTCAAAAAGCTTGGTGTTCTCAATGAAGGAAGCGGACAACATGAAGAGCATCAAATTAGGTCAGAATGCCAAGTTTCATAGAAGAATGAAAGAGATTTCAATTAAACATCATACGCCAGCTACAAAATGAAAACAAATAGACAATAAATATATACCTACAAAAAGTCAGAAGACTGGCATACTCACGAAATCATTGTCAGAGTCAACAATTACGAAATTTCTAGTGTCTTTTGGAATTGAAAAGTGTTCGCAATGAGGGAAGGTATTGAACATTGCTGAACATATCATTTTAAAGAGCACTGAAGGCACCCATAGTTAATTGTATCTGTGTCATATGTATATATCCGTCTCTTGCATACAATACGCAATTGCTTTTTAACGGTTTTCCCTACTACTGTAACTCAATGATTTTTACCCATTGAATGAAGACGTACTTGTATTTGTATATATTTTTATTTTTTATTTCAGAACATATAAGGTGATTCATTCATATCATATCTATGAAATGCAATGTGCAGTTACTATATAAATTGTAGAACTAAACTAGATATTTTGTTTTTTATCATTAACTTCAACTTTACACGCATGATGTGAATATCTATATATCTAAGATATTCCAACACCGTTTTGGGGAAGGAAAGTAAGCAGCTGATTACAAAAGCTCATACATATTCACAGATGCTAAAAAAACAACAATCTGTCACAATTTCTCCGAAGGAAAAGAGGGCCAAAGACTCATCTGATCACATCTGATCAAACAGCTTATTCCTCCTTCGTCTACCGACCGTTAGATTGTTATTTACCTGTTCTTGTAGAAAAAAACCTCAATTTGTGAAAGTTATTTTCGTGACATCGAACATTGTCTCATTTCATTCACACATCTTTCAGTTTCCCCACCGAAATTGGCAAAATGGCGCCTAATTCGTCACGAGTGTTTGATGTCAAAAGTGTCAAACACTCGTAAATTGCCCACTGTTCGTGAATTCGTCAACCTTCTTGTGTACATTCAACACAAATTTTTTACGCAAGTTAGTGTAATCGAAGCTTTAAATAGGAATAATTTTCAATAAATAGATAATTTGATAACATTTGTTTTTATAATAACTTATGAAATATGCAGAAAAACAAGAGAGTAACGCGTGCTGAAAAGCCCCACGTATAGAAAAAGCTTATTATCAATTGATATTCCGAGTTACGCGTATTATAATTAGAAAAAATATTTGGTGTTATATATTATTATTGCAAAATGTAATTTTTATTGTCCATATGACATCCATTCAATTCGAAAGGTGTTGTAATCTCGAAAAATAATGAACCATATTCTGCAACAAATATTAAACAAGTTTCGTGCAATCAATAACAGTACAAATAAATCTAATATATTTTGCGAATCATTTTTGTTTAATTTAACTCAGAACGAAGATGTATGACGATTGTAATACATTAAATTTACTTAAAACAATTAAGTTGGTTCGAAATGAGAACATTTTTACCGATTTAAAATAACTTTTTTTTTGTGGCCGCCGTGACGTAGTGGGTAGAGTGCGACGCTCACACGCCGAAGGGTGTCGGTTCGATTCCCAGCTCAACACCAATTTTTCGAATTTTTCACGGCACCACCTCTTTCGAGCTGCTGACAACACTCAAAGAGTAATAACTGTCTAAGAAAGCTTCTCAAACTTCGCCGTTCGGAGTCGGTAAAAAACTGTAGGTCCCTTCTACTCGTAAGAGAACAGTAGCGCGCACAGCGCGAGCAGTTGATGAGCAAGCTAGGTCCTGATCCCCCTTTGGACTGTAGCGCCAACAATTATTATTATAAAATGCATTTTGGGTACTATTTCAGGGAATAGGAACAAAAATAATATCAGTTAAAAAAACGATACAAATTTATAGGATGCGAGAATTGAATGTCAGTAGCAGTCATTCAGCTTTGTGTAATGTTTAGGTGTTCATGATGTCGCACTAAATTCGACACTGGGGTTCTTTCGAACCTCCTGCCCCACTAGACTCAGCTGGGAGGGGTCCACCAACTATTACCGTATATTTTTTTTTTCTCCCCTCCTGGGAGATGGACGCCACGTCGTCTTTCCCAGGAACGACGAAACCCTATGACGCGATCAAATTATATCCCCCTTTCGGGGGGGGGGGGGGCCGAGTTTCCCGGCTTTGGTCCGAAAACCGCAGCCCGCACGTCGGCACAGCCGATCTAATTAACCCAGCTCCCGCCGCTAGGCTCGGCCCACACAAACACACACAAACACACACGAACGATAGCGGGTCGAAGATGACCCTCGATCCCTCGCCAACAAATCGCGGGATACCGTCACCGGTATCGAAAAATTACGGGACATACTAACGACGCGCTTGCGATGCAGCCTTTGTGCTGCGAAAACTGGGTAACGGCAAAACCGGGACCTTACGCGGTACTTTCTTTCTAGTGCACTGTGACACTGCACACAATAACCTTTTTAACCTTTTTTGTTTAGGGACCCGGAAGGGATCCCCCAAGCACTGATACCAAAAATATAAAATAAAATAAAAATATTTCTTTCCCACGAAGGGGTACATATCCGTTTGGAGTCCCGTTCCCTCGTTGATCCAACGTTCCGCTAGCGTATTCAACTCTCCCGGAACCTTTCCTCCTCTTCCTGCCTTTGTTTTGTTTTCCTGCGACTTCGTCCTGCTAAGTTTTGTTGGCTCGCCTTTTCCTTTTTTTTTTATTTGTTCACTTTTTCCTTTGTTTTTTTTTTCACTTTTCCTCGGGGGTTTCACTACTTCCTCCCTCCCTTGTATTTCTAGTTCGTTTGAAAGCCACTTCACGACTGACTGCCCTGTGTTGGGAAAAATTCCATTGCACCGGCGCACGGCTCTCGCTTCAATTACAACCCGCACCAACACCACTCCCCAGTTCCGCTTAAATCTTGCACACACATATTCGCCACCTTACGATGGCTCAGCCTACGCATTCACACATGCTCGCCACCATACGATGGCTCAGTCCACGCGCTCACACATGTTCGCCACCATTCGCACATTTCTCCTCATTCATACGGTGCACATCTCCTCACTCACTCACGCACGTACGATCGTACGGAACCACCAGCGGCTCGCATTGGGTGCAATTTTGCCCACTCTCTCTTTTTTTTTTTCTTACTCAAATTTTCCCCCCGCACTCGAGGTAACACCTCCCGTGACGGGGAAATTTTCTCTTTTTAACATTAATCTCTACATCACACTTCCCGCTGACCAGCCTCTCATGGTGCGGTAGTGTCTCTCTTTCTGTCTCTTCACTTGCCTGTGCTGGTTCGTCGATCGTACGTCATATTGGAGCGCCGATGCCAAGGAAAGACCATCCGAAGCACCGGTCTCCCGCCTCTCTTGCCATACGTGGTTGATAGTGTAAAGGGAATCCCATCCAGAATACTACCAACCTCCACCGGCGTCGTCTTCCACACTTAATTTCGTCCCATAGGGGTGTTGTTGGTACGCCCGGTTGCATACTTCCAGGCGTTTGGTGATCCGCCTTAGAGATGTTCAGGAAGAGAAGATTCTGGGAGAGTATATTGCCAACATTTGCTTGGCTCTTCCCGAAATTGTGTTTTTTTTTTCTATAAGTCTTTTTTTTTTCCTTTCCGAGGGATTATTATGGAAATATTCCAAACTCTCTTGTTTGCAATATTTCCCCCGTATGGATAAGTACCGCTCATGACGCGATTCCTACCACCGCGTAAGCTCTCGTGCGAACTCAGGCAACAGGGGCTTCGCACATTGGCGAGGGATTGGAGGTTTTCTTTTACCTCGCCACTGGACGGACAAACAATTCCACGGGACATACAAAATTTCGTCGCCTGCATTTTGGCACGCGACAACCCCACCCTTACCTCCGCGAAATTTGCCTGCAAACTTCGTCAAGATTCCTCTCTTCCTTTTCCACGGTAGGGTTTCAGATCCTTCAGGTGCCAGGTACCCCTTTCCTTTCCGCTTTCGTCGCGGAGCACGTATGTCCACGGAGATACTCTCTTGTGGATGACAAAAGGTCCAACGTACTTCGGCGCTAGCTTCGCCGCGTAGAAGTTTGCCGCATCAGACAGCACCATGTTTCTTCGCCAAACCAGTTCGTTGGGTAAGTATTGCGCATCCCTTCGCCTTAGGTTATATTGCTCCGAAGTCTTCTGTATTGCTACGGTCAACTTCTTCGCAATATCTGCCCTCAGCGCTCGGAACTTCCTTCCGAGTTCGGTCATCGTTGTCATCTGTTCTTCCGCAGGACTACCGTCTTCTTCGCTCGCCTTCTCCTCTTCTGTGTCCTGATCTTGGTGTTGTTCGCCGGACGTCTGCATCTCCCTTCCGAGTTACCCCCAATACTTCGTGTTGTGACATACGGATACAACAGGCAACCTTAGCCAGTTGTGTATCCCAAGTTCTATGGTTTTCCGACACGTAAGATCTCAACGTGGTCTTGATGATCTGGTTGATCCGCTCTGCCGGATTGGCTTGTTGGTGATAATGTGCCGTGCATCTTAATTTGGTCCCATAATGCTCGCATAACCTTTTCAATTCCACTCCTCGAAACTGAGGCCCGTTGTCACATACTATAGCTGTTGGTACTCCGAAAAGAAGGAATACATGGTCCTCCAAAAGTTTGCACACTGACTTTGCAGTTGCTGTCCTCAACGGGAACAGTAGTGGAAACTTCGTGAAGTAGTCCACAACCGTTAATATATATGTGTATCCGCTAGTAGATTTTGGCAGGGGTCCTACCAAATCCACGCAGATCATTTGCCAGGGTCCGACGACCCCTCTCCTCTCTACCATCAAACCAGCCGGTTTCATGTTCATCGGTTTCACTGCCTGACATACTCTACATTCCCTTACGTACTTGGTTATATCAGCCCTCATCTTCGGACAATAGAATCGGGTCCCTACTCTGGCAAACGTTTTCTTCACCCCCATGTGTCCTGCCAATGGACTATCGTGACACCCCTTCTACACTTGGGCCCTATCTTCTTTTCCTACGACTTCCTTCCACTCCAAGCCCTGCTCGCGAACCACTACTTGCTTTGCTCTAACGAATTTATAAAGTTTTCCCTGTTCTACCTTCCATGTCGGATATGGGAGGGGGTTTTCTGCTACTTTTCTGATCATTTTTATAACCCAAGGGTCTACTCTTCTTTGCTCCTTTATCCCCGCCGCCACCTCTACGGCTCTGGAGAGCATATCCGGAACCACATGATCCTTCCCTTTCCGGTGTACGATACGGAAATCGAACTGCTGTAGTTTCACCGCCCATCTCGCTAACCTACCACAAGGGTCCTTGAGATTACTCAACCATACCAAGGAATAGTGATCTGTCACGACCGTAAACCGAACACCTTCGATATACGGTCGCAACTTCTCCACTGCCCATAATACGGCCAAGCATTCCTTCTCCGTTGTGGAATAATTTCGCTCACACCTGTTCAACTTTAGACCAGCCTCCCGCAACCGCTTGAATACTTCCCTTAGAATTTCGAGGTGTTTACTGAACTCGCTCGTAACCACGATGATGTCATCGAGGTATACGAACACGTGTGGCTCTAGGTCAGGACCTAACACGGTGTCGATAAATCGTTGCCACGTTGCTGGTGCGTTGTGCAACCCGAAGGGCATTCTCTTAAATTGGTAGAGACCCCTATTCGGGACCGTAAAGGCCGTGTATTGCCGCGATTTTTCTTCCACCGGGATCTGCCAATACGCGGACTTAATGTCCAAGGAAGATAGAAACTTCGCGTTCCTCAGCTTGTCCAAAGTGGAGGTGATGTACGGGAGCGGGTATGCGTCTCTTTCGGTGACTTTATTGAGTTTCCGGTAGTCGACACAGAACCTGAACGAACCGTCCTTCTTCTTGATCATCACGATCGGGGAAGCCCACGGACTATTTGATCGCTCTATGATTTCTTCCTTCAGCTCTATGATCGCTCTATGATTTCTTCCTCCTCTAGCTCCCTATCTATGTGTCGTTGAACCGAGACACTGGATAGTATCTCTGCTTAATTGGCTCAGACGACGTCCTAATCTTATGCTCTACCAAATGGGTGCACCCAATGCCGTCTGGCACATTCCGGAATGCCTCTTCCACTAATGCGGTTAACTTTTCTTCTAGGTCTCCCTCCAACTCTGCTCTTTCCATTATCGCGGACACCGAAGCGGTAGGTTGTTTTGGGAAACTCCACTCATTGGAGCCCATATCCAACACCATTCCCACTCGGTTGAGGAAGTTCGCCCCCAAAATTAAAGTGTGGGGCAGAGTGGGTATGACCAAGGCTTCTAGGTTGAGGACCTTCCCTCGCACCTCAATTGGTAACCATACTGTTCCTGCTACACCTATTCCTGCCCCATTTGCTAAAATGACACTATCTATGTTGGCTCGCCCTAACTTCCGCCCTACTCCTACTCTTCTTATTTTCTGCCATCCATCCCTACATACGATCGTACGCGAAGAACCTGAATCTACTAACCCAATCATCCTAATACCATCTACACTAACCTCTAGATAGGGGCGTACGTCGTTTTCCTGCCTTTCGAATGTGAAACCTAGATGAACACTTTCCTCCGGCAGATTGCCAGCAGGCAACCCCTTTATTGTTTTCGACGCTCCTGTCCTGCTGATACAGGAGGTCGATTGCCTTTTCCCGAACACCGCTTACAGTTTTTGATGACTACTCCCGGTTGTCCACAGCCGAAGCATTTTCGGGGCACCTTACAGGCGCTCGAAAAATGTCCCCTCTGGTTACAGTTGAAGCACCGCATTTCTCCTGGTGTGGGTGGATCCTTCCGTCCTCCCGCTGGTCCTTCCTTCCTTCCTCACGGTGGGGGAGGTATCCTTTTGTATCGTCGCCAACCTCGGTTCCTCCGTACCAATGTACGCTAGGTCCGGTTCCAAGAGATGTTTTGTCCTTGCCGTCGGTGGGGGTGCAAACGTCTCCACGTTCGCCCTCACCATTTCCAATTTTCTCCCGAGACCTACTAGGTCTTCCACGGACTTTGGCTCCGCCAGACCCAACTGGGTCTGATAAAATGGTGCTAGGTTCCTCTGCAGGATACCTAGTTTCCGTTTTTCGGAAAGGGGTTCCGTGAGTCGACCGAACATATTGTTCATAATCGCCACGTAAACCCCAATCGACTCTTCCTTCCCCTGCGTACGTCTTCTTATCTCCTCTAAGAGGAGATCATCATAGTTAGGAGGGAGAAACTCCAATTTGAGCTCCCTCACCAACTCTGACCACGATCCAACCGACCGCCTAACCGCCCTATACCAAAGAAGCGCCTTCCCACTGAACAAATCAACTGACGATCTAAACAGCTGAGTTTCACTAACTCCCCGAGCTTCACGCAATTCTTCCACTCTCTCCAAGAAAGAATTGACCGAAGCTCCACATCTTTCACCTGTAAAGCTGAGTCCCCACTTGGACAGGTTCTCAGCTTTCTCGGAAACCGTTGGAACAGCCTTCGCCGGTTCTCCCGCCCGCTGCTCTATGGCCGACGATGTTTTGCCTTATTGCGCGTCCGTATTTATCCTTTCTATCTCCCGCTTCTCTTCCTCCTCCAGTTCTTCGGCACCTTCGAATGCCGACAATAGCATAACCAAGTCGGTTTTGTATTGCCTCTTCTTAAGCTGCTCTTCCTCTGTGGTTGGTTGGGATCTCCCGAGTCGCGTTAGCGCCCACTCGATCTTCGTGTGGACTTTCTTATATTCCGAAGAGCCTCTTTGGAGAGGGCTCTCCAGAAGCACCTCTATCTCCTCGATCTTCCGTTGGATGGCCCCACTGTCCGTCTCGAAATCAAACGGGTACTCGATAACTTCGAGTGACCCGCGTCTCTCCAACAATTTGGCCGCACGTAAGGACTTCCTCATTACGTCAACCGTACCTGTCACTAGTCCCCTACAAGTGACCTCATAGGCTAACTCCTCCTGAGACAGCCTATTTATCTCCATCCTAAAGTTTAGGATTCACCTCCTATACAACCAAAAACTGACAACAGCAACAACTGAAAAACGAGCAAAAAAAAACAATTTTCCGAACCGAATCCAAGCGCCACAACCAGTCCGACAACGAATTACTGAAAAAAGTCCTCTACCGAACGAACAACAACAGAAAACTTCCGCTGAATACTAAAGACGAATCCAAGACTCCCCTCCGAACTTCCCTTTTATTCGTTCAATAAATTTCTCACCACACACTCCAAAAATTGTTCGTACCCCAAAATAAGAAATATTTGCGTACGTAAGGCAAGGTAATAAAACAAAAAAATCAAATCGATCACCAAACTACTATAAATAGAGGATTACCAACTATACATTTTTTTTTTTTGTATAAATATTATGTATAAATATTATATATAAATATTATTATATAAATATTTTCAATAGAAGTTCAATAAATTAATAATTTAATTTTTTGCGTTAATTACAACAAAATGTGCTTCTCTTCCTAATCGATGTCCCGTAAAGAAAACGCGGTGTGTCCCGTTTTAATACGACGCAAAAAATGTTTTTTTCTTTTTTGACTTTGGACCACCCTGTCCCAAGTACAAATAGTCCCAGCAAACTTGCCAACTTCAAAGGTTTGCTCAAATTCAAATTCCAACACACAAATACCAACGAAAAATTTTTGTCCTAAAATACCAAACAAAATTTTCGCCCTAAATAACGCCAGAAATTTCACCCAAAATGCCCAAAAGAAATTTCGCCCTAAAGAGGCAAAAAAAATCGTCACAAAATGTCGGAAAATTTTGCCCTAAGAATGCAAAAAAAAATTTCACTCCAAAAGGCCAACAAAAATTTCGCCCTAACAATGTGAAAAATTTCGCCCCAAAACCCCAAAAACTTTGCCCCACGTTGGGCGCCAAAAATGTCGCACAAAATTCGACACTGGGGTTCTTTCGAACCTCCTGCCCCACTAGACTCAGCTGGGAGGGGTCCACCAACTATTACCGTATATTTTTTTTTCTCCCCTCCTGGGAGATGGACGCCACGTCGTCTTTCCCAGGAACGACGAAACCCTATGACGCGATCAAATTATATCCCCCTTTCGGGGGGGGGGGGGGGTGGGGGGGGCCCGAGTTTCCCGGCTTTGGTCCGAAAACCGCAGCCCGCACGTCGGCACAGCCGATCTAATTAACCTAGCTCCCGCCGCTAGGCTCGGCCCACACAAACACACACGAACGATAGCGGGTCGAAGATGACCCTCGATCCCTCGCCAACAAATCGCGGGATACCGTCACCGGTATCGAAAAATTACGGGACACACTAACGACGCGCTCGCGATGCAGCCTTTGTGCTGCGAAAACTGGGTAACGGGTAACGGCAAAACCGGGACCTTACGCGGTACTTTCTTTCTAGTGCACTGTGACACTGCACACAATAACCTTTTTAACCTTTTTTGTTTAGGGACCCGGAAGGGATCCCCCAAGCACTGATACCAAAAATATAAAATAAAATAAAAATATTTCTTTCCCACGAAGGGGTACATATCCGTTTGGAGTCCCGTTCCCTCGTTGATCCAACGTTCCGCTAGCGTATTCAACTCTCCCGGAACCTTTCCTCCTCTTCCTGCCTTTGTTTTGTTTTCCTGCGACTTCGTCCTGCTAAGTTTTGTTGGCTCGCCTTTTCCTTTTTTTTTATTTGTTCACTTTTTCCTTTGTTTTTTTTTTTTTCACTTTTCCTCGGGAGTTTCACTACTTCCTCCCTCCCTTGTATTTCTAGTTCGTTTGAAAGCCACTTCACGACTGACTGCCCTGTGTTGGGAAAAATTCCATTGCACCGGCGCACGGCTCTCGCTTCAATTACAACCCGCACCAACACCACTCCCCAGTTCCGCTTAAATCTTGCACACACATATTCGCCACCTTACGATGGCTCAGCCTACGCATTCACACATGCTCGCCACCATACGATGGCTCAGTCCACGCGCTCACACATGTTCGCCACCATTCGCACATTTCTCCTCATTCATACGGTGCACATCTCCTCACTCACTCACGCACGTACGATCGTACGGAACCACCAGCGGCTCGCATTGGGTGCAATTTTGCCCACTCTCTCTTTTTTTTTTCTTACTCAAATTTTCCCCCCGCACTCGAGGTAACACCTCCCGTGACGGGGAAATTTTCTCTTTTTAACATTAATCTCTACATCACACTTCCCGCTGACCAGCCTCTCATGGTGCGGTAGTGTCTCTCTTTCTGTCTCTTCACTTGCCTGTGCTGGTTCGTCGATCGTACGTCATATTGGAGCGCCGATGCCAAGGAAAGACCATCCGAAGCACCGGTCTCCCGCCTCTCTTGCCATACGTGGTTGATAGTGTAAAGGGAATCCCATCCAGAATACTACCAACCTCCACCGGCGTAGTCTTCCACACTTAATTTCGTCCCATAGGGGTGTTGTTGGTACACCCGGTTGCATACTTCCAGGCGTTTGGTGATCCGCCTTAGAGATGTTCAGGAGGAGAAGATTCTGGGAGAGTATATTGCCAACATTTGCTTGGCTCTTCCCGAAATTGTGTTTTTTTTCTATAAGTCTCTTTTTTTTCCTTTCCGAGGGATTATTATGGAAATATTCCAAACTCTCTTGTTTGCAATATTTCCCCCGTATGGATAAGTACCTCTCATGACGCGATTCCTACCACCGCGTAAGCTCTCGTGCAGACTCAGGCAACAGGGGCTTCGCACATTGGCGAGGGATTGGAGGTTTTCTTTTACCTCGCCACTGGACGGACAAACAATTCCACGGGACATACAAAATTTCGTCGCGTGCATTTTGGCACGCGACAATGAGTACTATTTAGTAAATTATTGCTTTTAAACTAAGCTTAATTTCCTTTTTTTTTTTGAAATAATCATAAAGTTTTATGAACATTGCTTGTCTGATGCAACTATTGCCTTACAAACCTAATTTCTAAACGCGGCTATCGGCAGCCATTACTTTGCGTTTTAAAAAAACTATTCCTCCTCTCTTCCAATTCTCTGATTTATAAGCCCTCTCCTTCTAACAGTTTCATGAGTGAGGAGATTCACTATCTAAACATCTCACACGTATTATAAGCCTTAAAAAAGCCCTGTTTGTGAATTAATATGTATCAACATGGAAACTAGCGCACCCTGGTGGATTATAAAAAACAACCGTGTCCAAAAGGAATTTTAATAAAATACATGACAATATCTCGTCGTAAATGTTTAGAGGCATAGTCACTATCCTCGTTAGTGCACAGGTCAAGTTGACATACAGCCTCTACGCGGCGTCCCCTGGATAGCCACCACAACACCCGTTGTATGGTTAACTAATGTCTGCAGCAAGCCCCTCTGCCCGAGGGTTTAAATAATGCGCCTGGCCTACCAGTCTGTGGGTTGTGCGTAAGGCTCTCACCACGTAAAAAGCATTTAGTTCAGAAACGCCGAAATGCCTCGGATAGAGATGGATTAACTGTTGACGATCCCAGCAAACGTTTTAAGGACAACGATTTTTGGTTTTGCACGTGGAATGTGAGGTCCCTTAACAGACCACGTGCAGCCGAATAACTTGCGGAGGCCCTTGATTGATACAAGGCAGATCTTACCGCCATCCAGGAAGTGCGATGGGATGAGCCTGCCATAAAAGCGATGAAGAACTGCGATATCTATTACACCAATTGCTATAGAGAGAGAAGGCAGCGCTTATTCGGATGCAGATTTGTTGTTCGAGACAGACATAGGCAAAAAGTCTTGAGCTACGACCCCGTCAGTGAACGCCTCATGACATTCCACATCAAGGCTATATTCGGGAACCTCAGGAAGCGGAAACGGACTCAGGCTATTGAACTTCACCTCGGGGCGGAACCCCTCTATGGCTAGCACGCGGTTCCCACGACTGGACATTAAGAAAGTGACCTGGCGATCTTCAGGTCAATCAACCGTCAACCAGATTTATCACGTTGCGATCGACGTCAGACACTTCTCGAAAATTCTCGATGTCCGAACCTTCCGAGGTGCAAACATCGACTCGGATCATCACCTTGTTGTAGTCAAGGTAAGAGCCCGGATATCGAAAGAGCAATGGGGTCGAGACAAGCCAAAACGGTTTGACGTCGGAAATTTACAATCGCAACAGATCACTATGAACTTTACCGACCGAGTCTCCCTGAAACTCGCTCAGAGTTCGACTCTGCCTGCACTAAGCATAGAAGAAGAATGGAAATGTTGTCAAGAAGCCATCAAAGAAGCTGCCACTGATGTGCTGGGTTTCACGTCACCACCCAGAAGGAATCCATGGTTTGACGACAAGTGCAGGCAACCGCACGCAGCGAAACAAGACGAGGGCTGTTCGTGAGCTCTACGAACAGAGAAGAAGGGAAGAGCACCTGCTTCTCAGAAGGAAAAAGAAGGAGCATGAGAAGCACGCGGTCGAGGAAATGGAAAGGTGTTATGGCAGGAATGAAGTCCGAAAGTTTTACCGAGAGGTATAACAACTATCCGGAGGATACAATGTTCGGATCAAAGCCTGCCGGGACCAAAACGGACAACTCGTAGTAGAGTCGCAGTCTGTGCTGAGAATTTGGAAGGATCATTTCTGCAGACTACTTAATGGCGATGACGGCCCAAATCCCGCTGTTAGGCAGAATGTTCCACTCAATTTGGACGATGACAGCATTAGACAAGCATTCCGTCCCCCCGACTTAGACGAAGTGAAGATAGCACTATCCAAGCTGAGGTCGAACAAAGCTGCTGGAGCGGACGGACTGTCTACAGAACTATTTAAAGCAGCTGGAGATGACCTGGTTGGGCGCATGTAGCAGCTCATCTGTAAGATATGGTCGGAGGAAAGCATGCCCGATGAGTGGAATCTCAGCATCGTTTGCCCCCTTTGACTGCGCCAACTACCGAGGAATTAGTCTCCTCAGCATCGCATACAAGATCCTCTTTGCCGTATTGTGTGAACGTCTAAAATCGTTTGTCCATGACTTGATAGGTCCCTATCAGTGTGGTTTCAGGCCAGGAAAGTCGGCAGATCCTGGAAAAGATACAAGAAATGCAAATTGACACTCACCACCTATTCGTCGATTTCAAGGCTGCATATGACAATGTGTATAGAGCCGAGCAATACAGTGCCATATCTAGTTTTGGCATTCCTACCAAACTCGTCAGATTGTGTAGGATGATGATGGAGATCTCTCGCTGCTCCGTCAAGGTCGGTAACGAACTCACCGAGACCTTCAATGTCAAAAAATATTTTAGACAAGGCAACGCACTGTAATTTGACTTCTTTAACATCATTCTCGAGAAGATCGTGCGCAACTCACAAGTCAATACCAGAGGCACGATCTTCCAAAAGTCAGTTCAATTGCTAGCTTACACTAATGACATTGACGTGATTGGGCGAACACAGCGAGCCGTCAATCAGGCGTTTGCTGGCATTGAAGCGGAAGCGGCTAAAATAGGTATGGCGTTAAATGAGGGCCAAACTAAGTACACTCTGTCATCAAGGAAGGACACACGACATCGGCGTCGCGGACAGAGCGTCACACTAGGCAGCAGAAACTTCGAGGTAGTCAAAGACTTCATCTACCTCAGCTCCGCGGTAAACAGGGACAACAACATCAGTACCAAAATCAAAAGCATAATCACTTTTGCCAATCGCTGTTTCTTTGGGCTCAAGAGGCTATTGAGTAATAAAGGCCTCTCTCGAAGGACTAAGCTAGCCTTATATAACAGCTTGATCATCCCCGTCCTACTTTATGGCGCGGAATCTTGGACGTAAGCAAAGCTGTACAGCGACATGTGCCATGGTCAAGCGTTTACGGATACAACGCTTAAGATGGCTAGGCCATGTAGAGCGTATGGACACCACTGCTACTGCCCGTAAAGACTTTGAATCCATACCATTGGGACAACAGAGGACGACGTAGACTAAAGTAGCGCACACAATTTGAGAGGACCCGAACCAACTTGGAGTGCGCAACTGGAGACAGCTGGCGAAAGATGGTGCTAGATGGAGAGGCATGTTGGTTGAGGCCCATGTCCACCCCGGACTGTAGGGCCACAAGAAGAATAAGAAGAAAGATAAAAGTTCTTTAGTAAATTATGAGGAGCAGCATTTTAGCGAACATTGTTAATACATCACTTTATGTTCCCGGTTAGACCAAGCAAAACGACTACAATGGTCGGTCAACGAAACCAACAAGAGCGATAAATACTGTATTGTTGATTAAAAATAAAAAATCAAATGAAAAATTTAGCTTTACTCACACATATATAATTTATAATAATAAGAACTGAACTTATTTTTTTACTTACACGTATGTCCCAATTGTTTGTTTACAGGTTTTAAACCGCTCGTATCAGTAAAATACAGCCTCCAGTAATATGACAGCACTGTTCTTACTTTATTACTCTTTTTCCAGAGACACTCCGATATCAATTGAAAAAATTAGGGTTGATAAACAATTTCATTTATTTAATTTACTTCGTATCTAATTTCGAACTTCCCATAAACATTTTTTCCCGCGCGATTTATGTATTTAGTCATATCAACAAAACGAAGCTTATGGCACTCATTGGTGCATTGGCAGAATGAAGTTTATGACACTCGTTGCTGCATTAAAGGCAGTCAATTGATCATTAATGTTGACTTCGTATCTTATGTCTATGTGTTTTGAGGTGACTGTACTAGAGTTACACTTCCCCCGCTAGCTTGATTTATTACCGATTCTTAATAATTAGGTTGTATTAACTTTGGTTATTGCTTAACTTACTTAACAATCTTTCAAACCATATTTTTCTTTTAATAGATCAATAGTAGGAATTTCACCAAAATTTTTGTTTGTATTGACAATATTTCGGTTTAGCACGTTCACTTTTTTGTTTTTTTTTTTTTTCACAAACCCAATTATTAGTAACACAGTTATTATGGCAAAAACAATAGACATACTACTTAGGAAACTGTAATGTATAGGAAAAAAAATATTTTATTTTTTTCGAAAACAGCTATTCTTGTTCGAATATTTAAAGTTTCCGAAAATCGATACCATAACTTACGATTTCTTCATTGGTTAGTAAGTTGGGATGTAAGACTCTGATTCTTGCGGAAGCTATATTTTGTTGAATATTTTCAGGCTTTTTCTTGAGAGTTTTAAGTTTGAACATTTGTTCGAAGAAAAATGTTTCGGCATGGAGTCTTAAAGACAGACCTTCGAGTTAGTTGAGTCTTTCTAAAATTCTCTGCCTATCGATTATGTTTATTTTAATACAATCATTAAAATTGGTATTTATCTTAACCTGCTGAGTTATTGTCTTCATTAGATCGTGGTTGTTTCAAACTACAATCGAAAATCGCCCCTCTATGTTTTGCCTATTATTATCACCGAGTGTATTAAAAAGCCATTTTAAGGTGTTGCCAACGATATTAAGTAAAGCTCTCTTACGAGTATACCTATGTGGGATGATAGTTAGAACCTTACTCTTGATGTTTTCAGTTTCCTTCATCAAAAGATCCTTCCGATCTTTATTGATATCTATTTCATATGTGGTTCTATTAAACCTAGTGTCAAGATAGAAATAATTGTATAAAACAAACCACGAGTATTTAATTCATTTTATTAATTCATAAAAAGGAAAGGAAGAAACTATTATTAAATATGGAGAATCAGTTCGTTGCACGTCCGTACACGTTGACTGCCTGGCACCAACTCCCTTCTCCTGACACTAAGACGTTGACAACTCGGCCTCTCCTGACACTTCGTCTTCACTGGACGAATCGGGTTCGGTTTCCTTGTCTATATCAGGACTCAGGTGACACCACGGCTTCATATGGTCGATTGAAAGTTCGTTGCTGTAGCAACGACGGTTTCGCTGGTTATCCGGAAGATCCTCAACCAAGTATCGGTCGTGGGCCAACACTTTTGTCACTATGTACGGCCCCTTAAAGGCCGGATCGAGTTTGTGTGATTCGCCGGTAGGTAGTGACACGTAGTCCATCACAATCAGATCACCTTCACTGTATGGTACGGTGGTTGATGTTTTTTATCGTACCGTATTTTCCATATACGTCTCTCCTCCGCAATATTTTCTGCAGCTTGGTGCCTTCTCGTCTCGACTTCGTCGTTATATGGTTGCTTGACATCCAGCGCTTGTATCATTCTGTTCTGGCTGACATCCTTCACATTGAAATTGAAAACAAGTTCGTTTGGCGAGAACTTGGTGGTTGAATTAACTTGAGAATTGATGCTCCATTGAATGTTCGGTAAAGAAAGGTCCCATTCCTTGGCACTCCGAGTTGAACATTTGATCGCGTTCAGTACAACTTTGTTAAGACGTTCGGCCTGTCCGTTGGCCCTTGGAGTCCTCACGGCCGTTTCGACGTGAAGGCAGTACCTCTATCAGTTGTAATACGCAACGGCTGCCAAATATAGACATGACTTCTTGGAGCATTGCGATGACCGGCGTTGACTTGGTGGAGCGAACGGCTCTTAGTAAGGTGTACTTGCTGAAAGCACAGACTAATGTAATTATATGTAAATTACCTTTCTTACTTTTTGGGAATGGTAACAGATGGTCCATATTTAAACATCGAAATGGTATCGGTAAGATATCTATCAAATGGAGTTGACTATCTGATTTTCCGCCTTTAATCTTGTTAAGACAGCATTCGGGACATGCCGCGTTGTATGATTTGACATATCGCCTCATACGATGAAATCAAAAACCCTTTTTGATTCGTCCCAATGTCTTCTAGAAACTGAAATGTCCCACATCGTCGTGGCATGCTTTTGTTATTCGCCACCTCACCAGCTCTGGTACCACTAATTTAAGTTGATCTTCAACCTTACGATACAGCCGGCTCAACACGATGTCGTAATCCAGTTCCGTTTGTTTTAATGACGTCGGGCTGACAGCGTCGGGCTGCCCACGATGTGTCTTAGCTTCTTATCTTGCATTTGCATGCTGAATATCCAGTCTTCATCCACACAACACACCTTCAAAACGTTTTCCGCAACAGTTGACGGTTCACTTGACTCCAGCGTTGGGGAACGACTCATCCCGTCTACATTGCTCATCTTTACACCTGTTCGATGTACACATTCAAAATTGAATTCCTGCAGCTCCAGCCACCATCGAGCAATACGTGGTGTTAACGGTGACGTAGCTCTCGTTGTAGCAATGGAGTTGCAATCCGTGATGACTCGGAATCGTGTTCCCAGCAGATATATCTTGAATCTGCTCAGCGCCTTCACAACCGCCAAAACCTCCAATTCATGACTCGAGAACTTGCTTTCTGCCTCTGAACATTTTCTACTGTAATAGAAGACTGGTTTGAAACTCTCACCTTCTCGTTGCAATAGAACTCCTCCTAGCCCCACAGAACTTGCATCGGTGTGAACTTCAGCTCCTTATCGCCATCGAAAAGAACCAGGACCGGTTGTTCGCTGATTGCTGTCTTCAATTTCGTAAATGCTATCTCCTGCTCCTCGTCCCAGATAAAGATAACATCCTTCTTTAACAGTTGTGTCAGTGGTTGGGCAATAAAACTGTAACCCTTCACAAATTTGCGGAAAAAACCCGTGATGCTCAAAAATCTTCGCACTTCCGTTGCATTGCCTGGTCTGGGAAATTCCCAAATACACTTCGTCTTATCGTTGCCGGGTTGTATACCTCTCGAGCTAATCACATGTCCCAGAAAGTTTACCCTCGATGTCATAAAAACGCACTTTGATGGTCTCAATTTTAGACCTGCATCCCTCACTGCATCCAGGAACTCTTCTAACACTTCGAGTGCTCTCTCAAGTGTGTCCGTGGCAATTATAACTTCATCGACGTAGTTGCTGATGTTATTTCGGTGCTTTAGTCCTCTATTAAGCGTCGTTATCATTTCCTGGAAGTACATTGGTGCATTTACCAACCCAAATGGCATGACGTTGTGTTCGAACAACCCGTCTGGTGTTAGAAACGCTGTGAGTGTCTTGCTTCTCTCAGTCAATGGGATTTGGTAATAACCGGCTGTCATGTCTAGGGTGGTAAAATATTTCTTACCCTTCAGCTGCGACAGTTGCTCTTCTACTACAGGCATAACGAATTGTTTTTTTACAGTGACTTCATTTAAAGCACGGTAATCGACGCACATTCGACTTTCTCCGTTGGACTTGTTCACTGACACTACGGATGCTGCGTGAGGAGAATTGCTCGGACGGATGATTTCGTATTTTAGAAGATTCTCGATTATCGCAGACAGCGTTTTCCTTTGGGCAAATGGGACTTGATAACGTTTTCCCAACATTGGTCTTTCTGTTGTCACCTCGATATCCATTGCTGTTTTGTTACATCGTCCCAAATCGGAGATGTCCTCTGCAAAACAGTGGTTATATTTTGCCAGCAGCCCATGTACTTTTTCCTGAAGGTCTTCGTCGAGTTCGCTGCCAATCTCAAACGTTGTTGAACTTATAATACTCCAGACTCGATCAACAATTTGTGATTTTGGCGACATAACACATCACGTCCCAAAAGCAGTCCTTGAGATAGGAATTCATCCGGTACAATTTGAAGTGACACCTCAATTTCGCTGTCGTCCATCCGCATACGAGTTGCAATCATCTCCGACGATTCCAAGATCGATCCTCCAAAAATTTGTCGTTCAGCCTCGTTTGGAGTTATCGATTCAGATATCAACGAATGGTCGCTTCCAGTATCGATGAATGCGTTGAATATTTACCCTGCTATGATGACCTTTTTTGTGACTGGAGGAATGACTTCTGCTGGTGTTGGGTCCAAATCCACTTTTGCAATTGTTGACTTTTTCCCGCGACTCTTCCTTTGTGGCTGAGGACATTTCAGAGAGATATGTCCCATTTGGTTACAGTTAAAACATGTTACACCTCTTTTTTCGTATGTGATACCACCATCAGAAATTGACCTAGCGGATTCTGTTGTCGTAGGTCGCGAAATTGCTGGTGACAAAGATACGTTGTCCAGAGACCTCAGCAGTTCATTTGACGTCCGCAAATTCATGGCCAGTAGTGTGCATGTAAGATTGGAATCGTTTAATCCATTGATAATGTACGAGTTGATAGATAAATCGTCCAACTCACCTCGTCTTCCTAAGGCCAGCATTGAGTAGTAATACTCCACAAGGAATTCGTCTGACTTACGCTTTCGTTTCATCAGGTCCCGGTGTACATCTGCCGCGCTAACTGTGCAGGGGAAATCTCTTTGGAGTGCGAAAACGAACTCCCTCCACGTTTGGAATACTGGCTGCGCATCACGCCAGTCTCTCGCGAGCCCCTCCAATTTATGCTGCACAGCAAACAGCGTCAGGTCTTCCATCCACGAATACAACCGTTGAAGTTGCTCTACTTTGCTGATAAATTGTGAGGCTGACAATGTGCGTTTCAGTTTCAGATCAAAATTTGGGAGAATTCCGATGACATCTACAGTTCTATTGGCGCCATGCATTTGCGGTGAAGATGGAAATGCGTACGTCGCTGGTGTGGCTGCTGTACTGCGTGCGGGTTCTGCGTCATGTTGATTGTCTTGAATCATTGGGTTTCCGCTTCTGGTTGGTACTTGTGGTGGTGTGACTTCGTGTCGAACATTCACCAACAATTCGTTTACGTTCTTTGCCAAGTCCATTACTACATTCCGCAATTCCAAAATTGGTGCGTTCCAAGGCTACAGAGCTTTGATTTCCTCAATATCAATTTCGTCATTGCCCCGAATTTCCATCAATTTCCACAGGCGACAAAGCTTATGAGCGTTGTCGCCTGTTACCGGAGTACCTTCTGCTTGCAGTAATTTAGGTAGTAATTTCACCATTTTATTTTTTTCCGTGTCGAGCTACTCGTTGCTTGCGTTCTCCTTCGTTGGTGCCATAATGATCACTCCTTTTTCCCTCATTTTGTTCTTCACTCACAGCCGTCGTTTTCCTGGATAACTGGCGTCAGTCGTCCTTTCGTTGAAATTTCTGTGTGTTGGTTTCGTTGGCGTCGTTTCGTTGACGCCTTACTTTTTTCGTACAGAGGTACCGTTGGCTTCTTGTGAATTTTCGTTTCGTTTGCGTGAATGTATGAACATATTTTGAGAATATTCGTTTCGTAGAATATGTATTCGTATTCCACTTCTGACTTGTCAAGATAGAAATAATTGTATAAAACAAACCACGAGTATTTAATTCATTTTATTAATTCATAAAAAGAAAAGGAAGAAACTATTATTAAATATGGAGAATCAGTTCGTTGCACGTCCGTACACGTTGACTGCCCGGCACTAACTTCCTTCTCCTGACATTAAGACGTTGACACTAGTAAGAAGATCTAATATTTTATTGGATTCTATTACATGCAATATTATGTCATATCTAATAACGATCTCTACCTTAACCGTATTTATCTCGGCAAATTCTACGTTTGAATCAATTTTCTTGTCGATTTTCGATGTATTCTTCTCGGTTCTTATTGCGCTTTGTTGTCGGCTATTGTATCTCTATTAATTAAATTGTTTTCTACTTCGAGTTGTGTACCTTTAAAAGAATAATGGAAGGAAGAATTATACACCTCGACTGCCTTTGCCATTTGCTCCTTAATCGGTATCTTGTTCTCTAAATTCAAAACCCGTATTCGTTTTGTAAGAGTATTGTTCAAGCGTTCCGCATCTGCATTGCCAGTATGGCTATTTGGTTTCACAAAATGAACTTTAATGTTTTCTTCTCTGAAAAATTCCCTTAAGTTTACGTTATTGAATTCATTGTCTCATATAATTTTCTTAATATATTATAGACTTTTTTTCTATCAATGTTTAACTATTTCTATCTTCTAAATAAAAGCTTACCGCATGTTTTGAGAATTTATCTTTGAAATTAATAAACGATTGTTTGGAATTGCCATAAGTGTCTAAATACGACTTATATTCGTTAGGGTTTCGGTAAATTTGTACTTTTTCCTAATAGGCTTCCTGTCGTATTTCGTCCCAGTACAAATGTCACAATTGTTAATGACCTTATTAATTAGATTTCTAAGATCTGGGAAGAAAATTTTGTGTTTTAGATCCTCATAATATGCAGTGATTCCAGAATGACCAGTTTAATTTTTGTGGTAAAGGGAAATTTGCTTTATGGCTTCTTCATCATTTGAAATATCTTTTGCAAATTAACGACATTTTACGAATATAACCAAAGAAGCGGAAAATAGATCGAGCAACCTTTGTTGCACCTGGTGGTAAAGATAATCGTTCAATTCTGAATATACTAATATTTTTCCTGTACTGATATGTCTTCGGCCTATATCGCCAACTATGGTAGGTATGTCTGTTTTTTGTACGAAAATTCGTTTATTGCCGAATAAATTTTCCACCTTTTGATTTTTAATTTCGCATATTAAAAGCTGAGTCTTAAAACGGTTCACAATCGTTTCCAGTGTAGGGATTTGATTGTTACTGGTTTGCTCAAGTAAGTTGATTTCGTTTGTAGTATTGATTCTGCTAAAAAAATCCGCTATTTTATTTTCTTTACCTTTAATATAGTCTATTTTTGCGTCATAGTCTCCTAGTTGAATGATCCAGCGTTGAAGTCTCGGATTTATGTTTTTTTCCTATATGCTTTGTGTGCAACCACTTAATGTGTTGATGATCTGTGCATAAATCGAACTCTCTCCCAAAAAGGGATGGTCGAAAATATTTAACTGCCCATATTATTGCGAGTAATGTTTTTCGTAATCGTTGAGTGTACGAGAAACAAACGAAACGCGATGCCCGTCCTGAATAAATGCGAAATTACTTGCATCGGTGACAAGTAATGATTTCTTTGATTTTTCGAAGGCCGATATATAGTTTGGATCATTAATGTTTACTTTAGAGCCCTGTTTTTAATATCTTACCATGGGGTAAGCAATTTTTGAGTTATTTTTAATGAATGTTCTATATTACCCGCTTAAGCCTAGAAATGATTTAATTTGTTTTTGGGTTGTAGGGAGCTTAAGGTTAAGGATGTGTCCCAAATATTCAGTTTCCTATGACGAAAATTTACATTTTTCTGCTTGAATTTTAAGCCCAGCTATTTGCAGAGCCTGAAGAATTAGTTTTAAATTAGTGAGATGTTCCTGAAAGGAAGTGCTACAGATTAAAATGTCGTCCAAATAAACGACACAATTTTATTAATGTACTTTTTCAGAATTGCGTCTTTGAAATGTTGAAGGCGCATTTTTTAATCCAAATAACATACTTACATATTCAAAGTGGCCAAAAGGTGTTGAGAACGCTGTTTTTCCCTATCCTCAGGTTTAACTAAGATTTGATGAAAACCTTTCGCCAAATCCAATGTAATAAAATTGTATCTAAAATTGTATCAATATTAGGTATTGGAAATTTATCACTAGTAGTCACTTAATATAGTTGCCAGTAGTCAATTACGATTCAACATTTATGGTTACCACTTTTACCTTTTTTTGGCACGACCCAGAGGGCTATTTTATGGATAATTGCTTTCGGTTACAATTCCCTGCTCGAGCATTTCGATTTCTCCCTCGTGTGCTTTGGGGTAACGAAATATTTTGAAAAATTTTGTTAATATCAGTAATGATTACATGGATTATTTCATGGGTAAATGTTAGAGTATCCCCTTCTTTGTAAAAGATATTCTTGAAATTTCTTAAAATATCTGTGATAAATATTTTTTCTTCGCCGTTCAAGTGATTGAGATCAATGCAATCAAGAAGTTGTGTCTTGGTAGGTTCCAAGGAGCAAATTTTATATGGCTCAAAAGGGAAGCTGGTGCTTAAATATATTTTTTGTTCGTCAACTTCAATGTAACCACTACTTAAGTAGACGTTTATTTTGAAAAGAGTTAGTATGTTAAGCCCTACTTTCGAAATCGAAAATATTCCAAATTATTTATTTTTATGAGCAAAATTCGTTAGGGGCAGAGGATATCATTTTCATTGTTATTTCACTGAAACCACTCAATGTCAAGTACCGTTTAGGTATAGTAAGAATTTATCTTTTGTGATTTGTAATAATATTTGGCTTTATTAAGTTGGTTGCTGACCCAGTGTCAATTAGACATCTAATTTTCTGGTTACCTATTGTCAACTTAACTACCGGTAGTTTCTGTTTTGATGCTGTATTTAAAATAGCCGGAGTTGAATCTTGTCTATTTGGACAAGAGTATATGTTTCTATTAGGATGTGGATTTGAATGTTGATATATTTTGTTAGGGTTATATTTAGGATTGTTGTTTCCATGGGGTAGTTGATTTTGTAAGTTAGTCGCAGAATTGGAGTTAAAGTTTCATTGTTTTCTGTGCTGCGTACCAATAGTTCTCTTATCGTCTAGTAATTTTAAATTGGAATATTTATATCTGTTGTCTCAGCTTGTCTTTTATTTCATCCCAATCGATGTTACCGGGGGGCATGGGCCTGTGCACGCGAGGTAACATCGTTGATTGCGCTCAATATGGCGAGCTGCCAAGGCTATCCTCGTTAGTGCACAGGTCAAGTTGACATACAGCCTCCAAGCGGCGCTCCCTGGATAGCCATCGCAACACCCGTTGCATGCAATGTATGCAGCGAGCCCCTCTGCCCGAGAGTTTAAATAATTGCCCTGGCCTACCAGTCTGTGGGTTGTACGTGAGGGTAACTTCCTCACCACGTAAAACATTATTAGTTCAGAGACAAAAACATGCCTCGGATAATGAAGGATCACCCGTTGACGACACCAGCAAACGTTTAAAGGACATTGATTTTCGGTTTTGCACGTGGAATCTGAGGTCCCTTAAAAGGCCACGTGCAGCCAAACAACTTGCGAAGGCCCTTGACTGCTATAAGGCAGACATAACCGCCATCCAGGAAGTGCGATGGGATGGGCCTGGCATAAAAGCGATGAAGAACTGCGATATCTACTACAGCAATAGCTATAGAGAGAGAAGGCAGCGGATGCGGATTTGTTGTTCGAGGCAGACTTAAGCGAAAAGTCTTGAGCAACGACCCCGTCAGCGAACGCCTCATGGCAATCCGTATTAATGCCAATTTCGGGAAAATCAGCCTAACTTGCGCTCACGCCCCGACAGAGGAAAAGGATGACAACATCAAGGATGACTTCTATGATCTCCTAGAACAACATACGATCTCTAGGAGATTTCAACGCTCAGCTGGGAAAGGAGGACATCTTTGCTGGAGTCATTGGTAAACACAGCCTGCACGACAACACATCCGGAAACGGACTCAGGCTGTTAGACTTCGCCTCGGGGCGGAACCTCTCTGTGGCTAGCACGCGGTTCCCACACCTGGACATTCACAAAGGGACCTGGCGATCTCCTGATCAATCAACCGTTAACCAGATTGATCACGTTGCGATCGACGTCAGACACTCCTCCAGTATTCTCGATGTCCGAACCTTCCGAGGTGCAAACATTGACTCGGATCATCACCTTGTTGTAGCTAAGGTAACAACCCGGATATCGAAAGAGCAACGGAGTCGAGAAAGGCCAACACGATTTGATGTCAAAAAGCTACAATCAACCGATTGCTGGGAACTTTGCGAACCGAGTCTCCCTGAAACTCGCTCAGAGTTCGACGCTTCCTGCACTAAGCATAGAAGAAGAATGGAAACGTTGTCAAGAACCCATCAAAGAAGCTGCCACTGATGTGCTGGGTTTCACGTCACCACCCAGAAGGAACCCATGGTTTGACGACGAGTGCAGGCAAGCGCATGTAGCTAAACAAGACGCTGCATCGAACAACGAGGACTGTTCGTGAGTCCACGAAAAGAGAAGAAGGGAAGAGCACCGGCTTCTAAGAAGGAAAAAGAAGGAGCATGAGAAGCGCGTGGTCGAGGAAATGGAAAGGTGTTATGGCAGGAATGAAGTCCGAAAGTTTTACCGAGAGGTATAACAACTATCCGGAGGATACAATGTTCGGACCAAAGCCTGCCGGGACCAAAACGGACAACTCGTAGTAGAGTCGCAGTCTGTGCTGAGAATTTGGAAGGATCATTTCTGCAAACTACTTAACGGCGATGACGGCCCAAATCCCGCTGTTAGGCAGAATGTTCCACTCAATTTGGACGATGACAACATTAGACAAGCATTCCGTCCCCCCGACTTAGACGAAGTGAAGATAGCACTATCCAAGCTGAGGTCGAACAAAGCTGCTGGAGCGGACGGACTGTCTACAGAACTATTTAAAGCAGCTGGAGATGACCTGGTTGGGCGCATGTAGCAGCTCATCTGTAAGATATGGTCGGAGGAAAGCATGCCCGATGAGTGGAATCTCAGCATCGTTTGCCCCCTTTGACTGCGCCAACTACCGAGGAATTAGTCTCCTCAGCATCGCATACAAGATCCTCTTTGCCGTATTGTGTGAACGTCTAAAATCGTTTGTCCATGACTTGATAGGTCCCTATCAGTGTGGTTTCAGGCCAGGAAAGTCGGCAGATCCTGGAAAAGATACAAGAAATGCAAATTGACACTCACCACCTATTCGTCGATTTCAAGGCTGCATATGACAATGTGTATAGAGCCGAGCAATACAGTGCCATGTCTAGTTTTGGCATTCCTACCAAACTCGTCAGATTGTGTAGGATGATGATGGAGATCTCTCGCTGCTCCGTCAAGGTCGGTAACGAACTCACCGAGACCTTCAATGTAAAAAAATGTTTTAGACAAGGCAACGCACTGTAATTTGACTTCTTTAACATCATTCTCGAGAAGATCGTGCGCAACTCACAAGTCAATACCAGAGGCACGATCTTCCAAAAGTCAGTTCAATTGCTAGCTTACACTAATGACATTGACGTGATTGGGCGAACACAGCGAGCCGTCAATCAGGCGTTTGCTGGCATTGAAGCGGAAGCGGCTAAAATAGGTATGGCGTTAAATGAGGGCCAAACTAAGTACACTCTGTCATCAAGGAAGGACACACGACATCGGCGTCGCGGACAGAGCGTCACACTAGGCAGCAGAAACTTCGAGGTAGTCAAAGACTTCATCTACCTCAGCTCCGCGGTAAACAGGGACAACAACATCAGTACCAAAATCAAAAGCATAATCACTTTTGCCAATCGCTGTTTCTTTGGGCTCAAGAGGCTATTGAGTAATAAAGGCCTCTCTCGAAGGACTAAGCTAGCCTTATATAACAGCTTGATCATCCCCGTCCTACTTTATGGCGCGGAATCTTGGACGTAAGCAAAGCTGTACAGCGACATGTGCCATCTTCAAGCGTTTACGGATACAACGCTTAAGATGGCTAGGCCATGTAGAGCGTATGGACACCACTGCTACACTTTGAATCCATACCATTGGGACAACAGAGGACGACGTAGACTAAAGTAGCGCACACAATTTGAGAGGACCCGAACCAACTTGGAGTGCGCAACTGGAGACAGCTGGCGAAAGATGGTGCTAGATGGAGAGGCATGTTGGTTGAGGCCCATGTCCACCCCGGACTGTAGGGCCACAAGAAGAATAAGAAGAAAGATAAAAGTTCTTTAGTAAATTATGAGGAGCAGCATTTTAGCGAACATTGTTAATACATCACTTTATGTTCCCGGTTAGACCAAGCAAAACGACTACAATGGTCGGTCAACGAAACCAACAAGAGCGATAAATACTGTATTGTTGATTAAAAATAAAAAATCAAATGAAAAATTTAGCTTTACTCACACATATATAATTTATAATAATAAGAACTGAACTTATTTTTTTACTTACACGTATGTCCCAATTGTTTGTTTACAGGTTTTAAACCGCTCGTATCAGTAAAATACAGCCTCCAGTAATATGACAGCACTGTTCTTACTTTATTACTCTTTTTCCAGAGACACTCCGATATCAATTGAAAAAATTAGGGTTGATAAACAATTTCATTTATTTAATTTACTTCGTATCTAATTTCGAACTTCCCATAAACATTTTTTCCCGCGCGATTTATGTATTTAGTCATATCAACAAAACGAAGCTTATGGCACTCATTGGTGCATTGGCAGAATGAAGTTTATGACACTCGTTGCTGCATTAAAGGCAGTCAATTGATCATTAATGTTGACTTCGTATCTTATGTCTATGTGTTTTGAGGTGACTGTACTAGAGTTACACTTCCCCCGCTAGCTTGATTTATTCCCGATTCTTAATAATTAGGTTGTAATAACTTTGGTTATTGCTTAACTTACTTAACAATCTTTCAAACCATATTTTTCTTTTAATAGATCAATAGTAGGAATTTCACCAAAATTTTTGTTTGTATTGACAATATTTCGGTTTAGCACGTTCACTTTTTTGTTTTTTTTTTTTTTTCACTAACCCAATTATTAGTAACACAGTTATTATGGCAAAAACAATAGACACTACTTAGAAAACTGTAATGTATAGGAAAAAAAAATATTTTATTTTTTTCGAAAACAGCTATTCTTGTTCGAATATTTAAAGTTTCCGAAAATCGATACCATAACTTACGATTTCTTCATTGGTTAGTAAGTTGGGATGTAATTAATTTGTAATATTTTGTTGAATATTTTCAGGCTTTTTCTTGAGAGTTTTAAGTTTGAACATTTGTTCGAAGAAAAATGTTTCGGCATGGAGTCTTAAAGACAGACCTTCGAGTTAGTTGAGTCTTTCTAAAATTCTCTGCCTATCGATTATGTTTATTTTAATACAATCATTAAAATTGGTATTTATCTTAACCTGCTGAGTTATTGTCTTCATTAGATCGTGGTTGTTTCAAACTACAATCGAAAATCGCCCCTCTATGTTTTGCCTATTATTATCACCGAGTGTATTAAAAAGCCATTTTAAGGTGTTGCCAACGATATTAAGTAAAGCTCTCTTACGAGTATACCTATGTGGGATGATAGTTAGAACCTTACTCTTGATGTTTTCAGTTTCCTTCATCAAAAGATCCTTCCGATCTTTATTGATATCTATTTCATATGTGGTTCTATTAAACCTAGTGTCAAGATAGAAATAATTGTATAAAACAAACCACGAGTATTTAATTCATTTTATTAATTCATAAAAAGGAAAGGAAGAAACTATTATTAAATATGGAGAATCAGTTCGTTGCACGTCCGTACACGTTGACTGCCTGGCACCAACTCCCTTCTCCTGACACTAAGACGTTGACAACTCGGCCTCTCCTGACACTTCGTCTTCACTGGACGAATCGGGTTCGGTTTCCTTGTCTATATCAGGACTCAGGTGACACCACGGCTTCATATGGTCGATTGAAAGTTCGTTGCTGTAGCAACGACGGTTTCGCTGGTTATCCGGAAGATCCTCAACCAAGTATCGGTCGTGGGCCAACACTTTTGTCACTATGTACGGCCCCTTAAAGGCCGGATCGAGTTTGTGTGATTCGCCGGTAGGTAGTGACACGTAGTCCATCACAATCAGATCACCTTCACTGTATGGTACGGTGGTTGATGTTTTTTATCGTACCGTATTTTCCATATACGTCTCTCCTCCGCAATATTTTCTGCAGCTTGGTGCCTTCTCGTCTCGACTTCGTCGTTATATGGTTGCTTGACATCCAGCGCTTGTATCATTCTGTTCTGGCTGACATCCTTCACATTGAAATTGAAAACAAGTTCGTTTGGCGAGAACTTGGTGGTTGAATTAACTTGAGAATTGATGCTCCATTGAATGTTCGGTAAAGAAAGGTCCCATTCCTTGGCACTCCGAGTTGAACATTTGATCGCGTTCAGTACAACTTTGTTAAGACGTTCGGCCTGTCCGTTGGCCCTTGGAGTCCTCACGGCCGTTTCGACGTGAAGGCAGTACCTCTATCAGTTGTAATACGCAACGGCTGCCAAATATAGACATGACTTCTTGGAGCATTGCGATGACCGGCGTTGACTTGGTGGAGCGAACGGCTCTTAGTAAGGTGTACTTGCTGAAAGCACAGACTAATGTAATTATATGTAAATTACCTTTCTTACTTTTTGGGAATGGTAACAGATGGTCCATATTTAAACATCGAAATGGTATCGGTAAGATATCTATCAAATGGAGTTGACTATCTGATTTTCCGCCTTTAATCTTGTTAAGACAGCATTCGGGACATGCCGCGTTGTATGATTTGACATATCGCCTCATACGATGAAATCAAAAACCCTTTTTGATTCGTCCCAATGTCTTCTAGAAACTGAAATGTCCCACATCGTCGTGGCATGCTTTTGTTATTCGCCACCTCACCAGCTCTGGTACCACTAATTTAAGTTGATCTTCAACCTTACGATACAGCCGGCTCAACACGATGTCGTAATCCAGTTCCGTTTGTTTTAATGACGTCGGGCTGACAGCGTCGGGCTGCCCACGATGTGTCTTAGCTTCTTATCTTGCATTTGCATGCTGAATATCCAGTCTTCATCCACACAACACACCTTCAAAACGTTTTCCGCAACAGTTGACGGTTCACTTGACTCCAGCGTTGGGGAACGACTCATCCCGTCTACATTGCTCATCTTTACACCTGTTCGATGTACACATTCAAAATTGAATTCCTGCAGCTCCAGCCACCATCGAGCAATACGTGGTGTTAACGGTGACGTAGCTCTCGTTGTAGCAATGGAGTTGCAATCCGTGATGACTCGGAATCGTGTTCCCAGCAGATATATCTTGAATCTGCTCAGCGCCTTCACAACCGCCAAAACCTCCAATTCATGACTCGAGAACTTGCTTTCTGCCTCTGAACATTTTCTACTGTAATAGAAGACTGGTTTGAAACTCTCACCTTCTCGTTGCAATAGAACTCCTCCTAGCCCCACAGAACTTGCATCGGTGTGAACTTCAGCTCCTTATCGCCATCGAAAAGAACCAGGACCGGTTGTTCGCTGATTGCTGTCTTCAATTTCGTAAATGCTATCTCCTGCTCCTCGTCCCAGATAAAGATAACATCCTTCTTTAACAGTTGTGTCAGTGGTTGGGCAATAAAACTGTAACCCTTCACAAATTTGCGGAAAAAACCCGTGATGCTCAAAAATCTTCGCACTTCCGTTGCATTGCCTGGTCTGGGAAATTCCCAAATACACTTCGTCTTATCGTTGCCGGGTTGTATACCTCTCGAGCTAATCACATGTCCCAGAAAGTTTACCCTCGATGTCATAAAAACGCACTTTGATGGTCTCAATTTTAGACCTGCATCCCTCACTGCATCCAGGAACTCTTCTAACACTTCGAGTGCTCTCTCAAGTGTGTCCGTGGCAATTATAACTTCATCGACGTAGTTGCTGATGTTATTTCGGTGCTTTAGTCCTCTATTAAGCGTCGTTATCATTTCCTGGAAGTACATTGGTGCATTTACCAACCCAAATGGCATGACGTTGTGTTCGAACAACCCGTCTGGTGTTAGAAACGCTGTGAGTGTCTTGCTTCTCTCAGTCAATGGGATTTGGTAATAACCGGCTGTCATGTCTAGGGTGGTAAAATATTTCTTACCCTTCAGCTGCGACAGTTGCTCTTCTACTACAGGCATAACGAATTGTTTTTTTACAGTGACTTCATTTAAAGCACGGTAATCGACGCACATTCGACTTTCTCCGTTGGACTTGTTCACTGACACTACGGATGCTGCGTGAGGAGAATTGCTCGGACGGATGATTTCGTATTTTAGAAGATTCTCGATTATCGCAGACAGCGTTTTCCTTTGGGCAAATGGGACTTGATAACGTTTTCCCAACATTGGTCTTTCTGTTGTCACCTCGATATCCATTGCTGTTTTGTTACATCGTCCCAAATCGGAGATGTCCTCTGCAAAACAGTGGTTATATTTTGCCAGCAGCCCATGTACTTTTTCCTGAAGGTCTTCGTCGAGTTCGCTGCCAATCTCAAACGTTGTTGAACTTATAATACTCCAGACTCGATCAACAATTTGTGATTTTGGCGACATAACACATCACGTCCCAAAAGCAGTCCTTGAGATAGGAATTCATCCGGTACAATTTGAAGTGACACCTCAATTTCGCTGTCGTCCATCCGCATACGAGTTGCAATCATCTCCGACGATTCCAAGATCGATCCTCCAAAAATTTGTCGTTCAGCCTCGTTTGGAGTTATCGATTCAGATATCAACGAATGGTCGCTTCCAGTATCGATGAATGCGTTGAATATTTACCCTGCTATGATGACCTTTTTTGTGACTGGAGGAATGACTTCTGCTGGTGTTGGGTCCAAATCCACTTTTGCAATTGTTGACTTTTTCCCGCGACTCTTCCTTTGTGGCTGAGGACATTTCAGAGAGATATGTCCCATTTGGTTACAGTTAAAACATGTTACACCTCTTTTTTCGTATGTGATACCACCATCAGAAATTGACCTAGCGGATTCTGTTGTCGTAGGTCGCGAAATTGCTGGTGACAAAGATACGTTGTCCAGAGACCTCAGCAGTTCATTTGACGTCCGCAAATTCATGGCCAGTAGTGTGCATGTAAGATTGGAATCGTTTAATCCATTGATAATGTACGAGTTGATAGATAAATCGTCCAACTCACCTCGTCTTCCTAAGGCCAGCATTGAGTAGTAATACTCCACAAGGAATTCGTCTGACTTACGCTTTCGTTTCATCAGGTCCCGGTGTACATCTGCCGCGCTAACTGTGCAGGGGAAATCTCTTTGGAGTGCGAAAACGAACTCCCTCCACGTTTGGAATACTGGCTGCGCATCACGCCAGTCTCTCGCGAGCCCCTCCAATTTATGCTGCACAGCAAACAGCGTCAGGTCTTCCATCCACGAATACAACCGTTGAAGTTGCTCTACTTTGCTGATAAATTGTGAGGCTGACAATGTGCGTTTCAGTTTCAGATCAAAATTTGGGAGAATTCCGATGACATCTACAGTTCTATTGGCGCCATGCATTTGCGGTGAAGATGGAAATGCGTACGTCGCTGGTGTGGCTGCTGTACTGCGTGCGGGTTCTGCGTCATGTTGATTGTCTTGAATCATTGGGTTTCCGCTTCTGGTTGGTACTTGTGGTGGTGTGACTTCGTGTCGAACATTCACCAACAATTCGTTTACGTTCTTTGCCAAGTCCATTACTACATTCCGCAATTCCAAAATTGGTGCGTTCCAAGGCTACAGAGCTTTGATTTCCTCAATATCAATTTCGTCATTGCCCCGAATTTCCATCAATTTCCACAGGCGACAAAGCTTATGAGCGTTGTCGCCTGTTACCGGAGTACCTTCTGCTTGCAGTAATTTAGGTAGTAATTTCACCATTTTATTTTTTTCCGTGTCGAGCTACTCGTTGCTTGCGTTCTCCTTCGTTGGTGCCATAATGATCACTCCTTTTTCCCTCGTTTTGTTCTTCACTCACAGCCGTCGTTTTCCTGGATAACTGGCGTCAGTCGTCCTTTCGTTGAAATTTCTGTGTGTTGGTTTCGTTGGCGTCGTTTCGTTGACGCCTTACTTTTTTCGTACAGAGGTACCGTTGGCTTCTTGTGAATTTTCGTTTCGTTTGCGTGAATGTATGAACATATTTTGAGAATATTCGTTTCGTAGAATATGTATTCGTATTCCACTTCTGACTTGTCAAGATAGAAATAATTGTATAAAACAAACCACGAGTATTTAATTCATTTTATTAATTCATAAAAAGAAAAGGAAGAAACTATTATTAAATATGGAGAATCAGTTCGTTGCACGTCCGTACACGTTGACTGCCCGGCACTAACTTCCTTCTCCTGACATTAAGACGTTGACACTAGTAAGAAGATCTAATATTTTATTGGATTTTATTACATGCAATATTATATCATATCTACTAACGATCTCTACGTTAACCGTATTTATCTCGGCAAATTCTACGTTTGAATCAATTTTCTTGTCGATTTTCGATGTATTCTTCTCGGTTCTTATTGCGCTTTGTTGTCGGCTATTGTATCTCTATTAATTAAATTGTTTTCTACTTCGAGTTGTGTACCTTTAAAAGAATAATGCAAGGAAGAATTATACACCTCGACTGCCTTTGCCATTTGCTCCTTAATCGGTATCTTGTTCTCTAAATTCAAAACCCGTATTCGTTTTGTAAGAGTATTGTTCAAGCGTTCCGCATCTGCATTGCCAGTATGGCTATTTGGTTTCACAAAATGAACTTTAATGTTTTCTTCTCTGAAAAATTCCCTTAAGTTTACGTTATTGAATTCATTGTCTCATATAATTTTCTTAATATATTATAGACTTTTTTTCTATCAATGTTTAACTATTTCTATCTTCTAAATAAAAGCTTACCGCATGTTTTGAGAATTTATCTTTGAAATTAATAAACGATTGTTTGGAATTGACATAAGTGTCTACATACGACTTATATTCGTTAGGGTTTCGGTAAATTTGTACTTTTTCCTAATAGGCTTCCTGTCGTATTTCGTCCCAGTACAAATGTCACAATTGTTAATGACCTTATTAATTAGATTTCTAAGATCTGGGAAGAAAATTTTGTGTTTTAGATCCTCATAATATGCAGTGATTCCAGAATGACCAGTTTAATTTTTGTGGTAAAGGGAAATTTGCTTTATGGCTTCTTCATCATTTGAAATATCTTTTGCAAATTAACGACATTTTACGAATATAACCAAAGAAGCGGAAAATAGATCGAGCAACCTTTGTTGCACCTGGTGGTAAAGATAATCGTTCAATTCTGAATATACTAATATTTTTCCTGTACTGATATGTCTTCGGCCTATATCGCCAACTATGGTAGGTATGTCTGTTTTTTGTACGAAAATTCGTTTATTGCCGAATAAATTTTCCACCTTTTGATTTTTAATTTCGCATATTAAAAGCTGAGTCTTAAAACGGTTCACAATCGTTTCCAGTGTAGGGATTTGATTGTTACTGGTTTGCTCAAGTAAGTTGATTTCGTTTGTAGTATTGATTCTGCTAAAAAAATCCGCTATTTTATTTTCTTTACCTTTAATATAGTCTATTTTTGCGTCATAGTCTCCTAGTTGAATGATCCAGCGTTGAAGTCTCGGATTTATGTTTTTTCCTATATGCTTTGTGTGCAACCACTTAATGTGTTGATGATCTGTGCATAAATCGAACTCTTTCCCAAAATGGGATGGTCGAAAATATTTAACTGCCCATATTATTGCGAGTAATGTTTTTCGTAATCGTTGAGTGTACGAGAAACAAACGAAACGCGATGCCCGTCCTGAATAAATGCGAAATTACTTGCATCGGTGACAAGTAATGATTTCTTTGATTTTTCGAAGGCCGATATATAGTTTGGATCATTAATGTTTACTTTAGAGCCCTGTTTTTAATATCTTACCATGGGGTAAGCAATTTTTGAGTTATTTTTAATGAATGTTCTATATTACCCGCTTAAGCCTAGAAATGATTTAATTTGTTTTTGGGTTGTAGGGAGCTTAAGGTTAAGGATGTGTCCCAAATATTCAGTTTCCTATGACGAAAATTTACATTTTTCTGCTTGAATTTTAAGCCCAGCTATTTGCAGAGCCTGAAGAATTAGTTTTAAATTAGTGAGATGTTCCTGAAAGGAAGTGCTACAGATTAAAATGTCGTCCAAATAAACGACACAATTTTATTAATGTACTTTTTCAGAATTGCGTCTTTGAAATGTTGAAGGCGCATTTTTTAATCCAAATAACATACTTACATATTCAAAGTGGCCAAAAGGTGTTGAGAACGCTGTTTTTCCCTATCCTCAGGTTTAACTAAGATTTGATGAAAACCTTTCGCCAAATCCAATGTAATAAAATTGTATCTAAAATTGTATCAATATTAGGTATTGGAAATTTATCACTAGTAGTCACTTAATATAGTTGCCAGTAGTCAATTACGATTCCCCATTTATGGTTACCACTTTTACCTTTTTTTGGTACGACCCAGAGGGCTATTTTATGGATAATTGCTTTCGGTTACAATTCCCTGCTCGAGCATTTCGATTTCTCCCTCGTGTGCTTTGGGGTAACGAAATATTTTGAAAAATTTTGTTAATATCAGTAATGATTACATGGATTATTTCATGGGTAAATGTTAGAGTATCCCCTTCTTTGTAAAAGATATTCTTGAAATTTCTTAAAATATCTGTGATAAATATTTTTTCTTCGCCGTTCAAGTGATTGAGATCAATGCAATCAAGAAATTGTGTCTTGGTAGGTTCCAAGGAGCAAATTTTATATGGCTCAAAAGGGAAGCTGGTGCTTAAATATATTTTTTGTTCGTCAACTTCAATGTAACCACTACTTAAGTAGACGTTTATTTTGAAAAGAGTTAGTATGCTAAGCCCTACTTTCGAAATCGAAAATATTCCAAATTATTTATTTTTATGAGCAAAATTCGTTAGGGGCAGAGGATATCATTTTCATTGTTATTTCACTGAAACCACTCAATGTCAAGTACCGTTTAGGTATAATAAGAATTTATCTTTTGTGATTTGTAATAATATTTGGCTTTATTAAGTTGGTTGCTGACCCAGTGTCAATTAGACATCTAATTTTCTGGTTACCTATTGTCAACTTAACTACCGGTAGTTTCTGTTTTGATGCTGTATTTAAAATAGCCGGAGTTGAATCTTGTCTATTTGGACAAGAGTATATGTTTCTATTAGGATGTGGATTTGAATGTTGATATATTTTGTTAGGGTTATATTTAGGATTGTTGTTTCCATGGGGTAGTTGATTTTGTAAGTTAGTCGCAGAATTGGAGTTAAAGTTTCATTGTTTTCTGTGCTGCGTACCAATAGTTCTCTTATCGTCTAGTAATTTTAAATTGGAATATTTATATCTGTTGTCTCAGCTTGTCTTTTATTTCATCCCAATCGATGTTACCGGGGGGCATGGGCCTGTGCACGCGAGGTAACATCGTTGATTGCGCTCAATATGGCGAGCTGCCAAGGCTATCCTCGTTAGTGCACAGGTCAAGTTGACATACAGCCTCCAAGCGGCGCTCCCTGGATAGCCATCGCAACACCCGTTGCATGCAATGTATGCAGCGAGCCCCTCTGCCCGAGAGTTTAAATAATTGCCCTGGCCTACCAGTCTGTGGGTTGTACGTGAGGGTAACTTCCTCACCACGTAAAACATTATTAGTTCAGAGACAAAAACATGCCTCGGATAATGAAGGATCACCCGTTGACGACACCAGCAAACGTTTAAAGGACATTGATTTTCGGTTTTGCACGTGGAATCTGAGGTCCCTTAAAAGGCCACGTGCAGCCAAACAACTGGGGAAGGCTCTTGACTGCTATAAGGCAGACATAACCGCCATCCAGGAAGTGCGATGGGATGGGCCTGGCATAAAAGCGATGAAGAACTGCGATATCTACTACAGCAATAGCTATAGAGAGAGAAGGCAGCGGATGCGGATTTGTTGTTCGAGGCAGACTTAAGCGAAAAGTCTTGAGCAACGACCCCGTCAGCGAACGCCTCATGGCAATCCGTATTAATGCCAATTTCGGGAAAATCAGCCTAACTTGCGCTCACGCCCCGACAGAGGAAAAGGATGACAACATCAAGGATGACTTCTATGATCTCCTAGAACAACATACGATCTCTAGGAGATTTCAACGCTCAGCTGGGAAAGGAGGACATCTTTGCTGGAGTCATTGGTAAACACAGCCTGCACGACAACACATCCGGAAACGGACTCAGGCTGTTAGACTTCGCCTCGGGGCGGAACCTCTCTGTGGCTAGCACGCGGTTCCCACACCTGGACATTCACAAAGGGACCTGGCGATCTCCTGATCAATCAACCGTTAACCAGATTGATCACGTTGCGATCGACGTCAGACACTCCTCCAGTATTCTCGATGTCCGAACCTTCCGAGGTGCAAACATTGACTCGGATCATCACCTTGTTGTAGCTAAGGTAACAACCCGGATATCGAAAGAGCAACGGAGTCGAGAAAGGCCAACACGATTTGATGTCAAAAAGCTACAATCAACTGATTGCTGGGAACTTTGCGAACCGAGTCTCCCTGAAACTCGCTCAGAGTTCGACGCTTCCTGCACTAAGCATAGAAGAAGAATGGAAACGTTGTCAAGAACCCATCAAAGAAGCTGCCACTGATGAGCTGGGTTTCACGTCACCACCCAGAAGGAACCCATGGTTTGACGACGAGTGCAGACAAGCGCATGTAGCTAAACAAGACGCTGCATCGAACAACGAGGACTGTTCGTGAGTCCACGAAAAGAGAAGAAGGGAAGAGCACCGGCTTCTAAGAAGGAAAAAGAAGGAGCATGAGAAGCGCGTGGTCGAGGAGGTCCGAAAGTTTTACCGAAAGGTAAAACAGCTATACGGAGGATACAAGGTTCGGACCAAGGCCTGCCGGGACCAAAATGGACAACTAGTAGTAGAGTCGCAGTCTGTGCTGAGAATCTGGAAGGATCATTTCTGCAGACTCCTAAACGGCGATAACGACCCAAATCCCGCTGTTAGGCAGAATGTTCCACTCAATTTGGACGATGATAGACAAGCATTCCGTCCCCCCGACTTATATATCCAAGCTAAAGTCGAAGATAGCTGCTGGAGCGGACGGACTGTCTACAGAACTATTTAAAGCAGCCGGAGATGACCTGGTTGGGCGCATGTAGCAGCTCATCTGTAAGATATGGTCGGAGGAAAGCATGCCCGATGAGTAGAACGTCAGCGTCGTGTGACCGGTTCACAAGAAAGGAGACTCCTTTGACTGAGCCAACTACAGAGGGATTAGTCTCCTGAACATCGCATACAAGATCCTCTCTGCCGTATTGTGTGAGCGTCTGAAACCATTTGTCCATGACCTGATAGGTCTCTATCAGTGTGGTTTCAGGCCGGGGAAGTCCACAATAGATCAGATCTCTGCATAACGGCAGATACTGGAAAAGACCTAAGAGGTGCAAATCCACACCCACCACCAATTCATCGATTTTAAGGCCCCATATGACATTCTGCATAAAGACGAGCTATACAGTGCCCTGTCTAGTCTTGGCATTCCTACCAAACTGGTCAGATTGTGTAGGATGACGATGGAGAACACTCGCTGCTCCGTCAAGGTCGGTACCGAACTCACCAAGACCTTCAATGTCAAAAATGGTTTCAGACAAGGCGACGCACTATCATGTGACTTCTTTAACATCATCCTCGAGAAGATCGTGCGAAACTCTACGTCTACACCAGAGGCACGATTTTCGAGAAGTCAGTCCAATTGCTAGCTTACGCGGATTACGTGATTGGACGAACACAGTGAGCCGTCAATCAGGCGTAAACAGGAACAACAACATCAGTACCGAAATCAAACGCATAATCACTCTTGCCAGTCGCTGTTTCTTTGGGCTATTGAGTAGAGGCTAAAGAGGCTATTGAGTAATAAAGCCCTCTCTCGAGGGACTAAGTGAGCTTTATATAACAGCTTGATCATCCCCGTCCTACTTTATGGCGCGGAATCTTGTACGTTAGCAAAGGCGGATGAGGAAGCCCTTAGCCTTTGCGAGAGAAAAGTTTTGCGTGCAATTTTTGGTCCTGTTTGCGTTGAGGGCATTTGGAGAAGAAGATTTAATGACGAACTCTATGGGCTGTACAGCGACATGCGCCTGGTCAAGCATTTACGGATACAACGCTTAATATGGCTAGGCCATATGGTGTTTCATAAACGCTTGCCATAGTTCGCCAGCTGTGCTGAATATTGAGCAGGCGCGATTCGATCCGAAATCGTTCATCAGTGCATACCATGCGTTTGTCAAAGAAGAAGACTCATGGGCGATTTGCCATCTGTACGTCTTCATCCTCCTCGCTCATTCTTGAACTCTGGATGTGATTATGCGGGTCTTTTCACCACAAAGCTGTCTCGGGAACGATATCCCTAATTCGCCAAAGCATATCTGGTGCTTTTTGTCTGCATGAGTACGAAGGCTGTTTACTTAGAGCTGGCAAGTGATTTAAACACTGATGCATTTCTCAACGACTCGCCATGGTCAATGTTCAAATATATACGGACAAAGAAACCAATTTCCAAGGGGCTCGTCATATGCTCGCTGAAATCATAATGCTCGTTCTATCAAAGGCGCACAACGACATCATCACCGAGGCACTGGCTATGGATGAAATAACTTGGCACTTTATTCCACCGGCCGCACCTCACTTCGGTGGACTCTAGGAAGCCGGAGTAAGATCTAGAAAACTCCATCTGCGTCAAGTCATCGGATACCGTATCCTGACTTTTGAGGAACTGTACACCGTTTTCACCCAGATAGAAACTGTCTTAAATTCACGTCCCCTATGTGTCTTTTCTGATGATGGTCTAAACCCACTAACACATTCGCATTTTCTCATAGGATCAATTCCAGTGACAAACTATGTTGACGTTTTAGTAAAACGATTATCCCACTGGAAACATATCCAGAACATGGTGCAGGGTTTCTGGAGAAGATGGCAGAATGAGTACATCACCAGTCTCCAGGAGCAACCATAGTGGAAAACGGCGGAACCTAATATGCAAGTTGATGACAGGTAGTGATTAAAGAACCTAATCCATCCCCGACTAAGTGGCTCCTTGGTCGTGTAAAAGCAGTTCAACCTGGGTCAGACTACCGAACGAGAGTGGCTGCTATCAAAACTAAGCGTGGACAAATTGTCCGCCCAATAACGAAGATTGCTGCTCTTCTATTGCCCTGAAACTTGGTAAGGGGCGGGAGCATGCTCTGGTCTGGTACATTACTTTTGGTCACTAATGTAAATCAACTAAACCGAACTTTGCTGACCACAACCTCAAGGCCAAACATCACTCGATGTACCGAGCCTTACTCAAGGCCAAACATCGCACCATGTACCGGGCCTAACTCAAGACCATATATCACAAGATGCGTTGAACCCTCTGCCATTCCATTTTTTGTACACCGATGTTGTTGCACATATTTTTGGACCGATCGCCGTATCGAAAGATACCGGGCTGATGACTACTGGCTGCAGAAAGAAAACGTAGACGTATCCGCATCGTTATTTATTTATTTAATTATTACTTTCGTTTCATTTCTTAAATTCGTTCTATCGCTACACGTTGTCTGTTCCCAAACAGCGTACCTTTTTGACGTTTTCAGGTGTAACCAATTGGTCATAAAGAGCGTTCAGCATCGTTGTTGCCTGAACGGCCCCGTTTAAAGTCAGCATACCATCGGCAAATAGTTGTTTTTGGTGGAGCAGAGTCCCTGTAACACTTTTCAAGCCGTGGCTGAGCTTCTACGGTACTTTTTCCCATCAAAAAGCAGTGTTAACTCAACACACGAAATTCTGATTTTCCTATTGTTTTAAAATCGTTAAAGTAGCACTGTAACTTGTAATCTAATAATCAGATTTTCATTAATATTTGAAAGGTATCTTTTAAATGTTTGTACTTCCTAAAAATAATATTAACTTTTTGTGAGTGGCGCCCCCTGTATGTCAGTCTCGGGACTTTTTGAGTGATGTGTTACAAATCTACCTTACTGGCAACACGCGTTCTCTTTTAGTTAATATAGTCTTAGTAAATATTGCTTTTTATCTTCTCTTACAGTTTATAATGCAAATTGTGAACGCTTCCGGTGGAATGAATCCACTCCGGCGTGCGCTCTTATGATAAACGTCGTTTGGGTAGTAAGCTCCCTCATTCTCCGAGGTTATTGCTCATGCCTTCAAACAAGTTTAATATTAATATTATCCAGCCTGTTCACGTTTGCTGCTTTGAGAAAGATTTTGTTGGAATAGTAAATTTTTATACTCAGATTATGGGGTTCTGTACATTATAAGGCAAGACCGAGACATTGCCCCTGGAAGAATCTCACCGCTTCCATTTGGGAAGAACTCAAGTTGAACCACGTAGGACAGCCGTTAACCAGACTAGGGCCGTGAAGTTAATAACCTTAACCCTGGAACCAAGTTGGCCATTGTAAAACAACGTACTTGCCATAACGAAGGCTTTTCTGCCTTTGGCCAGAGCTGTTGTCGCGTGAATATTACCATACCGAAACTAGTCCAACATAATGCCTAAATACCTTACCACACTCCTCATAGCTAATTGTCGCCTAAGTTGATCCAAAATTTTGAACTTGCGACAGTTTATATTCGTGTCCCTTGAAGCCTTCTACAATGAGTTCGGAACATGATGGTTTCACATTTCTAGAAGTTTATTTTAACTTCCGGTTGTGGCAAAATTACTTGATTTTTTGAAGTCAATGAACTGAATCATCGGCGCCGGTCTATTCGCGATCCAATCGTCAGCTTACACAATCAGGTACACCATGGAATCAATTAATTCACTGGTGAAGACAGTAAACGAAGTTTTCAAAAGAGACTTTCCAGCTCTGAAATGAAGTTTATGGACCGAGGTGCATCTGGTGCATAGACCGCTACAACGTACAATTTCTTCCTACCTGGGAGAGAAACACACGCTTCTAGCACATGGCTGCCTGTTGCAGTCTCCTGCAGCGTGACCAAAAGCTTGGCTAGAGGCATCCGCCTTATATCTCTCAGCCTCTTCCGGAAATCTGGGAGTCTAGGATCTTTATAGACCTCAAACTCTCCATTCTATACTGATAAGCAGTAGACAGATGGCTCTTCGAAGCCTTTATTTTTAAATTTGAAACTATCCCTTAATTCTGTCCGTGGTGTCAATACCGCTGACGTTCATTGGCGGCATCCTCTTTTTCATCCGCTTCGGATGTCAGTTTTGTTGCTGCTAATATTGCTGTTATTTTTCTGCTGCAGCTGTTGTTGTTGCTTTTGCAGTTGCTGCTTCTTAGTTGCTGCATCTGTTACTGCTGGTGCTGCTACTTAGACTGCTGCTGCGCTTTTATAAAGCCCTCCGGCTTCCCCTTCTCCCTTATTTTGTTCGCCAACCCCTGCGGGCGGGTCATCGGTCCTGGAAGAGGCAAGGTTGATGAAACTATTTCCTTCTCCACAATTCGACGCCTCATCATCGTATTTATTTTTCTTCAAATCCTGTCATCATATGCCTCTTCTCCAAATTTGCGTTAGGGTTCAAAATCCGCATCTTGAACAGTTCAAAAGGTAAATTGTTCTCTGTCTCCATCACGAAACGATCTTCGTCCATGATGAAAATGCTCACTAAACACTATATTCTTATTATCTATGTGTTTTGTTCTTTTGTGACATAAAGGATTACTTGCAATGCTAATACAACCTTGATTATCTTCAAAAATTGTTATTGGCTTATTGGATTCAACTTTGATATTCCTTATTACAGATTTTAGCCATAATGCTTCTCTTACAACTTCGAATAATGCCATATATTCTGCTTAAGTAGATGACGCTGCCACTGAATTTTGTTTCTTGTCATTCCAACTAATAACACAAGATTCAAACAACTTAAGTACGTAACCAGTAGTTCTATCACTTCCGCATTCTGCTCAATCGGGGTCCACATATCCAACAACAATATTTTGATAGTTAGAGTTCTTAACAAATGTCAGTTTCAAATAAATAGTTGCTTTCAAATATTTTAGAACTCGTTTTAAACAAAACCACAGCTCTTTATTATTATTGTTGGTATACCTATTCAAGAAATTTATTGAAATTGGGTCGTGTACATAACATTACATACATCAAACAGCCGATTAAATTTCTGCAAGGTACATCATATAGTTCTTCCGAATTCAATGCTTCATAATTAATTGTACTTGGAAGTGGATTGTTTACTGGATTACATTCATACATGTTTAATCTTTTAAAAATATTGGTTATGTAAATAGACTTACTAAGCTCTGATCAGATTTCCTTTCTATTTGAATTCCTATAAAATGACGCATTTTAAATAGATCGGTCATTCTAAATTTTGTCTTTAAATATTATTTTATATTTGCCATTGTTGGAACACTTTCAGTAGCTATTACTTAATCGTCAACATATAACAACAAATATATACTTTTAGAAATATCCCCTTTATGGGGAATGTATATACAACGATCTACGGATGAGTTTTCAAAACCGATTTCTTTCAAAACTTGCAGCCCATAAATTGCTTTGTTATGCTTACATACTTTACCATTTTCATATAGTATTCCTTGAGGAATTTTCATATTGATATCTCCCTCAGTTTGGCCACCGTGGCGTAGTGGGTAGAGTGCGACGCTCACACGCCGAAGGTTTAGGTTCGATTCCGAGCTCAACACGAATTTTTCACGGCACCACCTCTTTCGAGCTACTGACAACACTCAAAGAGTAATAATTGTCTTAGAAAAAGTTTTTCAAATTTCGCCGTTTGGAGTCGGCAAAAAACTGTAGGTCTCTTTTACTCATGAGAGAATAGAAGCGCGCACAACACGAGTAGTTGATGAGCAAGCTAGGCCCTGGTCCCCCTGTGGAATGTCGCGCCAACAATTATTATTATTATTATCTTTTCTCAGTGTACCTTTTAGGAATGCAGTTTATACTTCCATGTGGTGAACTTTTAAAGCAAACTGATTTGCAATAGACAAATCTAAAACTTGAAATTTGAGTTACTGGTGCACACGTTATAATCAATTAAATACTTTTGTGTGAAACCTTGTGCTACTAGTCTTGCTTTGCATTTAGTAGCTTCACCATATTCATTGTTTTAATAATATTCTTATCTCTTGGTTTTTCAACTATTTCCAAAGTTTTGTTGCAAATGTGAGTGTCTTATTCTTCCTTGTTAGCCTTTTCCCAAAATTTTTTATCACTTCTATCTTTGATTTTATCAAACGATGTCAATAATAAATTCATGTGCAGTCATTAAACAGGTACTTAAGAACTTATACGATATTAGAAGATCAGTTAACCGATCTTCAATAATTTTATTTATAAACTGAACTTAAAGAGTTGTTCTATTGCTAGGCCGCTTCTCTGAATTTAAAATATCAGATTTTCCTTCCGTACTCTTATTCGGGAAATTAAACTTTGCACAGTCGTTACTTTCATTCAGGATATTAGGCTGATAACTTTCCATTCTCTCTTTCGGAAAATCATACTGAACACTACATCTACTTTCATTTGGGATATTCAAGTGATCACTTTCTGTGCTTTCTTTTACAAAGTTTAAGTTTTCTACCGCAGTCCTAGAATTTTCCATATTAAAATGAATTTTCTACACTCCGCATCCCATAGTTTGAAACCTTTCGGTTTATAACCAACAAGTATACCCTTTTTAGATTTTTAATCAAATTTTCGTTTTCTGATTTTATTATGTATGTATACTGTTTAACCAAATACTCTCAAATATTTGAAACATGGCTTTCTATTATGCCACATTTCATATGGAGTCTTTTCTTTTCAAAGCTTTACTATTAGTTCTATTGATTACATAGAAAGCTGTCAACACGGCTTCACCCCAGAAACTTTTGTTCAATTTAGCTCCATGAACCACCGAACGTGCCTTTTCTATTATGGTTCAAATCATTCGCTCAGAGACGTCAATTAATTGTGGAGTATACGGAACTGTTAAATGTTAACAAACTCCTTTTTCAACACAATATGCTCTCATTTCATTTGATAAGTACTCTCGCCCCATATCTATATAAAAATTAACAACCTTCAAGTTAAAACGGGCTTCTCTTTTAGCATGAAAATCTTTAAAAACTAAAAACACGTCAGTTTCATACGTTATCAGATATAATTAACTCATCAACAAAAATAACATAGTAATTCTTTCCATCGATAGTCGAAGGAGTAATTAGCCCACAAACAACGGAATGAACAATGGCCTTTGAATAAAGTCATTATTTTTCCCTTTTCTACAAGCTTTAGATATATCTTCATTTGGTTGTACATTCTTTATCCGGTCGTTATCGATTAACATTTTACCTCATTTGATTTCTAAGAACCTTCCTTTACTGATATGACCTTACCTTTCATGCAGCAATTGATATTCTTTATGTTGTGTTTCATATTCAGCGTATTTGCTTTATAACTTCGTTTAAATTCAATACTTAGAATATTATACTCACATATACTATTAATGATTTCATGACCATTCTTGGTGGCCTTTACACCTCCAAGATTAAATTGAACAGTTATTTCTTAAATATGTAGCAATCTCTTTTAATATGTCCTTTTTTGATTTAGGGTTGTTTTAGGAAGATTTTAACTTTTTGTATTTTAAACTGTTTGCTCTAATCTTTTCTTTGTGCTAATAATTAAAAGCTTGCAAAATGTTTAAACCTGTGTCCTAGCACTTTTTAATTTATTTTTAAGGTCTAGTAAAAGATTTTTAACAAAACAAGAGTTTCTGAAAACGTTTATAGGGCAGTTGTTACACCATCACACAAAGAAGGCAACGGCAATAATAAATGTGACAGTTTATCCATTTCATCAATGTTTGCTTCCGATGCCACTGGCTGTGATTAAATCATCACAAGCAATAAAATGATTAACTAGTGATAAATGATTAACTAGAATAATATCTGCTTTCTTTCGTTCATACATATATAGCGTCAAGTTTACACAAAATTAATTTTGCTGTGTTTGCATTGTTTGCATAGACAAGAAATGTTTCACTTAAAAATGCAATAATTATACTTTTTACCATTCTTTCTGCCTTCTTTCACTCTTCGGTGACTTTTTCAAGGACATCATTATCTTAATAGCAAAAATTAAAATATTAGTACTCATATTGAACAAAATTCTAGTATGATAACAATTTTTAATAAATACGTTAAAAAAATCGCATTGAACAAATAACGCATCAGTAGAGGAGATTATGTCAATTGGCAATATCGAAGAGACAATTAATTCCCTGAAAGAACCTCGAAGAAAAAATAACCTTCGGCCGAGGAGGTGATGCCAAAAGACAATACAGAAGAGATAGTAAATTTTCAAAAGCTTCCGAGAATAAACTTACGTTGATTTCTTTAACAGTCAACAAAAAGAGAATACGATGTCTCATCGAGAAAGGATCCACAGCAAGCGATATTCGACCTAAAATTTTAAATTACTTGTCGATTTAGCCCATAGGAATTATGATGCAATAAATACATTATAAACCATTAGGTGCATTTAATAACAGTCACCGTCTTGCTCCGATCTGCTTCTGCTAAGAACTTCCAATGTATTTATAAAACAAAGAAGTTCTTGCAATGCATAACAAGTGAAGTATGGCAGAAGCTAAACGCATTTACCCAACGCATTCAACAACCATCACCTCATTTGATGATAAAGACAAGAAAGCAAGGGTTTGTACTGCAACCGAAAAATCACACCCAAACATTACTTCCCCCGTTCCACCTATGGCCGTTTAAGAAACCATCTTCATTCCAACCAGTTCCCTAATCAATTCACCTTCAATATCTACACCACAGCCTGCTAAGTTCAATCCCCCCAATGCCTAATTCCGTAGAGATCTCAAAGAATATAGAGCTGAAACCCTATCCTCAATTAAAATTTGCAATAACATCAGATGTCTTACTGGTAATAATTACCAACTTCCAATCAAAGTAATAAAAGCACCTACAGGACCCACTTCAATTGAGATCAGATCCCATTTCGCGTCCACTTGATCTAACGCTTACAAAGATGATAACGTTGATATTCATTTCGTTATGAAGAAAAAATGGTATACTAGCATCTCCTCTACTTGATTGAGAATCCAATGACTACCATTGAAGTGAATAGTGTCCTTACCCACCTGAAAGACAAATCCCCCATCAGAGACTGGATATCATATTATTCAGCATTCACCAGTGTTAAAAACACTCTATAATAATATTATAAATTATAATATCACCCTAAAAAGCCTTAAACTAGAAACCGAGAAAAATTATAAAAACGGTTAATGACTACCTATCCATATCTCACATACCTTATATGTCAAAAGTGATGTAAAAAAAATTATTTTGAAAAGATTGTTATGGTTTATCCAATCGAAAAAACTAATCAACTCAAAACAAGTTGCATTCTGGCCAGGCAAAGGGTGCGCAGATATATTACTCCACTTTGACTTTTATATCACTAACGCCCTATCCTCCCGGAATCAAGTTAACGTTCTTGCACTTGACTTAGAGAAAGCTTTTGATAGGATTGGAATCCATCTTGTACTAGAAAAGCTAAAGCATTGATCCCCAAAATGTATAATTATGTTTTGTCGTACCTTATTGACAGAAGAATTTGTGTAGATAATTTTTCTCCATCCTTGTCTTGTTTTGTTTTTACTGCATTTTTATATATCTTAATTAAGTTTCTTACATGCTACACCAAAATACTTAAAACCAGCTTACCAAAATAATCTATTGATCTTTTTTCTAACCTACTGACTCTAGTCTCTCTCTCTAGCCTAAGCTAATCTAGGTTTAATGATTTTTGCCTTTCGGCTTCAGGTATTATTTTAAAAAGTACTCAAACCTTCTAAACTTGAATTTCAATAATTTTTTTTTCTTAACCTAACTTATTAAACTAACTACTTACCTAAATGAATTTTGACATAAACTTATGTCTAAATACAATTATCTAGGTCTAAAACTTAACTCTACTTAAGAACTGTAAGTGATCTTTACTATGTCCGTATAAATATACGGACGCGTGCATCAGGGCGTATGTATTAATTATATGCAAAACATATATATAAAGGGTGTCCAAAGAAGCACGCAAGATTTAAGTTTTAAATAAAACGCAGATATTTAAAAAAAATCGTGAATTCTTTGTTAAATCTTTCGCATCACAATGAGAATGCATTGTTCATTCGTGTAGCGCTACATTTTTATTAACCTTATACCTTCTACTAACAAATAATAATTGTTTAAATGTCAAACAATGACAATTCGAATGGTGCCAAATTTAAATCTTGCGTTCTTGTTGGGACACCCTTTACAATACGCTGTAGTGCACCATTATGTATTTTTTTTTCGTTTTTCTTTTTTGTCTATAAAATACCTTAAGACTACCTTAACCTTAACCCCGTCATATGCCTTAAGAAGTTATCGGCACCGAAGGCTGGTTCTGGTGCAGCCACCAATAAACACGCCATTCCTTTGCAGACACTGCTATGTCGCGGGCAGAAATCGCTCTACTGAACCGTAATCGTTAATCGTGGCTGCGAGCGACGTCCGGCTTGTATTGAAGTCGCCTTTCTACTGTTCCGTGTACGACATGGAAGATAAGAGGGATGCCTTCCCTATCTTGTATCAGTGCTTTTGTATGCAAGTAGTTAAAAGCTTCATGTGGAATGAGCCCGTTCTTAGTACATGTCATTAGAGTAGTAAGCCCCAAAGATCAGCCTGTTAGTTGACGCCATGCCTCGAGCAGTGTGACTCCGAATCAACTTAATTATAGAAACGATCTATTCTTACAAAGTTTGCCTCGTTGTAAGGAACTCGTTGGGATAGAATTTCTTCTATTCAGATTCTGGTACTCGATATAAACGAAGACAGACCCGAAGGCACTGCCTTTCGAACACCAACATATTCCATTTGAGAAGGAGTCACGTTGAACCACACAGGACAACCATATACCATGATCGGCCAAATGAGGGCCATGTAGCAGATTACCTTCACTCTGGTGTTAAGTTGATAGTCCTCTTGCCATAGCGAAGGCATTCTTAGCCCTGGTCAGAGCAGCATCTTTATAGTTACCACCATACAGATACTGGTACTGGTACCCTGGTTCTCCATCCTTTCCGCTCCTCAATGGTATTTCCCAAGGCTACCCATTATCTGTAATATTGTTCATTAACGCCTTTGATAAAATCATTTACAACACACATTACAGTGATCTACTAGTATTTACGCAGAAGATTTATACATTCTGTGCAAATACAATTGTCTATATACATCAAAACACTAATGATTGGACAAAATACTCCGGTGCCAAACTCTCTGTCGATAAATGAAAAACCTTACATACTCGTATATGTCGAAAGACAACGTATAATAATTTCTCATTAAGCTTTAACAATACTAATGTTATTTAATAATAAATATAATTGGAAATTGGACTGTTTAGAGTTAAGAAAGTCCCTGGTAACAAGCGCTCCAGGTAAAGTCTACCACTCCCTACTTCTGGACATCTCGTCCTACTTAAAATCTCAATATTGCAAACTCGTCTTTACGGATGGATCTAAAACCAAAGAAAGCACATCCTTTGCTGCCTTTTCTGAAAATGGTGACCTAATCACAATAGGACTGCTATCTAAAAACACATCCATCTTTACTGTTCAAGACGTGTTATTCTTGTTTCAAGACAAATAACAAATCCATCATTTGCACCGGCAGTCAATCCGTAGTAAGCGCTTGTGCAAATCCCATCAATGACGCCAATCTACAAGTCTGTTTTCTACCAAATCTGAACTTCTGAGCGTCGTCAACAACGATCTTAAGAAAAAACATACCTCGAATTGGAGTGAATATAGTCTTTACAACCATAATGCATACAGCACATTCTAGGCATTGGCGACTACTCTTTCTGCGCACAGGTTAAACGTTATCTAAAACACCCGAAAACATCTATCTATGAAACACTACGTATTCCAACAACAGAAAACATCGTAAAGATAAATTATGTTATAACAGGAACTGATTTTAACATTTAATTATGCATACGAAGGTTGCCTTTTATATTTCGGGATAAGAGAACAAAAACAAATGTTAATCATCGAAAATAGCTGTATTGTTTTTCAAAATTTCCCATTAAGATCTATACACTTTTGCATGCGTTTCAACCAATTGTCAAAGCACTTTTGCCACTCTGATTGAGGTTTCTCCAAAACATGCATTCTGAACGCATCAACAGCTTCTTCATGTGTCCAAAAACGTTGACCTCTCATTTTATTTTTTACATGAGGGAATAAAAAGAAGTCATTCGGTGCCAAGTCAGGACTATACGGCGAGTGATTCATCAAATCGATGTTTTGATTGCTCGAAAATGCAGTTGTTTGAGCCGATGTGTGCTCTTCTCGTGGTGAAGAGTGATCCGTCTTCGGCGGTGGGTTTTCCTGATTTCTATGAAGACAACTGCCAAACCAATGGTTGCGTAAATCTCGGAATTGACTATTCTGCGTTGTTCTAATGACGCGGTTGCGACATGTCCAGTTTTTCTGAAAAAACAGGCGACCATTTGCATGGAACTGTTTTGGGCGCGAGCAACTTTTGTTGGATTTGGCTCAGTTTGAAACACCCATACTGTCGACTGCTGTTTACTTTCGGGCTCCTACGCGTAAATCCACGATTTATCACCTGTCACGTGTTTCGAAGCACCGCGATCGTATTTTTGGAGTATTTCTTTCGACTAATCGACACAACCTTTTTTTTTGAGCGATTGACAAATTGTGTGGGATCCAACGCAAACAAATTTTTTGAACGGTCAATTGTTCATGCAATATTGAATGTATGCTGGTCCCACTAATGAATAAGGTTGTCTCAATCTCACTATAGGTCATATGACAATCTTGGAATATCAGTTAGCGCACAGCATCAATGGTTTCAGAAACAACAACTGATTTTGGACGACCTTCACGAAATTCATCTTAGAGTGAACTATAACCTCGGTTGAATTCACCATACCATCGATAAACACTGGTCCTTGATAGAGCTTCATCGCCAAAAATTAAATTAAGTTTATCGATGCACTGTTGTTTAGTTAATTCACTGCGAAAGTTGTAAAAAATAATCGCCCGAAAATGTTCACGATTTAATTATATTGGGCGAGATGAATCTTTTAAGTTACTCTGAACAACACGTATTACCTCAAAAATGTCATATGTACTATAGAGCTGGCTGTTGCCAGATTGCACCACTAAGGTTGGCCAATCCCGAAATATAAAAGGCAACCTTCGTATAATTTCTACCCAATTTCACAGTTTAATATATTTTTACGTTAAACTATAACATAGAGCGGAAAGCCCAAATTTAAATAAAAAAAATAATAAAAAATAAAAGATAATTATTTGCATAATAATTGAAATAAAAAAACGACTTAGAAGTACACCCTGTGATATAAATAGTATAAGAAATCCAAAACAAATTGATGAACCAATCGAACTGTTTACTAGTTGTTTGCATAAGAGTGTTAGTGTTTCAGTCCCAAAAAAGTCAAAATCGACATAAACAGCGGTGCTTCCAAAGTGCATTTTGAATTTAATTAAACAAAGAAACAAATTCAGAAGTCAATGGAAGAGGTATGGACAGGTTTTTGATTTTGATGCAATGAAATCATTTACCAGGCAAATAACTTTTGAAATATCCAAATTCAGAAACAATTCTTGGAACAACAGGCTTTGTTCCTTTCACCTAAATTCCAAACCTTTCTGGAAAATAACTAAATTATTAAAAAAACAAAAGCAAGTTAATTCCTCACTTGAAATATGATACTTCAACGTTGATAACTACTGAGGAGAAGGTACCTGTTCTTGCAAACTCGTTTGAACAAAACTTTAATAATCCGCTGGTTAACGAAATCAGTCCAGTTAGTAGTTTAGTAGATGAGTCCATCAACATTATAAATAATTTCAATGAGCCTCTGTTAACAGATGTATTCGTCACAAATGAAGATATACAATGCATTATTCAAACTTTACGTAGCAATAAATCACTAGGTAAAGATGCTCTAAAAAATCATTTACTTTAAAGAGCTTCCAGAAATTGGGGTTACTTATATATGCAATATTATAAATGCTTGCTTGAAGTTCCAATACTTTTCTAGCGTATGGAAAACTGCGAAAGTTGTATCAATCCTGAAACCAAGAAAAATAGTTTCCGGGCAATTAGCCTCCTGAGTAACTTTAGCAAAATATTGGAAAAGATATTAAAAATTAAGCTCGTGTACTTTCTTGAGTCCCCAAATATCATCCCAAATAATCAGTTTGGATTCAGGCAAGACCACAATTAAACACATCAAGTTTATAGGATCTCCAAACACATTAAGCAATCGACGGGTCTTGTCATTTTAGATATCGAAAAGGCCTTTGACAGCATCTGGCACGATGGCCTTCTTCATAAGCTGAAGTTATTCGGTTTATCTTATAAGGATAATTTAAAGTTTTCTTGAAAACAGAATGTTTCAGGTAAATATAAAATACATAAATTCATGCTTGAAAAACATAACGTCGGGTGTTCCTCAAGGATCAGTATTGGGTCCGTTGTTATACGTCTTATATGTCGCTGATTTTCCAGAAATATGGAACTGTGAAATAGCTATGTGAATCTGGCCATGAAATTCAGGAAGACCTGCAACATGTCTTAAGCAAAAGTTAATTAAACGTAACGCTTACAAAACTCAGGCCATTTTTTTCACCAAGAAAAGGAAAGCTTGTTTTTATCCAACTGGTCAGCTGAATATAGATGGTAATTATATTACGTGGGTAAATTCTGTCAAATATGTGGGTGTATATTTAGACAAGACATTAACCTTTAGGGATCATATTGCTAACATTCGTAATAAAGTAAGCATTGCTACTAAAATGTTATACCCCCTTATATGTAGGAAATCACTCCTGAGCAAAACAAATAAAATTATAATATTTAAAATAATTTATCAAGCTATGATAATTTTTGCTTGTCCAGCGTGGGGGACTTGTGCAAAATCACTCATCAAAAGGTTACAAGTTTCTCAAAACAAGACCTTAAAAATGATGACCAATTTGCCTTGGCTCTTTTTCACCCAAATTTTACATAAGCAAACTGGAGTACTTCAAGTTGCAAGGAAAATTGAAATCCTCAACGAAAGATTTACTTTAAAATGTTTAAATTCGAAAAATATGTTAATAAAAGAACTGCCGAGTATATAAAATTAATACTTAAATTGTTTGTTTATATTTATTTATTTCACTATTATTTATTATATTCCGTGCTTTTTATTAATGTCTTTACATTTATTTATTATTTATTTATTTATTTATTTATTTATTTTGTACTCAAATTGTTTATTTATAGATTTATTTATATATTATAATTCTTACATATTATGTATATATATACATATGTTTATTATATTACCATAAGTAATCTTAACATGTCTTTTTCATCTACAGGTAGCATACCTGCTGATCCAAATCTCTGTACAAGCTGCGTCTGTTCCGAAATATTTTATAAAATTGTAACTATGAATTCCAATAAAGTAACTTACTTGCATAATAAAAATTGGATGGCGCTGCAGTCCACAGGAAGACCAGGGAATAGCTTGCTCATCAACTACTCGTGTTGTGCAGACTACTGTCCTCTCACAAATAGAAGGGGTAGACCCCTTCTTTTTGCCTACTCCGAACGGCGAAGTTTGATAAGATTTTTCTACGACATTAGTTATACTTTGAGTGTTGTCAGCAGCTCAAAAGAGGTGGTGCCGTGAAAAATTCCATGTGTTCAACTGGGAATCGAACCCGGATTTTAGTTAAGCCTGATAGTAGGCACCAATAAGCAGACTTGATCATAATATAATATGAAATAAACTTATTTGATAACGTTTTGGTGGCTGCCGTGGCGTAGTGGATATAGTGCGACGCTCACTCATCGAAGGATCTAGGTTCGATTCAGAGCTCAACACGAATGTAATGATCACATTCCGATTTTAGAAACTGTCGTTAATGGATTTAAGAATCAGATAATTATTCTGGAGCAAAAGAAAGTATAGATTGAATACATTTTAAGTTACAAGAGACAAAACTGATATTTTTAATAAAACAATTTATATGGTGCAAATACATATAAATAGAGGTAAGATTGGTATTTATTTTTTTTATTAACACTGCAAAAGATTTTAAAGAAACATTTAGGAATACTACCTAGTTACAAGGGACGTTCAATATGTTCTCGGTATCGATATGAAGGAAAATGCGAATTCAATTTACATCTTGCGATAAGCATTTTTTACATCTTGCGATAAGCTTTTTTAAGCTCTCAAAAAAATAAATTTTCTCTTTCAACTTGAGTTCTTTATCATCCGAAAATCTTTTTCCACGAAGACTATAGGGTGGGTGTTGGATTTCTTAGAAACCACAATCTTGCGCAGCAGCCTTGGATACTCAAGCCGCGCTCCTGCTGTCATGAAGGAGCAACACACCCGCTGCGAGTTTACCTCGTCTTTTCTTTTTAATTTCCTCACGCAAATTATGGAAAGTGGAAGCGTAGGATGTGGCGTTGATGGTTTCACCCTTTTTTTGTACTCAATGAGCATGGTGATCTCTGCCATCATTTTCACCTTTACTCGGGCATCTTCAAGAACAAGTTTTTCGACTTCTATGATGCTTTCTCCCGTATAAGCAGTAGCCGGGGCGCCGGAGCGGGGGTCGTCTTCAATGCTGTCTCTGCCTCTCTTGCAGGTTCAGAACCATGGTAAACAGCCATCATATCTTCATGAATAGTTTTTTGAATTTTTCCTTGCTTATTGAGAAATTTAACTACAGCGCGATGCTCAGTTTTCGCCATCATCGTCTCAGCTGCCATTATGGTTTTGTTTAACTTGAGATAAAATGCTAATTAATAATCACATTTATATGGAATTTTACATGAATGCACTAAAATAATGATATTTCTTGATAAATAAGTAGATTTATATATACACGTATAATCTACTACTACATTATTCTACTTGAATTTCCGAATGTTCGTTGTTCTAAACTTACTTACATAACTATGTAACCTAACTACACTACCTTAAACCGGATTAAGACTTATATCTTTATGCAAATATATAAACATAAAGCTCAACGAGAATTACAAACTCAAATAAACTCAATTTTATCTGTCTCGATTATTATTAGGCGATTTGTCGAAGCTGGAATTCATGGTCGTGTTGGCCGGAAGCTAATCGTTACCAACATCTAAAGGAAAACACGTCTTGAGTTTTCTCGGCGTGACTCGGATTGGATAATAGAACAATGGAAATTTATATTATGGAGCGACGAAACCAAAATAAACCGTATGGGACCAGATGGTAGGCGCTTCGTAAGGAGATCCAAAAGACGCGAATTCGATGCAAAATACATCTCACCTGTTGCTGAGCATGGTGGAGGATCAATCAATGTGTGTGGATGCTTCTCATGGAATAATTCATGGTCCAATTCATCGGATTGATGGCATTCTCACGGAAGAGAAATTCGTGGACATAATGTCAAACGTTATGAAACCGTTTTACAAGTAATTTGAAAATTTCAGCAAGACAACGATTCAAAACTCACTGCAAAATTGACAAAAACATTTTTCGCTGACCATTCCATCGATGTTTTGAACTGGACATCTTCAAGTGCAAACCGCAAAATCCTATCGAACACTTATGGGTAAATGGAAAACCTAGCTAAAAATTCGAATATGAACATGAACGAACTGATCGAAAAAGAGAAGGAAACTTGGTTAGGATCTGGCGATCTCCTGATCAATCAACCGTCAACCAGATTGATCACCTTGCGATCGACGTCAGACACTCCTCCAGTATTCTCGATGTCCGAACCTCCCGAGGTGCAAACATCGGCTGGGATCATCACTTTGTTGTAGCCAAGGTAAGAACCTGGATATCGAGAGAGCAACGGAGTCGAGAAAGGCCAAAACGGTTTGATGTCGAAAAGCTACAATCGCAGCTGATTGCTGGGAACTTTGCCGACCGAGTCTCCCGGAAACTCGCCCAGAGTTCGACGCTTCCTGCACTAAGCATAGAAGAAGAATGGAAACGTTGTCAAGAAGCCATCAAAGATGCTGCCACTGATGTGCTGGGTTTCACGTCACCACCCAGAAGGAACCCATGGTTTGACGACGAGTGCAGGCAAGCGCACGCAGCTAAACAAGACGCCTATAAGGCGACGCTGCATCGAACAACGAGGGCTGTTCATGAGCTCTATGAACAGAGAAGGAAAGAGCACCGGCTTCTCAGAAGGAAAAAGAAGGAGCATCAGAAGCGCGCGGTCGAGGAAATGAAAAGGTGTTATGGCTATCCGGAAGATACAAGGTTCGGACGGAGCCCTGCCGGGACTAAAACATACAACTCGTAGTAGAGTCGCAATTTGTGCTGGGAATGTGAAAGGATCATTTCTGCAGACTCCTTAACGGCGATGACGGCCCAAATCCCTCTGTTAGGCAGAATGTTTCAGTCGATTTGGACGATGATAAACAAGAATTCCCTTCCCCGACTTAGAGGAGGTGAAGATAGCAATATCCAAGCTAAAGTCGAACAAAGCTGCTGGAGCGGACGGACTGTCCGCAGAACTATTTAAAGCAGCTGGAGATGACCTGGTTGGGCGCATGCACCAGCTCATCTGTAATATATGGTCGGAGTAAGGCATGTCCGATGAGTGGAATTTCAGCGTCATTTCAGAAGACCTCTTTGACTGCGCCAACAACCGAGAGATTAGTCTCCTAAGCATCGCATACTAGATCCTCTCTGCCGTATTGTGTTAGCGTCTGAAACCGTTTGTCCATGACCTGATAGCTCCCTATCAGTGTGGTTTCAAACCAGGAAAGTCCACAATAGACCAGATCTTCACATTACGGCAGATCCTGGAAAAGACTCAAGAAGTGTAAATCGACACTCACCACCTATTCGTCGATTTCAAGGCCGCATATGCCAGTGTGCATAGAGACGAGCTATACAGTGCCATGTCTAGTTCTGGCATTCCTACCAAACTCTTCAGATTGTGTAGGATGACGATAGAGAACCCTCGATGCTCCGTCAAGGTCGGTAACGAACTTACCGAGACCTTCAATGTCAAAAAAGGTTCTAGACAAGGCGAAGCACTGTCATGTGATTTTTTTAACATCATCCTCGAGAAGATCGTGCATAACTCACAAGTCAGCACCAGAGGCACGATCTTCCAGAAGTCAATTCAATTACTAGCTTACGCGGATGACATTGACGTGATTGGACGAACACAGCGAGCCATCAATGAGGCGTTTGCTGGCATTGAAGCCGAAGCGGCTGAAATGGGTCTGGCGGTAAATGATAACAAAACTAAGTACATGCTGTCATCAAGGAATGACACACAGCATCGACGTCTCGGACAGAGCGTCACACTAGGCAGCAGAAACTTCCAGGTAATCAAGGACCTTGTCTCTTTTGGCTCCGCGGTAAACAGGGACAACAACATCAGTACCGAAATCAAACGCATAATCCCTCTTGCCAATCGCTGTTTCTTTGGGCTCAAGAAGCAATTGAGTAATAAAGCCCTCTCTCGAGGGACTAAGCTCGCTTTATACAACAGCTTCATCATCCCCGTCCTACTTTATGGCTCAGAATCTTGGACGTTAGCAAAGGCGGATGAGGAAGACCTTAGTCTTTACCAGAGAAAAGTTTTGCGTGCGTCCTGTTTGTGTTGATGGCATCTGGAGGAGAAGATTTAACTACGAACTCTATGGGCTGTACAGCGAAATGCGCCTGGCCAAGCGTCTACGGATACAACGCTTAAGATGTCTAGGCCATGTAGAGCGTATGGCCACCACTGCTCCGGCCCGAAAAGTCTTTAGTTTGTAAGTTAGTTTGACTTTTCTTTTCAATAAATGCTTAACAATGTAAAGTTTAACCTAAGTCATTTACGGTTGTGGCTTATGGCCGTCTACCAGGTCGGTAGATCTGGTAGACGGCCATTCAGTGCTGCTACTGAATAATCGTATAAGACCTTCCATCCTTTTTCTCCATTTAAAATGCAAAATTGTTAGCCGAAATTCTTTTAGAATCGGACAAATAAAATGGAAGAAGTTTTCTCTCTTCCTCATGTTACATAGAATTTGTAAATCTGGTCTGTGGGGGATAAAGTTTAACTGAACGAGTTCCCCTCTCAGATTAAAAATTGTGCTTATTTTGTTGATTGAGTGACTGTCAAGAAGGTATGTTTTTTTATTTAAAAAATTGGTTTAGTTTGCTGTGGTTGTTCCTAAACAGTGAAGATTCAGCTTCTTCGATATATTGGTTATATGTATGTTTACTGAAATTCTCCAAAACTGAGTTCAATTTTTTTCTTAAAAGATGAGGAGGCTCGTCCGCCTCAATAGACAGATTTAAACTGCATTCAGAAGCTCATCTATAGTATTTTTAAAATATAGTTGAAGTGCATTTTGAGGGCATACAAGCAACAGAGGAGTTCCCGTTTCAATATGCAGCATATTGTTGGGGGTATTTTTTGGTAACCGAAAGATCTTCTTCAAAAAGTAGCGAAGGAATTTTTCCACAGCATCATAGCCTTTGTTACCCCATACCTGAGCTCCATAGAGCATTATGGAAGCTGCGGTTGAGCGGAATAAAGTTTGTTTTGCACTTTTCGATACATGTTTATTTCTGCAGCAACTTTACCAAATCGAACAGATAGCTCTTTTAACAACAGCTAATTTTTCCTAAAAGTGTGGTTTCCTAGGTATTTGTATCTGGATACAACCTCAATCTCTTCCCGTCTAACTTCCAATTTTCCAGAGATGAGACGCGTCCCCCTGCGTTTCTGAATATCATCATTTTTGATTTACCAAGATTTATAGTAAGATTCAAACTTTTACAGAAATCGTTAATCCTGTTTATCATTAATTGCATACCATGGATAGTGTCACACAGAAAGACGATATCATCAGCATACATCAGCGCGGGAATGGATACATCGTTGAATCTTATTCCACCTTTGACGTCATCTGTTCTATCATTGATGTATAGTATAAAAAGTAGTGCACTTAAATTACAGCTTTGTTTAAAACCCATTGTAGTTTCAAACTCCTCAGAAATTAAATTTCCATCCCATACATGTGCAGTATTATTCTCATACAAGACTCTCAGAATTCTTATAACCTTGCTTGATACGCCGATTTTGGAAAGCTTGAAAAAGAGTGCTTCACGTGGTATTGAATCAAACGCTGCTTGAAAATCTACAAAAAAGGTGTACAACTTTTTTTTCTTTCTCTTATAAGTTTCAGCAATGTTTGTTAAGCAGAATATCTGGGCGGTTGTAGAATAACTTTTCATAAATCCAGCTTGGAATTCTTTAAGGATGTTATGTTCTTAAACCCATTCATACAATCTTATGTAAATTAATGAACCAAACAGCTTGGCAGAAGTGTTTAAAAATGTGATTTCTCTGTAGTTCTTCGGGTCCCTGTAATCGCCTTTTTTGTGTAGAGGAAAAATTATTGCTTTTTGGAATATGTCGGGGATATTAACAGAGTCGAATATTCGGTTAAATTCGATTGTGAGAAAATTTATAAATTCATAAGTGCAACTTTTATAGAACTCAAACGGAAAGCGATCAATACCAGGTGCTTTACTTGATTTTGATTTGCTTATTACTTCTTTTACTTCTTCTAGGGTAAATGCAGAATCTAATTTTCCGTCTTAGAGCATAGGGGCTGCATATTGAAATAGTGGTGAGGTTAATGGGGCATTAAGAAGTTTATTTAAATAATTCCTGAGTTGCGGGGCTTTAAGAGTTACAGAGATGTTAAACGTGTATCCATTAAGGTATTTGACAGCTTTCCAGAACTAAGCAGAAGATTTTGAGGTGTTTATGAGCGCAATGTTTTGTGTCTCAAAGGCTACTTTTTTCAAGTAACAAATGCGCTTATTTTCCATGTTGGCATCTTGATCGAGAGCTTTAAAAATATTGGAGTTGTTCTATCTAAGAAGTTTGAGGAATTTAAGGGACTTGTTTCTTGTTTTCGCGCAATCAGAATCATACCATTTTTGTTTATTTATTGTATGTGCTTTTAAATCTTTCTGTTGCAGTATAGATTTCTTTATTATTTCCGTTAGAGTTTCTATATTGGGTGTATAACGCAGTGTGCATAGTTCAAGTTCCATAAGCTTCGAGTTCAAGTTTCGCTGATACGAATCCATTATTCGGTCATTCCAGATAACTTTCGGCAGAAGTCTTAAAGGTTTTATGCAGGCATAATTTCCGCTAACAGTACAATTAAGGGTTACTTCCAAGGGCATGTGGTCAGAGAAGATCTCGCTTAGTACTTCCTACTGTCTAGAAGCTTGCGCCAGTTTCCCGAAACAAAACAGTAACCAATTATTGAGCTTGATGTTCCTCTGATAAAGGTCAGTTCGCTATCAGGATCTCCTTCACAACTACCATTCAACAAGAACATGTCATACTCATCAGCAAGTTCAAGTATTTTTGCTCCTTTATTATCACAAATTGGGTCTTTGGATTTGCGACACGGGTTCAGCCGTTGCATTCCGATGCAAAATTATTTTGTGAGAGTCCTACACGACCATTAAAATCTGAAATAAGCATTATATTCTTACAATCCAAGAAGTTCAGTGGGTCGCAGTGATTACACATCTGAACATCTGAACCACAACTGAATACATCCAATGTACTACAACAATTGCTATAGAGAGAGAAAGCAGCGCTTATTCGGATGCGGATTTGTTGTTCGAGGCAGACTTAAGCAAAAAGTCTGGAGCTACGACCCCGTCAGCGAACGCCTCATGACAATCCGCAGCAAGGCTAAATTCGGGAACATCAGCCTAATATGCGCTCACGTTCCGAGAGCGTTCTAGGAGACTGGAGTCATCGGTAAACAAAGCCTACACGTCAACACATTTGGAAACGGACTCAGGCTGTTGGACTTCGCCCCGAGGCAGAAGCTCTCTATAGCTAGCATGCGGTTCCCGCACCTGAACATTCACAAAGGAACCTGGCGATCCCCTGATCAATCAACCGTCAAACAGATTGATCACGTTGCGAACGACGTCAGACACTCTTCCAGTATTCTCGATGTCCGAACCTTCCGAGGTGCAAACATTGACTCGGATCATCACCTTGTTGTAGCCAAGGTAAGAACCCGGATATCGAAAGAGCAACAGAGTCCAGACATGCCAAAATGGTTTGACGTCTCAAAGCTACAATCGTCACAGATCGCTAGGAACTTTACCGACAGAGTCTCCCTGAAACTCTCTCTAAGTTCAACGCTGCCTGCACTGACCATAGAAGTAGACTGGAAACATTGTAAAGGAGCCATCAAAGAAGCTGACACTGATGTGCTGGGTTTCACGTCACCACCCAGAAGGAACCCATGGTTTGACGACGAGTGCAGGCAAGCGCACGCAGCTAAACAAGACGCCTATAAGGCGACGCTGCATCGAACAACGCGGGCTGTTCGTGAACTCTACGAACAGAGAAGAAGGGAAGAGCACCGGCTTCTCAGAAGGAAAACGAAGGAACATGAGAAGCGCGCGGTCGAGGAAATGGAAAGGTGCTTTGGCAGGAATGAAGTCCGAAAGTTTTACCGAAAGATAAAACAGCTATCCGGAGGATACAAGGTTCGGACCAAGGCCTGCCGGGACCAAAATGGACAACTAGTAGTAGAGTCGCAGTCTGTGCTGAGAATCTGGAAGGATCATTTCTGCAGACTCCTTAACGGCGATGACGGCCCAAATACCGCTGTTAGGAAGAATGTTCCACTCGATTTGGACGATGATAGACAAGCATTCCGTCCCCCGTCTTAGACGAGGTGAAGATAGCAATATCCAAGCTAAAGTCGAACAAAGCTGCTGGAGCGGACGGACTGTCCGCAGAACTATTTAAAGCAGCTGGAGATGACCTGGTTGGGCGCATGCACCAGCTCATCTGTAATATATGGTCGGAGTAAGGCATGTCCGATGAGTGGAATTTCAGCGTCATTTCAGAAGACCTCTTTGACTGCGCCAACAACCGAGAGATTAGTCTCCTAAGCATCGCATACTAGATCCTCTCTGCCGTATTGTGTTAGCGTCTGAAACCGTTTGTCCATGACCTGATAGCTCCCTATCAGTGTGGTTTCAAACCAGGAAAGTCCACAATAGACCAGATCTTCACATTACGGCAGATCCTGGAAAAGACTCAAGAAGTGTAAATCGACACTCACCACCTATTCGTCGATTTCAAGGCCGCATATGCCAGTGTGCATAGAGACGAGCTATACAGTGCCATGTCTAGTTCTGGCATTCCTACCAAACTCTTCAGATTGTGTAGGATGACGATAGAGAACCCTCGATGCTCCGTCAAGGTCGGTAACGAACTTACCGAGACCTTCAATGTCAAAAAAGGTTCTAGACAAGGCGAAGCACTGTCATGTGATTTTTTTAACATCATCCTCGAGAAGATCGTGCATAACTCACAAGTCAGCACCAGAGGCACGATCTTCCAGAAGTCAATTCAATTACTAGCTTACGCGGATGACATTGACGTGATTGGACGAACACAGCGAGCCATCAATGAGGCGTTTGCTGGCATTGAAGCCGAAGCGGCTGAAATGGGTCTGGCGGTAAATGATAACAAAACTAAGTACATGCTGTCATCAAGGAATGACACACAGCATCGACGTCTCGGACAGAGCGTCACACTAGGCAGCAGAAACTTCCAGGTAATCAAGGACCTTGTCTCTTTTGGCTCCGCGGTAAACAGGGACAACAACATCAGTACCGAAATCAAACGCATAATCCCTCTTGCCAATCGCTGTTTCTTTGGGCTCAAGAAGCAATTGAGTAATAAAGCCCTCTCTCGAGGGACTAAGCTCGCTTTATACAACAGCTTCATCATCCCCGTCCTACTTTATGGCTCAGAATCTTGGACGTTAGCAAAGGCGGATGAGGAAGACCTTAGTCTTTACCAGAGAAAAGTTTTGCGTGCGTCCTGTTTGTGTTGATGGCATCTGGAGGAGAAGATTTAACTACGAACTCTATGGGCTGTACAGCGAAATGCGCCTGGCCAAGCGTCTACGGATACAACGCTTAAGATGTCTAGGCCATGTAGAGCGTATGGCCACCACTGCTCCGGCCCGAAAAGTCTTTAGTTTGTAAGTTAGTTTGACTTTTCTTTTCAATAAATGCTTAACAATGTAAAGTTTAACCTAAGTCATTTACGGTTGTGGCTTATGGCCGTCTACCAGGTCGGTAGATCTGGTAGACGGCCATTCAGTGCTGCTACTGAATAATCGTATAAGACCTTCCATCCTTTTTCTCCATTTAAAATGCAAAATTGTTAGCCGAAATTCTTTTAGAATCGGACAAATAAAATGGAAGAAGTTTTCTCTCTTCCTCATGTTACATAGAATTTGTAAATCTGGTCTGTGGGGGATAAAGTTTAACTGAACGAGTTCCCCTCTCAGATTAAAAATTGTGCTTATTTTGTTGATTGAGTGACTGTCAAGAAGGTATGTTTTTTTATTTAAAAAATTGGTTTAGTTTGCTGTGGTTGTTCCTAAACAGTGAAGATTCAGCTTCTTCGATATATTGGTTATATGTATGTTTACTGAAATTCTCCAAAACTGAGTTCAATTTTTTTCTTAAAAGATGAGGAGGCTCGTCCGCCTCAATAGACAGATTTAAACTGCATTCAGAAGCTCATCTATAGTATTTTTAAAATATAGTTGAAGTGCATTTTGAGGGCATACAAGCAACAGAGGAGTTCCCGTTTCAATATGCAGCATATTGTTGGGGGTATTTTTTGGTAACCGAAAGATCTTCTTCAAAAAGTAGCGAAGGAATTTTTCCACAGCATCATAGCCTTTGTTACCCCATACCTGAGCTCCATAGAGCATTATGGAAGCTGCGGTTGAGCGGAATAAAGTTTGTTTTGCACTTTTCGATACATGTTTATTTCTGCAGCAACTTTACCAAATCGAACAGATAGCTCTTTTAGCAACAGCTAATTTTTCCTAAAAGTGTGGTTTCCTAGGTATTTGTATCTGGATACAACCTCAATCTCTTCCCGTCTAACTTCCAATTTTCCAGAGATGAGACGCGTCCCCCTGCGTTTCTGAATATCATCATTTTTGATTTACCAAGATTTATAGTAAGATTCAAACTTTTACAGAAATCGTTAATCCTGTTTATCATTAATTGCATACCATGGATAGTGTCACACAGAAAGACGATATCATCAGCATACATCAGCGCGGGAATGGATACATCGTTGAATCTTATTCCACCTTTGACGTCATCTGTTCTATCATTGATGTATAGTATAAAAAGTAGTGCACTTAAATTACAGCTTTGTTTAAAACCCATTGTAGTTTCAAACTCCTCAGAAATTAAATTTCCATCCCATACATGTGCAGTATTATTCTCATACAAGACTCTCAGAATTCTTATAACCTTGCTTGATACGCCGATTTTGGAAAGCTTGAAAAAGAGTGCTTCACGTGGTATTGAATCAAACGCTGCTTGAAAATCTACAAAAAAGGTGTACAACTTTTTTTTCTTTCTCTTATAAGTTTCAGCAATGTTTGTTAAGCAGAATATCTGGGCGGTTGTAGAATAACTTTTCATAAATCCAGCTTGGAATTCTTTAAGGATGTTATGTTCTTAAACCCATTCATACAATCTTATGTAAATTAATGAACCAAACAGCTTGGCAGAAGTGTTTAAAAATGTGATTTCTCTGTAGTTCTTCGGGTCCCTGTAATCGCCTTTTTTGTGTAGAGGAAAAATTATTGCTTTTTGGAATATGTCGGGGATATTAACAGAGTCGAATATTCGGTTAAATTCGATTGTGAGAAAATTTATAAATTCATAAGTGCAACTTTTATAGAACTCAAACGGAAAGCGATCAATACCAGGTGCTTTACTTGATTTTGATTTGCTTATTACTTCTTTTACTTCTTCTAGGGTAAATGCAGAATCTAATTTTCCGTCTTAGAGCATAGGGGCTGCATATTGAAATAGTGGTGAGGTTAATGGGGCATTAAGAAGTTTATTTAAATAATTCCTGAGTTGCGGGGCTTTAAGAGTTACAGAGATGTTAAACGTGTATCCATTAAGGTATTTGACAGCTTTCCAGAACTAAGCAGAAGATTTTGAGGTGTTTATGAGCGCAATGTTTTGTGTCTCAAAGGCTACTTTTTTCAAGTAACAAATGCGCTTATTTTCCATGTTGGCATCTTGATCGAGAGCTTTAAAAATATTGGAGTTGTTCTATCTAAGAAGTTTGAGGAATTTAAGGGACTTGTTTCTTGTTTTCGCGCAATCAGAATCATACCATTTTTGTTTATTTATTGTATGTGCTTTTAAATCTTTCTGTTGCAGTATAGATTTCTTTATTATTTCCGTTAGAGTTTCTATATTGGGTGTATAACGCAGTGTGCATAGTTCAAGTTCCATAAGCTTCGAGTTCAAGTTTCGCTGATACGAATCCATTATTCGGTCATTCCAGATAACTTTCGGCAGAAGTCTTAAAGGTTTTATGCAGGCATAATTTCCGCTAACAGTACAATTAAGGGTTACTTCCAAGGGCATGTGGTCAGAGAAGATCTCGCTTAGTACTTCCTACTGTCTAGAAGCTTGCGCCAGTTTCCCGAAACAAAACAGTAACCAATTATTGAGCTTGATGTTCCTCTGATAAAGGTCAGTTCGCTATCAGGATCTCCTTCACAACTACCATTCAACAAGAACATGTCATACTCATCAGCAAGTTCAAGTATTTTTGCTCCTTTATTATCACAAATTGGGTCTTTGGATTTGCGACACGGGTTCAGCCGTTGCATTCCGATGCAAAATTATTTTGTGAGAGTCCTACACGACCATTAAAATCTGAAATAAGCATTATATTCTTACAATCCAAGAAGTTCAGTGGGTCGCAGTGATTACACATCTGAACATCTGAACCACAACTGAATACATCCAATGTACTACAACAATTGCTATAGAGAGAGAAAGCAGCGCTTATTCGGATGCGGATTTGTTGTTCGAGGCAGACTTAAGCAAAAAGTCTGGAGCTACGACCCCGTCAGCGAACGCCTCATGACAATCCGCAGCAAGGCTAAATTCGGGAACATCAGCCTAATATGCGCTCACGTTCCGAGAGCGTTCTAGGAGACTGGAGTCATCGGTAAACAAAGCCTACACGTCAACACATTTGGAAACGGACTCAGGCTGTTGGACTTCGCCCCGAGGCAGAAGCTCTCTATAGCTAGCATGCGGTTCCCGCACCTGAACATTCACAAAGGAACCTGGCGATCCCCTGATCAATCAACCGTCAAACAGATTGATCACGTTGCGAACGACGTCAGACACTCTTCCAGTATTCTCGATGTCCGAACCTTCCGAGGTGCAAACATTGACTCGGATCATCACCTTGTTGTAGCCAAGGTAAGAACCCGGATATCGAAAGAGCAACAGAGTCCAGACATGCCAAAATGGTTTGACGTCTCAAAGCTACAATCGTCACAGATCGCTAGGAACTTTACCGACAGAGTCTCCCTGAAACTCTCTCTAAGTTCAACGCTGCCTGCACTGACCATAGAAGTAGACTGGAAACATTGTAAAGGAGCCATCAAAGAAGCTGACACTGATGTGCTGGGTTTCACGTCACCACCCAGAAGGAACCCATGGTTTGACGACGAGTGCAGGCAAGCGCACGCAGCTAAACAAGACGCCTATAAGGCGACGCTGCATCGAACAACGCGGGCTGTTCGTGAACTCTACGAACAGAGAAGAAGGGAAGAGCACCGGCTTCTCAGAAGGAAAACGAAGGAACATGAGAAGCGCGCGGTCGAGGAAATGGAAAGGTGCTTTGGCAGGAATGAAGTCCGAAAGTTTTACCGAAAGATAAAACAGCTATCCGGAGGATACAAGGTTCGGACCAAGGCCTGCCGGGACCAAAATGGACAACTAGTAGTAGAGTCGCAGTCTGTGCTGAGAATCTGGAAGGATCATTTCTGCAGACTCCTTAACGGCGATGACGGCCCAAATACCGCTGTTAGGAAGAATGTTCCACTCGATTTGGACGATGATAGACAAGCATTCCGTCCCCCGTCTTAGACGAGGTGAAGATAGCAATATCCAAGCTGAAGTCGAACAAAGCTGCTTGAGCGGATGGACTGTCCGCAGAACTATTTAAAGCAGCTGGAGATAACCTGGTTGGGCACATTCACCAGCTCAGATATCAGATATCGTCGGAGGAAAGCATGCCTGATGAGTTGAATCTCAGCGTCGTTTGCCCGGTCTACGAGAAAGGAAACCCCTTTGACTGCGCCAATTATCGAGAGATTAGTCTTCAAGATCCTGAAGAAGATCCTGATTAAAAATTTCATTTTAATTGCTAGCTTATGCCGATGACATTGACGAGATTGGACGAACACAGCGAGCCGTCAATGAGGCCTATTGCTGGCATTGAAGCGGAAGCGGCTAAAACGGGTCTGGCGGTAAATGAGTTCAAAACAAAGTACATGCTATCATCAAGGAAAGACAAACAACATCGACGTCTCGGACGGAGCGTCACACTAGGCAGCAGAAACTTCAATGTAGTCAAAGACTTCGTCTACCTCGGCTCCGCGGTAAACAGGGACAACAACATCAGTACCGAAATGAAACACAGAATTACTCTTGGCAATCGTTGTTTTTTCGGGCTCAACTAGCTTAATATAACAGCTTGATCATCAAAGTCCTACTCTATGGCGCGGAAACCTGGACGTTATCAAAAGCGGATGGAAGGAAGGGCAAACAACATCGACGTCTCGGACAGAGCGTTACACTAGGCAGAAGAAAATTCAAGATAGTCAAGGACTTCGTCTACCTCGGCTCCGCAGTAAATAGGGACAACAACATCAGTACCGAAATTAAAAGCAAAATCACTCTTACCAATTGTTGTTTTTTCGGGCTCAACTACCATAGCTTTATATAACAGCTTGATCATCAAAGTCCTACTCTATGGAGCGGAATCTTGGACGTTAGCAAAGGCGAATGAGGAAGCCCTTAGTCTCTTCGATGGAAAAGTTCTGCGTGCGATTTTTGGTCCTGTTTGCGTTGATGGCATCTGGGGGAGAAGATTTAATGACGAACTCTATGGGCTGTACAGCGACATGCGCCTGGTCAAGCGTCTACGGATTCAACGCTTAAGATGGCTAGGCCATGTAGAGCGTATGGACACCACTGCTCCGGCCCGAAAAGTCTTTAAATCCGTGCCATTGGGACAACGCAACAGAGGACGACCTAGACTAAAGTGGCGCACACAAGTGGAGAAGGACCTTAACCAAGTTGGAGTGCGCAACTGGAGACAGCTGGCGTACTGGCTGGAGAGGCATGTTGGTTGAGGCCCAGGTCCACCCCGGACTGTAGCGCCACAAGAAGAAGAAGTTTGTTAGTTGAGGCCGTGGCTCGAACAGTGTGACTCCGAATCAACTTAATTACAGAAATTATCTATCCTTATAAGGTTTGCCTCGTTGTACTTCGTACGTACTTGTAATCAGATTCTGGTGTTCGATATAAACGAAGACAGGCCCGAACACCTTCATCTTTTCCATTTGGGAAGAGCTCACGTAAGACAACACAAGGGCCATGTAGCAGATTACCTTCACTCTGGTGTCAAGTTGACTGCTATAAAACAGCACTCTTGATATAGTGAAGGCATTCGTAGTCCTGGTCAGAGCTGTATCTACATGGATACCATCATACAGATACTGGTCCAACCAAATGCCTAAATATCTTACTACACTTCACTACGGTCAATGGCGGTTCCAAAGGGTCAATTATGCCGAATTTGCGCCAGTGTATTTTTGTGTCCCTTAAGGCTTTGGACAGCGGAGTTTTGAAAAGGTTAATTTCACGACTTGCAGTCGTCACAAAATTGGATTAGTCACTCTGCAACACTTCTTCTAACTTCGGACCTTATCTGTAATTAAATTAGGCATGTTTTATAAACAACAAGCCTGACTACTTTGAGGAAGAGACCTTCTAAACATACGGTGTCTAATGTCTTTTCCATCTCAATCAGTCGAGCCCCTTGTGCACTGTGTTTTGTTCATATTCCACTGAATGTCGGAAACCAATTTAAACGGGGAGTGAACGGTAACGTGCCCCGCTCTGAATCCAAAGTGATTTTCCTGTATTATTTGTTTTCCTCAACCAATTCTTTCAGAGCTCCAATGACTATCTTCTCGAAAACCTTGCTAATGCACAGAAGACTGGCTGGCCGGAAACTTGTCAGGATTGAGGTATCTTTGACCCGTTTTGGAATTAGATGTACCACATCTGTTTTCTAATGAGTCGCAGAAGGTCGTTTCAAAAGTTGAAGTGGTTAAGCAAGGCTCTACGAGTCTCGTTGACCGTGTACACTCTCTGGAAAAACACACCAATTGTCTTTACCTTCTCCTGAAGATCTTCTACTATGAAAAAGTCGTTGTCAAGCACAGTCTTCCTGATGTAAGTAGGTATGTAGGCGGATTGTTCTATCAAGCCGAACGCACTGAATACCATTGTGTCTCTCCTCCGGAGGATTTTATTTACTTGCGGGAGTTGACTGTTGGATTACTTTGATCTCTGACTTCATAGAGCGAATCTCTGCATTCTGCGCATCTTAAGCAGCCTGTACAAGAGTTTTAGTCTTGACAAAAGTCTACTTTTTGAAATGCATCGATTTCAGAACTCCGATAGATGTCTCTATAATCAGTTTGTGGAATATTCGGCATCGTCTTGTGCAGTGTAAGTTTAATGACTTCCATTTGTAAAAGGTACTCGCCAACCTCTCCGTTCGTAAAGTTTCTCTTCGAAGGAGGATTGATCACATTTGAATTTATTTCTCTGGATAAGTTTGTAGTCAATATTGTTTTGTTTCATACACTCTAAGAAAGCGTTTTTTCTCTCATTTGGAACAGCTTTACCCCATTCACCATGTTTGGCGTTCAAATCTCCGGCTAAAATAAAATAATTTTCTTCCGACTTTAGGTGGAGGCTAGAGAAAAGAGCCTCAAACTCCGAAAAAAAGTTAGGACTTTTGGGTTCTAATGCATAGGTAGCGATCACAAACAACTTCTTTCCACCTTGGAGAGAGATGCGTGCGATCGATGGTTTAAGTAGACTAAATCTACGTACATCTTTGCTACATATAACCTTACGGCAAATGTAACTTTGAATCAAGAGCACAACCCCACCATCTCGAGCGGAATGGGGTCATTCTCTTCTTATAATATGGTAATTTTTGTACTTAAGATTGTGCGCAGGGTTTAGCTTAGTTTTGCTTGCCATCAGCACGTCAGGATTGTGGGTTTGCAACATGTAGTGTCTTCACTCGTTTTTAAGCCAATCCAACTACGTTTTGGGGGAATTTAATATTGGTAATGTTCCTTGGAGGAATGTTGCCGGCGATGAATATTTAATTCTATTCAATGTCTTTGGGCTTGTTTCAAATAAACACCGTTCGAAATAACTTGAGGGAATTTTAGACTTAGTATTTTTTAATAATGAAATTAACTTTAAATTATCCAAAGCTCTAGATGTGATTAATGCCAATAAAATGTATCCCTAACTTTAATTTCAGATTTTATCATTTTTTGTAACTTAAATCAATGCATTTGGGATGATTTGTTCATAAATTCCGTGGACAAATAAAAATTTTAAGAAATTTAGCAATGTCAAAAGGAATACATACAATACAGATTATCCGTAGAATCTTCGATTAAGAGATATAGTTCATCATTTTGAATTACGTTAATTCTTACCTGTGATAATGAAACTAGAAAACGTAACTTCAACTGACTTGAATGGAACCTGCGAACAATTTGCAGACTTTGAATCCGTTTATACTGGGTCTCAAGTCCAGGCAAACGCTGAACCATTATTTAAATATTTTGGAAGTTCCAGACACAGTTTAATTGCAATCAACTGTTATTGAAACAAATAATGGACTAAAAAACCTTTAACGTAATAACATCCTAGGTCCCGATAAGGTCTCCGCAGTTATATTAACAAACTGTTGGAGTTCTTTTTATAAATCAATTAATATTATATTTAAGCAGTCGCTTACACAGGGGATATTCCTTAATGAATAGAAGTGGTTTAAAACATAAGGTTGAATATTATCGGCCTTATTTTTCTTTCATGTTTTAATCCATGCCAAAATTGTTTGAAAGATAAATTATATTACTTTTTAAAAGAAATTATTTTAAATAGGCAGCATGGCTTCATCCGGGTAGCCGTTTGGCCTCGTTACTATATATTCTATTATTAAACGATGTTCTAACATTTGCCGACGACTTCAATTATATTTTTTAAGTTTTACTCGGATATACAAAATCTAGCGGAATGGTGTACGTCATACGACGTTTACGACATGTAGAACAATAATCCAACTATATATAATTGTTTCTTTGATAACGTTTTATTCAATCGCCTAGAGAAATCTAAAGAAGAAACAGTATTTTCGGTATATATCAATTCTAAAGTCTTTCCAAGGTTCGTTAGTGAAACCTTAGTTCGAATGTTTATCCATCATTTGGGATTCATCCTATAATATACAAATTTAAACATCGGTAGATGATCCTAAGTTACGCGGCATACATCTGCTGTGTAAACCGATACTGAGAGTTAGAACGTAGTGTTGTGTGCGTTCTGTGACGGATAATTAGGAGCAAAATATGTTCGTAAAGATTCCTGCAGAAAATATAAAAAAGATTGCATTTAAAATGAAAAAAGAAAATGTTATTGGTTAAAAATCTTATATGTTACAAAAAGACTGAATTTTTCGCGATAACATATTCAATGTCTAAGGTCCATGGGTTTTTGAACGACTTCCATTCGCTTTGTAATTGAACAAAACCATTTTCCTTACACCTAAATCGGTAAACTTGCGTTGTGACTTTCTCTGTTGTTTGCAAAACCATTTTGTGTGACTCTGCTAAACTGGGTATATCTTCATGATGAAAGTATTCATAAAAACTTGTTCCTAAAAGTTCCTGTGGTAAAAACCCTATGACTAATGTGGCTCTGAAATTATTACAAGTATTGGAGTTTACATATATACACAAGTTTAAAATAAAAACATACCTTTGATCAATAAAAATAAATTTTCCATCAACAGAATGTCTGGATATAAACACAACTTGTCGGATATTTGGGTGGCTATCTAGAGATGATGGAACATTGGATTCAAGTATATTTGATGGTATCCTACCAATTGCCACTAAACATGATAAGCTGGTAGACTGATCATCCATTTCACCTTCCTGATCTTCGAGTTTCATAGGAACCCAGGATTTCAAATATCCTGTACATTGAATAACTCGATACTTTTGATCTATACTTAATTTTGATTTCTTTTTGTCCGAACTTAAAGAACTTGAAGACGTATCAGATTCATCCTTTACTTGGGGTTTTGATAATTTTAATTTCATTCGACAAAAAAATGATCTTCTTGCACCTGAGCATAATTGGTACAAATTTTGAGGTAACTCATTTTTTACTGGTAACATGGCTGAAAATACGAATGCGATTTTTAACTGGTGTTTTTAATATAATAAGATTTCTTACTCTTAGCGTCAACTAGTCTTTCCCGTGGTCCTGGTTCCAAAGAAGATAGTTGCTCTTTCACCTTTGCGACATCTTTAGGATGTAATATATCAAACCAACTTTGACCTAAAAGGTCATTCTGTGTGCAGTTTAGAACTTTTGAGACTGATTCGGACACATAAAGAAGTCTCCCTCGATCACACCCTACTACAAACAAAAATCCATCAGCAGCTTGCAGTATTAAAAACTTAAGTTCCTGATCAGACAAAAAAGAAGGTTTGTAATTTCCTTCATTGTATGAATTAACCGTTCCACGTATTGACTTCAAATGTTGTACGGCCATGCGTAACACTGTAAGTTTATCAAGTTTTCTGTGCATTGCATAACACATAGGTATCATAGAAGAAAGTTCGTTTATATAAGTGTTCATTTTGTCACGGCGACGTTTTTCAATCTCACTGTGGTTTTGCCTAGAGAAAATGGTAAACATTATCGAATAATCAACATTACACAACAAAATAAAAAATTAAGAGACTCTTAGCTCTAAGCCACAAAGCATTCATCACAGAACTAAAATTTGCAGAGAAAGTAAACTTATATTTTCATTTTATTTACTGTTATGACAATAGAATATTAAGTCGCAAAATTTTTGCGAAGAAAACGCAAAAGTAGTAAAATTATTGTCAAATGTGTTTTCTTTTTGTGATGGTATTTTTTTATAATTGACGCGTGCAAAAGGGGTTGCGAGTACCCTTAAGTGACCGGATCAAGTCACAGCACGGCCGAAGGTATAGAGGAAGAGAGGGAGAAGAGGTACCGATGCACATTGGTTTTAAATGCCTGTGGATTGTAATGAGGAGGAAAAATCGAGCTGGGAAGAGCATTCCAGATTCGTGTAGTGTGGCTAAAGAACGAGTCTCTGAATTTGACTGTACGTCCGAAAGAGGGCTTGAGGGTGAATTGATGGGCATTCCTAGCGAGGCGCGTATTGCGGGAGAATTCTTGAAGGGGAGGAATACAACTGGCTAATTCATCTGAGCATTTCTTGTTAAAATAGCGATAAAAGAGTGACAACGACGCGACATTACGTATATATATAAGTTTTATCGCTCGCTTTTGAATTCTATCCAGCAGGTGCAGGGAAGTCTTAGAAGCACCTGACCAAATAGGAGCGTTATACTCAAGTTTTGGGCGTATGTAGGCCTTGTATATTGTAGCCAGATCAGAAGGGGTAAAGTACTTCTTGCATCGTTTAAGTAAGCCTAGACATTTCGCAGCATTTTTGGCGACCTCAAATATGTGATCGTTCCAACTAATTGTTGGGTTGATACACATACCGAGGATGAAAAGTCTTTCGGTTTCAACAACGCAAATGCGGTTCATGGATAACGGCTGATTATTTTGTGATCGCTTTAACGACAGTAGACAGCACTGTGTTTTGGAAGCATTATATTCCACTCTATTCTTATTTCCCCAATCGATTATGCTGTCAAGGTCGGAATTTAATGTGCTTAACATACGCTGCCGTTCCGAGTCTAAGGCCGAAGTGGAGGGACGTGAGCCAAGGAACGAATATGAAAAGCTGAGGGTACTGTCATCAGCGAAGGAATGAATAGGATTAGAAATAGCAGACAAGAGATCATTTATAAAAATGAGAAAGAGTGTCGGAGACAAAACAGAGCCCTGGGGAACACCAGCATTAATATAGTGGATATCAGACTTGAATCCATCCAAAACGACTTGTATTGAACGATTCGAAAGGTAATTTCTAATCCATTGGAGAAGAGACTCGTCGATCCCAAAAGCACGCATTTTCGACAAAAGAGCCTGATGCCAGACCCTGTCAAATGTCTTTGAAATATCAAGCACAACAATCTTGCTTTCTCCTAAATTGTGCAAAGAATGGTTCCACTTTTCAGTGAGATATGCCATCAGATCACCAGTGGGACTCAAGAGACTTGGACTCGGAGAGAAGGGACGTTGGTGCTATGGGTCGGTAGGAGGTGGGTGACGAACATTCGCCCTTTTTAGGGACGGGCTGGACAAATGCAATTTTCCACTTACTCGGAAAGAGCCCTGAAGAGTAGAACAGATGGAAAAGCTTACGCAGTGGTTTTGCCAGCGTAGAAGAACACCTCTTCAGAAGAACAGGGGGTATACCATCCGGGCCAGCGGATTTGTGTATGTTTAGATCTTTAAGTACTCTTGCTACTGTACGAGTGCGAAAATGGATTTGCCCCCTGGAGAAATTTACGCTCTCAAGTAGGCTGAATTCCTTATGTTTTTTATGAAAGACCAAAAGCTTCTGCTACCCTTGGGGCATTGTAGAACTTTTTGCCTCAACTTTTGGTCAAAGGAGAATTTAACGTCTTATTAATGCATTACAGTCATTACGGATCCGTTTGAACTTTTTCCGGGCTTCCTCAGAAGGGTTGGCTTTATAATTCCGGAAACTCAACTCTCTCATCCTGAAGCCTCTTTGCAGCTCAAGTCGAACCTCGCGTTTAGCCTTAGGCTTGATGCTCTTCACTCTGTGAGGAATGAAGGACCTCATGCCCAGCAAAATAATGTTTGTGATCGCATCAGTAGCGGCATCCACGTCACTATCGAGTAAGCATAGTGACCAGTTAAAATTCCTAACGAAGTTGTTAAGTCCGCTCCAGTTGGCTTTCTCGTAGAGCCATACTGTTCTTTTCGGAATTTGTTCTCTAACTGTGTGGGAGGAGTACGAGAATTTGGCTGACACGACACAGTGGTCGGACGAGCCTAGAGGCGACAATATATCAATTGAATATTTTTCCGGATGAGAGGTAAGAAACAGATCCAAGGTGTTAGCGGTATGATCTGCAATGTCAGGTATTCGTGTTGGCTCATTCACAAGCTGGGTTAAATTATTTACCTCAGCGAAGATTTCAACATACCTTCCTTCGGGTGTTGTCTGGCCTGAATGTCGAAGCCAAGTAGAATTGTGTACATTGAAATCGCCCGCAATAGTGATTTCAGTGCGAGGATACAGGGATACAATTCTTGTGATGGAGTCGGACAACGAATACTTTCCCAGAATACATTAAGTTCGAAGTTTTATAGATACATTTGGGGTTGGTCACCCAGTAATAAGGGCAAGCAGCCGAAAAAGAATGTCGCTTTAAGAAAGTCTACAGAAGGATTCTCAGTTTGATTATTTTCAAGTTGGGGACAGTCAACAATTGGTTGTTGTCTTTAAAAAATTCCATGCATAATAATTAATTAGAAATAGAATAATAATTAATTAGAAATTAAAATTAACGGTTTTGGATTTATTGTTTTCCGACTTTACTATTTTGTCACTTAGTTAAAAGAAAGACTTCTGTTTATTGAGCTTATTATAACTCTTCCTTGTTAAAGGCTTTTACCTACAATTAGGCAAGGCATTCCAGATGGCAGGAGTCGCGACCATAGGAAGAGTCTTCTATACGCAAAGAATTTCCTGAGTGAGGGGGTGTCTTAGGTGGATGGCGATCGCCCTTCGAGCCGACGGTCATGGGTTCAACCCCTCATATGGGATCGGAGGAAATCAAAGGAGAATTGAATTGTTTCTTTTTTGTGTTATTATGGGCTCCCTTGGAATATTTTTAAATTGTGGGGCAGTTGAATAGTTGAGTGACGGAAAAATTGTAAGTCTCTCTCACTAAGGCTAACGGGGAAAACGAGTCTAACCAACACTCAATGAGGGGTCTATTTTCTGTCGACGTAGCAAGCAGGACAAAGGAAAATAAGCAATAGAACTGAATGATCAACAAGAGTTAAGAAGTGAAAGTGAATTAACAAAATAAATAGGAAAATAGTAAAATTAAAAATCAGAGTGAATAGTGGAAAGTGCAGAGTAATGCAGTATTTGTCCCTTATCCAACCACCAAATAGGTTTATTCCGTGGATTGAGGTTTAATTTTTTCAGCGACCAGGTATCTCGGGTGATAAAAAAATAATAGTAAAAATATTAATATATAATAATAATGTTAAAAATAAAAAAAATCCCTAGCGCCGGAAATAAAATCCCTCCGCGTCGCGAGTAAAACATCTTGAACATTAAAAAAAAAAAAAAAAAATATATATATATATATATATATATATATGTATATATATTTATATGTATACATATTTATATATATATATATAATAATAATAATTGATGGCGCTACAGTCCAAAGGGGGACCAGGACATAGGTTGCTCATCAACTACTCGTGTTGTGCGCGCTACTGTTCTCTCACGAGTAGAAGGGACCTACAGTGTTTTGCCGACTCCGAACGGCGAGATTTGAGAAGCTTTCTTAGACAGTTATTACTCTTTGAGTGTTGTCAGCAGCTCGAAAGAGGTGTTGGGCTGGGAGTCGAACCTAGACTCTTCGGCGTGTGAGCGTCGCACTCTACCCACTACGCCACGGTGACCACATATATATATATATTTTTTTATATATATATTTATAAAACGATTTGGTTTAGCACGCACGGTGCCGTTTCTCCCCTCGCCATCCTTCACAAGCCGCTGCTAGGCATTCTCGGTCGCAACTCCCGTTTCTTTTCCAGAGGGGCTGGGGTGATGACTGAGTTTGCTTAGCATCTAACGTAGCAGATTATGAAGTGTGAATTTTTGTTAGTGGATCAACTCAAATCAATGTAAGGGCATAACACCTACATTGATTTTTGTTAGTGGATCAACTCAAATCAATGTAAGGGCATAACACCTACATTGATTTTTGTTGTGAAGCTATAGCAAGGACTTACACTTCTTCTTTTTACCAGCTGCGTAGTCGGAGTTAGTTTACTTAGTGGCTGTGATTGATATGGGAGGGAAATTCCGTGTTGATGTGAGCAACGTTCGTGGGCTAAGACCAAATCTCTTTGCTGTGTACGTTCACCTCTTCCGCTATAAGCCAGCTCTCTTGGCGCTAAGTGAAACACAGGTAGGTGAGAATACCGACTTGTCGGGCTTGAACCTGCCTGGATATAGCTTAGTGTCTTTGTTTTTCCCACATCGCGGTCTCGTTATTAACGTGCGTAGTGATGTTGCTTACCAACTTTAACCAAATTCCGGCCACTGTTCCAATCAGGAATTTAATTTCCTGTGGTTATCTTAACTCGATGCCCGTAAGCAGTTAATCCACTATTGCTTTATTTATAGAAGTCCAAACCTGGATAGCGAATCAACTTTCAATGAGTTTGATACACTACCAAACTCCATCACAAGAATTGTATCCCTGTATCCTCGTACTGAAATCGTTATTGCGGGCGATTTCAATGTACACATTTCTTCTTGGCGTCGGCATTCAGGCCAGACAACACCCGAAGGAAGGTATGTTCAAATCTTTGCTGAGGAAAACAATTTGACCCAGCTAGTGAATGACCCAACATGGATACCTGACATTACAGATCATACCGCCAACACCTTGGACCTATTTCTCACATCTCATTCTGAGAAATACTCTGTTGACATACTGTCGCCTCTAGACTCGTCAGACTACCGTGTCGTATCAGCCAATTTCCTATACTCATCCCAATCAGTTACAGAAAAAATACCTAAAAGAACACGAACGTCCTAAACAATTTTTTTAGGTATTTGAACTGGTCGATTTGCTTCCTCGATAGTGACGTGGATGCCGCAGCTGATATGATTACAAAAATAATTTTGTCGGGTCCTTCATTCCTCACAGAATGAAGAATATCAAAACGAAGACAAACGTGTGGTACGACTCGAGCTGAAAAGAGGCTCTCAGGTTGAGAGAAACAATCTTCCGGGTTTTAAGGCCAATCCTTCTGAGGAAAACCGGAAGAAACCCAAAAGGACCCGAAATGATTGTAACGCATTAATAAGACGTGTTAAATTCTCCTATAAGTTGAGGCAGAAAGTGCTGCATTGCCCCAAGGGCAGCAAAACCTTTTGGTCATTCGTAAAAAGCGTCAAAAATTCCGCCTCGTCTTCAATTCCAGCGCTCATTTGCAATGGCGTTCCAGCAGTCAGCTCTTTGGACAAAGCAAATCTGTTAGCTGCACATTTTGCAGCTATCTCAACGCTTCCAGGTTGTACTTTGTCTGCACCTGTACTAAAGAGCGTAAGTTTTTCCATGGGACAAATCCATTTTCGCACTCGTACAGTTTCAAGAGTACTCAAAGATCTAAACGTTCACAAATACGTTGGCCCAGATTGTATCCTCCCCGTTCTTCTGAAGAGGTGTTCCTCTACGCTGGCAAAACCACTACGTAAGCTTTTCCATTTGTCCTACTCTTTAGGGCTCTTCCCAAGTTAGTGCAAAAACAGCGTTTCTTCAGACCATCACTTAAAAGGGCTTGTTAAAATGTAAGCAGAGGCATGGTTTTTTTCACAAAAAAAAGTTTTAAAAAATACCTCTTAGTTCAGTTTCTAAATTTACATTTTTTTCTTTATTTTTGTCATTAATTACAGTTAAATCAGGTTTACTCACATGGTTCAGTTTCTATATATAGTATTTGCCTTTCGAAGTCATTTAAATAGCGTTTTAAATATATTGTACTTTACGTTTTGAACTTTATACAATTCAACAAACTATATAACAATTAAACTGTTTATAAAAAAATAAATGCACAAAAAACCTTAACTTTTTTTTAAATTTTAATTTTTATTATTTTTATTTATTTATATTGAATAGGAATTGTTCCCGCTCGTCTCCATATTCAAAATTTCACTTGCGAAAAAAACTGTTTTAAGCTAGACTTTAAGGTTTTGTATTGTTTTAGATTTCCCTATAACATCCTCATATTTTACATCTGGAAAGGGCAAAAGAAATCAACTTGGCTTGTAAAGCAACCAACAATAGTCGAAATTGAACTTGACAGTCCTAGCGAACATTATTTGTGCTTACATTTTTATTTCATTCAATTTCGAATACTTGGCCGCCGTAGCGTAGCGTTGTGGGTAGAGTGGAACGCTTACACACCGAAAGTCTAGGTTCGATTCGCGGCTGACCAACGGCACTTCTTTCGAACTGCTGACAACCCTCACAGAGTATTGATTGTCAAAGAAAAAGCTCAAACTCAGCCGTTCGGAGTCGGCAAAGAACTGTGGGTCCCTTCTGCATGTGAGAGAACAATAGCGCGCACAATACTACTCGTTGATGATCAAGCTAGGTCCTGGTTCCCTGTGGACTGTCGTGCCATACAATTATAATTATTATTAATTTCGAACACAATTGTAATTTAACTTTATTAATAATAACGCAAATGGTGGATAGTTGGGGAACGTTCAACAAATGCATTCTGTCATCAAAATTATTAGTTTTGGAGGATTTTGTTGCAGAAAGTTCCACACTAAGACTGAAGAGCTTTCAGTAGTAGCCCTCCAGCTTATCAAATCTATGGACAATATTTGCTACAAGTGCACGATCTGTACCAATGTGTCATTTTTGGGGATGATAAAAAACTCATTTACATAACCAAGGAATTAAGTGAAATTACCTAGAGTGCTATGAAAAAATACATTTCACGGAAACTTAATATTTTAAAAAAGGAAACTACGTGTTTTAAATTATGAATATAGATTATTATCTTTGTGCTTGTCTCCAATAAACAGTGTTTAAAAGAGAGCTCTAGAAATGATTGATGCTAATAAAATTCATCACATAGCTCTAATGTTTTTTTTTTTTTTGTGTCTGTAATTATAATAATAAAAATGTGGGCACCGTGGCATAGTGGGGTCTAGGTCCGAGACCCAGCTCAACACTAATTTTTCGAATTTTTCACGGCACCACTTCTTTCGAGCTGCTGACAACACTCAAAGAGTAATAACTGTCTAAGAAAGCTTCTCAAATTTCGTCGTTAGGAGTCGGCAAAAAACTGTAGGTCCCGCACACAGCGCACAACACGAGTAGTTGATGAGCAAGCTAGGCCCTGGTCCCCCTTTGGACTGTAGCGCCAACAATTGTTATTATTAATTATAATAATAATACCAGTAATGGTTTAAGTTTTAATTATTCTTAAACAACTTTTGTTGCACTGGCAAATACCATATTTAAATCACTTTAATTGGGATGACTTGGATTCACCCCATTTGAAAGATTATTATGAGGTTATTTGTTTCCAAAACGCGCCATAGAAATCGGTTTAGAATTCCGTGGACAGAAAAAAATTAGTTAAATTTAGGAAATGTTAAAAAATGAATTTGAACCGTGAAAGATTTTTGAGACTTAGGAATATTTATATAAGCAATGTATCTTGTCGGTAGAATCTTCTATAAAGGTAGTTCATCATTTTGAAATTACGTTAATTCTACGAGATATTCTTTAGACTTGCCAGGCAGTGGACCTAGGAAGTATAACTTCAACTGATTTGAATGGGACCTGCGACCTATTTGTTGACTTTTTTGAGTCCGTTTATAATGGCTCTCAAGTCAATTCAGTGATCCATTACTCAAATATATCTGAAATTTAGGTTTATTACAATTAACAAATATTGAAATAATTAATGAATTAAAAATCTTGAAACTTTATAACAGCCCAGGACCTCCTGCAGTTATGTTATATTTATTCAATCACTTTCACGAGGCGAATTCCTAAATGTATGGAAGTACTCTTTTATAATTCCAATAAACAAGAGCGATTTAAAACAGAAAGTAAAAATTATAAATTAAATTATTATCAAAGCTTTCATACCAAAAATGTTTGAAAGCCTTGTAAAAAATAATTTATACTATTTTATAAAAGAAATTATATCAAATAGACATGGCTATGGGTAGGTCATGTTGCGTACACATTTATATTGTTTTTCAATCTATATATTTGTGAATATATATATATATATATATATATATATATATATATATATATAGAATATATAGAATATAGAATATATAGAATATAGAATAGAATATATATATATATATATATATATATATATATTATGTCGCTGGGAATTCACTCAACAATATTACAGTGGTTTTCCAATCACTTAACTGGGAGAAAGCAATTGGTAAAAGTCAATAGTGTACAGTAGTGGAAAAAAATAATAGAAACAAAATTGTTTCATATAAAAAAATTTCTTTCTGCAATACCCCTTCTGTAAGTATGGTAAATACCACCTAACTATAATTTAAGATTATGAAACAGAGTTTGATCATATGCGAGTAGTATGTTTGTTTAAGCTGGAAAAAATAATAGAAACAAAGGAAATTTTGAATGTTTATCAATACTTTCACGTGAAATTTGTGAACTGCAAATTTATTTTAACGATTTAAAATAATTTGGGGAACATTTTACGAAAATAGATTACGAAGGGCATTGCGCCGAACGGACGGAAAAGTGCTTTTGCTTCGTTAAATGAACTGAAAATTGATCTTGATGCGCCAGTAACAAGTAGCACTTTAACAAACCGGTTACAGAAATGGAACTGCTTAGCAGATCGCCCAGGGAGGTATCTTTATTGAGTAAGCAAAATGTTCAAAGGATAAAGTATAGTGCTGTTACCATTCGCCAAAGAGGTTCATTATATTGGATAAAGCATGCCATTGACCACCATTTGTATACCAAAATATTGGAAAACGTGATGCTTCCGTATGTTGAGTGGGAAATGCAACTAAAGTGGCAGTTTATGCACGATAACGACCCGAAGCATACGGCGGGCAAAGTAAAAAGGTGGTTGGAAAAGCATAATGTCGATCTCATAACCTACCCTCCAATCTCCAGACCTCGGTGTAATTTTAAGCCCTTATTTGGGTTTTTCCTTACATTATGATTACACGATAGCGAAGTCTAATGCAATGTTAAAATTTCCCAAAAGAAAGTGTAAGGATTTTTTTGGATATATCTAGTTTTAAGTCTATCTATTGTTTGTTAGTTAGACCTTACTTGGATTATTCATTCCTCAATTGTAATATGCTCTATGATACTCAAGAACTCAGACTAAAAAGAATTAAACGAAATTTCACGAGATATGCTTTTCGAGAACTATGGTATATACATATGAAGAAATTCCAAACTATGACGTCAAATAATTTGTCTGCAAATATTTGACGTCATAATTCTTTTCTGTCTGTACTCAGCGTTTTTTTTTTGTCTGTACTCAGCGTCCAAAAATAAAAAATCTCTTCTGTTTTTTTTTTTAAGATTGATATTTTCCTTATTTAAGAAAACTCAATGCGCTGTTTGGAGCATTTTTGCGACAAAAAATTTTCACCTTCGTTTGACTACATTTATAATTCGTTTTTCCCCTGTTTACTTTTTCTTTTTCCTATTTTACAATTAAATTATTAACATGAGATAACGAGAAAGGAATACAAGATATAAGGTATAAGTAGAGTGTTGCTTTATACCGTAACGTGGATTCGTATACAACCAATAGAGCACCGATTGTTTGAATTCATAAATTGACATGGACCTTAACAACAATTGCAAAGGTAGTAACGCCAACATTTGCAATGATGGACCATATTCCGCTGTTATCTATGCACATAGTTGTTATAAATGAACCTTAACTAGTTTATGTATACGCTACGACAGCGACTTTTCTTGTAACTCTTACAGACAATACTTATGATAACAACATGAGGCATTCCATTACGCCAGAAAAACATGTTTGGTTCTGAAAACATTCTTCTTTTTCTTGTTGTGAGGCTATTGTCTGGGATGGACCTGGGCCTTAACCAACATGCCTCACCAGCCAGCACCATCTTTCGACAGATATCACCAGTTCCGCACTCCAAGTTGGTTGAGGTCCTGGTGGTATCCATACGCTGTACAGACCATATATAGATTTCGTCGTTAAATCTTCTCCTCCAGATGCCATCAACGCAAACAGGACCAAAAATCGCACGCAAAACTTTTTTTTTTAAACACTAAGGTGGTCCTCATCCGCTATCTGTGAAGTGCGGGTTTTCGAGTCATAATGTAGGACTACGATGATCACGCTGTTGTATAAAACAATGTTAGGTTTTCGAGCCCTCTTTACTACTCAATTGCCTCTGGAGCCCAATGAAACAAAGATTGGTAAAAATGACTCTGCGTTTGATTTCGGTACTGCTGTTGTCGTCCCTACTTACCGCGGAGCCGGTTTTAGTTTTTTTAGATTTTAGTCGCTTCCGATTCATTGCCAACAAACGCATCTTTGACGGATCGCGGTGTTCATCTAATCACATAAGTCGTCAGCGTAAGCTATCAAATTGAACTGACTTTTGGAAGATGTTAAAGAAATCAAATGACAGTGCGTCGCCTGGTATAAGACTCTTTTTCATATTGAAGGTATTGAAGAGTTCCCTACTGACCTTAGTTTGCGAGAGTTTGTTAACACATCACTCAATAAGCCCCGGGGCTTACATATAAACTGCTTTATCAAAACTATTTGTCGGTGGTATGCTGACTTCAAACGTTGCCGTACGCGAGTGTCGCACTCTACCCAACGGCGGTCACTGAAATAACTATCGTCAAAAACCGATCGTCAGGATGATAGCGATTGGCAGTTTTTAGAGTACATAAGGCAACCAAAATGATATCGTTTTGTTAATATCGCTTTTTTTGCTTACCCGATGCAAAACTCTCGTTTCAACGATATCGTCGCACGATAGCCGTTATCCGTTATTAGACCCCTGCTCACTATGCTTCCTCAATAGTGACGTGGGCTGTACGATCCAACAACCCGAACATGTTCTCTCAAGTAAATAAAATCTTCCGTAAAAAAGACCATTATGATATTCAGAGCACTCGACTTCACAGAACAACAGACAACGCGAACCTACTTATTTCAGTTGGCAACGATCCTGATAGGGCAATGCTTGACTACCTTTTCGTAGTGGAAGACCCCCAGGAGAAGTTGGGAGCAATTGGTGCTGTTTCCCAGAGATTGTACACGGTGAACGAGACTCGTAGTCCGAATCACGAATTGGAAAAAACAGAGCCTTGCTGAACCATGTCTGGCTTAGGAATAAAATAAGTCAATGGCTATCAGAGAACTCTGGTTTTATCAGGTTCAGTGACGATCTTATAAAAATTAATGTCGTCGCCGATAATGGAAACAACTCTACACTTACCATAATGCTAAAGACGAACTCCAAGGTATCCTTAACTCACTGAAGAAGAAGAAGTCAGTGAAGGTAGATGGGATACCAATTATTGTCCTGCGCCACCTACCTTCTGAGACGGTGGACGTATACAACACTCTAATCAACAACATATTACCCGGCGCATTCGGCCTATTCCGAAATGGGGCAAAGATACCTCCATCCCGACGAAGATCCGGTCTATAAGTTTTCTTCTTTGCATAAGCAAAGTATTTGGGAAGATAGTCATTAGAGCTCTGAAAGAAATTATACCGGAAAATCAATTTGGCTTCAGAGCGAGGCACCACACCATCCATGCCGCGTCTAAATTGGTTTCCGACATTCAGTGGAATAGAAACAAAACACAGTGCACAGGACACCGTATGGCTAGAAGGTCTCTTCTTTAAGTTGGTCAGGCTTGGCATTCATAAAACATCTCGTATATATTGTCTATTACATAATAACAGGTAGCAAGTTCGTTCGAAAAATGGCAACGAATTTTCCACAACAGTACAGGTAACCCTCCTATAACGCGGTACTTGTATAGCGCGATTTCGCTACAACGCGGTTTGCGAATTGCGGAATGTTTCCTATAACGCGAATCCTACAACGCGATTTTTAAGCATTTTTTAAATACATATTCTATAAACTATTCTATAAACACACAATTATCAAAAATTACTTGTGTATATGTGTATATCTATTATTCCTAGTCTCATAAAGAAATAATAATATGTTTGTATTATACATATGTACATACTAAAAGTGCTTGAATGTTTGTATGCACTATGGAATTTTGCAAACCGCAATTTTTTCAAACATTTACACACACGTTTTTAGATAAAACAAGGGGTTTCCCCGAAAATTAACTCTTGAGAATTTAACTCTTGTAAATGTAGAAATAGACAAATAGAAAAATATCTTTGAAAAAATAAAATTTTTTTATTCGATGAAAGGTCTAATATAATTAATTCGGCTGAGAAAACTTTAACATGTTACTTGCGTGAATTGTATAAGAAAAGGAAAAATGGAGGAAAAAAAGTTTCCTACAACGCGGAGTTTTTCAGGAACCAATTAACCGCGTTGTAGGAGGGTTACCTGTATTCCATATAAAAAATGGGTTGCAACAAGGGCGATGGGTTCGTCGAACTTCTTCACTATATTCACTAGCGATCTTATAATTTTTATGCCGCGCAATAGCCTTCTTAATGATCTAATCGCGTACAAAGCAGGTCCGAAGATAGAACAATTAAACGGTTTGTTGCAGAGTGACTTCGATACAATTCAACGATTTTGCGACGAATGGAAGTTAAAAATCAACTAACAGAAGTTAGAAACTATCGTTTTTAAAACCCCACTGTACAGAGCATCAAGGGACACGAAAATGATCCGGCGCAAGTTCAGCATAGTTGACCTCCTGGGTCGGTCATTGACCGTGGAAAGTATGGTAAGATATCCAGACATCTGGTTGGACGGGTATCTATATGGTGATATTTGACCGTTTGTCCTTCTCAGATGGAAAAGCAGCGCATACGGGCCTGCCTTCGTTTATATCGAACACCCGAATCCCAGTACAAGAAATTTTTCTCCAACGAAGTTTAGTACAACGAGGCAAATCTTATAAGGACAGATAATAATATTATTAGGTTGAAACGGAGTCACATTGCTCGAACCATGACTTAAAGCAACAATCTGATCGTTGGGGCTTATTAACGGCATCATTCCGCCTGAAGCTTTCCTCTACTGGGACACTAACGGCCTAATACGAGATAGGATAGCATCAGACTCTCTTGTCGATAATGCGCGCTTTCGGTGCTGATGAATGTCTTCTTTAATGAATTAGAACTTACCTTTCGAACGTTTAAGCCAAATTATACTGGATGGGTTGAAATTTGATATTCACCGTATTAGTACTGGTGTTTCCCGGGCTCCGTTTTGTTTGCTACACTCTTCCTCATTTTCATAAATGATTTCCTGTCTGTCGCTTCTAGTCCAATTCACTCCTTCAATGAAAACAGTACCCTCAGCTTTTCATATTCGTTCCTTTTCTCTCAGCCCTCCTCGTCGACCTTCCGAAACCACGTGCTGTCTACTGTCACAAGCGAAACAAAATAAGCAGCAATATCCATAAATGGCTCTTCCCATCGTTGGTATATGTTTTGATTAAACACAAAGTTGGAACGTTCACATATTTGAGACCGCCAAAAATGTTGCATTCGCTTGGTATGCCCATCCGTTCACCCTTAAACCTATCTTCGGACGTACAGTTAAGGTTAGAGACTCTCTCTCCTCCTTTCCCTCTTTTCCTCCAATGTTTTTTTCCCGTGCTGTGATTTTACCCCGGTCACTTAAGTGTACTTAAGGGATTGTGTTCTTTAGCGCGTGTCAATTTTAAAAAAAATCTGATAACCGAACTGTGATCGGCTAAAGGGGTTTAGAAAATACCCCTGCAATTTTCGTGTAGACGAATTTTACACAGGAAGATTGTAAATCGAACATAAGTAAAGCGGATAGAATATCAGGTCTGAGTGTGTTCTGTTTACAAAAATCAATATACGAATATTCGTCATCGAGCTAGGTCTAATAACAAATTTTACCTAAATATGAATTAAAAGTTAATCTTACTTTTTATTCTCATCGAGGGTTTTTGCAGATTTAGCGTCAAAATTATCGTCATCCCCATCTTCATCACTGGAAAATAAATAATAAAAAATACTCAATACATTTGCAAACACTGATGATTTTGTAATAAATAATCAACATAAATGTGTATCTAAAATGCTCTTAAACTAAACTGTTCAAACTACTTTGTGTTTTCTGAAAATATTCAAAATGTTTAATAGTCTAGAAGCAATTTGGGACTTAAACCTTAGTGTTCAATACTTATTGGTGGCGGTGGAACTATTTATCTTATGCAACTAAGCACATTTCTGAGTAGATTTGTACACTTTTAAAACCGATTTTTTTCACAAGCTGCTGTCGCAGTCGGTTACTGGATGTATTTGAGAAACGCTTGTGGGCTAAGAGCAAATCTCTTTGCGTCGTACCTTCACCTCTCTCTCGTTCGCAGATTCGACAGATTTAAACCTGCCTATATATAGCCTTGATTCTCAGTATTTTAACTGCAGTCTCGCTTTCTACGTGCGTACTGCTGTTGCTTGCCAACATCAGTCATTATACGACCACTATTTCAATCCGCAATTTTGTTTATAGTTTTTTTTATGGTGTAAACACCTCATCCGCAGGCTTTTAATTCATTACTATTTATTTATAAAATTTCAAACCTGGACAGCACTGTCCGACTTCATTAGAAAAATTGTATCCCCGTAGCCTCGCACTGTATCCGCTATTGCGGGCGTGCACAATTCTACTTGGCAGTGAAAGAAAGGAACGTTGGGATCTTTGCAGAGGCACATAACCTTGCTTCGCCAATACCTTGGACCTGTTTCCTACATCTCATCCTGAAAAATGTTAACTAGGTTTGTCAGATAATTGTGTCATATCAACCTATCTTACTCACCCCTAACATTTAGAGAGGACATTTTTTAAAAAAAGAGTATGGGCTAAAAGGTAGTCAATTGAAGCGGACTGACCAACTTCTTCATGATTGTGGCGTGGATGCTGATCATAAAAATTATTTTGCTACTTATGGAATCTTTCATTCCTCACGAAATGAAGAGTATCAAACTTAAGGCAAGTGCATGGTATGACTCGAGCTACAAGGAAGCTATCAGGATGATAGAAGTGAGCTTTCGGACTTTCAAAGTCAACCCGGCTAAAGGAAACCGAAACAAGCTCAAATGGGCACAAAATAACCGCAATGTATTAATGAGACTTCTTAAATTATCAAACGATATAAAGCAGAAGCAAAATGTACTACATTGTCTCAGGTGTTGGAAAAACTTTTGGGCATTTGTGAAAACTGTAAAAATGTTAGGCCTCGTCTTCGATCTCAATGCTCATTTATAACGACATTCCACTTAACAGGTTTTAACATTAAGCAAATTAGCTAGCCGTGCTTTGCTTCCACTTGTACTTTAGAGCGTAAATTTTTCCATGGGACAAATCTTTTTCTTTTTCACAATTCTACAGGTGTAAGGGTTTATAAAAATCTCAATCCGAACAAATGCACTGTTCTGGATGGTACCTGTCTTTTGTAGGAATGTACTTCTACGCTGTCAAAACAACTGCGTACTCATTTATGCAGCCCATCCCTAAAAAGATCGAAACGTTCATTTCCTACCAACCTATGGCACTTACGTCATTTTCTCTTAAGTCTTTGAAACGGTGATAAACTTTCAGCATATAAAATATCTTGAATATCATATGCTACTTAGTGAACAGCTTCTCTGGTGATCTGATGGCATATCTCAGCGAAAACTGGTCACTTGGTTTTTATTAGTCATCTATGAGAGCAAGACCGTTTAAAATGAGTTATTTGAAATTTAGACCAATTTCAATATCGGTTTTGAGTTTGAGTAAAAGTTGGTGTCTGTGAAAGCTTTTAGAGCGAGTTTTAGAAGAAATAATCGCTGATCGCTGTTGTTAATATCATCCAAATATTCCCAGAACAATTTGCGTTAGTGTTTGTCGAGCCGATTAGTACAAACCACAAATTACTATCCCCGGAGAGAGCAACTAGGATGCTTCTTTATTTAATGATCTGCCTATCTCTGCAGAAACGAATTGATTGTGGTGAACGGCCAGAAATAAGCATTATTGTTTACGTCGATTGTTACAAATACCAACTTTGACGACTTAGCTGCAATATGATTAAGAAGAGTTAAGTTTCGATAGGTAGGGGCAGTGAGTTCTACTGAATGAATATTCTTTCACTTAACTTGATGTTGTTGTTTGTAAAACATTTATTAATATATTTGAATAAGATATATTTCTCTATTAATAAAACTGTCCAATCATTTTAAAAAGAATTTGTAAAGTCTAAGTTGACGTTTTTATGAACACCAGAATTTAGACCAAGATATACACCTATTCGTCGTGTGACACATATGACAATGTTTATAGCGACGAGCTACATGGTACCATGTCTAGTTTCAGCATCCCTACGAAACTCGATGCTCTGTCAATGCCACTAACAAACTGACCGACCCCTTCAATGTTAAAGAAGGTTTTCAACAGGATGATGCGCTGTCATATGACTTATTTAACCGTCAATAAGACGTTTGCTGGCATTAAAGTGGATACAATTGGTTTGGCTCTCCTGTAAATAGTGACAACAAGAGTACAAAAATCAAATGCAGAATTACTCTTGTCAATCGCTATTTCTCTTAAAATACTAAGCTGGCTTTGTATCTATAACAGCTTGATAATCCCTCTTCTGCTTATGGTGCGGAAACTTAGACGTTACTTAAAGCGGATGAGGCAACTCTTACAGAGAGAAAAGCGTGCGAATTTTGTTTCTGTTTGCTTTGATGGCAATAGAAGAGAAGATTTAACAACGAACTCTATGGGCTGTATTGCGATATGCGCCTGGTCAAGCGTCTTCGGATACAAAGATTTAAATGACCATGTAGAGCGTATGGACACCACTGATCCGGTCCGAAAAGGTTTCGAATCTGAGCCAATGGGACAACGCAACCGAAGATGGGCTAGACTGATATGGTGCATACAATTGCAGAACGACCTCAACTCGGATTGCTCAATTAGTAGCAGCTGGGGAGAAAGCATATTGGTTAATTTTTTTGGTCTTTCTCGGAGAACTGAAAGATCCCTTAACAAGAGTGTCGTTATTGCAGTCTTAACCACTCAGATTCTGTGGAATTATGAAGATTTTGGGGATTGTGAAATCAAAAACCATAGCCAATGAAACAGGAAAAACTCCACCCCATCAAACAACTCTGACCAAACAGTAAATTATTTACTAGCTAAATCTTAAAATAGGTAGAAAATGTTCCTAAATGAAAGTAGTGATGAATCTGATTGAGGTATGTCCAAAACATGCATTCTGAACGCATCAACCGCTTCTTCAGAAGTCGAAAAACGTGGACCTCTAATTTTATTTTTTACGTACGGGAATTAAAGAAGTCATTCGGTGCCAAGTCAGAACTATACGGCGGATAACTGGCAAACAAATGGTTGTGTACCACTCAGAATTGACTGTTTTGCTTTGTTCTAGCGGTTGCGACATGTCCAGTTTTTCCGAAAAAACAGGCGACTATTTGCTTGGAAGTGCTTCGTGCGCGGCTTTTGTTGGATTTGGCTCAATTTCAAACACCCATATAGTCGGCTGCTGTTTACTTTCGGGTTCATACGCGTAAATCCGCGATTCATCACCTGTCACGATGTCATAGACGTGTTTCGAAGCACCGCAATCGTATTTTTTGAGCATTTCTTTTGACCAGTCGATACGAGCCTTTTTTGGAGCAATTGACAAATTGTGTGGGATCCAATGCTAACGATGTGCAAATCTACTCTTCCAAAAACCTTAGAAGCATTGCTGAGTTAATACATTTAATGAATTAAGAGCTCGCAAGCATTTATATGTGGTCTTTAAAAACAGTTTACAACTGAGTCCGAAGAAATCTCAGGTAATTCCTATTTCAAATTCGGTTGTGCCCCTTCGCTCCTTGCCGAATATAATACTTCCTGATGATAAACTCGAAATTGTAAGTACGGTCACCAGCTTAGGATTAACAATTAACAATAAGTTGTCAGGATATGACCATATAAACAAGGTTATTGGATCTTTTTATGGCTGTTTACGTACGTTATGGCTAACTACTAACTAAGGTCTTAATCCTTCCACAGATAACATACGCCGAGATTGTCTTCAGTAAAGTTGACTCCCTGTCCCAACGAAAGCTGCAGGTAGCGTTTAATGATGCTACTACGTATATTTATGGTTTACGCAGATTTGATCGTGTATCCGAGTTTATTAAAAGTTTAAAAAAAATGTTAACTAGGTTTGTCAGATAATTGTGTCATATCAACCTATCTTACTCACCCCTAACATTTAGAGAGGACATTTTTTAAAAAAAGAGTATGGGCTAAAAGGTAGTCAATTGAAGCGGACTGACCAACTTCTTCATGATTGTGGCGTGGATGCTGATCATAAAAATTATTTTGCTACTTATGGAATCTTTCATTCCTCACGAAATGAAGATTATCAAACTTAAGGCAAGTGCATGGTATGACTCGAGCTACAAGGAAGCTATCAGGATGATAGAAGTGAGCTTTCGGACTTTCAAAGTCAACCCGGCTAAAGGAAACCGAAACAAGCTCAAATGGGCCCAAAATAACCGCAATGTATTAATGAGACTTCTTAAATTATCAAACGATATAAAGCAGAAGCAAAATGTACTACATTGTCTCAGGTGTTGGAAAAACTTTTGGGCATTTGTGAAAACTGTAAAAATGTTAGGCCTCGTCTTCGATCTCAATGCTCATTTATAACGACATTCCACTTAACAGGTTTTAACATTAAGCAAATTAGCTAGCCGTGCTTTGCTTCCACTTGTACTTTAGAGCGTAAATTTTTCCATGGGACAAATCTTTTTCTTTTTCACAATTCTACAGGTGTAAGGGTTTATAAAAATCTCAATCCGAACAAATGCACTGTTCTGGATGGTACCTGTCTTTTGTAGGAATGTACTTCTACGCTGTCAAAACAACTGCGTACTCATTTATGCAGCCCATCCCTAAAAAGATCGAAACGTTCATTTCCTACCAACCTATGGCACTTACGTCATTTTCTCTTAAGTCTTTGAAACGGTGATAAACTTTCAGCATATAAAATATCTTGAATATCATATGCTACTTAGTGAACAGCTTCTCTGGTGATCTGATGGCATATCTCAGCGAAAACTGGTCACTTGGTTTTTATTAGTCATCTATGAGAGCAAGACCGTTTAAAATGAGTTATTTGAAATTTAGACCAATTTCAATATCGGTTTTGAGTTTGAGTAAAAGTTGGTGTCTGTGAAAGCTTTTAGAGCGAGTTTTAGAAGAAATAATCGCTGATCGCTGTTGTTAATATCATCCAAATATTCCCAGAACAATTTGCGTTAGTGTTTGTCGAGCCGATTAGTACAAACCACAAATTACTATCCCCGGAGAGAGCAACTAGGATGCTTCTTTATTTAATGATCTGCCTATCTCTGCAGAAACGAATTGATTGTGGTGAACGGCCAGAAATAAGCATTATTGTTTACGTCGATTGTTACAAATACCAACTTTGACGACTTAGCTGCAATATGATTAAGAAGAGTTAAGTTTCGATAGGTAGGGGCAGTGAGTTCTACTGAATGAATATTCTTTCACTTAACTTGATGTTGTTGTTTGTAAAACATTTATTAATATATTTGAATAAGATATATTTCTCTATTAATAAAACTGTCCAATCATTTTAAAAAGAATTTGTAAAGTCTAAGTTGACGTTTTTATGAACACCAGAATTTAGACCAAGATATACACCTATTCGTCGTGTGACACATATGACAATGTTTATAGCGACGAGCTACATGGTACCATGTCTAGTTTCAGCATCCCTACGAAACTCGATGCTCTGTCAATGCCACTAACAAACTGACCGACCCCTTCAATGTTAAAGAAGGTTTTCAACAGGATGATGCGCTGTCATATGACTTATTTAACCGTCAATAAGACGTTTGCTGGCATTAAAGTGGATACAATTGGTTTGGCTCTCCTGTAAATAGTGACAACAAGAGTACAAAAATCAAATGCAGAATTACTCTTGTCAATCGCTATTTCTCTTAAAATACTAAGCTGGCTTTGTATCTATAACAGCTTGATAATCCCTCTTCTGCTTATGGTGCGGAAACTTAGACGTTACTTAAAGCGGATGAGGCAACTCTTACAGAGAGAAAAGCGTGCGAATTTTGTTTCTGTTTGCTTTGATGGCAATAGAAGAGAAGATTTAACAACGAACTCTATGGGCTGTATTGCGATATGCGCCTGGTCAAGCGTCTTCGGATACAAAGATTTAAATGACCATGTAGAGCGTATGGACACCACTGATCCGGTCCGAAAAGGTTTCGAATCTGAGCCAATGGGACAACGCAACCGAAGATGGGCTAGACTGATATGGTGCATACAATTGCAGAACGACCTCAACTCGGATTGCTCAATTAGTAGCAGCTGAGAAAGCATATTGGTTAATTTTTTTGGTCTTTCTCGGAGAACTGAAAGATCCCTTAACAAGAGTGTCGTTATTGCAGTCTTAACCACTCAGATTCTGTGGAATTATGAAGATTTTGGGGATTGTGAAATTAAAAACCATAGCCAATGAAACAGGAAAAACTCCACCCCATCAAACAACTCTGACCAAACAGTAAATTATTTACTAGCTAAATCTTAAAATAGGTAGAAAATGTTCCTAAATGAAAGTAGTGATGAATCTGATTGAGGTATGTCCAAAACATGCATTCTGAACGCATCAACCGCTTCTTCAGAAGTCGAAAAACGTGGACCTCTAATTTTATTTTTTACGTACGGGAATTAAAAAGTCATTCGGTGTACGGCGGATAACTGGCAAACAAATGGTTGTGTACCACTCAGAATTGACTGTTTTGCTTTGTTCTAGCGGTTGCGACATGTCCAGTTTTTCCGAAAAAACAGGCGACTATTTGCTTGGAAGTGCTTCGTGCGCGGCTTTTGTTGGATTTGGCTCAATTTGAAACACCCATATAGTCGGCTGCTGTTTACTTTCGGGTTCATACGCGTAAATCCGCGATTCATCACCTGTCACGATGTCATAGACGTGTTTCGAAGCACCGCAATCGTATTTTTTGAGCATTTCTTTTGACCAGTCGATACGAGCCTTTTTTGGAGCAATTGACAAATTGTGTGGGATCCAATGCTAACGATGTGCAAATCTACTCTTCCAAAAACCTTAGAAGCATTGCTGAGTTAATACATTTAATGAATTAAGAGCTCGCAAGCATTTATATGTGGTCTTTAAAAACAGTTTACAACTGAGTCCGAAGAAATCTCAGGTAATTCCTATTTCAAATTCGGTTGTGCCCCTTCGCTCCTTGCCGAATATAATACTTCCTGATGATAAACTCGAAATTGTAAGTACGGTCACCAGCTTAGGATTAACAATTAACAATAAGTTGTCAGGATATGACCATATAAACAAGGTTATTGGATCTTTTTATGGCTGTTTACGTACGTTATGGCTAACTACTAACTAAGGTCTTCATCCTTCCACAGATAACATACGCCGAGATTGTCTTCAGTAAAGTTGACTCCCTGTCCCAACGAAAGCTGCAGGTAGCGTTTAATGATGCTACTACGTATATTTATGGTTTACGCAGATTTGATCGTGTATCCGAGTTTATTAAAAGTTTATTAGGAACTTCTCTCACTACCTGGATGCTAGAAACTTAATGTTTTTGCATAACATTTTTGTGAACCTCAAAAATATCAAACTTTTCGATAAAGCTGGCAGTTGCGAGATTGCAACACTAGGGTCGTGGTGTGCATTGTACTCCTGAGAAACATGTCTTAATAAAAAAAATTGTTTTCAGGGGGTAAAACTTACAATTTTATAAGTGAAATTGTTGGGTGTTCAAATAGAATGATCGCAAATGTCAAAAAATACGTTCAACAGGAAGAAAAAAGAGAAAGAAAATCTTAACTAACCCCCGCCGATGAACGGAGTAGAAAAGTAACCCGATGTACGGCAAATAGTAAAGTGACCCGTTTGTGAACGCTACGAAAATAAAAGAAGAGTTAAATTTACACGTGGAGACATCAACAATAAGAATGCTGGTAAAGAAGAATTTATCTGCCAGGAGTCCAAGAAAAGTAGAACTACTGTCAAAAATCAACCTACTAAAATTATCCAAATTTGAGAAATAACACCTGAACTGGGAATCCTCTAATTGGCGCAATATATTATATACGGACGAATCCAAAATACTTTTATTTGGGACTCCTGGGACTAGGACATTTGTTCGTAAGCGAAAAAACCAAGAATTTCAACCGGATTGCACTATCAAGACTTAAAGCATGAGGGGGCAAAAATTGACATATGGGGATGCTTCTCCTAATATGGTACTGGTCCAATTTTTTGAATAAAACCTATGACGACTGCTGGAGTTTATGTCAACATAATGAGAAAAACCATGCCACGCAGAGTGGAATATGCCTCTTAGGTGGATTGGATGAAAACTGACCAAAGAAATTTTTCCAAAACAATGGAGTTCAAGTTATGGAGTGGCCACCTCAGTCACCGGACCAGAATCCCATAGAAAACCTTTGGACAGATGTTAAGAAAGCTGTATATGAAGCAAAACCCAAAAATACAAAACAGCTATGGGATGTTTACCGGATTCAGGACAACGAGCCTTTTCTAAGTTCGGAAAGCACCTTTTTCATATCTTCTTTGTGAATTTTATTACTGATGGGGTAAGGATGTTGTGAAATAAATATTATGTGTTTACATGACGGAAGGGAAAAAGTTAAAACTGTGACAATTGCTATTATTTTGCACAGTGCTGTATATACATAATTTGAGTATTATTTAAATCTAAAGGTCTAAATATAGCAATACTTAGAAAACTATTTAAACCTATCATTAAAAACTAAAGGACACAATTTTTTCCAATTTATTACAGCACCACCTCTTTCGATCTGCTGACAACTGACACTCAAAGAGTAATAACTGTCTAAGAAAAAGCTTCTCAAATTTCGCCGTTCGGAGTCGGCAAAAAACTGTAGGTCTCTTCTACTCGTGAGAGAACAGTAGCGCGCACAACACGAGTATTTCATGAGCAAACTAGGCCCTGGTTCCCCAGTGGACTGTCGCGCCAATTAATAATATTATTATTTTTGTATTAAGGTAAATTAATTGTTAAGCTTATTTCAATCAAATATTCATAAAACGTTAAAAGCACTACATGAAAACAATTGTCAAAACTGAATTATGAAATTAAAACATTTTAAATTTCCCATGATTTCTCTTATTTTATGAACGAAGCTTACGTCTTTTTAACGCCTAAGTTAAGAAATATGTAAGGTAAGCTACATACATAACTTATTTAAGTCCCATATTGGTTTTATATAACTTATCCATTAATCTTAATCATGCCTTTCTAAAAACTCACAATAAATCTGGATTGAGGTTTATTGTTAGTTATACTTACAGTCAGCAAAATAAGTTTACGTACACACATTTATTTTTAGTTTTTACTTAATAAAAGCCTTTGTTCGCTTATATTCTTCTTGACATAGTTTTCAGATCCACGCTTGGCCAAAATACAAATCAATTGTATTTTAGAAGTATGAAAACTTTAAAAAGAAAACAAAAACAACATAAAATCCCACCAAATAAGTTAACGTACAATTCCCTATTTCCTTAGTTATATTCCTTATAGTCGATATTTGTTTATTTTGGAAGCTAAATGGCAGCTATTTATTTTCTCTCATATAGGAAATATTTCTTCTTGCCCTAGAATAACCATTTCTAAAGTAAACACCTTAACGATTAGTCAAAATGTACTTATAAAAAAATCCCTTCGCGAAATCCAAATGCTATACCACTTTCCAGTGTGAAAACAATTATTTATTTATATGGTAACAACGGTAATTTCATTTATAAAACTTGGCCTCGTCGAAGTTATCGTATAGAGAATAACACCAAACATTGAAGTCTGTGATGACGGATCCAAAAAAAACTAGCCCCGATATTAAAAAAAAGTCTTACAGAGCTCTTTATTATTATATTAACGAACGCATTGTTAGATATCTGTTCTCAAATTTCTATGTCGATGTTCTGTGCAATTGCGAGAAATGGTTTAAGTAATCTTTTGATGAAAGTGTGTATAGCCCTAATAATTATAATCTACATCGATATAATTACGAATAACCATGGTGGGAGGATTGCCATCTACTGCAAATCCTCTCTGAAATGTGAGATTGTATGTAGGTCTTCAAACACTGAAACGGTATACTCCGGTCTCTCCACTATACTCCAATATTATTATGTGGAGATATTAACTTAGGTCTTAAGAACATATCTATAGGTAATCAATTATTGGACTCTTTATTACTAGGGTTAAGTTTAGCTAATAAATTGTATCCCACTTGTTTTCGCCCAAATGAAGTGCCCAGTCTATTGGATGTTGTTTTGGTTTCTGATCTAAGGGTAATTCGACCAACTTTCAGTGAAGGAATATCAGAACATAATCTACTTTTCTGTACCCTTGATATTGTAATTTCACGTTGCATTATATTAATAATCTGACTGTTAACTCTTTCTTGGAAACATTTCACACTTTGAACCAGGATCTTTGTAGGTGTGCAACTGATATTAATAATAAACTGAGGTACGTACAGATGCTCATAAGCTATCTTTATGAAGAATTCGTTCCGTTAAAGACTGTTTCTATTCGCAATAACACTTGCCTATTGTACACTGATGATGTTATCCATGCTCTTTTACTAATTGGTCAGTTTTCCAGGAAGCTCGTAATGCTGCTACGTTCATTATTCGAACATTAAAACAAAGATTTTTTGCATCGAAATTAAATACCTCCTTACATTCAAAAGCCCTCTGGAGAAATCTCTTTCAGATGGCTGTGAATGGCAAAAGTGTTATTGTGTGCAAGGTCCATCCTGAAGTATTAAATGACTGTTTTATAGGAAATAATTCTATTGAGATTTTGATTTTAACGCCCCCAATATTGCTTTTGACAGTCAGGTTGATTTGTGGGCGGATAATGAAGATGAAGTGGCTCGTGAGCATAAAATCAAATGGAATTGGTGATGATGGTATACGACTTTCGCTAATTAAACTTATTTTACCTAGCATACCGAAGTACCTTATGCATGTTATAAACCATTGTATCTTTATGCCAACCTTTCCAGACGCTGGAAAATGTGCCAAGGGAATATCTGTTGCCAAAAAAGCTAATGCCATTTCTCTAAATGATTTCCGCCCGATTAATATACTACCATGTCTCTCAAAGGTTTTCGAGAGAGGTTTGGTGAAGCAAGTCCAAGGACATCTTAATAGAAACTCGTAGTTAAACGCCTGCCAATCGCGTTTTAGGCAAAAACATATAAACATTAGCTAAGGTGAAGGTCTTAGATGATATATGACAGGGATTTCGTGATGGTATAATATATATTCTTTGTCTTTTTAACTTTTCCAAGGCATTTGAAAGTCCACCATGTAGTTTTATGTTGGAAGCTTGGACACTATTTTGGTTCTACCAATACAGCTACCAAGTTGATAAAAGGTTTTTTTTTGACTGCAGGTCACAGAGAGTTACCAATTTAACCATTAACTCCAGTCCTGGGTTTGTTTTTAACGGTATTCCAAAGGGTTCCATTTTGGGTCCAATAATTTTCTGTTGTATGTTAACGAGCTACATCCTTCACCTACTGTATATGTAAACATGTAAGTTTTCACCTCTACGCGGATAATGCTCAACTCTTTTTATCGTTTCTATTTGATGAAGTCAATGTACTCACTTACCGATTTAACGAGGATCTATCGGCCTCCAGAAGTGGACTTTTGCTATGGTAAATCCGTTTAAATGTCAGGCTCTTTCTATCGCTAATCGATCCTAATAGTTTGAACATACTCCTGATATCTTCGTTTCTGGGACAAGGCTTAGGTTGGTTGAATCAGCAACTAGTCATATTTTTGTCAACATATAAATGTTATGATTAGCCATATTTATGACTGCCTGCGTAAGCTATAACTATCTGCAAGTTTTACACCCTTTTAGGTACGAACAAAATTATTTCAAGCACTTACTATGCCTTTTATTCTAAATAAGTATTTTCTTGGTCTGAGAGAACCTTTAACTCCTAGATATAAATATTGAACTTCGTTTCGTTTATTATTCTTCATACTCGCTATTAAGCTATGGAACCCCTTACCAGTAAATATCAAAAGATATCTGCTTTTTTCTTATATTTCTTTTATCTTGTACTTTTAATATTCTTTATTTTCTTTTATTATTATAACTAAATAGTTAGTAATAAACATAATTATACCTTGTACTAAAGAAGTCCCCGTCCGAATGTATGATACTAATAATATACTAATAATTTTATTGATATTGAATTGAATTGAATTAATATATAAAATTTGTGCGGAGAAAGCACAATGAAGCTCTAAATATAAAAAATGTAACTCCTACAGTGAAGCACTTATTTTGCTCACTGTGGGATATCAACTCAAACAGCCCAAATTATGGTAATACAATATTTCTTATTTGTAAATGACAAACAGAACTATATAAGGCTTAGTTTGCCTTGTTTTATTTTAATTTTTGCACATTTAGACAGTTTCATGTTAATGACCAAATATCAATCTGTTAATAACAATAAGAAGGATTTATGACTGATATAACCGTACTGGAGCGTGTACATTCACAAGGCGTGAACAAATTAGGAACTGAAATTTGTATTACACCAATTAAAACATAGAATTTTGCATAACCCCTTCATTACCTTTTTATATCAAAAATGTCAATAAGGAAAACTACCGTCTCTTGAATACTTTTTAGGATATTATACTGTAACAAATTACTTGCATACTTACCAATTTTCCATTGTATTTTATATAGCCCTATGAAATCCAGCAAAAAGGAGAGATAATATTAATTGCTAAGTGTCCCTTATAAACTGATGTTCTCCTTTTGTGTTTTATCAATTTATATTCTTAAACAAAATTTTTGTATACCCCAGACCACATAGAAAACCTCAAGTATCCATGCGTATCGTCCAGAGATCAGCAAGGAGATATTCAACTGACAGCGTTGTCTGTGAATACTTGTGAGGTGTCTTGATCAGCTGATTGCAAACAGCTGAGCAGCCACTGAGGTGAAATATATTGACAGGGAGTAAAATCATAACGGTGCGTAAATATTAAGGATGCGAGAAGGAAGGGATCTAACAAGGATATATAAACGACATGAATAAATGGGAGACAAACTTTTAATATTTTTACAAATGTCTAACACGAAGTTTTGAAATTAGGTTCCCCAAAGTCTCTGTTTCAAAATTAAGTAACAAAATAAATTCGAATTCTAATAAAATAATTTGAGATGAAGTCTGGACTTTTAAAGCAGGTATATTTCTTTTCAGTTATCAGTAAAATGAGATGCTGCACGACAGAAGCCAATAAGGAAGAATATGGTCACCTGAACAGCTGATCAAACAGCTGATTTCTCCTATGTCATTTGTCCGTCTGACTGTTATCTTCGTATTCTAGTAGACATAACCTGCACCTAACCTTAAATTCTGAAAGCTAACTAGGTATCATCGAACATTGTCTCACTTTACTCACACATGTCCCCGTTTCCCCAAAATTGAAAAGATGGCGGCTGATTTGTCAATTTTTGCCTTCAAAAGTGTCAAACAGTAGTAAATTGTCAACTGCGTTCGGAAAATCTACTGCAAATTGTTTACGGAAGTAAGTAACCGAAACTTTAACAAGGATTTATTTCTAATAAATGGATAATTTGATAGCATTTATATTTATAATAACTTATGAAATATGAAGAAAAACAAGAGAGTAACGCGTGGTGAAAAGTCGAACATTTAGAAAAGATTTTTTATCAATTGATATTCCGAGTTACATTACATCTACTTAAAACAATTAAGTTGGTTCGAAATGCGAACATATTAAAAATTTACTATAAGATACCTTTTGAGTATTATTTGAGGCAATAAAAATAAAAGTAATATCAGACATAATATTTATTAACAATAGGTTTAAAATGGGTGGGCATGGGCCTATGCACGCGAGGTAACGTCGTTGATTGCGCTCAACATGGCGAGCTGCCAAGGCAATCCTCGTTAGTGCACAGGTCAAGTTGACATACAGCCTCCAAGTGGCGCCCCCTGGATAGCCATCACAACACCTGTTGTATGGTGAACTAATGTATGCAGCGACCCCCTCTGCCCGAGAATTTAAATAATGGGCCTGGCCTACCAGTCTGTGGGTTGTGCGTGAGGGTAACTTCCTTACCACGTAAAAAAGAAAAATAGTTCAGAAAAACCGATATGCCTCGGATAAGGACGGATTAACTGTTGACGACCCCAGCAAACGTTTAAAGGACAACGATTTTCGGTTTTGCACGTGGAATGTGAGGTCCCTTAATAGGCCACGTGCAGCCGAACAACTTGCGGAGGCCCTTGACAGCTATAAAGCTGACATAACCGCCATCCAGGAAGTGCGATGGGATGGGCCTGGCATAATAGCGATGAAGAACTGCGATATCTACTACAGCAATTGCTATAGAGAGAGAAGGCAGCGCTTATTCGGATGCGGATTTGTTGTTCGAGGCAGACTTAGGCAAAAAGTCTTGAGCTACGACCCAGTCAGCGAGCGCCTCATGACAATCCGCATCAAGGCTAAATTCGGGAACATCAGCCTAATATGCGCTCACGCCACGACAGAGGAGAAGGATGACAACATCAAGGATGACTTCTATGATCTCCTAGAAAGAACATACGATCGATGCCCCAGCTATGACAACAAGATCGTTCTAGGAGATTTCAACGCTCAGCTGGGAAAGGAGGACATCTTTGCTGGAGTCATCGGTAAACACAGCCTGCACGACAACACATCCGGAAACGGACTCAGGCTGTTGGACTTCGCCTCGGGGCGAAACCTCTCTGTGGCTAGCACGCGGTTCCCACACCTGAACATTCACAAAGGAACCTGGCGATCTCCTGATCAATCAACCGTCAACCAGATTGATCACGTTGCGATCGACGTCAGACACTCCTCCAGTATTCTCGATGTCCGAACCTTCCGAGGTGCAAACATTGACTCGGATCATCACCTTGTTGTAGCCAAGGTAAGAACCCGGATATCGAGAGAGCAACGGAGTCGAGAAAGGCCAAAACGGTTTGACGTCGAAAAGCTACAATTGCAGCTGATTGCTGGGAACTTTGCCGACCGAGTCTCCCGGAAACTCGCCCAGAGTTCGACGCTTCCTGCACTAAGCATAGAAGAAGAATGGAAACGTTGTCAAGAAGCCATCAAAGAAGCTGCCACTGATGTGCTGGGTTTCACGTCACCACCCAGAAGGAACCCATGGTTTGACGACGAGTGCAGGCAAGCGCACGCAGCTAAACAAGACGCCTATAAGGCGACGCTGCATCGAACAACGCGAGCTGTTCGTGAACTCTACGAACAGAGAAGAAGGGAAGAGCACCGGCTTCTCAGAAGGAAAAAGAAGGAGCATGAGAAGCGCGCGGTCGAGGAAATGGAAAGGTGCTTTGGCAGGAATGAAGTCCGAAAGTTTTACCGAAAGGTAAAACAGCTATCCGGAGGATACAAGGTTCGGACCAAGGCCTGCCGGGACCAAAACGGACAACTAGTAGTAGAGTCGCAGTCTGTGCTGAGAATCTGGAAGGATCATTTCTGCAGACTCCTAAACGGCGATGACGACCCAAATCCCGCTGTTAGGCAGAATGTTCCACTCAATTTGGACGATGATAGACAAGCATTCCGTCCCCCCGACTTAGACGAGGTGAGGATAGCAATATCCAAGCTAAAGTCGAACAAAGCTGCTGGAGCGGACGGACTGTCCGCAGAACTATTTAAAGCAGCTGGAGATGACCTGGATGGGCGCATGCACCAGCTCATCTGTAAGATATGGTCGGAGGAAAGCATGCCCGATGAGTGGAATCTCAGCGTCGTTTGCCCGGTCCACAAGAAAGGAGACCCCTTTGACTGCGCCAACTACAGAGGGATTAGTCTCCTGAACATCGCATACAAGATCCTCTCTGCCGTATTGTGTGAGCGTCTGAAACCATTTGTCCATGACCTGATAGGTCCCTATCAGTGTGGTTTCAGACCAGGGAAGTCCACAATAGAGCAGATCTTCACATTACGGCAGATCCTGGAAAAGACCCAAGAAATGCAAATTGACACCCACCACCTATTCGTCGATTTCAAGGCTGCATATGACAGTGTGCATAGAGACGAGCTATACAGTGCCATGTCTAGTTTTGGCATTCCTACCAAACTCGTCAGATTGTGTAGGATGACGATGGAGAACTCTCGCTGCTCCGTCAAGGTCGGTACCGAACTCACCGAGACCTTCAATGTCAAAAAAGGTTTTAGACAAGGCGACGCACTGTCATGTGACTTCTTTAACATCATCCTCGAGAAGATCGTGCGTAACTCACAAGTCAACACCAGAGGCACGATCTTCCAGAAGTCAGTTCAATTGTTAGCTTACGCTGATGACATTGACGTGATTGGACGAACACAGCGAGCCGTCAATGAGGCGTTTGCTGGCATTGAAGCGGAAGCGGCCAAAATGGGTCTTGCGGTAAATGAGGGCAAAACGAAGTACATGCTGTCATCAAGAAAGGACACACAACATCGACGTCTCGGACGGAGGGTCACACTAGGCAGCAGAAACTTTGAGGTAGTTAAGGACTTCGTCTACCTCGGCTCCGCGGTAAACAGGGACAACAACATCAGTACCGAAATCAAACGCAGAATCACTCTTGCCAACCGCTGTTTCTTTGGGCTCAAGAGGCAATTGAGTAATAAAGCTATCCGGAGGATACAAGGTTCGGACCAAGGCCTGCCGGGACCAAAACGGACAACTAGTAGTAGAGTCGCAGTCTGTGCTGAGAATCTGGAAGGATCATTTCTGCAGACTCCTAAACGGCGATGACGACCCAAATCCCGCTGTTAGGCAGAATGTTCCACTCAATTTGGACGATGATAGACAAGCATTCCGTCCCCCCGACTTAGACGAGGTGAGGATAGCAATATCCAAGCTAAAGTCGAACAAAGCTGCTGGAGCGGACGGACTGTCCGCAGAACTATTTAAAGCAGCTGGAGATGACCTGGATGGGCGCATGCACCAGCTCATCTGTAAGATATGGTCAAAGGAAAGCATGCCCGATGAGTGGAATCTCAGCGTCGTTTGCCCGGTCCACAAGAAAGGAGACCCCTTTGACTGCGCCAACTACAGAGGGATTAGTCTCCTGAACATCGCATACAAGATCCTCTCTGCCGTATTGTGTGAGCGTCTGAAACCATTTGTCCATGACCTGATAGGTCCCTATCAGTGTGGTTTCAGACCAGGGAAGTCCACAATAGAGCAGATCTTCACATTACGGCAGATCCTGGAAAAGACCCAAGAAATGCAAATTGACACCCACCACCTATTCGTCGATTTCAAGGCTGCATATGACAGTGTGCATAGAGACGAGCTATACAGTGCCATGTCTAGTTTTGGCATTCCTACCAAACTCGTCAGATTGTGTAGGATGACGATGGAGAACTCTCGCTGCTCCGTCAAGGTCGGTACCGAACTCACCGAGACCTTCAATGTCAAAAAAGGTTTTAGACAAGGCGACGCACTGTCATGTGACTTCTTTAACATCATCCTCGAGAAGATCGTGCGTAACTCACAAGTCAACACCAGAGGCACGATCTTCCAGAAGTCAGTTCAATTGTTAGCTTACGCTGATGACATTGACGTGATTGGACGAACACAGCGAGCCGTCAATGAGGCGTTTGCTGGCATTGAAGCGGAAGCGGCCAAAATGGGTCTTGCGGTAAATGAGGGCAAAACGAAGTACATGCTGTCATCAAGAAAGGACACACAACATCGACGTCTCGGACGGAGGGTCACACTAGGCAGCAGAAACTTTGAGGTAGTTAAGGACTTCGTCTACCTCGGCTCCGCGGTAAACAGGGACAACAACATCAGTACCGAAATCAAACGCAGAATCACTCTTGCCAACCGCTGTTTCTTTGGGCTCAAGAGGCAATTGAGTAATAAAGCTATCCGGAGGATACAAGGTTCGGACCAAGGCCTGCCGGGACCAAAACGGACAACTAGTAGTAGAGTCGCAGTCTGTGCTGAGAATCTGGAAGGATCATTTCTGCAGACTCCTAAACGGCGATGACGACCCAAATCCCGCTGTTAGGCAGAATGTTCCACTCAATTTGGACGATGATAGACAAGCATTTCGTCCCCCCGACTTAGACGAGGTGAGGATAGCAATATCCAAGCTAAAGTCGAACAAAGCTGCTGGAGCGGACGGACTGTCCGCAGAACTATTTAAAGCAGCTGGAGATGACCTGGATGGGCGCATGCACCAGCTCATCTGTAAGATATGGTCGGAGGAAAGCATGCCCGATGAGTGGAATCTCAGCGTCGTTTGCCCGGTCCACAAGAAAGGAGACCCCTTTGACTGCGCCAACTACAGAGGGATTAGTCTCCTGAACATCGCATACAAGATCCTCTCTGCCGTATTGTGTGAGCGTCTGAAACCATTTGTCCATGACCTGATAGGTCCCTATCAGTGTGGTTTCAGACCAGGGAAGTCCACAATAGAGCAGATCTTCACATTACGGCAGATCCTGGAAAAGACCCAAGAAATGCAAATTGACACCCACCACCTATTCGTCGATTTCAAGGCTGCATATGACAGTGTGCATAGAGACGAGCTATACAGTGCCATGTCTAGTTTTGGCATTCCTACCAAACTCGTCAGATTGTGTAGGATGACGATGGAGAACTCTCGCTGCTCCGTCAAGGTCGGTACCGAACTCACCGAGACCTTCAATGTCAAAAAAGGTTTTAGACAAGGCGACGCACTGTCATGTGACTTCTTTAACATCATCCTCGAGAAGATCGTGCGTAACTCACAAGTCAACACCAGAGGCACGATCTTCCAGAAGTCAGTTCAATTGTTAGCTTACGCTGATGACATTGACGTGATTGGACGAACACAGCGAGCCGTCAATGAGGCGTTTGCTGGCATTGAAGCGGAAGCGGCCAAAATGGGTCTTGCGGTAAATGAGGGCAAAACGAAGTACATGCTGTCATCAAGAAAGGACACACAACATCGACGTCTCGGACGGAGGGTCACACTAGGCAGCAGAAACTTTGAGGTAGTTAAGGACTTCGTCTACCTCGGCTCCGCGGTAAACAGGGACAACAACATCAGTACCGAAATCAAACGCAGAATCACTCTTGCCAACCGCTGTTTCTTTGGGCTCAAGAGGCAATTGAGTAATAAAGCTATCCGGAGGATACAAGGTTCGGACCAAGGCCTGCCGGGACCAAAACGGACAACTAGTAGTAGAGTCGCAGTCTGTGCTGAGAATCTGGAAGGATCATTTCTGCAGACTCCTAAACGGCGATGACGACCCAAATCCCGCTGTTAGGCAGAATGTTCCACTCAATTTGGACGATGATAGACAAGCATTCCGTCCCCCCGACTTAGACGAGGTGAGGATAGCAATATCCAAGCTAAAGTCGAACAAAGCTGCTGGAGCGGACGGACTGTCCGCAGAACTATTTAAAGCAGCTGGAGATGACCTGGATGGGCGCATGCACCAGCTCATCTGTAAGATATGGTCGGAGGAAAGCATGCCCGATGAGTGGAATCTCAGCGTCGTTTGCCCGGTCCACAAGAAAGGAGACCCCTTTGACTGCGCCAACTACAGAGGGATTAGTCTCCTGAACATCGCATACAAGATCCTCTCTGCCGTATTGTGTGAGCGTCTGAAACCATTTGTCCATGACCTGATAGGTCCCTATCAGTGTGGTTTCAGACCAGGGAAGTCCACAATAGAGCAGATCTTCACATTACGGCAGATCCTGGAAAAGACCCAAGAAATGCAAATTGACACCCACCACCTATTCGTCGATTTCAAGGCTGCATATGACAGTGTGCATAGAGACGAGCTATACAGTGCCATGTCTAGTTTTGGCATTCCTACCAAACTCGTCAGATTGTGTAGGATGACGATGGAGAACTCTCGCTGCTCCGTCAAGGTCGGTACCGAACTCACCGAGACCTTCAATGTCAAAAAAGGTTTTAGACAAGGCGACGCACTGTCATGTGACTTCTTTAACATCATCCTCGAGAAGATCGTGCGTAACTCACAAGTCAACACCAGAGGCACGATCTTCCAGAAGTCAGTTCAATTGTTAGCTTACGCTGATGACATTGACGTGATTGGACGAACACAGCGAGCCGTCAATGAGGCGTTTGCTGGCATTGAAGCGGAAGCGGCCAAAATGGGTCTTGCGGTAAATGAGGGCAAAACGAAGTACATGCTGTCATCAAGAAAGGACACACAACATCGACGTCTCGGACGGAGCGTCACACTAGGCAGCAGAAACTTTGAGGTAGTTAAGGACTTCGTCTACCTCGGCTCCGCGGTAAACAGGGACAACAACATCAGTACCGAAATCAAACGCAGAATCACTCTTGCCAACCGCTGTTTCTTTGGGCTCAAGAGGCAATTGAGTAATAAAGCTATCCGGAGGATACAAGGTTCGGACCAAGGCCTGCCGGGACCAAAACGGACAACTAGTAGTAGAGTCGCAGTCTGTGCTGAGAATCTGGAAGGATCATTTCTGCAGACTCCTAAACGGCGATGACGACCCAAATCCCGCTGTTAGGCAGAATGTTCCACTCAATTTGGACGATGATAGACAAGCATTCCGTCCCCCCGACTTAGACGAGGTGAGGATAGCAATATCCAAGCTAAAGTCGAACAAAGCTGCTGGAGCGGACGGACTGTCCGCAGAACTATTTAAAGCAGCTGGAGATGACCTGGATGGGCGCATGCACCAGCTCATCTGTAAGATATGGTCGGAGGAAAGCATGCCCGATGAGTGGAATCTCAGCGTCGTTTGCCCGGTCCACAAGAAAGGAGACCCCTTTGACTGCGCCAACTACAGAGGGATTAGTCTCCTGAACATCGCATACAAGATCCTCTCTGCCGTATTGTGTGAGCGTCTGAAACCATTTGTCCATGACCTGATAGGTCCCTATCAGTGTGGTTTCAGACCAGGGAAGTCCACAATAGAGCAGATCTTCACATTACGGCAGATCCTGGAAAAGACCCAAGAAATGCAAATTGACACCCACCACCTATTCGTCGATTTCAAGGCTGCATATGACAGTGTGCATAGAGACGAGCTATACAGTGCCATGTCTAGTTTTGGCATTCCTACCAAACTCGTCAGATTGTGTAGGATGACGATGGAGAACTCTCGCTGCTCCGTCAAGGTCGGTACCGAACTCACCGAGACCTTCAATGTCAAAAAAGGTTTTAGACAAGGCGACGCACTGTCATGTGACTTCTTTAACATCATCCTCGAGAAGATCGTGCGTAACTCACAAGTCAACACCAGAGGCACGATCTTCCAGAAGTCAGTTCAATTGTTAGCTTACGCTGATGACATTGACGTGATTGGACGAACACAGCGAGCCGTCAATGAGGCGTTTGCTGGCATTGAAGCGGAAGCGGCCAAAATGGGTCTTGCGGTAAATGAGGGCAAAACGAAGTACATGCTGTCATCAAGAAAGGACACACAACATCGACGTCTCGGACGGAGCGTCACACTAGGCAGCAGAAACTTTGAGGTAGTTAAGGACTTCGTCTACCTCGGCTCCGCGGTAAACAGGGACAACAACATCAGTACCGAAATCAAACGCAGAATCACTCTTGCCAACCGCTGTTTCTTTGGGCTCAAGAGGCAATTGAGTAATAAAGCCCTCTCTCGAAGGACTAAGCTGGCTTTATATAACAGCTTGATCATCCCCGTCCTACTATATGGCGCAGAATCTTGGACGTTAGCAAAGGCGGATGAGGAAGCCCTTAGTCTTTTTGAGAGAAAAGTTTTGCGTGCGATTTTTGGTCCTGTTTGCGTTGATGGCATCTGGAGGAGAAGATTTAATGACGAACTCTATAGGCTGTACAGCGACATGCGCCTGGTTAAGCGTCTACGGATACAGCGCTTAAGATGGCTAGGCCATGTAGAGCGTATGGACACCACTGCTCCGGCCCGAAAAGTCTTTGAATCCGAGCCATTGGGACAACGCAACAGAGGACGGCCTAGACTGAAGTGGCTCACACAAGTGGAGAAGGACCTCAACCAACTTGGAGTGCGCAACTGGAGACAGCTGGCGAAAGATCGTGCTGGCTGGAGAGGCATGTTGGTTGAGGCCCAGGTCCACCCCGGACTGTAGCGCCACAACAAGAAGAAGAAGGTTTAAAATTGATATACATGTACAGAAAACGTGTGTTTTTTTTTTTTTTTGTAATGTTTATTAGTTCATAAGAACTATTTATTAAAATTTTGCGTTCAAACTAAGTTTATGTCCCCATATTGTTTTTTTATATAATTATAAAGTTATAAGTTTACTGCTTTTCTGATGCAACTTCTGCCTTACAAACATCATATCTGAACGCGGCTATCGGCAACCATTACTTTCTGATGGAAAAAACTATACCTTCTCTCTTTCTATTTTTTGATTTATATGCCCACTCCTTCTAACAGTGTGAAGAGTGAGGAGATCCACCGTATAGACAGTTCACACGAATTCTCATTTGAAATTTTGGCAGGGGAAAGTAATCAGCTGATTGCAACAGCTCCCACATGTTCGCATACATGAACAACAAGTTGTTGCAAATTCCTCAATGGCACGCATGTTTACTTTAGGTGGTTTGTAAATAAAAGGCGATCTAAAGTAGACATGCGTCCTTAGAAGTGATAAACAAGGAGGTGTTCCACTCCCACGTCCTAACATTTTTGATAAACTGACGTTTCTTATGAACCCCTGTGGCTGAATTCGTGTGAGCTGTATTGATTAGCTGAGTGCAAGCAGCTAAACAGCCACTGAGGTGAAATATTTGACAGTTCTTTTGTTTAAATATTCATAAATTTATGATAATAATGCTAGTGCACGGAATTAATATTGCTGACCTTAAACGTAACGAAAAAATCAGAGAGGCTTTTCATTTAGAAAATAACATAGACACAACAATACAAAAATTAATATAAAAGGAGTTCGCTGAAATCAGTTCTATTTTTAATTTAAGTAATATAGTTACATATAACATGAAAATTATCTTACATTTTAACACCCAATATGTAACATCAACTACACATAAGTAAAAATCCTCTGTTCCACGGGTATTTAGATATTTATGGCACATTGAAAATACAAGGTTATATATAATTAATAATATATATAATTGATATTTCTAAATTAAGCTATTAAGGTTTATATATGTGTAACTAAAATAATTTTTAAAAAAAGTTAATAAAAATAATAAAACAAGAAATTAATAGATATCACTATAATTATAATTGTTCAAATAAAACCTCAATCAGCCACTTTTACTACAAATTTTGTTCTTGTCACAAAACCGAGTAGGAAATAAGCAAACTTGTGGCAACATTTTGCCTGTCCACGCGAGGTAACACTGTTGATTGCGCTCAACAAGGCGAGCTGCCAACACTCTCCTCGTTAGTGCACAGGTCAAGTTAACATACAGCGTCCTCGTGGGGTCCCCCGGATAGCCTTCACATCATCCGTTGTATGTGATGTTCCAGCGAGTCGATTGATTTCGCAGCATTATTATCACCAATAACTTTTATCGCTCGCTTTTGGATTCTATCGCATAGGTGCAGTGAGGTCTTAAGAGCACTGGACCAAATAGTAGCGTTATACTCAAGCTTTGGGCGGATGTATGCCTTATATATTAATGCCTGGTCAAAAGGGGTGAAGCATTTCTTGCATCGCTTTCAGAAACCTGGCGATCTCGAATATGTGATCGTTCCAACTAAGTGTTGAGGTGATACAGGTGGATGGAGAGTAGTTCGATTTTAACAATCCAGAAGCGATTTATAGATAATGGCAAGTTGTTTTGAGATCACTTGAGTGACAGTAGACAGCACTGAGTTTTGGAAGCATTAAATTCCACTCTATTCTCTTTACCCCAATCAATTATACTGTCAAGATCGGAATTCAATGAGCTTAACATACGCTGCCGTTCCGAGTCAGTTTCCGAACAGAAGGGACGAGAGCCGAGGAACGAATATGAAAAGTTGAGGGTACTGTCATCAGCTAAGGAGTGAATTGGATTACAAGTGACAGACAGAAGATCATTTATAAAAATGAGGAAGAGTGTCGGAGACACCAGCATTAATGTGTAGAATATCAGACTTGAAGTCATCCCATACAACTTGTATTGAACGGTTCGAAAGATAATTTCTAATCCAATGAAGAAGAGACTCATCGACGCCAAAATCACGCATTTTCGACAAGAGAGCCTGATGCCAGACTCTGTCAAATGCTTTTGAAATATCAAGTGCAACGAGCTTGCTTTCTCCTACATTGTGCAAAGATTGGTTCCATTTTTCGGTGAGATAAGCCATCAAATCACCAGTGGACATGTTGCTACGGAAGCCATTTTGCCGGTCAATAAGAAGCTTCAGAGTTTCAAGATATTTCGCAAGCTAACGATTTATCAGCGTTTCCATGACCTTGGAAAGTAGAGACGTAAGTCCTATGGGACGGTAGGAGGTGGGGACAGATGGAAAAGCTTACTCAGTGGTGTTGCCAGCATAGAAGAACACCTCTTCAGAAGAACGGGGGGATACTATCCAAGCCACCGGATTTGTGCACGTTAAGATCTTTGAGTACTCTTGCCAATGTACGAGTGCGAAAATGGACTTGTCCCATGTAAAACTTTATGGTCTCGAGCACAGGCGCGGACAGAGCGCAATCTGGAAGCGTTGAGCTGGCTGCAAAATGTACAGGTAACAGATTTGCTTTGTCCAAAGAGCTGACAGCTGGAATGTTGTTACAAGTGAGCGTTGGAAATAAAAACGAGGCGAAATTCTTTACGTTTTCTACATATGACCAAACTTTTTTGCTGCCCTTGGAACAATACAGCACTTTTTGCCTCAACTTTTGATCATAGGAGCATTTAACACATCTTATTAAAGCATTAGAATCATTTTGAGCCCCTTTAAATTTCTTCCGGTTTTCTCAGAAGGGGTGGCTTTAAATTAAAATTAAAATTATTTTTGTAATCATATCAGCTGCGTCAACCACGTCACTATCTAGGAAGCATAGTGAATAGTTAAAATCCCTAAAAAAGTTGTTTAGGCCGCTCCAGCTGGCTTCCTCGTAGAGCCAAACTGTTCTTTAACTGGTTGGGACGAGTACGGAAAGTTGGCTGATGCGACACAGGGGTCTGACGAGCATAGAGGCGACAGTATGTTAACTGAGTATTTCTCAGAATGAGATGAAAGAAATAGTTCCAAGGTGTTTGCGGTATGATCAGCATTGTCTAGTATCCGTGTTGGCTCATTCACACGTTGGGTCAAACTGTTTTTCTCAGCATTTCAACAGACCTTCTAGGTTTGGACTTCCATAAATAAAGCAATAGTGGATTAACTGCTTACGGGTATGGAGTTTTAACCACAGGAAATTAAATTCCTGCATGCAGCCAAACAAGACTCCCAAAGGCAGCGCTGCATCGAGCGACGAGGGCTGTTCGTGAGCTCTACGAATAGAGAAGACGGGAAAAGCACCGGCTTCTCAAAAGGAAAATGAAGGAGCATGAGAAGCGCGCGAATTATATCAACAAACGATGATTGAACTGGAGATCGGATTACAGTCCATCGCTGAGATCAGTGCAATCGGCGTCGCTTGCATTTTGTAAACAACTGCGGGTTGTACGATGAGATGTGCTGAATTGCAGATTTGATTGCCGTTCTCTCGGCTATGCGACTGGATCCCAACTCCAGTGGATTCAGTAGTTCCATGATACACTGATCAATAAATTCTAATTTTATTAAAAAGTAAAAGTTTTTCTCATTAAAGCAAAAGTTGCGCAGTCGGTAGGATCGGAAAGTCGTACGATCAGTAAAGTCTTTTAAATCGGTAAAATAAGTAAAATCGATAACAATAATTGTTTACAATTAAACTGTGTAAAGAGGGGCCACTCATCGAAATTCCCATCAAATACGATAACAGCAACGTTGACGAGAGATTCCGAAGTATCGAGAATTAAATTGAAAACTTCAAGTTGACGAGAGATCCAGAAGATTTCTGCTGTTTGTATATCTACCAACGAGTATCCAGAATCAAGGTGAGCTATTTCAAATTCGGCTGTATTCCTTATGTAACATAGAGAATAGTTTAAAACTTCAATTAACAACACAATGCAGATATTAATATGCAGCAAACAACAAACAAATTTACCCGCAAATAACATAAAGATTTTGTGAAATATATCTCTCATTAACTTTAATTTACATATTTGTGTAAACATAAACGATGTGAATAGAGAATAAGGAATAACAAAACAAAAATTTCGCGAAATGTTTAACCAAATGGTTCTGATATAATCTTATATTTAAAATTTAAAAGCTAACAAAAAAATACATTAGAATAAATAAGAAAGAGTGTAAAAGAAATAGTGCTACTTACATATAAGTACATATAAAATAATAGTGATAACAAATACAAAAAACAAAAAGCGTACATTGCAAATAATTGCGAAAGTGGAAGTGTTACCTCCTGCAGAAAAGTTTAGATTATATTCTAGAGTTTGGTGGCAGGGCATAACAGTTAGTTGAGTTCATTAAAAGGATGGAAAGTTTAAACCCTGTAATAGACACATTTCATGCAGATAATGCTCATATTCTCAGAGGATACATTAGGGATAGAATTAACGGAAAAACAACAGAAGCTATACAAAGAAGAGTCAGAATTACTGAATGGACCGAAATTAAAACGATTCTTGTAGAAGAATTTGGAGAACGACTACCTGCAAACACTCTATTAAATAAAATTCGTGCGGCCAGGGTAAAGACAATAGTGGAAGATTTTTGCAATGAAATCAACAAATTATCTCTATAGAATAAATAACATAAACATGTTACAGAATAACAATGATCCAAGTATAATCAGTTCAAATAACCAAGTCGCACTAGATGCATTCAAAAACAATCTATCAGAACCGACAAAAACAATAGTAAGTAGGAATCCTTTATCTTTAAAGGACGCCTATAAAATAATCATAAAAGTAAACCATCAAGGTTATGGATGGAATAATTTTAACCAAAACAGGAATAATATACAACGAAGTACCCCGACAGTTCAAAATAACAATAATCGGTAAAATAACCAAAGATATGTTCATAGACCAACAAATGGGTAACCAAACAATTCTGGAAGGTTTTCTCATCCTAATGCAGGAAATAATTCCCTAAGACCTTATTATAACAATAGCGGTTTTCTTATAGTAATAATTCTAGACAAAACCCTAGAAATACTGTTGACCGGCGGCAGGAGCAAAGAGCTGAAAATTTTCTTGCAGAAGCCTCGAAGACGTTGCATCTCGCATAGTGAAATTAATAATAAATGGTCAAAAATTTAATTGTTTGGTGGATATTGGTTCGTCCATATCTATTTTACATAAAAATCTATTTCCTGAGACCCCTATTTTGAAAATTAAAGCAATCCCAATAACTACAGTAATCGGAAACGTTAATATTGAAACTGAAAAAATTACCCCAGTTTCAATAGAATTTAATATAAATGCTACAATGTCTTGGAAATGGAAAAGTAGGTTCGAATATTTTAATACTTCTAGGTGGTAAAGTGAACTTCAGAAATTATCATTTGGACATAAATAATGTTATATTAAAGTTCAAAGGATTCGATTGTCCATATATTGATGTTGAAATAAATGTGTTAGAACCTATAAAAGTAGAAACAACTAATTTTCTAAGTAAAATAGACTTATGATGACTGAGGGTAAAAAACTTACAGACATTGATTGTATTAAACATTAAATAATAACAACAAGTCCACATCCTATCTAAACTAAGCCATATAGATTTCCTCAAATACATGACAGAGAAGTCAACCGGCAAATAACAGAAATGTTATCTAAGGGGATTATTAAAGAAATTAACAGTCCATTCAACAGTCCGATTTGGATTATTCCTAAAAAGGTCGATAATGCAGGCAAACAAAAGTGGAGGTTTGTCATCGACTACAGGAAATTGAATTAAATCACTGTTAGTGACAAATTTCCCATATATCGATGATATATTCGATAATTTGGGCAGAGCTAATTATTTCACTACATTAGATTTAGTCAAAGGTAAAAAAAAGAAAAGAAAAAGATCAACATAAGACTGCTTTCTCTACAGCACATGGACATTTTGAATTTATCAGAATGCCTTTTTGGTTGAAAATGCCCCGTAAACTTTTCAAGGATTAATGTGTACGTTGTGTACGTTGACGACATACTCGTCTTCAGTACAAGTTTAGAATAACACAAACAAAATCTGAAGAAAGTACAGTGAAACTTCTTTTTACGGACACCCTTCTATAAGGGAATAGAGAACTATTCGGTTGCCTTGGGAGAACTAAAACGTGTTCGCGAGTTCTATATATCAAAAGGGGACAAAACTGGATTTGACTTAACCACGAGCTAGAAATGTGGAAATCCAAAGTAAAAAAAAAAAACAAAAACCAATAACTTCGTATTTTTCAAAGGAAATTAATTAATCGTCAATCTTTTGTTTTTCTTTTTTTTTTTATATTGAATTGAATATTTATTTTATTATTAATTTATTTTCATATGTAAAAATATAATAAAAATTTAAATATATATACATATATCATAAAATAATAATGTTAATAATTAGCATTCCTAAATTTGGGCTGTGTTCTTTTCTATGAATAAACAGAGTTACCTTACAACGGACACCCCTATAAAGCTCTCACGACCCCGCGAGTGCCCGCTATAGAGGAGTTTCACTGCACTTCAAAGGCTAAGAGTGTATAACGTTAAGATCTAAATTGATAAATGCAACTTTTTTTAAAAGGAGACAATACTTGGGACATGTCTTGACAGAAAGTGGCATTAAGCCTGATCCAAAAGAAGTTGAGGTCATTAGGAATCCTAACCTACCCAAGACTCTAAAACAGATAAAGAGTTTTTTACGCATTACAGGCTACTATCGTAAATTTATCAAGGATTACGCAAAAATAGATCAGCGGATGACCAAATATCTAAAGAAAGATATGCAAATTAATACTATGGACAATCAATATACAAACAGCTTCGAAAAACTGAAACTACTTATTACTAATCCCATACTACAATAATCACAAGTTTACTTATTTATTTTAAGCTTTTAAAGTTAGGGGACCGCATCCGGATTTAGTTAAAATTTCTGTAATTTGCAGACGTTTATCGTTCGTCTACTTTACCATGATAAAAATATTGAGCTTATTGAAAAAATTTAAAGTGACGGTTACATAATGAATGCAAGTGCGTTCACAAAGTTCAAAGATGTCAAATCCGCCTATTTACTTTGGATTTCTTTCCATATATCAAGCTTCTGAAACGAAAACGTCTAAACAGAGAAAAAGGAGATTTAGCTTTATTACCAAGAACATAAGAAATCAGAAATCCTTAACTTCGTGACTCCTAGCATTGCAGAGTAAAATATTCTAGTCGATTTGACAGTTGTATATGGAGGGATTTTAGCCCCATTATACAACGACCTTATTTATGTTTTAAAAAGTTTCAGCATATAATTGTCTTTTATTTTTATATTAAGACTTGGGAGAGTTCTTCTGATGAAGTATGGTTTGTCGATACCATTTTAATCTTCGCTTGATTATTGAGTCGCTAAGCAAGCTGCTTAACAGGAATGATTGTGTATTTGTAATGTAACAAAATTTCGATCTTCTCAAGAATTGTCACATGACAGTTTTATATAAACTCTTACGCCTTCAGTGTTGAAATAGTTTATATCAAACTGTCATGATGAGTTCGTTGCCGATTTTTACACTATTAGAAAAATCCCATTTGTTGTCTTTAAGAGCATTTGTGTTCTATACGTAGCCATTTACAATCAAATATTTTATTTTACAAACGATTCTTAATAATTCATACAATTTTGATCATTGTTATAAGATACACCAGTTTATTGTTACATTTTCAGCAGGGACCAATAAATGTAGGAGACCCATAGTTCCTTCAATTATTATTGTGCGAAGGTTGCATTTTATATTTCAGAATTGGGCAATCCTAGTGTTGCAATCTGGCAACTGCCAGGTCTATTCTAAAGTTTGACGTTTTTGAGGTTATATGTACTCAGAACGTTTTGACATACGAGCGCTATTTGTGTTGTTTACAATAACTTAAAAGATTCATCTCGCTCAAAAAAGTGGAACTAAATCGTGAAAATTTTCGTGCGATTATTTTTATACAACTTTTGACGTGGATTAACTCAATAACATTACATCCATATTGAGTTATGCGATGATGTTGCATCAAGGACCAGTGTTTATCGATGGTGAATTTAACCGAGGTCGTAGTTCACTCCAAGACGAATTTCGCGAAGGTCGTCTAAAATCAGTTGTTGGTCCGGAAACCATTGATGCTGTGCGTCAACTGATATTGCAAGATCGTCATGTGATCTATCGTAAGATTGAGACAACCTTAGGCATGAGTGGGACCAGCATTCATTCAATATTGCATGAACGTTTGACTGTCAAAAATATTTGTCCCACACAATTTGTCAATCACTCAAAAAAAGGCTCGTGTCGATTGTTCGAAAGAAATGCTACAAAAATACGATCGCGGTGCTTCGAAACACGACTATGATATCGTGACAGGTGATCAATAGTGGATTTACACGCATGCGCCCGAAGGTAAGAAACAGTTTATTGTATGGATGTTTCAAATCGTGCCAAATCCAACAAAAAAAGTTGCTCGCGCACGAAGCACTTCCAAGCAAATGGTCGCCTGTTTTTTCGGAAAAACTGGACTTGTCGTAACCGTACCACTAGAACCACAGTGGTACACAATCATTTGTTTGCCAGTTGTCTTCCAAGAAATCAAGAAAACCAACCGCCGAAGACGGAGCACTCTTCACCGAGACAACGTGAGCTCTCATACATTGGCTCACACAACTGCATTTTTGAGCACTCAAAACATCGATTTGATGAGTCATCCATCGTATAGTTCTGACTTAGCACCGAATGAGAGGTCAACGCTTTTCGACACCTGAAGAAGCGGTATACCTCAATAGCAATGGCTAAAAAGCTCGAGTGACAAAAGTGCATCGACAATTGGTTCAAACGCATGCAAAATTGTATAGATCTTAATGGGTAATATTTTGAAAAACAATAAAGCTATTTTCGATGATTAATATTTGTTTTTGTTACCCAATCCCGAAATATAAAAGGCAACTCTCGTATATATAATAAAAGAAGGTCTGGTTTCCCGGCCATGGATTCAATTTGACAACGATTTTTATAACATTTCCCTCTTTGAACAGCTGATTCATATAGAGGATTTGTTTGTGCTTAGCCAGTCAGTCAGTTGATCTCTAATTCTCTATACTGTTAGAAGAACAGGGCATATAAACCATAAAATTAAAAGAGAGAAGAAATAGTTTTTTTCAACACATAGTAATGGTCGACGATAGACACACTCATAAAATATATTTTTAAAGCATTGGTTGCATCAGAAAAGCAATAGACTTAAAATTTAATGATTTACTTAGAAACAAACATTAGATATAAACTTATTTTGAACGCAGTTATTTACAAAAAATATTTATGAACATTACAATACGCATTCTAAAAATTTATATCGCATATATAACTATTGTTAATAAGTATTATGTCAGCTAATATATTGTACTAATTGAAAGCAATAATACTCTATAGATATTTTACATTTTTAGAAATGTTATCATTTCAAAAAAAACTTAATAGTTTTCGTATAAACATAATATTGTACTAGATGTGTAACGCATAATAATTGCACTAAACCTGTATAATAGTTGTATTTAGGTTAAGTTTTCTTATATTTATTAATTATAACATCTGTTGTAGTAACGGACTTCATTAGAGTAATATAAATAACATTTTGTAGTAAAGTATTTTGTGGAACATGTTTTTTTAGATGTTTGTCTACACATATAATAAGTTATCATATACATTTTAATGTTATCAAAATATCCATTTAATAGAACTAAATCTCATATAGAGTTTCGATTACGCTAACTTTATTTTCTTACGAACGCATTGTGTTGAATATACATAAGATGGCTGAAAAATTCATGAATTGTGGGCAATTTTTTTTTGTTATAATTGACGCGTGCAAAAGGGGTTGCGAGTACCCTTAAGTGACCGGATCAAGTCACAGCACGGCCGATGGTATAGAGGAAGAGAGGGAGAGGAGGTACCGATGCACATTGGTTTTAAATGCCTGTGGATTGTAATGAGGAGGAAAAATCGAGCTGGGAAGAGCATTCCAGATTCGTGTAGTGTGGCTAAAGAACGAGTCTCTGAATTTGTCTGTACGTCCGAAAGAGGGCTTGAGGGTGAATTGATGGGCATTCCTAGCGAGGCGCGTATTGCGGGAGAATTCTTGAAGGGGAGGAATGAAACTGGCTAATTCATCTGAGCATTTCTTGTTAAAATACCGATAAAAGAGTGACAACGACGCGACATTACGTCGGTGTTCTAACGAGTCAATCGACTTCGCAATATTACTGTCACCTATAAGTTTTATCGCTCGCTTTTGAATTCTATCCAGCAGGTGCAGGGAAGTCTTAGAAGCACCTGACCAAATAGGAGCGTTATACTCAAGTTTTGGGCGTAGCCAGATCAGAGGAGGTGAAGTACTTCTTGCATCGTTTAAGGAAACCTAGACATTTCGCAGCATTTTTCGCGACCTCAAATATGTGATCGTTCCAACTAATTGTTGGGTTGATACACATACCGAGGATGGAAAGTCTTTCGGTTTCAACAACGCAAATGCCGTTCATGGATAACGGCTGATTATTTTGTGATCGCTTTAACGACAGTAGACAGCACTGTGTTTTGGAAGCATTATATTCCACTCTATTCTTATTTCCCCAATCGATTATGCTGTCAAGGTCGGAATTTAATGTGCTTAACATACGCTGCCGTTGCGAGTCTAAGGTCGAAGTGGAGGGACGTGAGCCAAGGAACGAATATTAAAAGCTGAGGGTACTGTCATCAGCGAAGGAATGAATAGGATTAGAAGTAGCAGACAAGAGATCATTTATAAAAATGAGAAAGAGTGTCGGAGACAAAACGGAGCTCTGGGGAACACCAGCATTAATATAGTGGATATCAGACTTGAATCCATCCAAAACGACTTGTATTGAACGATTCGAAAGGTAATTTCTAATCCATTGGAGAAGAGACTCATCGATCCCAAAATCACGCATTTTCGACAAAAGAGCCTGATGCCAGACCCTGTCAAATGCCTTTGAAATATCAAGCGCAACAATCTTGCTTTCTCCTAAATTGTGCAAAGAATGGTTCCACTTTTCAGTGAGATATGCCATCAGATCACCAGTGGAACTGTTGCTTCGGAAGCCGTACTGCCGGTCATTAAGAAGATTCCGGGACTCAAGAGACTTGGACTCGGAGAGAAGGGACGTTGGTGCTATGGGTCGGTAGGAGGTGGGTGACGAACATTCGCCCTTTTTAGGGACGGGCTGGACAAATGCAGTTTTCCACTTACTCGGAAAGAGCCCTGAAGAATAGGACAGATGGAAAAGCTTACGCAGTGGTTTTGCCAGCGTAGAAGAACACCTCTTCAGAAGAACAGGGGGTATACCATCCGGGCCAGCGGATTTGTGTATGTTTAGATCTTTAAGTACTCTTGCTACTGTACGAGTGCGAAAATGGATTTGCCCCATGGAGAAATTTGCGCTCTCAAGTACAGGCGGGGACAAAGTGCTATCTGGCAGCATTGAGCTGCTGTGTGCAGCAAGCAGATTAGCTTTGTCCAAAGAGCTGACAGCTGGAATGTCATTGCAAATGAGCGTTGGGATCGAAGACGAGGCTGAATTCCTTATGTTTTTTACGAAAAACCAAAAGCTTCTGCTACCCTTGGGGCATTGTAGAACTTTTTGCCTCAACTTTTGGTCAAAGGAGAATTTAACACGTCTTATTAATGCATTACAGTCATTTCGGATCCGTTTGAACTTTTTCCGGGCTTCCTCAGAAGGGTTGGCTAATAATCCCGGAAACTCAACTCTCTCATCCTGATAGCCTCTTTGCAGCTCAAGTCGAACCACGCGTTTACCTTAGGCTTGATGCTCTTCACTCTGTGAGGAATGAAGGACCTCATGCCCAGCAAAATAATGTTTGTGATCGCATCAGTAGCGGCATCCACGTCACTATCGAGTAAGCATAGTGACCAGTTAAAATTCCTAAAGAAGTTGTTAAGTCCGCTCCAGTTGGCTTTCTCGTAGAGCCATACTGTTCTTTTCGAAATTTGTTCTCTAACTGTGTGGGAGGAGTATGAGAATTTGGCTGACACGACACAGTGGTCGGACGAGCCTAGAGGCGACAATATATCAATTGAATATTTTTCCGGATGAGAGGTGAGAAACAGATCCATGGTGTTAGCGGTATGATCTGCAATGTCAGGTATTCGTGTTGGCTCATTCACAAGCTGGGTTAAATTATTTACCTCAGCGAAGATTTCAACATACCTTCCTTCGGGTGTTGTCTGGCCTGAATGTCGAAGACTAGTAGAATTGTGTACATTGAAATCGCCCGCAATAGCGATTTCAGTACGAGGGTACAGGGATACAATTCTTGTGATGGAGTCAGACAGCGCATCAAACTCATTATAAGTTGAGTTGCTGTCCAGGTTTGGATTAAATGCTTACGGACAAAGACTTTTAACCACAGAAAATTAAATTCCGGATTGGAACAGTGGCCATATTGTGGTTGAATTTGGTAAGCAACATCACTACGCACATAAATGGCGAGACCGCGGTGTAAAAAGAATAAGGGCACCAAGCTATATCCAGGCAGGTTCAAATTCGGTAAATCGGTATTCTCAATCACCTGTGTTTCGCTCAGCGCCAAGACAGCTATTTTGTGACGAGAGAGTTTTACGTAAACGGCAAAGAGATTAGTTCTCAGTCCGCGAATGTTGCTCACGTCAACACGAAATTGCCCCCTCATGTCAGTCGTAGGCATTTGAAAACCAACTCCGACAATGCAGTTGGTGAAAGTAAGCAGAGTTCAGAAGTGTAAATTCTGCGATTGGCTTCGCAATTTGCGTGTGTTTGACACTAATGAGGACAAAAATTGACAAATTAGTCATTGCGTTGACTGTTTTGGTGGATAAACGTAAAGATGTGGTGTTAAATGGGACGATGTTCCATGTAACGTAATTAACTTTCAGAAATTAGACTATATACAGCAAAATTCGTAAATAACAGTTGCATTTTCGAAGAACAATGGGGAAATCAGTTGAATGAAATAGAAGAGATTACGCCTTCGTGTGTTTTTTTTTCTTGAATTCTGACAGCGTGACGTAGGCCGTGATGATGACATGTGACAGCTGCTTGAAATTCGCATTTACATTTAATTAAATTAGTTCATTTTCGAGTGAAGGAGTTTCGTTATTTAAACAAAACTCCACTTCAGGACTCACGTCTGTATCGACCTCAGGCTTAGCAACTGGCGATTCGTCTTTTAGAAGGGTGGCAATAATTTCCTTCTTGGCCTTAGATTGCATCCTGATATCACGGGATGAAGGGTTGGCTGTTTTTAAAGGCTGAATAGTTGGCACAGTTTCTGCCTTTAACTTGAACCTATTGTTTTTGCAAAGGCCTGCAATTAAACGACAATCATTATTATATTTCCATGAACGTGCGATACTATTAACTCACCCATTTCAAATTGTATATTTCATTCAATATCCTCCTCAGTAAAATGTACAGAGCAAATCCTTGCAGAGTCCGGATTTAAATTATCCTTCCTTCTGCAGAAATGAATCCATTGCTTCCGCAAGACTTTGTCTTTAGGAAAGCAATAAAATCGCACACTACTCCTTCTCCCATCGTTGTTTTGGTTGAAATTGTACACGGCACGTCTCATTTTGCTAAATAATTATATTTCTTTTCGTATAATCCAATCTTTTAATTACTTTTAAGTAAATCTTAAAGCTTAACGAGCGGAAATCTTGAAATGTCACATCCGTATATATAGAAATGAATATCCGGCGCATCACGGCCTACGTAAGCAAAATTTGACAGATAGTTGGAAAACATGGCCGTTTTGTGGAGAGGGTAATCTTGTAGTATGACATTCGTGAGTTTGATTCATCATTGAGTCTTAGGTAGTTTGTGGCTTATTCGATTCAATTTTAGTTTTCTACTATTTGTTTGCCTTGGAAAGCCTGGAAGAAGTTTCTTATCTCTGCTGTATGTTGGGATGAAATATGTAATATAAATTCAGAGCAAAACCAGTAAAAGTCTTCAGTGTCCCTGTGTATCTAGTGCGGTTTACAATGGGTGATAAGGATAAAGCGTTGTCCCAACTTGAGGACTTTAAAAAGAGCGCCGGTGTAAGTTTTAAGGTTTTGCATTCTAAAAATTCATACGCAATAAGAAATTTAAACTGATAATAAGTTTCTTTTATACTAACACCAATATTAGTACTCCTGATTTGCAAAAAAACAACTAAAAATTCCATAGTTCTTGCATTAGACTTTGATTCTATCTTATCAGTTTCAATGAACAAATTATCATGATAACTATGTTATTTGCTAAAGTTATATTATTATTGATCATTGGAAAAACTGCATATACTTGATGACCTCATAGTTAACGTACTTTTTCAATTAACTGCAAACGATATATGCGAGTTTACGTTTCCAATTGAACACCTTTCACTTGCATCTGTCCTCATTTCATTAATTACTTATTTATAAATGTGTGTACAGACCAGACTACGACTTCAAGAATAGATTCAAAAATTTTGTATGTGTAATGTGCGTTTCAGTTGTGACACCCCTTTATAATATAGTATCTTTAATCCTTCAAAGCGTTTATGGAAGCTCTTATTACGTTTGTTTATTTTAACACTTCATTAAAAAAAATATAAATGTCATGGGCTGATATGATCATATCTTATTTTTTTTTTTTTTTTGTTACTTAAACGATTAACAAATATTTAAACTGACTTATTGGACGCCCGGCAGGAAATCAAGAAATTAACCATAAACTGCTCAACTATTCTCTGTTTAATTCCATTTATAAGGAACTTCTTTTACCTCTCTGTGTGTAATTTTCTCTATATCTCGAGTACGTTAATACATCAGCGAACAAGAAACCTGTGCTATTTAAAATCAGGTACAAATTTAGGAATACGGTTTTTTTTTTGCTGGCTTAAGAATTATAATATGGTTGTTTCAGTTTAATTGCTTTCGCCAACATACATACAAGCATGTATATATGCTTGTACGCACTTATTACGTTTGTTTATTTTAATACTTCATTAAAAAAATATAAATGTCATGGGCTGATATAATCTTATCTTATTTTTCGTTTTTTTTTTTGTTACTTAAACGATTAACAAATATTCAAACTGACTTGAAGGACGCCCTGCAGGAAATCAAGAAATGAACCGTAGACTGCTCAGCTATTTTCTGTTTAATTCCATTCATAAGGAATTGCTTTTAATTCTCTGTGTGTAGTTTTCTTCATATCTCGAGTACAAATTTAGAAATATGTTTTTTTTTTGGTGATTAGAATTGGTTGGTATGTATGTATATTGGTCCTCCTTGTTCCAGTATTTGGACGCAAGCACGTCAGCTAAGCAGATATTGGGAAGGCAATCTTGGCGCATTAGTTGCCCTTAATAATACGCACAACCCAAAGGGAATCGACACTTGACCGTTGTTTTTACTTTCCTTTGCCGAACTTATCAATTTGCAGGATTTTGTCAAGACTGCTAAAGGTACCCATACAACCAAAATGTTGTTTTTGGTCAATTGAATCATGTTTGACTTGACGGAGGTAGGGCTAAGAGCCGATTAAAAAAATATTCCAGTTGAGAACAGGTTTTTAATAATATTCGTATGCCTTGCTCATTTATTTACGTTAACGAAAACAGGATGATTTAGTTTTGCTTTTAGCAACCAAAAATTATAGCGCAGTACGTGTAATAAAATTAATTACGTAAATTAATTCTTACTGTTTTTTTTTTAGAGTAATAACCATGTTGCCACTACCGGATTTGGAACCCCAGTGGATGTAAAAGATGCTGTCCAGACAGTAGGACCAAATGGGCCTTTGCTTTTACAAGATGTACAGTTTTTAGATGAACTTGCACACTTTGATCGAGAAAGGATTCCAGAGCGCGTAGTACACGCAAAAGGAGCTGGTGCCTTTGGATACTTCGAAGTGACTCATGATATAACCAATTATTGCGCAGCTAGAGTCTTCGAAAAAGTTAAAAAAAGGACTCCAATAGCTGTGCGATTCTCTACTGTCGGTGGAGAGAGCGGCTCAGCGGATACTGTTCGCGACCCCAGAGGATTTGCTGTAAAGTTTTATACGGATGATGGTGTATGGGACTTAGTGGGCAATAATACTCCTATATTTTTCATTCGAGACCCAATACTCTTTCCAAGTTTTATTCATACCCAAAAGAGAAACCCGCAAACCCACTTAAAGGATCCAAATATGTTTTGGGATTTTATTTCTCTACGACCGGAAACGACACATCAAGTAAGAAATCGAATTCCTATAGCTCAACCATTCTTAGAACATATGTACTATACGTACATGTATAATTCCAATTGTAACATGCACAATTATTTTCTTTAAACTTAAAACTCATATTCCTTTCAGGTTGCAATTCTTTTTTCTGATAGGGGAATACCTGATGGATACCGTCACATGAATGGATATGGATCACATACTTTTAAAATGGTGAATAAAGATGGAGAGGCATTTTATTGCAAATTTCACTATAAAACAAATCAGGGAATTAAAAATTTGGACACAAAACGAGCCGAAGAATTATCTGCAACTGATCCGGACTACAGTATACGTGATTTATATAATGCCATTGCTGAGGGCAATTATCCAAGTTGGACACTTTACATTCAAATTATGACTTTCGAACAAGCAAAACAACACAAAACGAATCCATTTGATTTGACAAAAGTGTGGGCCCATGCTGATTATCCATTGATTCCTGTGGGCAAATTGGTGCTTGATAGAAATCCTACAAATTATTTTGCAGAAGTTGAACAAATAGCATTTAGTCCAGCACACATGGTACCTGGAATAGAGCCATCTCCTGACAAGATGCTCCAGGGAAGATTGTTTTCTTACTCTGATACACATCGGCATAGATTGGGACCAAATTACTTACAACTTCCAGTTAATTGTCCATACCGAGTTCCAGTTAAGAATTATCAACGAGATGGACCAATGTGTTTTAGCGATAATCAAGGTGGTGCTCCAAATTATTTTCCAAATTCATTTGGTGGACCACATGAATGCCAACGTACACAAAATTTACGAAAAGCATATTCATTAGCCGGTGACGTTGATCGTTATCGCAGTGGGGATTTAGGTGATAATTTTATTCAAGTCACCGATTTTTGGAAAAATGTACTGTCTGCGGATGAAAGAGAAAGATTGGTTGATAATATTGCATCGCATTTGAGTGGAGCCAGTCCATTTATTCAAGAAAGAGCTGTGAAAAATTTTAATGAAGTTCACCCAGATTTTGGCTCAAAACTTAAAAATGCATTGAAATTGTTAAAGTCAGCAAAAATGTAATTTTGTACGTATATATTAATTTAAACAATCCTGTACGTTTTTTTTATAAGGTGGCAAATGGGTAGGGATTTTGGAGAGGGTTAAAATAAATATATTTTTGCAATAGTTGGTATTTTTTTTTTAATGAAAATTTGATATTTATCCTGAAAAGTGAAATACTCTAATAACGATGTTCGGTTCTGCACGTGGCATGTAGAAGGTCCTAGCAGACCACATGACGTTGACGTCGAAACATATATATAAACATATATATATATATATATATATATATATATATATATATATATATATAATCGTCAAAACAACATCAGTGCGGAAAACATCGATCATTTACCCTGCAATAAAATTTAATATGACATCTGTTTGCGTATATCTCTTTGTTGTTAGCGGTACTTCCCAAAAAATATTAAAAAGAAACAAGAAAATTTGAAGAAATTTGTCTTTAAATGTGAAGGAACTGGCTCAATGTTCGGACAAAAGAACAAAACCAGTTTGATTTCATTTTTGTGTTTTTAGTGGGAATAATTGTCTTATATTATTTTTAACCAATTCACTCTTCGTGTAAAAATGATAAATGATATCTGTGTGTTACAATGCATCGAATTATTGATGAAAACAGGTAAAATCGGCCGCGGGGTGCACTGCTCCACAACCGAAAGCGACTTGATCCGAGAACTTTCAGAGGAAGGAAAGTCAAAGCGTGAGGTGTCCAGACAGACGGACATGCCAGCAGGTCGTCCACAAAAAAATCTCCAAAAGGTGAGGTTCACATTAAGCTCTTTTCACAAAAAGACCCGACTCTGTCAGCTGCAGACATCAAACGTGAACTGGACTCAGTTGTTTGTTCTAGAATAGTGCAAAGCAGGCTAGAAAAACAAAATCTTTTTGGATGAAGCCCCAGGGAGGTACCGCTTCTTACCAAAAAACGTAGGAAAAGTAGAACCCAATTTGCTAACGAACATCTCGAAGAGATAGGCCCAGAAAACGAAAAAAAATGGCAAAATATTCTTTGGTCAGATAAAAGTAAGATCAATTTGGTGGTAAGAGGTGTTAGGAAAAATGAAACACATAGTTTCTAATGGAGTTTCACAAATTTAAAGTTTTTTTAACAGTTCGGAATTCGGTAATGATGTATGAATATAATAAAGAGATAAATTTAAGAGATTCATAGTAGTGTATTGGGTGTTGCTAATAATATACAATTTAATACTTTGGAACTGCTTAAAATGTAATTCATCTAATTCACTTCAATACTACCCCTCAATACAATATCTCTGAAGAGTCATAATGTAAGCTCAAATCAACAACAATTTTTTGACAATATGTAAGTACCTTAATTTGCTTAACAATTTTGTAAAAATATCTGCTATCATATCTGTTTGTTAGAATATATTTTAACGATATTAAAGATTTATTATTTGTTTCACGGATATAGTGGTATTTAATATCTATATGTTTAGCTCTTGAATGAAATACAGTTTTTTTTTATTAAATTGGGCCTTCCACTATAGAATTAAAGCTGATTTCAGATAGTAGCGTTCGCAGATAAACAACTTCTTTTATCGCAGCTACTAAGGCCATTGCACTTCCGTACAACTAAGTGCTACAGTAGGCTGTTTCCGCGATTTCCAAGATACTGGACCATTCGCCAGCAGAAAAACGTAGACAGTATAAGATTTCCTGCCGTCGCAACTTCCTGCCTAATCAGCGTCCGCAAAACCACTTAGCATCTCTCCCGACTTTTTGAATGAAAGACAAAAGTTAGAGGTTGTATTTAAATCCCTTAATAAATTTTTGGCCACAATTATATGTTCCTTGTGTGGTTCAATGTTAAATTGAGACAACTTACTAACAGCACGGACTATGTCTGGCCCGGTTGAAATCGCCAAGTACATTGTAGAGCCAATTAACGACTGGTACTCCTTTATATCTACTTTCAAACATGCGGTATCGAAACATTTTTTAATTTTTCGTGTTTTTTTTTAGTGTGGAATCAAGTTTGCTGTTCCATTCTCTACTGGGTTGTTTTAACCCGTACAATGATTTTTTTAATTTACAAACCTTGTCTTTGCAGTTTGGGTCTACAAAATTTTCAGGTTGTTACATATATATTTCTTCCTTTATGTCACAAATCAAATATGCACATGAAACATCTACTTGATGGACTTTGAGATCAAACTCAACAGCCAAATTAAAAATTAATCGGATAGTTGAGTATCTCATAACGGGCGATTTAGATTCATTGTAGTCAAGCCCTAGTCTCTGACTACAACCCTTTCCCACCAATCTTGATTTATATCGAGCCGGATATTCTTGCTTGTCTTGCTTGATATTAAAAACGCATTTCGATATGATGATATGCCTATTTGGTAAAAGGACCACCAAATCCCATGTTTCGTTTTGATTCAGAGACTTATACTCACTCTCCAAAGATTTTGCTCACATATCTGCATCTGGTCTAGTCAGAGCGTCACGAACTGAAAGAGGATTCGTTTTACACAATTCTGCCTTAATTTCCATGAAGTAACTAGTTTTTCTTGTTCTTGGTCTCAGCTTCATATTAAATTTATAATTCTTTCCTTCTGGGTTGTGTTGGCACTGGTCTCAGGTCTCGTATCAATTTCATTTTCTTCATATATATCACTCGTATGACAATCATAAGTCCCATCTGTTTTCTCACCAAGACTTATCTCATCATCATCTCATCTCTCTACAACCGCGGTTTCATCTTCAACTAGCATATTCTTACCATCCTGATTTGATGAACTCTCTTCAATCTTAATAGATGGTATTTCATTTGTTATCGAATCAAACAATGTGTAAATAACACCGTTGTTGCTGAATGGAACCTCAAAAAACCTTACATCACGGCTTTTCAATATCTTTCTTTGAATAGGCTCATATAAACGGTATGCTTTTCAATTCCTTAGAATACCCAACCATCAGATAATCAACACCTCCAACATCACGGCCTTGGACCCAAATACCTTTAAATGTTCTACATATGGCTTTCGTCCACACCAGACTTCATGCGCCATCGGATTTTTAGGGAGTTTGGTAGGACATATGTTCCTAATATATACGGCTGTGTTAAACGCCTCAGCCCATAGTGTCTCTGGCACCTCCGAACTTATCAGCATGCATCTGGCCATCTCGACCAGAGTTCTATTTTCTCGCTCAGACACACCATTTTGCTGAGGGGTATAATCTATAGTCAGTTGCCTTCTTATTCCATGCTCAGATAGAAATTTTGAAAAATCTTCGTTTAAATACTCACCTTCATTCCCTTATTATCAGTACCTTTATCTTGTGACCTGTTTCACACTCTACTTCTGCTTTGAATTTATTAAAAGCAGTAAAAATATCGCTTTTGGCTTTCAAAAAATGAACAACAATTTTTCAAATAAACTCGGCAATGAAAAATGTGAAACATTTTGCACCTCCTAGTGGCCCAATTTTCATTGGTCCACATATGTCCGAATGAACAATTTCTAGAAGCCTTTTGGATGTTATTGGTTTATTTGTTGTAAAAGGCGATTTTTAAATTCAAGCAGACCTCACAATCCAATGTATTTGGGACATATTTAACACAGCGACTTGAACCATGTTTGTATGGAACAATTTCTGAATGGCTCTAACATTTAAATGACCCAAACGTGCATGCCACTTAACTGCATCATCATAGCATTTAGTTTTTTGGTAGCACAACACATTTTTGTTTTCGTACACAAATAAATAATAGATTTTCTTTGCACGCAATACTAAATTTTTATAGCTGTCAAAAAACTTTGCAACGCTCTCCTTAAATTGAACACAATGATCGTTCGCTACTGCTGATAAAAAATGGTTTTCAAATCAGGAATTTACAAAACATGAATCAATTAAATAGTACTGTATTTAGTAAATATTTTTACAACTCCAATGCCTTTCGAACTTATAAAATTGTTGCCTGCTAACTCAATCATCTCAATGTGCACTGCATTTTTGTAAATAAATTTCTGTCATAGCACATGTGACAGGTTGATCTGCTGTCAAGCACCCTCACATTTGCGTTGAGTTCTCTGGAGTTATTGAAATTCAGCATCGTAAATGATGACGTCACATTCTCTTTCGGAAAGCTTTTCGAAGGTTCGATCACTGGGAGGCGAAATGTCCCTTTTCTTGGCAATTATAGCATTTGTCTTTTGGTTTATTTTTAGAATTTGAAGCTTTATTTTGATGACGTACAAAAAATGCGGATTCATTTGATTCTAGAATATTTTGTTCTCTTCGTTTTCCCTCCTCTAAGTGCTTCGTTTTCAATGCGTTCATTGTAGGATGTGTGTCTCTTGATTCGATGGCTACTATAAAGTTTTCGTTTGAAGTTGGTAGACCAGACAACATTATGATATAATATGTATTGTAATAAGGTACGATTCAATACTTTGGAACAGCTTAAAATATAATTCGTAGAGTTCACTTCAATAAGAGGTGGGTCAGGCGTCCAAAAAATGCAGCATACCAGCCTCAGTGCCCAAGCAAAACAGTAAAGCATGGATGCGGAAATATTACGGTTGGGGTATGCTTTTCTTGGAATGGTCCATTATAGTGGATAAAGGATACCATGGACCAGCATTTGTACACCAAAATATGGGTAGACGTGATGCTCGGGTATGGTGAGTGCGAAATGCCATTGAAGTGGTAGTTTATTCACAATAACGAAGTATGGTCAAAGTAAAAAGGTGGTTTAGAGATCATAATGTCGATTCTATTACATAGCTCTCCCAATCTCCAGACCTAAATCCCTTAAAAAAATACTTGTTGGGAATCGTGAAAATTCCCTTGGAGCTGAAAAAGGCAAAAAAATAAGAGTTGTGGAACAAAATTTACCCAGCTTGGTACGCCATACCGACAAGCACTTACCGCACACTGGTCGAATCCATGGCCTGAAGAGTGCGTACTGTGATCAAAAATTAATGATATAAAGAACATCGTACATTAATTATAATTATAATTGGGTGGCAATACAGTTCACGGGGGGATCAAGACATAGCTTGCTCATCAACTACTCGTGTTGTGCGCGAGTTATATACAACATAAGCACATTAAATGTACATACTTATTTATAAACATGAGATTTACACTATTGTAAAAATTAAAGTAAAGTTAAGAAGTACATATCCAAATATGCAAACATCAGAAAGTACTGTTGACTAAGCTAAGTTTTGTTTCTTAGGCTTGACTTGGCCGGCAGTTGGTTTTTGGCGGTCTACATTACCACATCATTATATTTTTTTGGAATAAAGAAACGCATGTTGAACCATTGTGTTTCTTTTAAAAATTTTACAAAGACATAACTGCCGCAGTCGATGCTTGCTTGCTTGTAGTTTAATAAAAGTAATTTTAGTATCAAGAGCATATTGGTAATTTTGGTGCAAGTGAATATTGTACATTGGTGTGTGGTAAAGTGAATTTATGCAAGGAGGATCAGGGCACACAACACAATTCATTGGCCCAGGAAAGAATCATGAAATGTATTCAACGGTGCAGCAACCATTTCACCTTACAACCTCAGAAACCAGATATTCAACTTTAACAAACATCAACTAAAGCAAACATTAGTAACCGTAACTTAAACCGATCATCGAATTTGTAAGAACCATCGTTCTCGCGGTGGCGTAGTGGGTAGAGTGCGACGCTCACACGCCGAAGGGTCTAGGTTCGACTCCCAGATCAACACAAATTTTTCGAATTTTTTACGGCACCACCTCTTTCGAGCTGCTGACAACACTCAAAGAGTAATAACTGTCTAAGAAAGCTTCTCAAATCTCGCCGTTCGGAGTCGGCAAAAAACTGTAGGTCCCTTCTACTCGTGAGAGAACAGTAACGCGCACAACACGAGTAGTTGATGAGCAAGCTAGGCCCTGGTCCCCCTTTGGACTGTAGTGCCAACAATTATTATTATTATTTATCGTTGTTACCAAATACAGAACCAACATCAATCGTGAGTTATTACTCGTTGCTAAAGCCTCCTCTTACTTTATTACGTGTTGAATTTGTATTTGAAAAATTAAAAACAGGTTGTATTTGTATAAGCCTAACAATAGATATAGTGACAGTGAAAAAGACTCTTGCATTTGATCAGGCACGGAAAATAAAAACGGAGTTTCTAGGATAGATCAAGCTGGTACTAGTAATGATAGTATTGGTGTTCAAGGAACTATAGGTATTAAAAGTATAGGAAGCAAATTAAGTAGCAACGAATGCAATATTAATAGCAATGAGACAAATATCATGAACTTAGGTGAAATAAATAATATTATAAATATACTCAAAATTCCGGACGTGATTAAAGATTTACCTCAATAATGTTGTTGTAGCAATACACCTAAGGCAGGAATTATTTTGAGATTAAGGGCCAGGCAAATGAGGTTTTAAATATGTTCGGAACACCATTAGATTGGGAACAAATTAAGGCAAATCTCATTCTATATTATTCCGACAAGAGGAACGAACCTTCATAATATGCAGCAATCTAGTGACAGTGTACGGACATTTTACTCCAAAATAATACTTTTCTGGTGGAATAATACTTTCCACCCTCAATAATTATGTGAACATACCACACGAAAGAGACTCAAATGTGGGGTTGGATAAACGTAACCTTTACACAGAAATGCGTTTCTTGTTGGTGTAAGAACACCACTTGGTTCGACAATCAGAGCCATGAGACTAAGCACTCTCCTAGAAGCGTTGGATTTCTGCATTAAAGAGTAAAACTCATACTATATGAGATATGCGGTACATGCAAATAAGCCAACGAGAGAATCATTTGCATCACAAACTAATTCTACCTTCAAGCAAAATAATAATTCTTTCGACACAAGGTCATATGCAATTCCTAAAAGAGGAACTCAATCGTTAGTCCCAAACATATTGTTTCGAGGACCAAATAACTTCATTTCACGACAAAACCAGAACATGGTCAGTCCAAGCATTAATCGATCCGAATCAATTCAGATCCAGAACTCATTTCCAGCACATTCAACTCATCCTTCTCAACCTGTTCCTATCCCGATAAATATTTCCAGTGGCAATACTCAACAGTTTATCACTAAAAAAAACATCTAACAGAAGTCATAACAGTAATATATTCAACTTTAATAACGCAACACCGAATCGTAACTATGTTATTAGAAAGGTACATAATATACATACAGACGGAACTCCGTATCAAACTCCAACAACCGACCTACATCAAAACTATTGCGCTGACAAAGACACAGAAGTACACTACCCAGAATTAGATCGATATCTCCCAGATGAAACACAAAATGCAATTGACGATAACAATCAAAACTATAATAATAAAAAAAGTAGACGACTCAAATTTTCACCTATTTGCCTCGAACAAAAAAAAAATTGTAAAAAATTTTGATGACAAATTTTTTAGAGAAGGAACTGAACTTTCTTTCACAAACGAAATAAAACACCGTATTAGAACGTATTAGAACAACATATACTAATAAATATACATATACTCAGAAATCCACAAAGCCGAGATTAAGCCACAAATTCAGGAACTTCTAAAACAAGGGATCATTAGACGAAGCTATTCCCCCTGGAGTAGACCGATATGGATTGTCCCGAAAAAGTTAGATGCGCTTACCAAGCAAAAATTTCGGTTAGTAGTGGACTACTGAAAGCTAAATGAAAAAACGATTGGCGATTGACATTCAGTTCCCAATATAAGTGATAAGGGTTTGCAAGGTAAAATATGCCAAGTTTACATGGATGACATCATTGTGTTTTCAACCTCCCTGAAAAAAACTTAGAACGTCTGAAGAGAGTTTTCACTAGAATACGACAAGCAAACCTGAAAGTCCAACTAAATAAGTCTTCTTTTTGTGCAAAGAAGATACTTTTCTTGGGCATATTGTAACATCACAAGGCGTTAAACTGAACCACGAAAAGATAAGTGCAATAAAAAAATTTCCTATTCCTCGTACCCAGAAAGAAATTAAATCTTTTCCTGGGTTATTAGGTTACTATCGCAAATTTATTGAAGATTTCGCTAAAATAACCAAACCTTTAACAGAGTGTCTGAAGAAAGGAAGGCTGATTAATATGGATGAAAGATACGTTAACTGTTTTGAGCATTGCAAGGACATTTTGAGCAATGATCCTCTCCTACAATACCTAAATTTAACTAATCTATTTAAATTAACGACAAATGCTAGCAACTTCGCCCTAGGCGTAGTTTTAAGTCAGGGTCCCATTGGTTGCGATACACCTGTTTCCTATGAAGAGTCTGAAACTAAATATAGTTCCATAGAAAAGGAGTTGCTTACTATTTTCTGGGCAACTAAACATTTTAGACATTATCTGTACGGTCATAAGTTTCGTATGATCACATATCACATCTTCCCATACTTGGCTATTTTCCTTAAAAGACACCAATTCGAAGTTAATAAGGTGGCGGTTAAAATTGGAAGAATTTGATTACGATATACATTATAAATACTAACGCGGATGCATTGAGTCGAATAGAAGTGAATGTTAACGAATCCTCACAGAACAACGTAGCCGATTTAGAGGGAAGTTGCAATCTATCAACTTTTCACTCTGCTACACAAAACCTGATCGATCGCATCACCATTTCAGAGTGCCCCTTAAATGAATTCACCGATCAAATTATTTTTGAAAAAACAAATTTCGTTGTAAGACCCCCATTGACTTATGTACGTCATCCTATTTGGTATTAAGCGTCGAAAGTTTTTAGGCAATCAGACCTTCGTGATGAAGAAATAATAACATCGAGACTTAAAGACCACCTTACAAAATTACGGCAATATTTACAGATGATGAGACGTTTAGAATTGTTTAAATTGTATTTTCAAAGTTCTTTTTCAATAGTAAAATATTCAATATTCGCTGCAAAATAAAGCGAATTGACTAACTGAGTAACGATAAATAAAGAGAGGTAATAAACGAGTACCATTCAAACATAAACCATCGGGGTATTAATGCCACTTTTCACCATCTTCGTAAAACCTACTATTTCCCTAAAATCAAAGAAAAAATTATAAACAGATGTGAAATTTGTCCGCTTCTAAAATATGATAGGCACCCTCGGAAAGTGAAATATGAAGTAACAGAAACACCTTTTCAACCATTACATACTTTACAAATTCTTACAATCATTATAACATTTTCTAAGTTTGCATCTGCTTACATGTTACATGCTCGAAATAGTTTAAATATTGTTCAGTCCTTAAGAGAATTCTTCGCACACTAGGTACTCCAAACAAAATAGTTTCGGATTCAGCATCAGAATTCAATTCAAATATATTTAAAAAGTTTTATGACCAGAAATAAACCTTCATATTACCACTCACCAAAATTCTAATGGCAATTCACCAGTAGAAAGGTTTAATTCTGGACGCCTTGTCGCGGCGGAAAGGCTTACGAGTCAATGAACCTTGGTTCGAAAGATCCCAGGTGAGACGTCGAAATAAAGTCCAGGAACGTCTTGCCTTTTACGTTTTAAATAAAGACTGTATGGAGGCAAACCCTAAAGATTTGACTACTCCAGTCCGGGACAAGGATTCTGGAGGTCCCAACTACGATATCTCAAACACCCTCCGCACGCAAGGGCGCTGAAAACAATGATTCCTGCCACTCACTCTAATGCTCCCTTAGTAGAATGAGTTAGAAAACTGGAGAAAGTGGTGGAAAGGCTCAGCCTGATACGCCTATTCTCCTGGCTCAGGGTCAGGAAGCTTACCAGAGTGCCACTTCTGATGCCGTCTCTCGGAAATCCGAAAAGGAGGAACGAGCCCCAAACGATCCGGCACCTGGGAGGCCCCTGACTAAGAGCCAAAGGAATAGGAGCAATAGAGAATAGGTGCAAGCGTTGAAAGCAGTACCCCTTCAATGGCGAAGGCAAAGAGAATTAAATCAGTAGAAGTATTACCAACCGAAGCTGGTCAATCCTCCGAAACCATTGCCTCCTCCTCTTCCTCTGGTTCTCAAAACAAAAAGCGAAAAACGTCTTCGCACATTTCCGTTGGTAGCACCTCCCGCAGGCCAAGTCCGGTGCCGCACCTACTGGCTGCAGCTCGGATAAGCGGAAATTGACTGCTGCGGGAGAGCCCGCCAATATACTCAAACGAGCGGCAAGCGGAAAACGAGATCCGCAGCCCTGTGAGAAGGCTGCTATCTCTTCTCTGCTGCTGCGAATAGGGAAAGCTGGCAATGACGACAGCATGACCGACGCAGAATGCAAATACTGCGAAGATCAGTTGTGGGAGCTGGCTAAGGCAGAGAACGCTTGCTTCCAAATGGTGGGCTGTGCTCTGGAAAACGGAACCTTTTTGGTGAAGTGCTCCACACAGCAATCTCTTTAGTAGCTGAGCACTTCCGTGTCGTAAATTCACAAGTTTTGAGGTTCTCAGACCCTTAAAACTCACGCACGCCATCTACTGGATCACTAAGCTACTCAGGAAGACGGCGGCTGTGTTGGCGCGTCTCCGCATCCAGAACCCTGGTCTCGAAACAAGAGGGTGGAAGGTCTTCTCCCACAGCGAGAGCAAGAACCGGGAAAGTAAAGACGGTTCTACTCTCGTTGTGAGCCTGGACCGACCTTCGGTTGAGACCATCGTCTCTAGATACAGCTCTCGTCCCTATCTGCACCTTGGACGGATTAACTTTCACCTCATATCCAAGGAACGCAAATAAGGGATTCTTTTCACGGTAGCTCTGTATGCCAGTGTTTACCCAGATGAACCTTCATCATTCTAAGGATGCTACTGCAATCCTATGTAGCAGACTTTCCACTATGAAGACAAAATAACACATCGTATTTATCCAGGAACTGTGGCCTTGGTAGTCTACGAGGCTTCTCTCCACTCTTCGACGAGTGATCGGAAAGACTGAGACCTTGTCTCCCAAAACTTTGAACGAGGTATAAGGTTAAGGAGGCAGTTCAGAATCTGAACGACACCCTTACCAATTGCTTCGAACTGGCATGCCCAGTAAAAAACACCCCCTGCGAAACCCCTGTTCCGTAGTGGACTACGGAACTGCAGAGAATTTGCAAGGCCACTCGAGACCAATCTGGAAGAGGACTGGCATTTGTATCAATCAAAACAAAAAATATAAGAAGCTAATTCGGGCTTCGAAATGTAGAAACATCGAAACATTCGGTGAAACCAGCAGACTGATGAAAGACCTTAAAAGAGACAAATCTGTCAGGCTGCACTCAGGAAACTCGACGGTACCTATGCTGAATGCAAAAGCTCATGCTATAGACTCACTTTCCAGGGAACCAGACCCCAACTTACTCAAAACAGGGGTCGATTTTCGGAACTGGGGATGAGCAGACAAATACCAGCCGCAGATTCTGGTATATATCATTGCTCGTGGTAATAGATGAAGCTATTTGCTATTTTGATGGGTTCAAGTCACCAAGTACCGATGGCATGTACGTAGCACGGCTGCAAAAGGGCACAGACTAATTGCTACCGGCTCTGAAAAGAATTTTCACTGCTAGCCTTGCGTTGGCAAATATTCCAGGCTTCTGGCGCATAGTTAGGATAGCCTTTGTACCACAAATTGGTAAATGGGATTACTCCGTCGCCGAAAACTTCAGGCCTATTAGTATACTTCCTTCATTCCAAAAAGTTTGGAGAGGTTGGTCGAACTGCACCTGCGCAAAAAACACTTTGCGATCACACCCTCTACCTCAGATGCAACATGCCTACCAGCGCGGAAAATCTTACGAGACTATACTTCAAAATCTTGTGGGTAGAGTTGAATGTGCACTTGATAGGAAAGTATACGCACTGGGCATTTTCATCGACATAGAGGGTGCTTACGACTTTCTACGGCATGTGCAACGCGGCCAGGGAACCCGGCAAAGAAGAATCATTGGTATTGTGGGTAATGGCAATGCTAATAAACAGGACTATAATCGCGGAGGCGGAGTGTGACATGTTTGTAATGTATGGAGTTAACAGGGGCGGCCCTAAAAACGGCGTCCTGTCTCCCCTCCTATGGTGCATGTTGGTCGATTCTTTGCTTTCCCCTTTGAATAGTTCCATCACCTACGCTCTGGCTTATGCAGATTATGTAGCCGTACTGGTTACCGGACCATGCCTTGTGGCCGTCAGTGCACGCGGGCAGGCGGCTCTTGATATGATCGATAACTCGTGTACTAGAAATGAGCTTTCAGACAACCCTCTTAAAACTGAGGTTGTTCTCTTTACGAGAAGGATTTATATGACTGGTTTGACTTAACTGGTGCTTAAAGGCGTCAATATTCCACTTTCCAATGAAGCCAAATATCTAGGTGTTATCCTGGATAGTAAATTTCTCTAGAAGAGACAAATTGAGAAAAAACCTCCAAGGCGCTGTCAGTCATCTGGCAATGCAAGGGAGTTTTTGGCAAAACCTGGGGTCTATCATACAAAAAATCCGCTTGGATCTACACGGCAATGGTAAAACCACTTCTCTCTTATGTATCAGTCGTTTGGTGGAATAATCTTTCGCGCAAATACGTGACTGTTGCTTTGACCAAGCTTCAAAGAACAGGTTGTCTCGGCTGCACAGGGGCTTTACCCAGCACGCCTGGTTCCGCCCTTGATGCTCTGATTAATCTCCCTCCCCTCCCCTTTGATCTTTACATCATGGGATGTACACTCAAGGCCGTCTCTCGGTTCCACTCGCACTGGAGCTTTGATGACCTCGCACACCGCATCTCCTATGATACTATTCTCATGGATATGCCGTCTGATGCGAGGTCCCCAATAATACACTTGCGACGCTTATACAAAATCGACTTTCTCCGTGATTGGCCAGAAACTGAACCGGGAAAGTTATGTAGTCGAATTTTCACGGACAGGTCCAAAACGACGGAGGGTTCTGGAGCTGGGGCCTTCGTGGGAAACGACAACATCAGACTTCACGCCTCCTTAGGTAATTTAGCGTCGGTCCTCCAGGTGGATCTTCGCGATCCTAATGGCCACCAACCATATTGTGAAGAATGCTGGGAAGAAGTATCTGCGTCTACAGCGACAGTCAAGCTGTGATCAAGGCCTTACTCAACCCTTTAACCAATTCTAAGATAGTTCAAGAATACAAGTCTTCCCTTAATTAACAGGCTGAATTCTCAAAACTTCTCTGGGTCCCGCGTCATCACGAGATCTTGGGAAACGAGACTGCCGATGAACTAGCTAGGCTAGGTTTAGTAGAGGCATTCTTAGGGCCCGAACCGACCTTGGGACTACCCGCGTCCTTGGTTAGGGCCTCCGTCGTTGGTTGGGTCTCCCTACAGCACAACCAGAGATGGCGTGACTCTCCAGGATGCAAGGTCACCAAGAGTATGCTCCCAAACGTCAGCAAGAAATCCGCGTATTTTCTGCTATCTTTAGACGGAACAGACGAGTGCAGACGACTTATCGGCATACTAACGAGACACTTTACCTTCGCTATGCACCTGTGTCGGCTTGGGCGACTGTATACCAATCAGTGACGTCAGGGGAACAAGCCAGCACCAATTAATAGGTCTAGTCTGATTTGTTTTGGGGTCACTTAACTCTTTTATTCGATTCTTCATCTGGCTCAGGTGGAAATTAAGAACCAACCGTGCTCTATCGTCTGCTATGTGCTCGATGACCAGCCTTTCCGTCTTTTCGAGAATTGTCTGATAGTTCCGCAGTTCGATGACGTGAACTAGTTTGTAGTAACCGTTTCTCAGCCAAGCATTAACTTCTCTAATTCTCACGACGGGTGATTTGTATGGAAGAATATGTGAAGATTGCGTGGGAACCAGGGTACCTAAACTGTAACATATAATGACATGACAATTTTAATTAAGAATTTTAGTTATCAAGCGAATCGATTTCTCGTAAATCTTATGCAATTTTAGTTTTGATTTAGTATGTAGGATTTCTTCTCTTTACATTCTATTGCCCCTTTTTTAATGTTTTACTAGTGCTTTTTATATGAGCCTTTTTGTACAAAGGTTTATTTTTACCATTGATTCGCTTAATAGTGATGAATACAACATAAATCTCACGGCATTTCCTTGGCACGCTTCTTGTCCAGCTTATCCTAACATTTCTATCTTCCATATTTCTTTTAATTATGCCCCTTAGGTCTTTATAAATTCTTGATCGAATATTTAGGAGATTTTGGTGATTTTTCTCTCTGGGATCTATTGAAGAAAACATCGGAAGGTTTTCATTTTGTAACCGAATAAAAAGTGTTGAGATCCGCATTCTCAGCCTTAAGAGATCGATAGATTTCGAGTATAGTACAGTGGACCTTTTCTATTTGCCCATTAACCTCACTCCTATAGGACGGAGTCAAAAAAAGTTTGATTCCTAAAATCTTAATAAAATTTATAACTATGGGACTCAAGAAATCTCTTTCGTTGTCAGTGAGCAACACTTCTGGGACTGTGAAGTAGTCCAAGACCTTCATTAACTTGGATCGAATATAAAGTTCTAATTTCTCTTGAATGTGAAAGAATTGTGAAAATTTTGATAAGTTGTCGATAATGACCGGTAATTTTACATTTTGGATTTCCATAATGTCCATATGGAGAATTTCAATGGGGTATTTGGGGCAAGGTGTTGGTTGCAATTCAGGCTTCGTAGGATGTCGGTCGTACTGGTTCGCTTTGCACACCTCACACGAGACTGTGAATTTCCTAATCTGAGACATCGTCTGGGGGAAATAATATCTCTCTAGTATCTCTTCTCTGTTCTCCTTTGGACTTCTATGCGCCCTCCTTTGTTTTTTTTCTATTATTAAAAATCTTCGCTCTTCGTTAGCAACACCATCGACAACCCTTTGTCTGACTCGAAAATCGGGAGCAATCCTAAAAATCAATTGGTTCCTGAATAAGTTGATGGGCGCCTCTACGTGGAGTATCAAATCAGAATTGTCTTGATTAGCGCTGTGAATAGAACAAGAATGTTTGCGTGTCTGACCAGAAATCTGATTGCACATCAGTGGCTGTTTCTGTGCCTTCGTCGGACAGTTGGTTCATCACGGTCCTAAGACGCGAGAGAGCATCAGCAACAAGGTTTGATTTACCAGGAGTGTAAATCAACTCGTAGTTGTACTCTTCGATAAGTACCTTCCCACGTTTGAGTTAAGCGTGTGGTTTTTATTGCTCATTGCGAACGTAAGAGGCTGATGGTTGGTAATATAGACCAATGTTTTTAGTCTCGTACAGATAATTTCTTAAATTATCACCAACATCTCCTTCTAATTTGTCGCATAATTTCCTTTGTGCGATTCAGAGAACGAGAGATGTAGGCAACTGGCCTTTCCTGCCCATGCTCACTTTGGGATAACAAAGCGCCAATGGCGTAAGCAGAAGCATCCGTGGGCAAATCAAAACTCTTTTCAAAGTCTGGGAATGCTAATACTTCCGCAGAAGTAAGAAGTTCTTTAATAGTTTCGAATGCTTTTACTTTTTGATTGATTTGCTTTAACCTGCGCGAAGGCACCACGAGTAATATTGGTCAAGGGCTTAGCGATCTTTGCATAATCTCGAATAAACTTCCTGTAATAGGACGTCAATTCAAGAAAGCTTTTTAGTTCCCTTAGGTTTGTAGGTGGACATATCGTTTCAATTGCTTTATCCTTTTCCAAGTCCGGGAGAATGCCGTCGGAAGTAACTAAGTAGCCGAGAAATTCGACAGGAGTTTACAAGAAGTGAGTTTTTCCAAACTTTATTTTTAATCCGGCTTCATTGAGTTTGAAAAAGACGGTCTTTCAACTGATCTTCTTCGGATTTGCTAAAGACGATAATGTCATCGATATAAACGTAGCAGATCTTACCGATAAGTTCCTTGAACACATCGTCTATCACCCTTTCGATATCGGGAGCATTCTTGAGTCCAAAAGGAAGCCTCAGGTATTCATATTTACAATTCATTGTTGAGAATGCGGTCTTAGGGATGTCTTTTTTGTGCATCATAATTTGATGAAATTTCAAAGTGAGGTCTAGTGTAGTAAAAAATTTTGCATCCTCAAGACTAACCAGAGTATAGTAATGTTAATATCCCGAATAAAGTAGGTATCTGGAATTGTTACAGTGTTGAGGCGCTTGCAATCAATTACTGTTATTTTTATACCGTTTTTCACCTTTATACTGTTTTTGTGTAAATTGGTTCATCTGCGCTTGTGAGAATTTTTGGTTTTACTTTTCTCGTTGCCAACTGGTCCAAAAAGATTCCTAAATCTTTTACAAATAGCTTTCAATCCAGACCTAACGGATGGTGAACCGTGTTCTCTTAATGAAGGTAACATGTTTACTGCTTCTGATGTTCGATTTGTTAGGGGAATCACCTTATCGGACTCGATGGTGAGCTGGGTTTTCTCTCTATCGATGACGGCCTTAAGCTGCTTTAGCGTGTCATTTCCGATTATACCGTCGAATGCTTTTAGACTTGGCAAGATAAAGAAAGTTACATTTAATTGTGAATCTTGAACGAATTTGCAGCAGATTTTATTTTCCATCCGAATTTTTCCAGCCGGGCTATTAACAAAGAATGGTTTTTGGACGCATTCGGGACATGGAGCCAGGTGCGGTCTGATGAAGTTTTTTTTTTGCCCCAGAGTCTACAAGGAAGTTAAGAGTGAGCCCGTTCCTCGTAATATACTCTAAGTATGGTACGCTGGATATGAGGCCTCCAACATAAAATTTTCTGGTGGTGGTTCTTCATTGATAAAATCTCCTCATATCGTGTTTTTTTCTACGGTTGATGGTTCGAGTGCCCCAAGCGTAATGTTTGGTCTATTCGTAGTGCTGGCACGTCTCGTGCCATTCATACCATTCATCAGATTAGTAGAATGGTATGTTGCAGATGCTGGTTGGACTTCGGTTGACTTGCTTCAGGTATCAGCGGGATGGATTGTGGTGGATGCTAGGTGGGATTCTTTCTTGGTTTTCATTCGTAAAAGAAGTATAATAGTAATCATTAGAAAGACAATTGCAAAAAGGAAATAGTTGATGCACTTGTAGGTTTGTTTCCCTGTTTTAATAAGACTGATTTGGCGAGTGTTATTCACATATAACTCCTTCATTAGTTCCAACAAGAGTATTTCTTCGACCTTTGATCCGCCAAAAGATAGTTAATAAACTTGAAGGTTTGTTTCTCTGTTTTAATAGGACTGATTTGCGAGTGTTATTCGCATATAACTCCTTCATTAGTTCCAACAAGAGTATTTCTTCGACCTTTGATCCGCAAAAAGATATATGCAATAGAGCTGGTGGAACTTGGATGTTAGTCAATTCTTCTGATACGTATTTTTGGTTGTTGACTTTGTACTCGTATTGTGGTGTTTTTGAACATGATAAGATAAGTGCTCTGGAGTGTTCTGTTGGTTCCATTCATTTCAACTTGGCCATTAAAATGTTGCGAAAGATGACTCCTGATGATATTTCTTCTACCTGCGGGATGTGGTGATCATTTGTTCTGCTGCACGTTGCGTTGAGGCTATTAAGTTATTTTGGGATACATTTTTCATTGCTTAGATTAACTTCATCAATCTTTTTACAAAATGATAGATTATTTATTGTTCTACAATCATTTCTTAGACCAAATATAATTGTATCCTTTTCTAATACATTTTCATATTAGGTTTTATTAACTAAACTATTTCTCTTGATTGGTTTAACAATTAATTTTTCATATATTATTTCTTCAGGTTTTGGAATATATATAATATATATAAATATATAAATATATATATATAAAATATAAATATAAAGCAGTTTGTCAAATCTTACTGCTATTTTAACTTCTGCGAATTGTAATGCTTCTTCGATATTGTGTCAAGTGGTATATCAGTTTCATGTAATTTATTGCTTATTATTATGATCTCATTCTGTGGTAAGATTTGGTAGCTTACTGTATTTAACTTTGCTAATTCAATTGCATAAATCATATTTATTATTTCATCCTTTAACAATTTTATTTTGTATTGTGTACTTAATTCTAACTAACTTACTAACTGTAATTCGAAAGATTTTTCAGTTTTAATAATCTTCAGTATTTCATTAGTTATGTTGGTGATTTCATTAATCTTTTCATTATAAGCTTTGTTGATAATTACTACTTATTACTATTTTCTATTTCTTTATTTATTTTATCTTGCATTATTATTAAATCTCTCATGATTAGGATTATCGAAAACCCATTTTAATGCGATGCCGATGAAATTCAATGATGTCTTAGGTATATTGATTTTGATGTTACTGATTACGTTCTTAATTTGTTTCAATTCGTTTTTCAGGAGGGGGAAAAAGGAAAAACGGGTAAGCTCATGTTTGTGAATTTCAGATATTGCTTCGGTTATGAGGATTTCGTATCATTCTATTTCAAACACATGAAGTAGTTTTAAATAACCATTTAAGGTTCTTGCAGTGTCAATGTTTACGGTTAATATTTGGGAGTTGGAGTAGTCTAGGACTTGGACGTGCTAGCTTGTGCGAATTTAGTAAACCTATCTAGCCCGGTAAAGACAAAGTGACGTTCAGTCTAATATATGTCTATATGAATCGTATGTCCGGAATGTATTGGTATAGGTGTGGGTTTCAGGACAGGATTGGGTATATGTCGTTCGTACTTGGTTTCCTTGCAAATCTTGCATGGATCAATTATTTTTTTAGATTTTTGCGGTCATTTTAGGAAAATAGTATTTCTCTATGATTTGCTGCATTCCGATGTGCTCTTTTGTGTTCTCTTATTATGATTTTCTTCTGTTGGTTTTCGTTGGATATTTCTTCTACTTGAATTCTGGTAAAACGAATTCTGTAGTTATTAAAATAAAGTGAATAAATTGTCTGAACGACACCCACGGTTTCTTCGTCGGTCTTGATTCCGTTTATGATATAATATTTGGGCTTAGGAATCTTTTGAATATTCCAATTAGCTTTTCTTTTGTGTAACTGTTTTCACTTATGATATGTCTATTGTACTTAGGGAGAGACGTTCGGTATTCGTGCTTAGTCTCGGTTCCTTTTAACAAGATTAATTAGGTCCTGAACGCATTGATGGGTGCATTCTCGAATTGTATCAGATTATGTGAAGAGCTGTCGCCACTGGGTGGTCGCAGTTACTGAGTGTAGATTAGTCTTTAGTGATGGTCTTGACTAGGCATCCGCGACTAAATTAGTCCTTCCTGGTTTGTATATCAACTCATAATTGTACCCCTCAAGTATTGCCCACCACCTTTTCATTTTACGGTTACAGAGGGCGTATGTTAAAGGTTGATGATCTGTATAGATCTTTGCCTTTTTGGAACCATACAGGAAGTTACGTAGGGAGCTTAATGCCCAAATAATGTCTGATTCAGGATAAGACAGTATCACTTCTTGAGAAATAAGCGAGTTCTTAACATCTCGAAAAGCTTTTAACGCATTTTCGTTTAATTTGATTGGAACATTCTTGGACATGTTTTTCGATATGCGTCCATGGCCTTCCTCCCCTTTTAGTATTGACGTAAGAGGGTTAGCTATTGGAAAAACCTGGTATGAAGAGTCGGTAGCATTCAGCCATACCCCGAAAGGATCGCAGTTTCTTTAAATTTGTTGGGTCTGGAAATTCTGAAATTGCTTTGACCTTTGAAGGATTGGTCTAAATTCCTTCGGACGAAGCAATGAATCCAAATTTACCATTATTGACGGAGAAAGCAGTTCTCGATATATGATTCCTTGAGTGTGGTGAAAACCGCTCTTGGGTCAAGGGTTGAAAATACAGTACCCTTTCCTAAGTTGGTAAGTACGTCATTTATTTCCGGTATCGGGTACCGATCATCTATGGTGACCAGATTGAGTTTTCGATAGTCAATAACTATCCAAAACTTCTTATCCCCTATTGGTTTAAAGGCGATGGGATCTGGATATGACTTGGAGTATATGGGAGTGTGTTCGACTGTCCTTATCTCTCCTTTCACTGAGGTCACATATGTGAGTTTTTCATCTGGATCCGCGAAAACACTAGGACATCTGTTAAAGACTTGGTATAGTCTCTGCGTTCAAATTATTAACTGATTTGGAGAGGTGCTGTTTTATGTGGACTTTTAGGTTTTGATTCCAAATCATAAAACTTTCTGCAGGGTGGATGATAGCGTCTAGCTCTTTCAAAACTGTCGTTTACAATTATGTCATGAAAAGCTTTCAGAGTAGGTAATACAAAGAATTTAAGTAGCTTTACTGGTGGTCCGAAAAGGTTAAGAATTGTATGGTGAGTAATTTTAACATTATCACTGACGGAGTTTGCAAAGACGGGTTTTTCATTCAATACAGTTTCTTTTACACATTTGGGGTGTATAAAATTCTTAATCGATCCTGTGTCAATTAAAAATTTTAAGATTTTTCCGCTCTTCGTTCCATTTTCGAATTATGGCAGCGAAGAGCTGTTTATTCTAAAAAATTGGCATCGTTGGGAAGCTCTACCAGATCTTCGGTGAGATCCGGTTCCTGATGCTGTGGAACATTATAACCACTTTGTACATAGGTATCACGGTCGTATAATCAAATATAGTTTGATTAATTTCTTGGCTACTATTAACTCCTAACGGTTCGGTTGTATTATAAAAGTTCCTTTGTACTTTGTTCGGATGGTGTGTCTGGGCAGACCATGCGGGTCTCTTTTGTACCGAAAGATTTTGCTTGAATTCTGGGCGATTTTGATAGTTCACCTGTCTGGAGTAGATGGTTTCTGCCTCCATAGGTTCCGGTCTTTGTTGGTTTGCGTTTAGATTTTTTAATATTTTTTTAGCTGGGGGTAATTGTTGAGTCATTTGAGTCATTTGTCGTTGATTTTTAAAGTGTGGTTTGTGTTTGGGACCATATATCACCACTGGATGAACTTATCGGAATCGGGTGTACAAAAGTTCATATTCTCCAGCTTCAAACTGAGATGTAACGTATAATTTGTATAATTTCGTTAATAAGTTTTCTTTTACTTTTATTAATTTTTCCAACGATCTCTCAATAATTTGTGTTTCTATTATGGATTCACTTGATTAAAAATTTATATCATTAATTAAATTTATATCATAATTTACTTTCTTTTGTTATTAAAAAATGTTAAAATGGTTAACTTTTGCTTAAATTCTAATTAAATTTTCTCAGAGATACACTTCTGATTCATGGAACAATTATAACTTTTTTCTCAACTATTTTCTTTTCACTTTTGATTTATTTTTTCACAAATAATTTCCTTTCACTTGTGGTTTATTTAATATTTTCTTATTTTAATTTATATTTTTTTTAAATATTTTAAATTCTACTTAAGGTTTTTAAGGTTTTTCTGTTACACTTTCGATTCCTTATTTTTTCTTAATTTGTTTCTTTAAATTCAGATTATTTGAACAATGTTTTAATTTCTTTTTTTCTTTTTGCTTAAATTCGCACGCACATATACTTTTTGACTACAAATATCTTAATATATAATGATTTAAATCTAATTTACAAGCTAGCTCCTGATGAACTTCCTGTTTGTCCTGGTGGAGTTCTAACGGTCCCTTTGCAGTTGGTTTCTCTGCTTACTTTTTTCACCACAGGCGATCGCTGGGGGACCACAGGATATTAATACATTCGTTCGGTTTTTACAGCGCGGAACTAGAGTTAACTTTAACACTTTATGTCTTTGTGTCCCGACTTACACGATATTACTTGAATTCGCGCGTTAGAGCTCTTTGCGTGCTTTTGCGGAATTACAAGACTAATTAAACACTGAGGTTTTACTTTATCTTGTGGTCCTGGGATTAGATGTTAAGTCACACATCAGAAAGTACTGTTGTCTAAGCTATGCGTTGTTTCTTAAGCTTGACTTGGGCCGGCAGTTGGTTTTTGGCAGTCTACATTATCACGTCATTATATTTTTTTGTAATAAGGAAACACATGTTGAACCATTGCGTTTCATTTAAGAATTTAATAATTCTCTCAAGAGTAGAACGGAACTACAGTTTTTTGCGCAACGGCGAAGTTTGTATTGCGGTAATGTCTGCTTTGTAGCAATCAAGGGCCTCCGCAAGTTGTTCGACTGCACGTGGCCTGTTAAGGAACCTCACATTTCATGTGCAAAATCGAAAAGCGTTGTTTTTAAAACGTTTGCTGGGGTCGTCAACACTTGATCCGTCCTTATCCGAGGCATATCAAAAGCATTTGGCATAGTCTGGCAGGCTCAGGCTCTCTTGTCCAAAATGCGTGCTTTTGGCATCGATGAATTTCTTCTTCAATGGATTAAAAATTACCTTTCGAACCGTTTAATACAAGTTGTATTGGATGGGTTCAAGTCTGATATTCACCATATAAATGCTGGTGTTCCCCAGGGCTCCGTTTTGTCTCCGACACTCTTTCTCATTTTTATAAATGATCTCTTGTCTGCTACTTCTAATCCAATTAACTCCTTCGCTGAAGACAGCACTCTCAGCTTTTCATATTCGTTCCTCGGCTCTCGTCCCACCTCTTCGCCCGTTGACTTGGAACGGCAGCATAGGTTAAGCTCATTAAATTCCGATCTTTACAGCATAATTGATTGGGGTAAAAAGAATAGAGTGGAAACAGTGCTCCCAACACTCAGTGCTGTCTACTGTCATTCAAGCTATCTCAAAATAACCAGCCATTATATATGAATGGCTCTTGCGTTGTTGAAACTGAACGACTTTCCATCCTCGGTATGTGTATCAACTAAACACTAAGTTGAAATGATCACATATTCGAGATCGCAAAAATGCAGCGAAATGTCTAGTTTTCTTAAAGCGATGAAAGAAATATTTCACCCCCACCACGCAGAAGGGTCTAGGTTCGATTCCCACCTGAATTCCTCGAATTTTTCACGACACCACCTCTTTCGAGCTGCTGACAACACTGGACGAGTAATACCTATCTACGAAAACTTCTCGAATTTGTGAGAGAACAGTAACGCGCACAACACGAGTAGTTGATAAGCAAGGTAGGCCCTGGTCCCCCTGTGGACTGTCTACAATTCCCCATGTTCATATGTCGGTTAGGTGCAAAGACATTAACACCAAACTCGCACATCACACAGTGACAACGGATGCAAATAATGTTTTTTGTGCTTAGGCTGGTTCAAGGCTAGGATTCTCGAAAGTGGTTGCACAGCACATTTGTTTGGTGCTGCGAAGCATTACATCAATCCATTAGTGATTCCAAAATGCAAAACTTAATCTTGCGAGAAGAGCATCAGCGGAAGTTAAAGGATGGGGCATCGTGCATGTTAGAATTCCAGGACACACTCGATGTCCCAGATTAAGGAACTAAATTAATTTCGGTTTCTAAAATTACACACAACGTACATGAAGTGACTTTTTGAAAGAACGACGCCTATTTTAGGGATTTCGGAACGTAGAGGTAACTTTTATTTTTATTTATTCAAGCCCGTAGGCGGTTGTTGAACCTGAGTGCTCCGAACTATCGAAGTAGCACAGAAGGTTAAATCAATCTGAATGCTCCAAACTGTGGAAGATTGGGATATCTAAATTCAAAGGACTTTAAATTAAGAAAAAAATAAAAATTAAAATAAAAAAAAAATCATGCACATTGGTGTAGTGCCATATTTAATGTGAAAAATGCTCACGCTTTATCTCGATGTTTAGTGTGCCTCAAGAAAAAAATGACTGCTGTCCCTTTTGCTAAGGGTCGCAAACCTTGCACTGAAAATCTCAAAATTGTGCACTCTGATGTGATTGACTTTTTAAGACTAAAATCTCCGTCCCGTGTAAAATATTTTTTGACTTTCATCGACGACAGCACAAGATGGTGTAAAAATTACTTTTTGAGACAAAAGAGTGGAGTCTTAGGGGCATTTAAGTTGTATCAAACATTCGTAAAGACACTCAGGTAAGAAAATAAAGTGTCTTTAATCAGACAATGGTCGTGAATACTGTAATACTGAATTTGAAAGTTATTTGTTAGACCTGGGTGTTTGGAGAAGATTAACAGTTTCTCGTACTCCAGCACAAAACGGAGTTGCTGAGAGGATGAACAGAACTCTCAAGGACATGGTTAACTACAGGCAAGTTACGATCCGGTTTGAGTGAATCCTTTTGAGATGAAGCTGTTGCTATTGCTTGCCATATCCGCAATATATGTCCCACAAGTCGTTTGAAGTCCGCCGACTTAAGAAAGGTGGACTGGAAAGGAAAGGAAAACACCAAATTTATCGAGGCGACAAGTAAACGAAGATGAAGCTAAACGACAAGCAACCGAAGATGAAACCGAGACCTGGAAAAAATACAGACCTCAGAATTCAAGCTATAAGGATGCTGAGAGACATACGAGAGGGAGGATATGCATATCGTTTGCGAAAAGCTTTATATGGATTGCGCCAAGCTGACCGCCAATGGTATCTAAAGTTAAATCAAGAGTCATGCGTCTTCTGTAGTACAGTAGAGGCAGTGGAGACAAGTTATTATACGTATCTGGTGTACGTGGATGACTTGCTGGTGGCTGCAGGCCATAAGCATTTTGAAGTAAAGCATCTTGTTCCCGCAAAATATTGTCTTGGTTTGGTAATAAATCAGGATGGAGATTAGATCAAGCTTTCTCAGAAAAGAGCGTGTGAAGGAGCTTGTCTCTACGAAATCTCCTATCTGAATTTTCTCTAATAGACATATATAACGTAACCATCTTCGTGATCAATAGAGGACCTCAATTTCTTGTTAGTGATCCTGTGTTTCGGGGGCATGGGCCTGTTCCTGCGAAGCAAGACTGTTGATTGCACTCAACAAGGCGAGCTGCCAACATTATCCACGTTAGTGCACAGTTCAAGTTGACATGCAGCCTTCTCGCGGCGCCAACATCACAACACCCGTTGTATGGTCGACCAATATATACAGTGAATCCCTCTACCCGAGTGCTTAAATAATGGGCCTGGCCTACCAGCCTGTGGGTTGTGCATGAGGATAATTTCCTCACCACGTTAACAACCTTTTGTTCAGAAAAACCGATATGCCTCGGATAAGGACGGATCAACTGGTAACGACCCCAGCAAACATTTAAGGACAATGATTTTCGGTTTTGCACATGAAATGTGGGGTCCCTTAACAGGCTACGTGTAGCCGAACAACTTGCGGAGGCCCTAGACTGCTACAAGGCAGACATTACCGCCATACAGGAATTGAGATGGGATGGGCCTGGCATAAAAGCGATGAAGAACTGCTAAAGCAATTGCTATAGACAGAGAAGGCAGCGCTTATTCGGATGCGGATTTGTTGTTCGAGGCAGACTTAGGCAAAAAGTCTTGAGCTACGACCCAGTCAGCGAACGCCTCATGACAATCCGCATCAAGGCTAAATTCGGGAACATCAGCCTAATATGCGCTCACGCCCCAACAGAGGAGAAGGATAACTACATCAAGAATGACTTCTATGATCTCCTAGAAAGAACATACGACCGATGTCCCAGCTACGACACCAAGATCGTTCTAGGAGATTTCAACGCTCAGCTGGGAAAGGAGGGCATCTTTGCTGGAGTCATCGGTAAACATAGCCTGCACAACAACACATCCGGAAACGGACTCAGGCTGTTGGACTTCGCCTCGGGCGAAACCTCTCTGTGGCACGCGGTTCCCACACCTGGACATTCACAAAGGGACCTGTCGATCTCCTGTTGCGATTAACTTCAGACACTCCTCCAGTATTCTCGATGTCTGAACCTTCCAAGGTGCAAACATTGACTCGGATCATCACCTTGTTGAAGCCAAGGTAAGAACCCGGATATCGAGAGAGCAACGGAGTCGAGAAAGGCCAAAACGGTTTGACGTCGAAAAGCTACAATCGTAACGGATTGCTGGGAACTTTGCCGACCGAGTCTCCCTGAAACTCGCTCAGAGTTCGACGCTTCCTGCACTAAGCATAGAAAAAGAATGGAAACGTTGTCAAGAAGCCATCAAGGAAGCTGCCACTGATGTGCTGAGTTTCACGTCACCACCCAGAAGGAACCCATGGTTTGACAACGAGTGCAGGCAAACGCACGCAGCTAAACAAGACGCCTATAAGGCAACGCTGCATTGAACAACGAGGGCTGTACGTGAGCTCTACGAACAAAGAAGAAGGGACGAACACCGGCTTCTCAGAAGGAAAACGAAGGAGTATGAGAAGCACGCGGTCGAGGAAATGGAAAGGTGCTATGGCAGGAATGAAGTCCGAAAGTTTTACCGAAAGGAAAAACAGCTATCCGGAGGATACAAGGTTCGGACAAAGGCCTGCCGGGACTGTAACCGACAACTCGTATTAGAGTTGCAGTCTGTGCTGATCATCTGGAGGGATCATTTCTGCAGACTCCTTAACAGCGATGACGGCCAAAATCCCTCGGTTAGACAGAATGTTGCAGTCGATTTGGACGATGATAAACAAGAATATCGTTCCCCCGACTTAAACGAGGTAAAGATAGCAATATCCAAGCTGAAGTCAAACAAAGCTGCTGGAGCGGACGGACTGTCCGCAGAACTATTTAAAGCAGCTGGAGATGACCTGGTTGGGCAGATGCACCGGCTCATCTGTAAGATATGGCTGGAGGAAAGCATGCCCGATGAGTGGAATCTCAGCGTAGTTTCCCGGTTCACAAGAAAGAAGACCCCTTCGACTGCGCAAACTACCGAGGGATAAGAGTCTTGAACATTGCATGACGTATTGTGTTAGCGTCTGAAACCGTTTGTCCATGACCTGATAGGTCCCTATCAGTATGGTTTCAGGCCAGGGAAGTCAACAATAGACCAGATCTTTACATTACGGCAGATCCTGGAAAATACCCAAGAAATGCAAATTGATACTCACTACCTATTCGTCGATTTCAAGACGAGCTATACAGCGCCATATCAAGCTTTGGCATTCCTACCAAACTCGTCAGATTGTGTAGGATGACGATGGAGAACTCTCGCTGCTCCGTCAAGGTCGATAACGAACTCACCGAGACCTTCAATGTCGAAAAAGTTTTTAGACAAGGCGACGCACTGTCATGTGACTTCTTTAACATCATTTTCGAGAAGATCGTACGAAACTCGCAAGTCAACACCAGAGGCACGATCTTCCAGAAGTCAGTTCAATGACATTGACGTGATTGGACGACCACAGCGAGCCGTCAATGAGGCGTTTGCTGGCATTGAATCGGAAGCGGCTAAAATGGGTCTGGCGGTAACGTCTTGGACGGAGCGTCACACTAGGCAGCAGAAACTTCGAGGTAGTCAAGGTCTTCGTCTACCTCGGCTTCGCGGTAAACAGGGACAACAACATCAGTACTGAAAACAAACGCAGAATCACTCTTACCAATCACTGATTCTTTGGGCTCAAGAGCAATTGAGTAATGGAGCTCTCTCTCGAAGGACTTTGCTCGCTTTATATAACAGCTTGATCATACCAGCCCTTCTTTACAGCGCGGAAACTTGGACGTTAGCAAAAGCGAATGAGGAAGCCCTTAGTCTTTTCGAGGGAAAAGTTTTGCATGCGATTTTTGGTCCTGTTTGCGTTGATGGCATCTTGAGGAGAAAATTTAACGACGAACTCTATGATCTGTACAGCGACATGCGCCTGGTCAAGCGTCTACGGATACAACTCTAAAGATGGCTAGGCCATGTAGAGCGTATGAACACCACTGCTCCGGCCCAAAAGTTTTTGAATCCGAGCCACTGAGACAACGCAATAGACGACGACCTGGACTAAAGTGATGCACACAAGTGGAGAAGGACCTCAACCAACTTGGAGTGCGCAACTGGAGACAGCTGGCGAGAGATCGTGCTGGATGGAGAGGCATGTTGGTTGAGGCCCAGGTCAACCACGGACTGTAGCGCCACAACAAGAAGAAAAAGATACTTTATTATTCGCTACAACCTGTAACTTTTTAGCTCTTGGAGCCATTTTTTTCTCCTATTACTATACTCGTAAACTATATCGTTTTTATCAAAATCGGGTAGTGTTTCACGGTTCATATTCAGTTGTTATATCTATCTTGATATTAATTTCACCATATAATTCCTTCTGATATTTTTCTTAATTTATTTAAATAATCGTTTTCAGAACTTACAAATCTAATAGGATCACATAACCATCTATTAAATTTGTAAGTTCTTCCCGTTATTAGTCCAAAGGGTGTTAGGTTTGAAATTGAGTGTACTGAGCTGTTGTTAGTTATAAAAGCTTCATTCAATATATCAGAAGGTCTTTGGCGATTATTTTTATCAGAAATAATTTTATAGATTTCGGTCAAAGTTGAATGGATAATTACCTGTAGAATTTTGGAGGATTGTTATATAAGGTTGACAAACATCTGCCTTCCGCTTTTTTGCTCTTCATTCAATTCTTCATAAAAAGTGTTACAGTGATTGGATTTAGTTCAAATATGCGTCGTTTTGTTCAATAATCTGTTTCCATCTAGACGGTAACTTTATAATACCCCCCTCGTAGAAGCCCCACTTTTCACAAGCGTCTTTTGAGTTCAACTTCACACCACCAAGGGCGTTCGTCATGGACAGGAATAGGTGGTAATCACTTGGCGCTATGTCCGGGGTATATGGTGGATGCGATAAAACTTCTCATCCAAGCTCCCGTAGCTTCTTGCGAGACATCAACGAAGTGTGTTGTCTGGCGTTGACCGTTTTCACTTGATATTATTGTATGTGATCCGTTTTTCTTTGCCAGTCACCATCCTCTTCACAAATGGGTCGAGTTTGTTCCATTTCAGCAGCATATCACATTTCCATTTCCAGCGTTCCATTTCAGCGTTAATTCGGTCAAGAAGGTATTAGAAGGTCGAATCAGCCTTCTGCAGATGTATCCAGCCTTCTGCAGATGGTTTAAAATGGTTTGTTGATTAACTCCCATCTCCTGGGCGATGTCACGTGATGCCACATGCCGATCTAACTAGAGGATTTCCATAATTCGATCGGTATTCGTAGTCATACATCTTCCGCCGGCTGGCGTCGTCGAAACCATTCCTACCTGGTTCGAAGTGATAGAGTACCATACCCCAAAACACCATTATTCTGACAGAACGTTTCTTTATCGGATTTTCCTTTAACGAAGGAAAACTTTAAAAAAGCGCGAATTTCGGCGTTAGTGAACTCCATGTTTACACTTCTATTACTGTACGCAATGTCAGAATTAATCTTGCATAGTGTCGTTATAGGTTATGTCAAGACCTTTCAAATGATGTATAGTATTGCCAGACACAAGCTCTGTAGCGCCGTGTACATAGCCAAAAATTCAAAAGACAAAGAGGCGGAAGGAAGATATTTAATGTCTATTTGTTCTTCATTTTGTAGCTGGCGTATGATATGATGTTTAATTGAAATTTGCTTCATTCTTTTATGGAACTCGGCATTCTGACCTTATTTGATGATGCTAATGTTGTCCGTTTCCTTTATTGAGAATACCAAGCTTTTTCAGAAAAGTTCGCAAAGACACCGCTGCAGAACATCCGCCTCAGTGGATGATAACGACACTGTTTTCTGTTTTTCATTAATCCCAGTTACACATGACCCATTCAACATGAACAAATGTCCAGATCTGGAACGGCAAGTGCTTACATCATCGGCGAAGTCAGAATCACAATATCCAATTAGTTCATTCTTTGAAGTTCATATTTCCTTGGAGATACTTAAAAATTCTTTTGACCTCTGTTATGTGTGCAGCAGATGGTTTGTTGAGATATTGCCTAAGAACATTTTCTGCATACGCGATATCCGGTCTGGTAGTAACAGCGAGGTACATGAGACTTCCAAAAGCATCCCGATATGGAAATGTTGATATATTGTCTTCATCTGTAGCTTCAAATTTGATCAGCAGGTATGCTAACTGTAGATGAAAAGGACATGTTAAGATTACTTACCATAAAACTCGTACATAATACTGCTTCTGATGGATGACTATATTTGATTGGTATTGGTTACAACATTCTTTGAACAAATTTTATGTAAGTTCTGCAGCTGAATCGCATACGTTTTTCTTGGGTGTTGGGTGTTGGGAAAAGAATTGTCTTAAGGAACTAATGATGTTTATGCTGTTACCTGCAGTTAAAACATTAGCGGAAGCAAACTTGGAAAACTTATCAATTATAGTTAGTATATGGATACCGTGAATGCTATATACGTCTATATGCAATATGTCAAGAGACTTACAGGGGATTTCTTAAAGTTCATACTTAATATTGGGGGGGATGTCTGTCATATTTCAGTAGTTCACATTTTTTGCAATTATTGATGGTTTTTACTATACTTCTTTATTTTTGGAAAATAATATCATATGTTCTATGGTGGTGGTTAAAAGTTTCACTCATATCACGATGATTACTATCCATTTGGTATTTATTTATGAGAGCATCCTGTTAATCACTATCACTGTCATCTACTATTTGCAAAATATTTTGAAAAACGGTTTGAACTATTTTAAAGGTTTGATCATCTGTATAAATAGCTGTAATTTTGTGAGGGCTAAAGTATTCCTTAAAAAAAGTGATAACAACTTTTTCATTTAATAGATCTGATTGCCTAAATATACGTCTGCGTTTTGTTTGAAAGAGGACATAACAAATCATGGAGGGTTCTGAAAATTCGTTAAGCGGTCTCTCAGAAATATAGATGCCATCATCAGCATTCTCATGAGCAGAGTGAATGGTTGATATATTATATTAGAGTCTTGCTCTAAATCACTAGCATTATTTTGAAGTGACAGATTGGAATTTAAAGGAAGGGAGCTTGCAGCGGATGATTCGTAAACCTGGATTTCAGTACGACTCAGTGCATCAGCATTTGTGTCTGCTTACCCTTTTTATACACTATTTGGTAGTCTAATTCTTCTAATCTTAACCTCCATCCAACAAGTTTGGAGTTCGGTTCTCTGAGAGAAAATAACCAGTTAAGCGGCCTATGGTGCGTTACGATCTTAAACTTCCGACCAAAGAGGTAAGGCCTAAAATATTTAGTTGATTACACAATTGCCAATAATTCTTTTTCTATTTTTCTATAGTTTAGTTCTATTTGAGACAATGTTCGTGAAGCGAAACAGATTGGCCTTAGCTGAGTACTGCTCCAATAGCGACATTACTAGCGTCTGTGGTCAAATTAAAATATTTGTAAAATCACGATATTGCAATAGGGGATCGTTACTTAATATATCCTTGCAGTGCTCGAAACACTTGACATAATGTTCATTTGAGTTTATTTGCTTGCCCTTCTTTAAACATTCCGTTAGAGGTTTTGCTATGTCGGCAAAATCTTTAATGAACCGTCTATGATATCCAAGTTAACCGAGAAAAGACTTTTTTCTTTTTGAGTAGTGGGTATGGGATAGTTTTTAATAGCATGGATCTTATTTGGATTGGGTTATACACCATCCGGGGTAATGACCAAGGAACTCTACATCTTTTCAGGGAAATTCCGATTTGTCTAATTGTATTTTCAGGTTTGCTTCACGTAACTTTGAAAGTACTTTACCCAGATTTTCTATACGTTCCTGCAGAGAGGTCGAGAAAACAAAAATGCATCCATGTCTACAAGGCAGAGTTTACCTTGTAAAACATTGTCCATTATCTTATGGAAGGTAGACGGGAGATTTTCAAGACCGAATGGCATTCGGATATACTCGTAGTGCACATGAATTGCAGTAAACGCTGTCTTTTCTATATCTTTAGGATAAACCTTGATCTGGTGAAAGCCAGAAGTTAGATCTAAGGTAGTAAAATAAAGGCATTTTCTTAGTTTATCGAGAATCTCCGTGATATTTGGTAATGGATACCTATCGTCTATTGTTTTCTCGTTTAGGTTACGATAATGCATTAAGTTTCTCAGATACTATTCATATTGGGCTACTACATGGCGAGTATCTAAGTCTTATTATGCCTTGTTGTAGTAATTTTCGAATTTGGCATTGATTGGGGTACCTGTATAACTTTATGTATACCGGGATATCATTTTCTGTTTTAATCTTATGTTTATGACATTAGAGAACGATATTTTTTTATTATCCATGAAGAAAATATCATCAAAATTCCTACACAATTTAGGAATTTGTTTCTTCTCCTCATGGTTCAGATGGTCTATCCTAATTAGTTTGGTTATATCTGTTTCGGACATAAGTTTAATTTGTTCATCGCTTTGGCTAATATTGGTATTATTCACATTTATAAAATTTTCGAACTTTTCTGACTTGATTTGTTGCTTTACAAATAACTTTTGTTCCACGTGGCAATTGTTTATTACCTAAATTATGCCTTCCGGGATTTCTAGCAAGTGATTAATTCTTGTTGGTTTTATGTAGATCTCGCCATCTTTTATAGCAACTGGTCATCTTGCTATTATTTTAGGATTTGCTTGGATCATATATACTTTGGACATTAATTTCGGTTTAAATGATAGAGGAATAATTGCGTTTTTAGTTTTCAATATCTTATTAGGTAAATCAATTGTTGCGGGTAACTTTTCAAGGGTTTCAAGGGTATTAATCCATCAAAGTAGTTATGGAACTTTAATAAAAGAAAGAAATTTTATAGATCTATTAAATTTAAATTCAGAAACGAATAAAATGTAATTTGCTTATTAAGTTTATATGTAGTCAAGACAGTTGTTATTGTTACGGGATCAATGTTCTCATGATATTGAAGGTTGGTTAAATAGGGATTAATGAATTCCCTTGTGAACTTCTCTTATGGTATATCCTAGATTCAGTTGAAAATTACTTCTTGGGTATGGGTGTGTTTGCACAGGTCTAGGAAATGTTTTAGCATTTCCACTAGCAACATCCATTGACACTGGACTTGGTAGTTTATTATTAGAAAAAGGTTTAAAAGTGGAGGCATTAGTTGTTGGATTATAAAATTTATTGATTTGCTGAGAAGGAAATTGTGGGTGGAGTGATTGTTGAAATAATCCAAATTGAGGTTGATATTGCTGGGAAAACTTAAACTGTGGTGGAGGATTGGGGGTTGAAAAAATCCTAACTGAAGAAGTTGTACTGGTTTAATGTGTGAATTTAGTCTAAAGGTTGGTATACTCGTATTAGCTGTGTGGTGGATGTCTGGTAAAGAAAGCTTTGGTAACATACTGTTTTTCATATAAAGCATTCTTTTCATTGATACAATAGTTTAATGCTTCCATAATAGTTGAGGTTCTCATTGCTCTGATTGTTGAAGCCAATAGTTCTTTTAGACCAATGATGAACGTACTCAGAGACATATCTGAATACAACCGATGGTTTGCTATTACTACGGAGGGTTCTTTTTTGTGAATTTGAACATGATTCTTCAGGGTTGATAGTAGCTCAATGATTTTAGAATAGAATGTTTCTACGCTATTATTATTCTGCCTTATATTGTGCAAATCACGTATCAATGATAGCTCATTCCTCTTATCAGAGTAGTGCAGGATCAGCTTGTTTCTGATCTGTTTCCATTCCATAAAAGTTCCATACATATTCAACACATCGTTGGCTTGGCCAACAATTTTGTTTCGTTTGGCTCTCAATAATAAGACAGCATATGCAGTACCATCTAGTTGTGGTATTTAACTTAATATTTCCTCTACATTGCTAATAAAGTCATAAAAGGACCTGGGATTACAATCAAAGTGGAGAAGATCCTTAATAACTAACTATTTCCTGAACATAACGTTTTTAATTGGCTTGAATCGATTATTCCGTAAACCGTGGCACTATCTGATTTTATTTTGCAAGGACCTTAATATGGACCCTTAGTCTTGTTTCTTATAAACCTGTCCTTGGGCATTTGACATTGATTGGAATTTGAAATATGGATATTAGCGATTTTATAACAAATGAGTATGACTTACATGCAGATGATGAGCTACAATGTCTCGGCACTGAGGGTTTGATAACCGCCGGGAACTGGATTCACTCAACACTTCCGTTTTCACTCGTTTTTTTTATGTAAATATATTTCAATAACAATATACCGTCGTTATTTACTTTATCATAATTCTTTTTCACAGTTATATTTCAACTATAAACCGTCGTAAAACTTTTCACTGTTATTTCATTTGATAGAGCACATTACAACACACAGCTATGCTAACGATGAATCGTCGTTATGATATGCTTTCGTTTTGGTTTAGATTCACTGTCAGTTGGAGGGTATTGCGTAGTTTTTCTAACAATGAACCGTGGTTACAACTGTATGTAATTAAATTGTGTGTGTTCCCGTGTTCCACGTTCGAATACTTAGATACACTTTGTATTCTACTGTCTGCGCCAATTAAATATACACTACGAACAACTTCAAAAAAAGCAAAAGATCTACTTGAAAGACAAAAATCAAATGCACAATTAAAACTTAAGCTACCAATATACACATACAATATTTTGCAAATCGAAATGACTGTGGGAACGGAAAACGTGAACATGAATGTTCCCACACTTGAAAAACAAAAGATTTAGGTTTCTATGTTTACAATTATTTGGCAGAAAGAATTTAGAGTAATCTAGTTTTGTCATTCCTACCACACTCGTCAAACCGTGTATGATAACGGTGGAGAACTCTTGGTGTTCCGTTAAGGTCGGTAACGTACTCACCGAGACCTTTAATGTCAAAAAAGGTTTTAGACAAGGTAACGCACTATCATGTGATTTCTTCAACATCATCCTCGAGAAGATCGTGCGCAACTCACAAGTCAACACCAGAGGCATGATCTTCCAGAAGTCAGTTCCATTGCTAGCTTACGCTGATGACATTGTCGTGATTGGATGAACACAGTAAGCCGTCAATGAGGCATTTGCTGGTATTGAAGCAGAAGCGGCTAAAAAGGTCTGGCGGTAAATGAGGGCAAAACGAAGTTGTACATGCTGCCATTAAGCAAGGACACACAACATCGATGTCTCGAACAGATCATCACACTAGGCAGCAGAAACTTCGGTTTAGTCAGGGACTTAATCTTCCTCGGCTCCGCGGTAAATTAGGACAACAACAGCAGTAGCGAAATCAAGCGCAGAATCACTCTTGCCAATTGCTGTTTCTTTGGGCAATTGAGTAATAAAGACCTCTCTCGAAGGACTAAGCTCGCTTTATATAAGAGCGTAATCATTCCAGTGGCCGCCGTAAAGTAGTGGGTAGAGAGCGACACTCACACGCCGATAGGTTCACTGAGCACTTCGAAATTTTCACGGCACCACCTCCTTCGAGTTGCTGACAATGTTCAAAGAGTTATAACTGCCTAAGAAAAAGCTTTTTAAATTTCGCCGAAGGTCGCTTCTACAAGTGAGAGAACAGTAACGCGCTCAAAGATTGGCCTTAAATTAATCATCCCAGTTCTTCTTATTGGCGCGGTAGCCTGGACGTTACTTAAAGCGGATGATTAAGCCCTTAGTCTTTTCGAGGGAAAAGTTTTGCGAGGAGAAGATTTAACGACGAACTCTATGAGCTGTACAGCAAAATGGCCCTGATTAAGCGTCTTCGGATACAACGCTAAAAATAGCTAGGCCATGTAGAGTGTATGGACACCACTGCGCGTGCTCGAAAAGTCTTCGAATAAAAGCCATTGGGATAACGCAACAGAGGACGACCTTAGATAAGGTCAAATGGAGAAGGATCTCAACCAACATGGAGTGCGCAACTGGAGGCAGCTAGTGAAAAATCGCGCTTTTTGGAAAGGCATGTTGGTCGAGGCCCAGGTCCAACCCGGACTGTAGTGCCATAAGAAGAAGAAAGAGAAGAAAAGGTTATATATTCATCAGAGTATATTATAACAAAATGTGTTTCGTGTATTCGAAATCGTCTTGAAGTAATTCAAAGGCAGCGCTTATTAAATAGTCATTCTATACTGTATTTTGTGTTTTAATCGGATTTGCACATATACTCGTATATTATTAAATAGTCATTCTATACTGTATTTTGTGTTTTAATCGGATTTGCACATATACTCGTATAAGCATTGACCCTGTGTATGTGCCGCAAATGTGTTTGTTTTCTGTATCGAAAAAGTAAATTTGATTTGATTTCTTAATTACATACTTTACACATTTTGTTTGATTGCTTTCCCGTACTTTCCCTCTTTCTAAGAGAAATTCACCACCACCAGAGACCAATAAGGGCAGGAAAACCACAGCGTCCTCGTCTTCTGCCCTTGGATTCATTTTGACAGCGGTTTTATAAGATTTCACCTCCTTGAACATTATATTCACATTATTGTGATGTAAATAATAATGTGTGATGTAAATAATAATAAAAAAATATATGTATATTGAATTCGCAGCTATAAGATGAATACATTATTAAAAGTTAGGGTGTACAAATCTATATTTTCCCATTCACTAGTTGAAAAAAGAATTGGTTTCTGCTTCATGAATCCCCCACCATTCTGCACAAACGCAGGAAATAGCCGACATTTGCTACTTTTGGAGGGGAAACGTAAACATAAGTGAGTTAAATGAGACTAAACTAACTAAAATTCAGAATTCGTAAACATCAGTCGAATTTTCTTGACGAAGTGGAAATCAGCAGATAGGTCAGCTGTGAAGCCGTTCTTCACCTTCCACAGTTATCCCTGACCAATACTCCTTAACATTCTTAACATATTTCGGGTTTAAAGAACAAAAACAAATATTTGTCATCGAAAGTAGCTTTATTGTTTTTCAAAATATTCCCCATTAAGATCTATACACTTTTGCGTGCGGTTGAACCAATTGTCGATGCACTTTTGCCACTCTGATTGAGATACATTTCTCCAAAACATGCATTCTGAACGCATCAACCGCTTCTTCAGGTTCGAAAAGCGTTGACCTCTCATTTTATTTTTTACGTACGGGGATAAAAAGAAGTCATTCGGTGCTTAATCAGGACTATACGACGGATGACTCATCCATACGATGTTTTGAGTGTTCAAAAATGCAGTTGTTTGAGCCGATGTGTTGAAGCTCACATTGTCGTGGTGAAGAATGATCCGTCTGTTCCGGCGGTTGGTTTTCCTGATTTCTTGGATGACAACTGGCAAACAAATGGTTGTGTACCACTCAGAATTGACTGTTCTGCATGGTTCTAGTGCTACGGTTGCGACGGTTGTTGGATTTGGCACGATTTGAAACATCCATACAATAAACTGCTTTTTACCTTCGGGCGCAAGCGCATATATCCACTATTTATCACCTGTCACGATGTCATAGACGTGTTTCGAAGCACCGCGATCGTATTTTTGGAGCATTTCTTTCGACCAATCGACACGAGCCTTTTTTTGACGGTCAAATGTTCATGCAATATTAAATGTATGCTGGTCCCACTAATGCCTAAGGTTGTCTCATTCTCCTGATAGGTCACCTGACGATCTTGCAATATCAGTTGGCGCACAGCATCAATGGTTTCCGGAAGAACAACTGATTTTAGACGACCTTCGCGAAATTCGTCTTGGAGTGAACTACGACCTCGGTTAAATTCACCATCGATAAACACTGGTCCTTGATGCAACATCATCGCATAACTCAATATGGATGTACTGTTATTGTGTTAATCCACGTCAAAAGTTGTAAAAATAATCGCACGAAAATTTTCACGATTTAATTCCATTTTTTGCGCAAGATGAATCTTTTAAGTTACTGTAAACAACAAAAATAGCGCTCGTATGTCAAAACGTTCTGAGTACGTATAACCTCAAAAATGTCAAACTTTACAATAGAACTGGCAGTTACCATGGATCTCCTACATTTATTGGTCCCTGCTGACAATGTAACAATAAACTGGTGTATCTTCTAACAATGATCAAAATTGTATGAATTATTAAGAATCGTTTGTAAAATAAAATATTTGATTGTAAATGGCTACGTATAGAGCACAAGTGCTCGTAAAGAGCACAAATGGGATTTTTCTAATAGTGTAAAAATCAGTGACGAACTCATCATGACAGTTTCATATAAACTATTTCAACACTGAAGACGTAAGAGCTTATATAAAACTGTCATGTAACAATTCTTGAGAAGATCAAAATTTTGTTATATTACAAATACACAATCATTCATGTTAAGCAGCATGCCTTAGCGAGTCAATAATCAAGCGAAGATTAAAATGGTATCGACAAACCATACTTCATCAGAAGAACTTTCCCAAGTCTTAATATCAAAATAAAAGACAATTAAATGTTGAAACCTCTTAAAACATAAATAAGTTCGTTGGATAACGGGGCTTAAATCCCTCCAAATTCAAATGTTAAACTTTCCAATATCGTTTAAGATTTGTTTACCATATATCCAAATGACTAGAATATTGTGCTCTGCAATGTTAGGGGACACGAAAAAATATAAATAAGAATACAATACATCAGGTGAATCATTTGCACAAAGGAGGATCATAAATATATGCGGTCTAGTTCACCATCAGGGAGGCAAACTAGGTAAAGGGAGAGAAAGGGCTTTGGAGGACTCTCGTTCAATTAGTCATACGAAAATATAAAGGGGTATTTGTCAACTTTGAACTTTGTGAACGCACTTGCATTCATTATGTAACTGTCCCTATCAATTTATTCAATAAACTCAATTTTTTATCATGGTAAAGTAGACGAACGATAAACGTCTTCAAATTACAGAAATGTGAACTAAATCCGGATGCTGTCCCCTAACTTTAAAAGCTTAAAATAAATAAGTAGACTTGTTATAAGAAGTTATTCAAAAAAGTCGAGTCAATACATTCATTCTATGATGTTGCGGTGCCAGAAGGACAACGAGTTGGTCAAGCTGTCATGTCTATAGCAAAGGATCGAAGTCCATCAATTCAACTGCGTGCCAAGAATCGCCAAGAATAGAGCATCGCTCTAACCAGATTATGAAGTATTTTTCGACTAAGAATATTTAGTTGTAACGTTTGCAAGATAAATCTAAGTCAAACATTAAGCCCAATTGTCTCAATGGATTCGTCAATAAGCAAAATAAATGTTATTGGCCGTGCAAAAATTTACTTGTGCTCCATGAATAAACAACGACCGTCATGATAGATCTGGATATGGATATGAACTTGGACGACATATGGTTTTAAGGGGACGGCGCCCCTAGCTATATTGCACTTGATATATTGAAGACTAAGAATTGTGAATGTTAGAAAAAAGAATTGGTTAATTTTCCGTTTTATGCAATTTTATGGCACTTGATTGTTTTCTATGGGGTGACGAGTTAAGAAAACGTTATCTTTTTTATTCAAAACAAATTATTTTAGGAGCGATGATAGCTCGTACTAAAACTTACATTCTAAATTCACAATAATTTGCTCTTTTTGCCTTTGCCTTTTATACATTTAAAATGCTGAATTAACAACGAATATTGTAAGCAAAATACGATACATAAATTTCGATTAATTGCAAAAGTTTAATTTGCGCGTGCAGTGCATCGACTGCGCGTGCAGGTGAATTGATTGCGCATGTGGGGTAACAGATTTCTTCGTGTGGCTTCGGTCGTAACTTCTGGTGGGCTAACCTTGGGATGAGTTTGTGCAGGCAGAACGGCTATCTTAAGTTCGTTGCTTCTTCATTTTCTTGCGATTAGAAATATACTAATTATGAGGAAAATAATGGTAACAATGCTTAGTTCTGTAAATAAAGAGATGTTACTATTTAAGCTTAATTTTTTTAAAAACTTAAGATTCGTTAAATGGAGATTATGCACATATTCTAAATTAAGTTTTAAATTCGCAAGAGTAAGATTACTCTGGAGTATTGGGGGAATGATTTGATAAGCTTCTGCTTCCTTGCTGATGTAAGTGGTGGCATCTATTTTGATGGTTTCGTTAACATATTGTATGAGAAAACTCCCTTCTATTCGTCTAGAAGAATTTTGATGGTAAAGTGTTCAATTGAAGTTGGTTAAGTAGATTGTGTTATCGCCTATAATTTCAATGATTGAACCGTTGTTTTGATAGTAATCACATCTTCAGTTTGTTCCTTTTATTAGCTTATGCAGTGGTCTTCTGGCAATAAATGTAATTGATTGCCAGAAATAATAAATTAACAATATTAAATAACCAGGTTAATGTGATTTCGTTAACCTGGTTATTTAATATTGTTAATTTATTGAATAAGACTTGTGCGGCTTGTTCTATGCTATCTTTATTTATAAAGTCAAGTATTTTATTATAACTTCCAGAAAGTGCATCTGCCATTTCCATTACTTTTGTGTTAATTTTAAATTGTCTGTTATTATTACTTATAAATTCGATTTGAGTTCGAAGAATGTTGTCCCAGTCAGTTGCGTCGGGACTCCAAGCTATCCAATTCCATGCAGAACCCAGCCAATTAATGGATCTTGGTCTTCGCTGTTGGCGTTGTTTGAGGCTTTTCCAATTTCCGATTTGAGTAATCAGATGTTAAGCCTGATGATATTAGTCTGGTTAACATTCTCTTGTAGTAAAGATTTCATTTTCTCAAGAATTCCTTCGTATTTTCCTAGCTCGATGATGTGTATAATCTTAAAGTTTCCATCTATTATTTTGCCGGAGCCTTTTTTAATAGTTATGATAGCAGTATGGTATTCAAAAACTTCTACTGTAGCGAACGCTGTCCAAAAGAATCTGAAATATAGTTAACAATTTTTAATATTTGATTTGTGTATTTGCCTTCCAGAAAGTGTTGAGACTGTAACTCTGTTGTCTTTTGCAACTATCTCTTTTCGAAAAACAGGTTTAAACTTGCTATTCCGTTTTTTGTCGGTAACTAAAATTGTGTCTCCCGGTTCGTATTTTTTTGGTTTCTTCCTCTTTAGATTTTCTCTCATCTGTTTTTAGGTTTGGTGCTTTTTTATTTGCTCTGTTAGATCAAAATTCAATTTAGTCTTGAAGTTTAGTAAATTTTGGTAGTTAATACGATCTGATTTTCTAAAAAATATGTCAACTGGTTTCCTTTTTATTACTGAATGTACCGTGTTATTGCATCGATCGACTGCTTCAAATCTAGATCCGGATATTTTCGCTTTAAACATCTTGTAATTTCAATGATAGTTGAATGAACTCTCTCGATTGTTCTATTCACTTCACTTTTATTTACAGCCTCAATAACTTCAATGTTAGAACATGATCTCCAAATCAGAATTTTTAAAACACAAAAGTGAAGTAAACGGTCAAACTGAGCGTTTCCACTCCACGTTATCTGATATCATGCCCCTAAGTAACTCCAATAACCAAAAGGAACAAAATGGAGTCAGTTAACATGATAGCCGCCCTAATTAACAAAAGTAGCCTCAACCCGAACCCGAACAACGTTAAGAAGAAATGCGGCATAGATTAATAATTTTACTAATAATCAATTTAAAGCGAATATTTGCAAATTATACTTTTGTAAGAAATAGTATATTGTCTCATAAAAGAAATACGCTCGTAAATCTCTTGACATTGTTATTTGAACACACACAATTTAAAGTGATTATTTGTAAACTATACTTCTGTGAACATATCGTTTCATAAATTCCTTTCCTGAAGAAAATACACCTGTTGTTGTTATTTGAACACGTCATTGTCTCTAAAACATTCGTTATATTTGAAGAAGAAATTTGAAGAAGAATTTGTCTGCTCATCAGCAGTTTCGGAAATCGGCACTGGTTTTGAGCCGACTGAGATCTGGTTCCCAGTGAGTCTCAAGCATGAGTTTGAGGATCTCAGCTTTAGACTCGGTATAGGTACCGTCTGGTTTTCTTAGTGTGTCCAGCCTCACTGCTTTGTCCCTTTTGAGGACTTTCACTAGTCTGCTGGTTTCACTGAGTGTTTCGATTTCGAGACCTATCTTTTTCGATTCGCAGTACTCTACGAATTGCGCTACTTCCCTTAGTGGAGGTGGTAGGACGGATTCGTAGGGGAATTAGTCCGAAGCCACAACAAAATTGTGCCATGATCTGCCTGATTTATAAATAATGACCGCAGCAACTACATCTTGTCCACAGAATTGTCCAAGCTTAGTTGCTGGGAGAAGAGTCGGCACAATAAGACAAGCTCTCGGTCTTTCCGATAGCTCGCCGAAGAGTGGAGAAAATTTCGTAGACTACCAAGGCCACAGATGCGATTTTTCCACACCCATGATTTATGGATAGACACGATGTGTGAATTTGTCTTCATCATGGAAAGTCTGCTACATAGTATTGCAGTAGCATCCTTAGAATGATGAAGGTTGATCTGGGTAAACAGTGGCATTCAGAGTTACCGTGGAAAGCATCCCTTATTCGCAAACCTTGGACATGAGGCGGAAGTTAATTCGTCCAAGGTGCAGATAGGGACGAGAGCTGTACCTGGAGACAATGGTCTCAATCGAAGGTCGGTCCAGGCCCACAACGAGAGTAGAACCGTCTTTGCTTTCCCGGTTCTTGCTCTCCCTATGGGAGACCAGGGTTCTGGATGCGGAGACGCGCCAGCACAGCCGCCGTGTTCCTGAATGTGTGTGTGTTCCGCTGTGTTCCAGCAGATGGCATGTGTTTTAAGGGCCTGAGAACCTCAAAGCTTGTGGTTCCCGGGAGGGTATTTTCGACACAAAAGTGTTCTCCCGCAGCAGTTATTTTCCGCTTATCCGAGCCGCAGCCAATACTAGGTGCGGCACCGGTGTCTTGCGGACCTTGCGTGCGGGGAGTGCTGCCAACGGGAGCGTGCGAGGACGTTTTTCGCTTTTTTTTTTAAGAGCCAAAGAAAGAGGGGGCTGCATTGGTTTCGGAGAATTGGCCAGTTTTGGTTGGTGATACTTCTACTGAGCTAATCCTCTTTGGCTTCGCCATTGAAGGGGTACTGCCTTCGATGCTTGCACCTTCAACCACTTTCGTGATCTCTTTGCGCTGCTCGATGGCAGCCTTTCTTCTCCTCATTTTCCTTTGGCTCTTAGTCAGTGGCCCCCCAGGTGCCGAATCGTTTGGGGCTCGTTCCTCCTTTTCGGATTTCCAAAGGAACAGCATCAGAAGTGGCACTTTGGTAAGCTTCCTGACCCTGAGCCAGGAGATTAGGCGTATCAGGCTGAGCCTTTCCACTACTTTCCCCAATTTTCTAACTCATTCTACTAAGGGTGCAATACAGTGAGTGGGAGGAATCATTGTTTTCAGCGCCCTTGTGGGCGGAGGGTGTTTGAAGTATGGTGGTTGGGGCCTCCAGAATCCTTGCCCTGGCCGATGTCGAAAAGACAACTAGTGGATTATCGCAATCGCGAGTACCATCTGGAGTAGTCAAATCCTTTGCCTCCATACAGTCTTTATTTAGGACATCCAAAGACAAGACGTTTCTGAACTTTAGTTCGACGTCTCACCTGGGATCTATCAAACCGAGGTTCATTGACTCTTAAGCCCTTCCGTCGTGACAAGGCATCCAGAAAGGGAAGGGAAGCAGACATTACTGCCATCCTGGAAATGGGAAGGAATGGCTTCTGAAGCAGAATGATGCGACACTGCAATTTCTATTACAACGATTGATAGGAATTGTCAAAATTATATTGCCCTTTCTCTCATTCATTCTCTCATTCTCTCTCTCAGATCATTCCATATTCGTGTTGTGCGGCTTAAGAACCAATCGATTGCGGCTGTTGTAGAAGCTGACTTTGTTGTTTTTTCAGATGGAAGTAAAAGTGCTAGGCCGTTTAAAGTCATACTATCCGGTTAAGATACACTAAATTGCAATGATATAAAAAACGAACTCATTAACCTTGGTGTAAAGTGCATCGACGTAAAAATAAATACAATCAAACCTAATGATAATCACTAAGCACAATAAAATTAAATGAGCTTAGACGAAAAGTTCCCAGTTTGTTTAACATAATTATTCGTTGGGATTATAAAAAGAAAAATCCTGGCCAAGGAACCCGTTGCTATAATTTCCAACTCTATGGACATGGCTCCATGCATTGCCATATTCGAAGTTTATGTGCCGTTTGCTCCGGGAACCACAAAACATCCGATTGCAAATCAAATGAGACTATTCGTTGTGCAAAGGGCCACACAAGTTATCCGATCGAAACTGTATCACCCGCAAGAATTACTTGGAAATGAGACAAAAATGCTCTCCAAGCCAAAGAGAAAACTCAAAACATCTTTTTTCGCACCCACCCGCAGCAGTGCAACAAGTACCTCACGATCGATTTTCTCTTGCACATTTCCCATTACTCCCAACTCCAAGAATTCGCACTCCAGTGAACTTGTATATGGGGTTCACTCAAGCTCACCAATCAACAACGAACATCTAACAGCAACCTAACGTGGAAAGACCATTGCAACCTGAGTCATCAAACATCAACTCATTACAACAACGCACACCAAATGATTGTGCTGATCTATTCTCTTTTGAAGAAATAAGCTGTCTTTTAAATGAAGTTATGGTAAAGCTAAGTAAATGCAATTCAAAAGCTGATCGATTTAATGTTATTACTAGTTTAGCTGTTAAGTATGTATACTCCAATCCCCACGCTAAGTAATTCTCAAAAATGACTCACTTCAAAGAAGATATATAAAAATTTCTTAGAATAAAAAACAAAATTATTGTTGGTGTTGATTTTAACTGTCGACACCAGACATGGAATTGCCGCAGGTCAAATTGTTGGGGACACGTCCTGCATGATTTGATCGATTCTCATCCAAACCACTTGCTGCTATTCCCAATGTCTCACACATACATCCCTACATTAATGCACAAAAATCCTTCAACTTTCGACTACTTTTTAACGAATGGTCCAAATAATTGTTCTCAGCCAATAACCCACAATAATTTAAGCTCTGATTATCTTCCAGTTTCCTTCACGCTTAACACCTCTCACGCAGCTAACAACATATCAAGGTATTACAATTACTCGGCAACGAATTGGAATTTATTCAAATCTTCCATCGATAATACCCTAAGTTGCAATAACCCACCATTAAATTTCATTTACAGTACTGAACAAGTGGATGCAATGATCATGAATTTTACTGACGCTGTTGATAAAGCAGCAGAAACTTCCATTCCTAAGATCGCCGCAAGAAATACTAGTTATTCTCTGCCGGAGAACATTGCATAATTAATTCCATTAAAGAACTCTGAATGGAGGAAATGGCTTTGTCAACGAATAGACTCCTTTTTGCAAAGCACAATGTTTCCTAATAAAGCAATTAAGGAAGCAATATCAACATATAAAAACATGCGTTGGAATACTCTTTTATCTTCTTTTGACAAGTCAAGTAGACCAAGGTCTCAAAAATACTTCGAAATAGAGGTATTCCTCCTCTGAAAGACCTAAATCGGCACCACGTCAGCCCAGACGACAAAGCGAATCTACTAGCTGAAACTTTCTGTACAAATCACGCAATAACAGCACAGTTGAGTGATGTCGAAACAGTCAACTAAGTACTGCGTGCAAAAGAAATTGTTTCAGGAACGCAGAGTAAACTTGAAGATTCTTATCTAGTAACAACAGCTGCTGTCAAGGAGCTAATAAAGTTCTCTAAAACAAAAAAAATCAGCTGGTGTGGATAAAATAAATAAAAGATTGCTTAAGACCCTTCCCTGTAGTGGTATCAACTATTTAACAACAATTTTTAACTCCTGTCAAAAATTATGTTACTTTCCCCTCCAATGTAAAACTGCCTTTAGTGTGCCTATCGCCAAACCTGGTAAGCCAAGAGAAAATTCAAATAGTTATAGACCAATTAGCTTATTAAATTCCGCTAGTAAACTTTTCGAAAAAGTAGTAAAAGAACAAATGAGTGACTTTTTAACTAATAGGAACATTATACCCAATTTTCAGGTTGGCTTCAGAAAAGGACATAACACTTGTGACCAAATAGCAAGAATTAAAAAACATGTAACCGATATATTTGAAGCAAAAGAGTCTTATTAGATATTGAAAAAGCATTCGACACAGTTTGGCATGACTCCCTCGTTCAAAAAATGTATTCTCTACATTTTCCAATCCAGATTTGCAAATTGATTCAAAGATAGGAGCTTTTTAGTAGGTATTAAATCACATAAATCCACTAGGAGACACATCGAACATAACGTGCCCCAGGGATCTGTCCTGGTGCCTATTTTGTTTAATATTTATGTATTGGACCTGCCTTCATTTAGCAACAATGTATGGTAAACAAAGCAATGTTTGCACACGACACTAACTTCTTTGCTTCTGGTACATTATTCCTAGATGTCTTCAATCGACTTAAACTGCTCTCACTTCATTTGAGGAAAACTGCTCTAAATGGAAGATAAAGCCTAACCCTCAATAGGCACAAGCTATCTGGTTTTCAAGGCGTAGAAAAGATTGTCACGTACCTAATAACCTCAAGTTGCAGTTATGTTCTAAAGACATTGACTGGTCAGATAAGTGCAAATATCTCAGCGTGACACTGGACTAAAAACTCACTTTTCAGGCTCACATTTCGACCACCATTGACAAAGTAAACAAACTAAAAATAGTTCTGTATCCACTCTTTTATCGGAAATCTAAACTTAGTATTGAGGCCAAGTTGATAATACACAAAACCATTTTCCAGCCCATTTTATTGTGTGGTGCACCAATATGGGGCGCCTGCGCGAAAACGCACAAGTTAAAGCTTGAAAGATGTCACAATAAGCTTTTGAAAATGATACTAAGTCTCGATTTTTTAGTTAATAAATCAAAAATATCTTTCTATGTTCATTGTTATCTTTCTGATAACGAACTCAAATATCAATTAACTACGTCGTCAGGTAATTCTTGAAATACCAACGGGCAATACTAGGTTGTGTTATGTAAAAGTTTTTTGATAGTAGTTTTCCCTTAAATGAAATGTTTACCCATACAAGTAAAACTTAATGCTTATTTTATGAAATTGTATCGTAGTTGTAAAGGTCAATATTATTGCCTTATTCTCTAAAATAAGTCTTATATGTAATCTTACACAAAGATGTATAGATACTTAAATACCATAAATCTAATCTAAATTTTAGACAAGGCGACGCACCTTCATGTGATTTCTTTAACATCATTATCGAGAAGATGGTACTAACACCGGAGGCACAATCTTCCAAAAGTCAGCTCAATCGCCATCTACCGATGACGACATTGATGTGATTGGACGAACACAGCTGCCATTGAAGCGCAAGCGGCTAAAATGGGTTTGGCGGTATATGAGTGCGAAGTACATGTTGCCATCAAACAACTTCGACGTCTCGGACAGAGCCTCACATTAGGCAGCAAAATCAAGAACTTCTTCTACCTCGGCTCCGCGGTAAATAGGGACAACTACATTAATAGCAAAATCAAAGACTAAGCTTGCTAAATAACAGCTTGATCATCCTAAGACTGGTATGGCGCGGAAACCTGGATGTTACTCAAACCGGTTGAGGTTGCTTTAGGGAAAAATTTTGCGTGCGATTTTTGATGCAAATTAATTGAGACAAACGAAATTTTCAATACATTTAACTTTATTTTCAATTAAGATTAGAAAAATATAAAACAGGCCAATTTTAATACTTGATAAGGCCTCCCTTGTTTTCAATGAGTGCGTTAACTGTTTTTGGCATTGATGAACAAGTCGTTCGCATATATTTTTAATTTCTTCGTCATGAAACCAAATATCGATAATAGACGAAATTAACTTTGTTTTAGTGGTGCAAACTCTCTTCTTGAGCCTTCCCTGTTATTATCTCCACGTTAATGATATAAGAGTGAACTAAGAGATTATCATCAATAGGCCTCACTAGGAAGTGAACTTGTATTCATAAGACTGAATGGTCAAAATTAGTAATTTTCATTTACATCACTAATTTGATTGAAGATCTAATTTGCGAATTTATTCGATTTAATTTTTTTGAAGATCAATTTGGTTTGTCGATAGAAAAGTTATTTTAGTTGTATCGTAAAACCTTTACTTGGGAGACCATATTTTGTTGATGTTAGTGAACCAGCACACGTGAGAATTGGTCTAATCAACGTTTTATTCTTCTGAATCTTTGTCTTCTTTAACACAATTTTAAAATTCAGCAGCGGTGTGAGAATAGGTGTGGGCCATAGAGAAAAAGCAAACGCTCACACGCTGAAAGGTTTAGGTTCGATTTCCGGCTGAACACCTCGAATTTTTCACGGCACCAGCTCTTTCGTGCTCCTGACACAACTCAATTAATAATAACTGTCTAAGAAAGCTTCTCAAATTTCGCCGTTTGGAGTCGCCAAAAAACTGTAGGTCCCTTCTACTCGTGAGAGAACAGTAGCGTGCACAACACGAGTAGTTGATGAGCAAGCTAGGGCCTGGTCCCCCTGTGGACTGTCGCTCCAACACTTATTATTATTATTATATTAATGAATGACAGACTTGACAATTCAAATAAATTAAGACGAAAAAACTTAAATTAAACTGCGTACGTCTACTTCCACGCGCTAACTGCCACTTTTTAAAAACGTCAAATTCGAATTTGCCGTCCGATGGGTGCGTTCGTTTATAATTCTTCAAAAAACGTCTAGGCACTGTCAGCAACAAAAGGGGCTGTTTTTCTGTTTTTCTCGCGTGTTTGTTGAACAGTTGTGCAAACAAATTTCTAGGTATTTTTATTTTTAACGCAGAGGAATTGGGTTATTCTTTAAATTTAATGGTAAGCTTTTCCTGTTCTTTACGGCGAGGAAATGCCATTTTAGGCTAGCATTTCTGAAGCAAGTAGTAAAGTTAATTACATTGCATAATTGCATTGATTTTAAGCCCCCATTTTTCGAAGTAATTTTGTATTTCGGGCAATTTAAATTCAATGTTGTTGAGAGCTAAACCAGGTCGCAAATCACTTGCTATTATAACAGTGTCGTCAGCTTAGTGAATGGATTCTGGAACATTCGAAAATCATGAATATATATATATATATATATATATTAATAAGGGACGATCCAAGTAAAGGGCCTTGGGGTATACCTGAGCCTGCCCTGATTGAATCTGAGTGCTCAGAGCCTATATTTACCGAAGCCGATCAGTTCGTTATATAACCAAGTATCACTCTTATGAATCAGGGAAACATATTCAATCAGATAAGCTTAAATATGAGGTCGCTGTGTCAAACGCAGAGAGATCTGAGATCTGTTTTTTCGCAGAGTTCTGGGGAATTACTTTACCCTGAAGATCTTTTATTATATAAATTTAATGTAAGACTGTTAACTTCTTTTGAAAATGTAAACGGATATATTCGCGTTTAAGAAGCAATGTTATTTTAAGAAAATGTCGAAATTATTTGATACTTCATTTTCTAGATCGGAAGTACCTTCTGACTCCGTATAAATTTTTGTATTTAAAAGCATTGAGCTTCTCACATATGCTATTCAACAATTGACCATTATAAATCAGGCTATCCTTTTGTCTATTTCCCGAAAAGCTTCTTGAGATGGCTTTATTTGCTTCAACCTACGTTGATGTTCTGGTATTCCAATTATTATATATAATAATTTTTCCAAGACACTGAATCCTCGAATGCAGTTGGCAGAATTCTGTATTGATTCTGTTTAATTGTCGATTGTAAATTCTTTTAAGCTGTTTTAATTAAATGCTTCGTAATTTCTGCCAGTTTCTGTTAAAGATGGTAATATGGTATCTATAGTTCTTGGCGTCCATAATGGAAGAATGAGCTTCTAAGTTTGATGTTATGCATGAATTTATGCGGTATACCATATTATTTCCAAAATAGCAGGTACATGTTCATCTCTCAGTTTTAGACTATGCAAGGAATGTATTTGCTTAAATCACTGGAACCAGCCAAAACTTTTGTTCATCAGAGATAAGGGAATCAAGGAGATACTTATCTTAGACCAGTTTTTGCCCCTGGCCGTATGCCTGTTCAATCCAGGGATTTTGTAGTTGTGTGAGAAATCGCTTGAGAATCGCCAACACTTCTACAAAATCCCTGGATCTTAGACCAAATCGGTGGACAATGGCGGCAAATCGGTGGATCCACCACAGTAATAGCGGCAAATCCGTGGATTCGGCTCCCTAATTGTCTAGTTTTTCAAACATGGCGGCAGATTAGGCGATTTGGCCAAAGATGTTCAGAAACAAAACATGAGAAAAAATATTTCGCAATGAATGCCTACACCAACGCTTGTAAAACAATGTTTTTGCAAGAATATTATGAAATACCTAAATTATTTGAAAAAGAAAACCAATTCGTAGTGTTACTTTGAATTGAAAATGAATATCACGCATATATCACAGAAAGTGATTTCAATCTAAGATTCGCACTAACCTCTTTTATGTGTTAAAATTGATTCTCTTTAAAAAACAGATGTTGATGTTTTGTACAAAATACAAAATATAAATATCCATTACCTGATTTATACTCTCGCACACTTAATACTTACGCAACCTTATGATTTTACTCAATGTCAAGATATTTCACCTCAATACCTGATCAGCTGTTTGCAATCAGCTAGTCAAGACAGCTCACACGTATTCACAAACAGGAGTTGATAAAAATCGTTGTCATTTCATATCAAAGGGTGGTAGCCGAGGGAGTTGGACAGAGATAAGCAAGGACATATTCAACTCCATCGTCTTCCGCCTTTGCGATGAACTGACAGCGTTTTTTATAAACCCCTGTCTGTGAATACATGTGAGCTGTCTTGATCAGTTGATTGCAAACAGCTGAACAGTTCTTGAGGTGAAATATCTTGACAGGGAGTAAAATCGTAAGGGTGCGTAAGTTTTAAGGGTGAGAGAGTATAAATCAGGTAATGAAAATTTTTTCTTATAACGCGAAACGACAATAAAGTATGTTTTCCAATAAACCTGAAATATCACCAATACAGTAATAAAGTTGACAAACAAATAACCGCTTAAACTCTTTTAATAAGCAAGTATGATATATGGTGATAACAAGTATTTAACACCAGTCATAAGTTTTTAATAATAAAAAGTACAATTGTTGGTTGTAAATCTTTTTTCTTTTATTAGGTATTGAAATATAAGGAATGAAGACGTAAATACAGATTGATAAAAGGACTTAAAATACTTTTTGAAAAGCATTTCCACGCCACCCATGAGGTATGCCCGATTTTTTGTTCACCGGGTGTTTGGTTTCCCCAAGATGCCTATTGCACCCGAACTTAAATAAATTAGATACGTTTTTGTATATTTAGCGATCTAACAAGAATTGCATTTAACTTAAAAATTTAACAGGAAAATAAAAAATGTTATCGGCATGAATATATGGAAGACAAACTTTTGATTTAATTTTTTTTTTACAAATGTCTAACACGGAGCATCTTATTTTTCAACTTAGGGTCGCTCAAATCCCTGTTCCAAAATTTAATGACAAAATAAATTCGAATTCTAATAAAATAATTTAAGATGAAGTCTGGTGGCAAATTTCTACAGCAGGTATATTTCTTTTAAGTAATCAGTAAAGTAAGAAGACGTTGTGCAACTCCCCCTAGATAATAACATTTGTCGAATGAGTCCAAAAACTTTTGCTCAAATTCTCGGATGTATTCCACAAAATCTCTTGGCGCCGCAATAAGATTGCATTCATCGAATTGCTTAAAAGTTGTAAAACTTAAGCCAGGCGAAACATCTGCTGTCCCTAATGTGGGTAAAGGCATACTACACGTATGGCTTTCGTGACACTTTCTGAAGAGCCACCCACAGACATATATGAAACTATTCTCTTTCAAGAATTCATTTGCATTTATATCTGTTTTAAGACACAACGCGGAAGCGCACTTTTTCTCTGATAACTTACCAAATATGCAAATATAGTAAGCACTTGAAATCGCTTTTAAGGAATTAAAAGAACAAGTACTAGTAATTATCAGTGAGTAAGTAACTCTGACTATAATTGCTTTTTTATAACCGTACCCATTCACTTTTACTAAGCATTTTGTTCTCGTACTCAGAATCGCATAGCGAATAAGCAAATTTGTGCAAAATTTTGCAAAGTTAATGAGTACACAAACACTCCAGCGATTCCACCACGAAAAACTGGGTAAAAAAGGTGTTCAATGCTCGATGTGTTCATAATATTTTTCATTTGTACCATTGATGAAAACACAGTTTTTTGTACAAAATTTCAATATATATTTTGTATTTTGTACAAAACATCAATGTGTAACATCTGTTTTTTAAAGAGAATCGATTTTAACACATAAAAGAGGTTAGTGCGGATCTTAGAACGAAATCACTTTCCGTGATATTAGCGTGATTTTCATTTTGAATTCATAGTAACACTACGAATTGGTTTCCTTTTTCAAATAATTTCGGTATTTCATAATATTCTTGCAAAAAACATTGTTATACAAGTATGGGCGTAAGCATTCATTGCGAAATATTTTTTTAAGTCTCTGAACATCTTCGGCCAAATCGCCTAATCTGCCGCCAACTAGACCATTACGGAACCGAATCCACGGATTCGCCGCCATTACTGTGGTGGATCCACCGATTTGCCGCCATTATCCACCGATTTGGTCTAAGATCCAGGGATTTTGTAGAAGTGTTGGCGATTCTCAAGGGATTTCGCACACAGCTACAAAATCCCTGGATTGGACAGGCATATGGCCAGGGGCAAAAACTGGTCTAAGATGAGCATCTCCTTGATTCCATTATCTCTGGAGTTGGATATCACCTTGCTTATCTCTGATAGACATCTTATACGCAGAAATAGACTGCATTTGGTTTTCCAGTTCGTCACAAGTAATATAACCTTAATATTTTATGGAATTTGGGGACTCTTCTTCGATTTTGGTTTTTTGCCCTTAGTATTAAAGCATTTTCCCTATTTTCCATTGTACCATTTTAACATGTGACATTGAGGCAAAACCTGCCTCGCTGCATAAAAAATGGGTTTTCCCTAAGTTTTTGAAGTGAACCAAGACATTCATTCAGCTTCACTGATAAGTAATCAAGTTTTCTGCATAAAGTAAACAAAACGAAAAATGCTTTATGCACATTCCATATTAGTAACGCATTTTGTCAGAACATTGTACGAATCCTCCATAGTAGTTTATTTGTCTTATTGTGTTTAGTCTTGGGTGCAATTTTGTGTATTTCGGTTGCACAATATTAAATCAAGCAGTATTTTAAATCATATATACGAAAAGATCCTTAATCAGCAATATCAGTTGGAGGAAGTTAGTGAATGTAATTATCATATATATATATATATATCATTTCTATCATATATATATATATATATATATATATATATATATATATGATAATTATCATATAATTCGAAAGCCCTAATGTCATTATAACTGCACTACTTCACTGCTCATGCCCGGAGCAGTAGTGTCTACATGCTCCCGTAGCTTTGACATCTTAAGTGTTGGATTCGAAGACGCTTGACCGAAAATATTGTCGTTAAACATTCCCCTTCAGACACCATCAATGTGAACAGGACCTAAAGTTAGAGTCAGATCTTTGTACTCATAAAGACTACCGGCTCCCTTATCAGCTTATCTTTTTATGGATAACGCCTTGGAACGTTCTAAGGAATTCATGGATGTCATTCCTGATGCTAACTTACAGAATCGTTTCTTTTGCCTAAGTCTACCTCGAACAACATATCCGCATCCGCACAAGCCCTGACTTTTCTCCCAGTGACAATACACGTGATTCACGACACATCGGTTATTGCAAGTACCCTGGAGGGGCTACAAGAATGCTGCAAGTCGACTTGACCCGGTCAATAGCGTAAAATATGTTGCAACGAGGAGCGCTATCAATGGAGGTGTAGATATGCCTTACAAATCCAATACAATATATATTAACCCTTCTGTCCATTGTTAGAGTCGTAATCTAAATTATTTTCGCTTTCTGTTTCGTAAACAACCAAGACCAGAAGTTTTGCTCTCAGATATAATTTATTTTTAATGGATGCGTGTTGTTCCGAGATTGACCTTTTGAAGTGTTGGGCATAAAATAACATAATGACTAATGACTAAAGAAACGTGAGCAAACGATAGTCATGAATAATTTATTTGCCGGATTCATTTATGACTAACGTTTATTCATGAATTTTCGTTATTCACACATATGAATGACGGTTATTCATGATTAATGTGTAGTCATGACTAACTTTGTATCATGAATAACCACTAATCGCGGGCATGTCGGAATTTATGTATATATTTGCATTTCCGGTAACGAGACCTTTTCTAATGACAAGATGAAGTTCTAAATGTCTTGTTTATGGGTTCTATGACTGATGTTATAGATGTTGTGCAATAAATATGTGGCGCCTGCCTGGCCAACTAACTAGCATAATAGTGACAAAGTCAAAGATGGTGCTATTATTTCCCACAGTCCTGTATATATTTACGCGGCCAAATTACAATTGCAAAAACTATGTGAAAAGAAATCACTAAATAACAAAAAGTTCGAAGTTAATTTCTATAAAATTCTAAATAATTCAATACTGTTTTTATGAACGAAGATATTTCTTGAATAAATGCTCTTATTTAGTGATTAATGGCTAATGGTTAACTTATTTGAATAATGATTGATTTAGTCGTGAGTAATTTCTGCGAATAACGAATAATTTATTGGTCAATCATTATTTTCATGAATAATGAATAAATTAATCATTAGTCGCATGGATCCGGCAACTAATGACTAATTTAGTCATTAGTTATTATTCAACTAAAATTTGCCCAACGCTGACCTCTTCTGATTCAATCTTTACTGTTGCACTCAAAATAAAAATTTTGTGTGTGTGTATAAACACACGGCCTTCATATGTTCTATTTTTTTATCACAAGTAGAGGTAACCTACAATCTTCTAGCGACTGTGACCGACAAAATTTGAGAACAGTACTTTTTGAGTGTTAAGAACACTTCGAAGAAATGTCAAACGTCTATCGACGTTAGTTGGACAAATTTCGTACACGTTGATGGTATCAGACTTGATAATCTAAATCAGATACGATTAAGGAAGGAGATGGTCCCATTTATCCATCGACCGTTCGACTGTTATTTACGTGTTCTGGTAGATATAGCCCAATTTGTGAAAGTTATTTACGTAACACAGAACATAGTCTCATTTTACACACATACGTTTACGTTTCCCCTTTAAAGTATACAATATAGCGACTAATTTGTCAATTGTTGCCCTTAATAGTTTCAAAGACTAGTAATTTGACCACAATTCGTGAATTCGTCAGCTATCATGTGTAAATTATACACATTGCGTTCATAGTAACTACTGCAAATTGTTTGATAATGCAAGGTGGGGCAATATGAGAGAAATAAGTTGGAGAAATAAATGGTGGTGGTCAAGGGAAGAACAGAGAGCTAAGTTTAAGTCGGTGGAAAGAGTAAGTAGGCTAACACGAGCAAAGTAGGTGAAGTAGGGGAGGCATATACTACGGATGGAAAACTTGAAGGTTCAGCAGCTGCAGCAGTTCCTGAAGAGAAATGATTTGTCGTATCGTTAAAATGTAAAAACCGATCTGCCGGTGCGAATCGGGAAATATTGTGAAGATAAAATATCACTGTGAAGGACCTATTGAAAAACACAATTGTGGACGATGAGTCCATACCAGTCATAACAGAAGAAGAAGAGGGACCGAAAAGACAGGTAGGAACAATTTCAGATGGGTGGAACAATATACAGAAGTATCTGTACGTACAAAGACTAATGAGAGTTCCCGGGAAGCTAGCCATTAAATCTACCGAAGGGATCACCGACTGAAGGAAATAAACGGAACACTTGATCAAGGAATTTGGAAAGAAGATCTCCAGTATCTCTCTCAGAAAGCCTTTTAGAGTATCTGTTCACGATGGCGCCGATACGAAATGGAGCATCGACGAAAATTCCTTAATAGATTATATAATCAATCGTATCCCAGACCCGGTAGGATATAAAACAATTGTATTTGAGGCGTCAATTATCGAAGAGCTAATATCCAGGCTGGAAACATATGGGAGGATGCAGTAGCAGATTCCGAAACAAAGAGTGGAACCAGGTCAGTCCACGGGCAAAACTCAAGTAACATCAAGAGGACAAACGACACCGAAACGGTGCCACATTTAAGGAACACAATAGCATCTGGCACAGGGCTGTCCAGATAAATGAAAATGTAAGCTGTATTTCAAGTGTAACCAGTTCTGGCACATATCCTCGAATTGTAAGTGCGAACCACGATCTACGTCAAGAAGGATAAGCCAAGTGAGGCGTACTGAATCAGAAAATTATATTGGAAATAGTAGCGACACCTCGAGGTTGCCAGGTACCTCATACAAATGGACGAAAACATTAAACGAGCTATGAAAAAGATTATTCCTATAATGACACTAAATTATGTTATCGACATCTACCGGAATGAGAAGATAGACGCACTTCATATGCAAAAAACTAGACTAAGCAATGTCTCCGGGCCTGCCTCCGGTTGTGTCGAACACCTGAATCCGATTACAAGGAATTCAATCCCAACGAGGTCTTGTACTACGAGGCAAACCTAATCGAATTGATAATTTTATTATTAAGCTGACTCTAAGGCATATTGCGCAAGCGATGACTTCTTTGGGGCTTACTACCAAAACCCTAACGAGAAAGTGCGGCAGAACGGCTATTTCTATATCTAGACTCCAAAGGGCTGATACAGAATACGGAATAATGTCCTATTATCTTCCATTTCAATATGAATCGGACGTCGCTTGTAGCCACGAGGAACTTCTTCGGTTTAGTAGGGCGATCTCCGCCCGAGACAGGGCACAGTCCGCAAAAGAACGTCACTATTACGATATTGGTGGCTTCACCAAAACCAGCCCCGCCATAGTACTGAATTAACCCCGAAAGTTGGCCTTGTGGCCAGCTTACATAGGCTTTTAGTTTTTAAGATAACGCTAGGTAACGAAAAAAAATTAATTAAAAAAAACAAAAGATGGTGCACCATGACATATTCAATATATATGTTACGCATATAAATGTCATACACGCCGTGTTGCAAATTTTTGTGTATAACGGCCATATTAAGTAGTTCTAAGTAGTGCAAGTAGTTAGGAAGCATGTAAAATCTTTTTAATCTAATTTTTTAAGTTTTAGATTAGTTGAATTTTAGAATAGCTAAATTTTATACATAATATACAAAAAAGCACACACTGCCAAGTTTTTGTTTCCTCATATTTTTTCTTGAAACCAATTAACACGTATATGGATAACAAATGATTTAACGCTAATTATGTCCAAAGGCAATTCAATTAGATTAGATATAGACTAGCTTACAGCACCTGTTAAGGGTCAGTAAGTTACATATTAAACCATTGTTAAGAATAAGTTACCAAGTTTTAAGTATTTTCCTAGGATTTAATCATAAGGCAATTATAAACAGTTCAGTAAAAATGCGCTAATAAAAAATAAAGCGGTAGGTGGTACAGAGTTGTAGTTGATAGTTTTACGCATGCCTCACTCTACGGTTATCTTTCGTCAAATTATAAATAATTATTCTCGTTTATATAAAATATACAATACATACATACACCAATATTATATATGTATACCATATTATACACCAATATTATAAGTTCCTACATTCATGTTGTATGTTCCTACTGCCTACTGCCTACTGCCTACTGCCTTACAAATATAATTCTTGAATGGCTATCTTCATCCATTATTTTGTGGTGAAAAAAATACTTCTTCTTTCTTTCAATTGTATGATTTATATGCTCTTCCTTCAAACAGTTTGAGTGGGAAGATCTTCAACTGCCTGAACAGCATACACTTAAAAAAAATCAAATATAATTCAAGGGCGCTAAACTAGGGAGCCGACTATTTCTTTCTCTTATTGGTTTCTGATTAAAAGCGAATATTACAGTTTTCACCCATTTCATAAATAAGACAAGCATCAATATCCATGGTGGAGACAAAATTTAAAATTGAAAGTTCTTGTTGCAATTGCCTCTGGCACATTCTGGCAACATAGAAATCGGTTTATCTTATAATTATTTTTATTATCAGAAACCATCTAGCCTAGACCTAACCATATTGTCTTAATTCAAATATAAATAAATCTTGACTATAATGAACAAAGTCAAAACTCGTTTCGATTTCGAAGTTTATTCTTAGAAGTAAACGCCAAACGATACTGCAAATTGTCATTATGTTATAAAACAGAGTAAACATGGTACCTAACAATGTGATTATTTACCCAGATTAACCTCCATCGTTCTAATGATGATACTGCAATCCAATCTAGCAGACTTTCCGTGATAAAGAGAAAACCTCGCATCCAAGAACAGTGTGGAAAAAAGCATCTGTGACCTTGGTGCCCTGCGAGATTTCACTCTAAGACCGAAAACGAGTCTTATTGCGCCGAATCTTTTTCCAACAACCCAGCATGGACAATTTTGTGACCAAAAACTGGTTGCTGCGATAATTAACTATAAATCAAATGAAGTGTCGCACAATTTTGTTGCTGCCTCAGATTACTTCCCTTATGATTCCGTTCTTCCACCACCACCAATGGAGGTAGCAGAACTCGTAGAATATCTGTTGCGACGCTTATGCTACTAAAACACCTTCTGGGGCAGCAGCACTCGCAACAAAAGAGGATCGCATCTTCTCGTACCATCGTCTGGGCTAACATAAACAACAACATATATTACGACAAGAAGACAGGAACAGATCGACTTAACGCTATCAAATAGATATCTTATTGAGATCACAGACTTGAAGGAGGATGAGCTAATAAGCTTGGAGGAAGTCTAGTCGAATTTCATCAAAAATGGCTTGCGATAACATCCTCTATCACGAATTCAACGTGCTTACCATCGCGGAAAATCTTGCGAGACGGCACTTCAAAGTTTCGTCTGCGGGATTGTAAGTGCACTTGACTGGGGAAAATACGCACTGGGCATATTTATCGATATATGGATATATGATAAATACGTTCTTTTGACTATATTAGCGGAGGCCGAGTACTACCAGTTCATAATGTTGAGGGTAAACAGGGGCTATCCCCAAGGTGGCGCCCTGTCTCCTCTCTTATGATGCATGTTGAACGACTCTCTGCTTTCCGCCTTGAATAGGACACCATCTAACACATACGCTTAAGCTTATGGGGATGATGTAGCCATACTGGCTACCGAACCATGCCTTGCGGCTGTTTGTGTAAGCGGACAGGTGGCGCGTGGCATGATCGATGACAAGTGTTCTAAGTATTAGCTTTCAGTCAACCCTCTTAAAACCGAGGTTGTTCTCCTTACGAGAAGGAGGAATCTGACTGGTCTGACTCAACTAGTACTTAAAGATGTCCATATTCCACTTTCCAATGAAGCTAAATATCTTGGTGTTATCCTGAATAAGAAAATTCTTTGGAACGAAAACATTGAGAAGAGAACTTCCAAGATGCTTTCAGTCTTCTGGCAGTGTAAGGGAGTTTTTGGCAAAACCTAAGATCTTTTGCCAATACGATCCGTAGGTATCTATAATTCAATGATAATACCTTTTCTTTGGTATACATCAGTCGTTTGCATATCGTTTGCATTGACTGCTGCTTTCACTAAGCTTCAAAGAACGGTTTGCCACGGCTGCCCAGGGGATTTATCCATCACCCCTGGATCTGCTTTTGATGCAGCCATCTATCGACTAAAAAGAAATGGTCTTTGGTTCAACTCACACTGCAGCTTTGATGACCGCGCGCACCGCATCTCCTATGACACTAGGCTCATGAACATGCAGTCTGATGCGAGGTCGCCAATAATACAGTTGCGACGCTTATACAAAGTCGACTTTAATCGTGACCCTCATGGCCACTAACCATATTGTGAATAATAGGTGGAAGGGGCGAAATATCAGTGTCTGTAGCGACAGCCAAGCTGTGCTTGTGGCCTTACTCAACCCTTAAACCACTTCCAAGATATTCTGGGAACGAAGGTCTTCTCCTATTTCGGTCGGCGGACGGCAGACTAAATTCGCTAAGACTTTTCTGGTTCTCGGGATACCACGGGATCATGGGAAACGGTAGACCATGTTCAAATGAGTCCTGTATAGGGCCTTATAATATTAATAATAACAATAGTATGGCGTGACAGTACACAGGGAAACCAGGACCTAGCTTACTGATCAACTACTCATATTGTACGCGCTACTGTCACAAGAAGAAGAGCCGATTGAAAACGGCGAAGTTTGAGAATCTTCTTCGTAAACAGTTATTACTATATGGTATGAGAATTATCAGCATCTCGAAAGAAAAATTCGAGGTGTTATGCCAGGAATAAAATCTGAATGTGTGAGCGTCGCACTCTAGTAGATGGATGGAAGTATTCTTATTCATACTCCTATTGCAGTCAGTACTCTTGTTAGTACTATCGGATTGTTACGTTTTCAATAAATTAGATCTTCTTCTTGTTATTATGGCGCTACCGTCCGCGGTGGTCCTCAACTAACATTCAGCGCGATGTCTCGCCGTCTGCCCTTAATTGCGCACTCCAAGTTAATTGAAGTCCTTTTCCAAATGTGTGTTTCTTCTGGGTGGTGACGCGGAACCCAGCACTTCAGTGGCAACTTCTTGACAACGTTTCCAGTAATTTTCTATCTTTAGTGAAGGCAGCCTCTAAGTCTGAGCTAGTTGTCAATGTCATTAGAGTTCAGTTGCGATTGTAGCTTTTTGACAAGAAAATGATCGGAATCGATGTTTTCACCTTGGAATGTTCGACTATTGAGAATTGGAGAAGTGTCTGACGTCGATAGCAGCGTGATGAATTTGATTGACGTTGTATACGGATCGCGAGGTTTCGTTATGAATGTTCAGGTGTGGGAAATGTTTGCTAGCCACAGAGATCATCTGTGAGTCCGTTTCCGGATGTGTCCTGCAGAGTAGGTTTCCCGATGCTGGAGTTACCGGTAAAACCTGTCCTCTTTTTCCAGGTGAGTGTTGAAATCTGCTAGAACAATTTTGGTGTCAGTGCTGCGACATCGATTGTATGTTCTTTGTAGGAGATCATAGAAGTCATCTTTGATGTTGTAATTTTCTTCCTCTGTCCGGGCGTGAGCACAGATTAGGCTGATGTTTCCGAATTTAGCCTTGATGCAGATTGTCATGAGACATCGCAGTTTTTTTTATCGATTTTTGCCTGCTCAATCCCATCGCACTTTCTGGGTGAGAGGATGTCTGCTTTGTAGTAGAGAAAGGACGGCAGCTCGCTTCAATGAAACCGCGAACAAAGACATTATCTCGGAACACATGTTTTTTTGTTTAGTAATAAGCGCATGAAATTTTGGCATGTATTGTGAAATGAGGTTAAATCCCGATTAAGTGTTTTAAAGAAAGACGGAATATCATATGAAATATGAGCAAAAATCTAATATAAAAAAAATGGAAAGAAAGATGCTCCAAAGTGCTTCATTTGGAAATATCACCGCTGCATAATCATCTCTTATATTTGTCTTACATATATGTACGGTTATTCTCCTCCTAATGCTTGACACTGAAATTTCAAGCGTACGTTCTGTGTAATTTTTTTTATAGATTGTATATTGCAACTGTCGGAAATATGAATGCAATCAATATGCATTCCAATTAGTTTTGTTTTATATTTTTCTTATCCTGATGGTACCAATATTAGGAAACAATTTTCTTTGGTTGATGTGATCCGGTTGACGAAACAGAAAATCTGTGAGCGATTGACGAATGTTTTATACTATTACTAGCTATACCCGGCGCGCTTTGCTACGCATAAAATAAATCAAATTAAAAAAAAAAAAGTTAATGTTTATACATATATTAAAAAGAAGATTTTTTATATTTTTTGTTTGTTTATTGAAGTGCTGTTGGATATACAATATTTTTTTGTTTTTCTAGAAGGCTCTCCGACGCGTGAACAGTTGTCCATGAGAGAAGCAAGGATTTTCTAAATTCAGGCCACACACTTGTAAGGATTGTCCTTGTGCCTCAGTTGGGATCATTGGAATGCGAGGCAATAGGGTATCTTCTCCTTTGAATTTTCCATTCAATATAGGTATTTCATCTTAAATGATGAAATTAATTGAGTTGACATCGTTGTTTTTGGCTGCTAATATTGCACGTTTACTGAGCCATGTATTATGTATTGGCTCGTCTGCGTTTGATGCGAATATGCAGAAGTATGGTAGTATGGTGGCAATAAGATACATTGTGTAACCTTATAGACAGTATATTTACCATTTCCATCATCCAATTATTGTTTTGTTGATTTACCATTTCCATCATCCAATTATTGTTTTGCAAAACGTTAAGCTGTTACAATTTGGGTTTATAAGTATAGTTTCTGCACATGTCGCCATAAAACGGATAATTTTAAATATGCATTCAGTTCGTCAGCCAGCGTTGAATGCGGAATAACGGGAAATGTTTGTTCAAAAACCCGAAACTATAAAATATCGCAACTCCGAAAACACATTCGTTTCCTCTTAAGTCCTTTAGTGTGCAATGAGCGCTTCCAATGATTTTTTGTATGCCATTGTATATTGACATTGATTACCTATTGTTGGAGTAGTTCAACACTCGGCATTAACATACAAACGTGATACGAAATAATTACACTATTATGCACATTCAAATACCGTATACATATGTATTTGAATGTACAAATCTAAATTCAGATTTGGACCAGCGGTAAATCTATGCACGGGCATACACGCACCTGCGCCCGCGTAAGTATATATACTTCCCAAAACAACACACGATCACTTCTTCTAGTGCGCGTTGTGTGAGTATTTAGGGGTTTAATTGTACAATGTGCGTGACTCGACTGAGGCTCGTGTCGATTCAGTGGTTACAGCGAGAAAAATATATGGGAAACAAAAAGCATTTAACCTGCGACATCTCCAATTTGTTATTCGAAGCGATGGTCGGATAATTATGTTTCCTTAGGGCGTTGACCCAGATCTTCAATACTGCGTTTTTAATTTTCCAAAGTTTGCATATTGATGTTTTAAAGACTTTGACCAATAACTCCCAAAGTGTCTAAGCCTGAATGCTTGAACTAATTTTAGTTGAAAGTATTCATTGAGTCGGATTTTCCATGAATTTTCCAGATTTGTAGGCACAACCAAGAATGATGTATTACAGATTACGCAATCCACACGTCCGCCATGTTTGTTTATATATCACCTGTTTTTGCTTACGTCACAGGAGGCATGGGTATATTTAATTCTATAATATAGAAGTAGGCTGTGCCGTCAATTTCCGCTCGCGAAATTTGATTTCTAATTGGAATTTACTGGAATCGTGAAGTTTAAATTTGATTGTGAATTAAGATTGTATTTAAATTAAAATAAAAGCTATTAATTGCAATAAAAACAACAATAAAGGTAAATCGAATCTGCACTTTTATTGCATTCCGAAGGATCCAAAAGTTCGGAAGCAATGGATTCATTTTTGCCGGCGAAAGGACAATTTTAATCCTGAAACGTCGTGGATTTGCTCGGCACATTTCCTTGCAACCGATTTCGAAAGAAACCTTCAATTTGAAATGGGTAAGTTATTACATATAATACTTAATTCAAAATGTTAATCGTGATCAATTAAAGAATTTTGTGAGAGAATTGGTTACAATTTAAAACCAGGAGCTATTCCAACCATTCGACAGGAAACAAAAGTTGAACCTTCATCCAGGTATATGAGGATGGAGTCAAAAACAAAGCAGGAATTAATTAAAAGCCTGTTTGAAGAAACGTTATCACCTGAAATCGTCCTTGAAACAACAAAACCTGAGGAAGCTGTTGAAGTAAACAACATCTTTGTGTGTGACCGCGATAATGACCTCAGTGCGTTAAGGACACAAATTGAAAATCTAAGCCAAGAAATGGAAGTTCATGTTAATAATTATGAATATCATCATAAATGTGACTATTTACAGAGATAGATTAAAACTTAAAAATTGCCTTATACTGGAAAAAAATACAGATCAATTATGAAAACATAAAAAATATAATAAAATGTACCGCATTTCAGGTCAGGTAAATAAATTAAAAACCGGTGCAAAACGATCTCAGTGGTCGGAAGCGAACATTGCACAGTCTATTACACTGTACTCGACTAGTGCAAAGGCGTACAAATTGTTGCGTCAGAAAAGCTTTCTGTTACCCGCTGTATGAACACTGCAATATTGGGCACACAAGGTGGACATTTCACCGGGAGTTATAGAGCCAGTTGTCAAAATACTTGCTCCTGCAACTCAACTTACTGAAGACCAAAAAGTCTGTGTCATCAGTTATAATAAAATGAAGATTCGGAAAGCGTTTTGCTACAAAAGGTCTTTAGACTCTACGTTAGCACCAGTAAGCTACGTTCAAGTAGCAATGTTAAAAGGTAAGATCATCTAATTTTATGTCCATTGTCATTAACTTACATAACATAACCATTAACTAACCTATGATTAATTTCAAAATGGAAGCAGCCTATATTTTACTCCTTTGACTACCAGATGACAACAAACATTATAAGTCACATTCTTGATAGGATACAGGAATATGACTACAAGGTTGTTGCCATTGTTAGCGATTTAGGAGGAGGAAATAGGGGTTTATTTAAAAACCTTGAAGTGACTATGGATAAGCCTTGGTGAATATTGTTTTTTCTATCTATATTACACATAAAATAACATTTAATCTTATCTTTTTAGGTTTATGCACAATCAAAATAAGATTTTTGTGTTCCCTGATGTTCCCCATTTAATCAAACTCCTGCGAAATCATTTCGTAGATAGTGGGTTTGAAATAAATGGTAAGGAGGTAAGGAAGGAAATTATTCTTGCACTTCTTTCCTTAACTTCCTCGGAACTATCAATAACCCACAAAATATCTGCAAGTCATCTAAATGTTGTTGGGGCTGAAAGGCAGAAAAAAAAATTGTTTTCACACACAATTTCCCAAGCCATTACGAGGGCTGCAAGTTTGGACCATCTTAAACATTGCAATTGGGAAGAATGCTCCAAATTGTTCAAAATTGTAAGATATACATTCAGTAATACATATGTAGGAAACAATTTTTTAATTATTCTTTTAGACGAATGACTGGTTCGATATTATGAACGTAAGAGTGCCGGTTCCAGATGCTAGGCAGCGTACGCATGCATTTGGTCTAGCTCCAGACATCCAAAATACAATTTTGGATGCAATGACTAACCTCATGCAGAATATGAGAGTCATCGGCAGAGGGAGTTGCCGATGGACTCGAGAATTTGGCTGGGTATATATGTCACATATTGGGGGATCAGATTCCCGGTTTAAAATCTGACACTTCGAAAGACTCATCAACTTAAATCACTTAAGTGAAGGAGGTCTTTCGAAGCCTACAGCAACTCTAGTCAGTCATATGCAGCAACTGGAGGAAATTTTTAATAGAATCAACGCAGACGACTTGTTCATTTCGAACAATTTTTTTAAAAAACATTATTAGAACTCGCGCGTAATGTTAAATGCGAGGACAGTGTTAAAAGACTATTCTTTAGAGCGCGAATGTATTTCCGTACACGTAAATTAAACAAAGAAATTGTAGAACACCAACACAAAAGAAAAAGGAAACTAAATAAAATAATTCATTAAAAAGAAATACCAAACTGTATGACTTTTTTTTATCACTTGTGAAACGAGCACTATAATTATTTACTTCAATAAAACAAAGTAATGGAAATTTATTTTGGTTTTACAGCACAATTTGTATCATTAAAAAAGAATTCACAAATTTCCCTTCTAACAATTCCATGTAAACAATGAACAAAGACAAGCGGCTGTCAAATCAGTTGTCTTCCATGACGTCAGCAGAGCATCATATGAGAAAAACCTACATGCTATTGCGCAATCTTCTTCTCAGTCATTCGTGGGCACAACTGTGTGGAATTTAGAGGCGGTCAAACTTTTTAAAGCTTCATGTCTTTCTAACGGTACTCTCCACCAAAAAACTGCTAAAAAAAGCTCAATCTTATTTTCAAAGACCTTTTGATTGATATATCACTCGAAAGGATCAGCCGAACTTTGAGCATAGGCCCCAACTTCATCTCTATGGGGACCTATCCCCCCAAACAAAAGTTGGTACCAAAACCCTTTTGACAGAATTCTGAACAAAGTTGCCAAAGACATTAATGCTCTATCTCTTACAAGTTAAGAGTCTATAAAGGACAAACAAACAAACAAACATTGATTTTTATATATATATAAATGGTCAAAAATGCAGGAACTGTTATGCTGTTATTGTGGGGAAACGTTCACAAATGATTTCTTCGAAGCTCTGTCCATAGTTGTATGATAAAAGGTTTTATTCAAAACATTCATAAATAACAGTCGAATTTTGAATACGTTTAGTGTTTTAATCAGCTAATAATAATAATAATTGCTGGCGCTACAGTCCAAAGGGGGACCAGGGCCTAGCTTGCTCATCAACTACTCGTGTTGTGCGCGCTACTGTTCTCTCACGAATAGAAGGGACCTACAGTTATTTGCCGACTCCGAACGGTGAAATTTGGGAAGCTTTCTTAGACAGTTATTACTCTTTGAGTGTTGCCAGCAGCTCGAAAATTGGTGTTGAACTGGGAGTCGAAGCTAGACCCTTCAGCGTGTGAGCGTCGCACTCTACCCACTACGCCACGGTGACCACGTTTTAATCAGCTATTTAATGAAATATTCCCTTCCTGATTGGTTTCTAAAGCAAACCAATAGGTCTGTTCCAATTCTTTTGTGTACAGAAATTCGTAGTTGAGCAGCTAGGGTAAAAATCTCTCTTTCAGAGAGTAACTCTACCAAAACTTGTAAAACGACTTTTCTTAGAAATTCGTAAACAGCTATCAGATATATGAAATGTCAGATTTCAATTTGACATTCATCTGCTGCCGGAAAAAGGTGGTGGATCGCGAGAGCATGCAGACGTGTTGCTTATTGGTGTAGTGAACTTAAAAAATTAAATAAAAAGTAGAAAGCAGTGTTTTAAATTTCATCCGCTCCAATGGCGGAATTAAACAACAAAGTGGTGCACACAGTGCCACCAGATAAAAATTACATTAACAAAGTGATCTTACCTGCAAATTGCTTTTACGCAGGAAATAATAATGTGCAAAATGTAAGTAACGGTGAAATGGAGTGGTCGAGAGACGTCACACCTAACAGTACCTCAAAGAGACAGTTATCTCAAAAGGACGCCGACTCGACTTTTTCAAAAAATCCAACCAACACGCAAAATTGCGCAATTATTAGGAAGCAGCTTCCACATGGGGCTGCCTGAAAATAAAGAATCGTCGAAAGAATTCCGTCTAGGAGCAGAGGATTATGCAAAAAAAAATAAAAGCAAATTTGCCAGTAAAGCCATAAGCTGTGCGGTGGTTGATAACCCATATCTCATAAGAAGATACCAAAGTAACGATTCCAACAATATGTTCGATATCCTGGGAGAGGATCCTATAGAAGGCAGAAGCAGAGAAAGGAAAAAAAATAATAGTAACAGCGTTGGAAAGAAGACCACAACAAATGAAGCGGCTGAAGAAAAATTGCAATTGTGCCCTCCAATCTTCGCTAAGTATGTGCAGATAAGAGTCATTGGTGAGTACTTGAAAGAATTGAAATGTGATGACAGTAGTTTTAAATTTTCTAAGACTGGATATAATAACTATACAATTTTGGTCAATGATCTAGAAGTCCATGCAAGCTTACTACGAATGTTTGAGATGGGTTAAGTTGAGGAGGACTCCTTTAAACCCAAACAAGTTAAAACATCTTACACGGTTTTAAGAGGTCTCCCTAGTGAATATTCACCAGTGGAAGTGAGCGACGAGATACGTAGGCTCGACCGTTCTTTGAGAGTTTGCGTAAAAGAAAAAAAAACGGAATCTTTTTCTGTTCGGTGGAAGACAGAGAGAACCTAGTTAAATTAAAGAGATTGAAGTATTTGTTCAATATCAAAGTATCGTGGGAAAAAGTTCATAGTTCGGGATTAAGAATGTGCTATCGATGTCAGGGATTTGGACACATGAGTAACTATTGTGCCTCACCTCCTAAAGTTCGTTAAATGTGAGAAATCACACGCGGAAGGGCAGTGCGAGCTGCCCAAGGAGGCTCCAAGGAATGATACTTTCTGCGAAAATTACGGGAAGAAGGGACACCCGGCGAGCTATAAGGGCTGCCCAAAATGGCTGAATTTTCAGAAAAATAATAAAGTTCAAAGAGGTTTCAGAATGGAAAACCACTGATATCCATTTTGGAAATAGTAATGAAAATTCCAAGCCTACTTTGGGCGGCGGATAGTATGCCGATGTTGCCAGAGGTCACTCCCTGGGAGGCAGACATCCTACAAACCGAGGGTTCATGGGGGGAGTAAAAAAAGTCGAAAATGAAAAAGAAAACAAAATGGCTTATTTAAGCTTTGTAATCTCTCTAACCTCACCATGAATCTCTAATTACAGCGAACATTTCAACGCTATCTAAAGATAAAAAAAAATAGAGATTGATCTCCTACTAAAAGAAAAGTCTCCTACAGCTTTGTAAGTGCAAGTAACTCGACAAGCTCGTCAGGTTAAAAGATATCGATTCAATGAAAACTATGATTTCATTGGTAACAAGGATGGTAGAGGGACGGGTATTTCTCTACGTAATTTACTAACTTTTTCACAACGTTTTTATTCCAACAGAGTTATTTCGGTAGCTATAGCTATTATACCTGTCCTATATTCAAACTAAATAAATAAAAAAAAACTAGCGATTGTCTAAATGACTTCCTACATTCTATTAATTGTTACCGGTCTCTCTATTGGTAGAGAAAGACGCATCGATGACTATAAAAATCTATAAAAGATCGGTATTAAACATTCACAGAGGGTAATGAATCATACTCATCCAGGAATCATCATCCAGCATCCTGAAAGTACAAATTAATTCATTTTTATGTATTACAAGTACATACCTTTTATAATAGTTTCTATCCTTAGTTATTTTCTATTCTTTCCAAAGCATTAAGTGTCAGCGAAAAAATTACTCCAATCGATTGTAAAACTATTTTAAATAAAATATTATTCAAGATACAACGAAAATTGGAATATATTACTTAATTCTGCAGTGGATTCCATCTAAGATCAGTTACCAATTATATTTTCTAATCCGAAATATATATTACAAATTAGTAGCTTTTAAGTTAAAAAATATATTGTATTAATATCGAATAATTAAATGAACTTATACATAGGAGACTTTGTAAACATAATATCAAAATGCCATATGGCTATGCTGCTCTTTAGTTTGAGATATTAATTTAAGTGCCTACATGTAAATAATGAAAATATATCTATCCTACTTCACAATATGTGGTGGAATAGAGAGCATGTAGACACACGAATGAGATAGAAGAGATTACGCCTTTGTGTGTTTATTTTTCTTGAATTCTGACAGCGTGACGTAGGCCGTGATGATGACATCTGACAGCTGCTTAGAATTCGCATTTTTTTACATTTAAAGTGAACAAGCAAAATTTAAAGTTCTCGTATTTTTGTTAAATTTGGAGTGTTTTTAATGTGAAATTTTTATAATTTATAATTGTTTTCTGCACAATTTTTTTGCAATTTTTTGATGAACATACATGCATTTTACTGATGTAAATATATCTTTCAGGTGTTTCTTCATTTTCAGCCTTTCAAATTCTGATTTTTCTTTGAAGTGAAAGAATTTCTTTTTGATGGCCCTTTTCTCTTTCCACTATAATGCAGTTATTTTTCTTTACGTTTTCACTGTAAGAATATAAGGTTTTAAAATTAATTTATTGAAATGTCTTAAGAAATATGCTTACATGTCCTTTGTCAGCAGTTTAATCATTCCTTTTGATTCCTTTATATTTTCATGATCAGGAATTAGATCATTTTTGAGTGAAGGAGCTTCGTTATTTGAACAAAACTCCACTTCAGGACTCACGTCTGTATCGACCTCAGGCTCAGCAACTAGCGATTCGTCTTTTAGAAAGGTTGCAATCATTTCCTTCTGGGCCTTAGATTGCATCCTGATATCACAGGATGAAGGGTTGGCTATTTTTAAAGGCTGAATAGTTGGCACAGTTTCTGCCTTTCGTTCAATATCCTCCTCCTTAAAATGTGCAGAGCAAATCCTTGCAGAGTCCGGATTTAAATTATCCTTCCTTCTGCAGAAATGAATCCATTGCTTCCGCAAGACTTTGTCTTTAGGAAAGCAATAAAATCGCACACTTTTCCTTCCCCTATCGTTGTTTTGGTTGCAATTGTACACGGCACATCTCATTTAGCTAAATAATTATATTTCTTTTCGTATAATCCAATCTTTTAATTACTTTTAAGTAAATTTTAAAGCTTAACGAGCGGGAATCTTGAAATGTCACATCCGTATATAAAGAAATGAATATCCGGCGCATCACGGCCTACGTAAGCAAAATTTGACAGATAGTTGGAAAACATGGCCGATTTGGGGAGAGCGTAATTTTGAGTATGACATTCGTGATATAGACATCAGAGACCAATAGGGAGACAGTCAACTCCTCCGTCTCCCGCCCTTGAATACATTTTGTTAGCGTTTTTTATAACATTTCCCCTCCTGAACAGCTGATTCACAGACATGATTTTTTTTGTTTTTAAATGAGAATACGTGTGAGCTGCCTATATGGTGGATCTCTTCACTCTTCAAACTGTTAGAAGGAGGGGGCATATAAATCAAAAAATTGGAAGAGAGAAGGTATAGTGTTTTCCAAGGCAAAGTAATGGTTGACGATAGCTGCGTTCCCAAATGATGTTTGTAAGGCAGAAGTTGCATCACAAAAGCAATATACTTAAAAATTTTATGATTATTTCAAAAATAAAATAAGGACATAAACTTAGTTTAAACGCAAACATATTTTTAATAGTTCTTATGAACAATTGAAAATTACAAAACACTGAATAACTGCAACTGATTTTAAACACTAAAACTCATTTTCTAAACATATGTACCAATCTTATAACTATTGTAATATTATGTCTGAAATTATTTAAAATCGTATTTATCGCCTGAAATAATACTCAAAAGGTATCTTGAATTTGTAAATATGGTCTCATTTTGAAGCGATTTAATTGTTTTAGGTTTATGTAATGTGTTACAATTGTCATATATCTTCGCTCTGAGTTAAATTATACAAAGATGTTTTGCAAAATATATTCGTTCTTTTCTTATTGTTGTTATTTTCATTGCACGAAATATGTTTTATATATGTTTTTGTGTTAGGTTTGATTGCTTTTTATTGATTACAACACCTTTCATATTGAATGGATGTCATTTGGACAGTAAAAATAACATTTTGTAAGAATAATATGTAACACCATATATATATTTTAATTATAATATGCGTAACTCGGTACATCAATTGATAATAAATCTTTCCCAAATGTGCGACTTTTCAGCATGAGTTACTCTCCTGTTTTTCTACATATATCATAAGTTATTATTAATATAAATGCTATCGGATTATCAATTTATTAAAAATTAATCCTCTTAGAGTTTCGGTTACACTTACCTGCGTAAACAATTTGCAGTTTGTTTTCTGAACACGTTTTATTGACTGTACACAAAATGGCTGATGAATTCACGAACAGGTAACAATTTACGAGTGTTTGATACTATTGAAGACAAAAATTGACAACTCAGCCGCCATCTTTTCAATTTTGGAGGGGAAACGTAAACATGTGTGAGTAAAGTGAGACAATGTTCGATGATATGTAAATAACTTTCAGAATTTGAGGTTATGTCCGGGTTATGTTTACTAAAACACGTAAATAACAGTCAAACGGTCGATTGACAAAGGGGAAATCAGCTGTTTAATGAGCTGTTCAGTCGACCATCTCCTTCCTTATTGGTTTCTGATAGACATCTCTATCACTTTGATTTTTTTTTTGCCTGTTTCTCTTTTTTTCGAAGTTCATCTGTCATATTGAGTAAACAGAGTGTATTATACATTGAAGTACATGAAATTTACGTTTAAGTAATTGAAAGTATTCGATTTTTTACTATGTAATAGCAAGACCACTTCCAAGTCGGCAAAAAATAATCTTAATCAGTACCAAGCTTACCTCAATACGTGTGAGCTGTCTTGATCAGCTGATTGCAAACAGCTGATCGGTTAATGCGGTGAAATATCTTGACAGAGATTAAAATCATAAGGGTGCGTAAGTATTAAGGATGCGAGAGTATAAATCAGGTAATGGACATTTATTGTTAAAACGAGAAACGACAATAAAGAATATTTCTTAATAAACCTGGAATATCACCATTAAGTAATTAAGTTGACAAACAGAGAACTGCTTAAACTGTTTTAATATGCAAGTATGATATATGGTGATAGCAAGGCTGTAACGCCAGTCATACATGTTTAATAATATAAAGTACTATTGTTGGTTATAAATGTTTTTTCTTTTATTAAATATTCAAATATATGGAATGAAGACGTAAATACAAATTGATTATAAATCTTAAAATACTTATTGAAAATCATTTCCACACCACCCATGGGGCATGTTTATGGTGCGTTAACCGGTATTTTGTTCACCGGGTGTTTGGTCTCCCCAAGAGGCCTATTGCACCCGAACTTAAATAAATTAGATACGTTTTTGTATATTTAGCGATCTAACAAGAACTGCATATAACTTAAAAAACTAACAGAAAAATAAAAGATTGTTAACGACATGAATATATGGAAGACAAACTTTTGATTTAAATATTTTTACAAATGTCCAACACGGAGCGTCTTATTTTTGAAATTAGGGTCGCTCAAATCCCTGTTCCAAAATTTAGTGACAAAATAAGTTCGAATTCTAATAAAACAATATAAGATGAAGTCTGGTGGCAAATTTTTACAGCAGTTATATTTTTTTTCAGTAATCAGTAAAGTAAGAAGTTGTGTTGTGCTACTCTCCTTACATAATAAGGACTTATAAGTTCAAACAAATTAAATATATTAATAACTCTTTTAACAAATTCGAAAATTTTTTTATCACAATTCACTACAATTACTATTGCTTATATAGAACAAGCAGGCACTTTGTAATAATTTAGTCCACTTTAAATCGCTTTTCAGGAATTAAAAGAACAATTACTAGTAATTAACAGTGAGTAATTACCTCTGGCTATAATTACTAGTTTATAACCGTTATACTAATAACCGTTTTACTGCACATTTTGTTCTCGTACGCAGAATCGCATAGCGAATAAGCAAATTTTTTGCAAAATTAATGAGTACACGAACAGTTCTGCGATTTCACCACGAAAAATTGGGTAATTAAGGAGTTCATGCTTAATGAGTTCATAATAATTTTTATTTATAACATTGATGAAAACACAGATATTTGTACAAAATTTTAATATATATTTTGTATTTTGTACAAAACATCAATGTGTAACATCTGTTTTTTAAAGAGAATCAATTTTAACACATAAAAGAGGTTAGTGCGGATCTTAGAACGAAATCAGTTTCTGCGATATATGCGTGATTATTTTTCAATTTATAGTAACACTACGAATTATCTTTCTTTTTCAAATAATTTAGGTATTTCATAATATTCTTGTGTAAAAGGCGAAGTGTTGAGTTCAATGACTTTATTGTTTACCAATTCACTCCTGATTCACAACTCTCCGACGCAGTCGCTGGCGCCGGCTTTTATAGGCCGCGATGATAGCGTTATAGCTCGGCCATTCTACCATCGATCTCGTCCTCGAGATATGAGTTGTCTCCTTCGCTGTAGCCACCACCAAGCCCTTCACCTGGAAGCTAACACCAGGGTTTCAACTTGTCCAATGCCTTAATTGTCCTCAGCTTCCTTTGATTGCGCTGCATGCGCGGGATGTCTTCTACCAGGTACATGATCCCTCTTTTTCCCTTTCTGAATGGCCCAAGGTGATTCGGGTGCACAGTGTCGAAAGGCAAGGGAACGCGTTCCAATGTTCTCATGATAGCAGTTCTCCTTCCGACTTGCCTCCCATCCCTTTCGCGTATGCGCATTCCACACACGATTTGACATAGCTTCTCGTGAAGCCCCTCATATATGCGAACCAAAAGGTTTGCTTAAGCCGGTCCAGTGTTTTTTCCTCGTCGTGTGTTTGCTCTGCGTCGTCATGGTATAACTTGAGGATCCTCCAGCGTATCCCCTTGGGAACTACCCACCTTTCGGCTCCGTTTACCTTGCGGAATAGACGCGTACCTCGCACGATGTAGTCCTTCCCCAGTTGTCCTTTCTCCAGCGTACTCTCCGTACACATCAGCGTGGTGATTATGGTCCGCAGCTTTGGATGTTGCCACTGCATGTTTGAAACCCACTCTTCGTCCGAGACATGCACATTTAGAACCTGTGCCGCTGCTTCTTCGACCTCTCGTTCGTCCTCCACTGGCTGCCTTGTCTGTCCTCTCGTCATGCAGTGTGTGATTGCCACGCTTTCCTGTGTTTTCACCACTTTCACTTGCGGTTGGTCCAGTAACTTCCGACCAATTAACATTTGGTATGGCTGGCTTTCATCTGGCACGATCAGGACCTTGCACCACGATCGAAGTTGATCTACGCTTACCTCGGCGTACCCCTCCTCCGAAACCGCTCAGTCGTCACCGGTCATGCACGTACTTAATGCCTCCTTCCTCTGCGATCGAACGGATGACGCAATCGCTTCCCACTGCACTGCGTGTCCGTTGACCGTTGCTTACTTCAGATACTCCGATCTGCTTTCCCTTAACAACAACTGGGTGGATCCTTCTGGTCTCCCTTTCCTTATATCCCGTATGTCGCCCTCCTCTTGCGGACATTCCCGTCGGTAGTTAACGATCTGGTGGCATTGAAAGCACTCTAACCCCGTTCTCGCGATCCCTCCGCTTCGTCCATGCACAGCCGTCACGGGATGTGATGTCGCTTCTCGTCGCGGAACCAGATCTTCTTCTTCCCGGCGTCGACCTCGAACTGCCCCACGGCTCCTCTGCCCCGTAACCCAGCGAACTCGCTCGAGTACTTCGTTGACTGATGTCGGCCTTAGCGCCCTCAACGCTTCCTGACATTCCTGGTCTGCGATGCCCTGTGCGATGTATTTCACCAGGGTGTTCTCGCGGACATCACTTCTGGGTGCAATCATTCCCATCTCAAAGATGTACTCCTCGGTATCTTCAGTGCGATGTTGCATTCGTTCCCGCAATCGGTCTGGTACGTCGGCTCATCGTCCACGGCAAGGAAGTTGTGACACAGGCCCGCAAAGAACTCCTCTAGCGACTCAACCGTCACACTGCGGCTCCACAGTTGCGCTGCCTCTAACAATTTGGTGTTCGCTGTCATCAGTGTCAGCTTCTCGTCAAGTCCGTATAGCCGCTACATGTCCAACACCTTTTTTTCCAGCCCGCGGAAGACAGACCGTCGTATGCCTTTGGGTCGAAAGGCGGCAGCATTTCGGCCACATCCCGCACAGATTACTGGGAGAGGGAACAACACCTTTGCCTCTGGGTTTCCTCTTCCCTGCTCCGGTAGTCCGGCCGCTCATCCACGTTTGCCGGGTTAACCCCCTTCTCTCTGGCATTCTGGGAAGTGAGATCGGCGACCTTACTCATAAGCTGCTGTATTTCCGCACGCAGTAGGTCGATCTCTTTGCTCTTGGTCCCTTCCTCCGCCTTTAATCGTTCGCCACTACTCTCGGCTTCCTCGGAACTTCCTGGCTGGCCTAGAACTCCTCCCTGGTTCCGAACTCCGTCATTCCGCGCTCCTTCAATATGTCTCGTAGTTCGTCGCGGGTCTTGTTGATATACTCCGCCTCCATGTTCGTACACAGCTGATGAGTTCGGGGACGTTGCTCGCACGCACCGTTCTATGCGCTTGCCGCGATCTGGATCCTCACACGCCCGAGAAGTCGACGCACTTTCGCGATCGTCAGTCGCAGGTACCGCAATTTTGGTGATCGCTTCGGTCGCTTTCGTGTCGGCGGTTGGTGCTCAGTGGTGTTCGCGGTGTTGTTGGAGGTCGCTCCGATGGTGGGTCCAGACTCGGTTACAAAAAAAATTACCGTACGCGTTTGGTCGGTGTCGGGAGTACACTCACGGATGGCTGTTGGGTTCTTTGTCCCACTTCTGAATTGTAAAAGGTGAACGACACCAGGACCGAAGGAAATCAACAAAAGTGTTGAGTTCAATGACTTTATTGTTTACCAATTCACTGCTGATTCACAACTCCCCGACGCAGTCGCTGGCGCTGGCTTTTATAGGTCGCGATGATAGCGTTACACTTGCAAAAACATTGCTTTACAAGCATGGGCGTAAGCATTCGTTGCGAAATATTATTTTAAGTCTCGTGTTGTACTTCAGAACATCTTTGGCCAACTCGCCTAACCTGCGGTCATGTTTGAAAAACTAGACCATTGCGGAGCTGAATCCACGGATTTACCGCCATTACTGTGGTGGATCCACCGATTTGCTAGGGATTTTGTAGAAGTGTTTGCGATTCTCAAGGGATTTCTCACACAACTACAAAATCCCTTGATTGAACAAGCATATGGCTAGGGGCAAAGATGAGCATCTCCTTGATTCCCTTATCTCTGAGATTATTCTTCGGCAGAAATTCGTACGGAGGGGAAATATTTTGCTCTCTCGTGAGCTCTCTCTTCTACGAAGAAATCAACTAATGAAACGCCTATTGGGAGCTTTTCGGGCAAATTAGTAGACATTCATAGCAATTCAGAGCAATTGGAACGGACCTAATGCTGCAGCCATGCGCAATATTAACTACAATCGGCTTTCGATGTCATAATATGAGTTTTCCACTGGAAACCTTGACATGTAAGTTTTATTTATTGATTTTTGTTTCTTGACGTTGTTTTTGTTTGTTTCAGCCAGAAAGACTGTAGAATTTTAAATATGTTAAAATCCGAGGTGCAGCATCAATTTTGGGTTACAAAGAAGGCTGTGCAGAGAAAATTAGGCTCTAAGGAGGACGAATATATTGTGTCATCAGATGCTGGGTTGGATTCAAAAATTTCATTGTTTAAATCGATTTCTGAGACTTGTGCACAGTTAAACAAAACGATAGATCAGTACCAAGAAAGATTATGCATATTATCCCAGGAAGAATGCACTTTTGGAAGATTTCTTAAGGAGATAGGTAAAAGGAGTAAAACCACTGGTATGAGCATAACTAACTCTGGGAAGGCAATTTATTACTGCGGGCAACAACGTATGTCAGTAAGATTACCTCTTATAAGGCTTCATCATGAAGTTGATGTTTTTCGATGTCGTGCCATTGAGGACACATTAAGTACTGTAAATTCGATGGAGAAAGAAAGGACTGAATACAGAGCTGCTTTGTGCTGGATGAAGTCTTTGAGTACTCAGCTAGATCCGGATAACAATAAAGGCCTTGATAAATTCCGCCGTGCACAATTTCACGTTCGAAATGCTAAGGAAAACTTTGATAAGTTATCCATGGATTGTATACAAAAAGTAAAATATATATTATTAAAGTCAATAAAACATTGTTTAACTAACAGAATTTGTACTTGCAGATAGATTTATTGTCAGCGGCGAGATGTAATATGTTCTCACATGGTCTTGTAGCCTATATGTCCTCATCTCTACAGTTTTCAAAGAAAGCAGCTTCCACTTTCAAGACCGTATCTTCGGCTTTATCGCTTCCCCCGCGATATGACTTTTGCGTTTTAAAGGATCTTTCGCAGAGTTATACGCATTCTAACGTTGAAAATTCTATAATTCAAGTTCAAGACGTTGATCAGTCATTGCTCTTTTCAGTAAGTATGCATTGCAATATATAGTCCTTTTACATATTTTTTTTTTGGATAGTTTAAGAATTGTGATATTGATACGTTTTATTTTCCAAAAGATTTTAAGTAAGCTGACTTTCTCATAAATGCTACTTGTTACGTTTTGCTGCTGGTGGTGTTTGATAGCTTTTCAATTCTCACTGTGATCCTTAACACCACTTTAGTTTCTAACTTCTTAAACATATCCAATTATAAAATGCCCCAAACTCTTTTGTTCTTGTGTGGTAGCACATATGGAACTAATAATAATTGTTGGCGCTACAGTCCAAAGGGGGACCAGAGCCTATCTTGCTCATCAATTACTCGTGTTGTGCGCGCTACTGTTCTCTGATCTACAGCTTTTTGCCGACTCTGAACGGCGAAATTTGAGAAGCTTTCTTAGACAGTTATTACTCTTTGAGTGTTGTCTGCAGCTCGAAAGAGGTGGTGCCGTGAAAAGTTCGGAAAATTGGTTTTGAGCTGGGAATCGAACCTAGACCCTTCGGCGTGTGAGCGTCGCACTCTACCCACTACGCCACGGCGACCACATATGGAACTGGCCAATATATAATAAGGTTTCCTATATATAAATTTCCTATATTCCTTGTAAATTTGCTCTTACCCTACGTTTCGTCTTAGATCCCTTCCACAACAGTCCCTTTACATTTCAATTGAAAATATGGTAAAATTTCCATTATTTTGTTTAAAGAACTACATGTCTGTATAAAAATAAGTTCTCTTTTTCTTACGGTACATTGAGAAACAAAATTCAAAGGTTTCTCGCATTTGGCTGACTTGAAACTGATGTCATTTTAGTAAAAGCTTAAAAGTTTTCTCTCCATCAGGTCTTTTGTTTTTTTTTTTAGATTTTATTACATTTTTGTTTTTCTCCCTTACTGCATTGCAAGTTTTCTCACCCTCTTTTTTTCTTTGTGTCCTTCTTTTATGCGTAACAAAAACAAGCGTGAGTAGACCATACAATACTACCCAAAATTTAATACATTTTGCTTACTTAAGCAAAGTACTCCGAATAATGTTATTCATATCAATCTGCTGTCAAAAGCTGCGTAGATATTATCCTAGGCAGTTTTTCTCATCATAATATTGACAAATTTCAATATTTTACTGGGCATTCGTACATGATCCATGAAGAAATGTTCAACGAAGAGCAATATCTACAAAATGTTTAATCTTTACAACTCTATTTAAAAACAAAAAAAATTTTGAAAAGTTTAATTTTTTTATTTGATATTGCAAGTTATAGCGATATACAAAAGTGCTTTCAACTAACCGCAGCACTTGAAAATTAACTTTACTTCTATAGATGTTTTAATAAAGAGTTTGGAGATAACAATGGTTATTTTGGTAAAGAGTTTGCAGCTAAACACGTAAAGTTTAGAAGAGGATAGGCCCACTTGGTTAAAATGAATTCATCAGATAAGGGGAAAATCACCTTACATATAATATCTACTTGCCTAGTAGCCGGGGAAAAAGGCATTGAATTAAAATAAATAGCATTGAAAAGAATAATTTAAGAAAGAACGAGCTTTTATTCTTTTAGGGTATTATATTTATTACATGCTTCATGTTTCCTGAACTTTTTAAAGCTTCGAATATAAATGCACTTCACACACATCAATAATTCATGTTTTTATATTTTTATAGGATGATTTTCACGACAAAGAAAGCACCCCTCCGGATGTTAACCCTGAAAAGCCTTTTAATGACATTTTAATAGAGCTCACACAGACAATTGAAGAAATCGATACCACAACTGCCAATCTTGACAACGATTTATCAAGTTTGTGGTCTGAAAATAATGTTATTAACAAATATTTCACTGACAAAGCAAATATTGAGCCGAAAGAATTTTTTCTGGACACATATAAAAAAAGTCATAGCGGGGAAAACCCTGAATTTAAAAAGAATACTACTTCAAAATCAAATGAGAAAAATATGAAGAATTGGTTTGACTTATTTTCCGACTTAGATCCGTTAGAAAATCTTCAATCCTTTGATATGAAACTGAATGGAAAATCAGACGTGCAGCAAACCTAAAACATGTCCATATTCAGCAATAGTTTTATAAACCATACATTTTATTTATTATCTCATTTTATTTATTGTGGCAAAGAGTTAGAATAGTTCGTGGGTATTTTACATTATTTAGACGTGCCGTCATGTACCCTTACTACTAAAATATTAATATAATTTCTTAAATAATATATTACAGATTAAATTTTAAGGAAAAGCCGCTAAAAACCTTGATTAAAATTAACCGTGAATAAATTTATAGAAAGTAAAAATATTTTGCTATTTGAAATTCGAAACTGAATGAAGTATAGCCTGATCATTATATATACATACACAAATTATGTTATAAGTAGAAGAAATATGAATTGCATGATACAAAAAGACGAAGTATTCTGAATTATGTACAGTCTGATCAATGTATTTACATATATTATGTTATAATAATAAGTGTACGTATAAATTGATGCAAGAAGACAGGAAATTTCTTTGTGCACTGTTGCTTTGATACTACCATTATATTTTAAGATAATGACAAGCTATACTGCATGGTGTAACGACATCGGAAAATTAATTGAGTGGGTTCACTAAATGCAGTATGCCTTGATACCTTCCTTATTTCAAGCTTGTATCGAATGTAATTTTAATAAATACATTTAGTTGTTAATCGTGTTATAATAAAAGCAAAATGTATTTCGTTACTGCCATCTCTTTTATTTGTGACGTCATCTGGTGCCCCTTTTAAATCTATAATTCAGTAGAATTTTTGCATAGGAAACTTAAATATTGAAATGTTGTTTTGACTGAAAATAGAAGAAAACAAATTAATTGAATAAAGTAATACGCAGTGTACAGAGATGAAATTAATAACTAATTTAACAAAAATTTTTACATTTAACTCTATCTACATATTTTACATCATCAAAACGTCTCTTATCGCCCTTAATTTCTTTAAAACTTGTGATGAGCACTCGAAATTTAATATAATAAATAATATAATAATTATTGCATTTTTCAAGAAAAATTGTACTGGTTTCAATTTTACCGAATATAAATTTAAGTTTGTGATAGCTTCAAAGAGATTAATTGTTGCAACGCTTATGACATAGAAACAAACCAAATACCCTTCACTTCCGTTTAGCATAATCAGGTCTTAAAGCCAAAATGTTAAAATTCAGGCGTCAAGTTATACTTTGTTACTTTCTCGAGTTCTGTTTTGTGCATTTTTATTCACATTCTTATAAGTTTTAGAATGTGTTATATTGATTATTTTAATAAAATAAAATACGCCATGCTGATTATTTTAATTTTTATAAATGGTTTATTGCTTTGATGAATCGTTTTATTAAAGTCATTAGAAGAATTTATATACGTAATTGTGTCCGTCGTGGTGTAGTGGGTAGAGTGGGATCGAAGGGTATTGTCTAAAGAAAATATTTTCTCAAACTTCACGGTTCGGTGTCGGAAAAAAACCGCAGGTACCTTCTAGTAGAAAAAGCGGCGCACAGAACGAATAGTTGATGACCAAGCTAGACCCTGGTCATCCTGTGCTCTCTCGCGCCATCCAATATTTGTATATATTGGACGGCGCGGGTTACATATAGCGTAGCTCACCAAATTATAAAACTGCTGGCACTTTTGCATTGGCAGAATGCTGGAAAGCAGAAACCCAAACTGATGACAAACGAGAAATGCTTGGCTCACCAATTCTGTAATATTAAACCAGCCTAATTTGAAAAATCGGCTGAATTATTTGTTGGATGCCCAAGTGTGCAGGGAAACTATAGACAGTAGCACTTGTAGTATTTTACTGAAGAATAAAAAGCATTTCTTAAGAATGTGCAGTCTAGCTGAAGACAGCGGCACTCAATAAAAGACTTGCACTTTTTTTCTCTTCTAAAATTTCCAACAGAATTTAAGTGGTGCAGTCGGTTTCGGATTTTGTTCAATCTACAGTGAATTAAAAAAAAAACGGTGACAGTAGTGTTGGAGAATCGAAAAAAGATATTTCCAGCTAACGTAATGAAACAATTTGTTTTCTAACTACAATTTATTAATCGTATAACAGAACAAATATAACAGATGAAATACTTAGCTGGTCCAGTCTCTGCAGCGAATTTGATCCAAGTGAACAAGACCCTATCAGCGTAGCAGAGTTCATGCAGCGACGCTCTATTGCTAACAGCGCCGACGACATGATCTGTTTTTCTCTCTCTGCACAATCTTGCTCACTGTACAGTCGCTCTCCTTGCAGACTCGCTCATTGGATTGTGCACTGTGCATGCAGATCATTAGAGAGATATTATTATTTAATTGATATTTATAATCAAAATGATGAATTAAACACAACATTATCAAACAATTTCAATCACATAGGTAAAACTAGATGAATTAACAACAATATATAATAATACATAAACGCATTAAATGTTAATAACGATGAGTCAGGAACATCCCGCCTCCCCTGAAACAGGTTTCAGGATACGGGTAGTGGGGCAAGTTTTACGATGGGGCGAGTTAAACACCCTGCAGCAGTCTTAACTGTAGCAACTCTAACTCGTTGATCCTTTCCGGGATGCACAGCTTCCACTCGACCAAGAACGCATTTTGTAGGCGGAAGATTAGGCTCCTTTAAAACTACTATGTCTCCTGGTTTTATGTCGCAGTGGGTTTTCTGCCACTTAGGTCGCTCTTGTAGTGTCGTCAGATATTCCGCATGCCATCTTTTCCAAAATCCTTGAACCATTGATTGCAGATGATTCCAGCGAGTAAGACGATTTACAGGAACATTGAGAAAATTTGGCTTTGGTACCGCCGTAAATGGTTCGCCTATAATAAAATGAGCTGGTGTTAATGCATCTAACTCGAAATCAGACATAGCACACAGAGGACGAGAATTAAAAATTGCTTCTACTTGACACAAAACTGTACATAATTCTTCAAAGGTAAGTATTGAGGAACCGAGTACTCGACGCAAGTGAAATTTCACTGATTTAACGCCCGCCTCCCATAGGCCCCCGAAGTGTGGTGCAGATGGAGGCATAAAATGCCTGATGGTCTGTGCCATCAATAATTGGTGCATTTCTGAAAGGCAGCGTCGAGCTCCGTGAAAGTTTGTCCCATTATCTGTGTAGATATGGCTGCATTTTCCGCGACGAGATATAAATCGGCGCAATGCTGCTATGAAGGCATCGGTGGATAGGTCACTCACCACTTCAAGGTGTATAGCTTTTGTGGACATACAGACAAATAGGGCGATATAAGCTTTGGTTAATTTTGGCTTACGCGTTGGTGTACATTTAATTATCAGAGAACCAGCAAAATAACATTCGGAATTTAAAAATGGTCGACTAGGTTGTATACGGTATGATGGAAGGTCTCCCATGAGTTGACGGTTTGTTTAGTTTCTGCTGCATAAAACATGGTTTGCATCTATGAATAACCTTTCGAATATTATTTCTACTGCCTAGAATCCAATATTTATGTCGAACGAATGCAAATGTCTCGGAAATACCGGAATGAAGATACCGCTGATGTATGTCCTGCACAATCATTAACGATATGGGCGAATCCTTAGGAAGAATGATAGGGTGCTTGAGATTAAAAGAGATTGCTGCCTGCTTCAAACGACCACCTACGCGAAGTAACCCTTCATTGTCCAGGAAAGCAGAATATCTCAGCAGACGTGATTTTGGAAGAAGTTTTCCAGTCCGAAAATCCATGAAGTTCTATTTCTCTCCGTCTGGAATCAGGTTTCGGGGAACACGTATTCTCTCGATAGAAGGAAGTTGTTGACGATAAGTTAGCTATCTTTCGCTATTGGAAGAGGAATAGGGTCGTCCCATCCTAGCTTCATTTCTGAGGACCACAGCTCTTGAAATAAAATTTTAAAAAGAATAACTGATGGAGCTAGTAGGCCTAATGGATCAAATATTCTTGCGATTTCTGATAGAAGAGTTCGCCTTGTAGAAGGAACACACAAGGGTGATTTTGCCAATCGATAAGAGTCAGAAGCGGGGTTCCAGTACATTCCTAAAACCTTAATTTAAGGTTGAGATCATTCCGGGTCGACAAATGAATATTCACATTCCTCGGGAGGCTCCTTCGCGAGAAGAGTCCAACAGTTCGAACTCCATTTTCGAAGCTGAAGTTTTGGCTCCGCTAATAATTGCACTAATTCATTTTGATTTTTTAACAAATTTTCAACAGAATTTGCTCCTGTCATAACGTCGTCGACATAAACATCATTGAGTAGAATTCTAGCAGCATTAGGATATTGAACCTTAAAGTCATCTGCTATATATTTTAATACGCGCACTGATAAAAATGGAGCTGACGCAGTTCCATACGTGACCGAAAATGCTGAATCGGTTCATCGGGTCGTTGCCGCCAAACAATGCTTTGAAAATCCCTATCTTGCTCACTGATCCAAATTTGACGCAACATTTTTACAATGTTCGCAGTAAAGACATTGTATTGGCGAAACCGAAGACACACTTAGTAAATCTCGCTGTATGGGAGGACCGATGAGCAATTGACTATTCAATGAATTTCCTTCCGAGTCCTTAACTGAACCGTCAAAAACAACACGAAGTTTGGTGGAGGAGCTGTCCGGCTTCAAAACGGCATGATGAGGTAAATAGAATAGATTGCCCGATTTGTTATGTATCTCATGAGAAGGAATCTTTTCCATGTGCCCGAGTTTCAGGTATTCCTGCATGAACTGGCAATAAGATATGTGAAGGTCTGGATTATTTTTAAACCCGCGCTCCATAGAGTATAAGCGCGAAGTTGCCGATTGTAACGTATCACCGAATACCGGTCGAGGGTTCATGAAGGGAAGCGAAACGATATATCTTCCGTCAGAAGCGCGTGATACGGTTTTCTTGAACAGATCTTCTTCAGGGTCATTCGAAGAATCTGTGGTTTTGGGAGGGGGAATATCCTCCAATTCCCAGAAACGTTGCAAGAGAGCATCTACATCCATGTGTGCATGATAGGCTGATAAGTTTTTAGAATCGCCGTCCGAATCAAATAGTTCTCTAGAGATTAGCCACCCGAAAGTTGTCTGCTGTGCGATTGGAGTACCTTTTGGGACGCGAACTCGCTCACCTTTAAGAATAGTCCAAACTTTATCAGCCCCTAAGATCATATCTATTGGCATCGATAAGTTGAAATATGGATCTGCTAAATCCATTTCCCGAATGTGTTCGAAACCTGACACGTAAAAAGTTTTTGATGGTAGATTCGATGTCAATCTACGAAGAATGAAAACTTTGACGGATATATGATTTGAGTTGTGCCGAGAAAACAATTGAATGGATACACACCCCTTTGTATATCCAGCCTCTGTGGAGGATAATCCCATTACTGGTATGCGACAGTGTTTACGCGGTAACTTCAGTCGTTGAACGAATGATTCAGCGATAAAGGATGATTGCAATCCTGTGTTCAAAAGAATTCTACAATCGATTAGCTGATCCTGGTTATTCTTGATTTTAGCGACAATAGTGGGCGAGACAGTTTGCCTGCGATTGCCAAAATTAATCGAATGGTTTGAAACGACTGGAAACATAGAGTGACAAGTTGGAGTGCTCAAAGAATCACGAGATGGCTGAGGTTTAGAAGGAATGGAACGAGAAGATGAGAACGAAGGTGTTGCATTTGTTGATGGACAAGACTATAATGGCATGATTCGCAGAGACGACAACGAAAAGCGGACCGACACTTATATGAGCTGTGACCGATACGAAGACAATTAAAGCACAAGGATTGTTGTTTAACGAAAGTTCTTCTAGTGTCTATATCAGATGAAACGAATTCCGGGCACTGAGAAAGGAGATGCTCATTTTTACACATTGGACATTTTGAACTACGTTCTGAGTCTTTAGCGAGGTGGGAACGAATTTGAATTGATTGTTTTGTCCGATGTGTTGTCAAGCGATTAACTGATTGGAAGGATTCTAACGCGTCACACCGATTTTCTAAAAATTCAATTAAGTCCCCGATGGTTTGATCATCGCGAGAACCCAGGTGTTCAGCCCAAGCCTGTTTGGTGTCTTGGTCTACCTTAGACATTAAGATGTGAATTAGCCATGGATCGCGACTATTACAGTTAACGGCATTAAGATCACGTATTATTTCATCCGCACCATGCGCGAGTTTACGAAGCGATTGTACATTGGGTGTACTGGTGTGGGGAAGTGAGAAGAACATAGATACGAACGACTGTATAATTAAATTTCCCACGATCATACCTTTTTTCAAAACGGTCCCAAGCCTCGATATAATTTGCGTCAGATATCGGGAGATGTTTTATTAAATTGGACGCATCATCTCTAAGAAAGGATTTAAGGTAATGGAACTTTTGCGTGGCTGTAAGATTTGGTTTGTTGTCTATGGAGCCGGTATAAAAGACTCGAAAGGATGGACAGTCCTTATAATTTCCCGAAAAAGGCGGTATAACAATCTTAGGTAAATTAGTATCAGAGTAGGTATTGCTAGAAGAATTTAGTTTCTCAAGAAACGTAGATTGCTGTTTAGCAAGCTTTTCTAACGTAGAATCATTCTGATCACACTGCTCCACAGATTGTTTTTCACGAATAGCGAGCGACAGATGCGAATATGCCGTGAAGTACTTTTCTTCGTATTCCGCGAATTCGTTTTCAAATTCATCCACAGAATTTTCTTCAAGATGCTGCAGACCTTCATATTGTAAATCACAAAACAATTTCCAAGCGTCATCTAATTTGTTAAAACGTATTTGAAGCATATCAATAGAAGTGGAAATTACGATGATATCAGCAAAAGAAACAGCACGCGTTAATTGACCTTTCAAATTGCCACGTTTTTGTTGAAAGGCATCCATGATCAACTATGCACAAAGATGAATGAAAAAAAGAGTATCGAACACTAAATCTTAAACAATTATAATGATGAGATATTTTATAATTGAAAAATCAACTGTTCCGAAAGGTTTTGTTACAGCGCCGAACCGCGCACAATGTTTTTCACGTGTTTTTTCACGAACAAACAGGTACAGTCAATCCTTTTAAACAATACATGCATGCACAAAATGTATTTTGAAGGACCAATTTATGTTGGAGAATCGAAAAAAGATATTTCCAGCTAACGTTATGAAACAATTTGGTTTCTAACTACAATTTATTAATCGTATAACAGAACAAATATGACAGATGAAATACTTAGCTTAGCAGTCTCTGCAGCGAATTTGATCCAAGTGAACGAGACCCTATCAGCGTAGCAGAGTTCATGCAGCGACGCTCTATTGCTAACAGCGCCGACGACATGATCTGTTTTTCTCTCTCTGCACAATCTTGCTCACTGTACAGTCGCTCTCCTTGCAGACTCGCTCATTGGATTGTGTACTGTGCATGCAGATCATTAGAGAGATATTAACATTTAATTGATATTTATAATCAAAATTATGAATTAAACACAACATTATCAAACAATTTCAATCACAAAGGATAAACTAGATGAATTAACAACAATATATAATAATATATACGCGCATTAAATGTTAATAACGATGAGTCAGAAACAGAAGTGTTACTCTAGCGAAATTGCGTAAAGCTAGTAACTAGAAGTAAACACAAATAAACTTATAAAAACGTAGTATTGTTAATAGTGCCGTCTTGTGTGTTTTCTAAAATAGCCTATCCAATGATAAAGTACTTGAAAAAGAACATGAAAATTAATCCAAGTGATTCTGAGTACATACAAGCATTCAAAACATTTAAGCTTTGTATCGTTAACCATCCCATACATAAATTTCCTAGATTTGATAAACCGTTCACCTTGTTCACAGATGCCTCCAATTATGCAATAGGTGCAGTTTTTAAAGGAAGGACAGCCGATCTGTTATGTATCACGAATTTTGAACAACCATGAAAAGAAGTACTCCGCAACAGACAAAGAATTTTTGCCAATAGTGTGGTAAGTGACATATAAGAGGGGCGTGCAATATATTCTCGGTACCGGGGTGAAGCTGTATACGAGGGTTGCCTTTTATGTTTCGGGATTTGAGAACAAAAACAAATATTAATCAACATCATATTTTTTCTCTAGCGTTACAAGTCTATGGAAATTAAAGAGTTTGATCTCAAACGTATCATGTTTGTAGAAATATAAAAGTGCTAATAGGAAATTAAAAAATGATATTGTTTTTCCTTTTACAAAGACGTTCGAGCATTAATTTTCTTAAGCGTTACATGCCTACAGAAATCTAAAAGTGTCGAAAGAAAATTAAAAAAAAATTGTTGATCCCAAGCGTAACATGTTCATGAAAATCTGAAAGTTTCTGAAAGGAAAATAAAACAAAAATTGGAACAAGGAAACAAGAACTCAACAACCAAGGATTATCGTAACAGGCAGGACAGGGTTGAGACTTGGAGACAAATCAAAGAAATTTTAAAAGCTAATTTTATAGAGAGACTTAGCAAGAATGCTCTCTTAGATAAAATTCGAACAGAGCGCGTTATCACTACTGTTGAAGAATATTATAAAAACCTAAACAGCTAAGTAGGATTAATAATAAACATTTGCTGAACGACAAAAATAACCCAGAAATGTTAGAATCCAATAACCGCATAGCTCTTGAATGTTTTAAGAGTAATCTTCCGGAACCAACTCGAACAATTGTACTTTTGCGAAACCCCAGTTCAATAAACGAAGCATTTAAAATAATACTAGAAGTAAATCACCAACACTTTGGTCCCAATAAACATAGAAGATTAATGCATAATCCAAACAATAAGTTAAGATCGCACCTAGTTTACAATCAACAAAACGGGAATTATAGTCCCGGGTACCAGAATCAAGCTAATAGACGTATGGGAAGTAGTGGAAGCCACCAAAGGTATACACTAGAAACTACAGCTACGCCAGTAAATTCCCAAAACCAAAGATCTGACAATGTAACTAGACAAACAAGGAACTCAAATAGATTCAGTGCACATTCACGTCAAACTAATCAAAGCCATTTTAGGAATAGTTACAGCGATAGAAGCTTAAAACACAAAAGAAGAACCTCTGGATGTCCCCACGAATGAAGCAAAGTATAATCCAATTAAGAATATGCGATTTTTAATTGATTCCGGCGCAGAATACAGAAGAAGAGAAGTCAGCCTACGAGCACTTAATAGGACAGTCTCCATAAGCACAATTTGTTCTTTTCCAGTATTTCCAGAATTTAATAAAAATAATTACTATGTAGAGTTTTTGGAATACAAGTTTAATGACAGGTTGGACGGACTGATCGGGAATAACATTCTTTGCAATCTCAATGCGAAAACTGATTATAAAGATCATATTTTAAGTACAGAAAATGCAAAAATAAAGTTCTTCCTAAATTCAAGCGAAGAGGATTACTATCATAAAGCGTATAAGGACAATGAAATACAAATTTTCAGTAATGATGTCAAGAACTAGAATATTTTAAAGTTTATAAAGGATGATCAGCTTAGTCAAGAGGAAAAAAAGCTTAAACTTATATTACAAAATAAAAGTGTTTTCTCTAAAGATAATAACCCCTATCATTGAATCCGCCTTATCGACCGGGGCGGGACAATATCAATATTTCTGCGATTTGCTATCATTGAAAACGCAAGTGACCAAAAGTCGGTAAAGAAGTGCAAACAAATAGCTATCATCGAATCCGCTGTCGATTCCCCGTCCATACAAATGCGACATTTCTCATCCGCAACACATTTGATGCGGATACTAATTGACAAAAAGATTAAAATGAAGAAGAAAATAAAATAATCACACATATTGATATTTTATTAATTGTACTAAGATAAAATAGACAAACAAATCGTCAGGAAATCCGAATGTTGGTAGACCAGATATCGCTAAAAACATGATTAGGAAAGATCCAGAGAGCATCCAAAAGTTTTGGATAAATCTTCATCGGGGGTTAAGGAAATATCGGACCACAAATCTGCCCCCGGAAGAAACTTTGCACAACAAAAGGGAACTGAAGGCAACAGGTGGAGGGAAAAACAAGGAAATTTTTTCCACTCCACTCAATAGGTAGTTATTCAGCTCGCTTGCTTAAAGGATTGTGTTGATGGTTTGTTACAAACTAAAAGCTTTGGTGTTCTTTTGTCGAACGTAGCTTTCAACTCCAATGCGGGGCTCATGAATGTTGATGATGTTAATGCTGATGTCCTTTCATCAAAGAAAAAAGAAAATGATATCAAGAACACAAATATCATGCCAGTGCAACTTTTGCAGAAACAGGTGAAAGTTCAAGAGCAGCTGTGTGAAAATTTGTCAACAGCTCTAGAAACAGTCCAAAAACAAAACGAAGAAACCAACACCTGCTTGCGAAAAATATACCGGACAATTGATCGACTAAATGACTCCCAAACGAAAAATAACAAATTGCATCCACAACTTTTGGACGAGACGAGGAGGCATAACGCATTGAAATCTTCCCCAGTTCAATTTTGGTACCCACTCTCTGCTAAAAATCTCAGGCATGCTGGTAATTTAACATCAGGGATCAGTGATGATGATTTGACAACAGGTGGTAATTTTACCTTCAACACTTCCAATATATACTGAAAACCCGGTTTGTTCAGTCTGAATTGTTTGATAAACCTACAATTATGAATATTAACATCAAGTTGAATAAAGAAATTGTTCTTAAACTACTAAGCATCGGGTAATAAACAAACATCATTTGTCATGCCCCGTTTTTTTGGCGTGTATGTCGGTAATTACTTTCTTCCTCCTCCAAATCAAAAAACAAAAATACAATTGTGTCCATAACTTTTAAATTATTTACAATTGAAGTCAACCTTTCTTTAACAAAAAAAAAACAGCTGATATTAAAGAAAATCGGTAATGAGGTCCATCCGACCGGTAATGTAGTTCATCCTGCGGATTCAAAGATAGGGATGGCCGCGGAAGTGAACGGATGCGGATTGGACGAGTTCCGCCGTCGATCCGGCGAATTCAATGATAGGCATGAATGATGACCTTACATTTACAAGCGAAATAAAACATACAATACAAACAAAAGATGATACTTCAGTATACAGTAAGCTCTACAGAAAGGAAGAAGATGCACCGAAAGGAAGAAGATGCACAAGCTAATGAAATGGTACGTCAAGGGATAATGAAGGAGTCTAACAGTCCTTATAATAGTCCCGTATGGATAGTCCCCAAAAAACTGATGGGTCAGGAAAACGCAAGTTCCGTATGGTTATTGATTACAGAAAATTGAATCTTATTACAGTTGATAACAAGTTCCCAATCCCCAATACCGAGGATATACCATATTTGACAAACCGGGAAAATGTGTTTATTTCTCAAAACTCGATCTTGCAAAGGGTTTTCGCCAGATCGAAGTATATGAAGTAGACCAACACAAAACAGCATTTTCTACGGTAACTGGTCACTACGAATTTACCAGAATGCCGTTCGGATTAAAAAACGCACCGACAACATTCCAACGGATGATTAAAAGGGTATTACATGGACTTATTCATAAAATCTGCGAAGTATATGTGGACGACGTGTTAGTTTTTTCTACTAGTTTAGAGGAACACATTAACTCTCTAAAACTTATACTACAGAGGCTTTATGAATCCAACTTAAAGGTTCAATTACAGAAATGCGAATTTATGAAGGACTATTCCCGAATTGTTTATTTAAAGAAAAATAAAAGAATTGATCTTAATGATACGGATTATAACAATGCATAAACTGAAACTTTATTTAAAAAACAGAACCTGTACTACGATACGATAGAACACTTCTCCGGAAATAAAAATCTAAGACTTTTAAAAACTTTAACAAAACTCATCAACATAAATGAAGTCCTCGAAATTATAGCAGCTAATCATTTAAATAACAATCATAGGGGCATAAACGAAACGTATAACAAATTAAAAGCTATATACTTTTATCCTAACTTACAAATTCAAATCCAAAAGTATGTCAATAATTGAGTTATTTTGAACTTAGCGAAACATGACCATAATCCTAGTAGGATCTCGATTCAAGTCACAGAGACCGAAAGACACTCCTACGATATTACGCACTTGGATATCTGGTTTCCACAACGAAATATTATGTATTTAACCACAATTGACAAATTTTCGGAATATGCTACGGTCCATTTACTCGAAGATAGAAATTGGCTATCTATCCTTAACGCCATTAAACAAAAAAATCAATTTCTTGGAAAGCCAAAGAAAATAGTTTCAGATGGGGAAACATGTGTAATGCATTCAGCAGTTAGCCAGTTCCTGAAAGAAAACAATATTACATTTCACAAAACTACCGCAGCCCGAAAAACCGGCAATGGAGATATCGAAAGATTACAGGGAATATTAAACGAGCATCTTAGAATAATGAACGCAGGAAAAGATACATCAGATTGGAACGAAATTTTTTTAAAGCTGTATCAATTTATAACAGAACAATACATTCAACAACAAGGTTGAAACCTATAAGTTTTATAAATAAAAACCTAACCGCAGAGGATGTTGAAATTTTATCAAATAAATGAAGAAGAAAAAGTTAGGAAAATGGATCATTTAAATAAAAACAAAACTCGTGCTTATCATCAATGCGAAAATATTGTTAAAAATAGAAGTATTGTAAAAAATTATCCTAAATACAAAAAATTAAACGAGTATTCCACAGAAGGAAGTTACACTATAGATAAGTCAACAAAAAGAAGTACGAGTTATCACTAGAGACAACTGAAACGGAAATACAAATTCTAAGCATAATAATACTGTCTGTTCAATCCCCTTTATCTTTTTTCTTTCAGAAAAAAAGACTAAGCTGATATTTTTATTACTTGCCCAGTCCATGGCCCAACAACTTGAAGTGACGTCATTGTATACGCAAAATGGATATATCATACAAAAAGTGGAAGAAAATCGTATTGAAGAAGAATATGTGAGATTTATTCATGTATTTAATTTGAACGAATATACAGATATAATTAACATAAAGGTATTGCAACTAAATCCACTTGACGTTAATCTAAAACTCCTAGAGAGAGAACTTCATCAGCTGCGCGAAAATAAAAACAAAATTATTCCAAAATGGCTAAAGAGAGGTCTCATCAACATCCTTGGAAATTCATTAAAATTCTTGACAGGCGTAATAGTCAATGAGGATGCTAAAGAAATATACACACATCTAAACAATTTGGACCGGAACTCTAAACTACTTACAGCGAAATGAACAAACAAACAAAAATTATTAACGTGCTAATAACATCGGTGGAAACCACATTAACGAGCACAAATGAATGTATTTTGAGAGCACGAATAAATCAGGAAACATCAAAAATGTAACAAATGAAATCAAATATGTTCTTACAATTCTAAGTCATATTACCACTTTGAATAAACAAGTGGAAAAGATTAAAGATATCATTCTACTTAGTAGACTCCAGATACTCGCTCAGATCCGAAAGTATAATATTTCGATATATATCTTGCCACACATTATAAGTAATGTTTTCGTTGATGAAAATAAAATTTTTCACACTTTCAATACCAATATTCACAAAAAAAAAATATTTTGTAGCACTTGTAATTCCTTTGCCAAATAAAAATCACGAAGAATTGCAGTTGCATAAAAGTAACCAAATTATAATATCGGAACTAAATATTTACAAATACTTAAGTGATGTTAAAAATAGGAAAAATCTTAAGACACCCAATAATGCAAGCATCAGAAATTTACTAAAGGAGATTTATTACTGTAATTTTACTATTAATAATGCTAAAACAGTTGAAGAACTGGAAACTGGTTGAATTATTATGAAAAACTTAGAGATCGAAACAATTAAACAGAACTGTATAAATAAAGGCATTGTTATAAAAGGACATAATTTCATAAAATATTTAAATTGTATGATCCAAATTGATAACTTTACATTTTCCAATAGACTGGAGAAATTTTATAATCAGCCTATATTATCACTACCAAAGGTAATTATGACAAAACATATGCTGAATTTCACAGTACAGAAAATACACTTGAAAATCATTAAAAATAGGCAAAAAATTGATTATCCAGAGTACAAGTCGAATGAAAGTCATTACATAAGTGTAGGTATTAATGTAATGTTAATTATAATTGTGATAGTTATTAGTAAACTACTTTTCTATTGTAAAGCGAAGAGATCCAAGCCACATTTGACTACACAAACAAAACTAATTTCTAATGAATCCTGCATAAACAAACAAACACCCGAGACGGTTGTATCAAAGGGTGGGCGTGTTATATGTGGGTTCTAACCTCCTACCCATACTGTACATAACAATATTACTTGCAAGACCTAATTTCTCTCTGAGCCGAGATGCAACGAGTGTAACATAATACGCGTCGTCGCGCAGATCTGCCATATTTTGCATACGTAACACATTCTATCCTACAGGATGTGCAGTACAGTTTAGATCTCTCAGCTAAATCAAAATTCAGAATGTAAGTTAAAATTTAGTTTTGAATAAACTCTGGTGGCGCTTGGAAAACGTATATATATATATATATATATACATATTCATATATATATATATATATATATATATATATATATATATATATATCATATAAAATATATATATATATATATATATATATAAAATCATGAATATATATATATTATAATAAAAGACGATCCAACTAAAGAGCTTTGCGGTACATCTGAGCCTACCCTAATTGAATTTGAGTGCTCAGAGCCTATATTTACCGAAGCTGATCGGCTCGCTAAGCAATTAGGTATCACTCCTATGAACCATTGAGACATATTCAATCAGATACGCTTGAATATGAGACCTTTATGCCAAACTAGGAGAGATCTGAGCTTACTGTGCAATTTGTTTCTTGCAGATTTTGAATTCCAATATTTTGAAGCATAAGGATAACGTGCTCTGGAGAATTACCTTTTATGAAACCAAATTGATTTCTAGGCACTTCATCCCAGTATATGATCAGATGTTCAGCTAGTACTCTCTCATGCAATTTTTACATATGACAGAGCACAGAAATCGGGTGGGAATTATTAGCGTCTTTTGCAGACTTTTCATTCGCTATCGGTACTCAGTAAGATCTTTTCTTTTTTCTCCATTATTGATATAGTGGTTAAAAATTAAGGATAGCACTACTTCAAGGAAGTAGGGACACTTTGGAATGGGATATATTGTCTAATCATGAATATCTTTTGTTATTTAAATTAAATCTGAAAATATAAACGGATATGTCAATAATATTTTGAGAAAATGTCGAAATTATTTGATAAGAATGAATTTCTCTAAATTGCTTAATGGCTGCTAATACTTCATTTTCTAGATTGTTGTATAAGCATTTTGGAAAGCATTGAGCTTCTCATGTATGCTACTCAGCAATTGACCAGTATAAACCAGGCTATCCTTTTGTCTATTTCTCGTAAAGCTTTCGATGGCTTTATTTGCTTCAACCTACGTTGATATTCTATAGCTATCTTTTCATTAATCATTTTTAAGGCACTGGAGTGTCGAATGCAGTTGACAATAGTCTGTATTAATCCTTTTTGGTTGTCGTTTAAAATTCTTTTAAACTGTTTTAACCAAATGTATCGTAACTTCTGTAACTTTTTGGAAAAGATCGTGATATGGTATCCATAGTTTTTGGCGTCTATAATTGAAGAATGAGCTTTAACGTTGGATGTTCTTGTTCACCTCTCAGTTTTAATGTGCTTGTTCACCTCTCAGTTTTAGACTATGGTATGCAAGGAATGTCTTTGCTTAAATCGCTGGAACCATCCAATTTTAATTTTGTATAAAATTTGTACCGATTAGAATTCTCTTTTGATTTCGGTCTTTTAGCTACATTATTGAGGCATTTTTCATGTTTACCATTGTATCATTGTTACATTTCACGTTGAGGTAAAATCTGCTTTTCTGTATGAAAATTGTTTCTTCCCTAACAAGACATTCAATGAGAAGCTTCGCTGATAAGTAATCAAGTTTTGTCCGTAAAGCCAAAAAAAATAATACATGCTGTATGCAAGTTTGATATTAGTAACGCATTTTGTCACAATATTCTTTGAATTCGAACTTTTTTTCCAATCCTCAACAACACGTTTTAATTTACTGGCTTTACTGGATAACTAAACCACTGTCATAATAGTGAAAAAGAGTAGATAACCAAACCACCGTCGTAATAGTGACAAAGAGTGGATAATCAAACCACCGAAATAATAGTGAAAATACTGGATAACCAAACCACTACATAATAGTGAAAAGTGTGGACAATCAAACCACCGTGTGAATAGAAGTGAACAACCAAGCCACTTAAACGACAGTGTAGTGATAGGGAAATTAAAGGCCCCTAAGTAGCTCCTATAACCAAAAGGAACAAAAAGGAGTCAGTTATCCTGACCGCCGCCTTAACCAACAAAAGTAGCCTCAACCCGAACCCGAACAACGTTAAGAAGAAATGCATCTTCTTCTTCTTGTGGCGCTACAGTCCGGGCTGGACTTGGGCCTCAACCACCATGCTTCTCCAGCCAGCACGATCTTTCGCCAGCTGTCTCCAGTTGCCCACGACAAGTTGGTTGAGGTCCTTCTTACCTTGTGTGCGCCACTTTAGTCTAGGTCGTCCCCTGTTGCGTTGTCCCAATGGAACGGATTCAAAGCCTTTTCAGGCCGGAGCAGTGGTGTCCATACGCTCTACATGGCCTAGCCATCTTAAGCGTTGTATCATAGAGTTCGTCGTTGAATCTTCTCCTCCAGATGCCATCAATGCAAACAGGACCAAAAATTGCACGCAAAACTTTTCTCTCGTAAAGACTAAGGGCTTCCTCATCCGTCTTTGCTAACGTCCAACATTCCGAGCCATAAAGTAGGACGGGGATGATCAAGCTGTTATATAAAGCGAGCGAAACTCTGACGAGTTTAGTAGGAATGCCAAGACTATACATGGCACTGTATAGCTCGTCTCTATGCACACTGTCATATGCAGCCTTGAAATCGACGAATAGGTGGTGAGTGTCAATTTGCATTTCTTGGGTCTTTTCCAGGATCTGCCGTAATGTGAAGATCTGGTCTATTGTGGACTTCCCTGGCCTGAAATCACACTGATACTGACCTATCAGGTCATGAACAAATGGTCTTTAACGCTCACACAATACGGTAGGGAGGATCTTATATGCTATGTTGAGAAGACTAATCCCTCGGTAGTTGGCGCAGTCAAAGGTGTCTCCTTTCTTGTGGACCGGGCAGACGACGCTGAGATTCCACTCATCGGGCATGCTTTCCTTTGACCATATCTTACAGATGAGCTGGTGCATGCACACAACCAGTTCATTTCCAGCTGCTTTAAATAGTTCTGAGAACAGTCCGTCCGCTCCAGCAGGTTTGTTCGACTTCAGCTTGGATATTGCTATTTCACCTCGTCTAAGTTGGGGGGACGGAATGCTTGTCTATCATCGTCCGAATTGAGTGGAACATTCTGCCTCACAGCGGGATTTGGGTCGTCATCGCCGTTAAGGAGTCTGCAGAAATGGTATTTCTAGATTCTCAGCACAGACTGTGACTCTACTACGAGTTGTCCGTTTTGGTCCCGGCAGACCTTGGTCCGAACCTTGTATCCTCCGGATAGCTGTTTTACCTTTCTGTAAAACGTTCGGACTTCATTCCTGCCATAGCACCTTTCCATTTCCTTTACCGCGTGCTTCCCATGCTCCTTCTTTATTCTTCTGAGAAGCCGATGCAGCAGCCTTCTCTGATCGTAGAGCTCACGAACAGCCCTCGTTGTCCGATGCAGTGTCGCCTTATAGGCGTCTTGTTTAGCTGCGTGCTCTTGCCTGCACTCGTCGTTAAGCCATGGGTTCCTTCTGGGTGGTGACGTGACACCCAGCACATCATTGGCAGCTTCTTCGATGGCTTCTTGACAACGTTTCAATTCTTCTTCTATGCTTAGTGCAGGAAGCGTCGAACTCTGAGCGAGTTTCAGGGAGACTCGGTCGGTAAAGTTCCTATCGATCTGTGGCGATTGTAGCTTTGGGACGTCAAACCGTTTTGGCCTTTCTCGACTCCGTTGCTCTCTCGATATCCGGGTTCTTACCTTGGCTACAACAAGGTGATGATCGGAGTCGATGTTTGCACCTCGGAAGGTTCGGACATCAAGAATACTGGAGGTGCGTCTGACGTTGATCGCAAGATGATCAATCTGGTTGACGGTTGATTGATCAGGAGATCGCCAGGTCCCTTTGTGAATGTCCAGGTGTGGGAACCGCGTGCTAGTAGAGAGGTTCATTTTGCTTAAAACGTTTGCTGGGGTCGTCAATAGTTGATCCGTCCTTATCCGAGGCATTTCGAGTTCTCTGAACTAACGGTTTTTTACGTGGTGAGGAAGTTACCCTCACGTACAACCCACAGGCTGGTAGGCCAGGCCCATTATTTAAACCCTCGGGCAGAAGGGCTCGCTGCAAACATTAGTTCACCATACAACGGATGTTCTGATGGTTATCCAAGGGGTGCCGCGTGAAGGCTGTATGTCAACTTGACCTGTGCACTAACGAGAATAGCCTTGGCAGCTCGCCATGTTGAACGCAATCAACGACGTTACCTCGCGTTCACAGGCCTATGCCCCCCAAGAAGTAGAAGAAAGAAGAAATGCTACATAGATTAATAATTTTTCTAATAATCAATTTAAAGGGAATATTTGCAAATTATACTTTGTGATACGCTCGTAAAACTTTTGACATTGTTATTTGAACATATCGTTTCATAATTTCCTTTCCTGAAGAAAATACATCTGCTGTTGTTATTTGAACACGTCATTGTCTCTGAAACATTCGTTATATTTGAACACGCGATATAAATTTTTCCTCATAAAAGAAACATTTTTTGAAAAATGTCTTACCCTAATAGTTTAATAAGACCAGCTCGCCTAGAAGTACCTCAAGGCAATGTTTCAGCTCCCCAAGCTCCTCCAGCGCCCGCTTCTACTCCTAATGTGATTAACGAAGGTATGATCAGATTAATTTCGAAATTAGTTACCGAAACCCTTCAAATACAGAGACATCAACTATATAACTCCATCATGAAAACAGCGTCCGATATTAATCACGATGTAGACCATCCAAAAAATGTCACTATTGATAGAAATTTGACAAGATACCTGATGTAATGAAAAGCCTCAGAGAATTCTCTGGCCAGCCTCAAGAGTTCAACTCATGGAAAGAGATTGTCGATAGGATACTCAAAATCTATGCGCACTTAGAAGGAAACAAGATTACGGGGTACGCAGATGTAGCCCTGGAATCTTGCAATACACCGCTAAATTGAGAAAAAATATCAAAGTGCCTTACGCTGCTTTATGCAGACAAAAGGGACATAGGAACCCTAGAGTACCAAATCACAACATTGGTACAAGTCAATAGTACCATCCTCGAATACTATCAGGCTGTTTACCATCACTTTTCACTCATTTTAAACAAGTTGGGATTAATGGAAATGAGCGAAGAGTCAATAAACAACATGACTCAGTGTTACAGGGACAAAGCCTTTGACACTTTTGTAAGAGGGCTGGCTCAAAGGCGAATTACCTAAGTTTCTCAGTATCCGTGAACCAGCTGATCTTCCGCAAGAACTACATCTGTGCTTGAAGTTGCAGAATGTTGATTTCAGAACTCAGCATGCAAACAACTCTCAGTCTAGTTCTCGAAAAACATTTCACCAAGCACCTCCTTCGGTTCCTCCAAGAAAAAATAATTTTTCGCAACCAGGACCAGTAATGGTCTAGTTTTTCAAACATGGCGGCAGATTAGGCGATTTGGCAAAAGCTGTTCAGAAATACAACATGAGACTTAAAAATATATATTTTGCAATGAATGCTTAAGCCCATACTTGTAAAACAATGTTTTTGCAAGAATATTGTGAAATACCTAAATTATTTGAAAAAGAAAAATAATTCGTAGTGTTGCTATGAATTGAAAATGATAATCACGCATATATCACAGAAAGTGATTTCGTTCTAAGATTCTCACTAACCTCTTTTATGTATTCAAATGGATTCTCTTTAAAAAATAGATGTAACATATTGATGTTTTGTACAAAATACAAAATATGTATTGAAATTTTTCTCAAAAATCTGTGTTTTCATCAATGGCACTTCCGCGTCGTATCTTAAAACAGATATAAATGCAAATGAATTCTTGAAAGAGAATAGTTTCATTTATGTCTGTGGGTGGCTCTTCAGAAAGTGTCACGAAAGCCATATGTGTAGTATGCCTTTACCCACATTAGATACAGCAGATGCTTCGACTGGCTTAGGTTTCACAACTTTTGAGCAATTCGATGGATGCAATCTTATTGCGGCGCCAAGTGATTTTGTGGAATACATCCGAGAATTTGAGCAAAAGTTTTTGGACTCATTCGACAAATGTTATTATGTAAGGGGAGTTGCACAACATCTTCTTACTTTACTGATTACTGAAAAATAAATATACTTGCTGTAAAAATTTTCCACCAGACATCATCTTAAATTATTTTATTAGAATTCGAATTAATTTTGTCACTAAATTTTGGAACAGGGATTTGAGCGACCCCAATTTCAAAAATAATATGCTCCGTGTTAGACATTTGTAAAAAAAATTTAAATTAAAAGTTTGTCTTCCATATATTCATGCCGTTGAAATTTTTTATTTTTCTGTTAATTTTTTAAGTTAAATGCAATTCTTGTTAGATGGCGTACGTATCTTCGTATCGTATTATTAAAAAATTATGACTGGCGTTAAATCCTTGTTATCAACATATATCATACTTGCTTATTAAAAGAGTTTAAGCTGTTCTGTTTTTGTCAACTTAATTAATTATTGGTGATATTTCAGGTTTACTAAGAAACATACTTTATTGTCATTTCGCGTTTTTATATTTATATATCCATTACCTGATATATATTCTCTCACCCTTAAAACTTACGCACCCTTATGATTTTACTCCCTGTCAAGATATTTCACCTCAATAACTGATCAGCTGTTTGCAATCAGCTGATCAAGACAGCTCACACGTATTCACAGACAGGGGTTTTAAGAAACCCTTTTTTTTTGTTTTTTTTTTTTATTGAAAATTTGATGAAAATTCAGGGTTATACTTATATGCTAGACAAATTTTCTTAAACTAGCTTAACATATTCTTTTCTTACATCTATCTTACTGACCCTATGCGGATGCTCTAAGTTAATCTAAACATATTTGATCTTACTGCCTTTCGGCATCTTTTTTTTTGTTTTAATCTTTATCCAAACTTAAATTATGCTAAGAAAACTATTAAAAACTTAGCTGCACTTCGTTTTTTTTTTTTTGCTTACATACTAATACTTAACATACTATACCTTAACTATATCCGGCGTAAGGACGCGTGCACCAGGGCGCATCAGTTATTTATATGCCTTACATATAGAGACTACGCCGTGGTGCACCTTCTTATTTTTTCGTTTTTTTTTTTGGTTTTTTTTTTTGTTCTGTTTTGTTTTATATATAAAACCTAAGACTAAACCTAACTTAAAAACTAACTACTAACTAGACATCTGATTTTACTCACATATCTTTACGTTTTCACTATAAAACAAGCAATATGGCGGCAAATTCGACAAATTTGCCCTTAATAGTGTCAAAAATTCGTAAATTACCGAATATGTTTTGCTTAACATTTTTGTTAGTTTAAAGAGTAATAACTGTCTAAAAGAAAGCTTTTCAAACTTTGCTGTTCGGAGTCGGTAAAAAACTGTGTTTCCCTTTTACTCGTGAGAGAACAGTAGCGCGCATAACACGAGTAGTTCATAAGCAATCTATGCCCTGGTCTCCTGTAAACTATAGCGCCATAAAATTAATTAATTATTTATTTATTTATTAGTGTTAGGAACTATATCAATTTATAAAATACAAGTCTTAGAATTTAAAATCAGTAGTAGTTATTCAACGTTTTGTAATGATTAGGAGTTTATATGGATAAGTTTATGACCTCGTTTTGTTTTTGAATTAATCATAAAGTCTTCCGAATATTGCTTTTCTGATGCAACTACTGCCTTACAAACATAATTTCTGATCGCGGACATCGGTAGCTACTTCTTTGTGGTGGATAAAACTATGCCTTCTTATATGACCTCCTGATTTTTTCGTAGAAATGAGAGCTCACGAGATAGCAAAATATTTCCCCTCCCTACGAATTTCTGCCGAAGAAATATCTTTGGGCGGCAGATGGCAGAGTACATGCCTTCGAGGTGCCACGTGTCTCCTTAAAAAAATAGTGAATCCAGTTAGACTCCTGTTTATCTAATTCAGCGCTTCCAGAGGCCACCGCTATTAGCAATGTTTCACTAAAATGTGGGATAAATTGAGACATAGAATAATATACTACAGTATAAAAAAGTCCTCTCAGTCCTTTTGTTTTAAAATTTTATTACGATATGGTGCATAACTCTTATCGTAAAGAGAAATATGGGATTTGACGGCCTCAATTTTGTCTCAGTTATCTACATAAATAAAATACAACTTAATTTTTGTATTTTATTTAAGTTGTGCAATTACAAACCTTAATTATTCCCTGCAAAAAATTTTGTTCACACTCAATATAGGATTTTCTTTCTATTTTTTCCTCCTTCCGAATGTTTCAAAATTTCTTCAACTCCGGAATGTCTCGAAGTCCCGCCCACAAATTCCTGTGTTAATGTCTTTAATAAGTTATTTTCCTGTGTGACTTCGACGAGAACTTACCTCAAACTCAACAAACGTTAATTTAAAATTCAAAAAAGTTCTCATGAAATGTCACAATGTTCTATTGTCAACTCTGACAAAGAGAGAAAAGTTAAAAGTTGAGCTAGTTCGTCCGTCACGTGAGCGGCGGCGTTGGTCTATGGGGCACCTCCCATAAGAATGCATGCATTTCTAGGTATTTGTCAAACTTTAGCTGACGCTGACGCTAGTAAAGTATTCAATGTGTCGCAAGAATAATGTATGTGTCGGGGCCCTTATAGTAAACATTGATTAAATTAATTCAAGGGTTGGTGACAATGGAGCTGACTATCGCTTTATTGGGCTCTGATCTAAATGTGTTTGAAAATAAACATTTCTAAGGTTATATTTTCCAATTGGAACATAATGGAAAATTAAATATGGGTGTTGCGCAGTTTGGATTATAACGAGTCATGTCAGCTGTCAGCTAGTGATTTTAATAGGTATTTGGATAGATATCTTATGCTCTTGGTGATAATTAAATTGTGTTTGAAACAGTACAGTTTAATTTTAGTTGTTGCTTATATGTATTCATAATTAAAGATATTTTAAATCTATCAAACACTTCAGCTACAATGGCAACTGCTGATAGTTCAACAATGCGATTTAGTGATCATACTTTGGACAAAGCTACTAAGGCAAAAGTAACCCTTGAAAATTATTATAGCAATCTTGTCACACAGTATGGAGAAAGAAAACAACGGCTGGCGAAACTTGAGGCACAGCTTAAAGATGAAACATTGTCTGAATCTCAAAAACAAGAAAAGAGGCAACAGCATGCGCAAAAAGAAACAGAGTACTTACGCTTAAAACGACTTCGATTAGGAGTCGAAGATTTTGAAGCGCTAAAAGTTATCGGAAGAGGAGCCTTTGGAGAAGTGCGTTTAGTACAAAAAAAGGACACTGGTCATGTGTATGCTATGAAAGTATTGCGAAAAGCAGATATGCTTGAGAAAGAGCAAGTTGCTCACGTAAGAGCTGAAAGAGATGTACTGGTGGAAGCAGATCATCAATGGGTTGTCAAAATGTATTATAGTTTTCAGGTAAACAAATAGAAAAAAATAAGTAATCATCTAAAATAATAATAATAATGTTAAAATATGTATAGGACCCAGTCAATTTGTACTTAATTATGGAATTCCTACCTGGTGGTGATATGATGACACTTCTAATGAAAAAGGACACACTTTCTGAAGAATGTACTCAGTTTTATATTGGAGAAACTGCGCTAGCCATTGATTCAATTCATAAACTTGGCTTTATACATAGGGATATAAAACCAGATAATCTACTCTTAGATGCGAGAGGTCACCTTAAGGTATGTTTTTGTTATTCGCTTACTGTTAGTAATTTTTGAAGAGAAAGTATTTTACTAACTTTTATGGAATAAGTCGATGATTTATTTTTTGTATAGATGTTGCAGGATAACTGCAACTTTTTCGCCAGTTTAACTTATAAAATTAATTTTCTGTTTGTGTCTCATTCCCGACGTTGCTTTACTGAGTATATTTAATAATAAAACTGTCCAAGAAGTATTCCTTCACTACATCACACCATATAAAAGTTCAGTTATGAATAATTGTGAACTTTATAGTTCAGTTCAGTTTATGGTTCATCCAAGCACCTCAATCAATCAATCTCAGGATAGGGAAACAAATGCTGATACCTAGTCAGTTTAATTCAAAATATTGGATTAACCCGTTATACGAGAAGCATGTCCGTAATATAATAAATAATCCTTCATACATATATAAGTTCTCATAGTGTAAATCCTACTCTATGTGTTTGTTGAAAACATATTATATATAAATATAAGGAATCTATAACTCTAATCTCTAGAATAAAATATTTTGGGGTAAAACAGATTATATGTATTTATATAATTATAAATATTGCTATTATATTTTTTTTTTTAAATAATCTTGAGAAAAAAATTAAATATATCAATTTGCTTTCAAGGACGGTTTTGTAAAAAAAAAAACGCCTTAGTATCAGTATTTAAATTCAATGAATCTTGTAAGTTGTGTGCAGTTTTTTTGTAATCAAATGCGAAAAAAAACGAAAACCAAAATAAATGATACAATACTTTAAATATTTTAAATTTAGTTTAGAGAGTCGTTTCTCAGCCGCACCACACGGAAATGGAATGCCCTTTCCAGCTCAAATTTCCCACCTCATTACAGTCCACAGGCAGTTTAAATCAATGTGCTGTGAGTTAGCTCATTTAAAAAGTCATATTCTCTTCGTAGTTTTATCATTTAATCATTGAATTTTTCAGTCTTAGTTCTGATTAAACTTAGTAGATCTTGCATACTCTCAGTTGTCCATAGATTTGCAACAATGCTGGCTGTGGTTAAAAAACATCCACATTCTGTAAAATGAATAAGCAACTTCGGAGTTAATATGAAAACCAAAACAAGATTTGTGAATTATTATGGTGAAGCCTATTGTACTATGCAATCTAGTTAAAGAAGCCTTAGAAATGCGGATAAAGTTTTACATGGATAGAGTTCATACTCTATAAAAAAAAAAACTGTTTGGGACGATTTACCGGCCTTCAATCTCAATCATTTCGCTTAATATTGTCGTATGTCATCCATTTTTCGTCGCCAGTCACCATCCGCTTCAAAAATGGGTCAAGTTCGTTCCGTTTCAGCAGCATATATCAGGCGTTGATTCGGTCCAGAAGGTTTTTTTGCGTCAAATCATGCGGCACCCAAAAATCAAACATTTCTTGTATCCAGCCTTCTGCAGATGCTTTCAAATGGTTTATTGACTAACTCCCATCTCCTGGGCGAGGTCACGAGATGCCACATGCCGGTCTAACTCGATGATTTCTATAGTTCGATCGGTATTCATCGTCACAGGTCGTCCGCCGGCTAGCTTATCCATGGTGTCATTTTCACCGGCTCTGAATCGTCGAAACCATTCTTCCGCGGTTCAAAGTGATAGAGTGCCATCCCCCAAAACACAATTCATCTAACGGAACGTTTCTCTAGCGGATTTGCCTTTAACGAAGGAAAACTTTGAAATTGCACGAATTTCGGCGTTAGTGAACTCCACGCTTACACGTCTATAACTGTTGAACGCAATATCCAAACTAATCATGCATAACGTCGTTGTTTAGGTTATGTCAAGACCTTGATGCATAGTATTGACAGATACGAGTTCTTTAGCGCTTTTTACATAGCCGGAAAATTCAAAAGACAAAAAGGCGGGAGTGAGATATTTGGCAACCTTATATATGAGGTGAAAGATTTTATATTTTGACTGCTTTTATTTCCAATATCCGCTTATGAGAATGAGTCATGCTTATGAGAGGGAGTCATAGCACATATATATGAGGTGAATGATTTTATATTTTGCCTACTTTTATTTCCAGAGATGCAGAGAAATTAATTTACTATAGGCTGTCTAAAAATATCAATAAAAATTGTCTAAAAAATTAAGTAAGCAATTTTGTGATTACTTTATAAAACATTTTGCTCCTCAATCGAATTAACTGTGAAAAATATAAAATATTGTACAGGTGTTGTGACAGATGGCCTAATCGGGTTATTTTAGGCGGTATGTGTCCCGGTCAAGTTAATGCTTTTAAAAGTTCGCTTTGATTTTAATGTCAATTTATTTATTTGTCAATGACCGAAATGATGAATGCAAATACTACGTGCGAGACATGACATATTATTTCTTGGCTCAATCTTTAAGGTATAGTTTCACTTACGTAACTGTTAGCTGAATTGGAATGACTTCCATTCCAGCATGATTCATTTCCTTGAGCTGAACCGTCGGCCGAAACCAAAACTGTATACAGTTGTGTTCATAAAATAATAGCAGTGCTTTAAAAAAAAGAGAAATAATTTTCTATTTATTCAAAATTGTTTCATTATTTTTTCCAAAAATCGTATACAAAAGTAAAGTATTTAAGTCTTAATAGGTATATCAGAAAATAAACGTTCATAACTTTTAACTATTTTATTTTTTGTCGTAGTAATATTTCGCAGTTGTTCATAAAAATAGCAGTGTTTAGAATTATGATGTGCCTAGACAATAGAATTAAATAAAACAATATGAAATCATTATTATTTACAGCTTACCTTTAGTACTTTGTAGCATAGCCTTTGTTTTTTATCACTGCGGTGCATCTTCGTGGCATTAAGTCTACCACACTCCGACATCTCAACTGGTATAGCTTCCCATGAATCTCGCACTACCTTCCAGGAGATTGTGCTGGCCACTCCACAACGGCTATTCTTTTTTCATCAAACCAAGATTTTGCCCCTTTTGAAGTATGTTTTGAGTCATTATCTTGTTGATATACCCAAACTAGTGGCATTTCCTCCTCGGTATAGGACAGCATAACCTCTTCTAACATCTTAACGTACTCAGTACCGTCCATTATATGGCACCCTTGATAGGATATATATGCCCAACCCTATTATATGAGAAACAGGCCCAAATCATTAGTTTTGCTCCTCCGTGTTTAACAGTTTTAACTGTATAATGGGAATTCTTTTCTTCTTTCTTTGGTCTTCTTTTATATACACGCGATACAATTATCTACAAATTTGCGAACGTATTTGGACATGGTCTCGAACCAATAGTAGCTATATATCTTGTCGAGGTTTTTCTCCCAGCCTAAATGCATAATAGCCTCATGTACATGATTAATTACAGACCAAAGCCCTTGGAATCACGGGTAAGCATCGAGTTCTGCCATTTTTTTGTATTATTCGATAAAGAGTTCCAGCCCTTAACTCATACGTACTTGCCACATCTTACCTTAGTACGCCATCACGCAATTTAGAAACAATAGCAGATACTTCCGGTTCTCTTTGTTGTTCGGCAAGAAGCCAATTGTCTGTGATTTCAGTTAAATTTTCACGTTTTTCAGCAGTCTTGGCAATTAATTTGGGTTTGATGGGTAATGGGTTATGAGAAAAAAAGTCCACATTCCCTTTCTATATTCGACTTGGAAGTGGAATGACTGCAAATAGACCCACCAGCGGTGAACTCTTGGCGATAGGTCTATTTTGGTAAGGCTAGCTTTTAACTAGTTGCAATCAGTGTACACCACAAATTTGCGACCCTGTAGATAATGGCGAAAGTATTTTACTGCATTGAAAACAGCCAATGTTTCCAATTCGTAAGAGTAATAACGCGATTCTGCTGAAGTTGTGCATTTGCTGTAATACTCCACAACATTAGGTTTATTGTCAATTTTGTGCAGTAGGATCCCACTAATGCCAGGATCTTACGTGGATTTGAGCGAATTTCACCCGCCACAATCTCGTATCCGAGGTATTCAACACTTGTCTTAAGGAATGAGCATTTAGTAATATTAAAAGAAAATCCAGCTTTAGATAATATTTCTAGCACTTTCTGTAATCTCTCAAATGCCTTCTCCTTAGTATTGGCAACAATGTCATCTATATAGACAATAACATAGGAATATGCGAGTTCACCCAAAGCCTTTATTACGGCGCGCTGAAAAATCAAAAACCAAAAGGCATGGCCAAAAATTCATACTGACCCTCAGGAGTAACAAAAGCCGTTCGTTCTATGGAATTAGCATGTATAGGGATTTGATAAAATCCACTAGCCATATCCTCCGACCATATCTTACAGATGAGCTGGTGCATGCGCCCAACCAGGTCATCTCCAGCTGCTTTAAATAGTTCTGCGGACAGTCCGTCCGCTCCAGCAGCTTTGTTCGACTTTAGCTTGGATATTGCTATCTTCACCTCGTCTAAGTCGGGGGGACGGAATGCTTGTCTATCATCGTCCAAATTGAGTGGAACATTCTGCCTAACAGCGGGATTTGGGCCGTCATCGCCGTTTAGGAGTCTGCAGAAATGATCCTTCCAGATTCTCAGCACAGGCTGCGACTCTACTACTAGTTGTCCATTTTGGTCCCGGCAGGCCTTGGTCCGAACCTTGTATCCTCCGGATAGCTGTTTTATCTTTCTTTAAAACTTTCGGACTTCATTCCTGCCAAAGCACCTTTCCATTTCCTCGACCGCGCGCTTCTCATGCTCCTTCGTTTTCCTTCTGAGAAGCCGGTGCTCTTCCCTTCTTCTCTGTTCGTAGAGTTCACGAACAGCCCGCGTTGTTCGATGCAGCGTCGCCTTATAGGCGTCTTGTTTAGCTGCGTGCGCTTGCCTGCACTCGTCGTCAAACCATGGGTTCCTTCTGGGTGGTGACGTGAAACCCAGCACATCAGTGGCAGCTTCTTTGATGGCTTCTTGACAACGTTTCCATTCTTCTTCTATGCTTAGTGCAGGAAGCGTTGAACTCTGAGCAAGTTTCAGGGAGACTCGGTCGGCAAAGTTCCCAGCAATCAGCTGCGATTGTAGCTTTTCGACGTCAAACCGTTTTGGCCTTTCTCGACTCCGTTGCTCTCTCGATATCCGGGTTCTTACCTTGGCTACAACAAGGTGATGATCCGAGTCAATGTTTGCACCTCGGATGGTTCGAACATCGAGAATATTGGAGGAGTCTCTGACGTCGATCGCAACGTGATCAATCTGGTTGACGGTTGATTGATCAGGAGATCGCCAGGTTCCTTTGTGAATGTTGAGGTGTGGGAACCGCGTGCTGGCCACAGAGAGGTTTCGCCCCGAGGCGAAGTCCAACAGCCTGAGTCTGTTTCCGGATGTGTTGTCATGCAGGCTGTGTTTAGCAATGACTCCAGCAAAGATGTCCTCCTTTCCCAGATGAGCGTTGAAATCTCCTAGAACGATCTTGGTGTCATAGCTGGGGCATCGGTCGTATGTTCTTTCTAGGAAATCATAGAAGTCATCCTTGATGTTTTCATCCTTCTCCTCTGTCAGGGCGTGAGTGCATATTAGGCTGATGTTCCCGAATTTAGCCTTGATGCGGATTGTCATGAGGCGTTCGCTGACTGGGTCGTAGCTCAAGACTTTTTGCCTAAGTCTGCCTCGAACAACAAATCCGCATCCGAATAAGCGCTACCTTCTCTCTCTATAGCAATTGCTGTAGTAGATATCGCAGTTCTTCGTACATCGTACGTGCATCATGGTCTTCCCGACCCTGACCCCTGCCACAACTTCAGCTGCCCCACACGCCATGATCAAACATTTCTGTCTGCACTTGTGCTTACAATGTCAGCTGTGGTGCGGTCTTTAGCCCTTTTGTCTGAACCCTCACGCACACTCACTGGTGCCTCTAATTCTGTATTGACATTACTTTCATTAGCATTATTCTCTGTACTCATACTACTTATATCAATGTCTAACTCTGCGGGAATCTGTTCACTTGGCAAAGCACGCAAATATTCGTGCGAATATTTGTAAGTTCTTTTATTTGTTAATGATTTAAGCACATATCTTACTCCATTCAAGATCTCTGTCACAAAAAATGGACCTCTATAGTTGGGGTCCAACTTCGTTTGATGTCATTCCTCGTTCTTAAGCAAAACATGATCACCAACTTAATGTTTTACAATTTTGGCCCTATTCTTATCGAATCTTAACTTATCATAACGAGCATTATCTTCAATATTTTTTTTGACCTGTGACCTTACAATTCCTACATCTACTTTATTTTCTTCATCACTGATTGACATTAATCCAAAAGACCGCGCTTCTCTTCCGATTAACAATTCTAAGGGACTAGCCTTAGTTACTCAATTGACCTATTTTATGCGTAGAACAAAATTCGCGAAAACTCGCACTAGTAAAGCACCTGCCCTGGTAAGCTATTATACGTGTAAGCACGCCAAATAACTATATAGTCGACTTCACGGCTTTAATGCAACTCTCAGTATCAATGTTTACTGTATGGTAGAAAAAAACAAACTTTGTAAAAGCATCAATTTGTACTATTACATATTCTTTAAGATCATTTTTCCCACTTAACTTGCCCGTTATATCTATGTGAATTGTGTGCCATGGTATATCTACTTTGGGTATAGAGTGCAATTGTACTTTACCGGAACTTTGTTTAGACAACTTACACGCGATACAATTATCTACAAATTTGCGAACGTATTTGGACATGGTCTCGAACCAATAGTAGCTATATATCTTGTCGAGGTTTTTCTCCCAGCCTAAATGCATAATAGCCTCATGTACATGATTAATTACAGACCAAAGCCCTTGGAATCACGGGTAAGCATCGAGTTCTGCCATTTTTTTGTATTATTCGATAAAGAGTTCCAGCCCTTAACTCATACGTACTTGCCACATCTTACCTTAGTACGCCATCACGCAATTTAGAAACAATAGCAGATACTTCCGGTTCTCTTTGTTGTTCGGCAAGAAGCCAATTGTCTGTGATTTCAGTTAAATTTTCACGTTTTTCAGCAGTCTTGGCAATTAATTTGGGTTTGATGGGTAATGGGTTACGAGAAAAAAAGTCCACATTCCCTTTCTATATTCGACTTGGAAGTGGAATGACTGCAAATAGACCCACCAGCGGTGAACTCTTGGCGATAGGTCTATTTTGGTAAGACTAGCTTTTAACTAGTTGCAATCAGTGTACACCACAAATTTGCGACCCTGTAGATAATGGCGAAAGTATTTTACTGCATTGAAAACAGCCAATGTTTCCAATTCGTAAGAGTAATAACGCGATTCTGCTGAAGTTGTGCAGTAGGATCCCACTAATGCCAGGATCTTACGTGGATTTGAGCGAATTTCACCCGCCACAATCTCGTATCCGAGGTATTCAACACTTGTCTTAAGGAATGAGCATTTAGTAATATTAAAAGAAAATCCAGCTTTAGATAATATTTCTAGCACTTTCTGTAATCTCTCAAATGCCTTCTCCTTAGTATTGGCAACAATGTCATCTATATAGACAATAACATAGGAATATGCGAGTTCACCCAAAGCCTTTATTACGGCGCGCTGAAAAATCAAAAACCAAAAGGCATGGCCAAAAATTCATACTGACCCTCAGGAGTAACAAAAGCCGTTCGTTCTATGGAATTAGCATGTATAGGGATTTGATAAAATCCACTAGCCATATCCTCCGACCATATCTTACAGATGAGCTGGTGCATGCGCCCAACCAGGTCATCTCCAGCTGCTTTAAATAGTTCTGCGGACAGTCCGTCCGCTCCAGCAGCTTTGTTCGACTTTAGCTTGGATATTGCTATCTTCACCTCGTCTAAGTCGGGGGGACGGAATGCTTGTCTATCATCGTCCAAATTGAGTGGAACATTCTGCCTAACAGCGGGATTTGGGCCGTCATCGCCGTTTAGGAGTCTGCAGAAATGATCCTTCCAGATTCTCAGCACAGGCTGCGACTCTACTACTAGTTGTCCATTTTGGTCCCGGCAGGCCTTGGTCCGAACCTTGTATCCTCCGGATAGCTGTTTTATCTTTCTTTAAAACTTTCGGACTTCATTCCTGCCAAAGCACCTTTCCATTTCCTCGACCGCGCGCTTCTCATGCTCCTTCGTTTTCCTTCTGAGAAGCCGGTGCTCTTCCCTTCTTCTCTGTTCGTAGAGTTCACGAACAGCCCGCGTTGTTCGATGCAGCGTCGCCTTATAGGCGTCTTGTTTAGCTGCGTGCGCTTGCCTGCACTCGTCGTCAAACCATGGGTTCCTTCTGGGTGGTGACGTGAAACCCAGCACATCAGTGGCAGCTTCTTTGATGGCTTCTTGACAACGTTTCCATTCTTCTTCTATGCTTAGTGCAGGAAGCGTTGAACTCTGAGCAAGTTTCAGGGAGACTCGGTCGGCAAAGTTCCCAGCAATCAGCTGCGATTGTAGCTTTTCGACGTCAAACCGTTTTGGCCTTTCTCGACTCCGTTGCTCTCTCGATATCCGGGTTCTTACCTTGGCTACAACAAGGTGATGATCCGAGTCAATGTTTGCACCTCGGATGGTTCGAACATCGAGAATATTGGAGGAGTCTCTGACGTCGATCGCAACGTGATCAATCTGGTTGACGGTTGATTGATCAGGAGATCGCCAGGTTCCTTTGTGAATGTTGAGGTGTGGGAACCGCGTGCTGGCCACAGAGAGGTTTCGCCCCGAGGCGAAGTCCAACAGCCTGAGTCTGTTTCCGGATGTGTTGTCATGCAGGCTGTGTTTAGCAATGACTCCAGCAAAGATGTCCTCCTTTCCCAGATGAGCGTTGAAATCTCCTAGAACGATCTTGGTGTCATAGCTGGGGCATCGGTCGTATGTTCTTTCTAGGAAATCATAGAAGTCATCCTTGATGTTTTCATCCTTCTCCTCTGTCAGGGCGTGAGCGCATATTAGGCTGATGTTCCCGAATTTAGCCTTGATGCGGATTGTCATGAGGCGTTCGCTGACTGGGTCTTAGCTCAAGACTTTTTGCCTAAGTCTGCCTCGAACAACAAATCCGCATCCGAATAAGCGCTACCTTCTCTCTCTATAGCAATTGCTGTAGTAGATATCGCAGTTCTTCGTACATCGTACGTGCATCATGGTCTTCCCGACCCTGACCCCTGCCACAACTTCAGCTGCCCCACACGCCATGATCAAACATTTCTGTCTGCACTTGTGCTTACAATGTCAGCTGTGGTGCGGTCTTTAGCCCTTTTGTCTGAACCCTCACGCACACTCACTGGTGCCTCTAATTCTGTATTGACATTACTTTCATTAGCATTATTCTCTGTACTCATACTACTTATATCAATGTCTAACTCTGCGGGAATCTGTTCACTTGGCAAAGCACGCAAATATTCGTGCGAATATTTGTAAGTTCTTTTATTTGTTAATGATTTAAGCACATATCTTACTCCATTCAAGATCTCTGTCACAAAAAATGGACCTCTATAGTTGGGGTCCAACTTCGTTTGATGTCATTCCTCGTTCTTAAGCAAAACATGATCACCAACTTAATGTTTTACAATTTTGGCCCTATTCTTATCGAATCTTAACTTATCATAACGAGCATTATCTTCAATATTTTTTTTGACCTGTGACCTTACAATTCCTACATCTACTTTATTTTCTTCATCACTGATTGACATTAATCCAAAAGACCGCGCTTCTCTTCCGATTAACAATTCTAAGGGACTAGCCTTAGTTACTCAATTGACCTATTTTATGCGTAGAACAAAATTCGCGAAAACTCGCACTAGTAAAGCACCTGCCCTGGTAAGCTATTATACGTGTAAGCACGCCAAATAACTATATAGTCGACTTCACGGCTTTAATGCAACTCTCAGTATCAATGTTTACTGTATGGTAGAAAAAAACAAACTTTGTAAAAGCATCAATTTGTACTATTACATATTCTTTAAGATCATTTTTCCCACTTAACTTGCCCGTTATATCTATGTGAATTGTGTGCCATGGTATATCTACTTTGGGTATAGAGTGCAATTGTACTTTACCGGAACTTTGTTTAGACAACTTACACGCGATACAATTATCTACAAATTTGCGAACGTATTTGGACATGGTCTCGAACCAATAGTAGCTATATATCTTGTCGAGGTTTTTCTCCCAGCCTAAATGCATAATAGCCTCATGTACATGATTAATTACAGACCAAAGCCCTTGGAATCACGGGTAAGCATCGAGTTCTGCCATTTTTTTGTATTATTCGATAAAGAGTTCCAGCCCTTAACTCATACGTACTTGCCACATCTTACCTTAGTACGCCATCACGCAATTTAGAAACAATAGCAGATACTTCCGGTTCTCTTTGTTGTTCGGCAAGAAGCCAATTGTCTGTGATTTCAGTTAAATTTTCACGTTTTTCAGCAGTCTTGGCAATTAATTTGGGTTTGATGGGTAATGGGTTACGAGAAAAAAAGTCCACATTCCCTTTCTATATTCGACTTGGAAGTGGAATGACTGCAAATAGACCCACCAGCGGTGAACTCTTGGCGATAGGTCTATTTTGGTAAGACTAGCTTTTAACTAGTTGCAATCAGTGTACACCACAAATTTGCGACCCTGTAGATAATGGCGAAAGTATTTTACTGCATTGAAAACAGCCAATGTTTCCAATTCGTAAGAGTAATAACGCGATTCTGCTGAAGTTGTGCAGTAGGATCCCACTAATGCCAGGATCTTACGTGGATTTGAGCGAATTTCACCCGCCACAATCTCGTATCCGAGGTATTCAACACTTGTCTTAAGGAATGAGCATTTAGTAATATTAAAAGAAAATCCAGCTTTAGATAATATTTCTAGCACTTTCTGTAATCTCTCAAATGCCTTCTCCTTAGTATTGGCAACAATGTCATCTATATAGACAATAACATAGGAATATGCGAGTTCACCCAAAGCCTTTATTACGGCGCGCTGAAAAATCAAAAACCAAAAGGCATGGCCAAAAATTCATACTGACCCTCAGGAGTAACAAAAGCCGTTCGTTCTATGGAATTAGCATGTATAGGGATTTGATAAAATCCACTAGCCATATCCTCCGACCATATCTTACAGATGAGCTGGTGCATGCGCCCAACCAGGTCATCTCCAGCTGCTTTAAATAGTTCTGCGGACAGTCCGTCCGCTCCAGCAGCTTTGTTCGACTTTAGCTTGGATATTGCTATCTTCACCTCGTCTAAGTCGGGGGGACGGAATGCTTGTCTATCATCGTCCAAATTGAGTGGAACATTCTGCCTAACAGCGGGATTTGGGCCGTCATCGCCGTTTAGGAGTCTGCAGAAATGATCCTTCCAGATTCTCAGCACAGGCTGCGACTCTACTACTAGTTGTCCATTTTGGTCCAGGCAGGCCTTGGTCCGAACCTTGTATCCTCCGGATAGCTGTTTTATCTTTCTTTAAAACTTTCGGACTTCATTCCTGCCAAAGCACCTTTCCATTTCCTCGACCGCGCGCTTCTCATGCTCCTTCGTTTTCCTTCTGAGAAGCCGGTGCTCTTCCCTTCTTCTCTGTTCGTAGAGTTCACGAACAGCCCGCGTTGTTCGATGCAGCGTCGCCTTATAGGCGTCTTGTTTAGCTGCGTGCGCTTGCCTGCACTCGTCGTCAAACCATGGGTTCCTTCTGGGTGGTGACGTGAAACCCAGCACATCAGTGGCAGCTTCTTTGATGGCTTCTTGACAACGTTTCCATTCTTCTTCTATGCTTAGTGCAGGAAGCGTTGAACTCTGAGCAAGTTTCAGGGAGACTCGGTCGGCAAAGTTCCCAGCAATCAGCTGCGATTGTAGCTTTTCGACGTCAAACCGTTTTGGCCTTTCTCGACTCCGTTGCTCTCTCGATATCCGGGTTCTTACCTTGGCTACAACAAGGTGATGATCCGAGTCAATGTTTGCACCTCGGATGGTTCGAACATCGAGAATATTGGAGGAGTCTCTGACGTCGATCGCAACGTGATCAATCTGGTTGACGGTTGATTGATCAGGAGATCGCCAGGTTCCTTTGTGAATGTTGAGGTGTGGGAACCGCGTGCTGGCCACAGAGAGGTTTCGCCCCGAGGCGAAGTCCAACAGCCTGAGTCTGTTTCCGGATGTGTTGTCATGCAGGCTGTGTTTAGCAATGACTCCAGCAAAGATGTCCTCCTTTCCCAGATGAGCGTTGAAATCTCCTAGAACGATCTTGGTGTCATAGCTGGGGCATCGGTCGTATGTTCTTTCTAGGAAATCATAGAAGTCATCCTTGATGTTTTCATCCTTCTCCTCTGTCAGGGCGTGAGCGCATATTAGGCTGATGTTCCCGAATTTAGCCTTGATGCGGATTGTCATGAGGCGTTCGCTGACTGGGTCGTAGCTCAAGACTTTTTGCCTAAGTCTGCCTCGAACAACAAATCCGCATCCGAATAAGCGCTACCTTCTCTCTCTATAGCAATTGCTGTAGTATATATCGCAGTTCTTCGTACATCGTACGTGCATCATGGTCTTCCCGACCCTGACCCCTGCCACAACTTCAGCTGCCCCACACGCCATGATCAAACATTTCTGTCTGCACTTGTGCTTACAATGTCAGCTGTGGTGCGGTCTTTAGCCCTTTTGTCTGAACCCTCACGCACACTCACTGGTGCCTCTAATTCTGTATTGACATTACTTTCATTAGCATTATTCTCTGTACTCATACTACTTATATCAATGTCTAACTCTGCGGGAATCTGTTCACTTGGCAAAGCACGCAAATATTCGTGCGAATATTTGTAAGTTCTTTTATTTGTTAATGATTTAAGCACATATCTTACTCCATTCAAGATCTCTGTCACAAAAAATGGACCTCTATAGTTGGGGTCCAACTTCGTTTGATGTCATTCCTCGTTCTTAAGCAAAACATGATCACCAACTTAATGTTTTACAATTTTGGCCCTATTCTTATCGAATCTTAACTTATCATAACGAGCATTATCTTCAATATTTTTTTTGACCTGTGACCTTACAATTCCTACATCTACTTTATTTTCTTCATCACTGATTGACATTAATCCAAAAGACCGCGCTTCTCTTCCGATTAACAATTCTAAGGGACTAGCCTTAGTTACTCAATTGACCTATTTTATGCGTAGAACAAAATTCGCGAAAACTCGCACTAGTAAAGCACCTGCCCTGGTAAGCTATTATACGTGTAAGCACGCCAAATAACTATATAGTCGACTTCACGGCTTTAATGCAACTCTCAGTATCAATGTTTACTGTATGGTAGAAAAAAACAAACTTTGTAAAAGCATCAATTTGTACTATTACATATTCTTTAAGATCATTTTTCCCACTTAACTTGCCCGTTATATCTATGTGAATTGTGTGCCATGGTATATCTACTTTGGGTATAGAGTGCAATTGTACTTTACCGGAACTTTGTTTAGACAACTTACACGCGATACAATTATCTACAAATTTGCGAACGTATTTGGACATGGTCTCGAACCAATAGTAGCTATATATCTTGTCGAGGTTTTTCTCCCAGCCTAAATGCATAATAGCCTCATGTACATGATTAATTACAGACCAAAGCCCTTGGAATCACGGGTAAGCATCGAGTTCTGCCATTTTTTTGTATTATTCGATAAAGAGTTCCAGCCCTTAACTCATACGTACTTGCCACATCTTACCTTAGTACGCCATCACGCAATTTAGAAACAATAGCAGATACTTCCGGTTCTCTTTGTTGTTCGGCAAGAAGCCAATTGTCTGTGATTTCAGTTAAATTTTCACGTTTTTCAGCAGTCTTGGCAATTAATTTGGGTTTGATGGGTAATGGGTTACGAGAAAAAAAGTCCACATTCCCTTTCTATATTCGACTTGGAAGTGGAATGACTGCAAATAGACCCACCAGCGGTGAACTCTTGGCGATAGGTCTATTTTGGTAAGACTAGCTTTTAACTAGTTGCAATCAGTGTACACCACAAATTTGCGACCCTGTAGATAATGGCGAAAGTATTTTACTGCATTGAAAACAGCCAATGTTTCCAATTCGTAAGAGTAATAACGCGATTCTGCTGAAGTTGTGCAGTAGGATCCCACTAATGCCAGGATCTTACGTGGATTTGAGCGAATTTCACCCGCCACAATCTCGTATCCGAGGTATTCAACACTTGTCTTAAGGAATGAGCATTTAGTAATATTAAAAGAAAATCCAGCTTTAGATAATATTTCTAGCACTTTCTGTAATCTCTCAAATGCCTTCTCCTTAGTATTGGCAACAATGTCATCTATATAGACAATAACATAGGAATATGCGAGTTCACCCAAAGCCTTTATTACGGCGCGCTGAAAAATCAAAAACCAAAAGGCATGGCCAAAAATTCATACTGACCCTCAGGAGTAACAAAAGCCGTTCGTTCTATGGAATTAGCATGTATAGGGATTTGATAAAATCCACTAGCCATATCCTCCGACCATATCTTACAGATGAGCTGGTGCATGCGCCCAACCAGGTCATCTCCAGCTGCTTTAAATAGTTCTGCGGACAGTCCGTCCGCTCCAGCAGCTTTGTTCGACTTTAGCTTGGATATTGCTATCTTCACCTCGTCTAAGTCGGGGGGACGGAATGCTTGTCTATCATCGTCCAAATTGAGTGGAACATTCTGCCTAACAGCGGGATTTGGGCCGTCATCGCCGTTTAGGAGTCTGCAGAAATGATCCTTCCAGATTCTCAGCACAGGCTGCGACTCTACTACTAGTTGTCCATTTTGGTCCCGGCAGGCCTTGGTCCGAACCTTGTATCCTCCGGATAGCTGTTTTATCTTTCTTTAAAACTTTCGGACTTCATTCCTGCCAAAGCACCTTTCCATTTCCTCGACCGCGCGCTTCTCATGCTCCTTCGTTTTCCTTCTGAGAAGCCGGTGCTCTTCCCTTCTTCTCTGTTCGTAGAGTTCACGAACAGCCCGCGTTGTTCGATGCAGCGTCGCCTTATAGGCGTCTTGTTTAGCTGCGTGCGCTTGCCTGCACTCGTCGTCAAACCATGGGTTCCTTCTGGGTGGTGACGTGAAACCCAGCACATCAGTGGCAGCTTCTTTGATGGCTTCTTGACAACGTTTCCATTCTTCTTCTATGCTTAGTGCAGGAAGCGTTGAACTCTGAGCAAGTTTCAGGGAGACTCGGTCGGCAAAGTTCCCAGCAATCAGCTGCGATTGTAGCTTTTCGACGTCAAACCGTTTTGGCCTTTCTCGACTCCGTTGCTCTCTCGATATCCGGGTTCTTACCTTGGCTACAACAAGGTGATGATCCGAGTCAATGTTTGCACCTCGGATGGTTCGAACATCGAGAATATTGGAGGAGTCTCTGACGTCGATCGCAACGTGATCAATCTGGTTGACGGTTGATTGATCAGGAGATCGCCAGGTTCCTTTGTGAATGTTGAGGTGTGGGAACCGCGTGCTGGCCACAGAGAGGTTTCGCCCCGAGGCGAAGTCCAACAGCCTGAGTCTGTTTCCGGATGTGTTGTCATGCAGGCTGTGTTTAGCAATGACTCCAGCAAAGATGTCCTCCTTTCCCAGATGAGCGTTGAAATCTCCTAGAACGATCTTGGTGTCATAGCTGGGGCATCGGTCGTATGTTCTTTCTAGGAAATCATAGAAGTCATCCTTGATGTTTTCATCCTTCTCCTCTGTCAGGGCGTGAGCGCATATTAGGCTGATGTTCCCGAATTTAGCCTTGATGCGGATTGTCATGAGGCGTTCGCTGACTGGGTCGTAGCTCAAGACTTTTTGCCTAAGTCTGCCTCGAACAACAAATCCGCATCCGAATAAGCGCTACCTTCTCTCTCTATAGCAATTGCTGTAGTAGATATCGCAGTTCTTCGTACATCGTACGTGCATCATGGTCTTCCCGACCCTGACCCCTGCCACAACTTCAGCTGCCCCACACGCCATGATCAAACATTTCTGTCTGCACTTGTGCTTACAATGTCAGCTGTGGTGCGGTCTTTAGCCCTTTTGTCTGAACCCTCACGCACACTCACTGGTGCCTCTAATTCTGTATTGACATTACTTTCATTAGCATTATTCTCTGTACTCATACTACTTATATCAATGTCTAACTCTGCGGGAATCTGTTCACTTGGCAAAGCACGCAAATATTCGTGCGAATATTTGTAAGTTCTTTTATTTGTTAATGATTTAAGCACATATCTTACTCCATTCAAGATCTCTGTCACAAAAAATGGACCTCTATAGTTGGGGTCCAACTTCGTTTGATGTCATTCCTCGTTCTTAAGCAAAACATGATCACCAACTTAATGTTTTACAATTTTGGCCCTATTCTTATCGAATCTTAACTTATCATAACGAGCATTATCTTCAATATTTTTTTTGACCTGTGACCTTACAATTCCTACATCTACTTTATTTTCTTCATCACTGATTGACATTAATCCAAAAGACCGCGCTTCTCTTCCGATTAACAATTCTAAGGGACTAGCCTTAGTTACTCAATTGACCTATTTTATGCGTAGAACAAAATTCGCGAAAACTCGCACTAGTAAAGCACCTGCCCTGGTAAGCTATTATACGTGTAAGCACGCCAAATAACTATATAGTCGACTTCACGGCTTTAATGCAACTCTCAGTATCAATGTTTACTGTATGGTAGAAAAAAACAAACTTTGTAAAAGCATCAATTTGTACTATTACATATTCTTTAAGATCATTTTTCCCACTTAACTTGCCCGTTATATCTATGTGAATTGTGTGCCATGGTATATCTACTTTGGGTATAGAGTGCAATTGTACTTTACCGGAACTTTGTTTAGACAACTTACACGCGATACAATTATCTACAAATTTGCGAACGTATTTGGACATGGTCTCGAACCAATAGTAGCTATATATCTTGTCGAGGTTTTTCTCCCAGCCTAAATGCATAATAGCCTCATGTACATGATTAATTACAGACCAAAGCCCTTGGAATCACGGGTAAGCATCGAGTTCTGCCATTTTTTTGTATTATTCGATAAAGAGTTCCAGCCCTTAACTCATACGTACTTGCCACATCTTACCTTAGTACGCCATCACGCAATTTAGAAACAATAGCAGATACTTCCGGTTCTCTTTGTTGTTCGGCAAGAAGCCAATTGTCTGTGATTTCAGTTAAATTTTCACGTTTTTCAGCAGTCTTGGCAATTAATTTGGGTTTGATGGGTAATGGGTTACGAGAAAAAAAGTCCACATTCCCTTTCTATATTCGACTTGGAAGTGGAATGACTGCAAATAGACCCACCAGCGGTGAACTCTTGGCGATAGGTCTATTTTGGTAAGACTAGCTTTTAACTAGTTGCAATCAGTGTACACCACAAATTTGCGACCCTGTAGATAATGGCGAAAGTATTTTACTGCATTGAAAACAGCCAATGTTTCCAATTCGTAAGAGTAATAACGCGATTCTGCTGAAGTTGTGCAGTAGGATCCCACTAATGCCAGGATCTTACGTGGATTTGAGCGAATTTCACCCGCCACAATCTCGTATCCGAGGTATTCAACACTTGTCTTAAGGAATGAGCATTTAGTAATATTAAAAGAAAATCCAGCTTTAGATAATATTTCTAGCACTTTCTGTAATCTCTCAAATGCCTTCTCCTTAGTATTGGCAACAATGTCATCTATATAGACAATAACATAGGAATATGCGAGTTCACCCAAAGCCTTTATTACGGCGCGCTGAAAAATCAAAAACCAAAAGGCATGGCCAAAAATTCATACTGACCCTCAGGAGTAACAAAAGCCGTTCGTTCTATGGAATTAGCATGTATAGGGATTTGATAAAATCCACTAGCCATATCCTCCGACCATATCTTACAGATGAGCTGGTGCATGCGCCCAACCAGGTCATCTCCAGCTGCTTTAAATAGTTCTGCGGACAGTCCGTCCGCTCCAGCAGCTTTGTTCGACTTTAGCTTGGATATTGCTATCTTCACCTCGTCTAAGTCGGGGGGACGGAATGCTTGTCTATCATCGTCCAAATTGAGTGGAACATTCTGCCTAACAGCGGGATTTGGGCCGTCATCGCCGTTTAGGAGTCTGCAGAAATGATCCTTCCAGATTCTCAGCACAGGCTGCGACTCTACTACTAGTTGTCCATTTTGGTCCAGGCAGGCCTTGGTCCGAACCTTGTATCCTCCGGATAGCTGTTTTATCTTTCTTTAAAACTTTCGGACTTCATTCCTGCCAAAGCACCTTTCCATTTCCTCGACCGCGCGCTTCTCATGCTCCTTCGTTTTCCTTCTGAGAAGCCGGTGCTCTTCCCTTCTTCTCTGTTCGTAGAGTTCACGAACAGCCCGCGTTGTTCGATGCAGCGTCGCCTTATAGGCGTCTTGTTTAGCTGCGTGCGCTTGCCTGCACTCGTCGTCAAACCATGGGTTCCTTCTGGGTGGTGACGTGAAACCCAGCACATCAGTGGCAGCTTCTTTGATGGCTTCTTGACAACGTTTCCATTCTTCTTCTATGCTTAGTGCAGGAAGCGTTGAACTCTGAGCAAGTTTCAGGGAGACTCGGTCGGCAAAGTTCCCAGCAATCAGCTGCGATTGTAGCTTTTCGACGTCAAACCGTTTTGGCCTTTCTCGACTCCGTTGCTCTCTCGATATCCGGGTTCTTACCTTGGCTACAACAAGGTGATGATCCGAGTCAATGTTTGCACCTCGGATGGTTCGAACATCGAGAATATTGGAGGAGTCTCTGACGTCGATCGCAACGTGATCAATCTGGTTGACGGTTGATTGATCAGGAGATCGCCAGGTTCCTTTGTGAATGTTGAGGTGTGGGAACCGCGTGCTGGCCACAGAGAGGTTTCGCCCCGAGGCGAAGTCCAACAGCCTGAGTCTGTTTCCGGATGTGTTGTCATGCAGGCTGTGTTTAGCAATGACTCCAGCAAAGATGTCCTCCTTTCCCAGATGAGCGTTGAAATCTCCTAGAACGATCTTGGTGTCATAGCTGGGGCATCGGTCGTATGTTCTTTCTAGGAAATCATAGAAGTCATCCTTGATGTTTTCATCCTTCTCCTCTGTCAGGGCGTGAGCGCATATTAGGCTGATGTTCCCGAATTTAGCCTTGATGCGGATTGTCATGAGGCGTTCGCTGACTGGGTCGTAGCTCAAGACTTTTTGCCTAAGTCTGCCTCGAACAACAAATCCGCATCCGAATAAGCGCTACCTTCTCTCTCTATAGCAATTGCTGTAGTATATATCGCAGTTCTTCGTACATCGTACGTGCATCATGGTCTTCCCGACCCTGACCCCTGCCACAACTTCAGCTGCCCCACACGCCATGATCAAACATTTCTGTCTGCACTTGTGCTTACAATGTCAGCTGTGGTGCGGTCTTTAGCCCTTTTGTCTGAACCCTCACGCACACTCACTGGTGCCTCTAATTCTGTATTGACATTACTTTCATTAGCATTATTCTCTGTACTCATACTACTTATATCAATGTCTAACTCTGCGGGAATCTGTTCACTTGGCAAAGCACGCAAATATTCGTGCGAATATTTGTAAGTTCTTTTATTTGTTAATGATTTAAGCACATATCTTACTCCATTCAAGATCTCTGTCACAAAAAATGGACCTCTATAGTTGGGGTCCAACTTCGTTTGATGTCATTCCTCGTTCTTAAGCAAAACATGATCACCAACTTAATGTTTTACAATTTTGGCCCTATTCTTATCGAATCTTAACTTATCATAACGAGCATTATCTTCAATATTTTTTTTGACCTGTGACCTTACAATTCCTACATCTACTTTATTTTCTTCATCACTGATTGACATTAATCCAAAAGACCGCGCTTCTCTTCCGATTAACAATTCTAAGGGACTAGCCTTAGTTACTCAATTGACCTATTTTATGCGTAGAACAAAATTCGCGAAAACTCGCACTAGTAAAGCACCTGCCCTGGTAAGCTATTATACGTGTAAGCACGCCAAATAACTATATAGTCGACTTCACGGCTTTAATGCAACTCTCAGTATCAATGTTTACTGTATGGTAGAAAAAAACAAACTTTGTAAAAGCATCAATTTGTACTATTACATATTCTTTAAGATCATTTTTCCCACTTAACTTGCCCGTTATATCTATGTGAATTGTGTGCCATGGTATATCTACTTTGGGTATAGAGTGCAATTGTACTTTACCGGAACTTTGTTTAGACAACTTACACGCGATACAATTATCTACAAATTTGCGAACGTATTTGGACATGGTCTCGAACCAATAGTAGCTATATATCTTGTCGAGGTTTTTCTCCCAGCCTAAATGCATAATAGCCTCATGTACATGATTAATTACAGACCAAAGCCCTTGGAATCACGGGTAAGCATCGAGTTCTGCCATTTTTTTGTATTATTCGATAAAGAGTTCCAGCCCTTAACTCATACGTACTTGCCACATCTTACCTTAGTACGCCATCACGCAATTTAGAAACAATAGCAGATACTTCCGGTTCTCTTTGTTGTTCGGCAAGAAGCCAATTGTCTGTGATTTCAGTTAAATTTTCACGTTTTTCAGCAGTCTTGGCAATTAATTTGGGTTTGATGGGTAATGGGTTACGAGAAAAAAAGTCCACATTCCCTTTCTATATTCGACTTGGAAGTGGAATGACTGCAAATAGACCCACCAGCGGTGAACTCTTGGCGATAGGTCTATTTTGGTAAGACTAGCTTTTAACTAGTTGCAATCAGTGTACACCACAAATTTGCGACCCTGTAGATAATGGCGAAAGTATTTTACTGCATTGAAAACAGACAATGTTTCCAATTCGTAAGAGTAATAACGCGATTCTGCTGAAGTTGTGCAGTAGGATCCCACTAATGCCAGGATCTTACGTGGATTTGAGCGAATTTCACCCGCCACAATCTCGTATCCGAGGTATTCAACACTTGTCTTAAGGAATGAGCATTTAGTAATATTAAAAGAAAATCCAGCTTTAGATAATATTTCTAGCACTTTCTGTAATCTCTCAAATGCCTTCTCCTTAGTATTGGCAACAATGTCATCTATATAGACAATAACATAGGAATATGCGAGTTCACCCAAAGCCTTTATTACGGCGCGCTGAAAAATCAAAAACCAAAAGGCATGGCCAAAAATTCATACTGACCCTCAGGAGTAACAAAAGCCGTTCGTTCTATGGAATTAGCATGTATAGGGATTTGATAAAATCCACTAGCCATATCCTCCGACCATATCTTACAGATGAGCTGGTGCATGCGCCCAACCAGGTCATCTCCAGCTGCTTTAAATAGTTCTGCGGACAGTCCGTCCGCTCCAGCAGCTTTGTTCGACTTTAGCTTGGATATTGCTATCTTCACCTCGTCTAAGTCGGGGGGACGGAATGCTTGTCTATCATCGTCCAAATTGAGTGGAACATTCTGCCTAACAGCGGGATTTGGGCCGTCATCGCCGTTTAGGAGTCTGCAGAAATGATCCTTCCAGATTCTCAGCACAGGCTGCGACTCTACTACTAGTTGTCCATTTTGGTCCAGGCAGGCCTTGGTCCGAACCTTGTATCCTCCGGATAGCTGTTTTATCTTTCTTTAAAACTTTCGGACTTCATTCCTGCCAAAGCACCTTTCCATTTCCTCGACCGCGCGCTTCTCATGCTCCTTCGTTTTCCTTCTGAGAAGCCGGTGCTCTTCCCTTCTTCTCTGTTCGTAGAGTTCACGAACAGCCCGCGTTGTTCGATGCAGCGTCGCCTTATAGGCGTCTTGTTTAGCTGCGTGCGCTTGCCTGCACTCGTCGTCAAACCATGGGTTCCTTCTGGGTGGTGACGTGAAACCCAGCACATCAGTGGCAGCTTCTTTGATGGCTTCTTGACAACGTTTCCATTCTTCTTCTATGCTTAGTGCAGGAAGCGTTGAACTCTGAGCAAGTTTCAGGGAGACTCGGTCGGCAAAGTTCCCAGCAATCAGCTGCGATTGTAGCTTTTCGACGTCAAACCGTTTTGGCCTTTCTCGACTCCGTTGCTCTCTCGATATCCGGGTTCTTACCTTGGCTACAACAAGGTGATGATCCGAGTCAATGTTTGCACCTCGGATGGTTTGAACATCGAGAATATTGGAGGAGTCTCTGACGTCGATCGCAACGTGATCAATCTGGTTGACGGTTGATTGATCAGGAGATCGCCAGGTTCCTTTGTGAATGTTGAGGTGTGGGAACCGCGTGCTGGCCACAGAGAGGTTTCGCCCCGAGGCGAAGTCCAACAGCCTGAGTCTGTTTCCGGATGTGTTGTCATGCAGGCTGTGTTTAGCAATGACTCCAGCAAAGATGTCCTCCTTTCCCAGATGAGCGTTGAAATCTCCTAGAACGATCTTGGTGTCATAGCTGGGGCATCGGTCGTATGTTCTTTCTAGGAAATCATAGAAGTCATCCTTGATGTTTTCATCCTTCTCCTCTGTCAGGGCGTGAGCGCATATTAGGCTGATGTTCCCGAATTTAGCCTTGATGCGGATTGTCATGAGGCGTTCGCTGACTGGGTCGTAGCTCAAGACTTTTTGCCTAAGTCTGCCTCGAACAACAAATCCGCATCCGAATAAGCGCTACCTTCTCTCTCTATAGCAATTGCTGTAGTAGATATCGCAGTTCTTCATCGCTTTTATGCCAGGCCCATCCCATCGCACTTCCTGGATGGCGGTTATGTCAGCTTTGTAGCTGTCATGGGCCTCCGCAAGTTGTTCGGCTACACGTGGCCTGTTAAGGGACCTCACATTCAACGTGCAAAACCGAAAATCTTTGTCCTTAAAACGTTTTCTGGGGTCGTCAACAGTTGATCCTTCATTATCCGATGCATGGTGTTGCTTCTGAACTAATGATATTTACGTGGTGAGGAAGTTACCCTCACGCACAACCCACAGACAGGTAGGCCAGGCCCATTATTTAAATCACCATACAACTTGTGTTGTGATGGCTATCCAGGGGGCGCCACGTGGAGGCTGTATGTCAACTTGACCTGTCTACTAACGAGGATTGCCTTGGCAGCTCGCCATGTTGAGCGCAATCAACGACGTTACCTCGCGTGCATAGGCCCATGCCCCCTGACAATTTTCAACAGCGTTAAAACGCATACACACAAACAAAGGGAAAGGGTTGTTTCTCTCTGTTTTATTTATTAAATGGTTACAGTTAACATTTTGTGTTCTGATAAATACGCTACGACAAAGGGTTACAGTTAACATTTTGTGTTCTGATAAATACACTACGACAAAGGGTTGCAGTTAATGAGTGTTGTTCATTTCAGAACTGGACGAGATTTCTTTCCGACGACTTTACCCACTGTTAAAACGTTGTAAAAGAGAAATATATACTAAAAGATTAGAGACTATTTAATAATAATAATAATAATTGTATTGCACTACAGACAGCTACTACTCCGAACGGCGAAGTTTGAAAAGCTTTTCCTTAGACAATCAATACTCTTTTAGTGTTGTCAGCAGCTTGAAAGAGGTGGTGCCCTGAAAAATTCGATGTGTTCAGCCGGCAATCGAATCTGGACCTTCGACCTCATTCTACCCACTACGCTACGGCGGGCAAGTGGACCTTTTTGGTCAGTTGGTCAATCAAAATGATGAAGGATTACCCATGGAAAGAAAATACATCCATATGTAGAACTACATTTGGGAGAAGTTATTTATAGTCTTGATTTTGTGCAACTTGATTTTTCATCTAATTTGTCAACATTTCTGCCAACCTCGCCCTCGCCCTCTGATCTTATCGCCCACCATATTCTGCAGAAAGTTTATTTTCTTTAGGTAAGGCACGTAGTTTCGAGATAGCTCTTACCATCATCTAGATGAACCTCAATAACTCGTCCCAGTAGCCATTGTGTTGTGAGGTGCTCGCTCATCTTTGATTAGTACGATGTTATCGTCATTCAAATTGTCCTTTGTTTGACGCCATTTGTGGCACACCTGCAGCTTGTACAGATATTCACAACTCCAGCGATTCCAAAAGTCCTGGTGCATCCGCTCTAGTGCCTTCCACCTAGCGAGTTGTGCTGTGAGTAACCACCCACCAAAAAATGAACTGGAGTTAAAGCACAGTAATCAAAGTCAGAGGCCTGGAATTTAAAACCGCTTCGCCTTGTTTAAGCACGGTATAGAACTCCTCGAACGTCAAAAGTGCTTCGTCCTCTTCAAATGGTGCTTCATACTCTACATTCCAGCCTCCCAAACTCCTCCGAAGTTTGGGAATCGCGGTAGTATGAAGTGCCATGAAACCCTGTGAACTGCAGCTATTTGTGCCCCGGCACCCAGTTGATTCTTAATGGCAGTGCTCTCATCTTAAAGTACCGCGCTGGCTCCACCATCAGCGCTGTACTCTCCTTGAGCAAATATAATATTTGCAATGCCGCCAAGAAAGTTTCATATGTCCTATAGCTGACAAGTTGTAAATGATCAGCGCGAATAACGCAACATAGCCCATATAGCTCTAATGATCCCCTCTATTCGTGGTACAAATCTTATATGGTCCTCAGTAATTTAGGCCACTATGCTGGAAAGGTTTATAAGGGACACACCGGAGAGTCAGAAGACTCCCAATTTTTTGAGTTTTGTTAGGTGGATGTTGGCGGAGACACTTGCTGCGAATGTGATTATTGAATGCATTTCGTACATCAATCAACCAATTTCTTCGATGAAGAATACTACAGTCTATAGTTTCTTTGTAAGCTTAAGCGATGATCAGCGTCGACAGACGACTTTCTTTGGGGAAAATAATTGTAAAAAGATTTCAGTTTTTCAAACGTTCATTAAGGCATAGAATACTTTGTTTGTCTATCATCGGGTAGATTTTTAACAAACTGCCTGTATATTATGAACGAAAATTTTCGTTAGAAAAACATAATTATTGAACATACCTTATAACAAAATGCAGAGCAGTGTTGCGCTCAACTGCCGTGCACCGTGGTATCTTTCTAGTGGCCTCATGAGTGTAATGGTGATGAACCGCCTACACCATGATAAGACTGTCAGCGACTTATTGAGCTTTGAGTAGTTTAGTAGAAATTGGTCGATAGTTGATTTCTGCTCACATGGAATGAATGAATGAAATGAATGAAAGCTTGCAACATATTCGGGTTCCTTTTTGTTGTCAAATATGTTAATGGAAGTTGCGACGGCCAGATGGTGTGGTTCAGAAGAAAAGACTCCACGTGTTAATTTTTGTATTTGCGTTATTCTATGAGCAATATATAAAGTGTATGTCGACCAGGATTTGACCGAATCCAATAAAGAACAGTTTTTGCAACTGACCTTTTTCACAAACTTTGCCGTCAAAAGAGCAGTATTCAATTCCAAATATATTACAAAAATTTTCTTTAAAAGCCCAACTTTCGTTTTTGCAATAATTATTGATACTTTTACTGGTTGGTTGGGTGTTTACACTCCCAAGCCTGCAACTGCGGAATAAGCGGAAGTGGACGCATCCGCAAAAGTATGAAACTGATAACAGTTAAAACACGAACAGTGAATCCATATAGGAACTTTAATATTTTCAACCAAATGAAACTCTTCTCGAAATTTATTCCAGTTTTGTTGGTGTGGTTCGGGAATAAGTTCATCCCAAGAACAGCCGCATAGCTAAGGATTTTGTCACATTATTTTTCCCTGATATTATAACTAACGCTAGCAGACTAGCAGAATTAATGGTTAATAGTGTCATCTTTTCTTCAGAATTACCATACCCAGGACTTGGATTTGGTGGTCAAAATTAAGATCGCAGTATATAAGGAATTTACTATCATTATTGCGGATATTGCTCAGAAACTCTGGAGAACTTGAATTCCACTTTCTCAGTAAAAATTCTCCACTTTGAAGCAGCCTTTTACGTTGCAAATTAATGTTAAAATCTGCCAATAGCATTTCCCAATATCGGTCATAAAACCTATCCTATGTATGCCCTTTTTTAATAAAATTGTAGACAAATCATTCTGTAATTTGGGTCCTACATAGAATAGATGGAGCATACACAAATTTGGACCAGAACTGAAGATGACCCGCCCATGCCAGTTACTGGTACACAAAGCCGTGTTCGTCGTAAACGAAGTTGCAGTACATCAAGACATATCTGAGCATTTTTGATATCCTTAGATATTGGGTTGGTGACCTCGGATCATGGATGACAATAGCATAGCTTTGGGTATGGTATCTTTATTTTTCACCTTAATAGTGTTTGCAGCTTTCAACCCTCTTTAAAAATTTCTGTAAATTATTGCATGCTGGGAATTCATTAAGAGAGATCAGAGACACTTCCCAAGCCTTTAAAGTCGTCAGTCCAATTTGTCAGTCGTAAGGGAAGCTAACCAATCATCCCACTCAGATGTTGGTCTTCCCTATTGAATAAGTGCTTGGACTGCTTCTGTAGTTCCATCGGCGGGTGCTGATTCTGTGCTCATTGCAGGTAGGCTCAGCACGTCACGTAAATACACTTTTACCAGGCGACGATTCCATCACAGGCAAGTTCTGTAGGAGTGTTTCAGCTTCCCCTCTTAAGCTGCTTTTTAACTACGCCTGCACATTGGATAACGTCGACTCGTCGTTGAGAAACTGCTGTAGACACCATTTTTCTTCGCCTCAGCTTTCGCCAAAATTTCATCATACATGGACGAGCGAGACCAATATTCTTCTAGGGCTTTTCTTCGGGCGCCCAAAAATTCTTTAGTCTTTCGTTCGGCAGTTTTGCGTGTATTAGAAAAAAAAATAATTATGAATTTTTGCAGCTATTCTTCCTGAGAATGATAAATGACGAGGTACGGTCCTAATAGTTAAAGTTGAGCTTTTATTAAACGTATTTGAGTATAATATTCCAAAAAAAGGCAGAGAAATTGGTTCTCCGCAAGAAATGCCTAATGATTAAACGTAAGAAAAGTGAAAATTACACTTTATTTTAATATATACTAAAACATTAGAGACCATTCGAGAAGAGCACGTTTTTAAACTTCAGTTCTATATTTGACAGTAAATTCACCATAAAAAGTACAAAGTGTCTTATGTGGAAGAACAGTTCAAAGCTAGGTAACAATATTCAATTTAAACCTTGATTTCATTTAACTTAATTTTTCATTTAATTTGTTAACATCCACTGTGCCACGAATGTCAAAGAATGGACAATGTAGACCAGACAAGTGTAGACTGCTACATATAACAAAAAATATTACTATTAAACACTAAGAGTTAGTTAAAATTTTTATTTTCAGTTAAAAATTATGAAATATTGTTTTCAACATATTTTCTTCTACAATTTTCCCATATAAATTTTTTTTTAATTCCCTTGAATTCCAATTAGAGGCTGTGTTGTATTCATCCCATCAAGGAGAATCAAAGTATTAAATTAAAAAAAGTTATGTGGAACGTTCTGGTTATCAGTGGTACTTGGACCATCATCAACGTCCTCAGCGTATTGTGATTCTACTATCAGTTGTCCATTTTGTTCCCTATAGCTTTCTACCGGATAACTGTTTTATCATTCGACACAGTTTTCGGGCATTATTTCCCTTTCTGACAGCTTTCTTTTTTCTTCTAGGAAGATTTTTTTCTTTAGCGTTGCTTAATATGTATCTGCAGTGTGTGTCCTGTTTAGCTGCCCTCACTCTGGCGGAGTTTCATGAAGACTTGTTCTTCAAAGATTCTAGCAATCGGTTAGAATTGTAGCTTTCTGACATCAATGTTGGCCTGACTCTTCTACGTTGATTTCTTGACATCTGGGAATCTAACTTGGACATGTAGAATACTGGAGGAATGACGCTACCTTCTTTCTGTAGCAATCGCTGTTGTAGATATAACAGTTCCTTATCCTCCGTTTGTCGGGCCCATCCCATCCTTAAATAATTTGTATGATTCGTCCAAAAGTAGGTCCGTTGGTTTCCGAGGCATGTGGTACACCACATCCGATGTCTTTCAAGAAGAATGGTTCAACTCGAAAGACACCCAATTTCATTGCTTTTGAATATATACATTTTTTTTTTTTAATTGAGCGGAAATTTTTTTCTGCATAAATAAACTTTTACGTGAATAATTTTCCACATTGAGATGTTGTTTTCGTTAAAAGTAAATTTTAAAATAACACTGCTTTTTTATGTGTACCAAATATTTTCTCTTTTCCTATATATCTTTGTTATAAAATGTTACAAAATTTGATGACATACATTTTTATTATCTTATAAAATACTTTTTAAAAATCAGTTTGATACCCTAATAGGAGTTTTCAAAAAATTGCATTATTTCATTTATTTTGGATCCACTGCATTCTATATCCGTGTGGTGCGGCTGAAGAACGAGTCTCTAAACTTAACTTTACATCCGAAGGTGGGCTGAAGGACAAACGGGTGAGCATTCCTATCGAGGCGGGTGTTGCGGGTGAATTCTTGAAAAGGAGGAATGCAGCTGGCTAACTCGTTAGAGCATTTTTTGTTGAAATAGCGATAAAATAGTAATAGAGACGCTATTATCGTCGTTGTTCAAGCGAGTCGATCGACTTTGCAGCATTATTGTCATAAATAAGTTTTATCGGTCGCTGTTGGATTTTAATTATTAGTTGCAGTGAGGTCTTAGGGGAACCAGACCAGAAAGGAGCGTTATACTCAAGTTTTGGTCGGATGTACGTCTTATATACTGTTGCCTGGTTAGAGGGGGTGAAGTATTTCTTTTATCGCTTTAAGAAACCTGGACATTTCGCTGCATTTTTTCGATGTCGAATATGTGATCATTTTAATTTAGTGTTTAGTTGATACCCATACCGAGGATGGAAAGTCGTTCAGTTTCAACAACGCAGAAGCCATGGCTGGTTATTTTGAGATAGCTTGAATGACAGTACTGAGTTTTGGAAGCATTAAATTCCACTCTATTCTTTTTACGCCAATCAATTATGCTGTCAAGATCGGAATTTAATGAGCTTAACATACGCTGCCGTTCCAAGTCAATGGGCGAACAGGAGGGACGAGAGCCGAGGAACGAATATGAAAAGCTAACGGTACTGTCATCACTGAAGGAGTAAATTGGATTAGAAGTGACAGACAGGAAATCATTTATAAAAATGAGGAAGAGTGTCGGAGACAAAACGGAGCTCTGGGGAACACCAGCATTTATATGGTGAATATCAGACTTGAACCCATCCAATACAACTTGTATTAAACGGTTCGAAAGGTAATTTCTAATCCATTGAAGAAGAGATTCATCGATGCCAAAAGCACGCATTTTCGACTAGAGAGCCTGATGCCAGACTGTCAAGTGCTTTTGAAATATCAAGTGCAACGATCTTGCTGTCTCCTACATTGTGCAAAGATTGGTTCCATTTTTCGGTGAGATGTCATAATATCACCAGTGGACCTGTTCCTGCGGAAGCTCTTTTACCGGCAATTAAAAAGCTTCCGGGTTTCAAGATACCGGAAGATTCTTTACCTTGGAAAGTAAAGACGTAAGTGCTGTGGGTGGGTAGGAGATGGGTGATGATTGTTCACCTTTTTAGGGATGGGGTGGACAATTGCTGTTTTTCACTTCACTCGGAAAGAGCCCTAAAGATTTGTCAAATGGAAAAGCTTACGCAGTGGTTTTGCCAGCGTAGAAGAACACCTCTTCAGCTGGGGGATACTATCCGACCCAGCGGATTTGTGCACGTTTAGATCTTTGAGTACTCTTGAAACTGTACGAGTGCTGGATTTGTTCCATGGAAGAATGTACGCTCTGGGATACAGGCGTCAACAAAGCTGAATCTGAAAGCGTTGAGCTGGCTACAAATTGTGCATGTTACATATTTGCTTTGTCTAAAGAGCTGACAGCTGGAACGTTATTGCAAACGAGCGTTGGAATTGAAGACGAGGCGAAATTATTATACGTTTTTTACGGCATCCACGCCACTATCGAGGAAGTTGAGGTTGTTTAGGCCGCTCCAGTCGGCTTTCTCGTAGATCCAAACTGTTCTTTTAGGGATTTTTTCTCTAACTGATTTGGACGAGTATGGGAAATCGGCTGATACGACACGATGGTCTGAAGAGCCTAGAGGCGACAGGATGTCAACAGAGTATTTCTCAGGATGAGATGTGAGAAGTAGGTCCAAGGTGATGGCGGTATGATCTGCAATGTCAGGTATCCGTGTTGGCACATTCACAAGCTGGATCAAATTGCTTAACTTAGCAAAGATTTCAACATACCTTCCCTCGGGTGTTGTCTGGCCTGAATGTCGAAGCCAAGAAGAATTGTTTACATTGAAATCGGCCGCAATAACAATTTTAGTGCGAGAATACGGGGATACAATTCTTGTGATAGAATCAGACAACGCATCACACTTATCGAAAGTTGAGTAGCTATCAGGTTTGCACTTCTATAAATAAAGCAGTAGGCTATTATATGCTTCCGGAAATGGAGTTTAAACCACAGGAAATTAAATTCCGGATTGGAACAATGGCCGTATTGTGGTTGAAATTGATAAGCAACATCACCACGCACGTAAGTAGCGAGACCGCGATATACGAAATCAGTACAGTTATCTTAATTTTTAAAATAATAATAATAAATTTAAATATTAGTAAAATTAAATTCTTCAGGCCTGTTTAACATAATAACATAATCCGTGTTGCGCAAAATTAGTATATAATATAAAAATGCGTATTGGATAAACTTGATTCTTGAGGAGTTGGAATGCTTTTATAAAAATGCGTCACAAACTTAATTGTATGGCGCGACAGCCCACAGTGCTTAGCTTGCTCGGCACCACTACGCTACGGCGGCCACGTCACAAATTGTATGCCCAACAGAAAGTTAAGTATTAGTGCAGGAAGGCACGAATTTCATATATAGTGGTATACCACAAGGCCCCTATAACTCGTAATGATATTCCTAACTGCTAGCAAAAACTAGCTGAAATACAAACGTTAGTTTAGATTTAATTGATTACACTGACGATTTCAACTATAAATAAAAAACTTAATTATTACTTTTCAAGTGATTTCCGCTAAGTGCCGATTCGCACTTACAAATTAAAAAATATTAAAACAGTACAGTACTCCATTAAAAGAAAAAAATATTAATAATCCATTAAAACCAAAGAAATAAAATTCTTCTGCATCCTATACATCAATTGTTAAGTTTACAAGTTTACAATACTTCCTAAAAAAATATTTAGATATGAAAAGTAGATTCAGAAACCAAACAATCATTTACACTGTTGGCACAAAAAATAAGAATAAAACATCACATAAAACGTATCGAGTTGAATAATCAAAATTGTACTACTTCTAGCATACAACTCGGTATTATAATATTTAGAATATAATAATTTAAATATTTCGGCTTTCAAGTACCGTAAATACAATAGGAATTATGGCATATGCAATGATTTCTTATCATCTATTAAATTTTATTAATTTAGAAAGAGGCTTTTGTTTAAGATTTTAATAAAACAAAAAGATACCAAAGAATCCAGTTTACCCCATTGTAGTTTATTTAAAAGAAGAAAAACGGAATTAGAACAAAAAGAGTATAACTTCAGTGGAATTTCAAAGTATAGTTCACTAAAAATAAAAAGTGTGGGTTGTACTTGGACACTAAGCTCCAACACGTTTTTCAAACCACACGTAACCAGTCGTTCCAAGCATATCCAAAGACTTACTCGAGCCAATGGCACTGAAGACATCAGCTATCATCCGATCCGTTGGCACCACCAGCATCACTAACGAAATGATGCCTTATATAAATATGTTTCTACAAGCATGAAACACGGGATTTTTTTCTTCTGGTTGTGGCGCTACAGTCCGGGCTGGACCTGGGTCTCAACCAACGTGCCTCTCCAGCCAGCACGATCTTTCGCCAGCTGCCTCCAGTTGCGCACTCCAAGTTGGTTGGGGTCCTTCTCCACTTGTGTGCGCCGCCTTAGCCTACGTGGCGTCATAGAGTTCGTCGCTAAATCTACAGGACCTGAAATAACACGCAAAACTTTTCTCTCGAAAAGATTAAGGGCTTCCTCATCCGCCTTTGATAACGTCCACGTTAGAGTGATTTTGCTTTTAATTTCGGTACTGATGTTGTTGTCCCTATTTACTGCGGAGCCGAGGTAGACGAAGTCCTTGACTATCTTGAATTTTCTTCTGCCTAGTGTAACGCTCTGTCCGAGACGTCGATGTTGTTTGCCCTTCCTTCCATCCGCTTTTGATAACGTCCAGGTTTCCGCGCCATAGAGTAGGACTTTGATGATCAAGCTGTTATATAAAGCTATGGTAGTTGAGCCCGAAAAAACAACAATTGGTAAGAGTGATTTTGCTTTTAATTTCGGTACTGATGTTGTTGTCCCTATTTACTGCGGAGCCGAGGTAGACGAAGTCCTTGACTATCTTGAATTTTCTTCTGCCTAGTGTAACGCTCTGTCCGAGACGTCGATGTTGTTTGCCCTTCCTTCCATCCGCTTTTGATAACGTCCAGGTTTCCGCGCCATAGAGTAGGACTTTGATGATCAAGCTGTTATATTAAGCTAGTTGAGCCCGAAAAAACAACGATTGAAAAGAGTAATTCTGTGTTTCATTTCGGTACTGATGTTGTTGTCCCTGTTTACCGCGGAGCCGAGGTAGACGAAGTCTTTGACTACATTGAAGTTTCTGCTGCCTAGTGTGACGCTCCGTCCGAGACGTCGATGTTGTTTGTCTTTCCTTGATGATAGCATGTACTTTGTTTTGCCCTCATTTACCGCCAGACCCGTTTTAGCCGCTTCCGCTTCAATGCCAGCAATAGGCCTCATTGACGGCTCGCTGTGTTTGTCCAATCTCGTCAATGTCATCAGCATAAGCTAGCAATTAAAATGAAATTTTTAATCAGGATCTTCTTCAGGATCTTGAAGACTAATCTCTCGATAATTGGCGCAGTCAAAGGGGTTTCCTTTCTCGTAGACCGGGCAAACGACGCTGAGATTCAACTCATCAGGCATGCTTTCCTCCGACGATATCTGATATCTGAACTGGTGAATGTGCCCAACCAGGTCATCTCCAGCTGCTTTAAATAGTTCTGCGGACAGTCCATCCGCTCAAGCAGCTTTGTTCGACTTCAGCTTGGATATTGCTATCTTCACCTCGTCTAAGACGGGGGAATGCTTGTCTATCATCGTCCAAATCGAGTGGAACATTCTTCCTAACAGCGGGATTTGGGCCGTCATCGCCGTTAAGGAGTCTGCAGAAATGATCCTTCCAGATTCTCAGCACAGACTGCGACTCTACTACTAGTTGTCCATTTTGGTCCCGGCAGGCCTTGGTCCGAACCTTTTATCCTCCGGATAGCTGTTTTATCTTTCGGTAAAACTTTCGGACTTCATTCCTGCCAAAGCACCTTTCCATTTCCTCGACCGCGCGCTTCTCATGCTCCTTCGTTTTCCTTCTGAGAAGCCGGTGCTCTTCCCTTCTTCTCTGTTCGTAGAGTTCACGAACAGCCCGCGTTGTTCGATGCAGCGTCGCCTTATAAGCGTCTTGTTTAGCTGCGTGCGCTTGCCTGCACTCGTCGTCAAACCATGGGTTCCTTCTGGGTGGTGACGTGAAACCCAGCACATCAGTGTCAGCTTCTTTGATGGCTTCTTTACAATGTTTCCAGTCTACTTCTATGGTCAATGCAGGCAGCGTTGAACTTAGAGAGAGTTTCAGGGAGACTCTGTCGGTAAAGTTCCTAGCGATCTGTGACGATTGTAGCTTTGAGACGTCAAACCATTTTGGCCTGTCTGGACTCTGTTGCTCTTTCGATATCCGGGTTCTTACCTTGGCTACAACAAGGTGATGATCCGAGTCAATGTTTGCACCTCGGAAGGTTCGGACATCGAGAATACTGGAAGAGTGTCTGACGTCGTTCGCAACGTGATCAATCTGTTTGACGGTTGATTGATCAGGGGATCGCCAGGTTCCTTTGTGAATGTTCAGGTGCGGGAACCGCATGCAAGCTATAGAGAGCTTCTGCCTCGGGGCGAAGTCCAACAGCCTGAGTCCGTTTCCAAATGTGTTGACGTGTAGGCTGTGTTTACCGATGACTCCAGTCTCCTAGAACGCTCTCGGAACGTGAGCGCATATTAGGCTGATGTTCGAGGCGTTCGCTGATGGGGTCGTAGCTCAAGACTTTGCCTAAGTCTGCCTCAAACAACAAATCCGCATCCGAAAAAGCGCTGCCTTCTCTCTGTAGCAATCGCTGTAGTATATGTCGCAGTTTTTCATCGTTTTCTTGCCGAGCCCATCCCATCGCACTGTTCGGCTGCGCGTGGCCTGTCAAGGGTACTCACATTCCACGTGCAAAACCGAAAATCATAGTCCTTAAAACGATTGCGACGTCAACAGTTGATCCGTCCTTATTCGAGGCATATCGCTTTTTCTAAACTAAAGGTGTTTTACGTGGTGAGGAAGTTATCCTCACGCACAACCCATAGGCTGGTAGGCCAGGCCCATTATTTAAGCACTCGGGTAGTGGGATTCGCTGCATATATTGGTTGACCATACAACGGGTGTTGTGATGGTTATCCAGGGGGAGCCGCGAGAAGGCTGTATGTCAACTTGAACTCTGCACTAACGAGGATAATGTTGGCAGATCGAATTGTTGAGGGCAATCAACAGTGTTGCTTCGCGGGAACAGGCCCATGCCCCCCGAAACACAGGATCACTAGCAAGAAATTGAGGTCCTCTATTGATCACGAAGATGGTTACGTTATATAGGTCTATTAGAGAAAATTCAGATAGGAGATTTCGTAGAGACACAGCTCCTTCACCGCTTCCGATAAACTCACGTATTCGGTCGACAATAATTACACCGTTTTTTGTTAAGATTTCCATTTTATCGCTGCCCAACTTAGTAAACAAATTAAATCTGTTTAAGAGCGGAGATTCAGTACATTTACTTTGATTTGTTTGTATATTACGCCAATCTCAAGACCGTATGCGCAATATTCAACCTTGCTGCAACAAACAAACACATGAAAGCACCTACCAGCACCAGTATCCACCAAAATGGATAGGTTTCACATAAGAACTTGTTTCATCAAAAAGATTTTCAGTCTCTGAGGGCGTCGCAGTAGTGTTACAGTCCTCCATCACATGTATACTGAGCAATTAAAGAATATATCTCTTCTGAGTTTAATCTAATCTCCATCATGATTTATTAACAAACGAAGACAATATTTTGCGGGACCAAGATGCTTTCCTTTAAAATGTTTATGGCCTGCCGCCACCAGCAAGTCATCCACGTACACCAGATACGTATATTAACTCTACTGTCTCGACTGTACTACAGAAGACACCTGGCTCGTTTTTTTGTAAGTGTCAGTAGCAGTTAACCAACATTGACTTAACTTTAGATACCATTGGCGGTCAGCTTGGCGCAATCCATATAAGGCTTTTCGCAAACGATATGCATATCCTCCCTCTCGTATGTCTCTCAGCATCCTTATAACTTGAATTTTGAGATCTGTACTTTTTCCCAGGTCTCGGTTTCATCTTCGGTGGCTTGTCGTTTAGCTTCATCTTCGTTTACTTGTCGCCTCGATGAGTTTGGTGTTTTCCTTTCCTTTCCAGTCCACCTTTCTTAAGTCGGTGGACTTCAAACGACTTGTGGGACATATATTGCGGATCTGACAAGCAATAGCGACAGCTTCATCCCAAAAGGATTCACTCAAACCGGATCGTAACTACAGGCAACTAACCATGTCCTTGAGAGTTCTGTTCATCCTCTCAGCAACTCCGTTTTGTGCTGGAGTACGAGAAACTGTTAATCTTCTCCAAATACCCAGGTGTAACAAATAACTTTCAAATTCAGTATTACAGTATTCACGACCATTGTCTGACTAAAGACACTTCATTTTCTTACCTGAGTGCCTTTACGAATGTTTGATACAACTTAAATACCCCTAAGACTCCACTCTTTTGTCTCAAAAAGTAATTTTCACATTATCTTGTGCTGTCGTCGATGAAAGTCAAAAAATATTTTGCAAGGGACGGAGATTCTAGTCTTAAAAAGTAAATCACCTCAGAGTGCACAATTTTGAGACTTTCAGTGTAAGGTTTACGACCCTTAGCAAAAGGAATAGCAGTCATATTTTCTTTGAAGCACACTTAACATCGAGATAAAGCGTGAGAATTTTTCACATTACAGATGACTCTACACCAATGCGGATGATTTTTAATTTTTTTTGAATTTAGATATCCCAATCTTCCACAGTTCGGAGCATTCAGATTGATTTAACCTTCTGTGCTACTTCGACAGTTCGGAGAACTAAGGTTCAACAACCGACTTCGGGCTTGAAAAAAAAAATCTACCTCTACGTTCCGAAATCCCTAAAATAGGCGTCGTTCTTTCAAAAGGTCACTTCATGTACGTTGTGTGTAATTTTAGAAACCGAAATTAATTTAGTTCTTAAATCTGTGACATCGAGTGTGTCCTGGAATTCTAACATGCACAATGCCCCATCCTTTAACTTCCGCTGGTGCTCTCGCAAGATTATGTTTTTTATTTTGGAATCACTAATGGATTGATATAATGCTTCGCAGCACCAAAAAAAAATGTGCTGTACAACCACTTTCGAGAATCCTAGCCTTTAACCAGCTTCAGCACAAAAAACATTATTTGCATCCTTTGTCACAGTATGATGTGCGAGTTTGGTGTTGATGTCTCTCACTCCTAACGGATATATTAACATATTTGTAGACACTCCACAGGGGGACCAGGGCCTACCTTGCTCGTGTTGTGCGCGTTACTGTTCTCTGACAAATTTGAGAAGTTTTCGTAGAAAGTCATTTATCTTTGAGTGTTGTCAGCAGCTCGAAAGAGGTGGTGTCGTAAAAATTTGAGGTTTTCAGCCGGGAATCGAACCTAGACCCTTCGGCGTGTGAGCGTCGCACTCTACCTACTACGCCACGGCGGCCAAAAGTTTCTTTAAAAAACTGGCTTATAAAATTATGGTTTGTGATTCGAATAATTAAAATTAATTCTATAACACCACGCACTTATTTCAAACTCTATGTTCGTACGTAAAAGTAACTGTAAGTGTAAGCTGTAAGTAAAATTATTTGGTTTTTGTGTTTTTGTATATATTAAATATAGTTTATAATAATGTTGATGTCTGATGTCTATGCAAGTTCTATATTTTTTCTTCTTAAATATAAAGATTTTTCATGTTTGATGAACTGTATTGACATGAAGGCTACTACAGTATGTTAGGATTATGATCATAAACTGCAGGAAATATGTACAAAATTATAATTAGGTATTGTTCGTGCCTCAACTTACAATCGTTACTTTTATTAAAATAATTTTTAACTTGAAATTACTCTGTCGGTCTTAAGTCTATATAAAAAACCGCAGTTAAATCTACTGGAAAACTTGTGCAAAGAAAATAAAAGTACTGAAATCACAGTATTATATGTAAATAATTTAATATATGTGTAGTTGCTTTGGAATAATTGAATACAAAATAAGTTTTAAACTCCGGTGTGGAGTTGCAGTAATAAAATGAGAATCTTTTAGAATTTTGTATGTATTGTTCAAATCAGTTATTTAGCTACTAGAAACAGAACTATAGAAGTTTGATGCATTTCTATATATATATATTTCTCTTATATTTTAATTCTTTCTGTGTTCATATAATTAAGACGTTGTGTCATCCAAAGCCGTAAGTTTTCGTTTTCTGTTAATCAAATCAAATTATTTAAAAAAAAAATACCAGAAATAGTAAAAAAATAGAGAATGGTATGCAGTTAGTACTTCAGTCAAAAATAAATAGCGATAGTGACAATACTCGGGCTTTTCTCGCGAAAAAATAAAAAAATAAGAATTAGTTTGTGAATAAGGCCTGAAAGACTATTACTGCAAAAAATCTGGTTCGTGTACATTTGGACAAAGCTTCTCCATTTTTCCATTCCACAAAAACTCCGGTATATATGTAAGTCTAGAAAGCATTAGCATGATAATCCAGCAAATAGTCGTTAGACCTCTAAAATAGGTTAAAGCAGAATAAGTAATACCGGACAATCAGTTTGAAGTCAGGGCGGAGTACGACACCAATTTGGTATCCGACATAAAAGAACATCAAAACACAATCCTGTGCATTGTGCCTGCCTGATTGACATAAAAAAATAAGTTTGATTTTTTCTGAAGTCAGTCTCGCCATATATTGAATAAAACTAGTCCTATACATATCATTCATATTATATGAACGAAATTCCCACGACTCCATACGCAAAATGTTTTGCACCAGATGGCGATTGGTATGCAAAAATTTCTTGCTGTATTCACATATTCACTAGCGTTCTTATTAGTTTTTAGTAGTTGCAATGTTCGAGGTTGATGCAATAATCGCGTTTGCACTTGCAAATACAGTGATGAAAAAAATAAAAGAAACAAGATGGTTTTGTGGTGTTTACTATCTACATACGTTAAGTATTTGGGTAAGAAGTATATTAAGCCTTACTTAATCAGCCTTGGCATTACTCAGCCAATAGACTTCACGCATAGACCAATGTCAACTTAATTAATACTCTAATCTCCAAATCTAAATTAATTTTCTACAATGATTGCTCTTTATCAAACTTATACTTAAAACAAACTTAGAAAACACCAAATTAACATAGAGAGGTAAACCACTGAAACTCCAACGGGCAAATGCAATACAGGACCAAAATGTCCTGATTATCTAAAATAATATATGAATGAAATAGAATATACTGAAATATTTGAGCTACTCAAAATAAATAAATAAAAAATATTAAGCCCTTACAAATTGATTTGTTGTAGTGTATTATAAATATTTAACGCAAAAGTTTTTTTTTACAAAAACAAAAAATAAAATAAAAATAAAAAATGGTGTAAATAAACTGATTTCTGTTTTTCGCCAGTTTTAGCTTCGTTTAATGAATGTTATGGATAAGTAATGAAATTAATAAAATGAATTAATTAATAATAAAGGGGACCAAGGCCTAGCTCGCTAGTCAACCACTCGTGTTGTGCGCGCTACTATCCTCTCACCTCGATGTTAGATTGTATCACTGCTGGAGAAGAAGTGATACGACTCGCATGCAATATATGTCGGGGGGAAAATCTCTTCGTTTAACATGTTGTGTGCATTGAGAAATCGTTGTCCACGGACTGAGCTCCTTAAGTATTTGACGATTGGGTTTGGATGGGGTTCCGTTTCGCATAGCTACTTCATGGAAAGTTGCACCAACAACTGTTGCAGGGGGATGATGCGCGATTTTTCGTAGAACTTTTTGTTGAAGTAATGTTTCACCTGGTTCTTGTCAAAGGTGAAACCGGTGCAGATTCGTAGTATCTCCCCTTTGAAGATCGACAGTTTCTCCATGTTGACTTTGGAGATGCTGTACCATACAGGGAAGCCATACGCTATAATGGGTCGTATCTTTCCATGTGATTGGGAATAGATAGGTGTTGCATCCGCTTTAGTACATAGTTGAAAATTTTGTCCGGTTTAGTTTATTTCTTCTGGTGTTGCAAGCTCCTAGTTGCCTGTCGGGTCATACGCCGGGTCGTCTTCGATGAAGTTGAATGTAGATGCATGTGCATGTTGAATACTGTTGACGTAGTCTCTCATTTCTGCCATGAAGTTCTGATCTTCCGGGGGCTTGGGCTTGAAACTGCTCTCGAAGTGAGATGCGAAAGCTTCTACTTTCTTCTCTGGGGTGGTCGTATCTCCTTCGTTTGTCTTTATGGTTGGTGGCAATTTCTTTCTTTTTCCGATGATCTCGTTGATTTTCTCAAAGGTATCTGATTCCGGGCTTATTGTTTTGAGCTTATTTTGCAGGACCGTGTTCTGGTAGTGTTGAAACACATTATGAAACATGTGTTTTTGCAGTTCAACTCGCTGAGAACGGTCTGGTATTCGCCATTTACCGTTGGTTTTAAAATTTGCAGAGTTCAACTCTGGTCTTGTGCTTTCCTTTCTCTTGCACCCTTCAGTCCCGAGCTTTGCGTTGCACTTAACGCATACGTATTGCATTCCGCAGTTCGTCGCAGAATGTCCATACCATTGGCAGTTTTTACACTGCCCGATGTCCTTGCTTTTAAATTGCTCCCAGTGGACGCGCTGGTTTAAGATCAGTGTCTTTTTGATTATGTCGGCGATTTGTTTGGTTTTTTCAACTTCCACAACATGGCAGTTGAACTTCTTGTCAATTCCCTTTGTCGACTTCATCGCCGACACTTTGGTGGCTGGGATATCTTCTTTTAGAAGTTAATCCACGATCTCCTCATCGGTATAAGAGGAGTGCATTCATTTTTCCACAAGGATGTTCTTCTTGTCAGCTATTGGTATAATGGTGAAGTGCTTGATGCACCTCTCCTTCAGGATTTCCTTCATTTGTTGGAATTCTTCTCGTGTCTTCACGTTTATAACGGTTTTCCCCGTATTGAAGTTCTTGATGGTGAAAATTATTTTATTGACTCTAACGTACCGTTGGATTTCGGCTGCATTGGCCAAAAAGTAAGTGATGGGGGCATTGCGAAAGTCCTATTGACGGATGTTTGATTTAATGGTCCGTTTGATGTTGCTGTTTGTGGCTGGGCTGTACTCTTTTCTGATTCCGGTAGTGTCTTTGTCTTTTCACGGGTGTGTAATTTTCGTCATCCGTGGTTGGATAGACTACTACTATCCTTGGCCTGTTGTTTATTTTTATCGTCATTTGCTTCTGGGTTCAAGGTGATTTTCTCTTCTTGAGCAACTTCTTTAGAAATTTCCCTCGCTAAGGAGAGAAAAAGTGGTCCTGTCTCAATATTCAATTCTTGGAGGTGACCCTTAATTGAAGCAGTAATTGCTTCAAAAATTTTGGGGTCTATTTTCAACTTCGGAGTCCCACAGAACTTCTGACCTGTTTATATTTTTATTAATTCCACTTCAATATAGTGCAATATAACTTGTTTATTGCATAGTAAATGCTTTGGGTTTTTTTTTATTGTTTTGTTCTTTTTTTTAGTAATTATAATTACAGTCTGGTAAGGAACGGCACGTCCGTTCGGGTTGAATGTCAGCTAGAGACTGATGGAAAAGCATCCCTACATCATGAGGCTGCCACCATCATGCTAAACTGTTTCTTTTGTGTACTTGTGATCGAATTCCGTACATAATTTTTGTGTCATCAGATTGCAGCACGTTATTCCAGTTTTGGATATTTTATCTATTGTTTTCCGTCTTGTCTTAGCTTTTTAATTAACTCCCGCTCGGTATCAGTACAATTCACTCCGCCACCGAAATTCCTTGTTATTCCGGATAACGAGCCTTTTTTAAGTTCAGAATGCACTTTTATCTTATCTTGTTTACTGGTTTTATTACTAATTAAATAAGAATGTTTACATGACGGCAGGAAAAAGTTATTAACTAAATAGTGACAAAATTGTGACAAGGTTGAATTTGGTGCTATTATTTTTCACAGTCTTGTATATATGGTGAAAAACTAAATAGAAACACTTTACACACATTCTTACACATTAGAAAACTTACGGTACTGCAAACAAATAAAGGAAAAAAAATACAAAAAAATGTTTTGTTATAAAATGTTTTGTCATAAACAGTCCACTTTTCAGTGGAAATATAATTAGAATTAAAAATAAAAATAATTGCAAAATTAAAACAAAGTAGTAAAAAGAAAAGAAAAGAAGAAAATGCCAACATTTGCTAAATCAATATAAAGTCATACCTTTTTCGGAGCCCTTTGTTAGCAACAACAGGTGAGCAGCGTCTCGGTACTACTTAGTTCTGACATCGTTTCATGGAATATTTGTCCAAGCTTGTTAAATGTTCTGAAACAATTCCTCGGAATTTTTGGAGGATTTTGATCCTTCACTCCTTTCAATATCAGCCCACAAGTTTTCAATGAAGTTGAGGTTGGAACTTTGAGCTGGCTAGCTGAGAACCTTTACATATTCTACCTGAAACCAATTTTTCACTAACCGTGAACTGTGTTCAGGATTGTTGTCCTGTTGGAAAATGCTACCGAATTCCCAAAAGTAGAAGGCACCATAACGTTTACTAGAATACTTTTGTACACATGCTGATCCATCGGGCTATTAATGCGCACAATAGGTCCAAAGTCGTACCAGAAAAGGTTGCCCACACCATAACATTTCCTCCACTATGTTTTATCATTTTGATGATGTACCTAGGATCGAGTTCCTTGTTCATAGGTCGCCTTGCGTACCGCATGTAAAACTTGGATTCGTAGCTCCAGAGAATTTTTTTCAAAATGAGAAGGGTTTGTTTAAATGTTCCTTTGCAAATTACAATGGACTACAATAATAATAACAATTGTTGGCGCGACAGTCCACAGGAGGACCAGGGACTAGCTTGCTCATCAACTACTCTCGTTGTGAGCGCTACTGTTCTCTCACGAGTAGAAGGGACCTACAGTTTTTTGCCGACTCCGAACGGCGAAATTGGAAAAGCTTTCTTAGACAGTTATTACTCTTTGAGTGTTGTCAGCAGCTCGAAAGAGGAAAATTTCGAGGTATTAAGCCTGGGAATCGAACCTAAACCTTCGGCGTGTGAGCGTCGCACTCTACCCAATACGCCACGGCGACCACAATGGACTATTTATATTTTGGTATTGGCTTCAATATTTCGCCAATGTTTAATGTTAACTTTCCACAGAATATTACCCAATTTTAATGCATTTTTTTTTATAGATTTTTCCTTATTCTCTTATATACTTGATAAAAACACTTAATCTAGCTTAGTATCTAATCTAATGAGCCGAAATCTAACTGACTGACTCTTAACAAGTGCGCTAAGTTAACCTGGTTTTAATTGTGTATACCTTTGGACTACTTTATAATTTTTCTTCGTTTTTTTATTCTATCCATGGCCCGAGCAGTATGACTCCAAATCAAAATTATCTATCCTTATATGGTTTACCTCGTTGTAAAGAACTAAGTTGAGGTAGAATTTCTTGTACGATATGAACGAAGACAGGTCCGAAGGCATCGCCTTTCGAACACCCTCATCTTATTATTGTCTTTCATCATACAAATATAATTGGAGTGGAACATCTCGTCGTCCTTCACTTTTTAGATGTGAGAGAGATAGGTTGATACCCTTAAGTGACTAAGATTAAGTCACAGACCGGGGCGAAAGTATAAATAAGAAGGAAATGAGGTAGCAATAAAAATGTGATAGAGCGGATATATTACGTCGATATTCTAGCGTGTCGGTTGACTTCGTAGCACTATGACTGTACTATCAATAAGTATAATCGCTCGCTGTTGGATATTATCTAGTATGTGCAGAGGGGTCTTAGCAGCCCCAGACCAGTTAGAGCGTTATACTCAAGCTTTGGGCGGATGTACGCAGTATATATTGTTGCCAGATGAAAAGGGGTGAAATATTTCTGCATCGTTTTAAGAAACCTAGACATTTCGCTCCATTTTTAATGACGTCGAATATGTGATGGTTCCAACTTATTGTTAATGATGAATATCGGACTTGAACTCATCCAAAACAAATTGTATTAACCAGTTGGAAAGCTAATTTCTAATCTATTGAAGAAGAGATTCATCGATGCCAAAAGCACGCATTTTTGACAAGGGAGTTTGACGCTGGACTCTGTTAAATGCTTTTGAAATATCAAATGCAACGATCTTGCTCTCTCTCACATTGTGCAAAGATTGCTTCCATCTTTCGGTGAGATATGCGAATGACCAACTTTTGATTAGAAGAGAATTTAGCACGTCTTATTAATGCATTGCAGTCATTTCGGGCTCTTTTGAACTTCTTTTGAAACTCCGGAAACTTATTTCTCTCAGCCTAATGGCCTCAGTGCAGCTCGAGTCATACTACGCTTTTTTTTATTTTAAGGATTGAACTCTTCACTCTATAAGGAATGAAAGATTGCATACCTAATAAAATTATGTTTGTAATTATACCAGCAACGGTATTCACGTCACTATCGGGTGACCAGTTAAAATCCCTAAAAAAGTTGTTTAGGTCGTTCCAGTTGGCTTTCTCGTGGAGATAAACTGTACTTTTAGGGACTCCTTCTTTAACTGATAAGGGCGATAGGCCTATAGGGTATGCCAACTGAATATTTCTCAGGATGAGATGTGTGAAAGTCATAGGTCCAAGATGGCGGTATGATCTGCAACGTCAGGTGTCCTTGTTGGCTCATTCACAGGCTGAGTTAAATTATTTACCTCAGCAAAGATGTCTACATACCTTCTTTCAGCATTGACTATCCTGAATGTCGAAGCCAAGAAAAATTGTGTGCATTGAAATTTCTTGTAATGCAATCGGACAGTGCAACAAACTCATTGTAAGTTGAATTGCTGTCAAGGTTTGCACTTCTAAAAATAAAGCAGTAGTGGATTAATTGCTTGCGGACGAGGAGTTTTACCCATAGGACATGAAATTCCGAATTGGAGCAGGAGCCGTATTGTGGTTGAAGTTAGTAAGCAACATCACTTCGTACGTAAATAGCAAGACTGCGATTTAGGAAAAACAAACAAACTTCACTTAGTGCCAAGAGATCTGGTTTATAGCGGGAGAGGTGAACGTAGACAGCAAAATTACTTGGTCCAAGTCCGTAAACGTTGCTCATATCAACCCGGATAATTTAAAAGTGTAATTTCATACTTCAAAATCTGCTACGAGGGGCTTCAATGTATTCTCAGTTTCGGGGTGAAGCTGTGGTTATATATATAAATTGACTTATATTTATTTCTTAATAGAAAGAGGATTTGCAAAAATGTGTACATTTTGTGTATATGCCCAGTTAATCAATTCCATATTAGTACAGCAGGTTCAAAATTATCTTAACACTCTTTTTAACCAATCTTTTTAAACAACCGTTGTGTCACCAGAAAATATTTGTCTACAAAATCAGATCAAATTTATATTCCTACAGTGTTTTTTTATTCGCAAAATCAAGATTAAGTAACTTAAAAAATATGTCAAGTGTGTTTTCGTCCTTTAAATCTTTGCTTATTTGCTTCTGTATGTTAAATTCAAAACAAAAAATAAAAAATAAATCTAGAAAATGGGAAGAAAACAGAAAACGTCCATCGAAATTAAAAAATTATTGTTAAATACCATACCGACTGTAAGTGTTTAAAGGAAATATCAAACTTAATTGGCAGACTACGTTCTACTGTTCAATCACTGGTTCAAAGATACAAAGTGGAAAAAGAATTGAGAATAAGCCGAGAAACATGCGTGAAATAAAAAAAATCACGAATTAGTGCACCAAAATTTGCTGAAAATTTGCCTCAGGAACTGAGCAAGGAATTCTGTACCAAAACGAAAGAAATTTCATTCGGGAACATCGATTTCACGGTAGAGTTGAGCGGAAAAAACCATTCATAAGCTCTGCAAATAGAGTTAAATGTCTCAATTTCTCAAGAGACCACCAATCAAAGGGTTTTGAATTTTTTATAAAGTAATTTTTGCAATCTAAATTTAACAGCAATGGTTCAGATGGGTGGCAAATGGTATGGTGAAAGCCTAATGCAGAACTCGTTCCGGAAAACACAATTGTAACATTTAAGTATTGTGGCGGATCAGTGATGGTTTGGGGTTGTTTTCATGCAGCTGGGATAGTAAAGCTTCATATTATTGAAGGACTCATGGGCCACAAAAAATATATTTTGAGACAAAATTTGGGAGAGAGCGCACAAAAACCAATTCACATTTTACCAAGACAATGACACAAAGCATAAAGCTTAAAATACCCGGATGTGGCCCCTTTATAATTGTCAGTATTGGAAACTCTACCACAGTCACCAGATATTAACCCAATTGAAAATTTATGGGAACATTTAGATCGGTAACTTAGGAAATTGGACATAAGAAACGCAGAAGACATGGGGGAGAACATAATTCAGGAATTGGAAAAAAATTATACCTGACACAACAAAAAAGACTTGTTCAATCCATGCCAAACAGACTTAAACATGTCATTAAAAATAAAGGATATGTCACAAAATACTAACTTTTTATTGTTAAACTGAAGTTTGTAACATGAAATGTTATATGTACGAATATGAATTTGTTGCCTGTTAATTGTTTTGTTTGGTTTTTTTATTAAACGTTCTGTTTTGTTGAAAAATCTTGTTTTTTTTGTGTTCCATAGTAGATGTACATTAGATCTTTGATTTTATAACCAAATAACACTAACATTTTTTGTGATTCTTGAATAGATAAAGAAAAATACGATATGAGGTTCATTTTTTTTTAATAATGTGCTGGCAGTGAGAAACATGTATTTGTCATAATTTTTGAGATAAAAAAATTGAAAACATTAACGAAACAGTTGATAAAATGACAAAAGGAATAATATGTCATACCGGTTACTATAAATTATTTTTTAATTAAGGTTTATAGTTTTTTTTAACATATTTGTTAAAAAAATTATTTATTTTTAAAGTTCTTGAATATATTTTTTTTTTATTGTTTTTTCTTTAAATGGTAGCTTTCCGATTTTGGACTGTGTACTGGTTTAAAGAAGTCACATCGCACAGACTTTTATCGAGATTTATCACAAGCCAAGCCATCCGACTTTATAGGAACATGCGCGAGGTAAAAAAATATTGTCATGATTTCAAAATCTAAAAACAAAATTTGCAGCCCCATGGACTCAAAACGACGGGCAGAGTCATGGAAAAGAAATAGACGTGCACTGGCGTATAGCACAGTGGGTACTCCTGATTATATCGCTCCTGAAGTATTTTTGCAAACAGGTTATGGGCCTGCATGTGATTGGTGGAGCCTCGGCGTTATTATGTATGAAATGCTAATGGGGTATCCGCCATTTTGTTCTGATAACCCTCAAGATACATATAGAAAAGTTATGAACTGGAGAGAAACGCTCGTGTTTCCTCCAGAAATTCCGATTTCTGAAGAAGCAAAAGAAACAATTATAAAATTTTGTTGCGAAGCCGATCGAAGACTTGGAACTCAGAGAGGAATTGAGGACTTAAAACCCATATCATTTTTTCGTGGAGTTGACTGGGAACACATAAGAGAACGACCTGCAGCAATTCCAGTTGAAGTACGTTCAATTGATGACACCTCAAACTTTGACGACTTTCCAGACGTTTCTTTAGAGATACGTAAGTAAAATTTAAAATATTTTTTTAATTCTTAAATTTTATAGTTAACATATAAATAAGTCACTTTTATTTTGACAGTTTTTGTATATCTGTAATACAATTATAGGAATCTTCTTTCATCTGTCCTTTGTCTCGTCTACTTACCTTGCACATCCAAGGCTTGTTTCCTATTGTTGTTAATAGGCAGCGTGTGTGTTTGCTGAAAGATTTTTTCTTGTTGCATCATACATTGATACTTGTATGTGTTGTAGGCTTTTCCTAAGAGTTTATGTGAGTAGTATATAAAGAGGTGAATACAAAATAGGAAAGTTTTTTTTTTATTAAATAGAGAGTCACATAGGTTGATTAATTAGGTGAAATTGCTACCAATGTTTGTGGTAAGGTGAGTTTCCCGAACTTGACATACAAAAACACAAAGCTGTACAAAACAACGCAAATTAACGATGTTCTGTTTCCGTATTTCCGTATAAAAAATGGGTTGTATATCAGATGAGCACTGAAATATATCCCCGTCCTGCCTATTTAATTCAAGAAATGTGTATGAAAAAGTTGTCAGTTTTCTGTCAAATTAATTGATATTTGTATTTCAATTTATTTTTTTTTTTCTTAATACATTAATTGCAATTTTTGCATAAAATATCTCATAATTTTTATGAAATTATTACAAATTCTTTAAGAAAACTTTGGCATTTTGACTGAGTGAGGCTTTCAGTCCCCACTTCCGAAAAGTCGAAATCACTCGCGTGATTTATCGATCAAAAAATCAAAACTTTCCGCAAGTGTAATTTATTTAAGACAAATAAATCCGGACATTTTTAAGAGGGAAGAAGAATGTTGCTGTCTATTGCTAACAATTGTCACATCTTGCCAATATTGTAGGTTATTGCTTTCTTTTGAAAACTATAATTGATTTGTAGCCCCATATATATACTTTGTGTGTATATTGTAAATTAAAAACATGTATATTTTCTTATTTTAGCATCCGCGCCGTTACCACAAGGAAGTGAAATCGCTAAGGATTGGGTTTTTATCAACTATACTTTTAAAAGATTTGAAGTTCGGAACTTAGAATAAAATTGTAGAGTAAAGATATGAAATTTTGATGCAAAAAAATTTAAATTCTTATTTCATAAAATTTATTAAAATTTATGTAAAACATTATATTATACCTTTATAGAACTTTGCTTTACTCCGTATAATTCAATATAATTATTGGTTATCGAATCGTACCGAGTTAGAATGAGTTAATTGCAGCAACATGAATATATATTTTTACATAATGTTTAAGTAACAAATATTGTGATGATGCATAGGCGCATTTCATTTCACAAATATTGAACTAAAATATTGGGCAGAAATGTTTTGACATCAAATGCGATAAGATAAAATTTACTAAGGGAAAAAACTTTATGTATGTATCTTTGCTAAATAAATATTACTGGTTATATTTTAAAATTCATGAGAAATTCGTATGTATATATTTCATTATTATTTGATTAAAACATTATAGTCTAAATTGCAAATAGGTAATTAAACAATATTTAATTAGGAAATTTGAATCGACATTGATCAATAAACCGCTCTTAACATTCTAAATCAAATGAATATTACTAAAAAGAATATAACAAAACTATAGTAAAGCAGGTGTATTTGCTACATGTGGTGTCCAATTTTCAAATCAAAGTAAAATATTTTTTATTTTGTGCTGTTATTTTTCAACTTTTAAGCATGAATTATAAGTAAGTAGAAATGAAGAGCTAAATAAATGTACAATAAATGTAAAATGTGTACATTTTCAATAAATAGAGAAAACGATTCGACGATACATATGTCATTATGTTAATACTTCATTTAGAATTCTATATTCGCTTGAAAGAAACGACTTTTTCGTTAACTTTAAAATATGTGTTTTAGAAGCAGTTTACTCCATAGTTCAGAGTACGAAGCCGAACAAAATAGCGGAAAATAAAATATGCAAGCATAATAAATTGGTATATGTATTAATATAACCCTTTTTTATAATTTATTTATTTGATGTTTATTAAAATCAGAAGCAATACTTATATGCTTTTCATTTTACATATGTGTTCATTCGCCCAGCCATCTTAAGCGTTGTATCCGTAGACGCTTGACCAGGCGCATGCCCATATATAGTATAGCCCATAGAGTTTGTCGTTAAATCTACTCCTCAAGATGCCACCAGCGCAAACAGAGCCAGAAATTACACGCAAAACTTTTTTCTTGAAAAGGCTAAGGGCTTCCTCATCCGCCTTTGGAAACGTCCAGGTTTCCGCGCCATAAAGAAGGACTGGGATGATCAAGCTGTTATACAAAACGAGCTTAGTCCTTCGAGAGAGGGCTTTATTACTCAATTGATTCTTAAGCCCAAAGGAGCAGCAAGAGTGATTCTGCGTTTGATTTCGGTACTGATGTTGTTGTCCCTGTTTACCGCGGAGCCGTGGTAGACGAAGTGATTGGCTATATCGAAGTTTCTGCTGCCTAGTATAACGCTCTCTCCGAGACGTCGATTTTGTGTATCCTTCCGTGATGACAGCATATACTTTGTTTTGCCCTCATTTACCGCCAGACCCATTTTAGCCGCTTCAATGCCAGCAAACGCCTCATTGACGTCTCGCTGTGTTCGTCCAATCACGTCAATGTCATCAGCGTAAGCTAGCAATTGGACTAACCTTTGGAAGATTGTGCCTTTGGTGTTGACTTGTGAGTTACGCAGGTTCTTCTCGAAAATCGGCAGAGAGGATCTTGTAGGCGATATTAAGAAGACTTATCCCTCGATAATTGGCGCAGTCAAAGGGGTTTCCTTTCTTGTAAACCGGGCAAACGACGCTGAGATTCCACTCATCGGGTATGCTTTCCTCTGACCATCTTGCAGATGAGCTGGTGCATGCGCCCAGCCAACTCATCTCCAGTTGCTTTAAATAGTTCTGCGGGCTAGATTTGTGTAGTTCCTGGACCTAGTTCCACCGTCGGAACTAGTTCCGATCGTTCCACATATTCCACCTAAACATATCCGATAGTTTCGACATGTCCATTGCAAAAAGGATTGAGAAGCTTCCTTAGACAGTTATTACTCTTGAGTGTCGTCAGCAGCTCGAAAGAGAAGTTGAATATTAGAATGTTTTCATTTTTATCTTCGCAATATATCTTGACCTGGGGCTTTATGTTATGTTACTTTTATGTTAGGATTCTAGGATTCATTCGTATTCTATATTATTTCCGGAATTTTATGTCAACGATTCCAAATTTTTATTAGTAGTTTTTTAATACTTAATTTTGAATCAAGAACGGTCATCTGCAGAAAATCGAATATTAATAACTTTAAATATTTTCTTTGGTTAAATTAATGCCATAATGGATAAATGCAAAAAAGACAAGGAGTTTTAAATATCAATTGTTTTTTCTTGAGTTGAAATCTATAGAAAATGAAAGCAATCGCTGTAATATACAGTGACAATGTGTCTGTTTTTAATTTGCAATTAAGTACATACTTAATATGTGTTTGTACAAAATTAAAATTTGTGACGGAGCCTTCCTTTATTTACTCTAAATAAATTAGATCCGCGAGAATTTTCACAAATACAAATGACCGAATGCACTCTGCTAGAGGCATAGCTCCAAAATTAATTATGTTAATGCGACCTACTTAGTCAGACTGCAATGATTTGCAAATCATGGTGCCCTTTTATACGCCCAAATGTAACGGTTAGTACTTCAGTTTTTAATATATTTGTTTTTCAAATCTTTCCACGACATTCAATTGTGTGTAGCACATTTAAAATTTGTTTTTTTTATATTATATGTTCTTAATGAAATAATGTATAAAGATAATGAACAATGAATCAGTGGCAATTGAAGTGTTATATTACTAATAACGTAATTTATATAATTTACTTGAGTTTACAAAAAAAAAATCATTATGTTCTAAAAAGGATGACTGCTGCAGTCTCCCCCTCATCGCAGTAATCGTTCCGATAATGTTTTAGGAGCAGACACAATTGTCCTTCCTCTTAACTTCCTTGGAATACTAGATTCATCAGCAGCAGCAGTTGTTTTGGCTGCCCAACCTCTCTTAAATCGGTTCAGGGGCAATAGTAAACCCACTTTAATATGGTGTTATCATCTAAGCGTGATACGTTCCAAATGGAACTCTAGGATCGCTTTCGCTTGTGATTATAAAACTTGTAGTCCCCTGTTTGCCAAAATAAAGTACGGGTCATTACGATTTGGAGCGAATTTAGATGTTAACCCTTTCGCTGAGTTACCAATAATCTGCGTAGTTACAAGAACCTTGTCTCCCACTTAAAGTACAGGTTTCTTGCCTTTTCCTGTCAGCTTGTTTTTGTTTATGTCTTTTACTTTATCTGTAGTTTCTCGGGCTTGCCTTAGCGTATCTGCCAAACAGAATGAAATTATCTTTCTCTATCTTTATAATACTTCACTTAGAAGTGTGAGAGCACAATCCGGCTGGCTTCATATTCGTCGCTTTATACCTCTGATACTCAGGACAGTTCTTCACATGTTTAGCAAAGTCTGACCTCATTTCCGTTCAGAAATAACATTTTGATATACGAGCTAAGGTTTGACCCAAAGCATAGTGTCCGGCTGTAGAACCGTCATGGTACGAATCCGATAATTACTTTTCTCTAACCTCTTTATATATGGATATATCACACACATTTCTTCATCAGGGCAGGGTGGTCTGGGGAGCGTTGTGTGACATTATTTGGTTGCAGCTGGAGTGCTCATCTCGCCAATTTAGCAGTAGGCGATTTCAATGACATTAGCCATTTCAGAGTTTGATGGTCGGTTAAAATTTTGAATCCGAACCCTCAATTTAACCTCGAAATTTCAGAACTGGCCATACACTGCTAAACAGCTAGAATATTCAATTTCGTGCTCTATTTCTCTCTCCCCCTGGAGCAATATCGCTCCGATTGCATAGTTGCTGGGATCCGGTTTTAACACAAAAGAAATACATTCTTTGGCTTGTGGTAATATTGGTGCAGTAGACAAAAGCCGTTTTAAATGCTTGGAAGACTCTTCCGCATCACTCCATTTTTAAGGCGCGTTTTTCTTAGTCAAATCTGTCAAATGTTTGGCTATTTTTGCAAAACTTTTAATAAATCTTCTATACCATGAACAGGTTTGAAGAAAAGATAGCACTTGTTTCGTGTTTTTGGGTCTTGTTCGTTTTCTTCGGGTTTTTCTTAATTCCGCTTGGTGTTAAGATGTGACAAAAGTATTTTACTTCCTGTTTATTATTTATTATTTGTTATTTATTATTTTTTGTTTATTATTTGTTATTTATAATTTATTATTTATTATTTACTATTCATTATTTATTATTTATACTTTAGTATTTAATATTTATAATTTATTATTAATTATTTATTATATATTATTTATTATTTATTATTCATTATTTACTATTTATTATTTATTGCTTATTATTTATTATTTTTTATTTATTATTTATTACTTATTATTTATTATTTTGTGGCCGCCGTGGCGTAGTGGGTACAGTGCGACGCTCACACGCCGAAGGGTGTGGGTTCGATTCCCAGCTCAACACGCCGAAGGGTGTGGGTTCGATTCCCAGCTCAACACCAATTTTTCTAATTTTTCACGGCACCACCTCTTTCGAGCTGCTGACAACACTCAAAGAGTAATAACTGTCTAAGAAAGCTTCTCAAATTTCGCCGTTCGGAGTCGGCAAAAAACTGTAGGTCCCTTCTACTCGTGAGAGAACAGTAGCGCGCACAACACTAGCAGTTGATGAGCAAGCTAGGCCCTGGTCCCCCTTTGGACTGTAGCGCCAACAATTATTATTATTATTATTACTTATTATTATTTATTATTTTATTATTTATTATTTATTATTTATTATTTATTATTTATTATTTATTATTTATTATTTATTATTTATTATTTATTATTTATTATTTATTATTTATTATTTATTATTTATTATTTATTATTTATTATTTATTATTTATTATTTATTATTTATTATTTATTATTTATTATTTATTATTTATTATTTATTATTTATTTATTATTTGTTATTTATTATTTATTATTTATTATTTATTATTTAATATTTATTATTTATGATTTATTATTCATTGTTATTTTGTTAATATTATTGATTTTTATAAAGAATAAACTAATATATAGTTATTACTTAGAATTCTGTTATTGGTTGGGGCTTGTATAATTCTTGCCAAGGTCAGTGACGAAATGACAACGCGTGGATTTTCGCAGTTGTTAGTACCACATGTAGAATCCTTTTGTATTTATTCCATGCTGTCTTTATTGAAAACGTTCAAAGACAAGAAGCATCTGAGCTTTGCTAAGATGTCTTACCTGACATCTTTCGATACGGGGATTCTTGACTCTTAAGCCCGTCATATCCGATGTACCAGGTGTAACGGCTAGTTATAAGCAGTAGATTTGTACTTATGACTGTGTGCCTACAGTTATTGAAAGCTGTTTCGTCGGTTTCATTTTGTGGCCATAATATCAATTTCTTGAAATTGTTCTTGGAATACTCCGTGGGAACGCTCTAAAGCAACTGATACCATATATATACCAGGTACCAGTTTTTTTGAAAATAAAACACTTATTATTAATGGGAAAGTAAAAACATTTTATTCAAAGTATTGGCCATTGTACTCTACACATTTGCACCAGCTTTCTGGCGATTTGTGAATACCACGCCAATAAAATTGTTCGTCTTTTAAAGCAAACCAATCAGACACCCAATTTTCGACTTCCTCGTAGGAATCAAAGTGCTGCTCAGCCAATGTGTGTCCCATCGATGAAAACAAATGGTAGTCAGAAGGAGCCAAGTCTGGTGAATACGGCGGGTGGGGTAACTGTTCCCAGCCAAGTGTTTTGATTGTATCCTGAACCAATTTTGCTTTGTGTGCAGGTGCATTGCCATGGAGCAAAATTACCTTGCCTTGGTTTCTGGCCCGTTCTGGTCGTTTCTCGATCAATGCACGGTTCAAATTGACCATTGTTGTCGGTAGCGATCGGCATTAACGGTTTCTCCAGGTTTTAGGAGCTTGTGATACAGCACACCTTTCTGGTCCCACCAAACACAGAGCATTGTCTTCTTGCCGAATTGATCTGGTTTTGCAGTCGATGATGATGCAGATTAACCCATGATTTTTTCCCTTTAGGATTCTTAAAATAAATCCATTTTTCATCGCCAGTAACAATCCGATGCAAAACCGATTTTCTTTCGTGTCTTTGAAGCAAAATTTCACAAGTGTTTTTTCGGTTTTCCATCTGTCTTTTATTCAATTCATGTGGCACCCATTTTCTACACTTTTGCATCTTTCCCATAACTTTTAAACGATCAGAAATTGCTTGTTGTGCAACATTTAACATTGCTGCCATTTGCTTTTAACTCAAAGTGTAATCTCTATCCAATATCGTTTGCAATTCGGCGTCTTCAAACTTTTTTGGTGGTCTTAAACGTTTTTCATTTTTCACATCAAAATCATTATTTCTGAACCGTTGAAACCATCTTTTGCATGTTGCTTCTGATAGAGGATGATCACCATATGCCTCGATAAGCATTCGATGCGACTCTGCAGTACTTTTCTTCAAATGAAAACAAAAAAATTAATGCTCTCAGCAAATCATCACTTTCAGGTGCAGAATTCAAAATTTTTAACACGATGAAAAAATATATTGTTGTCTGTTCAATGACTTGATGTAAACTAAATATTTTTCACAGATGTCACAGCAAACAAGCAAGAAAAAAATAAGTGCCCCTTCACAACAAATGTTCCCTATCGAGACATTTGCATCTTGGTAATTCCTGGAAAATGTTTAGTCTTACGATAGAGTTTGGTTTCGGAGAGTTGGCAAAGATATCAACATGGTCCTTCAATGATCAGTAACTAGTTTTTTCATTATCAGTTATGATGTGGAATACTTGTTATTGTAAGATTTTTAAAGCAACATCCACAGCCGTCTACATTCTGTCTAACCAAAGGATATCTTGTACTTTGATTACTCAATTCCACCGAAGTAATCAAAGTACAAGACTTATATACCAGGTTCATCACGGAGGTTGTTAAAATGCATTAATAATTTTATTTACCACTGTAGCTTCACCCGTTTATATCAGATCTAACTTCATTGCATCTGCATTCATATGTACACTTGTGAATCTTGAATCTTTTTTAATAAACTCTATCTTTTTGACAAACCACTGACGGATAAGGACGTGTGTTTCATATCATTGGCTCAATAGATTATCAGCCCAGAACAAAATAAGTGTTTAAGAAGTCTGTATTTATTCCAGTCATCGGTGAAATTTCACAGAGATATTTCTATTTCGGTTTTGTTGACGTAATTTCATTGGAGAGATTTTTTGATTTTCTTTGATAAACTGTTTGTTCGCGAGGGTATTCGCATATTTTCGATATGGATAAAGCCCTTCCAAGGAATGATAAGCTGATGTCAAGCGATCAGTGGAGCTCCTGGAAGTTTTAGGTAAAAATCCTACTCAACGCCTTCAACCTGTTTTGTGTTTGGTAGTTAGTGGGGATGTAGTCTTACCCGTTCAAGCAGAATCAGCGGCCAAATCGGTTGCTGTCACATGGCGCACAAAACACAGAAGAGCACAGAAAATGATTGCCACCCTTATCGGCCAGCAACCATTTCTTCATATTTTGAATTATACCCCCTCGAAAGAAATGTGGGATAAGCTAGCATTAATCTACGAACAGAAATGCAAAGCAAGTGTGCACATGCTGCAGCAAATATTTTACTGCTCAGTCGCCCACAGACCACCGCGGTGTACGTACGTGATTCGACTACGCGAGAGAAAACGATCAAAGATTCTCGTATTTGAAAAAACCATTATCCCCAAAGAAGTTCGATAGGTCCGGTGTTAAGCACAAGTGCAGTGATCCGACAATCCCCGGTTCGAATCCGGAGGAAAATAAAAGAGAGTTTTTTTTTTCAATCAAAACATTACAAAGAGACACAAAGTGTGATAAAAAGTGAAATGGAGAGCGGCGAGCGACCTGAGCTCAGTAAATCGGGTGATTTCAAAACACCGGTGGCCGGGACATCAGGCCACCTAACCAGTGACGGTAGCATCCGCGTGGCTAGCCCCATGAGCGGAGCTGCCGATCTTAAAAAGAGAAGGAAGAGGGTGCAGCCGCAGCACAACCTCACGAAGCGTCGGAAGACAGCAATGACGTCAGATTAGGAAGCGGTCGCATCAAACAAACTTGGGGTGGTTGCGACCAAAAAAAAAAACGCCAACAAAACCAGCAGTAACCCGAGCAACAGCAAAATCGGCTTCATCTGCAATCCCAATCGACATTGATGCCCTCCAATGTGAATCGGAGGGCAACGAATGCCGCTTTTCATATGGAGGGAGTGAAAACTCCTTCCAGGTGCTCGCCATATCGGACGCCGACGATGAGGAGGAGCAAATAAGAAAGGAGGAAATGAAGCTGAAGAAACTCGACGAGGAAAGAGCGAAGCTCGACGCCCACATCAAGTTCCTATACAAACAGTCCACGTTGAGGAAAGCTGCAGAGAAAGCAGCAAAACAAATAGAGCAACAGAGAAAGCAGCAAAACAAATAGAGCAACAGAGCGAAATACTAAAGTTGCAAAAAAGAGGGAAGCAATGTTGAGAGCAGCAAAAATGCCAAGAACCGCTGCCGTCTACATCCAAGGCAGCGCAACGTCTACAGAAAGCTCAACAGGAGCTTAAATTGCAGCAACAGCAACAGAAGCAGACACGGCTACAAAAAGAGAAGCAGCAGCAGCAGCAGCCGCATCAACAGGAGCAGCAGCAGAAACAACAGCAGCCGAATCAGCAGCAGATACAACAGGAGCCTCAGCAACAACAGCAGAAATCTAGGTCCGCTGCCCACCAATAAACGTCTTCGGCATGGGGGCGGACGAGAGACCCTATGTGAGTTGGCCTTAGAAAAGAACACTTATTATATAAAATATAATACTCCAAAAACCCACACCGTTCATTGCCTAACAATGGACGGATTCAAATTTTTAAAAGAAAATTTAGCGGCATCGAACGCTGATTATTATACATACACCCCCAGACTAGAAAGGCCACAGTCTCTGCTCCTCAAAGGCATAAATCCTTCTACAGATCCGAAGGTCCTCCTCGACAAGCTGCGACGAGTTGAAAGCGACGAGGTCCATTTCGTAGGGGTTAAGCCTTTTATCACTGCGGCAGCGAAAGCGAAGAAGAAGGCACCGTTACGCCTGGTGTCTCCTACGCCCAGATCGTGTCAGGCAGACAACCGGCACAACGGTCAGTGCCAAAGGCTGCCCCGGCTCCAATGGCCAGGCAACCTGAAGCAGACCCCTCCATAAGGGATGTACTGTCTTCCATCAAGCCGATGCAAGCGCAGATGATTGCCTTGCAGAAACAGATGGTCGAACTACAGACCAGTTTCCTTACGCAGACGGCTAGAGTAGATTTCCTCTTCTCTCAGCTGCCTGCAAACAAGCGCGCTCAGATATAATGGGCTCACGCGAGGTAAAAACCTTTAAGATCCTAGCAGTGAATGTTAATTCATTGATAAGGATCGAACGAAAACTAACGCTCGCTAATTTATTGCAAACCCACAACCCTGATGTGCTGATGGCTAGCGAAACTAAGCTTAACCAGACGCGAAACCTCAGGTACAAAAATTACCATATTATAAGAAGAGACCGACCCCAATCCACTCGAGGTGGCGGAGTTGCCCTTTTAATTAAAAAGAATATTAGACATAAGGTCATATATAGCAATGAAGTAAGAAGATCTAGTGTGCTAGAAGCGGCCATCGCACGCATCTCTCTCCAAGGTGGAAAGAAGTTGTTTGTGATCGCTGCTTACGCATCAGAACCTCAAAATCCTAACTTTCTTTCGGAGCTTGAGGCTCTCTTCACCAGCCTCTGCTTGAACTCGGAAGAAAACTTTTACATATTATCCGGGGATTTGAACGCCAAACACGGTGAATGGGGTAATATTATTCCAAACGAGAGAGGAAACACTCTCTTAGAGTGGATGGAACAAAACAGTATTGAGTTCAGACTGGATTTGCTGGCAACCGATAGACCATCATTTCCTAGAAGCGGGTCTTATCTTGATGTGATGCTAATTGACAGACGACTAACGATACGAAACGTGGAGCGACGCACGAGGAACTGTTTAACTACGGTCGAGTACGACAGTGACCACTGTGGTCTCGCCGCTGTAACTCAGCTCCCGACTAAGCTGGAGGAACTTGAGGAATTTGTGCAAACGCATCCTCATAATTACAATAAGGTGCGCTGGCCACGTTTCGCTAGAACCTTAGCCAAAGAAATAAGTTCGAGTGTGGTCAATCCTCCTACGAACAGAAACCTTACTAACGAAGAGGTTGATGGGTACCTCACACAAATGGACGAAGTTATTAAACGAACAATGGACAAAACTATCCCGAAGGTAGCACAAACTGATGATAACGACATTTGTCGGAATACTACGATCGATGCACTTCACGTGCAGAAAAGTAGACTCCTGTCAAGACTCAAACTCTTGTACAGGAGACTTACAGATCCACAGAAAGCGGAGATTCGCTGTCTGAAGTCACAGATCAAAGTACTCCAACAGTTAATCAAACATAATTACAGACTAGCTGTAAGCTTGCATTGGGGCCGTAAGATTCGGGCTGTAAGATCTAACAACCCGAGCGTGTTCCCGCAAGTAAATAAAATCTTTCGGAGGAAAGACCATAATGACATTCAAAGCGTTCGACTTGACAGAACAACAGACAACGCGAACCTACTTACTTCAATTGGCATCGATCCTGATAGGGCTGTGCTTGACAACGACTATTTCGTAGTTGAGGATCCCCAAGAGAAGGTGCAAGCAATTGGTGCTGTTTTCCAGAGAGTGTATACGGTCAACGAGACTCGATGTCCGAATTACGATCTGGAGAACAGAGCCTTGCTTAACCATGTCTCTCTTCGGAATGAAATAAGTCAACGGCGATCCGAGAACCCTGGTTTCACCAGGTTCAGTGACGATTTTCCGGCAAATAATGTCGTCGCCGATGATGGAAACAATTCCATCCTTATTTCAAAAGATGAAATCCAAGGTATCCTCAACTCACTGAAAACGAAGAAGTCAGTGGGAATAGATGGGATACCAAATATTGTTCTGCGCCATCTACCCTCTGAGGCGGTGGACGTATACACAACTCTGTTAAACAATGCGCTGAGTAATGCATATTACCCGGCTCATTGGAAAACAGCAGTGGTACAGCCAATTCCGAAACGGGGCAAAGATACCTCTATCCCGACGAATCTCCGTTCTATAAGTCTTCTTCCATGCATATGTAAGGTATTCGAGAAGATAGTCATTAGAGCTCTGAAAGAATGGGTTGAGGAAAAACAATTAATACCGGAAAACCAATTTGGCTTCAGGGCGGGGCACGACACCATTCATGCCGCGTCTAAATTGGTTTCCGACATTCAGTGGAATAGATATAAATCACAGTGCACAGGGGCCTGCTTGATCGACATGGAAAAGGTTTTCGACACCGTGTGGTTAGAAGGTCTCTTCCTCAAGTTCGTCAGGCTTGGCATTCATAAAACATTGCTATATATGATCTACGACATGGTGACAGGTAGAAAGTTTGTTGTAAAAAATGGCAACGAAATTTCAGCAACTGTCTTCCATATAAAAAATGGGTTGCAACAAGGGGCGGTGGGTTCGCCGATCTTGTTCACTATATTCACTAGCGATCTTATAGGTTCTATGCCTAACATAATAGCGTTTGCCGATGATTTAATCGCGTACAGATCAGGTCTGAAGGTAGAAGAAATAAATGGTTTGTTGCAGAGTGACTTCGATGCAATTCAACGATTTTGCGACGACTGGAAGTTGAAAATCAATTACCAGAAGTGTGAGACTATCCTTTTCAGAACCCCGTTATCCAGAGCCTCAAGGGACACGAAAATGAACTGGCGCAAGTTCGGCATAGCTGATCCACTGGAACGGCCGTTGACCGTGAAGAATGTAGTAAGATATCTAGGCATCTGGTTGGACCAGTATCTGTATGGTGATATCCATGTAGATACTGCTCTGACCAGGGCTAAGAATGCCCTCGCTATGGCAAGAGGACTGTTTTATAGCAGTAAACTTGACACCAGAGTGAAGGTAATCTTCTACATGGCCCTCAACCGGCCAATCATGGTATATGGTTGTCCTGTGTGGTTCAACGTGAGTCCTTCCCAGATGGAAAAGATGAGGGTGTTCGAGAGGCGGTGCCTTCGAGCCTGTCTTCGTTTATATCGAACACCAGAATCTCAGTACAAGAAATTCCACCCCAACGAGGTTCTGTACAACGAGGCAAACCTTATAAGAATAGATAATTTTATTATTAAGTTGATTCGGAGTCACACTGCCCGTGCCATGGCTTCAACCAACAGTCTGATCTTTGGGGCTTACTACAAAAAATGAAATGTACCATGAGAGAGTACGTCTTAACGGCTTCATTCCATCTGAAGCTTTCCTTTATTTGGATTCGAAAGGCTTTATACAAGATAGAGACGGCTGCCCTATCATCTTCCACGTCGCACGCCGAACAGTAGAAAGGCAACTCCAATACAAAACGGACGTCGCTCGCAGCCATGAGGATCTCCTACGGTTCAGTAGAGCGATTTCTACCCGCGACAGAGGAGTTTCTGACAAGGAACAGCATTTCAGCATTGCACCACGGGGTATCAGATATATATGTAAGCCATATAAATGACACATACGTCCGGGTGCACGCGTCCGTATAATGGTGCGGGCATAGTTAAGAGTGATGCAAATAGATAAGTACATATAAGTTTAGACGTAAGTTAGAGTTAGATAGTTCTATTATAGGTTTTAGTCTTAGTATTAAGTAAACTTAAGAACTTTAATGTCCAAGTTTTTAAAGTTTTCTTGGAACAAATTGAAGCTGGCATTAAGACAATTATAAAATACATAGAATTTGAGAACTAAAAAAGGCCGAAAGGCAGAAGGAAAAATAATCCTAGGTTAGCTTAGAGTACTTATGAAAAGTCAGTAAGTTAGAATTAAGATCAAAAATTAGATACGTAAGCTAGTTTAAGTATTTTTGTCTAGCATTTAAGAAAACTATGATGAAGTAATAAAAAAATGCATTTAAAAATAATAAAAAAAATATTTCACTGCTTTGGTAGAAATACAGGGTAAATAAAGAAGAGGAAATACAGCGCTTGGGCGTCGAAATCATCAAAGAAAAAAAGCACTAGAAAATCTCACATCTACATAGGTTAATTATGGAACTTGAATCATTTTTTGAACGTACTCCACAACCATTATCTGCTGAAAGCTCGCTAGAGAACACGCATAGTGCACTCTCAGCAGAAATCGGTTCAAAAGAGACTATGATAAGAAATGTTAAAACCAGTGAGAAGAAAGGCAAGTGTTTGTTATGTAAACAAGATAGGTATTGGAGTCCGGATTGAGGTCTTCTGTCAATTTTGCACAAACAAATGATTGTATTGCTTCTTTGTCTTATTGTTTTGTTAATAACGTGGATACTGTAACACCTACCGATTGGATTTTAGATTCAGATGTCAACTTGCTCGTAATATTTGGTACTGGTGAGAAAATTTGGCAATGGGGAAAGCTTCTGTAAACGTTCTCGCTTTCGATAATGAGAAATGGTGTCAAAAGGGCCTGGAAGGCTCCTTCTTTTATGATGCTTGTATGTTTGGGAAACAATCGCAATAGTATATCCAAATCAAAATCTGTAGCTGAGGTTATTCATACAGATATATGTGGTCACGTGGAGCAAATTTCAGCAGGTATATCAAAATACTCTGTTATTATTAAAGACGATTTCTGGCATTATAGAGTTGTGTTCTGCATTCCATTCAGAAGAAAGAAAAGTGTCCCTTTTGAATGAAGTGAAACTTGACACAAATAGTTCCTAAAGGATTTTGCGCTCTGATAATGGTATATATATATATAATCCTGAGCAAAATGGATGTGTCGAACGTGATTTCAGATCTAGAGTTTGTGATAACCGTGTTGGAAGCAAAGGGGAAGACCTATTTAATTATGGGCGGAAGCAATTAACACTGCAGTTTTAGGAAAAAGTCCCTACGAGTTGTGGTTGAAGAAGGATTCGCCGATTGAACACCTAAGAGTATTCGGAAACGAAGCTTTTGTACATACTTCTCAGAAAAAACGTCGGAAATGACATTTAAAGCGAAACATGGTTTCTTCGTTGGATACCCTGAGACTCAGAAGGGTTATCGCATTTGGTTTTCTAACAACAACAAGGCGGAGATTTTACGAAATATGGTATTTAAAACGGAAAGTTTTATGCCTCAAGCTGCTTTAAAAAATTATTTAGAATCAGATATAAGCATTGTGGATACTGCGAATTACCAGAATGGGTCAAAGAGTGATAATAATTTCCCCTCCTCTCTGGATGCCTTGTCGTGGCGGAAGGGCTTAAGAGTCAATGAACCTCTGTTCGAAAGATCCTGAGACGTCGAACCAAAGTCTAGAAACGTCTTATCTTTGAACGTTTTTAATACAGACTGTATGACGACAATCCTAAAGATTTTATTACTTCTGGTGGTACTCGCGATTGCGACAATCCGCCCGTTTTCTTTTAGACATCGGCTGGAGCAAGAGGCCCCAACAACCATACTTCAAACACCTTCCGCCCGCAGTGGCGCTGAAATGATTCCTGCCACTCATTCTAAAACGCCCTTAGTAGAATGGGTTGGAAAACTGGAGAAAGTGGCGGAGAGGCATAGCCTGATATTCCTAATCTCTAAGGCTCAGGGTCAGGAAGCTTCCCGGAGTGCCGCTTCTGATGGTGCGCCTCGGAAATCTGAAAAGAAGGTACGAGTCGGAAAGATCTGACATCTGGCTAGCCCCTGACAAAGTGTCAAAAGAATAGAAGGAGAAGAAAGGCTGCCATCGAGTAGCGCAAAAAGATCACGAAAGTGGTCGAAGTAAGTTCCCCTTCAAGCGAATCCTCCTTTTGGCTCCAAAAGCAAGCAAAGAAACGCCTTCGAACATTATCATTGCCAGGACCTTTGTGGGAGAACCCGCCAATAGACTTACACGCACGGCAAGCGGAAAACAAGATCCGCAGCCCTACAATTTGTAGGCTACAAGAAGGCTCCCATCCCTTCTCTGCTGCTGCGAATGCTATGACGACAGCATAACCTGCGAACATCAGCTATGGGAGCTGGGTAAGGTAGAGAGCGCTTGTTTCTAAGTGGAGTGCTGTGCTCTGGAAAATGGAACCTTTTTGCTGACGTGCTCCACACAGCAATGGTTTGAGCACTTCCTTGCCGCAAATACCTCCCCCCTGAGAACCACAAGCTTTGAGGTTCTCAGGCCCATAAAACTTACGCGCGCCATCTGCTGGATCCTGGGGCCACTCAGGAATACGGCGGATGTGCTGGCGCGTCTCCCTATTCAGAACCCTGGTCTCGAAACCAGAAAGTTGAAAAGTCTTCTCCCACAAGAAGCGCAAGAATCGGGAAAGTAAAGACGGTTCAACTCTCGTTGTGGGCCTTGACCGACCTCCGATTAAGATCTTCGTCTCGAGATACGGCTCTCGTCCCTATTTGCACTTTGGAAGGATTAATTTCCGCTTCATTTCCAAGGAAAGTGAATAAGGGATGCTATTCACGGTAACTTTGTATGCCACAGTTTACCCAGATGAACCTTCATCATTCTAAGGATGCTATTGCAATCCTATGTAGCAGACTTTCCATGATGGAGACAAAACCACACATCGTTTCTATCCAGGAACCATGGGTGTGCAAAATTGGATCGGTGGTCCTGGTAGCCTGTGAGGTTTCTCTCCACTTTTCGACGAGCGATCGGAAAGACAGAGAGCTTGTCTTATTTTGCCGAATCATCTTCCAACAACTAGGCTTGGACAATTCTGTGGACCAGATTTGGTTGTTGCGGGCATCAACTACAAATCAGGCGGAGCGTGGCACAATTTTGTCTTTTCTTAGGCCTACTTCCCCTACGATTCCGTCCTACCACCACCACCAAAAGAAGTAGCGGAACTCGTAGAGTACTGCGAAACGAAAAAGATGGGTCTCGTTATCTGTTGCGACGCTAATGCTCACAACACTTTCTGAGGCAGCAGCAAGTGTAATAGGAAAGAGTCGTATCTTCCCGAATTCGCACTATCATCTGGCCTGATAATCAACAACTTTGACTCACAACCAACATTTGTTACGACAAAAAGAAAGGAAGTGATTGATTTAACGCTATCTTAAGGAGATTACAGACTGGAAAGTTGTAAAATACATAAAGTTTCGAACCAAATGCGAAACCAACATTTCGCAGAAGAGCAGGTTTTTTATGAAAACAAACTGGCTAAAGTTTAGGTAATATTTAGTAAATCGTACTGCAACTCTCCCAAAACTCAGAACGAGGCGTTAGGTTAAGGAGGGAGTCCGGAATTTGAACGACATCCAAACCGGTACCTATACTGACTCTAAAACTGTAACCCTCCAGCTCATGCTAGAGTCTCAATTCCCTGGAAATCAAACCACAATTGGCTCAAAACCAGTTCTGCTTTCCGAAACTTTGGATGAGAAGACATATACTACACGAAGAGGCTGGTAGTAGATGAAGCCATCAAGTACGCTGTTGCGTCATTTGATGGCTTCCAGTCAATAGGTACCGATGGCATATCTGCAGCACTGCTACAAAAGGACAAAGACCCACTACAACCGGCTCTGAAAAGAATTTTCAGCGTAGAATGAGGGTAGCCTTCATACCAAAAATTTACAAAGGAGATTACTCTCTCGCCAAAAATTTCAGGCCTATTAGTGTCACTCCCTTCATGCTTAAAAGCTTGAAGAGGCTGGCCGAACTGCTTCTGCGCAACAAAGCCTTGCAATCACACCCCTTATCTTAGAAGCAACATGCCTACCAGCGCAGAAAATCTTGCGAGACTGCGCTTTAAAATCTCATCGGCAGAATTGAAAGTGCACTTGACAGGAAAGAATAAGCACTGGGTATTTTCATCGACATAGAGGGTGCTTTCAACATGTGCAACACGACCAGAGAACGCGGTGTAGAAGAATTAGGCCTGATGGTGTTGTGGATAAAAGCAATGCTTATGAATAGAACTATAATCGCGGAGGCGGAGTGTGACCAGTTTGTAATGTAGTGGGTTAACAAGGGCTGCCATCAAGGCAACCTCCTGTCACCTCTCCCATGGTGCATGCTGGTCGATTCTTTGCTTTCCGCTTTAAATAGATCTAACACCTACGCCCAGGCTTATGGGAATAATGTTGCCGTACTGGTTATCGGACCATGCCCTGTGGCCGTTTGTGCAAGTGGGCTGGCGGCTCTTGATCGATACCTGGTGTACAAGAAATGGGATTCCAGTCAACCCTCTTAAAATTGAGGTTGGTTTCTTCACGAGAAGTAGGAATCTGACTGACTGTCACTATCCCACTTTCCAAGGAAGACAAATATCTAGGTATTATCCTGGACAGAAAACTTCTTTGAAAAAAAAAACACATTGAGGTAAAAACATCCAAAGTGCTGTTAGGCTTCTGGCAGTGTAAGGGAGTTTTTTTTTTCAACCTGTTGTCTATCACCAGAAAGATCCGTTTGGATCTACACGGCAATGATAAGACCACTTCTCTCATATGAATCAGTCGTTTGGTGGAACAAGCTTTCTCGCAAAAACGTGACTGCTGCTTTCACCAAGGGAACTTCCCCAGCATGCCTAGCTCTGATCTAGCCACTAGCCTGATGAATATGCCTTCTGATGCGATTTAACTAATAATACAGTTGCGACGCTTATACCAAGTTGACTTTTCCCGTGTTCTGGACTGGCTCTGGCCAGAAACTGAACCGGAAAAGGTATGTAGGATTTTCGCGAACGGCTCCAAGACGACGGAGGGTTCTGGAGCTGGAGTCTTCGTGGAAAACGACAACATCAAACTTCACGCCTCCTTAGCCTCCAAGACAAACCTTCGCGATCCTAATGATCACCAACTATGCCATAAATAATAGGTGGAAGGGAAGAAGTATTTGTGTTTGTAGCGACAGTCAAGCTGTGCTTAAGGCCTTACTCAACCCTTTAACCACTTCCAAGAGAGTCCAAAAATGCAAGTCTTCCCTTTGAATAGGTCGGCAGGCTGCATTCGCTAAGACTTGTTTGGGTCCCGGGATATCACGATATCTTGGGAAGATCTTCAGAAGAGGCATTCGTAAGGCCCGAACCAACATTGGGACTACCTGCATCCTTGGTCAGGGCCTTCGTAGACGGTCGGGTCTCCCTTTAGCACAACCACAGATGGCGTTACTCTCCGGGATGCAGGATGACCAAGAATATTCTCCCGAACGTTAGCAAGAAATCTGCGTCTTTTCTGCTTTCTCTAGACAGAAACGAGTGCAGACGATTTGTCGGCGTACTAACGGGAACTTCGCTAAGCACCTATGGTAAGTCGGCTTGGGCTTAGTGATGTCACCCTTTGCGACACCTGTGGAGAAGGTGAAGACATTTCAGAGCACTTTCTCTATCAGAGTCCCATCAGGTGGCTTCTGTTTGGCGCTGATGTGGTGGGAACTGAAAACCTAAGTTCCATATCACAGTGCCTCCTAGTTTTTTTTCGGAAAACCAAGAAATTTCATTAAATGAAGGTTACTGTACATCCCAACTTTCAACGAAAAATAAAGATGTTACTATTAACACCAAAGATTATTTAGAAGAGCAACGTGATTGTGATTTCGAGTTTGAATGGATTAAGAGCGAAGGGGAGAGTACTCAAGGACAACAACTATCAATGGAAACACAATCAAGAACAAAAAATAATCAAGCACAATCAATGGAGTAAGTGAATTATAGGTCGAAACTTCGTAGTCATAAAATCACGCAATTTTCAGCTACATCAAGTGTTATTTTAAACATGTTGGCAGGTTATGCTTTTATAATGTAACGTTATTTTAGTTTAGTTCTGAAGCAAGTAAAGGAGCTCATCTGGATCAAGTTGCTATTGCTGAACCTTATCCGAAGAAAAATAAACCCGCAGATCTACTCCTGGACAACCAAAGTGCTTTGAAGCAAGGCAAAACCCCAGAATATCATGAAAGAGCAAAACATATCTCAAATATGTGAGCAAGTGTTGCAACTGCATTTATATATATACTTGTCGTTATGAATCATTTTTAATAAACTCTCTCTTCTTGATAAAACACTGATGGATAAAGACGTGTATTTCCATATTTTTTGTCATGTAATTACAGTGAAATTACTTATGACTTCAATCCACATGGTTATGGAGGAGAAGGATTAAATCTAATTGTTCATTTGTAAATGTAATCTGGTGTGAAGGTGAAAATTAAAAAAAAAAATCACGCCATTTTTTACAGTAAATATGACCGACATGAGGATAACATATTCAAAGACCATTTTAAATCGAAATATTTTAATATTTTTAATGACTAACACTCTCGTTACCAAAGCTACAAATCTGTTTATAGCAATCTTGCTCTTTTAAGTATACGTAAGAGTATAAATACGTTTTCGGTTTTTAAGCTTATGAGATGATTACTAATTTGAAAATTAAAGTTGTAATGGATACTTGATTCCAATGATTCAAAACTATTCAAAAGACTGCTTCTTTCAACAAAACTTCGAAAAAAGAAATATTGCTGAAAAAAGAGTTCAATAATTTTTTGGATTGACTAAAATATTTTATGGTTTCACTTGAAGGGGAATAATATCGTTGTGTATAAGTTTGAGAATTATATATAAACTACAGAAAAGATTAAATTATGATTTTAATCAACAAGTTATTGTAAACATAACCAATCTCCAGTCCATAATAATATAATTGAAAACAAAATGTCTAAACATTTTTTTACACATGGAGACTTAGTTGCGATAAAGCCATCTTAGTAGTAAGTAAGCAGAAAAATCAAATTGGAAAAACAGTATATTTATTTCCAGAATATTTCTACATAAAAGTGTTTTTGTCCCAAAATTTAAACAATTATCTCTTAAGAAGGTTGACGATTCCTTTCTTTTACTTCAAAAGACAGCGATTTTTCTCAGTAGAGCTTTATTCCAGTACCGTTCATACGTGTACCCAAAGATTTTCCCAGGATGCACACAATATTTGTGACAGTTTAGAAAGAGATCTATTACAATATTTTAAAATATAGGTAACACCCTGTTTAACATAACATTCGATTTTGTTATGCTACCGCATTGTTTAGTATGTTAGTTCATGCATACATGAACAAATTTTGATAAAACTCTTCTGCGCAAGTTCTACGTTATGTACATGATTTCAATAGTGAAACTTTGTATATACATTCACAAATGTATAAGCTCATAGAGTACGTAGTGTGAATGTTTATCAGATGACCACTGGAGTACACGATAAAGTTTTAATTGTGTTAGTATTTTAATGAATTTTATTGACGCAGGCACTGAAAAGTAATATTTTTCAACAGTTCATTTTATGTTACATTTCAATTTTAAACAGAATACATCTTAGTTGAAAAAAATCATATCATTATAGATTTAATATTTGAACAATGGGGTTTATAGGTGCTGTACGACACTCAAAATGTGTTTTATGGAAATTAAGTTCAAGTAAATATTTGTTTATATCTTAGAATAATAGAAAAAATATATATTTTGTACAATTTCGTTTTATTTTTAATTTACAGTTCATTTTCATGTACGGTATTCATCCTCTTTCACCGAACCCACAGCCCCTAGCATTAGTAGTAAAAGTATACCGGGACCAAATTCAATGAAACTGTTAAACGACTTAAATTCTATTCAGGTAAAAAATACAGTGATTTTAATATTAACATTTTCTCGTCCATGTACTCAAGCTTAAGTAAGATATATATATATATATATATATGTATATATATATATATATATATATTAGAAATGTGGGTGATAAAACACGCACTTAATTAACAGCTTTCCTGAACTTATCCACGCCGAAAATGAATAAATCAATTTTGCGCCGTTATCTTTATTTTTCAAAGTTAAATCAATTAGGAAGCAGATTTCTTGTCAATTAATTTCAATGCAAAATAATTTTCCGTGCTAAATCAGAATTTATTTTATTTACATTTATCATACATAGGTTTTTAAAGCAAATGCGACCGTTTTATCATAAAAGAAAATTCAAGGGCAAAAAATTGACTTCATTCTCTCTCTTACTACATAGCTACAGCTATAAACTACATATGTTATATATTATGAACAATATCAAGGTGGTATACATGTTTGAATACAAACAAAGCAGAAATCAAATCAAACCACAATTTTTTTAATGCTCAAATGTGTTCATTTGACTCAGGCATAAACTTATCAGCAATTTTGAAGCAAAGAAGTCAACATTTTTATGTACACAAGTATATAAACATATGCATTTATGTAAAAACAAAAATAAAACCACACTTGTGCTAGTTTTTTAATAGTTCTGTTCTTATTTTTTTCTGTATGAACGCAAAAAACTTAAAAAAATTGTGGTAAGTTTTCTTCTACTAACGTCTTTAGTCCGAGTTTTTCTTGGACCTACTTTAAAGTGACGAATATGTATTTATGCGAGTATTTTAGTGCGGAATAGTTTCATCATGAAATAACTGTTATGATATAAGTAGTAGTTTTAAAGTTTACTTATTTTTGGTTATACAAAAATTTTGAAATTGGTAACATGTGTAGAATATAAAAAGTATTTATATTTTGAACCAGAATGTTCTTGCTGTTACAAGCATATGGGAAATTTACAGTTTTGAGCATTAAAAAAACTACACCGGATCTTGTGGCGAATAAAAAAGGATTCCTTGTACTTTAAAAAAATCGTTTCATAACAATGAATGAAAGCATAAATTAAATTAAAAAATTATGATAATAGTATAAAATAATAACATATTATAAGTAGATAAGATTCGACTTTTATTTTTATTTTGTTATCAATTGTTTGCTAATTGCTTATTGTTTGCTCTACAAACTGATCGGCAGGTATATTCCAGCTATTTGCACTAATCTGTTTAAATAGCTTTGCGCTTTTCAATTAACTTTGTATTAACTCAATAGTTTTATCAATTCTCTTTCTAAAAAGAAAAAAAATCAAAATAATTTTATTTACTTTTCCCAGTTGAAATTAGGTACCTAGTTGATATTTTGTTTCATTTTTCATTGCCACTGAATATACTGAAGAATATCGAGGTTATTCCCCATGTAGTTCGCATATGATTGGAATCCTAGTTTATGAATGATATGGGAGTTTTTGAATTATATAATTTGTAATTGTCAGATTATAATTGATAAGGTTACTTGTACTTCAATACGTCTACAATTTGTTTTCTGGGCCTGTTTTTTCGTTTTGTTTTTAGGCACGTTTATATCTATTTAACACACATTACTAGGTTTAATTTACTGTCACATTAATCGTAGAATGTTGTGAGATTGAATTTTAGATGTTTAAAGAAATAGAGACCTGTTGCTAGCATACTTTCATTGCGATGCTCTCTCTTCTAGCCCAAATCGGGAAAATTGTAGATGACCGCGATAAGCGCATGTTTCAATGGTTTTGAAACCGGAAAGGAAAAAAATTAAAAAAGTAAAGAAAAGTTTTTAAAACACTTCTAAGACACACCCTAAGACTGATTTGTTTGTTTCGGAAACACACAAATTTCTAAAATGGGCAAATTACAGATACATTAATCTAGTTAATGATGAACCCACAGACACCTTGATAAGAGTTTCTAAATCACATTTAACCATTAGGAATATTCTGTAAATAAAAATAAAAATTTAACAAACATTTAATGCCTGCGGCTCATTGCGGCCAAAATGTGTGTGTGTGTGTGTGTATGTAATATATTATATAAATATATATGTAATTCAGAAAAATGTTTAAGCAATGGTTGGTATATTGGAACTGATTTGCAATTTTAGAATACAGGAGCTGTCCAATTCTTTGCTAATTATGACAAGTCGATTGGAAACTATATAGTAGATGTTGATGACAACGTTTTACTGGATGTTTACACACAAATATCATCTGTACCTTTGGGTTACAACCATCCAAGGCTTTTGGATGTGTTTAAGAAAGATAACAACTTAAAAAGTAAGCGTTCTATAAGTCACTACAATAAAATTAACAATATACCAATTTTAGCTTTGATAAACAGACCAGCTTTAGGAGTTTTTCCGGGAAAGGACTGGCCGGACAAATTGAAGTCAGTTTTGTTGGCCGTTTCCCCAAAAGGGTTGAATAACATTACAACCATGATGTGTGGTTCCTGTTCAAATGAAAATGCATTCAAAAATATCTTCCTTTGGTAAGTTCATCTAATACCAAGCATTTTACAAAGCAATCGACCGATGTAATGTGAAAAGCAATTTTTAAGGCTTTAGGATATACACTTGGAAAGAATCTTTCCTAGTAATATATGTTGTGGAGTAGTACATCCTCATGTTTTGAAAGCAAAAATGTCTATTCGACCCTCTAGATGAGAGTTTTGTTTCTTTTGTTTGGTGATCTACAGAGCGCATCAACAAACATACCCAAGAGCTTCCGGAATTGAGCACACTACTGAATTCTTCCTCTTTCTGAATATAACCGTCGACACCAACAGAACACGATCACCTAGAAGAGTAAAAATTTATAAAGTATACACATATATATAATAATCACTTTATTGATTAAATCACTGAAAGTTTTAACTGTTTATATGTTGTTTGTTTATATGCTCGTATTTCATATTCTATACAAATATGTTTTAAATAGCGTTTTATACAACCATATCTTTACAGGTACTGCAGAAAGAACAGGGGTATTGATATTAAGTTCACCAAGGACGAAATTGAGTCATGCATGATAAATATGCCACCAGGGGCCCCTAAACTCAGTATTTTATCCTTTAAGGGTGCCTTCCACGGAAGAACTCTTGGTGCTCTTTCCACAACACACTCTAAATATATACATAAAGTTGATGTTCCTTCATTTGACTGGCCTATAGCATCATTTCCAAAATATCGATACCCATTGAATGAAAATGAAAGAGAAAACAGATTAGAAGATGAACGTTGCCTTGCGGAAGTTGAAGACCGTATTTTCAAATACAAAAAACAAGGAATTCCGGTAGCTGGTGTCATTGTTGAACCCATTCAAAGTGAAGGCGGAGACAATGAAGCTTCACCTGAGTTTTTCCAAAAATTGCAAACCATTTGTAAAAAGAATGGTTGTGCTCTGCTTATAGATGAAGTCCAAACAGGTGGTGGTCCAACGGGGAAAATGTGGTGTCATGAACATTTCAATTTGGAATCAGCCCCAGATATTGTAACATTCAGTAAAAAAATGCAAATCGGTGGTTATTATCACAAAGATGACTTTATCCCTACTGAGCCATATAGAATTTTTAACACTTGGATGGGTGATCCGTCAAAAGTTTTGTTACTTGAGCAAATACTGAATGTAATAAAAGAAGAAAATCTCTTAGCACGGGTAAATAAAACAGGAGCAACGCTAAAAGCTGGACTTTTGGATATTGAAAAAGAGTTTTCCAATATATTTAATTCCACAAGAGGACGGGGAACATTTTTGGCAATCAATTGTGAAAATGCATTTATTCGTGATAAAATTTTAACTAAGTTAAAAATGAAGGGTATCCAAGCTGGCGGATGCGGAGAAGTAGCCATCAGATTACGTCCTGCATTGATTTTTGAGGAAAAACATGCCAACATATTTTTAACAAAATTAAGAGAGGTAGCAAGAGAAATGTAATTTATGTAGGACAAAAACGCACAATACTTCTCACAAGCTGCGCAGCTCAATTTATAAACTAAGAAAGACAATAACGGCTTCAATAAATAAGTAATTATATACTGCGTTTTCTTTTACAAATGTGCTGGGGCCGTTAGACGATGAGTGGCTCGTTACAGTTACATCACTTTATCCTCTACTTGGTGTTGGGTCGAGAGTGGGCATGATAATAAATTTGGAAAACGTCTTTTTAACCCTCTTCAGTAAATGGCGAAAGTTATTGCACACAAGAAACTGTTTGATATTGTTATTTCGGATTTCGATTTATTGTACTTCTTGCCGGTGGTTCTTCGTTGTGATAATGATGATCAACTGGAAAGTCGGTAATGTTTGGCAGCGGTAAATGTTATGACATTATCTTCATTCCTACCGATTGCCTCCCAAAGATGAACACGTTTAATTAAAGAATCCTGAAGAATATTCGCAAGTTTCGAAGATTCACGGGTTCCTTGCTACATTCTATACTTACTTTGGTTTTTCAAAACAGCTTATTAACATGCACGATCATAGATTTCGACAGAGGTGCCTTTTAGATTCGGATCTTTATATCAGTTATCACTTCCATAACTCGATTTTTGTGATTGACATTAGCGTCGTATTTCACTTTCATTTTGATCGATGATTTCTTCCTTTGCTCTATTGTGAACGTCCCTCAATTCCTTAATTAGATGAAATACTGAGCATATAAATGAAATCCACTGGGTTCTGGTGAAGGTCCAAACGAAAGATCTTGTGGGAGTTTCATATCACTTTTATTAAGGCATATTGTATCTCTTTAATGGATTCTTGTTGAGATAAACGGTACGCCATATGGAACTGGGATTGAAGATCATCACAGTCGACCTGCTTTCATTTATAAGTTTGGCCAAAATGGGAATATTAGTTCCTTTCGTACGTTCTGTAAGGCCATCACATTGGGGGTGTAATGGTGTTGTTCGGGTTTTTCGTATACCCATAGCATAGCATAACACCTAGGAAAATTTCCGATTCAAAGTTCCAACCTTGATCCCAATGAAGCTCTGAGGGAACTTTAAAGTGGGAAAAGACTTCATGCACAGGTATTTTGGCGACGGTTTCGACGGTATGGTCCCGAAGTGCAAAAACCTTATTCCATTTGAAAAAATAAACCATAACTATGAGCACGTATTTGTTCCCACGTTGTGAAGATGGCAAGGAGCCTAGGATATCTATTGCGGCGCACTTAAAAGCACGCCAACCAAGTAAAATTATAATTCAGCTTAAGTTCTGTTCTGAGGAGCATGCATTGCCACACAATCATCACCATCTTTGAATTATTGTTCGACGTCCTTTCGTGCACCAATCCAATAAACCCGCTATCCAACTCTCCAAAAGTTTTGTTTGAGCCGAAGTGACCACCGTAAAGTGTGTCGTACATCGGTGTGAAGAGCTCGAGAGATGACAGAAGACGATATCCATATTGTCGACGTGTGTTTGGTACACGTTTCTCACATAAAGCGTTATTTCGTAGCATAAAAAACCAAGTCCAATAAGGCTGTCATTTATTGTATTCAAAGCCGTCACTCAACCAAGCTTAAGGGCATTATCGTTTAGGTAAGTTTTTCTTCAACAATGTTGAACTTTGAAATTATATTTTTGGAGACACTCTTATCAACGTGCTAGCTGACCTTTAGGGGTTTTTGAACGACAGCAAGCGGCATGATCATTTGGTATAAGAGATTCGCACCAAACATCGGCCAAACAATTAGACCCAAAAGCTTGCGAAAGAAAGAAAGCAATGACCCTCTCCGTTTCTTCTTGATTTTGAGAGATTACTGCTCCTATCCCGAAATCACTTACAGCGGTATCCAACAGAAATCTACCATCAGCTTGGGTGTGACTCGCAATAGAGTATATTGTTGTTAAACATGTATTTATCTTTCAAACGCTGCGTCACACTGTTCAGTCCCCAAAAACGCAGAATGTTTGTTAGTCAATTTATGAAGAGGCAGGGCAATCACGTCAAATTACGGAACTAACTGACGATCATAAGTGCATAGACCTACAAAACTACGAAGTTCTAACAAGTTTTTGGGGATGAGTCAGTTGTGGATAACATCTATCTGGCAGTACACCTTCATTGCTCAGTATACATCCAAGGAATTTCATAACTTTTAAAATTTAATTGCATTTGGTGTTGCTTGATTTCAAACACGAGTGTCTGAGTGAACTGTTAACAGTCCAAAATGTTTTTTATGGGTAATCCACAAAAACATAGGTCATCAGCCGCTCAAATAGAGCCGGAGCATTAGTCACACCAAAACTCATTCCTTTAAGTTATCTCAGTCAATCTCGGGTTACAAATGCAGTCTTTTCTCGTTCGCTTATATCCAATTCGACTTGCCAATCAGCAATCTAAAGTACTTAGCCACATTGAACCGGCCACTGCATCTAATAGACGAATAGACGACAATTCGTGGCAAGCGGCATTGACGGTAACTGCATTTAGTTGCAAGAAGTCGACGCGAAATCTTCTCGAGCTATCGTTCTTCCTTACTATGACGGTTTTCGATGCCCATAAATTAGAAGAAGGTTCATCTAAGTCAAGTCGCAAATTATCGTTAACTATTTCGAAAAGGGGACTGTTTAGCGGGTTGCGTCGGCTCCAAATGTTTCTTTGATCGTACTAAGGGGCCGGGCAAATAGTTTGGCCTTCACATGGTTCTGCCTAAAAACAGTTAACCTCTTCAAAAGACGCAACGAGAGTATTGTCAGACAATGAAATGGGGTAATCAGGTAAATGTGCCACACATACGAACACGTTACCTTCCACAGTCTTGCTGAGAGATTTTCTGATCATGAGTTATTTTGATAGGTTGTTCTGAATAGGAAAAGAATGCATTGTAATGCCTGCTGATAATACAAAAGATGAATTCGCCGTAGAAATAAATCTCTCCGTACCCCCATAGGATGAGTGGGAGAAGGAGGAGCATTCGCCTCTTGCTTTTGGCGCTACAGTCCGGGGTGGACCTGGGCCTCAACCAACATCCCACTCCAGCCAGCACTATCAGATTCGAAGGCTTTTCGGTGATGTCATACGCTTTACATGGCCTAGCCATCAGCCCATAGAGTTCGTCGTTAAATCTTCTCCTCAAGATCACCCACAATTTTTCTCTCGAAAAGACTAAGGGGTTTCTCATTCGCCTTTCATAACGTCCAGGTTTCAGCGCAACAGAGTAGGACTTTGATGATCAAGCTGTTATATAAAGCCAGCAAAGTCTGTCGAGAGAGGGCTTTATTACTCAATTGCCTCTTGAGCCAAAAAAAAAAAAACAACGATTGGCAAGAGTGATTCTGCGTTTAATTTTGGTACGGATGTTGTAGTCCTTATTTACTGCTTGACTATCTTGAAGTTTCTGCTGCCTAGTGTGATGCTCTGTCCGAGACGTCGATGTTGTTTGTTCTTCCTTGGTGACAGCATGTACTTTATTTTGCCCTCATTTACCGCCAGACCCATTTTAGCCGCTTATACTTGAGGAGTGTCTGACGTCGATCACAACGTGATCAATTTGGTTGACTGAGGATTGATCAGGAGATCGGTCCATTTTTGTGATTGTTCAGGTGTTCGAACAGCGTACTAGCCGCAGAGATCCCGCACCGACGCGAATTCCAACAGCCTGAGTCCATTTCTGGAAGTGTTGTCGTGCAGGCTGTGTCGCATTTTCCAAGTGAGCGTTGAAATCTTTTAGAACCATCTAGGTGTCGCAGCTTGGGCATCGATCTTATGTTGTTTCTGAGAGTTCATGGAAGTCATCCTTGGTGTTATCATCCTTCCAGGGCGTGAGTGCATATTAGGCTGATGTTTCAGAATTAAGCCCTGATGCGGATTGTCACTGGGCGTTCGCTGACGGGGTCGAAGCTCAAGACTTTTTGTTTAAGTCTGCCTCGAACAACAAATCCGCATCCGAATAAGCGCTGCCTTCTCTTTCTATAGCACTCGCTGTAGTAGATATGACAGTTCTTTATCATTATCAGATTTAATTTCCCTTTTGCGGTTAGGTTCTTCCTATTTCAACCTACTATCCCGTATTCTTGTTTGATTTTTTATCAGACTAAGCAAATGGTTGTCATGTTTTGCAACATATGACAACAAAGGTTTTATCCAGAAAACAAAAAACTAATTATTCAATCAATATTTATTCTTCATTGTATAACAGTTATTTTACAGTTTGTTTATTATTTGCGTAGAGGTAAAATATTAATGTATGTTACTACTGAAATTATATAAGTAATTTGAAAAGAGCAGCTTTTATCAAAAGGCACTTGAGGGAAATCAATGGAAAAAAAAGTTGTTTTATTGAAACAATATAAATAGTTGTACATCATCAAAAAAAGAAAATAAATAATGAAAAAATAAATAGGTTAATAATAAATATGTAACTAAATAAGTAAATAAGTACTTCAATAAGTAAAGAAATAAATAATAAGATACCTAATTAAAAAAAATTAGTAAATAAATAAATAAAACATAAAATAACAGAATGGGAAATTAAATATAAGCATAAATAAATATATGTCAATGTAAATTAAACCTAGAACATTAATTTGTATAGTAGTATTGTGTTTGATTAACTCAGAGAAGATTGTGGTTTTTTAGAGGATAAAGCATTTTTGTGGCTACACTAAGTATAATTAATATATTTTTGACGTGAACATTATAAGTAAGTTTCTTGTCTAGTTATGTTTTGAGATAATTAACAGAACTTACAAATGGAATGTCAGTAGTTATTGCTTAAAATGGTGCTAGGTAAAACTAAACTTTTCTTTTTATTGTGAGCTTGATAACCACCATAGTAATAGTAATAATAATAATTATAACAATAATAATTATAACAATAATTATAATAATTATAACAAAAAAAACAATAATAATAATAATTAAAAAAATAATAATTATAACAATAAAAATAACAAAAACACAATAATAATAATAATAATAATAATAATAATAATAATAATAATAATAATAATAATAATAATAATAATACTAATAATAATAATAATAATAATAATAATAATAATAATAATAATAATAATAATAATAATAATAATAATAATAATAATAATAATAATAATAATAATAATAATAATAATAATAATAATAATAATAATAATAATAATAATAATAATAATAATAATAATAATAATAACAATAATAATAATAATAATACTAATAATAATAATAATAATAATAATAATAATACTAATAATAATAATAATAATAATAATAATAATAATAATAATAATAATAATAATAATAATAATAATAATAATAATAATAATAATAATAATAATAATAATAATAATAATAATAATAATAATAATAATAATAATAATAATAATAATAATAATAATAATAATAATAATAATAATAATAATAATAATAATAATAATAATAATAATAATAATAATAATAATAATAATAATAATAATAATAATAATAATAATAATAATAATAATAATAATAATAATAATAATAATAATAATAATAATAATAATAATAATAATAATAATAATAATAATAATAATAATAATAATAATAATAATAATAATAATAATAATAATAATAATAATAATAATAATAATAATAATAATAATAATAATAATAATAATAATAATAATAATAATAATAATAATAATAATAATAATAATAATAATAATAATAATAATAATAATAATAATAATAATAATAATAATAATAATAATAATAATAATAATAATAATAATAATAATAATAATAATAATAATAATAATAATAATAATAATAATAATAATAATAATAATAATAATAATAATAATAATAATAATAATAATAATAATAATAATAATAATAATAATAATAATAATAATAATAATAATAATAATAATAATAATAATAATAATAATAATAATAATAATAATAATAATAATAATAATAATAATAATAATAATAATAATAATAATAATAATAATAATAATAATAATAATAATAATAATAATAATAATAATAATAATAATAATAATAATAATAATAATAATAATAATAATAATAATAATAATAATAATAATAATAATAATAATAATAATAATAATAATAATAATAATAATAATAATAATAATAATAATAATAATAATAATAATAATAATAATAATAATAATAATAATAATAATAATAATAATAATAATAATAATAATAATAATAATAATAATAATAATAATAATAATAATAATAATAATAATAATAATAATAATAATAATAATAATAATAATAATAATAATAATAATAATAATAATAATAATAATAATAATAATAATAATAATAATAATAATAATAATAATAATAATAATAATAATAATAATAATAATAATAATAATAATAATAATAATAATAATAATAATAATAATAATAATAATAATAATAATAATAATAATAATAATAATAATAATAATAATAATAATAATAATAATAATAATAATAATAATAATAATAATAATAATAATAATAATAATAATAATAATAATAATAATAATAATAATAATAATAATAATAATAATAATAATAATAATAATAATAATAATAATAATAATAATAATAATAATAATAATAATAATAATAATAATAATAATAATAATAATAATAATAATAATAATAATAATAATAATAATAATAATAATAATAATAATAATAATAATAATAATAATAATAATAATAATAATAATAATAATAATAATAATAATAATAATAATAATAATAATAATAATAATAATAATAATAATAATAATAATAATAATAATAATAATAATAATAATAATAATAATAATAATAATAATAATAATAATAATAATAATAATAATAATAATAATAATAATAATAATAATAATAATAATAATAATAATAATAATAATAATAATAATAATAATAATAATAATAATAATAATAATAATAATAATAATAATAATAATAATAATAATAATAATAATAATAATAATAATAATAATAATAATAATAATAATAATAATAATAATAATAATAATAATAATAATAATAATAATAATAATAATAATAATAATAATAATAATAATAATAATAATAATAATAATAATAATAATAATAATAATAATAATAATAATAATAATAATAATAATAATAATAATAATAATAATAATAATAATAATAATAATAATAATAATAATAATAATAATAATAATAATAATAATAATAATAATAATAATAATAATAATAATAATAATAATAATAATAATAATAATAATAATAATAATAATAATAATAATAATAATAATAATAATAATAATAATAATAATAATAATAATAATAATAATAATAATAATAATAATAATAATAATAATAATAATAATAATAATAATAATAATAATAATAATAATAATAATAATAATAATAATAATAATAATAATAATAATAATAATAATAATAATAATAATAATAATAATAATAATAATAATAATAATAATAATAATAATAATAATAATAATAATAATAATAATAATAATAATAATAATAATAATAATAATAATAATAATAATAATAATAATAATAATAATAATAATAATAATAATAATAATAATAATAATAATAATAATAATAATAATAATAATAATAATAATAATAATAATAATAATAATAATAATAATAATAATAATAATAATAATAATAATAATAATAATAATAATAATAATAATAATAATAATAATAATAATAATAATAATAATAATAATAATAATAATAATAATAATAATAATAATAATAATAATAATAATAATAATAATAATAATAATAATAATAATAATAATAATAATAATAATAATAATAATAATAATAATAATAATAATAATAATAATAATAATAATAATAATAATAATAATAATAATAATAATAATAATAATAATAATAATAATAATAATAATAATAATAATAATAATAATAATAATAATAATAATAATAATAATAATAATAATAATAATAATAATAATAATAATAATAATAATAATAATAATAATAATATAATAATAATAATAATAATAATAATAATAATAATAATAATAATAATAATAATAATAATAATAATAATAATAATAATAATAATAATAATAATAATAATAATAATAATAATAATAATAATAATAATAATAATAATAATAATAATAATAATAATAATAATAATAATAATAATAATAATAATAATAATAATAATAATAATAATAATAATAATAATAATAATAATAATAATAATAATAATAATAATAATAATAATAATAATAATAATAATAATAATAATAATAATAATAATAATAATAATAATAATAATAATAATAATAATAATAATAATAATAATAATAATAATAATAATAATAATAATAATAATAATAATAATAATAATAATAATAATAATAATAATAATAATAATAATAATAATAATAATAATAATAATAATAATAATAATAATAATAATAATAATAATAATAATAATAATAATAATAATAATAATAATAATAATAATAATAATAATAATAATAATAATAATAATAATAATAATAATAATAATAATAATAATAATAATAATAATAATAATAATAATAATAATAATAATAATAATAATAATAATAATAATAATAATAATAATAATAATAATAATAATAATAATAATAATAATAATAATAATAATAATAATAATAATAATAATAATAATAATAATAATAATAATAATAATAATAATAATAATAATAATAATAATAATAATAATAATAATAATAATAATAATAATAATAATAATAATAATAATAATAATAATAATAATAATAATAATAATAATAATAATAATAATAATAATAATAATAATAATAATAATAATAATAATAATAATAATAATAATAATAATAATAATAATAATAATAATAATAATAAT